>OZ043913.1:6401551-8901551 GCA_964056405.1 Acronicta alni
ATCATAAGTTTATTGGATGTATAATAATGATGTTTGTATTAGTGTAATCAATTATTGGTGAGCCTTTTTATAAAAATAAAATACAAAAAAAAAATACTTATATAAAACCTGATCTGAACATTTTATTCCTCATTGGACGTAATTTAAAACTTAATCTTTTGAGACAGAAACAGAAGTAGCTACATACTGTGTTCCCTCATGCTTAACACGCCAACGAGTCTTGCTGCATTCATCACTACGGCTACTGAAATATGAATATATATATAATAATATTTTAAAAGAGATGTGTAGGTGATAAAGATATGACGTTACGACATTAAATTAAACCACAGCCTTTATTTATGTTAGATAGTTTAATATGGGAATATAGTAATAAACCAATAAAAGTCAAAATTATATTTTTTTGTTATATTTACCATTTTTATTTGCAATATAGCTAGACTGTAGTTTTATTGAATGTCGTATACACCATGTATATCAGTTGGAGCAGAACGACCGACACCCTAATATTTCATTCATTTTAAACAATTAGATAAGAACCTAATTATTATAACTTTTTAGTAAAACTTCTCCAATTTATTGAGTCGCCAACATTAATTGTTATTCTGTTATATATTATGAAACTAGACATACCATAAGACAGGTATTTCAATTGCACTTTTGGGCTTTGTCAGTTGATGTCGTTGAAAAAAAAACTATTTTACATATTTATAACTATATGGGACATTGAGTTGTTCTTCCACCCTATATACGGATATTATATACGGATATTAAATAGGTACATATACTTCATCGTCTAATTGAACAATTGAACACAGTTTATAATAGTAGGTACAGATATAGATACTATGATAATCCTGAGTACTACTTAGAAGGCTCAACTGCAACTGCATGCTGCAGAGCGAAAATATTTTATTAAAAGTCAACTACTTCAAAAATATCAGTACAAAATATTAATGTGTACATACGATTCTCTTGCCTCTCCTGATCGTCGGTGGCTTCGGCTAGGCCTTGGGCCAGGGCTTGCAATGAAAAGTGGGCATTATTGATAATTCGCTGTTCTAATGATGCTTAAAGTGAAAGTAATAATTATACTATATTAAGTATATGTTACATACCAAAACGTGCCGTCCGCAGACACATAATAGCATTTAAGCTTATCGGTGCTGCATGTAAACACAATAATTTATTGTATAGGCCTTAAAATGTTAACGGCGATACAATCGAGATTATTAAAAAGATAATATGGAGACTTAACACACTTTGCCGCTTGTCGTTGTGAGAGCAACATCAAATTTCTGTCCGATCATTACGTATTTATTAAATGTAATCCTGACTGTAAATTGTTACTTTGGCTTATAAAAATATTAAATATTCGTCTTTATTTCTATTAAGTACATCAATTATTTAACATCGATTACTTGGATATTTCATGGTTTCCTTTCATTTAATTTATCAAGTTTGTTAGAGAGATTTCATCCTTATAATTGACCCTAACGATCGATGCAATAAAAGTACATGTTGTAATTTTTATAGATTTTAGTCGGTTCGATTTCCGGGTGTAGCAAGTGAATTTTCTAAAACACTTGAATGCAGTTTTGTTTCTTTTAAAAAATAAGGGAATGTTTCCTTTGAATAAAATTGTTTATATACAATATTAACAGTACTTTCCCTCCAGATGGCATTACAATATTCCATCCTGTATATACCTAGCCCTTATCACGTGGGGCTATAAATGTCCTATCGAGATGATTATTATCCTGATAATATGTGGTCTCCTCGATGTCTGGATCTAAATCCACTTGATTTCTTTTACTTATTGGAAACCCATACAAAATTTAGCCGAACTACCCCACAAAATAGTTGAATCAGCAAAAGAAAAAATACAAGGAGATACGCACGTCTAGTGACGAGATCTTTTCTGAGGCGATGCAGAGCCTGTATTCGTGCCGAAGGCAAGCAATATGAACACTTGATTTAGGTTTAAAGAAAAATAAATGTATTACAATTTACAATATTTCCTATTGTTTCATTATGATTAACTTTAGCAATAATACAACAATAGGGCAGTATATCATACTTTGGTATTTAATTTGTTCGACTTTTTAATGCTCTAAATGGTTGACAATATTGATTATAATTTTATGAAAAGATAAGTAGCAAGTGTTATATCATTTTGAAATCTTGATTAAATGGTCTATTTTTTTAAATAACTTGCCTAGGGTAGTATAGTGAACACAATAATATGCTCACTCAACTATAATTTCTATTACTATATGTATGGAACAACTAATTAATTTTCGCGATTACACGGCAAGGTATTTATTAAGGTATATAAAAAATTACGTTTGTATATCCGCAACATTAACATACGTAACATGTTAGGATAATTATGCAGATTATAATCTTTTCTTCTGAATGTATACTCATTTTTTTATATTTTAATAGTAAGTATATCTTTTTAATACGTTGTTCGTAGCAACAGTAAGAAGATACGTTATAATAGTTATACGATATAATAATACAAAATAAATTAGCTACTTATAAGTTTTTTTATCAAAATTCACTTTTAATCAAACTATGCTAATAAATTTAAAGTGAAATATAAATATTGTTTGACACTTCATACAAGAACATAATATTACTCGCTGAAAACGTTGTTTTGCCATAATGGTAGACGAGTGAAATTTAGAGATGTATGTATTTTTTATTGCCACATCATAAAAAATCGAAATAAAAAATGTTGTCCAAAAATTAAAAAATGTTTGGGGTGGACCAACCTTATCACTTAGGGGTATGAAAAATAGATTACGACCGATTCTCAGACCTACCGAATATACATATAAAATTTCATGAAAATCGGTCAAGCCGTTTCCGAGGAGTATGGCAACTAACACTGTGCCACGAGAATTTTATTTATATAGATATAAATACTACATATAATACGTACAGGTATGCAGGACGACGATACATCCTGGGCTGGCTACGTGAAATAAAATTACGGTTATTCATAACAAAAAAACTATAAATTATTAATAAATTATAAGTTATTAAGTAATAAAATCTTTTTGTTACAAATAGATATAGCATCACTTTGATTCATCATCATGTTCGTGCCCTTATCCCAATTTATTTGTGGTCGGCGCAGTATGTCCTTTTCTTCCATTCACCTCTGTAAGCCGTCACATCATGAGTCACTCTTTTTTCTATCATATCCACTTTAACACAATCCATCCACCTTTTCTTTGGCCTCCCTCTACCATCTCTTCATTCATCTCCTCTTCCATCCCTCCACATTCATATTCATCACTCTTTTAGTTACATGGGTTTCATCTCTCTTCATCTCATACCATTCCAAACGTTACCTTTCATTTTTCTGTCACAGGCGCCATTTTCAGACTTCCTCTAATAGCATATAGCATATCTATAGCAGATGCTATAGATATGCTATATGCTATTAGAGGATAAGTATATTGTAGCTACATAGATATAGTGATAAGTTTAGATGGTACTTGATTTAAATCAGGCAACTGTAGTCAGGTATCAAAATATTTGTACAGGCGATAAGCAATCACCAGAATATTAAACTCATGAAATGTAAACAGTCACTTACGGTCGCACATATGTTCGGACCCCCATGTCTTGGCTTGTAATAAAAATAAACATTTTTTTATATTACATCATTATCATACTAATAGCGATTATCTCAATAATACCTGAGAATTTAATACTTGAGAAATATTCACTAACTATTTCGTAATGATATTAATAAAATAAAGGTATATCTAGGTTTATCGGTTGATAGCATCAAGTTACATCAATCGTAATAATATACAATGAACAGACAAAAAACTAAACAAAAAACGTTTTATATAACATTCAATTACTTTAAATATACTCACTAATTTGGCTTGAAATAATGCCATATAAACGGATCGTTGCTTGAAATGAAGAAGAAATACACGTGAAAGTTTTTTAATAACATTGTTTGGTGAACTATTTATCCATTAATTATTAGTTCACCAATCAAAGCTGTAGGTACTTATAGATATTCTGGAATCTTCCATGATATGCTAAAGGGCAGGCTGAGTTCGCATTGTAAAGGCTTTCCGTACAATAAGAGATCAGCTACTAAATGACATGAATGTCGTGCCTACGATCACATACATATATGTATACAGGATGTAACAAAAACCCTGTCCGATCCGAAAGAGGCGTATTCCTTTTCTTATATACTTACTAATAAACATAAATAAAAATACGATATTAAAGAAACCAGAAAGTATCGATTTTTCTTCTGCTAATAAACTTACACAATTCTCCACTAAATATGGGAAAATTTCATAAGTTGACAATACTCCACCCAGCGGCGAAATCTTTTAATATTTACCAATTTATTTTTCATTTTTACCTCAAAGGATGCCGCCAAGCGGGGCCGCTCCGTGCGCGCTTTGTCGTCGCCGACAGACTGTACCTAACTACCTACAGAGCGGCACGTGTAAGCCAATTGTTGTCCTTGACATGTCAGTCTCGCGTAGAGTTCGCTTCCGATCGGACGTCCGTGAATCTCTTATCACCTCGATTACCCATCGTATCGTGAGTAATGTCGCATTCCAATCTGTTGTCAATGTCGTGTTCCAATGTGCTTATGCTGCAATTATGCAGATGTTCGAAAATAATACGAGTGAGTGAGAGTATGGGGTGCGTTTTGCTAGGCTAGGTATGCCAGTGCCGTCGGAGCGTGTATCCAACGTCTCCATGAACTTGAAGTTCACGTGTACACGTGTACGAACATGTGTCAAGCAGTGTCCATGAATGAGTACAAGACTCATTACCCTAATGCCGAAAGACCACGAAAACACGACGTGGAATATCAGTAAGTACCTATTGGAAGTTCACTTAAGGAACACGATCGCAGAATTTTGTAGATATCAAGTTCATGTTTTACAAAATAATTTTAACAAAGCAATACATTTAGTTCATTGTTTCTTGAAAAACAACGTCAATAATTATTTAGGTACCTATTAGGTAAGCAACACATTCCTGATACCCACGCGTAAGCGGAAGTATTGGGTATCACGATGCTTGTACGATACCAGCTGATACCTACGCGTAGGCCCGGTAGGAGGTAATCATCCCTATGACTAATACGTAACAGCTGATACTTATGAAAAACACAAAAGAACGTCAATTATTAGGTAAACATAACTATGCCTAATCGATATCAGCTAATATCTACGTGTAGGCCCAGTAGGTAAGATTCATTCGCATTAAATTTGTTTGGCGGCACGCGACAGAGCGGGCTGGCGGCACATGACAAAGGATCAAAAAGCGGCAAATTGCTCGGGCGGTTTCTTTGACACTAGTGTAGATCGAATTGAATAAACTTTATTTCGTGGATTGAGTGTTGACATGTAAAAGGTTTAGTTTTTTTTTAAATTATATTTAAATTAATCGGGGAAAAAAAAATATCTCGTTTCTAATTATCGTTTACGTGTTTGTGTACGTAATACGACACCTTATACGACCCTTAAGGATCGGACAGGGTTTTTGATACATCCTGTATGTAATCGTGCTTTTATTGACATTAAACCAAACATGTTAGAGCAGATTCGAGAATATCTAATTAATAACTATTAACTTAAATATCACAACATATTTTTCTACAAGTCAAACGTTTAAATTTAAACTATACAAAAAAAATAAAGGCTACTTAATTAAACCAATAAAAATGATTAAAAAAATACACCAACCTATTTCATTAAATCTAGCTTAAAACTGAAAAGATACAAGCATACGACAATATTTAAGTCGGAACTCAAGCCCATTTACTTTTAATTTCTGTACTATAAGTAGAATAACATGTAATTATATAATGTATATAGAGTCAAAACAAACTATGACCGCGCATTTAATCAAATTGTTACATAATAATAAGTGGACTTGAGCAAAGTGTCACTTACGGGTCCGGCAGATTAAAAAATCTGCTTATCGGTGGCACGCTGACGAAAAAAGGGGAAAGCAATCATTTTTAATCTCGGATTTAGTAGATACTAGCGACCCGCTCCCGCATCGCACGGGTGCAACGTACTAATAACATACACGTATTATACATATAAACCTTCCTCTAAAAAAAACCGCTCAAAAATCCGTTGAGTCGTTTTAAAGATCTATGCATACATATGGACAGACTACGGGAAGTGATTAATATTTGGAAGCTCATAGGCATTATCTAGACAATTCAATTTAACCAACGCCACTGATGTCGCAATTAACGTGGCCACCTAATCAGCTCACGAACCTAATATAAATAATTCATTTACACTCGACACGAAAAGAAGATGAACCTTGCCAATTCAAAACAGAAAATTAAAAAAAAAACAATACTTGTATCAATAAAAAAAATAGATTTGTTAAAAGTAGGTCAGTAAAAAAAGTTAATAGTTTACCTGGTTGCCGATTCCGCATGTTTGCTTGACGTGCTCTGAAAATATTAAAAATACATATAATAATAATTATATTTAATACGCGTTCAGCATAATGCTAATACTGACTAGTATAGCAATCTACACTGTTGGTATAATATATTTAGAATAGGGTGGTTTCCATTCAATAACAAAAGAGTAAAAAAAAATGAGTAAATAGGGTAAATTACCTGACAGAGTTTTTTTAAAATAAATAGTAATTTAGTAATCAGGATTTTGATAAACGACATAGTGTATCTAAATTAAACTTCTACTTTAGAAATTCCTCCAGTAGGTACTAAGTTATGCGAAAGTGGGTAACTAATAAGAAGTGAATCACCCTATTCGGCAATCGACCGAAATTGATGACGAGAGCTAAGCGATTAAAATGTTCTTAGACAGCAAATTTATAGCAGCTTAACAAAAAAATCTAGGTGCTATATTATGATAGCGACTTATTATATATATTGCAAATATGAATATTAAACTAAGTGCGATGTTCTGTGCGAAATTTAAGCTTACTTTGCTTAATTTGTAAATCATTGAACCCGCAATCTAAAACTCATTAAAACATGAAACATATTCATAATAATTACTCCGATATTTTTAATTACAAGACTGCTGAATAGATAAAGAAATAATAAATATCGTTTTGTATTTTTTGGCATTTTCCATGCTAAGATATTTAGCAAAGGAAAAATTCGACGGCGGGCAGGATTCGAACCTGCGTCTTCTGGTTAGGTATACCAGACGCCGTGACCACTAAGCCACCGCGACTTCTACCTGCCATGTCGAATATTGCCTTTTACATTCTGAATTTACGTCTTTATAGTGACGTCAGTATCATTTATTGAAAAGCAAGTTTTTGCTTCTCAACCGACATGACTTACTTTACAGTTAGTTCAATGTCGAACGATGCCACCTTACCTAAAAAGTCACACAACTAATACAAATAATGGTCTATAAAAAGGTACATATTCACAAATACATAATTGTAGTATATTCTCACCATTTATCCACATTATCTGAGCACTATAAAGGTCATAATTTTGATTTACGATATTGCCAATTCTATTTTATAAACATTACAAATAACCTTCGCTTGAGCCCTGCAAATTAGTTTTTGAATCCAGTCAAATAAAAAAGTAGTTTTTGTTTTTCATATTATGTATGTTACTAATAATAATATAATCATCAACATGCTGAGTATAATATGCGGGTATCCGCGAAAATACGTGCTATAGGTACATGTAGGAGTTGCGAAAGTCAATACCATATCACAATATTTCCGAAATCTATAATTTTCGGTGTTGATTTTCACGAAGTTTGGTAAAAAAAATATAGTAGTACTTACCTAATGATATTTTAATATAAAATACCATAAGTACCTACTTTAAGTTCTATACGATATGAAATTTAGTGCTTAAGGATCCTTTTATATGTTTCTCTAAGTTATTATTTTACGTATAAAAATCGTTCACATCAAACAAAGCAATAGTCTCAAAAGATAATTTATCTTATAATATCATTGATATTTTAGGTCTAAATTGAATATACTTACTTACTTAATGGACATAAAATTAAAGAAAGGACGCGTAGCAGTAATGGAAAATACGAATAACTAGCGACTCGCCCTGACTTCGCACGGGTAGGTATATAGAAAATACAGTCCAAATTACTCGTCGATAATTATGAAACTCCGTGTACGTGTTTTTTTTTAAGCTGTTCGTTTTATTTGTGTGTGCTCCACAAATATTTTTTGCGATTGCGGGTGTAAGTTTTGTCCCCCGCGACACAAGGCTGTTCTTTAGTGCGAGGAAAAGAAAAACTGTACAAAAAAATGTAAAAATGTAAACTGTACAAATCGTTTCTCTTGACAATATAATATTAATATTAGTCCCAAACAAAACTTACAATATTTTTAGTGCTTCGTTGGAAATATGTTATCGCAAAAGCCTTAGGTTCTAAATATGCAAGTATGAAGCAAGGCTCATCAAATAATGTGACTTGTGAAAAGCTGATAAGCTTTATAAACAGCGGAGCAGCGAGAGCATTTTATTTTGTAATTAGCTGTGTCCCGCGATGTGACTCGTGTTATCCCCTTCCCACTAATATTTATATCGTTTTATCCCTGCTACGACATCTAGCAAGGACAATATTAAAAATCTTGTTTTATTATTTTAAATTTTCCTTGGAACTTGTTGACCCGGCTTGGGACAAGCATTCAGAAAAAAAAACTAATAAGGAAATTTGTGATTAGGCACCCTAACAGTCTTCACTTAAATTTTGGTATTTATTTTGAAACCACAATTTTATTTATTGGTTCGGTATAGATCTGCGCCGCACATGATAGTGAAATGCATTTTTTCAAATGCACTACTCGACAGTCTAGGGAACGTGCCTACTATGTAAACTAATTTTCTAAAACTCTTTAGAAGTATTGGTCAATAAAAAGTATAAATGTAGGTTCAAAGCAAAAAGTTGTACATAATTCCTTGAGGTCCAAGACACAATAAAAAAGTTACTATTATAGAAATGCAGTGATAGCCTAGTGGTATGACCATTGGACTTCAAAGTCAAAGAACTCGAGTTCAAATCCAACTCACCTGTCTTTTCGAAATCATGTGCGTATTTTACTTTTTTATTAAGTATTATTTTTTTCTGTTTGTTATACTTACTGACTTAATTTATTAGTACACATCAAACTGCATTGTTCTCATTAACTATTCATAACAAAAATGGCAAACCAAGATTAACATTGTAATCATGTTTTTTTTAAAAGAGCGTCTATGGAGTTTCTTGCCGGTTCTTCTCCATATGACCCACTTTTTGGAACTGTGCAACTAGTTTTGACTTTCCAAAAGTGCTATTTTAATGGTATAAATATTTGACTGACTATTTATGATTAATTATCACTCGCTTTGACAGTGAAGAAAACATCGTGAGTAAACCTGCATGGCTTAGAAATTTTCTCGACGGCGTGTGAAGCCTGCCAACCCGCCCTACGCCAGCGTGGTGGACTATAAGCCTAATCCCTCTCATTCTGTGAGAGGAGAGCCGTGTCCAGCAGAGGGACTGTATATGGGTTAATAATAATTATAATAGATATATATTTTGTGATGACGTGTAAATATTTTTTGATATCCAGTAACTTATACTTTCAATCATCATCATCAACCCATATTCGTCCACTGCTGGACGAAGGCCTCACCTAGTGAACGCCACAGAGCCCAATCTTTGGCTTATTTGGCTTTATTAAATAAAAAAAGTTGAACTTAAAATAATTAATACATTTACAATACCCTTGTTTCCAAGACTTGGTCGAGAATATAGCGTATTTTTATTATTAACAATAATTTGTACCCGATGGCCTTGCCATGATGCCTTCTAGGTATCAAGTCAAGTCAAATGTTTTATTTCAATTAGACCAATAAAATAGCACTTTTGAAAAGTCAAAACTAGTTGCACGGTTCCAAGAAGTGGGTTTTATGGAGAAGAACCGGCAAGAAACTCCATAGACACTCTTTATTATTATGTCTTATGTCGTCACACTATAGTATACAGCTAAAAAATATAGGTCACAAATCGTATGTGCTGTGTGACTAAGTCATTAAAACAGTTCCATAAACTGGGTGCTAAATAAGCTAAATACTATTTTATTTTAAAGGTTTATTTCTTCATGTGAAGTCGGATACCTAAGATATTTATAAATATTACTAGCGATAGACGAGACATCACGCACAAAACCGTGTTCTGTTGGATATAAATCGCTGTCTAAAGGCCAACGCAGACCGGGACGGCATGGCAAGGGATTTAAATTTTTGTATAAAAAAAATGATATAGCAAATTGTGTCGTATTCCTATATCGATACGTTTCAATATCCATCGGTAAAAATTTAAATCCCTTGCCATGCCATCCCGGTTTGCGTAGGCCAATGAAATGAAATGTTTCCAACATCCCATCTAGAAACCTTACAATTTCTTTGACTGTGACCAATGACTGCGTTAGAGAACACATTTAATGTTGATAAGCACATTTATTAAAGTGCTTTGTTAGTATTATATCAATCGCCGTGCTCGTGTACAACGTATCGTGTATTGTCACCGGACGATTGTAAAAACGTCAATTTACAAGAATAATTGTCAGATTGTAAACTGGTGGCATTTTTTTACAAAAACACTAAAAAACAGGGCCCGCCTATTTATCAACTGCAATTACAATGTAATAATCACATTTATATAGAATTCCATTATGCACATTTTTTTCTAAAATATATAATTAATAGGGGCGCACCCTTGCCTGCTTTCAGTAGATTCAGTAGCGGCTTTCGCACGGTTAACAAAAGAGTTAAGTATACAGGCAGCTAATTAATAATCTGTTTTTTGATAAAAATAGTTTAATAACGTATCACGCAATATGGTTATTGTGAGAGTATTGTAAGCACCTACATACCTAACCCTTTGGCGCGTAATTTTTTATGTCGAAATCTGTATAAAATGCATATTTCGTTTGCTATCTGTATACTTAACTCTTTTGTTGACTGTACAATTAAAACCTATAAGTTAATTGAGGAAAGCAATCAGGAATTGTGCAGGAGCACAATCAGTAATCTGTCTAGATTCATTAAACACTAGTTGCTAATTTTTAATAAAACTAGCCGCTATCTGTGCACATCATTTTAATAGAAGGTTGATATATACAAGGTTATGCTCTAAAGTGCTGCTAAATGCTAATTGAACGTACTAGTGCTGATTAAAATCTTAATTATTCGGTGATCAGTATATTATAAACAAGGTGTCGCTAAAGAGATGCACTTGCTAATTAAAAACTATATGGTTTATTATAAGAAAGTTGAATATAAAAAATTGAGACCCTTTTGTATGTGGGAAACTAGAATTGACTAAAAAACAATTATAACCTGAAAATGTATAGTCTTGCATTATCGAATTACTATAATCAAATAGCTATAAAGAAATATTAGAAAATTAAATGAACCCATCCTTGAAAAAGAGTTCTTAAAGCAGTAATATAGCAATACAGCTCTCGAAAGTGGTCTTTACTGTAATGGTATTGTTGAGGCTCTGAATTTTAGCCATTAAAAGGTTCTAGCAATAATAAAACTTACAATAGGAAAAATCTAGACCCCTATACAAACTGTTTTCAAAGCTAACAGTAAGAAACAGCTGAACCGTTTTTATGAAACACAACACTGAACGAATACTTAGTAAACCACAATTAGTATTCCAGATTTTAAAAATCGGTTCATCCGCTTTGGTGCTACAGTGCACGCTTGCCACACGCACAAATAAACAAATGCTGCAAATATAGCAAAAAATCCATTTTTATTGTGAGATATCAAAAACAAGGAAATGTAACATTAGGTATATGAGATATTCTATGTTACCTATAATTTGTTTCTGGCTTTCATTTTCCTGTGTGTACCTCGGCGGTCGAGGATATTGGCCTTAGACCTAGATATGACACGTATAGTATAAGAGGAGAAGATAATAATAGAAAATAACAAGAGAAGATAATAGTAGGCAGTAGAGTAGTACTAGAAAATAATGGACTCATGAGTGGAATTATTTACTTACAGCTTCATCACGCCGTTTGCAATCGAGGTTGCGAAACATGGACTCCATTTCGTCTAGTAAGCTCTGGCTGAAGTCGGTTGTACTCTTCTGAAATAGAAAACAAAGCTATAGAAAAAAAAATTTAAACATTCGATAAAAACTTTTTGCGATATTTATTTACATTACGGAAACTTTACAGCTAATAATACAATTATAATAAGGTAGTTTATCCTTTTATAAAAATAAGACCAAATGAGATTTGCAAATAGATTTTAATACTAATTATTTAATCTTGTGTGTGACGTAATAAAATATTTAGGTAGGTACTTAAATTTATTGAAATTCTGTTTTGTAGCCTTCCGTACATTAGGTACTTAGCGGCTTACAAACATAATCGAACTGCAGTCCTCTCTCACTAATCTGTCACCACAAAACAATTTATCAACAGGCGGTATAAGATAGCTATATTGAATTAAACCACGAACAATTTCGATGTATTTAAGTAATTGTGTATTTATGTAAACAAACATGTACCTTAAATTACACGAGTTTCAAGAAAAGGTTTTTAATTTAACTTATTCTTTGGCAGAATATATTTTCTTGACAGTCAGTCAGTGGCGGATTTACCAGTAGGCTGAATAGGCTGGAGCCTAGGGCGGCAGATTTTAGGGGGCGGCAAATTTGGAAAAAAAAATTGTCTTACTGAATGAAAAAAATATGTACTTATACCTAAATGTTATTAGATCCACTCACAATTTAATCAACGTGTAATGTGTTTCACCCCATTTTGGTTTAAATAAAATCACACTTACCTAAATAACGGAAATTACTGTATGATTTAGGAATTGTTAGTGGAATTCAATTTTTTTTATCCAATCAAATTGAAAGATTTAGGAATTACCTATTAATTATTATTAGGTGTACCAGTTACTTATTAAAGACCATTTACGAAAACAAAAAACTTTTCGCTTTTATTCTGATCATTCTTTGAATTCAGTGGCAACTGCGGCTGCTGAATGCTACAAGAAATTCACGGTTTTTTGTGTCTAAGGTGTGTAAAGTTCTAAGAACTTCGTTCCAAGAATCTCTCAAAACTTTACACGCGTCCTCTTCTGCAGGCCCATTTGTCAGACATTGTTTTTACGGGTTTATTCGGCGGAGAGCTACCTGAGGTAGTCATCGCCGCTTATGGACATCTGCAATACAAAAGGGATTGTAGATGCGTTGCCGAGCCGGAGAAGGGAAGGGAAGGAGAAAGGAGAAGGAATGGGGACTGAGGGAGGAATTGGTTCACACTCACAGTACGAAACGCAACAGTATACATACTGCTACTTGACGTCCGTATTCTGTGGGAGGGTAGTACTTCCCCGTTCGTGGCGAGCCATTCATGCTGGCATGTAGGCATGCCAGCAGGTACTACTAGGTACTACAATACATGTACTCTCTTCAGGGTTTTACCTTTGCCGATGTCAGATAATTTTTCCAGCATAGTGTCGAGCTCCCAGAAAAACGTGAATTTCCTGTCATATATCAGCCTATATTGCCGTCCACTGCTGAACGTAGGCTTCCCCCAAAGACCGCCAACCATTCTAATTTTGGCAGCTCGCATCCATCCCGTGCTGCAGGGCGTACCCACACTACGCTTACCCAAGCGCGGTCTCTACTCTAGCACATGTCTGATGTCGCTAAAGACCAGAAGAATACGCTATGATATCCCTGATCTTTAGGAATTGTGGGATCAACGATTCAGAGATATCATAGCGTATTCTTCTGGTACCTTACTTCTCGAAGTTGTGCCGCCCCAGTTTTATATTTGGTATATGTATTCTTGCACAACCTCGAAGGCAGCACCATTCATACAGGTCTCAGGGTGACATGGCTTTGGTTTTATCCCGGCTTATCCCGAGACCCTACCCGCCATAAGAATTGCCAAGGCTATTCAGCATCACCTCCAGCTCATGCACAGATTCTGCCGTGATGACAGTGTCATCTGCCAATTGGAGGTGCGAGATGAACTGACTAATATATTTTATGCTTGTTCTGTCCAGTTAAGCGTCTTGAAATCGTTCTCCAATGCCTTCGTAAACGGTTTTGGAAAGATGACGTCTCCCTGTCTTAACCGCGACGCAGTTAGAATTTCCTGTAGGACATTAAAAAGCGACAAGCTCCTGTACAAGATTCAGCAGCCGTAGTTGCCACTGAATTCAAGAATGGTTAGAATAAGACACTTAAAAAAGCGGAATGTTTTGTTGGTTTCGCAAACGGTCTTTGATAAGTAACTGGTAGGTACACCCTAATCCTTGATTCCTTAATCTTTCAATTTTACTAAATAAGAAAAGAATAGAATTCCACTAACAGTTAGAAAATCATATAATAATTTTTCCGATATAAAAGGGAGATTTGACGTCACCTCAAAGACTTAAATTCAAAAATGTTAAAGTTAATTTCGAACTGGCGGGTGGGACTCGCGGTGGCTTAGTGGTCATAGCGTCTGGTGTATCTAACCAGACGACGCAGGTTCGAATCCTGCAGTCAAATTTTTCCTTCACAAAAGTAATTGAGATTCGATTTAAAAAAATAGTTATGTGGTGAAACACATTAAACGTTGATTAAATTGCGAGTGGATCTTATAACATTAGGTGTACTTATACTTTTTTTAAATTCTGTAAAACAAAAAAAGTATATGCAATATCTATTCTTTTGGTCTAATGAGACTGTTACGGCCGTCACCCTAATATAAGTAGTGCTTTTCTTAACTCAGAATTAGACTCAAAAACTATTTTTCTTGTGTCAAAAATTGTAGAACAATAAAAAAATTTATGATTGTGAACTAGAATATCGAAATACAGAGAATAGTAGGGGTGGCAATATTTGAAGAGCCTACTGGCGGCAAATGTCTAAATCCGCCACTGGATACAGTATTTTATGAAAATACATATTTCAGACCATAATATATACCAGTGTTTTTCAAAGTTTTATAACACGCGACCCCTTTACGTGTAAGAAAATGTGGCGAAAACCCCCAGGTTTATGACTGCGTCCTGAAAATGTTGTACTTTTACTGTGGTAGCTTCAACTCTTGTTTTTAAATTTTACCTGACTAGCAGGCACGACAAAGGGTCGCGACCCAGAGTTTAAAAAACACTAACTATTCTGGACTGCCCAAAAACGGAGCCTTAGAGTTGATACATAACTGAGTGTTGGGTTACCTATCGAGAGAGTACAAATTGCTATTAACAACTATATATACATATTATGTATAACCTGTGCCCACAACAAAAATAAGTAAACTTTTACATAAATAAATGGGCGCTGAAAAACGACTATTGTGAACAATCAACATTTTATGTCAAAGTTATAAAATAAATTTTTATTGGTAATTCTTTCATTCTAACATAGGTAAGCATTGAATTGAAATTTAACCCTTTAACCGCCAAGCGACGTATCAGTTTTCGTGCCCTTAGCGCCAGGCACAGTAAACTATTAATAAATACCTACATAAAATAGGGATGTGCTTTATGCACTTTTTGAACATCGATAGTTCGTAACTATGTTATGTGATCATGGTTAGTAACACCTGCATATACACCAACGTATCACATCTGCTACAAAAAATGCACAGCTAGACATAGACATCCCCCAGATGCTTCCACCTCGCCTGGTCTCGGGCCATCCGCATTCATCACTTTCACGGGGAGAGTACACATAGGTATCTATCCGGTTTACCATGCGCGAGGACCCTACAATAATAGCATGGCATTTTGCTGGATTTACTTTCAAGCCAAATTTGCCTGACAAGTCTTTAACCTTTTAACCGCCCGACTTTTTATGAGTTAGCGTGCCCCCAGCGCCATGCACATAGAATCGAACAATAAATACCTACAACATATGGGGATGTTATAGGTAAATTTTTCGATGTCGATATTTGGCTATAATAGGTACTGATATTTGTATTTACGAGCTTGGTTAACTAACAAATATATACGTACATACATACCTACTACTACTTAATGAAAATATCCGTCATTTTTTGTAAGCAAATAAAACATCGGTCGATTTATTAGTAGGTATTTAATTAAGTATTCTTATACTGAACTATAACTATACTGAATAAATCTCGCCTTTTCATTTCTCAGTAGTACCTAATCAGTCTAACAATTACAAGTATTTAACATTTTACAATAATAAGTACTTATAGTAAATATATAATCAATCGAAAAAATGTTATTAATTCTTCAGCAGTCGTCATGGTAAATTTCAATTTTTAAAACACGAACGTAAAACTTACTAACTTATATCACAAAAACACGCGCAACACTAATGGAAAATTCTATACGGCTCAACTCGGTTATGACGTCATGAACGGTCGTGTTTATCCGACGCAGGCGCTGGCTAACTGGCGAAAAGGACACAGTCTAGGGATGGGAATTTGCATTTATAGTTGTCCGTACAAAAATATCGATATCGCTAATTTCTTACAAAAATATGGATTTACACAAAGCAAAAACAACACGTTATTAAATAACAATTACTAAATGTAGTTTTTTTTATATAATAACTCGGTATTTAATATAATATTTTTGTTTAAGCATATTCCATATTTTATAAATTCTAACATTATGTCTCATCACTACTGTTGGATAAATACGACATAGGCGTTGGAAGTCAATACACTTTCTCCGGGATAATATTAGTAAATTTACCTTAATTGAATTAGTATTTTATTTTGTTTCTTGATATGGTAAATCTGAATTATAACACTAAATAAAAGATTGAATAGATAAACTTTCGAAAAAAAAATGTATTTTAAGCTAAAACATCGTAATACGTTTAGAAATTGAATATATAATACACAGGGTTTTGTGTCGGATAAATCCGACTCAGGCGGAATGAGCCCGAAATTTTTTGTCGGATAAATGCGACTCAGGCGGTTAAAAGGTTAAAGCATCTATATAATAATAAGGTAAAATTAAAGGAAAACGAGAATGGGGAAGACCTAGACGAAGTTTTGTGGAACAAGTGAAAGAAAGGGTGGGAATAGAGTCGTATCAAGAGATAAAACGGAAAGCTGAAGACAGAGAACAGTGGCGATTGCTTCACCGACAAAAGCTGAGCTCTTAAATTGAAGTAAATATAAATAACAATGTGAATGTTCTTACCCCAACATCCAAGTTTTCTGGCTTGGGAGCGAGTCTGGTGTCCGATTTGTTATACAAAGCAGCAGCGTCCTGCAAAACAAAAATTATGCATTATTATTTAACTTAAGGAGGGTTCGTTTGAATTTTAGAGGTATGTATGGATGTTCACCGATATTTTCGTCATTATGTCCTAAGGTTACAGAACCAACCGATACTTAGGATGTTCTCTATGTCGCGCGCAATTTTTCGAATCATTCGAGTCCGACCTTATTTATCATCAAGTAGTTCACTGTCCCACCGCTGGACATGGGGTAACTTAGGAGACCAGTTAGGCTAAAGTCCATCAAGTCCACCAACATAATGCGGGTTGGCAGACTTCACATACATCACGATGTTTTCCTTCACAACCTCGTTTAAGTAAGTGATAATAAATTAATACGCGTATAATTTCAAAATCCATTAGATCCGCTTGAGACTAGGTCTAATAGTCAATAGGCTATCTATCATTTTACACTTGATTAAAACAATGTAAAGTCATTGTGTGTGTTTTCATTGCCTTCCAAACTAACCGTGTATACATGTAAAACAAACACCTGTAACTATGTAAGGTCTTGGAAGTTAAAACATGTCATATTTAACTTCCAAGACCTTCTTACATAGTTACAGGTGAGGCTAATGAAAGCGTGTTAGTATATATCGTAAAATATGTGTTAAATGTCATTTTAATTGCGTATTTGGAACCCGCAGTGTCATCTTTAGTGATCTTGTTTTTCCTAATGCTGTGGATTTTCCCTAAATCAATGTTATATGAAACATTTTTGTGCAATATGTACGACGTGCCGTACCTACTTAGAATATTAGAATATATGTAGACAAGCGATACTGTAAGCCTCAGGCTAATTCAGAAACGATTCTAAGGACCTAAACTGACGATTATATGGATTTGCTAATACATAGGTACATACTAACATACATTGCAAGTTAAACAAAAGCTAGTAATAAAAAGAAACACTGGCTCAAGAAAACACATTATTTTAAAATCATTTGGAGTCACTATAAGGCCAGATAATATAACGAATATCCTATAAGAATCAAAATTATTAACGTAATGTTTAATGTTGGAAGAGTAACCATGAATTTGCGAAAGGTAAGATATACGCGCAGAAATCTCGCTTGCCTAGTTAGTGTTGTTTCACCGTGCGAACACCGGTTCCCAGCGCGTGCGATAGAGACAACGACAGTAATATAAATACCTAAAACGCTCGCGTTGTCTTTATGAACACTTCTTGTAAAACCAACATGTCCGTCTGCTCTGTAATATCGTTAAATTGTTTCTTCGGTTTACTATTAAGTCCAAATGTTTTGATACGAGTACATACTTATGAAGTTATGACCAAAGACGCTACTAGTAAAAATTTGCACATTTTACCGCGACCTTCGTAAACTGTATTCAACCTGTAGGTACACGAATTTCAATAACATTTAATTATTTTTTTGTTATCGTACCCAAAAAGAGATTCAAAAAGTAATTACTTACCCTTAGGTTGACATCGTAAAATACATAAGTACTAGTTATTGCAAAAAAAAAACGCCGCAGTCGATGACGTTAACGAACTGCGGAAGCAATTATGCAACTGGATGTATTACCCAAAACGGGGCGTTTCATGTCTAGCTGTATTGAATTTTGCAAGGTGCAATAAGGCCTTACTAGTATGTGGAATCCTGTCCGCGCAAACAAAGGGGTTGGGTCAACCATAGCGCGCCAACTTTGAACTAATTCAAACTATTTACAAAATCAGCATAAGTTTTCTTTATAAGAATAGAGGCAATTATTAAAAACAATTATACAAGATTGGATGCAGATTGACAAAATTTGCACGTTAGATCATTCGAAGTGAACTTTTACTAGAAATATGACATACATTTACAAGATGTAAGATAGTCCAGATTTGTAATTGTTATGCAAGTGAACATGATGTTCACACTTTGGTGTAGACGTTCTATGTAACGAAATCCATTAAGTTATTGAAATCTGAACTAAGTAGGTACAATAGGTCTACAATATAGAGATCGATCGTCGAACAGTTCATCGTGAGAGGAAATCGCAGCGGAAATAATTATAACCATATTGTTTTAGTCTTTATTGTCCACAAATTATCTAAATCTTCTTCTTCAGCCTGATACATATAATCGCAGGACTCTCCGTCAAGTCGTTGACCGATGTTTTGGACTCCTTAAACTCTCGACACAGTACAGAAAAAAACATAACAATGAAATTGTGACGCTCTTCTTCAAATAAGAAATGCACCATGACAGGCTGTCGGGCTCAAACACCAGACACATTAGGGGCCGCGGCTTTTCTTGATGGCTTCCTTTCCTTAAAGACGCGCGCCTCCTACTGGGGCCATTGTAAGGAAGTGTCACCTGCCTTTATGGGATGACAGGAACGTGAACAGATCAGTTCGAGGTCGTTTCCCATAAAAAATATTACCACGTATACCTATTCCAAGCCGAAATCTCTGACTTTTTCCAAATTCATCATCATTCACTCCCTTTTCGGCACACAATCCATAATAATATCTCCAAATTTAAATCTTAAAGAAAATATTAATAAGTAAAGCGTTAGTAAGTGTAACCAACGCTACATTAATGGTGAGCTTACCATGTTATTGTCAGTGATCTCATGGTACTCGTGCACTTCGTCCGTCTTGGGCGCGGCGCCGTTGTCCACTTTGTGCGACCTACTGAGCGTCGCACATCTCACCTAATAGGAATTTTTTTTCAAATTAGAACCTGTTTGAATTTACAACGCGGACCGTTTCATAGATTCTGGGTTGTTTTATTGTTCGGTATTTAAATTCATTACTTTATTGACCAATTACAAGCGGTCCACATTTCCATCCAAAACCGGACCTTATTAATTTTAACGGTGGTATCAAACCAGACGGACTCAGCAGTAGAATTGTACCACCTCAAAAAAGTTCTACTTCTGGTAACAACGAATCGTCAAAGGTAAACTTGTACGCAACGGCCCGACTTAATAACCTATCTGGAGGTTTATTATTATTTACTAACGACTCATGGCTAAGTAATAACTACGCTGATCAATCAATCTGCAAGGATAAGCTGCGCTAGCCGCGGTCAGTCTGTGGATGGGCGACCTGTGATTCTTTACATCATGGAACACGTAAAGCCGTCGGTTCCGGTTGTTATACGAACACATGACAATCGTTAGTGGTAGTCAGAAGCCCAAAAAGTCTGAGAACTAGTCTATCGGTATTGCCCAGAAATTAGGTCGTGGAGGTCAAATGGCAGTCGCTTCGTGTAAAATAGTGGTATTCAGCCAAATCTGGTTAGACTGGAAACTAACCCAGACAAAGTAAAAGGCTATGAGGATGGTATGGATGATGATAGCGCCCCGCCTCGACTTCGCACGGGTGAAATGTACTAATAACCGGAATCTAGAGGAAATTATCTAAGAGTTATAGTAAGAACCTCATCAAAATCCGTTGCGTGGATTAGAAGTAAGCGGAGAAAAAACACATACACCAATAGTAACTTTCTAAGCTATTTATTCCGGCCCATAAGTCTCCATCAGTAGATCGTGGCTTTCATGTCACACGCTAAATTTCTCGCATTCTTATAGTCGTGATAAACTAAAATAAGGGGTACAACATACCTTATTTAAAATACTTTTGCCCGAAGAGGACTCCGACGTCATTTTGTTATTTACTTTCTTCAAACTTTTTGTTTTATTCTCACCTTTTAACAAAAACATATAAACATGTCACACTAGGTCTTCAATTTACAAATGTAAGGACCATGATAGTACAGATATTGTACTATTTATATATAAAGTACGCTTTAAATATTGTAATCCCTCTAGTAATTCACCTATGCGTTCTAAGTAAATTAATAAATGCTTGAGCCATATCCATATCCATATCCACGGCACCATCTAGTCCCAAACTAAGCATACCTTGATAAAATACAAATATTATATATTTTTTAAAGACAGCAACTCTCAGAGAAATACAAATTTATTACCTATTTATTAGGGATTTACAAACAGTTACACACTAAATATAATTACAGCAAAATTAATTATGACTATATTTGCACTCAGCGTAATCCACAGAAAATTGATGTAAAGAAATGTGAATAATTAATTATCAATCAATTATTTAAAAAACATTAATTAATTATCACTTGAATCGTCACATCACTGTTTTAAAGAAATGTCACTAGATCTGTTTACATTTTGTACAAATAAATTTTACGTCACCTCCTTGGTGGACAGCTTAAGGCCTACGCAGACCGGGACGGCATGGCAATGGATTTAAATTTTTAACAATGGACATTCAAACGTATCGATATAGCAATACGACATAAATTGCTATGCTTTAAAATAATGCCGTGGCATTGAAAAATCCCTCTCGATGCGACGGCATTTCTTTCAATTAAAGCAATTAATGTCGTATTGCTATATCGATACGTTTGAATGTCCATTGTTAAAAATTTAAATCCATTGCCATGCCGTCCCGGTCTGCGTAGGTCTTTACGACCCCTTTTTCGATCGCGGAACATCCTCATCGTTTTCCACCTGGGAACTACATCGGACTCTCACCGACTAAAAACCGCACTTGCCTTCCATTCGTGATATTCACCAAGACCATGACAGATGGTGGGAGTATCAAAATACTTACATGATAAATCAACCTCGTCACAGTTAGCTTTGGAGTCAGGCCTATTGGATGTCAGCATAGGGTACGGCGTTGTGCCTGTTGCGCCCGTAAGATGAGATGGCGAATTCGGGTTGATGAGTGGCACCTGTTCCAAATCTTCGGAAGGCTTGTATGGAGTCACGACCTGACGAGGAGGCTGGAAGAAAATTGTAAGATAAGAAACTTTTATATTGGTTAAATGAATCATAATTAGTCTAGGTTTTCTGACTTCTTGCATCTAGAACTTTATGAAGTTCTTTATTACTATTCAAAAAAGAAAGAAAGAGAGAGAAAATAACGACGTTCTTTTTACACCTCTCCATTTTGCTATTAAGAAAGAACTCATAACATCTTTAGTATCTTTTGTGTTCCACATTTCCACAAGGTGTCGCGGATCAAGTTTCGTTGAAAAGCGTGATCTCGTATAAAATTGGCAACAATCACTGCCGACATAATATAGGTATCACTGTCGTATAATGTTGTTACCGTGGTCTTGTTATTTTGTAGGTACATAATTGCCTTGTTTTTTTAAATTAACTTTTGTTATAATAATCGTAATGGTTACGGGCTTTCAAAATTACATTTGTTCACTAAGATTTATTCTTAAGATTAATGCTTTAATGAATAATAGTTGTAAAATTAGGTAATTTCCATCCACCAAATTACACAGAAGGAAAAAACATAACGTAAAATGTAAGTGTTCTTATGAAAAGCATAATGGTTTTGTGGAACAGAACGCATTCACAATACCTGCGTGGATAAATATTTGAAAAAATAAGGTATATTTTAAATTACTGGAAAACCAAAATTTTTTTTTTTTTCGAGTAATATATAATAGTAGTACCTACTCCAAACAAAACCATTCCTTATAAAATCCGTAAAAAGTAGTTTTATTTCAATGTATAATATTCGCGTAAATGTCAGAAATCAAAACCACTCTGCAATTGATATAAATAATGAATTAATTTATTCAATGTAGATACATCATACATAAAGAAATGTCGGTTTCCAAAGTACCTACAGTTTTGTGGTGTATCTAAAATGTATTATTCAGTATTATTGTTTCACTGATTTCGTACTGTACGTAAGCACGTAAGAAATATTATTTAAGGTGCTATTGGCAGCCATAAATTATTTTTAATCATCCACGCAGGCTTTATCGCACTATTCCGGTACTTACGCATCCAGCCGGGTCTAAGAAGGATATATCTCCGAAGTACGCTCCATCGAGGCCGACATGTCCAGTGTGCTTAACGTCTCCTTGTGGACTGGAGATCATGCTGCGCTGTATCGTCCTCTTGCCCGTGTACGTGTGCCGCTTGACGTCAGAGCGCAGCAGAGACGAGCGTATGGACCGCGCCGAGTGACGAATCGGATGCGGTGATATCGTGCCCGACACGTGACAAACATTTTTCTGGATGGAACATATGAGGGTGATCGAAGCTTTATGTTGTTTCATTACATTTGTCAATTGAACTTGAGCTTACTACGTTTTGGCAGAAAAATCTGATTAACAACATTCAGCTTACGCAAATGGCTGTTCCCATGATGCGGTAGTGAGTGAAATAGAGTTACACACAAAATTACGTTTTCAGCGCTAGAAAGTATTTATTATTCTATTATTTTCTCAGTGCTAATGTCACACGGGTGTCTGTCACAATGTTAGATTATTAACAATATTTTTCTAGCAGTCGAACACGTGTGGCGTACGCTCATAAAAATAAATTAAAAATTAAAAGCAAGCGAATATATAATATTAAAAACAGAAAATTCACACACAGAGAATAACAGTGAACGGCAACACAGTTCATCTGCATTACAGCACCTACCTCTGGTGGGATGTACGGCTTCATTTGTGAGGGATCGAACATACCACACGCACATCCGGGCAGTACACCGTACCACATTGAAGATTTGGTCATACTTCTGAAATTGACGAATAATATAGTTTACAAGTACTTACGTATCGCATTTGGCTTAGACAGTATTGGTAGTTTTTCTATAGAAAATTCCCACAGATATAATCAGTTATTATTGGTAAGTTAAAAATGTGGCATTAAGAAGACACGAGTTCGCACAAACATAATGCTGGTAGGTACCTCACATACCAACCGACAATGATACACTAAATAATACGATATGCAACGACGATGGCAATTATTCCATACAACTCTTGTAACAAGGGGTCCCCATAATAGGAATTGAATTAAAGCGGTCCAGAAACAGATGTGGATCTGAAACTGGTTTTAATTATGAACGGACGCTTTGACCAACATCAGAATGAAAAATCACAATATAAACCATGCCACACTTGCGAATAAAACCGCTAGTTATCCAAAACCGTTAGTCCTTTTTTTGTAAAAGACAACTTCAAAAGCAGACGTCACTACCTTATTTTGAAAGTGACCAATCTGCTGGTGGATGACTAAAGAAAAGATTTGTAGATAACTATGACAGTTTTAAAAGAATAATTTTGAATAATAGGAGACTTATATTACGATGTATATTCGGTAGGTCTCAAAATCGGTCGTAACCTATTTTTAACAGCCCTAAATGATAAAATAATGTTTGGGGTGGAAAAACATTTGTGGACAACATTTTTTTATTTCTGTTTTTTATGATGTGGCATAAAAAAGTCCCTAAATTTGCAGAACAACTTTTGTCGAGACATCTAGTATTATTGTATATAACTTACTGTTTTCCTAATACTGTTATGATTTGTCCAGATTTGTAATCCAGGTAATTATTGCGTCTTCCTTCTTCTGGTTTCTGACAGTCCGTCAGCGCTTGAACCTAAAAAAGGTTGGTATATCAATAAAATCCTATTATAATCATTCCATAATCATGCATTATATTTTTTTGAAACAAAAGGTAGCTATGGTCTTTAGGAAACAATATCATCATCATCATAGTTATATGTTCTTCATTTATAGTCATATGTTCAGCGGTTTATACAAGGAAGTTAGTTATTTTGACAGTTAGGTGGTTATTTCACCAGAACTGTACCTAGTTCGGACGAAATAAACTGTGCGAATTTGATATTGTACGCAAGTTGCGCATACCCAGTGTTAAATTTTATGATAAACACCGAGTGTTTAAACAGCTGGGGACGTAAATGTTTCGCATTCGTGATTATTGTCCATACTAATTTCGATAATTCTTGCCGAATCCCTTTTTTAAGTGATAACGAAAGCGGCCATTTTGTAACGGCTTACTTCAGACACACACCCACAAAGTTAGTTTCACTATTATAATGTTAAGTGTGGACGTGAAAATACACCAAGTATTTGCCCGGTTAATGGCAATAGACTTCCCTCGCGAACCAGTCGCGATTCTAAAATCTCCTCAGAAAATGTTAAGAGACTCAAATCTAAACAGTGGAAATAGACAATAAAAGATCTACCTCGTAGTTTGTAGATATTTATTTTAACTGACATTTTTTATCGAATAGGTAAACTGTAATATAAAACCTATATTACTTACCTGCTCTGGTCGAATACTGCGTAATTTAGGGCCTAAATCTTTAAACTTCGGTCGATTATTAAAATCGTGGGCCCAGCACTCCAACATTGTTGCATAATACGCTTCGGGACAACATTCCGGTCGCTCCAACCTCTGCAAACGATTTAAAATTTCGTAAAT
This sequence comes from Acronicta alni, assembly GCA_964056405.1. NCBI lineage: Eukaryota > Metazoa > Arthropoda > Insecta > Lepidoptera > Noctuidae > Acronicta > Acronicta alni. Next base: position 6,427,094 of record OZ043913.1, read on the forward strand.
ATTTTCACTTTAAGATTGGAAGTCTATTTATTATAAATATTAGAATATTGTTGCCCCCTGTTTCACAGACATCCCCAAAAAAAAAATTGGAGACAAAAGGTAGTCTATATCCATCTCCAAGTTGTAATCTATCTCTGTACCAAATTTCATAAAATCGGTTCACCGGTTTAGACGTGAAAGCGTAACCGACAGAAAGTAAATACTTCAGCATTTATAATATTAGTAGGGACTAGATAATAGAGAAGTCCTGTAAACAATTCCATGCCCTACTTAAGACATCTTTCTTTAATTTCTATTAAATCTATTTAACCGACGCGACGGCAAAGCAATTAAAAAAAGCTTTCGTATAAACGTAACTAAAGCTAAAACTACCCACACCAATTAGTGTTCAGTAACTCATTAGAATTATTATCTATGTAGAGCGGTTGTATAAAAAAATATGATTTATTCTATTGCAGTCAAAGTGGACAGCACCTTTAGCGTAGCGGCTGACTGATCGGTTTCTTCGTAACGGATGATGGATACGATCCCCACACAGAACAAATTGTTAGACCTACAGTTCTTCCGGGTCTGGGTGTTTGTATATGTGATATTTCTGTTTTTAAAAGCACCCAAAGAAGAAATTCCTAGTGCAGGGCAACACTATTAAAAAAAAACTAATATTGGTCCAGTGGGTAGATATTTCTATGCAGTCAATTTGTCGGCAAAGGATGCAGTAAATAATATATTCAGATGCTAGCTGAGCAGAGGGGTCTTGATGAATAGAGAACCGTCGTCATCTGCTATTAAGCATCTGTTTGTCAGTCCTTTTGTATAAAAAACCAAACCAATATATAATAGCTAGTTAGGATCAATGTTACATCTGGAAATAAAAAGGGTTCATAAACAAGTTTTGCAAAATATTCCTTTATTACGAAACATTGTGCAAGTTGCCCTTGATGGTTAATGTATGAGTTTCAAACGTGCGAAACACGAAAAAAATACACTGAATATTTATCTGGCAGACTGTTGTTGTCTGGCTCCTTTTGTTTACAAACAACTGCAGTGTTCATCATAAATCGATTATGTAACGATTTATCCCTTATATCAACGTTACGTAATCTGTGAATCAGACCGTTCAGGTAAAGCGATCATGAATGTTAATTAGTTTTCGAGGCTACCGTCATTTTCCATGCCTCTTTTACGTAATAGTATTTTGCGCCAGCTAATTTTAGTTCTATTTATAGTATGACACACTATCAAGTAGGTTAAAGTTTTAACAGTACAAAAAATATCCTAGGTGCTACTAGCATTCTCATATAATAAATTTATTTTATACTTTCGTGATAAGATACTTAATCGGGATCGAGTGATTTTAGGAACTCTATTCATATCCTAGATTAAATAAATAAAATCTATTGATTTTTTACATCATCAACCCATATAGCTACTGTCCCACTGCTTGGCACGGGTCTCCTCTCATATTGAGAGGGATTACGCTATAGTACACCACGCTGGCCTCGTGCGGCCTAGTGCTAGACTTCACAAACTGTCGAGAAAAATCTCTAAGGTATGCAGGTTTCCTCGCGATGTTTTCCGTCACCGTTTAAGCGAGTGATAATTAATTATTAATACGCACATGAATTTGAAAAGTCAGTACACTTACGCGAATACAATATACAGACGCCAGCACATCAAGCTACCCCAATCTGTCAAATTTCTTTGATAGATCTCAACTTTAATATAAAATGATAAGGTTCATATTCAATTGGGAAAATTTGACAGTTTTGTATAGGTTGACCTGCTGGCGTCTGTACATTGACATACCTAGTAGTATTTCAAAATAAAATCTAACCTGGAAATTAGGGGCATCGATGGCTTCTAGTATCTGTTGTCCGGAGAACGCAGCCCATGGTTGAAAGCCATAAGTGAACATCTCCCAGAGGCAAACGCCGAACGCCCATACGTCACTTGCAGACGTAAATCGAAGAAATAAAATGCATTCCGGAGCACACCTGAGTTTCAAGAATTACTGTATACTACATGATATCTTGATATACATGATATTTATGATAAATCCTGATAGGACGGTCAATGAGAAAAGTGAGAGTACTTTCTGCCATAACATTTCACACATTAGCAATCACGTCTATATCCCATAGGCGGTAGGCACAAAGTACGTTTTTTCCTTATTTGATTCGTCTATTTCATGAGCCGACTATACATTTACTGTCGCACAACTATTCGATAGAAACGTAAGAAAAAGCATATTAAAAGATCATTGATATTATTGGTGACATTCTTCTAAAAGTTCAGGTGCGTAGTAGGTACTTGTAATCGACGCGTGTGTGTGACGAGATGTACAAGAAATATGCAAGATTCGTAGCAAGTTTTGCAGCAAGTTCGGTACCTACTTTGCGACTGATAATTTAGTAGAAGTTCGATTTTTTAGGAAGATTGGCGCTAAAGTAAAATTTTGTGCGAGACGACGTATTCAAGCGAAGTTTTAAAGGTGTGGAAACACCCGTGTGCGTTTCCCTTGAGGGACCATCTCGTAAATTTCAGTTTCCATGGCATCATGATTTAGTAAAAAATTCTAAAACAATTATAAAACATCACCTAGAATTTTTAAAAGTATCCAATCGAAAGTTACAAATGTTCAAAGGTCCCTCAGCCGATTTTGGTGGAACCGCAAATCTTAAGAAAAAAATGTTAGTTAAGTCTATTGTTTATGTCCATATTTAGTAATGTAGAACACGAAAAATATAGCAATTACAGTGTGGTCCCTCAATCGTGCTATTGGGATAACGCTAACAATTATTTATTCAGGTTTTAATAAATCTTTGAAGTTATGTAATAATAAGTATCAATATCGAGCACAAATTTTCTAAAAATCAGGCTTTTCAGGTATTTTCAGATGGTCCCTCAATCGAAACGCCTCCGAAAAAAATATGTTCGTTATAGACACGACTAGCGATATATACAAGTATGCAGTAGTTCAGCATTTAGTAAAAAAAATCTAGTAAGCATAGACCTATTCAAATTTGTTGATAGAAGTATATTTTGTATATTTTAAAGAAACAGTTTTTGTTTCTATATACAACAAATAGGCGTCCGGTGACCCCCACAATAGGATTTTTCGAGACATGAGTAATCAAAATGGGAACATGTAATATTTTTTTTTATATATATTGCTATTATTATAATTGTTTTGCATTTGCACATTTTTAAGTAGATATTTGAATAAAATACATGTTTTGCATTTTTTTGTTTTCCGAAGCTACTTTGGAGAGTTAGAATTAGAGATTTCAGAGCAAATATAATAATAGGTAGAACATAAACAAAACAAAATAAATAATACTTAATCATTTTTAATTATAATTGTTTTCAAACAATCCATCGAACAATCAAACCATATTGTTTGTTTTCTTGGGGGTTACCTCTACAGAGCAAACAATACCTTGAGGACTTATTTCCTAAACAGAAATAAATGCCAGGATATAGTTATCAAATAGCTACTATCCCTATGTTACAGAAAAATATTAAAATCTCCTCATAGCATAATAGATCTGTATTATAAAATAGAACACACGCACGCACGCAAAGAATTTATAGGTAAGTACGTTATTTAAGAAAGTTTAAGTAAGTACTTAATAATAATAATATTTATTTAATGCAGCGCTCAAAAAATATCAATATCTATAAACTGCATAACGCCAAAGTGTTTCCGGGAAAATTGAATGCGTTTCGACCAGTCACTAGTATTTCTAGAACCCGTCTCCACAAGATAACCTATCATTCTAATACCTAAATGTTTCGTATTGTAATATGTATTGTAAATTAAAGTAAACTATATTATTTTGTAGTGTATCTAAATACATTTTATTTTACTTGATATAAGACTGTAGCTTAATGTGTGCAGAATAATTGACTGGTCTGTAGTATTTTTTTCCAACTTGGGCCGTAAGTCGTCGTAAGTAATTACGCTCTCATTATAAAAGCTGTGGGATCTATAATGACCCATGCTAGCCTGAGTTGATCCAGGAATGAATTCTATAGCTCCAAATAACTAATAGTGCTTATTTTTAACTTTAATCGTTCGAGGTATATTGCTAATCAATTCTTTTTGTGTCCGATTTAAATCAAACAATATAAAATCTGTAATATATTCATATGTGATTTGATCATTACATAATGGGCATGTCTTCGTTTCTTCACGAATAAAAATGGCTTCTTCCGAGGCAATTATCCCAAACACATTAATAAACTCAATATTTAAACTCAGAAATGCATATATTTTCTTAAAGTTTCCTGAGTGGCACGACGTATTACAACACTGTTTTGTAAAAATAACACTAAATAAATAATTATATGTAACTTCCTCAAAAATGGTGGCGACGTTACATAATTTTACAATATTATTAAAATACGTTTCGTTTGGTTTAAAGTAAGAGGAAAATAGGGAGTCTGTTGAACAAAACCTATTCGATGTAAATGAGTTTTATAATTATATATATATATATATATATATATATATAATTTTAGTTTATTGACATTTTGTCGTGGTCGTTTTGAGGGTCGGGATTTATTTTAATTTAATTTTTTTTAGGCCCTGATTAAGTTCCGTCAAAGCGGTTTTGTCTTCCCCATCTAAATACTCTGAGTGAATCTGTAAAAAATCTTCGACTCTATTCTTCTTTATTTTGGTGTGAAAATAAAGATATTTTATTGTTTTAAAGTAATTTTCTATTCCGGAAGAAGATAGGGTTCTATTTTCTGAATTTAAAACTGGGCATAGTAAATTAGTCCACAGCGGTAATTTTAACAATAGTCTTCTGAAAGTTGGGATGAAAACTGGATAATAATACGTATTACAATTATTGTGCACACGTTTTATTTCGTTTTTTTTGGATTCAACAACTTTCTCAAGCCACACTATAAATTCAACATCGTCATTGTCATCGTCATTCAAATCTAAAATACCGTTCTTTACATTACAGTCTTTATCTATGGCACTGACAGGCATCTGATAATCAACTTTTTGTATTAATAAATTAAGTCGATTTTTAGCAGCCTGATAATCACAGTCATCATTATCATGCTTATTTAAGTACCTGCGAAAGACAAACTTCAATTATGTGTTGAATCGATTGTTTGGCGATTATATAATTTTCACATTATTTTAAGAACACCGTGCATTTTATATAGAATAAGTTGATTTTTTTATTTTCTTCTCCTTTGAAACTTTTAATGTTGGGTACGAGAATCTGGGAAAGAACAGATCTCAACTTTTCATCAGCCGTAATAGGTCCCGCATATTTTTTTTTGTGTTTATGGTGCCATCGTAAAGGATGATACTTTTGAAAAAGGAAGTCAACTTGTTATGAACCATAACCAACCATAACAAAATATTAGTGGCCTACAAAATATCTGACTACTTTAAACAAAGTTACTCATGAACAAAACAAGTTATCATGTTACATAATAGCTCGATTCGCATACAAGATAAACTTAAAAACTTTTTAACAAAAAAATTAAACCGCCGAAAAACTGAAAAGCAAAAACGTTTCTTATTTAACCATAACAACTAAGTTCTTAAACTGATGTAAGTATATCTAAGTAATTTTGAGAGTAAGTGAGAGGGTGGCAAGGAGACAGCATTCCATGCCTTCAGTCTGGATCCCTCCTGCACTGTAATCCAGTCAGAACTCTATGCTCTCCATCGGGCGATAGCACAATCCAGCAAGTGCCAAGTCGTAAACATCTTAAGCGACTCAAGATCGTCACTCGACCTCCTTCGTAACCTGAAAGTTAGTCACCCCCTGAAAAAGCCCATTCAAGAGAGCATAGGAAGAATCAGAAGGGAGGGAAGAAAGATTCGACTCTTCTGGTTGCAAGCTCATGTAGGCACTTCAGGAAACGAAAGGGCCGACCAATTGGCCAAAATAGCGGCAAAAGCCACCAAGGAACACCCAGACTACGAAAAAGTCCCACTGTCCTATGTAAAGAAAAAGATCAGAAAGGAGACTGTCCGCAAATGGCAGGACAGATACGAAACCTCCACTACGGGGTCGGTTACCAAGAAATTCCTTCCGGACGTCGACAAGGCGTACCGGATAGTGAGAAAACAGAAACCAACGCCCGTACAAGTGCAAATCTTGACAGGACATGGTGGGATAGGTGAATACTTGCACCGGTTCAAGTTGAAAGACAGCCCAGGTTGAAAGTGTGACCCCGAAGTCAGCGAGTCAGTGTGGCACATTCTGATGGATTGCCCCCGTTTCCAGACTGCTCGAACAAACATTGAGCATCGGTTAAACGCAAACTTGACTATGTTCAACATCAGCTCCATAATGCAAGACGAAAGAATGAGACCACTCTTCCTGAAGTTTGCTGAGAGGATTTTCCGCACGGCAGCTAGCCGAAACACCACACTAGCCCAGGAAAACCCGCGACAAACCAACTCCCTACACGCCAACGACGAGAACCTCCCAAGTGACAGCACGCCCCAAGTCTCGAACCAACCAAAACCTTCACATTGCATCACCGAACACCAACTAATGGTAGACGCAGAACGTGGAGAACCGGGACTCAAGATCCGTGGAGTTGCTCTCTTCATGAACAGCAACTCTGAAAGACTCGGCATCAGTTTCTGTACACACAACGCGGAAACGTGGAGGTGTCGGGTACGGCGTTGCCGTACTGCTTAACGGAAGCAATTTCAAAACTCGAGTAAAACGCAAAAATTTTGAGGAGTTAATCTTTTGGCCCCAGCGCAAAAAGAGCGAGTCGCCTCCCATATTGCGTGTTATTGCTACGCTGTCCATGTGCTCACATGGACAGCGCAGTGTTGCGACGCCTTGATATCCACGTGGGTGTAGAGTCCAGATATCAGGTATCAACGCTGAAAGTTTCGTGTTCATCACGTCAAAAGGTCACCAAGTTGGGGTAATTTAGTATGACGCTAATGAGGTGGTTACTTAATGAGGTAACATTACTATACACATATCATTTACTGTTACCAGATATATACTAATTAATTATACATACAAAAACGACGTAACTGACTGGGTGTCCAGACGACCGGTGCGCCGCGCCAATACAGTAATGTATATAAATCGATTGCGTCAGCAGTGTCCCTACAACTCGAACTAAAGTTCCTTTTGGGATCAGGTACCTACTAGTATAATAATTTTATATCAGTGCCTATAGGTATGTATTTAATAATTTCGTGTGAATAGATAGGACCATCCTTATCACTCGAAGCTTAGAAAGACCTCTAATTATACTCAAAAAAAAACATTTTAAATAGCGTTTAAAAGTAGTTAGTAAGAAAAATCCAATTGTGTGGACATCGGACGCATATATGTATGTAGAAACTAAAAGGGTTACTTTCTAGAGAATGGCCTATACCTATCAGCAAATTTGAAGAGGTAAATGTTTAGTAGAACCTTTATACGAAATGCTGAACTACTGCATACTTTTTTAAATCGCCTAAGTCATGTCTATAACGAAAATTATTTATTCAGAAACGTTTCGATTGAGGAACGAAAAAAAAACGTTTTTTAGAAAATTTGTGCCAGATATTGATGTTATTACATAACTTTAAAGATTTACTAAAACCCGAAGGAAAAATATTGATGTCTAGGTTTGTAGTATTTTAAACCAGATGAAAATCAACAACACTGTACGAGTATGAAAATTTTCATTAATTTGAGAATGACAAATTACATTCTATTCAAACGGTAATAAATATCTTATACCGGTTCGGTTTTACCCACGGGGGCGGGAAACTTATACACCGTTTTTAGAGAGACGCTCATCTAGTGGCGAATTATCTTAATGATATCAAAATGACAAAGATAGATAGATAGATAGTTTTGAAATAAGACCCACAAACAAATGCTGACGTCATCACGATTACGCTCGCCCTCAAGTTGCACGAGAGTGCGCAATAACTTATAAGAGGATATATAAAAACATTATTTACTGTATTGTAAATACAAAGATCTTTGCGTTTCTACAGGGCCTTCTTCCAATTGCATTACCCAATCGTGTTGTAATTGTAAAACGCATAGATATGAGTAAGAAACAGACACTATTTCGCTGTTTGCAGCTGTACCAAATAATTTTATAAATATTGCATTGCTCGTGTCGCAAAGCTCAAACTCATCATACTTATGGTACATTTGGGCAAACTGGTCTTATATCTAACATTATTTAAAACTATACTAATAACAATATATTAAAACTTACCAGGCCACAGGCAGCTTTAGATTCACGTTATAATTTGTTTGATAATAGTCTTTTCCGACGCCCAACGCTCGGGACAATCCAAAGTCAGAAATTTTTACTCTATCCTTGTTAAATACTAAGATATTTCTCGCTGCTAGGTCTCTGAAAATAAATGTTTACATAAGTTTTTTCTGAATATAACTTTAGAACCTGTTAGGTCGGTATCGTACTTATGCTAATGCTGAATTTTCTAATAAACTATCTAGTGTTAAATATCTAAAATAATTGACTTGTAAAAGTATCTTTAAAAGAGCCACCAGGTCTAAATAAATGTCAATGTAAGAAGTTGAGAACATTGGTACTGTAAATTATTATTTATTTTTGTTAGTTTCCAGAACTCTACTGCTTTGTTTATCTAAATATTAGAGTGCTAACATTATTTTCGGTTTGATGAGTAATGTAGCAAGTGAAGTGACTGGGTAAATGAAATTTAACAACCGAGGCCTCAAAATGACAATGCGCCAGTGATACTAATGATGGCTGGCGTCTATAGGCTACGTTACCGCTTACTATCAGGCGACGCGAATGCGACTGCGCGTTCTAGGGTTCGCGTTTTAGGGCGTAGTTGCGTTTTAATTCTGTTGAACACGTGTTCAAATGGATACATAGCGTAGTGTCAATCTGTACGCGGACTCCGTACAGACATTTTATGTGGAAAACTGTATGAACTATTCACAAAAGTGTTAGGTATTGGGATATGCAACAAACAACATCTTATGTTATGACAAAGATTGTGGAATAATTTAATCTGCAATATGTATCGAAAAACGAACTGTAACACAAAAGGTCACAAGCCATAGTACATACCTATGAATCAGTCTTTTGCTTTCAAGATAAGTCATGCCATCACAGATCTGTTCTGCAAACTCGCAGAGGTTGGGTACCGGGAAGTTGAGCCGAAGTGATACCTCGCGTAAGCATTCTAGTAGCGAACGAAGTGGGGCCAGCTCCGTTACCTGAAACATAAGTTTAACCTTTTACGATGTTTACAGTATGAGCGCAAAAAAGCGCTTTCCGGGATTGGACTGGTCGGCAATACCATTGCACTGATTTTAAGGAGTCGCTTTTGTAACTACGGTGTGCAAAGTTCACTTATTTTGTCACTAATTTTGATCACGAAGATGCATCAAAATTTTAGGAACTTCTCGAAACCTAAATGATCATTTACATGATGAAAATTTCCTTCCAGTGTGTGTATTATTCCTTTTTTTAATAGAACCTCAAAATAACCACAGAACACGTGATCTGCATATCCGACATTTCAATGAGGGCAAACGCAAAATAGAAAGGAATTTTACATGTAAATGCTCACACTTTGTAAACAAAGCTAGGGGCATGGGCAAGAATGTTATCATTACATGGAAATGCTTTTGTAAATTCAGCTTTTCCTTGTATTGTGCCATTCGTAAGAATGTTACATTGTATGGAAATGCTCGAGAAAATGCCTATCAGTGTGCAATGTATGTCTATCAAACTTTAAAATCACCTTAAAGAAATACTGCATACTTATTATCTTTAAGTATATGTAAAAAACATAAATCTAGACTTAATTTATTTATAAATGCTTTTTTAAATTCAACTTTTGCTTACATTGTACCATTCGTAAGAATTACATTAAGTACATGGAAATGTTCGAGAAAATGCTCTAGTCTATCAGTCTTTAAAATCACCTTTAAAAAAATACTGCATGTGTTATCTTTAAGTATAGTTTATAAGTGGCGGTGAAGATATTGAATGGTGTACTTACCAGCATCAAAGAGTCCAAATGCAATACAACGCCGTACAAGCGCACAATGTTGGGATGTTCAATACTGTGCATTACGGCAGCCTCCTTCAGAAATTCTGTCGAGTTCGACGTCATTTGCTCGTGCCCCAGACATTTTATCGCTACTTGCAGCTATAATATAAATGTTGGATATATTAAATAACCTTTGACTGCGGCTGAGAAATATAATGTGACTTAATGACAAAACCAAATATGGGTATACAAGCTAGGTATCTTTGGCACTTTCTTTTGTCTTTCTTGATAAAATCTACTTGGAAGTTTTTGTACAGACGCCAGCAGGTCAACCTATCCAAAACTGTCAAATTTTCCCAATTGAAAATGAACCTTATCATATTGATTTAAAGTTGAAAATCTATCAAAGAAATTTGACAGATTGTGGTAGCTTGATGTGCTGGCCTCTGTACTTACTCCAGAATTAATATACTATTCATCATCATCATCAACCCATATACAGTCCCACTGCTGGGCACAGGTCTCCTCTCACAGAATGAGAGGGATTAGGCTATAGTCCAGCACGCAGGCCTAGTGCGGGTTGGCAGACTTCACATCTCCAAGGCATGCAGGTTTCCTCACGATGTTTTCTTTCACCGTTCAAACGAGTGATAATTATTAAAACGCACATGATTTCGAAAGTCAGAGGAGACGAGAGGAGAAGTCAGAGGTGCGTGCCTTGGATTCGAACTCGAGACCTTCGACTTGGCAGTCCAATGGTCTTACCAATAGGCTATCACTGCTTGGCCTATTGATTGGTTAATAATTATTATAAATACAAAATTAATATTAATTGAAAATAAAGAAATAAACAGCAGTATTCCCATTCCCTCAGCATATTCATCATCAAACCATTGACTGACTGCTGCGCCACCTACTAGACTGGCATGGATAAGCTGTAGTTCATCGAAAACATCTAGTGCGGTTAGGCAGACTTCACACGTCGAAGAGTCGAGAAGTTCTCCCAGTGCACACAATGTATTATTCCTTCACTATTCAAATGAGTGATACTAAGTTATTATTGTGCACATGATTTCGTAAGACCCACCTAAGTAAAATTTCGCAAATCCGTCACCACATTACAATCACTCAAGTCAATAGATTCAAGAATAATTTGGATGATGTGATAAACAAAATTGATCCAGAGTAATCTTCGTATTGATACAATAACAAGTTCCCTTACTTACGCAACCAATGTCTGAATCCTGTATTGACAGGATTCAAGGTTTGGTTACGTATGATCCTTCATCGTAAACAACTGTAAGACATGCAGAAATATTCATGGTTTTATAAACAGTGACTGTGTTGCACATTATCAATATGATCCATTTCATAGATGTTACTTACTCTTTGATTCCCTGTAGTCCATGTTCCTTGTTGCACCACACCAAACTGACCCATACCAAGTTCTTTGTTAATTGTTATGTCCTCTATTGATATTATGTGCTTGGTAGGAATTTTCACATTGTTATCAAACACTGGTAGGATTTCCGATGGCATAGATACAGCTTGTGCATTCTGAAAATTAACAAGTTTAAGTATTGTCTTTTACATAATTATGGGGAATAGTATAGTAGTCATGCCATAAACAAGACACACAAATTAAACCACCAGCGTTGTCTCTTATTTCTGTGACCGAATGCCACTTACAAGGTACATAAAGTATGTGATACAATTGAAAATTGATTGCATGTGCATCTTCAAGATCATGAAGATCTGTACATTGGGGTGAAGCGTCAATTATTTTTAATTTTAAATATTGTATAGCACTAGAATATTGTGTACACAAATTAAAGTAAAAATATCGGGACCTATCTTTAGGCCTCTACTGCCACTTTCATAATCTTGAAGCAGAGGTAGAGGGCTATAAGATGTTATGTCAAAAAATAAAACAACAATATATTTACATAATCATTTAGCCAAATGCAACTTTCTTTCAACTTAATGCAACATTTTTCTCCATACATAGACACTCCAGCCTACTGCACATAGATTAAGTTCAAAAGTAATTGAAAAATTAGGTAGAGATTCAGACAATACTATGTGAATAAATGTTATTTAGCTCCAAGAACATAAGATTTTATACCATGTCTATGTTCATTGCTTGATGGGTTAATTTGTAATGCAGAAGTGTATTCTATAGGTATTGTATGAAACTTATTCAGTGGCAGCTTCTGCATGGAATGAAAGGACGGATGATAGTCCGCATGAAGAACCAGTCGCACACTTTGTCTAAGGAAATTAGGAATCGCCTGCAGTGCATTACTTAAAAATTGTTATTGTTATTTTGTTACTATGTATAATTTTTTTTCTTAAGCCAGGTAAATTTATAATGTTATTAGCCAAGAAATTTGGTCTGAAAAATTCAATAAAGGCATTTAAATTTTGTCTGTTTTCTTCGGGGGCTCAATAGAAAATTGCCCTGGGTGCCAACTTGTTGCTATTATTATAGTTTTAGATGTGCATACATTTGCATATTATTTTTGCAATGGCTTATTGTTTTTGTTAGTAATTTTACCAGGAAGGATATAGATGAGACTGGCACAAAAGAGTGGCAATTGAAACTACCAAAGAAAAGCCTAAACTATTAAAATGTAAGTATATCTGTACAAACCTGGTCTCTCTTTTTATTTGATTTGAGCATCTTCCGTATCTTTGATATGTATGGATTGGGAAAGTATTTTGTATATATCTTTTTGTAGCGCCTCTGTTCAGGTCTTGATAATCCAATTTGGACCAAGTCTTCAGTTAAAACAAACTTAAGTTGGGAAACTTTTGAAACTTTTAGTATATCTCTGTAAAAAATATAACAACATAATAAGGTTTAATATGCCATTACTATAAAACTAATAAGAATAATATAACTTGGTTTGATTTATGTTTGAGCAGTGTTATTGAATTAGTTAAGAGTTAGGTTTTGTGCAATAAGATCACTCTCTGTAACATGGGACCTAAAACATACCACTGAACTATGGCTATACATCAGTACCCCTTTGGCTAGCCTTCCACAGAAAAAAGGCTTGATGGTAACTAAGGAATTTCGCATCAGCTAAATAATAATAGTATTTTCAATTGCTTAGCATTCAAGAACATGGAAATTAGGTGATGTAGTCGCAAATGTGAAATTAGGGAATTCTAAAACTAAGTAAGTAGTCAACCGACAATACATGTTACGAAAACGGTGACATAAATATAACGGCTTATATTTTTATCTACAAGTTTGCATCCAAGTTGACAAATCTGAATCGTAAAGTAGTTTATATTTACCTAAACAATTCATAATACTGCTGAAGTTCAGCTTCTTCTAAAAAATCATTTAAGTTTTCACGGTCTTCAAATATGACAGCGGAATCTGGAAGTAATAAACCAAAAATAACATTGTTTTTGATAGAAAAAAACAATTATATATAACTTACTGATTACTTTGTTTATTGGACTTACCCATTGTGCCGTTAGGTAAACTGTAAAGACGGGAAATAAACTGATTAAAAATAAAAAAAATAAGCAGGTGCAACAAACAACTTCACCGGAGGTAGGTACCTACCTATTCAACTCAACTCAAAACTCAAATCAAACAAGTTGTGAATGAAGTTACAATAAAGTTAAAATATGTCAAACAATCACTCGACTCGATACATTAGTGACCATAGTGACACGCACAATAGACTACGCTTCATCTTCAATAATCGGCTAAGCTAGGCCACATATTTATAATGACAGATTATTTTTCTTATTTCTTAGTGACGTTAATCTCGCTAAACTGAAGGCACATTAAATAACTTGTTTTCGTTTTACTAGACCCCACAGGCCTCGCGTTCGTAAAACGTACGATGAAGATGTTACATAATAATTAAAATTTTATTTTATTTTTGTTTGTCACGTCTGTGACGGAGCCATAATATTATAAATTTTCTCTATGATAGCAGTTTGGGACTCAGATTTATCATCAGGAACCTATATGAAGGCCCGCTGGTCACAGATTGTCTCAGAGTGAGAGTCATTAGGCTATAATCCACCACGCTGGACTACTAGCCCAGATTATTATGTTTTTATTGTTTCCATTCCCAGTTACTACTAGTCATTGCAAACAGATCTGTTATGATCAAAGTAACAAAGGAGGCGTAGATGATAACTTTAATATTATTTACTGTTTTACTTTAGTCTAAAAGGTGATATTCAAGGAACTCGAATAAAACAACAGTGCTGAAATGAGGAGTTGGCGAACAAATTCAGACTGGTCCACTCTCCTCCACCTCCTGGTCCAGCTCACTTTGATTTACTCATGACTTTTTCTTGTGTGTTTTTTTAATTGCCATTAATCTCCACAGGACTATTATCAGTTTTGCTAAATGTCATTTTGGCCCCACAGTTGAATGCCATACATCCAAATAGGTTTCAGGAGACAGTTGTAGAGAAGATGTTTATTATCAACAGATAAAACTGAGCTGCGGCGCATCAACCGATGTAAGCTTTCAAATTTTAAGTTCTTAATATGGTCGCGTTTATGTTTGTTATGAGATGCCCAGGTTAACCGTTTATCAAGATGGAATCCCAGGTAAATTGACGCAGTCAGTATACTGCAGATAAGGTGTCTACTCCAAACTTGACTGAGGGTCATTTTCGTTTTCTCAGTGTAGCTTATACGTTGCGACTTTAGAGCTCTCGCACGGATCTGCCAACTTTGCATCTAAGAATTTGTTTTATAATAGCAGTCGCTGGAGTTTATTACTGGTAGCGTTTGGATCCTCGTCGCTTGCCAGATAGCCAACATCATCAGCGTAAGTAGCAATGGTTACATCTGCTGAGGTCGGGTTAACGGATGTAAATTATTTATTATACAGAACTGGACCCAAAACTTTGATATAATTATAACATAGTTTTTAAGCAGAAACGGTCATGTTCTTGGCTAGGTGCATGAAAATAATAATTACAATAACAAAATAAAAAAGGAGTGAGTATTTTATTGATCTAAATCCAGATAAGGCCTTCGATTTTGTTAGGCATGTACTAATTGATTTTGATTGTCAAAACAATATGACAAGTCTGGATTTGTTGGCCAGATCCTCAATTCGTTTGGTCATGTTGTGAGAATCTTAACAAAACAAAGGAAAAATATCGAACTCATTTGAGATTTTTTGAAGAGTTAGAGTAAGTATTTACAACCAATGCGGGTGTTTTGAATCTTAATATGTATATACTTACTATTTAGACGAAGAAAAGGAAGTCAGTCTGCAAGTATCGTTGCAATTGGCATAATAGACATCACCGCAACATTTGGTGCGGCTCCGTGAACCTGAAATTATGTTTTTTTTTTTTCAGATACTGTATTATTTATCCTAGTAAGTGAATTTAGTTCCTAGGATAAATAATTACAGTTTCCTACATTTTTATTACATTACAGAACTACGTATTCCTAAGAGATTACAAACTGGTGTAATTTGAGGTGGTAAAAATGCACAATTCATAATAATCTGTCACGTTCTAATAATTTCACTTTAAAGTAGGTACATACCTAGTCGATTTAGTTGAGTTTTGAGTTTAGTCATGCATAGCAACACTATGGTTGATAGGTAAAAGAAGTGTGGCCAAAGCTAAAATTAGTCTCTTTATAGTAGGTATATAACTATTTGCAATAAAATCATCAAAATTCGAAAATTTATTTCGTATTTAACAGATTTTTTATTCAGTTATATTTCTTTTGCTAATGTTCTTTTTTTGTAATCGTACGACGAGCACTTCAAAAAGAAAAAATATATTTTTATTTAGTGTAGTAGACCTTTTTTTTTATTTTTGGCAACATTGACACCTACTTTGCAAATATGGCGTAGAGTTGTACAAAATGCAGTGGGAGTTATTTGTAATACTTGTCAATTCTGAATTTTAAATTAAAAGACATGCATCTAGTTTAAGACATTTTTCAATCGACTATAGTGTGCTAGACGAGTATTATTAACAGTGAAATGTGAATTTTACGCAATGTAGGTACACTAGTTCATAATATTGTAGTTTGAAATAAGTTAGGGATTTCACGTCTTATCGCTGCGCCGTTCAGTCGTTTGTTTTTAGTAAAACGATCTTTTGTTTACGTATTGTCGTTTGTCTTTTGTCTGACGACCGTTAGCCCATTGTTTTAATATTTTTTAGTGCAGTTTTGTCAAGATAGGTTTTCAATTACTTTTGGGACAACATCAAACGTAACTTATTAAATTTGGTATTGTATTCTTGCGGTATCCACCTTCGTCTGAATGAGTATTTCTTTAAATAATTGTATTATATTCCTTTTATTTACTCTTCACTCCTTTGATTTAAGATATAAACATGTTTGTCAAGTAGATTTAATTAAGTGTTATGAACTCTAAGTTTCCTCTAAAATGAAGGAAAAAAGAAGAACCCTGGTCGGGAATGCCATGCTGCGAGTTTCAAAGGTAAGTGATACCTAACTCCTTAATTTTTATTTAATTTCAATTAAAGTTTTACTGTTAGGATTGATAAAGTTTTTTTTTAAGTTAGTTTAAAAGACATGTGTGAAATGTACTGTCTCATAATCATCTTCAAAAATTGTTAAAGCAGTTGTTGTTTAATCCTAAAACATTTTTAATGAGATTTTTAATAATTGAGCTAGTCATTTTTACCCATGAATGTGATGCAAATGTGTCATCACACATTTGCATCATTATAGTTATGCATTGAACAAAAGGTAGAACTTATTAATTATCTTTTATAAGGAATGTAATCAGGAAGCATTATACTTTGAACACATCAAGGTAAAGCTGTCAATTTTCTTAAAATACTTACATAAACTATGTCCTTTATTACCTACTTAAATATCTAGGGAATGTCTTAAATTATTATGACTTTTTTATATAAACATTCATTTAATTTCTATGGTTTCCATAACTTAACAGGTATTATTATATATTGATTTCTAACATATATGCAAATATTAGGTAAGTATGTACATTGAAATAAAACTACTTTTTACAGATTTTTATCCTGCTATTGATATTATTAATCTCAACATTTCAGACCCTTTACAGCATTCATGGTCCACTATTGGGTTGACTACTAGGTAGTACTAGGGATGCCGTAAAGGGTTGCGATAAAAAACACTAAAGTAAAATTTCAAGGTTATATTTTAAAGTTAATAATCAATATTTTCTTTAACCACTCGCATATAAGGATTTTTCTGTCTTAGATGAGACTACAAATATTCATGCGTGATAAATGATAACAGCCTATCAGAAAATTAGTTACATATTGACTGCTTATGTAGGATGAGCATTTAAATATTTTTATTGTTACAGTCATGTGAATATTTAATGCATGTCTGTAATTGTTATAATGATATAATATGATCCCATAACTTACTATATTAGAAATTTAATTATTTTAATCTAGTAACCTAATTTGATGCTATTCAAATAATGTTAATATTGACCTGGGTCATTTCAAACTATTTTATGATGGCTGTTGCTACTGTTCTTTAAGGATGCTTGTTAATGAATAGATAGGATTCAAAGAGATTATTTTATAGACTAGAGACTATAAGCATTTTAATATGAAAAACTCAATATGGCTAGATAGAGCCAAATTTTATCTTAGCTCTTCATTCAATGCCTCACTTCCTGCAAGGTAAAAAGATTTAACCTGTTAGGTAACAAATTGCAGAGAAAATTAAAATGTAATAACTACTGTTGGGGATACACTTATTTCTCAATTAAGACAGACAGACATAGCAGTGTTATTGAAGCTCCTTTTTTATTTAGAATATTTCTTGTGTAAATATATATTAAATGCAATGCAAATGCAAAATATTTCAAATAAATTAAATAGTTTGCATTACTTTTTAAATGTCACATATGCTTCACCCTCCTAATTAGCCATATGGTGCAACCCACGCGGAATTTGTTCTAATTTTCTCAGTCCTTGTTCAATTCGTAGACATCAAATATTTCGATTTGTTCGTATTTTTCATTTGCGTTTTTTTTAATTTGCGTCCCATTTGTACGCCGCGAATATTTTCGCGCGGCGTCCGTTCAATAACCTGTATTTCTTGCCACGCTCTTGATAATAACGATTTTAAACTTTGCCCTAGAACTACGGGTTTTGATGTGGGAGTAAAACTCGTGTCGTATAAACGCACCCTTACAAGAAGTGTTATCCACCCGCTACCTTTATACGCGGACTTACCATCGCGCAGTATTCTAAACCCTTTGAGATCACACATATCGTGAAGGTAAACCAGGTTCTAAACCCTGCAGTAGAAGGGGTTCTTCGGTTGTCAATTATTTATGTTTGTTGAGAAAAATTAACATAAAAATTACTATTAGTTTTAAGTGCAAAAAAGCTTTTATATTAAGTAGGTATTGTATTTGTATATTTAAACGTAATTTCGTTCTAATCGTAATATTAAGCATTTTATTAAACAGTAGTTATTTATAAAGCTTTGTTACATAAAATATCCAAAACTAAAACTTATCGTGAGTAAACAGTAACACTACAATAAACGCTGTTTTTTGGTGTATGTACATAGGTACCGTGTACTTAATAGATACAAAAAATCAGCTTCCAATTCCATGGGACTTCTTAGATAATTATTTGTTTCTACTAAACATTCGGGAGCTCGACTCCAGGGTTAAGAATGTTATAACACGTCACGTACCTAATTACCTTCACTCGCAATATCCGATCACAATAATCACTGTGCATCGTGCTAATGTGCAGACATCGGTTTTAAATCGATCGGATGTTTAGTATTGACTGACTCTTGTATGGCGCCTCTCGATTGATATTGTGATATTTTTGTCTATCGTATGGAAATTAATAAAGTATATCGCCAGAATACCATCTTCAATCAAATACATAACTGGGATACTGTCAATCATAATATTTTGAAAGTGAAACGTGAAATTACAAGTGATGGGTGGATAAACTGGCAAACAGTTTAATAATGAACTGCACCAATCAAGATAAACTCATCCAATAACTGACGTTCTTGTGCCGTTCCCCTTTAGTCCAAAATTACTATTTTTATGGTTTTACAGATTTATACATATAGAGGCCTTATAGCACAACGTTGTGAGGTTGTTGTAGACCCAATTCCCCACCTGGTCATGGCAAATTTCACGGATCCTATGGCCATGACTATAAGGCAAGTGCGGTTTTTACTCGGTACGAGTCTGATATACCCTGTTACCTCCCCCGGTGGTAGACGACCAATAAGTTTCCGTACAGTAAAAAAAAATGTGCAATTACTCAAATCAGCCAAAGATTTTTGGAGATCTAGCTAATAGCGAAATTTGATCAATATGTCAGTGTTGAAATTTTACTAATGCATAAAATCTCTGGATAAGAGCACTATTGTCCTTCCAACGAAAGCTTTTTATGTTTTTTTTTTAATATTCTACTAAGGTGGCAAACAAGCATACGGCCCAACTGATGGTAAGCGGTTACCGTAGCCTATAGACGCTTGCAACACCAGGAGTATCACTTGCGCGTTGCCAACCCTGTATTGAAAGAGGAATAGTTGGAATGGAAGTATAAAGGTCAAAATCCCCCCACTGCCAACACAACGTTTCCTCGTGGAGCACTGGCAACCTTGCTCATCATAAGAAACAACACAGCTCAAAGCAGTGTTATTTTACGTCGATTTTCTGCAAGGCGGAGGTACTTCCTCAGTCTGTCAGCCTATGAGCAAGCTATGATTATTATTGTCGTTCCTGTCACCGTCTTCGCATCCGTCATTTGAATATGTTAAATGGAAGCTTGCTTCCTTAAGACGATATCAGGATTCAGTATCAATATAGTTGTTATTGAAATATCCTTCTAAACACTAAAGTAATTGAAGTAAATAATCCGTTTCGCAAAGGTTGGTCTAGAACACTCAACCTCAAAACTACAAAATGTTAGGGCAATGTCGGTAGGGGAATCCACTCTCATATCATATCAATAACTATATTTACAACTTGCATGGATTTCCATGACTAGTCAATAATTCAGAGATCAATTTATATTGTTATATTTGGGCTTATATAATAAGCTGTGATAAAGATGGACAGAGTAGGTAGGTAAACATGGTATAGTTATTGGAGCGAACACTTTTCTTAAGAACACTTTAGTACCTACGATACACTAAACTAATATTTGAATTTGGCGAGCTACCTGGGGTCTTGAGTACCTCTTTTCGTAAGTTCTATCCTTAATTTAATTTTCATAATCAAGGTATTATTTTTCAACAATTAATACCAACGATTTCATATTCCGGTCTTACCTATAGTAGCCCCTATTAATACTGTGACTTGCCACTGCCAATGGTAGTACCTACTAGCATTTATCATTAATACTGTGAGCATTTGCGCATAACGCGCGTGCAAATTACAAAATGACGTCATAATCTCGGCATTAGTTCAACGATCCACTTATCAGTTTGAACTGTGTAACCCAGGGCAACATATACGCCATAGGGGGTTTTCACTTCACTTAAGTCGATACAGCATCGATACAGCAACCACCCGACACTGTTCGGGGATGCAAAATCCTATAGAATGTTCAAGATAAATGAAAAGTATTGAGATTAACCCGTGTAGTATGGACTGCCCTATAGACTTCTAAGTGTAATGAATCTGTCAATCAGTAGCAAATTGTATAGAAATAGAAGAAAATTGCCCTCGCATGTACAATACGGTAATAAGCATCGCAAGTCATATGTGAACTATAAGCATTAGGCATCTTAAGCACTATTCATTGTTATTAAGGGTTTTTTATTACCACGAAGTAAAAAAATAAGCATATTTATAAAAATAAATCAAAGTACTTACGCAAATGTTCCATGTCCTGTTTTGTGGTCCCGTTACGTAAGTGTCTGTCACACTCGCCTTGATATTTTTTGCGAACCACTGCGCAACACGAACTGGTGCGTACTTTTTTTAAAACCTTCAGTTTAATTTTGAATAATTTTATTATATAATAAAATGCTCGGCATTCAATTTTGTCGTTGCTCAATTCACCCAACAAAACCGTTCTCTGTTGTCTCAAAAGCAACTAAATAGTTATTAGTTCAATACGTGTATTATTAGTTAGCAATACGTGTAGATAGCAATAGCTCATCTCAAACTATGGGAGGTTAATGATGTGATGATAATGACTGTTTCCCATATAAGTTTTGATCGGAAAAAAATATTGTATTGTTTAAACAATAAGCGCTTGTTGTAAATGCTTGCTATTTTATAAAAAATGCAGGTATTTGTTTGTATACATTTCCGTATCAATGTCTTCAAAGGGAGGGTGTTAGAATGTGCTTGAATATATAAATAAGAATAAATAAACGCGTCATAATTTTAAGGATAAACAAAGCATCGTCGAGGTTGGCCTAAAAAGAGATATATTGCTTACCACGAGCGCTTTGGTTCGAGGTGCTGATGGCGTTAGAAAAGAGTACCTGGTAAGCCTTTGCTCAGTAGTGGGTCAGCAATAAATAATAACTAAATATTCTTGGAAAATTTTACACAGCACCATATAGTCCCAAACTAAATAGAGCTTGTACTATAGGTACTAGACAATGAATATAATACTTATATACTTTTTTTTAAATACATACTTATAAGTAATAATACGAAATGGCTACTCAAAAATCATACACTTTTTGCATATTTGTTATTTTTATCTCGTCACTGTTACGAAGCCCATGAATAACAGCGTGAAGGACCTTTTTTTTCACGGTGAAAAGGAATATTTAAGTCTAATTTCGTTACAAAAAAAAACAAAGAAATAAAATTTTCAGATACAAATTTTATCAATCTCCCTTTCCAAAACTTATAGAAAAGGGGGACTATAATGTTATTATGTAAAAAACTCGCGAAATAGGTAATGTAATCTCGAAATCAATATACCTATACGAATTGTAGATTTACTAAATGGGCATATTAATACGAATAGCAGTAGGTACATTCTTCAGAAGTGTCGTAAAGGATTTTTATTGCAGAATAATAAACTATTGTGCACTATGCACAATGAGGACACTTGGCTCTCACTTACGCGGTTTATCGAGATAACCCACTTGCTATGGGGCTTAGCGGTCGAGGGGCGGGAACTACCTATATAATCAGAAATAAAACGTTAGTGTTTTGCAAGTTTTATTAGTCCACATGCTATGCGGTTGAAAACTATTTAATTTGGGTTTGAAGGCCTCATAAACGTACTGGTTACTAAAATGAGGACTTAGTAAAAGCTGCCTTTTAATTGCTCTAAATTCTATTTCGATAGTGCCATAATTCAAATATTGTTCATAGCATTATCGTAGAATAATGGCACATTGGCACCGTAAACACTAGGCATGTTGAAATAGTTGACAATAACTGTATACTGATTACCCTACGGGGAATATTATCATAATCCTTATAAACAGAGGTTTGTATATATTATCATATAGGTACGCCCAGGGTTAGTCAATGACGGCAATTCGTGTCTTATCGAAAACTGACCTAGTTTCGACTTCGCTCGGCTTCTGCAGTCAGCAATGCCATTTGGTGCAATTCTCGCCATTCCAAAATGATGTTACAGTACTGTTTGGACCCTATATAAGTACTACAAAGTCAAATTAAAGAGTGACCTATAATATGTCGGAGAGAAACACATGAGGCAGTGTACATAAAGTTATCATTTTGAAACTTCAGTCCCATTGAGATCTCTTCAACCTTTGTAACAATAGTTTGTTTTTGACATGGTTTACCACTTTACAGACTTGGTAAAACTTACACGGCGACAGTATAATGTTATTATTATACCTAGTCCTTTGCAATACATATTTTTCAATTTTTCTTTTATTCGCCAATATGATGTATACGTCAGCATTTTAATGCCCTTTTATATAAATAGTAGAAAATAATAGTAAAGAGTTTTAAAGAATCATATTTACGATGTGAGAAGAGATCTCTGTGGTTTAGCGGTTCGAGTGCCGGACTGCTGATCATGGGGTCGTGGGTTCGATTCCCACAGGACACAAATATGTGTGTGGATAAAACATGAGTATTTGTGTTTGTCTGGGTGTTTCTTATGTGTTATAAGTATGTTTTTACAAAAAAAAAGTATGTAAGTATTATATCCATTGTCTAGTACCCATATAATAAGCTCTGTTTAGTTTGGGACTAGATGGTGTTGTGTAAAATGTCCCAAAAGATTATATTATATATTATATCTTTAAACTGTAACGTTCAATACAGCTGCGTAAAAATTGATTGAAGCAAATAATTATGATCAATATATTTTTTCAAAGAGAATGGTTTTGCTTCCTATTTTTATTTCTATTTTTGTTAGACCCTTCCACTAACACATCACAGAAGGTACCAATAACATAACAAATATAAATAATCATTTTGAAATTGAATGAGAGTCAGTGAAATTAATGGTATAAGAGGCTCATTTGAAAATCTCAATGAGGCAACAATTTAAGGACTAAAATGTAAGGTAATTGGTTGTGAACGTTAGAATCTGGGAAAATCATTTTTTATTCTGTTATTGTTTCATAGCCAGTAAATAATATTACCTAGGTATCTAACCATTTTTTATCATAATCGGAATACCTGGTTTGCGGTGCAATTGTAGCGAGCTTTGTTTTACAACATTCAGCAACAGCTCGTATATACTCATATCGAGTTGCGTTTATTGTTTCCGGCTACATAAATATGTGTATCATACACATATTTTTTTATTCCTTATATTATTGATGTTTCATCAGAAACATGAGAGGGTATATAGTATACTAGCTTTTACCCGCGACTTCGTACGCGTAGACTATTAATAACACAATTGTTGTCGGATTGATTTCATGGGATAAGAAGTACTCAATATTAGGGAATTTCCCGCTTTTTTCCGAGATTTGAAGTAGGTATATAATATGCCAGCGTTAGTCACAAACTTAATAGTTTGTGACTAATGCTGAAATATTGGTACACTAATGTGCACCAATATTTCATTAAAATCCTGTCAGTATCCGTTTTTCGGGATTTCTGGGATATTCCGTCATTTTTCTGGGACAAAAAGTAGCCTATAAGTACTTTATTCCCGGTCCCATACTATGTGTGTATGAAATTTCATTCAAATCCCGTAAGTAGTTCTCCTATATCCGTTTTTCAGGATTTCCGGGATATTCCGATATTTTTCTGGGATAAAAAGTAGCCTATAGTTTATTTTCTGTCTCCTATTATGTGTCTATGAAATTTCATTCAAATCCCGTTAGTAGTTCTCCTATATCCATTTTTCGGGATTACCGGGATATTCCGACATTTTTCTGGGATAAAAAGTAGCCTATACTTTATTCCCGGTCACATACAATTAGCATACTAAATTTCATGCAAATCGGTTCAGCCGTTTTTGCGTGATTGAGTAACAAATAAACAAACAAACATCCAAACATTCACATTTATAATATTAGTATGATTCCGAAAACATTGTTTTTTGTTGCAGAGTATTTTGTTTGTAGTTTTGTTTCAGACAATTTGTCGCGTGCTTTCAGTCAGCTCAGATAGCATACACATCTATTCGATTATAGAAGCTGATGTAGCCCGTCGTACGAAGTCATTGTTAGCCGGATGCTTCGTCTGGAACTCGATCCGAGTATGCTAAGCTTTCGATAATATAGGTCACACGTGTACGGTCCTCAAATGCTAGAAAGGTACGACTGCTAGCAATTCATTTAGATAATTAAATTCCACATAAAATAAATTATACAGGGTGGAAGGGACATCGACGCGCAACGGCTTACCATGACTTCAGTACATGATTCTGGACACCCCTGCGTTGGAATTTTTCGTCGGCTTTTTCTCATGGTAACCCGTTGCGCGTCGATGTCCCTTCCACTCTGTATATATCTGCTCTTTTAGAACTTAGGATTAGCGGAAAACAAAGTGATATGGATTAATGATATTTATCATTCATCATCATCAACCCATGTACTGTCCCACTGCTGGATTTATCATTAAAGTATCTAATTTTGACAATGGACATAATGTTCGCCTAAGATGTCTAAGTGTAGGTGTACAGTGTGTTTTATTGTGAATACAAATCATGATCCTAGCTGAATAAAGTAAGAGTTATAATTATAAAAACTTATATAAAATTGACCCAGTTTCATCCAACTATAATCTAACAATAAAGGTCAAATTAAAGGACAACTTTACTTAACGTTCCCTTAGTAAATGTCAACGTATCGCGTAAATGTTATTCTATAGAAGGATCGATGAAACTGATAATATAAAAATAAAAATGGATGTTGAAGCGATGTATTGAAATTGATAACGGTGCAGTAAAGTGAGACAGAATATTATGTGATATATTTTTAACAGGTTGAACCGACATTTAGGTTTACCTGTTCAAATTAATCTCATAATAACATTTCTCTTAAATATTTCTCGATTTTTCTAAGGTTTTCCAATTTTCTTTCCCTTAAAACCTTATTCGCACTTTTACATTAAAAATATCATATTGGTCCTGCTTTACAGCAATTGCTATTTAGATAGTATATTATTACTGATAGTTCAATTTCTTTTATTTTGTATCACAGTTCGATACCGACTACGGTTTCAGACTACTCAACACATGAATGCGCTAACAAGTGAAGCTTAATACTGATAGGGACGAATCTCGATACCCTTTTGTATGCTTCTATTTTCAAACATCCATCGCGCAAACTGGATTAGCAGAGGTACTTGTTACTTTCCATTCAAAATGGATGATTATGTGTATTTAAAAACACTGTAGGTCCTTTGGTATTCTCATTTTCGATTCCTCGATACTTATCTCTGTTATCAGAAAATATCTTTTTTTAATCTTCCTGCTATTGAACATAATAAGTCTATGAAAAAATGCTTCGCGTTTTTCACTATTAATTATTTTCTCGGGCAGGTGGAGTTAGCGTGTCTATAGCGCATTTAACCTTCGTTGTAATTTCCGTGATAAATGTAACCCCATTTGGATTAGACTCTGCATTTATGAACGCTTGGTTATGTAATATGAAATCCGTTTCGATGTGTTAACTTTTTAGCGCATGGAAAAAATATTTTTTTACATTTAATTTACTTTACAAATGATTTTACCAAAAAAAATACATATATATACACTCGGGTAGTGCGGAAATAATTCTGTGATTAAAACCAGCGATGAAACATTAAGTATCTAGGTAGTTGTCATTAAGCCAAAAAATCGGAGAATGTACCGCAACACAAAGGACGCGTTCCATTATTCGATTTAGCGTCGACACCCCATGCTAAAGTCGAACTTACTTTTGGTATTAAGATATTAATTAGCAAGAAGTTCTGATACGTGAACATGAAACTCTTTGACTCTTTGTTGTGTGACCTCGGTTAAACACAGACTTCCCCATCACTTTGCGTTGTAAGAGAAGACTTAATGATACGTCGGTCTGTGTGCTAAGATACATAGGTATACCTCCTATAATAATGTAATCGACAATCGATCTTTCAGACGCGGTGATTGGTCCTACTATTGTTTTGTTCTTGTTGGGCCGGGCATGTTAACCGTAATGATTACAAATTGATGATGATTGTTTCAATAAATGCTTTTAACTGAGTATGTATGTTGGAACTCTTCTGTATTTGCAGTAAATAAGACAAAACTCTTTCATGTTGTTCTAAAATAAAATGTTATTTTTACAACTAGTCGATTAAAATACACCTAAAAGTATTATGTGCTTTTCTGCATTAAATAGTTTTGATTGCTTGTTATAATTTAAAAAGCTTTTATATGTGAAGTGGCTAGCTAGCGGGTGCTGAACAGAAAAATGTGCAGCGTTGGCATCACATATCTTAACGCGAAATTATGATTATTCTAAAGCATACGAAATCATTTATCTACGAGTAGGTTCATTCAGCAAGGATTCAAACAGCAAGTAGAAATCACTAGCAATATCGTGTGTGTCCGAATTGAATAGACTAATTCATTATGCCTTTTAGAATAACACTATATTCAATAGATGGTACACAATAAAACGTATTCGAACCTGTGTCACAGAATATTTAATTAATAGACTATCTGTTCTTTCAATGAATGATCTGCCGTTGAATCATTGATTTGAACCTATTTCATGCGACTCTTGCAAGTTGTCTACAATGTCACGTGTTCCGTTGCTGCAGATGTCCACGTTCTAAGTCTGAGATAAAGGGTAATGTCGGTCGTTCACCGTGTCTTAAACTTTTGTACTACGCTGGGTAGGTATGTACTATAATTTTTATCGGTCTAGGTATTTAGGTTACTTTTATAGCTTCGTGGATGAATCTTGAAATAGTCATAAATCGCCTCATATTAGGTAAAACACATGGTATGGTATTGGTTGCCAGCTTCGTTACAATATTTTTCGAACTATACAAACTAAATAAATACTAATTGCCGCATAAACAGTTGTGATGTTGCGTCAAGGCGGTAGGAGAGGTGCGGCAATCTGCTTATAAATTATTATAAAACCCCGTTGAAATGACATAGGATAACATTGGATTGATAAAATAATAGCTAAATAAACGTTTTTGTTGGCTTCAGCTGTAGGATTTTACGATAACGGTTTTATCGTCTTGATTGTTGACGACAAATGCAGTACTTTTACGTCTTCAATTTGCATTTAATAAATAAATTATTGATTGATGATTAAGGCATAATTATGGTGTGTAATATTTGTAATGAATTGGGCCACTAGAAAGCGATACGTATGACGGGTGACTATTACACGTGCGTGCGCAATATATGAAGACGGTCTATAGAAGTGACGAGTCGAAATAATTATTTTAAGGCTTGAGCGAACACTAAAAATAAATCGCCAGTGTGATGTCATGAAAAGTGTTACGTACCTATCCGACACGCATCCGAGTATGACATCAGTTCTGCCCGCCACGATCATCTGTTCGCCCGTTGAATTATTATCACAGTTCCCACCATTTGTGAATCAATGTTTTTTTCTAAAGCTAGGATTAAATGGATTTATTTGAATGTATGTTAACTCAATCATAACCATAATTAGCTATTTAAATTAGGCCATTGTTCTCAGTTACATTTAAAAAATCATTAAAGGACAATCAAATAGTCAAGTATCAGGTGTGGGTGCTAAGTCTGTAGTAAGGTTGTCTAATAATTTAATATTACATTTTTTGTGTCAAGCTTTTTAATAAGGGTCTAAGTACGCCCTTAGGCTCAACGTTTTTATAATTGTGTAATTTTATCGTGGTTATAAAACATCGTTCTTTTGTGTTTGAATTTATAATATTTTCAATGCTCGTGTAGTCGTTCAGTAGACTGCAGATGGTGCGACACATTATTCAGAGGGTTCGTCATACTTTGGTTTGTATATTGTCTATTCCTGGTAACTTAATGTTAGCTGCAACAAGAAACATTGATGTTCTAACAACGCCCACATAAAAGCGGATAGTCCTTCAATGTTGTGTCTCAACATAGTATTGTTTTCGTATGGCTGTTACGTCGCTGCATGCGTCACTCGTGGCTCTAGGTATATCTTTTACGTGAATGTAATTTTGCGACAGAAAATCGCCTTGCCATGGACAGCCAGTCGACATGCGGGCTCTATAAGTGACGTTTGAAGGTTAACTGTTCTAGTTAACTGGCGTTAATGCTACGCGCGATTCGCGATAACCATGATAATCATAGTAACCAATTGATGCTTCTGTGTAACTAGTCTGGACTTGGGCCAGCCCACTCAGACACTCAAAACTACTGTGACTCGTTCATGACGCCGCATATTTTTATCGTAACAAACAGCGCAGACACACTCTCGAGTGCCAAATGTAAAGTTCACTAACATAGATTTGGCAAGAGTAGCTATTTACGCGAAGTGTCTATGCTTCTAGCGAATAATCGCCGTCCACGTAGATAGGCATTCTACTCATGCAGTGTTCCGCATAATAATATGTAGCATAAAATAAAAAAAATAAGTATCTACATCAATTAACAGAAAACCTCATATAATGCCGCATGTTCTCTTTCCCTCCCCACTTTAGGAAAACTTGTAGGTAAAGCACTTTATTTGTTTCAGAATATATTGTGATCGATAATAAGAAAGTTATTGTCATTATGAGCAAATTTTCTTACCTACAGTGCGCCCACGTCGTGGTGGAGCCGGCCTACAACTACCAATTCGAAAGATTATTTAAATTATAAGTGTTTCTAGATGCAAATACTCGTCAGGTTTTACCTTTGTAATATAAAGAATAATAGCGAAAAACTGCTTGCTTAGAGATAATTAACTATTCCAGTTTGTTTTATGCTGACTATTCCGCTTTTCACTATAGAACAATATAGCCCTAACAAATATAGTAGTAGTTACACATAAGTAGGCTGGGCGGAGTAGCTCCGTAGAACGACAAAAAATAAAACCCTACAGTTTGGTACTATGTATTTTGGAAATGTACGGCTGATGATCATGGAGCATATTTAAAAAATAATATAAATAACAGTTTTGGCGACCAGTGTTATTACAAATTAAAGTAAACTTAATCTAGGAATAAATCTGTTGACCTTTTATTCAAAAACTTACAAAAAGTTCAATTAAATTTATGACCTTCATTTATAGTGTAAGCAATTATGTTATGTGTGACTGAGATAGGTACTTAATTAATTTCCTAAAAAAACAAAAACAAGGGAATACCTCGCCTCCAATATCGGACACCTAACCCGTAACCCTGTATAATTAATTTAGAAATATAACTCATAGCGTAATTGGTATCTAGTACACAACGTTGCTCACCCCGTTTATGTTATTTTTTTTTAATCCCGACTGCATTTCACATTCAGTTAGGTAATTTTTCAATGTTATTATTTTCCATACGGTAAAATTACCGTAGGTAGGGAAAATAATAACATTAAAAAGTTACTATTACTAATACAGCCAGACTGATTCATCAAAAAAGAGCCTAAACTAACAAATTTGGCAATATATTTATTTTGTAACACATAGTAAGTTTCTTTTTTAATTCTAATTATAGCCTTTCGATTAGAACACTTATATTATTCAAATTATTATTTTACATCTGTGTTTGTTGAAATTAATCTAAGAGGATAAAATAGAGAATGAAATTTTATTAAAATATATAATCCTTGGTAATTAATTAATCACACAGTTTAGTCTGCAGAATAAAACTGTAATCATGTTTTTTTAAACTAGCGTACATGAGGTTCCGTGCCGGCTCTTCTCCATAAGACCCACTTTTTAGAACTATGCAGCTGCATAGTTCTAAAAACTAGCTAGTTTTGACTTTTAAAAAGTACCTTATCTTCTTGGTCTAATTGAAATAAAACATTTGACTTTGCATTAACGAATCAGTCAAACAAGAGATCTTTCTTGAATAGTATTCAAATAGCATAAGTGCTTTACTCTATTCTATCTAGATTAGAGAAAAGCAATTTTCCGCAAAGGACTACATCAGCAGATCTCGAATAACTGAGTTATATGGAGTGTTTTTGCAATATAGGCAGCTCAAATTAATAATCATGTGTTTTATTTTAATATCAAATTTTATTGATTAACTAATCGTAGCCAGATATAAGAGCACGTAGTTGTGCCAGATAACTCATTTTGCTCCGATCGCATGCTTTCTTGAGTTCCTACTTTGTGCTTAACCATGAATCAATTATATCGAATTGTGACCGATCGATGTGTTTCATATTTAACTACGATGGCTGGCTTTATGTTACGATCACTATACTCGTTGATTCGATTTTAATCGTTTATAGGATTGATTTGTCCGCATCTAAACATGTCTGAAGGAAGAGGTTATCCTTATTTTTTTATTCGACTCCTTGAATAAGAAAAATATAGTTTTCTTCCATGTATAGTAAGAGAAAATACCACCTTTTAAGTTGTATAACAATTAATTATAGTAGATACCGTAAGATGTACGGTCAACAAAAGAGTTAGGTATACAGGCAGCTAATTAATAATCTGTGTTTTGATAAA
Organism: Acronicta alni; assembly: GCA_964056405.1. Taxonomy (NCBI): domain Eukaryota; kingdom Metazoa; phylum Arthropoda; class Insecta; order Lepidoptera; family Noctuidae; genus Acronicta; species Acronicta alni. Next base: position 6,458,110 of record OZ043913.1, read on the forward strand.
GATAGTGTATTAATGTATCACGCAATATGTGTCAAAACGTAGGTATTAGAATTTTAAGGGTAGGTAAAGAATTTTGGAAGATCTCAGCCAAATTCCATCCCGTAATTTTTTTTTGTAATTATAATTAGGTACCTACTTAAATAGAAATTTGTAATTTTATATAAAATACATACGACTGACAAAACTGTACTTAGTATTGTTGAAGATTGACAGTCATTCTTTCGTCTGTTAAAAACTGTGGGAAAGATTGTATTTATAGGATGCTGTCGCTAGACGGTTTTAGAAAATGGAATACATTAAACCTTTTCGTTTTTAAAACTATCTAAAATAAGCTACAATGAACACTGGCGACCGTCTAGTTCTATGTATATTGTAAGCAGTTACTGACTTTGTCTTTTAAGTGCCACGAACAGCATTTCATCTAAATTTGTACATCGCTCCATGACAATGGATTCATCTTGTGACCTAATGTATAGTAGTGGCCATATTTTTACTAACAATGACAGTCTCGGAAGTGGCAAACAGCAATACTAATTGGCATTCTCTGTGATGTTTTGTTGGCAGGCGTGCTATAAACGACATGAACCTATTGATCCGATATTAATTCTAAGCGCAATTGATTTGAATTTAAACTTGCATTTATCATTAAAGTCCTTTAGAAAAGTGATAGCAGATTTTATCAATAAAGTTTCGTAATGGCCTCAACAAATACCTTCAAAATATTGCGCATAACTTAAATAAGCTTGCGACTCGAGATTCTATCTATTAATACTAATTTAAAATATCTATTTTACCTAGTATTTTTGTAGTCATTCGTTTGTTTTACTGCTACATAATTCACTGATAATGTGTCAGAATTAAAACAAATGTACGATTACCGACCTACCTCTGACATTTGTAAATATTTTATTGATCTGTTCGCAGCGACAGCTGCATGTACGTTTTCATTGCTTTCCTGTTATTAGTAAACGTCTTTTGTTCTATAACGGTCACCTTTCAAATGCGTCTAATTTATGACAGAAACGTATCCCTTGTGCTTGCTTGTTTTTAAATTCTTCGTAGTTCAGTCGGGGTTATTTCGGGTAACAAAAAACCTCACAAAGAGTAGACCTACCTAATATCTAAAAAAATATACTCAATAAAAATGTGTTTTTTTTAAATAAAAATACTAAAGCCAAAGCCAAAACGATATTTTTAACAGTTAATGTGTTACTCTTTCTTGCTTGCTTTTGTGTTTGTTTACATCTCTCTCTTCGCGTAAAACTTACTAGTAAGTACACGGAATTGAACATTGTATCAGTTACTTTGTATCTATAGAACTTTTTGAGACTAATATCTACATAATCTAATAGTACATAATGAAAATATAACGTAGGGTGTATTTTCAGAATCTGAAACGTACTTATTGTAAAAAAATACAAATAAACAGAAAATTGAATAGTAGTTATTATTTTTAATACATTGTGCAATATTTTTTATGATTCATGAAAGGGAGCCGAATTATCTACACATGAATTGATTTCCTAAAGCCATTTGTGTCTGCTAAATTACGTATAATGATATGAATGATAACGAAATGAAAGATATGGGTAAGAGTTCAACCTATGTAGGTGTTATAATGTCAATATATTAACTTTTTTAAGAGATGGACTATAAGGATACCGACTACGGTGATAGTGCTGTGCTGTAATCTCGTTTCAGAGGTGAAAATTAAAATAATACATTCTAATTTTATTCACTGCATCTACTGACGCTAATAAAATTGGGCACTAAATGTTCCTGTTTATTTATTTTTACTGTTCGATCATGTTTATGCAGCGGTTTGATTCGCCTTACCTGATGTTGATAATCGTACTTGCAAACTAACATACGTATTTATTGATGGATGTTTACTACCATGTTGCAGAGAGCAACACATTTGTTTTATTTCCTGACTAAAAGTTAAATTAAATTAATTTTAGCTAGGCTTGTCGCAAATGTGAATGCAGTCTGCATTTGTACTAGTTTATGAGCAGCAATAATTCTAGTCATTCTAGTTTCATTACAAATCGAGATTAGAAGACATGATGAATGATGTAAGACGAATTAATGTGCCTAATGAATGAGTAGATCACGGTGGCTTGTGTTTGTATTGCATATTGATGTTGCTCGTGGGTATAATGTGAGTTTCACGGGGAATTCGCTATTGATTTATTTGTAGGTTATAAAATACAGCATATATTCGTACCTCTTGTATAATATATCTTGTATAATCATTACAGTTCTAAGTACACCACACCAAACACTACGCTTTTATGATTAAACAGGCAGCATGAATCAAAGGAGGGTGTAATTTCACAAATTAATCGAATTTATTTAAATTGGTCGCCTTATTTATTGGTGCTTTGTTGGGGCCAGGTCATAACCCCGACATTTGCTTTGAAATAAAATAGGCATGTTTTCCAAATGCATCTATGTTCTCAGTCTGTACTATGCGTTTCAAATAAGAATAGGAATATCAATGACCTCGAATGACCCCGGTCTGTCAAAAAAGTACAGCTTGCAAAGAAAATTAATTTTATCTTTTGAAATTATATAACTTTGTAATATATTTATAAGCAATAATACCAAATCCGGAACTCTCCGAGTTAATATAAAGGCACAATCCGCCAAAAAACTATATTATAGAAAATATTTTAAACTCCCATGGCCTTTAAATTTTGAAGCTGCCACCCTAATAATTGTTATTTAAATCCAATTGAATAAACCTGGCACTTCATAAGCTTAGGGTAGCTGACAATAATGCTCAACAATTAGAAAGCCAAATTGAGAATCTAACACTGGAAACTATTGTTTCATTTACCAGTGACGATTGGAAAAAGAAATTAACTACGTCAAATGAATCGAAAATAAAAACCAAAAAAAAGGGAAATATTTCAAGACAACTATAACTTTAGTTTTATTATAAACACGGATAATAAAATATCTAATTTTCTTCTAAATAACAATTGGTGGAATATTTGAAATACATAAAAAATATTATTTCAAAAATATCTGTTTTGCTCACCCTACCTAGCTGGTTTGAATTGACAGCTATGACGTCACAAGATGGCTGGAGGTCAGTCCTATTCTTACTTGAAACGCATAGTATGAACTTCAATAAACTGTTCTCTGGATAAACAATTAATCCCTACTAATATTATAAATGCGAATGTAACTCTGTCTGTCTGTCTGTTACGCTTTCACGTCTAAATCACTGAACTGATTTTAATGAAATTTGGTACAGAGATAGAGTTGACCTTGAGAAAGAACATAGGATAGTTTTTATCTCGGACTTTTGAAGAATTCTCTTGGAAACGCGATATAACCGAACTCGACGCGGGCGAAGCCGCGGGCGGAAAACTATTAATTATAAAGCTGTTTGCAATTCTAACAACTTCATAGTATCTAATCAACTAGAAAGCAAACATTGACTGATGATCATGAAAACAGTTGCAAAAAATGGTATTTAACTACTTTAAGTCTTATTTTGTGCACCTGTGCAATGAGTAAACAAATCGCAGCTTTGTTTATCCTATTCTGTAAAAAACAGAAACAGTAAACACTGTCCCTAACTTTGTTTGGAAATTTCCAGATCGAATTGGAATTTAGAATTTTGCTGTTGGTTGAGTTGCGAACCAACTAACGAGGGTATTGCAAATGAAGCCAGAGTTGTTAATTAGAAATTTGTATCAGAAATGTAAATACATAGTTCACCACTACGGGAGTGTATTAGAGTTCCTACGAAATTACAACAAAATTGAAACTTGTAGTTTTTATTTCCACTTATACTTAAGCCGAAGTGTGCTTACACTTACTTTTAGCCGGCTAGAACTAGGTGCTGTTGCTCACCGTTGGTTAAACTTAGATCTATCCTACTTACATTTCGACAGCAGCAACAACAGTTCGGAACTTTATGGTTTGCGTAGGTAGGTTTGTAACAATGTTTTCTGTTTTTTCTTGTCGTGTGGAAAATTCTCATGAACTAACGCCGCCCTTGGAAGGCGGCGGGGCGTGTCGAACTCCACACGGCGTGGGTGACACCGATTAAAAACCACACCGTGTTCCTTCTCGCACCTGCTGCGTCGGGGGCTACTGGAGCAGAATATGTCTATGCGGCCCCCGATTGGTGATGTACTGCCACCGCGGGCCCCGGTCTAGGTTTTGTAACAACCTAACCTACTAAGTTTAACCACCCGTGACCGGCTGCGCCTAGGTTGAACCGCACTTCGGCTTTTACCTATTTTGTAATACGACGCGGATGATTTCTGTGTAGGCTGTATTATATACAGGAATATATGTATATTCATGTAATATTTTATCCACATGTAGCCACTCGAATCACAGTATATCCCATTATCTATTCTGTGCTCGAATGAACAATTTCATTTCACCGTGTAGATATATGTATCTACACGTACACGTAGGTGAGCATTATTGAACCGGCATGGCTTAATGAATTATCTCAATTATTGGTTACGTGCACACACTTGACGGGACATATTGATCTGACTGTCTAATATTATCCCAGACAATGTTTGTATAATATACGAAATTATGAAATCGCCCAAAATCGTACAGCCAGAATACCGAGTATTTTTAAAGTAAAAGTACTTACATACAAATATTCATGTTGTATTTATGGGTAATCCAAAACTTTGAATTAACCTTTTAAAACACCGGTCATTATGATTGAAACCCCTGCTAGGTAGACACAGTTAATACCCATGTATCAGTTTCTACACAAGCTTAATTACTGTAATTAACTAAAGCCTCTTGAACTTTATTAATTGTAATTGATTAAGGTAGTAGCTTTAATAATTCAAGCGAAGGTCACTATACATTTGTGTAGACAGCAGAATTATTTTAAAAAAATACGACTGAAAAGAAAAAGAATGCAATACGTCAGGAACGTAGGGCCTTTAACAGTACAAAGGAAAAAAACAGTTCAAAGGGTTCCCTTTAAAAAATCTAGAGGGGACACAATTTTCACAATAATGGGTCTCGACTGCTAAAGTCGCCATGTTGCTGACGTGATTTTTTTTTTCAGTCTGGTAAATCTTTAAATTCATTTTTTTATTTTACACTTTTGATATTTATTTTTCACCGATTATATAAAAACTTATATCACCGCTTTAAATTAAAAGTTAATTAGTGAGAATTGTGGCCAATCAACTTTAAAACGTTATAATTTCTAAATGGTTATTTGAAATTAAATGAAAAATGACAAGAAAAACTTAGGTTATTTTCAAATACACATAGGTCGTCAACTTTTTTTTTCTTTTTTACAATATGGCGTCTAGTGAGAATCGAACCTACGACCTCGTCATCAGTATTCCGGCACTCGAACCACTAGACCACAGACGTCGTATTAACAGTCATAATTAGGTAACTTTTTTATAATTCTGGATAATTAATTAAGACTTGTACCTAATGCCAATTTAACTGTATAGTTTTTTTTATTTATCAGAAACATATTCACATTTTTTTAAAATTCTATAATGCCACTTAAAATTCTTGGGTTTGAGTGCCACACTTACAATTCCTCTTAAAGTAGTATGAAAACATGGTAGACCTAAGGTGTTACTTTAATTTACAGTCACGTAATAAACTTAGTTCAGTTAACTGATTTTGCAATAACTGTCCATGTCATTAAATAGCATTTACAAGAAGATATATAATAAGTACAGCTTTATAAGTTTCTACAATTTTTCGACAGTGTTCTGTTACTATATAAATAATTACATTAAGCAAGTAGTTAGATTAACATCTTTTTAAATAGGGCAACACGTCCATCTACGTTTGCAGGGTTCCGGAGGGAACCACAGCCTTGAGCTTTATAAGCCATTATACCTAATTATGACTACAATAGACGTTAGCAGCCCTTTAAGGACTCCGTTTGTACTTTGTGACATGTATCGACCTTCTACACAGTGAGTAGGTATTACATACATATATACACATCTGTCTCTGGGTTCATTGAAACCCCTTGAATGACATCTTCGCTAAAATCAGGTCTCCGAAAGCCATACTCTATTCAAGACGTTTCAATTTCAAATAAGATATTGGGTTGTAATTTCTTTTTTCATCATAATACTCTTAGCATATTTTACAGGTAATGGGGATAGTAATTTCATTCGTCACCGTTTTTAGAGTGATCGTTCATTTTTTTATCCATAAGCCACTGGGGTTGTTTTCTACCGGTTGCCGGAAGCCTTTGGTGTGTAGAGGGCTGTAAAGCGTCTTGGGAGGCACTGTTTACCTCGAAAACGGACTCACCGGAAGTAGGTAGAGAACGGCTGTAATCTCATCAAACAAATAATTCCGGTATTGGTAAATAATACCACTAAGCGTTACCTATTTGTCATGAGTAGTTTTATAATGCGCAGCCAAATGTTTGTGGGCTTTAGATTTGTACTTGAGCGTTGGAGGACAAGTTTAGTACATGATATTGCATAATAATCTATTAATCACAAATTAAGTTTTAAGAGTACCTACATAAGAGGGCATAGTGGGAGTTATTCCACTCAAATTGGAGCTGCCTGACCAGAGAAGTAACTCCGCCTTGCAGAAAATCCAAGTGAAATAACACTGCTTTGAGCTGTATTGTGTTTCTTACGGTGAGCAAGGTTGCCAGCGCTCCGCGAGGAAAGTTGTGTTGGAAGTGGGGGGACTTTGACCCTTATACTGCCAACCCAACTATTTCTCTTTCGTTTAACTGGGTCGGCAACGCACAAGTGATACCCCTTGTGTTACAAGCGTCTATAGGCTACGGTATCCGCTTACCATCAGGTGGGCCGTATGTTTGTTTGCCACCTTAATGGTATAAAAAAATAAATAACTTTAAATGTATTACGTTTTTCATCTTTAGTTTCAGTACGTATATCTCTGTCACGTCCCGGAATCCACTATAGTGTTCAGTAAGTTTAAGTTCAGTAATGATTAAAATCAGTATGTAGCTTTTTCAAGAAAGTATGTCAGCTTACTCTACAGTACCAGACACTTATAATTGATATCAAAAGCATAACTTACAAAGGTGGAACTGTACGATTTATCTGGATCAGCAAAATTATCTTCCATACAAAATGGACGATACCTACTTATCGAGTTTCCATGGGAAGTTTTTTGTAGTACAATGAAATATGATTACTATCATAGGTAGGTACTATGTACTTCTAAAAGTAAACACTATCATTATGTATAACCTTTCTGAATAGCTCTGTATATTGAGGGTTAATTGCCTTATCTATTGCTTTTTGTTACTTTTGTGTTCTGTTTTGTTACTTTCGGTGAAGAGATGCTAATAAGTAATAACGAATAGGAATTAATTCTATAGAATTTTCAATAGCCTGCATAAAATATGACACAAGTTCAGGGCTGCTGTTTGTTACACGTAAATGCATTTTTATCAGTAAATGTATTCGTACCATCTCAAGCCATATTGTTTGGTTAGAATCCATGGAGAGGTAGGTAGGTAGTGGATTGTTCGAGGTATTCTTTATGTAGCCTCTTTTGTGTCCCACTCTAGGGCAAAGGTGTTAAGTTAAATAATAACGAGGTATCTAAAAGCGTAATGACATGTAGACAGTTTAACAATTTGCCCAGAATTGTTTCTTTATTTATCTGAAATAATCCATGCCTACTCATGAATAGTAATTGCTGTGTGGTGTTATTTTGATTTATATTTATGTAATAAAGCGTGATCTGTGAATCACATCTACCTTATAGTAACAATATATTAAATAACAGATGAATGTAACCTCTAGTTTCTAAGTTTAATAAATTTGGTAGAAAACGTAAATTGCGTGGGCTACACGCCAACGCGGCAACGTATACATTGTATTTTTTGTTACCAAACACAAGGTCGGGGTGAAATTTGGCCCCGGATTGACTTCACTAAAGGGAATAAATCGTTGTGACTGTGCGATTAGCGTAGAGAACATTACGCTCTTATACGAAAAAAATAAATAATAATTTGTAAGGTAGTAACAATATTATTCATAATGATTATGCACATATTTTACGAAGACTTGAACTTTAAACACTGACTAGTCATGTAACTACACCACCATCTAGGGGCGATTTGCACATCTTTTTCAAATGTAGACGTGAACTTTGTACACTGTCAAGTGACTACGGCACCATCTAGGGGCGGGTTTGCGACCTAAATCCTCCCTTAGAGCGCTACGTTCGCTGAAGTTTCAGTTTTCCTCCGACACAGTTAACTTACCAGGACGCCATCTGTCCGCGCGAAGTTGAACCTTGTAGTTGAGTTTGGTTCGGAAAAAACGACACAGATGGCGCCAGTAGTCTCTGTTTCAAATCGCCGACATTATTCAAGGGAAATAAGGGTAAGCTAACGAAGCTCGGCATTTAATGATTTTAATTTTATTGAACAACCACTTCAGATTCACCGTGGTACAGACGGTGGCATAATTTTGTGACAAATAGTTATTTGTGGCATTTTCTCAAATTAAATTTCCTTTTATTTCTGCAGTATTTTTTTTAAAGATTATAAACAAAACAAACAAAGTAATAAGACTTTTATATCTTCATCATATAAAACTATAATTATATAAGTTTGTTCATATTAGTAAGTCACGTCGTGCATCTTATCGTTTTAACAGTATAAGAAGTGAAGTAATAATTTGTAAGATAGAAGTTAATTAATTTCCGCCTTCGATAATGGGAAGCATGGGGTCGTATTAACAGTACATTCAATATAGGTAGTAAAATTCTAACATTAATTTATACTTACACTTCCTCAAATATTTAGGTACGTACAGTAGGTACTCTCAGCGATTTCGTGGAATTTTCGTGTTACCTTTACAGAAATTCCACTAGATCGCTGTCCTGTTTGCCTATTTGCTCGCATCACTGAATGCTACGTCAGCCAATGCTTCACAAGGCATGCCAATGTTGATGATGCCAGTCTAGCTACCTACTGAATTTCAAATGTAATTTCGTGTAAGCGTGCAAGTGTGTTGTTAACTACCTAGTCAATTCCGATTTTAGCATGACGTAAATAAGTCACCAAACGTAATATATTTTGAAGAAATATGCTTAGTAATAATGGCCTAGGATAATTATATTATTTATCCTAGCCATTTAGATTGGGTGGATATCCTCACTCGTGGCGATAAGCAGACAGACGACACAACTTTACAGGCAAATGTGCATTACATAATATTATAATTTACCTCGAAGTCGTAGTCTGATCTCAATACCTTGTTGCGTTGCATAATATAATTTTACAGATGTATGTTTAATAATTGTGAACCCTCTCCGACCCAGCAAAGTTTAATAGGAATAAAATCGTACAAAGCCGTTTGTTAGTATTACTACTAGGTATATTTTGGGCCGCCTCTTACTGCGAGCAAGTCATGCTTGCAAAGGCGGCGGCGGAAATGGAGAGAGAATTGTCTACCTCTCTCCCGATCCGTAGGCGCAGACAACCCTCCGGCCTCCATCAGCTTTGGCCTGCGGCCGGTTGAATTGGGGGACTCTGGCGCCCGACCAGACAAAAGCCCCAGTAGGCGGCACGCTTGTAACGAAGCGTGCCTTTAAAATAGATTTAATAAAATTCCCTGTCTGCCTGCCTGTCAATGGAATCAACTTTGTGTTTTTTTTATTAATAGGTTACCTACTTTAAGGTTCGTGAACATCAGCTGAATCAGCTGCATCTCCTGGGGGGTGGGGGGTGTCCGTACCCTGCCCGTACGTCGCTACGCCCTTGGTGTTAGGAAAAAACTACATTTCCTATTAGGTACACGTGGCTTGTTTTTTTAGAACTGTACTCATTATTTTTGTACCGCGACGCCGACGTTCGTTAAGGTTTGCTTTTTTTTTTCGGGACTATAATTAATACGATGCAGCCTTTGATCAATGTTGTTTCCAGTACTAGTCAAAAGGTTGGACATAGTTTGTTCATTATTAGTTTTGGTGTTTTTTTTGGTATACCGTTCCATGTCAATATTTCGTTAATTTCAGCATTTGGAACGATTTCAGCTACATATTTATTAATTTATTTATTTGAGGCACTCACAAATACGAAGAGGGTATAATATAAGACATCGACAAAGTATGCGAGAATTGTAGCACGTGGCGTACTCTAGTCTCTGCCCACAACTATGGGAAAAGGCGACGAGTAATAATATATACACACATTAAATATATCTATGTATATTACAGTAATAATATCGAAACTAATGTAAAGACACGTGTTGGTCTCGATTTTCCTGCTTGGTGAATATTTCTCCAATACCGCTTCTTAGCGAATCACGCTCTATAAAGAACCTGCAGGCCACCACCTTCAAGTTTTCAAGTGTAGGCTTTATAATTTCTGAGATCCCGTAATTAGTAGATGAGTTGCTATTAATATAATAGGTACGCCCACATTTATTTGTAATTTTGGAACTTTGTTAGTTTTTAAGTATCTGTTTGATTGTATTTATGAAATAATCATTATGATAACAATTCATATGATCTATTATGTATTCTTTCAAACAAAAAAGTATTCTGGTGGTTTGAAATATTAGCAAGTAATTTATTTTGAATTTATGCGAGAGTACCATTGAGGTACTTATTTACCTATAAGTTTTAGTCTGCATCAATTCATTTATAGGTGGCCCGATACCCAACTTTAGAGTATTTGTTAATAGAGCCAGACGTGTCCGGATACAATTTCTGATTTAATAGTCATGCATTTAGGTATTGACCCTTAATATGTTTGATCTTTTTAGCTTTTAGATCTGAGTAGCTACTAGCTTTTGCTTCGGCATGCGTATTTGCCACGTGTCTTCTAGGCGAGGCCTAGCCGATTGAAAGGTCCAGCACTAGTTGTACCACAGCCTGTCAGTCTTGGTGTATAATTTCATAGATCCCAGGGTCATTACTATAGGGTAAATGCGGTTTTTTGTCGGTACGAGTCCGACATACCCTGCCGCCTCTGCAGGTGAAAGATCATATTCCGTACAAATAAAAAGAACGTACTAGCTTTTGCTTACTTATTTTTAGTAACAAAGAGTAATTGATGGTTGACTGGTAGAGAATGCCTAAGGCATTAAGTCCGCCAATGTACACTTATATGTATTAAAGTTTAAATAAATAATTGGACGCCCCTTCAACTAGTAAGTATGTATATGCTTTAAAGACTCCCTGATGAAAATTGTTAGATACAAGCTTAGTAAATTATTAATATATGTTGTTTCTTGTTCCGGACAGTACGAGCATAAGCGTGCACTGGAACAATAGCCTTAGAACATTTACCTCCTGCTGATGTTAAGCTGAGACTTTTAAATTTTTTTTTATGATGTGAGATCACTGTGAGCTTATACAGCTTGATACGAATATATTTAGTATACCGAATGGAAAATCATTCAAAGGCATATAGCCTGATGGCTGCATATATCTCATTGACCCTGAATGCACAGATTCTCAAAGCTATGTGATGCCGATGTGACCCAAGCAAGCCACCCAAACCTTCCCCCTTTAATGTTAATAGCTTATCAATCTAATCCAAATTGACTGACCTACAGCCTAAACCATGAAACTTTAGCAGTAGCAACCTCACTTTGTGTAACGTAGACAAACGATAATGAAGGATTTTATTCCCTGAGGAAGAAAACGTTTCTTCAAGCAAAATTAGTAAAAGTTACGTCGTTTTGTTTGCAAAATTAAAGAGGACCAAATTTACAGATTTTACGATTAAGTCACTTAATCGTAAAATCGTAATATTTAGCATGGGAAATCATGATTCATTGAAGTAGAGTATTTAAACTATGTTTTTGACCTTTCTGTTAAAAACGAAGAAATACGTGCTTTAGAATTATTTATTATTCAGTAGGAATTCCCATGTAAACTCATCATTCATCTACCGTTTCAAGATTTAATCATGTAAATATGATTTTCTATGTTCTTACTTCACAAAGCAGCTAATATAAAAAGCGACTTCGTGGGCCCACCTTAATAGTTAACTTTGTCTGCATCTATTGATTCAGAAAATAATAGAAACGGACATAATATCCACATCCACGCAGACGAGTTGTAGGTGGAAGCTAGTATTTTTATATAAAAGAGAAAAACAATTAGAAACAGACTAACAAGCTTTAAAAATAGAATTAGATACTCAAACAGCTCAACAAGTTTATCCATTAGAATCATTGTTAACTACATGTTAGAGATCGTTACAATACTTAACCGTGCCGTTTTATTCTACCTAAAAGCGTCCGCAGTTTTTTTAACTGTCTCGTAGGTTCGCATAAATTCATGAAATTGAAATTCAAAACAGTTGAATGTAGAAGTTTGCGAGCCAATTGTGCGGGAATTTTTGTATGGGATCAACATCTACGGGGGTATCAACATCAATTTTATTAATTTCTCTAGGTAGGCTGTAAATGTTAATGCCATAACCCAGCTCCTCGTGGGCCGTACAAATATTTTTTTCAGGGGAAATTATAACCCGTGATCCGCAACGCAGAAGCTGATCACTTAGTCTCTGCGCCTTTCACGCCGTCGAAACCTAAACAGAATGTTATATTCAACATCCACATCAATTTCCACATAAAGCTATCTAAATCGAACATGTGTAAGTAAGTTTTAAATAATGCCACCCTATATCGGGAACCAGAAAATTATTAATTATGCGATACGTATGGCTGCCAAAGATCAAAGTTCGTTATTAATTAATACTACTCATTTTATTACCTTAAGGTGCCTAATAGATAAAAAAAGTATCTTGTTATTTATAATGTCTTATTGCTTAATTAATATTTTTCATATAAAGAAGGTATACATACCAAAAGGTGCCTTTTTGTTTTAAAAATGTACCTTTTTGTGCTTCGAGACTTTTTTGTATAGACGTGGCTTTGATCGGATTATACTAATATTAATTAATTATAAAAAGTTTGCGGTACCAATACCGAGCTTTTTTAATGTCCTCGAACATAATTATTTTTTTCCCTTAATTCTATTGACTTCTAAAGCAACCATACCTATATTTTTTCCAGAAAAAACCGAGTTTACGTAGGTACTAACTCAATTTCTTATTACGAGAAAAAAGGTCATGATCGTTTGTTTTTAGATTTGAATGCGCAGGAATTTACCTGCTTATCCGGTTTTTAACAGTGCAGACTACCCGTGACCTTAGACGCTGTAAAGGGCCCGAAACATCGGGATCAATAATATAACGCGATAAAATCCGTAAAAAGTAGTTTTATTTCAGGGCATATACATTATATTTATTTCTGCAAATAGATATTTTTTTAAACACTTACAAGTCAATAATAAATAGTATTGAAAAGCAGGAAGTTTGCTATACGACCCACATTGAACGTCTATCGAAGCGTAGCTTGAAAACCGGGTGCAAGATACATCGTTGCTGTATATTTATATGTGTAGGAACTTAGTGGATATATTGCAGCCTGTAGATTTAATTAACCAAGCTTATTTATTGCCTTGCATTAGGTCAGGTGCCTGTTATTTCTACCTTTCATGTTATCTCGACAGGCAAGAAACCATTATTAAAAAATAGTAATTTTAGTATTCGGATCAAAAAGGAATCCTAATGAGACTTCGATGTTCGGTGCCTGTCTTTACTTACCTGCAGCCAATTATCTCGAAACGGACTTGACAACATACTAGTTGAGAGCCAGACGACACTATACAGATATATGTATGTATATGGGTTTTGCATTTCAACGTATACAGAGTAGTCAGTCTGGCGCTAGTCTCATTGATTTTTGGCAGGATCCATCGCCTACTATTAAGGGTGACTACGTGCGAGTTTAGACACCCCTTTCATTCGATTTGCAGACTACCTACTAAAAAATTAGTTACATGTAGGGGCGAATACTGGGGTGACAAAGATATTAATTGCAAACAAATATATTAGACTTGCAAAGACTCTCCTACCTGCATTGCGCTTCAAATATTAATAATTTAATGAATTTGAAGTACCTACTTCAAAAATTATGAAGAACTAGGTATTGATAACCTTTATTGGTAATTATTATTAGCTATCTACTTCATTATAGGCATGCAATTAAGAAAGGACGTTTCAATTTGTGATTTTTACTTCATATTTAGAGTTTACTGGAGCATAAATCAGGCCTTGTACTTTAAATCATAGATATAAATTGCCAATTGCAATACGCCAACTTATTTAGTTCACCTTTATCGACCTCTTTATAAACACAGTTAAATTATTGAAGAAACACAGCTTTTTTTATTTAACAGCCGATCTGAAACTCTGCATTCATCTTCAATAAATTAATATCCCAAGTCGTAAATAACGACAAGGTGAAATGAAACAGAAGACGAGGACGCTCACACGTACGCTTGGGCTTTGGTTTGAGTCCCGGAGGCGTTAATGTAATCAATCGAAGTCATTGGATCTAGACTTAACAAATGAATCTATTAAAACTTTTCCCAGAGAACTGAAAAGCTCTCGTCGAAAAATATCGTCATAAGTCGTGTTTGCAACTTTTGGATAAACTAAATAATTACAATAATTATATTGAGTACAGACGCCAGCAGCTATACAAAATTGTAAAATTTTCCCAATTGAATATGAACCTTATTGTTTTGTGCTAAAGTTGCAAATCTATCAAATAAATTTGACAGATTGGGGTAGCTTGATGTCATGGCCTCTATACTTTAACGGATAATGCGAATATTTATAAATGGTGTGTAATGGTGTATAAAAAAATCCCGGAATAAAATCACATATTTAATTGAATATCAATCAGTAAAATTATTTCATTCAGGATCCAGTCTCTTTCGACATAATGCATTTAGTGTCCAACTATATCAAAAGGTAACTTTTTTTAACAATAAACTGAAATATCATAATATCTTTTTAATCACGTTCGTTATTCCTCAATGTATCATATTTATTGATCATTTGAACTATTAGGAAATCGTGAAAAAACTCATTGCTCTGAAAGTCAATTAACTTAACCTGGAAATATTATGTATTGAATTGTATTGTATTATTCTTAAATATTTTACTCTCGATTTTAACTTGAGCAACGATAGTTTGCCTGAAACTACTTAGTGTTATTAATAAAATATTTCCTTTTGTCGTAGGTATTAATGGTATATGTTTATTTTATATTGGAACGAAGTTCCATATCGCGCGTTGTGAAAGAGGGCTAGACGGAAAAAATTCTTACGACAGTTGTCACGACACTTTTTTTGAAATTCAAATATTGTTGACAAGCATTCAAATATTATTGAGTGAATGACAATATTTGGCTTTCGCGCGTTGTGAATTGTTGAGTGTATACAGGTTTTTTTATTTTTAATTATTAAATTTTAATGAAAGGAACTTCGTTCCATCCGGGTGTCCCTTGACACCTCTCAGTTTTTTTAAGGTGTACTTGCTACGTGTGAACGTACCTACTTATCTGTAATTACTGACATCATGGATTTTGGTAATTATCAAGTATTGTAAAGACAGGAAGCTACACCTTTTAAAATATGAAACCAGTGGGACTTTCAAGTTGTCAATCATCTTGTCAGACGACTAGGGCTTAGCCTATTCATAAATAAACTAAAGTTAACCTAGAAATGCTCTACTTATATGAATACAATCGTAGATAACGATCCTTTCAAAGTAGATACCACTATAACTAGCATAGCGTCTTTTCTTCTAAGACTTGCGATAGATAAAACTTCTTTGAAGTTTTATTGATCTGTTCTCAATTCACTTCTTTCCGCCAATCGTTTTCCAAATATTTTGAAAAATGTTTTTTGACGGCAACTGGCCAAACAACAGAGCTCAGCACAGTGTAAATGATATTTCGAAATCATGAAAGAATATTATCATATGGGTAATTTATTAAATAGTCAACTAAAAGACTTCAATATTAATAGTAAGTAGGAAAATACGGAGTCGTAACTTTAATATAGGCCCTAAGTTTTCAGGAACGCAAGTTGATTATAAAACGTTATAATTTAGGTAAGTATTCAAAAAGCATATACCTTGAATAAAATTGATAGTAGGTAGGTATGTACATAATAATAGACACCTTTATGTAATATATTTTGCCTGCGTTCCAGGTTTCATTAGTGACTCTTTTTCGCCGATAAAGGCAATTTCACCTTCAATTTGTTTTGTTAATTCTTTATTTAAAGAGCTTTTATAAGTTACTGTTACGAGTCAGGTTGTAACAATTTGAGGTGCTAAATTTTAAATCACTTCTATTTAAAAACGGCATTAGTCGTCGAAATAATAAATAATTCAAAGCAGGTTCGGGTTTTGAAGCTCTTATATTATTGAAAATGTCAATAAGAATTCTAAATTATTGATGAGATTGTTTCAGAATAAGAGATCAGTAAGTATCATGTGCTGTAATGGCTCCCAATATAAATAAAAAAACGAGTAATTCGCAGGAGACGCTGCTAATAGATTTTTATTTAATCCTGAAAACGAGACAAAGATGACGGATACATAAATGTTTACTATAGTCAAGGAAGGATAAATAATTAGCGTCCTGTAATGATAAACAACCTTTCTCTTGACGTCTTGACTCTGAGTAGTTAAGTAAGTACCCATGTTAACTGCCTTGCCCCTCGCCCCGACCAATCTTATAATTTTATTATTACAGGCAAGTAGTCATCAAAATTGAAAATCTACAGATCTTTATCAAACAATTGAAAACAACACAGAGAGCAACTATTTATTGTAAATATTTTAGCCGTATTAAACCGCTATTAGTAAAAAGTTGGTATATAGACATTCATTTTTCTAATTTCTAACTTATTAAGAATGCTCATTAGCTAAGAAGTCCATAACGTGGGTATTAACTCTAAAGGTGTCTTCTTTTATTGACCTTAAAATGACCAGGACAGGCGTTATGTTTTAAGTGTCATCAGATGAAGCGGCAAATGAAAAAAAGCTAACAAAATTAGAATTTAGCTATCCGAGCTGTACATACTAGGGGAAATCATTGAATTAGAATAAAAAATAAGAACAAACAAAGTCAATTTAGGTATCTGAAATGCCTAATAATCTACTTCGAAAATGAGGATCGGCTCTCTCTTGTAAAATGTAATTCTGTGGTTTCTATTTTAGTCTGGGCCATCATCAAAATTTCAATACTGATAGAACATGGAATTATCTGCTAATTAGTCGCAAAAATGTATTAGATAATAGGTCCGCGGTTACAAGGCTTTAACGGTAGTCTGATGGCCCAGTGAGAACGTCCTTGGCTGGGTCACCGCTAACCTCGACAACCAAGGCACCTAGCGGAAAACTGTGCACAAAACTTGATCGTTTATTGGTAGAGTATAAGGCGGAAAATAACAGAATTGGTCGGTCTTGGTTAAAGGGATATGTTTTTGTTTTATAGAGTAATTTACGAGTCCACTAACTACCCGAAAATGTGTACTTTTGGGTATTTTATTTCCCGGTTTTATACCTTTATTGGTGAAAATATACACAACAGCTATAAATTGACATTTTATTGTATTTTAAAGTCGCGTAAAGTGATACAAATATACGACTAATTTTGCCTAATCCATAATCTTAATCTTAGGAATTAGTGTTGTGGGATTAGTGGTATGGTCGCCCACGCAGAAAAATCCTAACTCCTGAACTTTCTTCATTTAAATCTATAAATATTTGTGTAAGTTAGAACTTTCTATATTACTATTGTGCACGTAAACAGAGTTTAACGTAACCACATGTACGGCAAATTTTAGGTAAGTTCTCGAAACTATATCGACTTTCGTTGAAATGAATTTTGAAAAATACCTAAGTGTAACAAAACATTATTAAATCATTATTTAATAGTAAGTGATATAATCGTGCTATTATAAAATTATCAACATTTTTCGCACCAGAACGCAAAATTTGTATCGGTATTTGCTTTTGCATTAAGCCATGTTGTCATTGTTATAGTGCGGTTTAAAAGAAGAAAGCCATTTACAGGTTATTTATTCAACATTGCAGAAATAAGCTATCGTGAGCATATTTATACTATATATTATATCTTTGTGTTGCTCTTGTTTTTCTAACCAGGAAGACCAAAGTCGAGAGAGTGGGAGATATTTTTTATAGAAATTTTTTTAGGTAAGTCCTCTCTCGGGACCGAGGTGATAGCCGATTTTGTAGTATATTTTTAATCGGTTATTTATACTTATCCTTATCCTAGGTAACTAACTACCTATCAGTTTACATTTGCCTACTCGCTGATTAATATACCTAAATGTTTTTTTTACTACTTGTATGATTTATATTAAGTTACCGATTAATGGTTATTATCTGGCAGATCTAGGAATAAGCACCATAAAACCATAGCGCTTATTACTATATCTGCGAGATAAACAGAGCATTGTTCAAATGCTTTCTATTAAATTTAATATTCTTGCACAAAGCTCAGTTAAGCAGCTTAGATATCGAAGGCTTCTTTAAGTAAATTACATTGATCTAAAGGCTTATCGTCTAGGATTTGATCTCCGTTTCACTTTGATATTCCTAGATATTGTAAAAGCGATGGTATTAGTTAAGAAATCCAATTTTCTTTTTAAAATCAATGAAATGTCAGAAGCATTAAGTATTTGACCACTATATTCATAAAGAATGTGTGTGTCTTGTGTGTATGTGCCTATGCTTGAATGCAGAAATCTATTGAATTGGTTCGGAGTAATAGAGAAAAAACTCTTACCGACACTGAAACTGAAAAGTATGGCTTGAATACATAAATATATAAATATAATTGCGGTATTTGCATTTTCTATTAAATTTTCTTCACGCGCCTGGAAGACAAAAAGTACGTTTCTTTCAGTAAACTTAGTAGATGAGTAGCTATTTCATACGAGCAAGTAACATATAAATTTTTCCGTAGTACATTGAAAAGTTAACTTACGTCGAATTTATTTTTGCTCAATAGTTGGGATTCACTATTATTACGATTACATAATTCGTCTTCAATAATTATATTCCAACTTCTGGGTCGAGACATGGATTACTAGAGTCACTAGTGCATGTTAGTACTATCTATGCTAATATTATAAAAAGGTAAAGTTTGTAAGATTGTAAGGGGTAATCTCTGGATCTATTGAATCGATTTTGAAAATTGTTTACCAATAGAAAGCCACATTATTTGTGAGTGTCATAATAGGCTATATTTTATTCCTAGAAAAAATAATGATCCCTACTAAAACTTCAATAATGTAACCCAAGGTGTAAAAAAACCCGTGCGAAGCCAGGACGAGTCTTAAATCTAACGAAAGTAAGTAAATATAAATAAAGATATATCTATATATCAGCCACGGACGTCCACTGCTGAACAGAGGCCTCCCCAATGATCGCCACAAAAATCGGTCTTGCGCAGACCGCATCCACCGACTCCCTGCTACCCTCACGAGGTCGTCCGTCCAGCTAGTTGGGGGCCGTCCCACGCTGCGCTTTCCTATGCGTGGTCGCCACTTTTATTTCCCCAGCGGCCATCCGTTGTTCTAGCCACATGGCCCGCCCATTGCCACTTCAACCGTGCAATCCTGCGAGCTATGTCGGTTACTTTGGTTCTTCTGCGGATATCCTCATTTCTGACTCTATCATGCAGAGAAACTCCGAACATAGCCCTCTCCATTGCACGTTGCATGACTCTGAGCCTCCTTATAAGTCCCATCGTGAACGACCATATAAATAAAGATAATATTATGATAATGTATCTATTTACAATGATTGGTTCGGTTTAATTTAATTTTTTGTCATTGGTCGAAAATTTATTCACAATTAATTAAGTACGCATATCGATTCCGTCAAGATACGAATAATTAGCAGATACAATAGAGCGCTGGTATAATATTAATTAATATACTTTATGAGATTGAGGCTTAAGTACCTTCCTATGTATTGAAGATTTCTTTTTTGCGCCGCTTTCAATTTTATTTAGACCAATAGAACCAATTAAGTCTTTTAAAAGAAAAGTACCTCTTTTCTTATTCAAGTACTTCGTTGTTCGGAAGTACGGTGAAGTATATTATCGGTTGACCACTTATGATCTTATGCTCAAATTAATTAGGGCGAGCAGTGGTCATCCGCCACCATTGTCCACAGTGTAAAGTGTACTAAAACAGGTAAGTCTCAAAACAGGGTTTTGCTTTTACAGTCCTGGTAACTCTCCTAAACTTCTCATTATATTTTAGCAGATAAGCATTGCTGTTACTGTTTTATGCCTGTATAATCTGCGCCTAAGATACCTACATTTTATTACACATTTTTTTACAGATAAAATAAAAATAAAAATGTATATTATAAATAATTTAAATAATTAGAAAATTGTAACAATATGTATCCCATCGATTTCATAATATAATTATATGTATAGGTAAATATCATCCTATCACTTTATTTGGTAAATGCGTTAAAAGTATAGGGAAGAACTTTCGAGTCTCTAGCTACCGCGGTTTCACTCGTCTCCTAAAGTGCTTTTGGAGACCAAAGGTAGTCCTGTGTCCTTCTCCAAGGTCTAATCTATATCTCTACACTAAATTCAATATATAGCGGCAACCAGATGCCATAATGTGTAAAAGAAAAAAAAAAAGTTGACGAACATATTAAGTGAGGTATTTGAAAATCATGTTTAGGTTTCTCTCACCATTTTTGATTTGAAATGACCATTTAGCATCTATAACGATTTGAATTTAGTTAAAAACTATTCTCACTGAAATTTTCAAAACGCCATGATAAAGTTCTTATATCGTCATCATTATCAGATCAGCCACAGGAAGTTCACTGCTAAACAAAGGCCTCCCCCATAGACTTCCACAAATACCGGTTATAAGCCGCCTGCATCCAACGACCCCCAGCGACCTTTACCAGGTCGTCCTTCCATCTTATATAGTCTGTGCAAAATAATTATCAAAAAGAGTAAAATAAAAAAAATTACCCGACTGTAAAGAAAAAATACACCTTAGTAATTATTAAGAAAATTTGATCCAGTCTAGAATTTTTAATGGGTCCTGACTGTTAAAGTAGCTATGTTCCTGACGTCTTGTTTTTTTCTCTTTTCAGTCCGGTTTAAGGTTTAAATTTACTTATTTAATATAAACCATTTATTTTGCAATACATATTAGTTACATTAAACTTAATAGACACAAATATAAAAACACAAGCAACATATGCAGCACGGAAACCAGCTCAGTATTTGCTGTGCGGAGGACACAGCATTGTTCTTCGACTGGTCCCTGCCAAAATGAGTTCAACAGTGTTTTTAGACACGCGCACACGAAAAACAAAAATAAACAAACTAAATTAAATTTTCCTTGACAACACATGACGTAGGTAGGATAGTTTATTATCCCAGAGAAATATGAGAATATCCCGGAATTCCCGGAAATAACAAATAGGCTACATTTTACCCAAACAATATGCGGGAAATAAAGTCCTGGAGTGCCGACCACGCATAGGAAAGCGCTGCGTGGGACGGTCCCCAACTAGGTGGACGGACAACCTCGTGAGGGTCGCAGGGAGTCGGTGGATGCGGTCTGCGCAAGACCGATTTTTGTGGCGATCATTGGGGGAGGCCTATGTTCAGCAGTGGACGTCCGTGGCTGATAGATAGATAGATAGAATATGCGGGAATTTCCCGATAGTGTTCCCGGATTTGAAGAAATATCAAACACAAATAACATGTGACCGGGAATTACAAATAGGCTGCATTAAAAATAAAAAAAAATAAAATAAAAATGTTTATTGCATTAACCAAATAACTTATTCTATATAGTTACAATGAGGAGCATCCTTTTAAGCAATTAGTTTGCTTGTGTTAGGAAGCTCCGCCCGTCCCCAGGTTACATAATTGTTACAGTTATTGAGCTATGATCAATATATGTGAACATTTATAAATAAAAAATAATAATAATAATGGAAACACCGATAAAGAGAAACGCGCTGGGATATGTGTGTGTGTGTGTGTATGTGTGTGTGTGTATGTTTGCCTGTGTGTAAACCCTACGACTAGTCTTGGGATCGGAAAATAAAAACATAGGACAATAACAATTAATGTCATAGCAAAATATGATTTTGTATGTAGGTAATATAATCACGGCTACCTGCGTGCGCATTCGGTCATATACTCATTGATTGAACCATCTTTTCCACCTCGTCGTAGGACTTTGACTTGAGCCACTGAGACAAAGTGTTTTTGCATTCACGGTAGGTTAGTGGGTATATCTCAAGTTCCTTATTAAGAAGATTGTATAAGTGGGATGATTGCCTTGGATATTGTCTTTTGGCAAAAGTAGACTTAACTGAGACAGTGGGAGCAACCGCGTTTTTTCTTCTGCCTTTAGTTTTCTGTGGGTTGAACGGAAGAGTTTTATGCTTACTTAGGATTATGTTACGTACATACAACTTTCTAACTGTTAGAAGATCTGAAGTCCGGTAAAGGTTCTCAGTAGAAAATCTGAAGGGTTTGAACAGCATAACTTTCAGTAGGGACATCTGAGCTCTCTCAAGGTCAAGAAATTTAATTCTAGTGGCACCCCCCCAAACAGGTAGACAATATGCAAGGACGGATTGAGCTAGTGAGATATAAATCATTAACAGTAGATTTTCCGAGGTTACATGACGCAATGTCTTGAATGTCCAGATTAGTTTTCGTATTCGTTTCATTATTAATTCCGTCTGATTGTGCCAGGATAATCGTTGATCAACCATAATACCAAGGTATTTGGTGGATGCTACTCTGGTAATTTCTGTGCAAGAACAATTTGGGTGTATAGGATAACTGCATTTATGGATCTTAATTTTGAAGTCTGGAGGGGGTTGAGAGGTATTGTACTTTGTGAAGCAGATGAAGTTGGTTTTGGAGGTGTTTAAAGTTAAAAGGTTAAGGTTAAGCCAATCCGCTATCCTTGCCAGTCCGCACTCGGCAGTTATCTTGACATTGTCCCAAGTAGCGCCACCAAATATTATGGCGGTGTCATCTGCGTATGAAATAATGTGACCATTCACGATTTTCATACTACATAAGGCATTTATATATATAAGGAACAATGTCGGTCCGAGCACACTACCTTGTCCCACTCCGAACTGGACGGTTTCTTCGGAGCTAATGGTATTACCTATCTTTGTCTTTTGTTTGCGTTCGCTTAGATAGTCTTTGAGTAGGGCGTGGGGAATACCTCTTACTCCAATTGATTCCAGCCTATCCATCAGAGTGGAGACAGAGACTGTGTCGAAAGCCTTTTGGAGATCTAGGAAGACAGCGAGGCACTTGCCTCCGCTGTCCACTTGAGAGGTTACAGTGGAGGCCAGCGCCAGTACTGCGTCCTCCGTAGACATATTTTGTCTGAATCCGTACTGCGAGGTTGATAGAAAGTTGGTTTTGTTAAGTTAAGATAAGAGACGTGAATTTATTAATCTTTCCAATATTTTGGATATTGATGGCAGTACAGATATTGGCCTATAGTTCGACGGATTAGTTCTGTCTCCACTCTTGTGTACTGGTGTTATAAAAGCGAGTTTTAATGCGTTCGGGTAGGTTGCATGCTCAAAGCATTGGTTCGCTAAGTGGGTTATAATTGGGACGACAATAGCATGGGCAGTCTTTAGAAATTTGACGGTTATACCATCCCAGCCTGGGGCACTATCTGATTTCAGAGACATTAAAACGCGGAAGACTTCTTCCTTATCCGTATTCAAAAGTACAAAAGATGAGAGAGGTACATCATGAGATGAATACATTTCGTAGTTGTGGCTGGGCCCTATGGTGTTGTTTGCAATTATTTGGTCCGCAAGAATTTTACCTATGTTGGAAAAATAGTTATTTACTGTGTCAACTGATTCTTCAGGAGTAGCCTTGATATCTAATAGATCTGTATTGGGGGTTTTGCTTGGCTTTCGATGTGTAATGTTATTTATAGTTTTCCATATTTTTTTGGGATTTTTATGCGCTTTAAGTAGTTGATCTCGGTCGAGTTTCCTTTTTAGTTTTTTAATAATACAGTTACAATAGTTTCTGTATCTTTTGAATGTGATCTTTTATATTTCGTTATGAGGCTCCAACTTTAACTTAAGTTGCATGTCATTGCGGTTACGTATGCAGCGTAGTAATCCGACCGTCATCCATGGTTTTATTAATCTACATTTTTGCGGTATTAATGTCGTAATGGTGTTATTTTTGAGGCAGGTCTGTATCTTATGAATTAATCGTGCATTTTATCCCACAATTATGTAGGAATATCCCGAATACTGATATAGGAGAACTACTTAATAGAATTTGGATGAAATTTATGGTATACTAATAGTTTGTGACTAGCGCGGGCATATTGAATACTTCCAAACTCAGAAAAAAACTGGGACTTCCCGGAAACAGTTTTGTGACCTTCGCGACATGGGATAAGAAGTACTCAATGTTAGTTACATTGAGTACTTCTTATCCCATGAAATCAATGCGACAATAATTATGTTACTTAGTAACAGTTTCTACGAGTACGAAGTCGCGGGTAAAAGTTAGTATTATAATAAAGTAGAGACTGGGGATTTTTGAATTTTTCTGGAAAACTTGGCATTGGTGGTGATGTTTTTTAATAGAATTATATTTTTTCATCGGTATCACGACAATATAAAAACTGGATAATACATTTGCCGACATCAAAGTTGCCCTTCGTTTTGATCTGATTAGTGAGGAGATAATCTGCTTCTTGGAATTATTAAAGTTGTAGAAAAATGTCTGGCTTGAAATAGAATTAGATACCTATCTCATATTTTTGAATTGTGAAATTTGTTATTTGTAATGGAGGGTCTCATGCCTAAGTAATAATTACGCTGATCAACCGATCTGCTAGTTTAAACTGCGCTTGCCGCGGTCAGTTTGTGGATGGGTGACCGTTATGATCATATCGAGACCTCTCCGTGCTTCGAAGAACACGTAAACCTGTCGGTCCCAGTTGATATAAGTACTATGACAATCGTTAGTGGTCCAGAACCTTCAAAAGCCTGACAGCCAGTATTTAAACTGGTTATGAGGATATCCTCAGAATATGAGGTAACGATTGCCCTTGAAATTGGGTTGCGGAGGTCTGGTGGCAGTCGCTTCGAGTAAAACACTGATATTCAGCCGCATCTGATTAGGTTAGAAGCCGACCGTATCATAGTTGGGAAAAGGCTCGGAAGACGAAGTACGGATGTAGCTCAGCGCATGTCTGCATAATATATTATATATGTACGTAAAGTTACAGACCTTATGAAACTATAAAACCTTGAAAATTAACGAGATATAAGTATTACTTAGGTACTTAAAAACATAATCCAATTATTATTATATACCTGGAGTAATAATTACTATTATAGATACGTGGAAATATTACTTATTTAATTTTGCTTTATTTGTTTCTTGTGACATGACTTTGGCAACAATTACATTTATTTTGTGAGATAATAAGCTTGTTCGCGTTTCCGTTAACTACGTTTCCGTTAGCTAGTAACAAATAAATATTATATTATTTCTTTTGTAGTTTTGGTGTTAATTAGCGGAAACGGAAACACCGTGATTAAAAATATTGTGAACGAGCTTCTCAGACGGTAGCCTATGTATGTTACATTTTTATACTTACGTATAAACCTTGCGAATACCAATCCGAGATATTTTATTAACAATTATTGTGCGGAAATCCCAAAAAATAAAAACTTATACTTATAGTGTGCTTAGTTTTGCGAAATCTCGACGACACGTTTGGTGCAGGGGCTGAGCGACCGCCTTCTGCGCCACGGTTTGTGGGTTCGATCCCCACACGGAACAATATTTGTATGATCTACAGGTAGTTGTTCTAGGTCTGGGTGTTTTGTATAAAAAATTTTGTTTGTACACGCAACCACGATACAGGAGAAAATCCTAGTGTCTGGGGGGCAACGTTTTTAAAAACAAAAAAAACGATGCCAAAATCTAAATAATTATTTGTAATGTAAATGAATGAAGTTGTCAACTGAGAATAAAATGTACAGAAATAAAAATACAAGTTTTGTTTCTCAATTATTGTGATTAATTTTATTCCATGAATAATAAGGGTGGGCCGAGTGACTCAAAAATGTTTAATGTAATTCTGCTTTATTTAAAAAAATAATGGAATGTATACGTTAAATTTAGTAACTTTAAGATTTATTTTACCTACCATAAAATATTGTCAGTAAAAAAAAAATGTGGGGGGTACCATTCATTTTCACTGATCCGCCCGTTCCTTAGTAAGCATCCCGCGGTACGCGCATTTAACTTAGTTTTCATATACTTAAACGAGGATTTAAATGATTAGTGGTTTCCGAAATTTTCCGAAAAAAAAAAAGTTTAGTAGCATAAGGTAATTCTAAAATATAGACGTACGATTCCTCAAGGGGTGTAAAAAGCAAACAGGTGTTTACGAACTTAATTCTCAATCAAGTGTACTTACGATTTCGGCCTTGCAGAAAAATGTTGAAATTAGAAAACAAAGAGCGAGTCTCAAATAAATTATTTACCCAAGAACTAAATCACTATATTATAACCACATCTCTTTATGATTTAAAAAAAAACAATGGATTTCCAAACACTTCAACTAATTTTCACAAAGTTCAGGAGAGAAAAATATTAACGAGAGGAGTACTTGACAAGCCGAGCGCGCTACTGTTTATGTTCAAGAAATAACGGCTTACTGTCTTTTACGTGGGTGTGTCCTCAAAGAGAAAAGAAACCGATAAATAAATATCGCGTCACACTTCGTAAAAGTTAATAAGAAATCCTACAGTATGACAGTGTGTTCATGCTACCGGTGCAGACTAATGAGTTTTGATAAGACATAAGCATTGTCTAGATAATGACCTCCGATGTCCTTCCTGTTTCAGACCTTAGTAGCTTTAATCCCTTATTTAGGGTTTTAAACATGTTGCTTACTTCAGCTAAGGAAAGTTATTATAACTTATATTTATTCATGTTTTCTGTGTCCGTGTGTTCACTGCTCGGGTGCCAACTGAAAACCAGCGCTGGGTAATAAATACGCCCAGCATAATGCTGAGCTGGCAAACCATTCGGGACAAGCATGCCGACAGCACACAATACAGTGATCCTTGTGGTCTTTTATATAATTTTATTAATATTATATAATATTTTTGGGACATTTTACACAACACCATCTAGTCCCAAACTAAGCAGAGCTTGTACTATGGGTACTAGACAATGGATATAATACTTATATACTTTTTTTTTGTAAAAACATACTTATAACACATAAGAAACACCCAGACAAACACAAATACTCATGTTTTATCCACACACATATTTGTGCCCTGTGGGAATGGAACCCACGACGCCATGATCAGCAGTCAGTACTCGAACCGCTAGACCACAGAGGTCGTCATATGTTTATTAATATGTTCTTTCATTATTTACCTACCTATATCTTACAAAATATAAGAACTCATTAATTTTTATAGAATAATTATCTTACTTAGGAGTCATAGCACAATGACGCTTGTATTCTCCGAAGGGTTAGGCTACGTTGTATGTTGCACCCAAAGTTTGTCTGTAAGTATATCTTTGCATTTTCCATGGAAAGATTTTAAAGTTATTTTAGCGACGGACGTCACCATAAAGACGTATATTCAGAATGTGGAGACATTCAATCTGGCGGGTGGGACTCGCGGTGGCTTAGTGGTCATAGCGTCTGGTCTATCTAACCAGGAGACGCAGCAGCTAATACTGCCGGCAGTCGAATTTTTCCTTCGCTAAAATAATTTTGTCTGTATATTTTAGGCACCATGTAATAGAGGGCGAGCCTATATTGAGCCGGCCGCGAATCTAAACTATAACTGCTATTGAGAATTTGACAGATAAATCCAATCCAATGTACCCAAGTATTATATTATTTATTATAACTAAATAGTATAAAACAAAGTCGGTGGCCGCCCGCGTCTGTATTCTGTCTTTGCTTCTTTTAAGTCACGTAACGGATTTTCAGTATCATTATGAGCATTTTCTTCGTAAGGTTACGAAAAAATTCACGTCTGTACATGAATATGCATGAATAGTGCAGTGATAGCCTAGTGGTGTGACCATTGGACTGCCAAGTCGAAGGTGTCGAGTTCGAACCCAAGGCACGCACCTCTGACTTTGCGAATTCATGTGCGTATTAATAATTAATTATCACTCGCTTAAACGGTGAAGGAAAACATCGTGAGGAAACCTGCATACCTTAGAGATTTTCTCGACGGTTTGTGAAGTCTGCCAACCCGCACTAGGCCAGCGTGGTGGACTATTGCCTAATCCCTCGCAATATGAGAGGAGACCCGTGCCCAGCAGTGGGACAGTATATGGGTTGATGATGATGATGATGACATGAATATTATCAGTATTGTATTGACGACACGTTTGGCGCAGCGGTTGAGCGATCGACTTCTGCGCCACAGGTTGTGGATTCGATCCCCGCACGGAACAAATGTTTATATGTAGTTGTTCCGGGTCTGGGTGTTTAATGTGAAAGTTTGTCTGGAAACGCACCCACGGTGCAGGGGAAATCCTAGAGTGAGACAACGTTTAAAAAAAAAGCGGCGTCGGGTTGCTACTATTAATATATAGTATTTGGCTCGACCTGGTGTATCGACCCAAGTCCTCAATCTCAGCAACAAGGCAATAAGACCTGTACGGGTAAGGTACATTTAAATGATAAAACTGATAGAGTTAAAATGATATATTGATAGTCCAAATGATTTACACCCGAATAATTAACAAATTGATAATGATCGACACGCGGCAAATGCACGTTATTGATGTATAATATTATTGCCCGAAACGCGTGATGCAACTACTCGTTGATACCTTGAATACATGAATTATATGCATTTCACGACGTGTCGATGTCAGCATAAAACTAAAACTATCGATATGTACGGGTTTGCTCGTACAAGACCAATAAGACATTATAACTCGGCCGTTATTGGTTTTTATTCCCAAATTGCGTTTTATTTTGTTTAGTTGTTAGCGTAGGTTTTAATGTAGCCTAAACAAAAGGGACCTACCTTGGTAGGTCCCTTTTGTTTAGGCTACCAGGCTAGGTTTATGTTTATCAATTTCTCTCAATCTTTTCTCCACGCTTCTTTCGTTGTTATTCCTACTTTGACTACATTCTTTAGCATTCCTACTCATTTCTCGTAAATCCTGCTCGCACTCCTTAAGTATCTCTGAATCACTTTTATCCTCTTCATCGCTATCTACGTCCGACATCGTCGGCTGACAAGTTGGCAAATTTAGCAACTATAAATGGCATTGAATATAATATAAAACTATCTTACACAGAATATCTTATTCAAGTCAAAAGAAAATGTTTCAATATGTTCAAAGAATATTTTGATAAAAGAAGTAAAGATAAAGGATTTTTTTATGAATATAAAAATTTGTAGGAGGAATTTAGTTATAGCACATAGATTGCGTTCAGGACACTACCCTTCTAGAAAGTTTGGTTATTTAATGAAAAAAGTCGATTCACCAAACTGTGCGGTGTGTGGAGTACTTGATGACGTCCAACATTTACTAATAGACTGTGTTAAGTATCAGAGACAGAGAGAATTGTTGGTGCATGCTCATAAATTAAACATGTTGGATGTTGGAGCTTTTCTTAATATTTTGGCAAACCCGTCATCAAGTACTGCAATGAGCTTATATAAGATGTTTGTGAAATCGGATACTCTTTCTTAAATTGTAATCATTTGTAAAATATATGCATGTGTTTCATTATATATAATAGGAATAATGGGGCTGACATGTTCATGTATCGAATAAAAGCCCCTAAATAAATAAAGATAATAAAAAAAAAAACTTTACGTTATCATATTTTTATTTATGTTAATGAATAGGGTTGTTGTTATTGTTTCCGTAACCACTTAACGTTGGAAACAAAATCTACTTTACTGTTACTGTTTTTGTACTTGTAGACTATCCAAGTTACAAAGTTGATAATTTGCATTTGAGTTGCCACAAGGGTTTAAACATTGATTTTATCTTAAAATAATATTAATGCGGATTTAACGTGAGCGTAATTTTTTTTATTGATGTAATTCATAGAGTGATTAATCAAATTATTAATGTATATTTTATATACAAATGAGGTATGGTCAAGTGACACATCTGAATAAAAGAGAAGGACTTCAATAGTTTAGTGTAAGCGAATCATAGCACCCGTAAAATGTATTTAAAAAAAACATCATAGTATGAAACCTCTGCCTCTTATTATTGCCTCTTATTGTTTGCTTATCAGTAAAGATTGTTATTACAGTTCGGTGATATCAAAAAATACTTGCGAGTACATTTTCAAGGCGGAACATTTATTTCAAATATTTATGGGGGTAGGCTACATTGTACAAGTAGCTCAAACTGCATTCTTGTAGTGATCAAATGCGATGAACTTTAAATGAAGCACCGATAGCAATACACTCAATTAATTTTAACGGTTAATGAAAATGAAAATACGAGAGAATATTTCAATGCATGTTTGGGTGGTGCCTCGTAAGTCTGCGTAATTGGCGTTTGTATGGACAACATAAAGGGTTCGGGATCGTGTTCATTACGAATTTTCCACTTCCACTTGCGAGTTTCACCTCTCCCAGCACGATGTCAATATTACCATACACCTACGCCGTTGGCGTCCACTGATTTATGCTTTTTGCAATTAACCGGTCCACTTTTTTAGATATATAGTATTTATTTAATGATTATTTTTAGCTATATAGTACCTATATGCTTTTCGCAATAAACGTCTCCACTTTTTTAGCTATATATAGTATAATTTTTAATTATACATATATATAATAAACCCGTTAAGTTTATTAATACATAATTATAATAAATAAGAAGTTAATATAAGTGCTGCCATACACTGCATTAGATACTATAGAAAACACCACAACTAATTTCAATAAAAACTGGCTATTACTTAATCAATATATTTTTTTCAATCGGTTTCGCGCTTCTACATGAAGAATTATATTTCACATCATAGTTTAATAAATTAGCAGACATTATAAAAAGAAATTACATAAATGTATGACTGTTGCGCCTACGCGCGCTGCCGTGCAACATAGCAGCGTTGCGCCGGAGGATGCTGCTACGCACGTAGCTATGCGCCTACGCGCTTACTACGTAATATTTTCGCATTACTTGTTAGCTTGGCTTATATTATCAAATCAGTATCCATATCTGAGAACTTCGTCATCACGTTTTTATTACTTAATTAATATAATCATGCCGCATATTTTTTAGGGTTATTCGGGAAGAGCCAAGTTAAAAAGTTTATCTACATCTATTTCCCTACAACTTTTTGAATTTTCAATTATACAAAATTCTAAGTGTTTTTGAAAATTTACTTCGTAGTCTACTCAATATGTATTTTTTTTGGAGCAGAACAATTACAACTTAAAATTACAGGAACCTACACCTTCTATGGTTTTATTTATATCAAATGTATAACTGTTAAGTTACGATTATTGATAAATTAACGATGTCTTTGGTGTGAAATATAATAATAATAATATTAAATACTAAATAGTCGTAAGCTGGCTCCTTTCTAGTTTCTAAGTGTGTATATAAATTAATAAATAATAATAAAATTAATATTAAATTTATGTATACATATAATGTATACATACAATAAGTTATTGCATTAGAAAATAATTATTACGAGTATATATATTGTAATAAAATATAATACAATAAGATAGTAACAATTTCCTTACAAGTAGACAAGTAATGTTCATTTGCCATTTTTTTAAATGGCGCCTGCGTTTTCTCACGTAAACTGGCAGAGCATTCCATAGACGAGTAGCATGAGCAGTAATTATCAACAAATTTTGTGGCGTGCATAGGCATCTTTAGCTTAAGTTCTCGGATGACCGTAAGGATAGCAATTAATGTGTGTCACGGACGAACTCAAATCGTGTTTTAAGGTAAGCTGGTGTTGTAGGATTGAAAAGAATACTATAAAGTAACGAAAGAATGTGAGAATTCCGACGAAAGCGAATTGGAACCCACTTGAGCTGAGTGCGAAATTGACACATGAGCATATTTGCGTAAACCAAACATGAATCTTAAGTAAACATTTTGGAGACAAATTTTGCAAAAAGCGAATAATTGAAGATTATTAATAATTATCTATTATTATTAATAATTACCGAAAGTCGAGGTTAAAGTGATAAATGTACATGTACGCTCAAGGACCAAAAACAGCTCACAACGCGTTGTGGTCAATTATATTAGTTGAGCTCCAATATGCAAGGAATTATAAAAACTAAATAAAATTAAAAGTCGTACTTAGGCCAGGTTAGGTTGTTAGGTTTTTTTTTATATATTCAAAAACTAAAAGTAATAAATTTCGATCGTTTATTCACATTTACCAAAACATGTGGTTATTATTAATAATTTTGTAAAAATATTAATAATTTTCAATTAATCAGATTTACCGTAACATATACACATATATTACACACGCCTTATATTTTTAGTCTTCCATTTTTCTTTATTTATAAACGATTTAACGTTTTATTTGATAACGCGTTATTAGTATATTAAAAGAGAAAAACTAATTCCAACTGGTTTCAAACTAAAAACAAACTGTACAAATCGTCATGAATAGAATATGTTGGTAATATTTAAGTAGGTTTCTGTGCCCCGGCCGTAAGTTCTGGGCGTGTAGATCCTAAACAAAATGCATTAATTTAACTTTGCGAGTAAATATTTGACTTGACTGCTGCCATAGGAGTGTAGATTTGTTCACGGTTTACGGTGATTTAGGGAATACAAATCAAATCAATGTTTTAAAGTTATTTAGCAAAGGAAAAATTCGACCGCGGGCAAAGATTCGAACCTGCGTCTTCTGGTTAGGTACACCAGACGCTATGACCACTAAGCCACGTAACTTAACTTTAAAATCTTAGCTTTAAAATCTTATCTTATCTGGCATTTAAAATGCCAAAAATAAACAAAATTATACAAATCAATGTTTTTTTGCTAACGTAAATAAAAGTAGTAATGGTAAATATTAATCTATTTACCATTCATAAATAAATATAATCTTTTCGCCATTATTTGTTTGATTATTAGTTATTTTCTTACTATTTATAGCGAAATAACGAAACTTATGACACGCTTACATTGAAATAACGATGGGGTTATAAAGTTATATAAAATAGTACACGATGCATGAATAGTAAACTATCAATATAAAGTTCATATCTACCTGTTAGTATTGTTTATTGCACAAAGGGAGTCTAGCACATGCAGCTTTATCTTTTCTCTCCCGAATCTATAATTAGAGGCCAAATGGCCATAGCGTAGCCTGGTCTCACCATATCAATTTAAAGTTTATATTATTTTATCTACAAATTAGACGTGCCTTTTTTTATCGTACGGAAAATACTCATGGACTATGTCCGATAGGCTATGTCGGACTCATACCGAGTAAAAACCGTACCTGCCTTCACTTGGCCTATAGTCATGACAGGACATTAGACATGCCTAGTAATTAGACCATCTAGTCCCAAACTAAGCGGAGCTTGTAGGTACAAGCTCCGCTTAGTTATATACCTATAGTAGGTACTATGGGTACGCCAATGGATATAATACTAATATACTTTTTTTTGTAAATACATATTTACAATACGTAAGAAACACCCAAACAAACAAAAATGTCGTATATAAGCGCCTTAAACAGGTAAGACATTTTCACCCCTTGAAAATTGCTAACTTATCGATTGGGATTGGCCTTAGACTTTAAATTATGAACTTGGGTCGTTTAAGTAGCGGTTGTATTATGCTTGTATTAAACAACGAAGTTAGTTAAACTACCTGATTGCACGTAATAACCCACAAACGCTAGCAAACAGTAACTAAAAATGTTAAATTTCAAAATTAATTTTATATACCATGCATGTATGGCTTATTGAAACGTGTTGCTTCCGCTCTCGGCGTAAAGCTGGGGGTGTGAAATTATAACATGAACTGAACTGAGTATCGACCGCCCAACCCAACCCCTTCACAGCACAAAATCTCATTTTGAGCGATTGTCATATTTTGTACTGCAGCATAGATTTGTATCTGAAAACGTGTCGAGATACCTCTTGGTTCGTATTAGGTATAATATCATGTTGGACATTATTATCCAGATAAAACACGAATATACCTATTATTTGTATAGACCTTGCCACACGTTAAGATCTCGATTCTTTTGTAAGCCGATGAAGGATTATCCTGCTCATCCTTCGTTTTCAATTGTTCATGAGATTTTCAGATATAGAATAGAATAAACGTTATTGTACACCACGATAAGAAGCAACATTCTGAAATTCTTAAAATTAAGGGTACAATGGCGGTCTTATCGCTAATAGCGATATCTACCAGACAACCTTTGGATGGTCAGGAGCATTTGAAAAATGGTGGGTAGTCTATGGTGTACTATAACCAACTATAATAAATAATAACAATATATTATAATGTAAATAAATAAATAAATATATATTATATGACATATAGCAGCGTAGGTAGTTGGAAATACAGCGTAAGCAACAATATCCATCCATACAGACAATAACCTATAAGAGTGAAAGAGAGAGACTTGAAACATTAGTTGATAATAGAAGAAAGGAGCAGCATACTCGAATTAGTGACAAGAAATGGTCATGTACCAATTTTTTAAAGCTTATTAATGACTGGGCACGTCTTATGGATACAGGTAATGCATTCCATAACCGCACAGCCGTAAAGGATTTAGCATAGAATGTTGTGGAATGCATTGGCATTTCAAGCCTTAAATTTTCCGATGATCTCAAATCACATTTCAGCGTAATCTTTCCATTGTATACAGGTCGATGCACCGTCGAGGCCCTGTTTATTACCTAAAGTTGGTGAAACTGATTACTGTATACCTACTGATTCTGTTTGGTGATGGGCGATGGGAGATTTTTTTATTTATAACATTCTAATAAATAAATATTTGGGACATTTTATACTGCACCGTCTAGTCTAGTTACTTTTTTGAAAACAAATATATCTACAACTTTAATGTAATACATAGATGGCGCTTTAGTACTTCATAACACGCCATGGTTGTTGTAAGTACCTATAATTATTATTGGCGCTATAAAGCTCTAATGCAGTGCAAGTTCCTAATCAAACAATATGGTAAATGTGGGTACTTTTTTAGATTGCACGTTACAATAACATAGTCGACATACATAGGTAAAGAATCAATATATAAAATTTGGAAGCAACTAACTGTCTGTTAAATAAAATATTATTATTAGCATCAGAGCCAGCTTGAAGCTTCTGTTCAGTTTCTGATCCCCGCCATCTAAAACCGACCTCATGAAGTTAGTTTAAAATCAAAATCTGCCAGCAACGCTCGTAAAAAAGAAAAAAATTGTAATAACTATTTGTAGATCCCATACTGATACCGGTATCAAAATTGTGTTTTTAAAACTGGGTTGGTCCTCTGTTTTGCTGTACATTATGTGTCAACTTGCATTGTGGATAAAGATTTAAATCGTGAGCCGATTCACAAATTGCTTTAATATAGACACGTCCTACGCACCTCTGGAAAACAATAAAATCGTAAAATAAAAACAATATGGGTAGATAGTATTGGTACTTAGAAAGAACAGTTAACTTGGCTAATTTTCTGTGTTTTTTAAATAAAATCTCTGATTATTCATTAATAATATTAAAATCTATTATCTGATTAACCCCTAAGAAAAGTAGGTAGCGGGAACTATATAAATTTATTTATGTATGTAAGTATGAATTATAAGGTTAAGTGCTACCTAGGTCTGGAAGTAATAGTTACAAGTACCTATATAACAAAGACGTAACGAAAGATGTGTATTCATTATATGAACAACGACACTTACGTTT
Organism: Acronicta alni; assembly: GCA_964056405.1. NCBI lineage: Eukaryota > Metazoa > Arthropoda > Insecta > Lepidoptera > Noctuidae > Acronicta > Acronicta alni. The sequence continues at coordinate 6,494,004 of OZ043913.1, forward strand.
TAAAGGACATTGTGTGGGTTTAATAAACACTAATTGACGTCACACACATTGTTTTTCATCAAAAAATTCCATAACGGGAATTTTATTACAAAACACAATCTTGAAATCGAACTCTACTTCTCAAACACAAGTCAAAAACCATGTAAGGTAATTGGGTTATTTTCGAATATATGAAGAATTTTACATGTTGCATAAAATTAACATAAACAGCTTCTATTTTGTGAAAAAGTTTTTTTTTATAATGCAATGTTTAATTTTATCACTTTTTTTCTTAATTAATGAAAACAGAACTGCATTAAAATTTCCATAGTTACCGGTGTACAACTTTTTTTTTATAGTACGGAAAATCCTCATGGATCCTCTGCCACCCGGGGAGGTAGCAGGGTATGTCATGACTCATACCGACCAAAAACCGCACTTCACGTGCCCTAATGTCATGGCCATGGGATCCGCGAAATTCGCCACGACCATGACAGGGCCGGTGTACAACCTACACCCAGTTTTTTTTTAATTTTTTTATTTAGGAGCTTAGTCAAACATGGCTATGTCAATCCATTGGACTAACACATAGGTAATTATAATATAAACAACATAAAGTTATCAGACCTACACAACAGATAAAGCTTAATATTTTATAAATGCAAGGTGGGTATGGTTACACTGTATTTACAGGCCCAATTATTTTTGTCATATTCAACGCTGCAACACTATAAGTTTACTGTCAAGTTGTACGTGTATGTATGTTTGTAAAAAATAAATCTTTATAACTGTAAATGTCGTAGAATAATCTGATAATTAGAATCTTCACAATCTTATCTTACTATGGAGGCTAGCATGACCAGCAACACTTCGGGCAAATATGTTGTGTGGTCCCCAGCATGGTACATTTCTTATTTTTCAAATACATGGTTCTTGAAAGCGTCTAGCCCTTTGCAATAAAGCTAAGTTGATTGCAAAATAACGGATATGTATTTGGAATCTAACACTCACATTTTCGAAAATTTACAATAAAATAATGAATATAAATATATATATTAATCAATTAGCCTATGTATGTATGAAATAACTATGTATTAAACAAAAAAGCTGTTCCCGGCGCCTCCACCAACTTGTCGGCCTCTACAAGTTGGTGGTTATTATTAATGGGTGGCGTGTTTTAATATAAATGCAATTATGGAAATATAAGAGCTTCTTTTAATTGTACTCAAGCAATTTATTCTTAAATCATCTCACAATAAATCATTTCATTACTAGACATCTTTCAAAATCTACTTACTATTTTTTTCGCCACATATTAACCAGCCGGAACGTGAACAATACAAACTTATTGTTCCAAACTCTTACTACTGTAAGAGTTTGGAACAATAAGTTTGTATTGTTAACTTAAGCGCATCACATGAGAACGGCTGGACCGACTTGGCAATTTTTTAAAATATCCTAATAAGGTTTTAAGGTAAGAAAATATCTGAAGATATATCCTTAAAATGTTGACCGAAAAACGTCTGTCGGGTCTGATAGTAAAAAATAAAAATATGCGTTGTAAAACGAGCTGTGACCAAAAAATTGGTGTAGCGGGCTGATGGAGCATCATCGCCTTAATGTTTTAAAAATGTTGAGAACTTCCTGCTATCTAGTGTTTTACAGAACCGTTTAATAAATCAAAACAAACGGTAAAACTTTGAGCGCCGTTCAACGTATCTACTTCACTTATTTCCTGTCTTTTCCATGGTTTCTTTGTCCGGCTGTCTGATTGAATTCTGTCTTCAATTTATTCCGAATGCAAGGAAATTATATTTTTATAGTTTAGGTTTCAAATCAATTAGGTAGCTGAACATTAACCCTTAAATTAACTGACCACATGTTTATGACGTCATAAATCTAACGAAAACACAACCGAGCAGGCATGGTAGCTGTTCATGCTATCTGTTGGTATCTTATTAAGATTCAACCATTGTAAGTACCTAATTAATACAGTTAACGCCTGGGTTTATACAAAATGAACTCGGAAATAAACTATCGTTTTGTTTTGTAGCTATATTACTTTTGAATACAATGCTAAACTCATTACTTGACAGCTTTTCACATCTCCTTCCACCTGCTTTTTTTAAATTGTATAAGAAACTGTTCTCTATAGAGACGTGGGCGAGAATGAATAGTAGTACAAAATCGATATCTTGTGAAACTTAGGACGATACCCTATTCAAAGCTCCGCAGAGTTTACGGTTGTTATAATACCTTATTATCTACGACAAGCCTTTGTGCACGCCGTCCTACGTCACCCAGATCCTGAACATTGACCGACATGACACTATCTTTTTCTTGACATTGTAGCAGTAGATGTTTTGAAGAAGTGATAAACACAACAAAAACTGTTAGGTAAGTTACAAAATGTTAACAGATTTACTTAGCTGTAATTTTAATTCAAATAAAACTGTTTAAACTGTAAATTGAATTTGCTATGCACTCATAATATAACGGTAATTCAATATAGAACAGGTACCATTTCACTTTCGGAAAAGTAAAATGTTTGCGGTTAACATAATAGTTGAAAGTCAATTAGTAAATACTTAAAATACATCCTATAATAATTTATCCGTTTAGGATAATAGGATCGTGACACGTGTACCTTATTATGTGACAACATTCAACAAACAAACCAAACAAACAAAACAAATCTATTTTAGGTTATACTCATGCCTGGCTCACATTTATAATACATTGTGTTCTTCTTATGTTATGTAATGTAACCTTAAAATTCCGGCCACGATAAGGCACGAGTAGAGTCCTCAGCCTACATAATTATTATGTACAGACGCCAGCAGGTTAGGCAAGCTATCCAAGACTGTCAAATTTTCCCAATTGAAAATAAAACATCAGTTTGTGTTAAAGTTGAAATCTATCAAAGAAATTTGACAGATTGAGGTAGCTTGATGTACTCGCCTCTACAAAATAACAGATTAAATTGAATAGAAAGCAAATCTCTTTATTGTGCTTTTCTACTATACCACTTCTAAACTATACTACCAACTGTGGTATGAGGCACGACGCGCGTGTCCACTGAGGGATATAGGTTAAGGAAATAGGTTATGAGATACAAGTCTGTGTCGACTTGTACACTATAGCGATCTGAAAAGTTTGATAAGTTGTCTTTGAGACACTCATTTATTACTATATTTAAAATGAAAACACCAATAAAACCAGGTATGAGAGAGATTTAAAAGGCTATTTTATCAAATAACCTGTAAAGACAAATATTTCTTAAAAAAATTAAATGAGATAAAATGCCAAATTCTTCTCTGAAACTGATGCATCTGGAACGTAGCGAGGTTTTGGATGACTTTTTGACCAAATAATAATATCTGTGTATCAATCGAGGTTATGCTAAAGGTTTCTTAGAAATTTGACAAGAATTATTGAAAATCATTCTGACTTTCAAGTCATTTCATTTTTGGGAAGGTCTCAGATTTAAATTCGACATACTGCTCATCAGCCAAATGTATTATGCAGTTTCCTGAAAAATATGTTTTTACATTGGATTGATCATGTTCCACATCCGAGGAAAACCTGAATTAATTTCGTTTTCTGGTTGTTTTTCAAATTTTTGTTTCTGTTAGCTGGTTCTGAGTTTGTTCATAAAAGCTTCGGTTTCTCAAGTTTCTAGCTGGAAGAGACTGGCGGTAACTTTGACGCAGAGTTGCGTTTCTCAGTGACCAATATTATAAATGGCTGAATTGAAGGGTGCCATGAATACCTGAGATTCTGTGAAAGGACGAATGAAAATTGACTCATTATAATTTAAAATGTTGTTATGTTTTATTATTTACTTTATACATTTAATTACTTTGATTTATAACTGTATAAAGCCTTGGTGGCTTTTCTTTTATGTTGTTTATTTGAAATAAATAAAAATAAAATATAGTACCTATTTGTTCATTACTCGTTAAAATGGCAGCAGTGCTCTGGTATACACCGGTGTCGAAATAGCCGTGAAGTAACTCGTGCAGGAATCCACAGTTCGTACGGACAAAACTTGGCAGTGCACTACCGTGCATCACGACCTCGCACCTGAGTGCGTTTATCAATTTTAAATTTTAAGTCATTTTTTTTAAATACAATAAGTCTTATACCAAACCGTCATAAATTGAACACATACGAGTATATTTATTTTAAGTTTAAGACGTGTGAAAGCAGCGAATATAAATGTAACAGTCATCCGATATGAAATGATTTTGATTGAAAATCTTTATAAGTTGGTCACGCGATTGCGGAAACTTTAGCCCTCTATTTGGTCAAATATTCATGCAACACAAAGCTCACATAGGCATGTTTACAGGTGGTCATAATAATTTCACGTGCTTTTTGAGCAGCGCAAACAGGCAAGCACTCAATCAAGTGTCCGTTCACTTCGACATTCGATTTATCCACGTAGCACCGGATATAACATGACCAACGCTACACTTGCCCGCTCGCATAGTGTGAAAAACTAAAGTATCTACCTTTTTACATTCCTGTGAAAAACTTGCTTGCACATTTCTTTAAAAAACGTATATTTGCTTTATGATAAAATTAGCCCCATTTTTGTATGATTCTCTTTATGAAAATTCTTTACAGTTCTTTTGTATTTTTGTAAACTGATGGATGTGATAATATTTTACTTGCACAATCTTGTCTTAGGCAATTCTCAGAATCTTAAAATTTTGTTTAGATTTAACTGCGAACTGCCTCTTAAATGCTTTTAACAACTTTGGAGTAACAGTCACTAATGGCAAATCAAACATTTATGCTTCTTACTGGTCAATCTCTGTAAGGAAACTAAAACTCAAAGCTCAACGTCCGTCCTTTTCATGTCAACGGTTACGGTTTAATTCATAAGTATTTCATAGTTATTTAGAACTTCTCATCGTACCGACAGCAAATGAAAAGGGAAGAGTAAAATAGTGATTTGGATCTGATTCCTGTCTTCGATATTAATAATTAATTAATATTCACTATTCGTGTTCAGTTCGGACTTTGAATATATTAATGATACCTATTATCGTTAATTGCAAAATGCGTACCTACGGTATTTCTGATTATGATATCTGTGGGTTATTCTATAAGTATAAATTCATAACTCATAAGGTACTGCGTAGTGATAATAAGAACATTATCAAATTAAGTTTATTGATAAAATATTGTACCAATACTATTTTAAAGCCATGTCTGGATTTGTATTTTGTTAGAAAACTATCACACGGATTACGGGAATATTTTTATTCTGTAGTTCTACCTGAATGCTACAGTGATGGAAGCAGAAAACAATATTGAATTTATGAAAGTGCACTAAAAGGTTTTGCATGTAACATTGACAACAGCAGACAAACAGTGGCCGATCTGTCAAACCCTTAATATGTGAACGGTAAAACATTGTCTAGGTTCCCCATTAGTTACGAGCAAAAATATTACTGTATCACAAAAACTGCAACACAGCTTTCAAAACCTTTATGATAGTTTAATAAAATCGGGTATGGATAAAAAAATTGCTCTAACTATTAGCTTGTTTAGCTATAGGACGGTATCCTTTCTTTATTGAATTTAATATAATTTATAATATAAAAGACTGTGGCGCTGAAACACTTATTTGGCATAGCATTAAGAATACGGTACGCTGCGGAAACGCCCTGCTGTAATAACTTTAACGTGTAGCTAACCGCCGCCGCCACCGTTCAGAATAGTCAGGATTGAAAAACAATTGTTTTTTTTTACTGCCGAGAATACTCCCTTGAACATCTGTAGCAGAGTGTCTTTGTGAAATTCAGGCTAGACGGATTTTTCTCTGCGGTTCGCTAAATTCCATCTCGGACCAGGTAATTAAGTAAATGAACAATACTTTGTGTTATAATAATATTTCTGAAAGATTTCATGCTGCTTGTCTCCTGTTTTTGCTAATCCATTGCGCAAAGAGAGCGTTGAGCTTACTTTATCATAATTATTTAGATTCCATATCTCATTAATTGTTTTTTTGCTGTATTTTTAATCTATATTGTAGTAAGACGTCGGTACGGTATAATTATTTTAATGAATATGGCGCTTCATTAGTACGGTTAAAACTCGATGATTATATAGTATTGCATATCTGGGTGCCTACTGTAAATATGTGTAAAGGAAGCATAACATAATCATATCGAGGTTCAGATATTATTATGATATTTGAGTGGTTTGCTCATTGGTAAACTATGTCAATGTAATATTAGCATGCAGTTAATCACCGTCTCAGAATAACAATAAAGATAGATGTCAGTACTCATTAAAAATTGTTGGAAATCAATTTAAGATACACAGTTATTTATCTAGTCTGTGGCTTTATTCAAGTCGAACGTTTTCGATATTTGCTTGCGATAACTTTGGCACAATATCGGCGTGTTGCTGGCCGAGTAACTTGATCTACGAATATAGAACTGCAAGCGGACCGGTTAGGAAAGGCGCACCGTCCACGTCGTTGTCTGGTGATACAAAAGTTAAGGAATAATATTAGAAACCTTATTATATTTAAATACTATTGTTGGCGTAAATATATCATTTATCAAAGTGAAATGTACCTAAGTAGCATTTAATTTCTACAGCAAATTAAATACTTAAACTTAAATAATAGCTTTTATAATTCTTTATAAATGTTAACATTGAAATTCGATCGAGGTTTTTGGCCTTTAGCCATATTTTTATGAAGGCAAAGACTACATAAAAAAAATAAAAAAAATATTATATATGTTTATTTAAATCAAGTACCTAAGTGTAGTTTTAGTGTTTAGTAAAAATAGTCGATCACATGTGATCTTATATGATTTATCGCCAAATTTGAGTATCGAGAGGTAACTTTTAGGTTATTTGTAAGAAAATGTATGCTATTATAATACTGTAGTTTAAGAACTAAAAGGAAAACATTTTGGCAAGACTTCTTGGTGATGAAGTCGTGTAAGAAGCCGCGGAAATCGATATGCAAAGTAGGTTGGTTAGCAATGTGGTGTGGAGGTCGCATGCTATGCGTGCCTATGATCGATGGTGTTGCGTGCGTCTCAAGCATGGTGAGGTCGCGCGTAGGGCCCGCGTTCGGCGGCTCGCAATCCGCGCGACCCTCATCCAGCACCGGTACAGCGCCGTGACGTGGCTTCTCTTTGTTCCACGCCGCCCGTCGACGCCACCATTGCCTCCACCGCCTCCGTCGCTCCGAATCGCGACGCCGCGCCTACCTCTCATTGCGCATGCTCAACGCCATTCTCATGCGTCCCCACTACGTCATGATTTAAAATGATATGCTGTGCAAAGTAGCGTATATTCTATCGGTACGTCGACACGGTCGGGATAGTGACTGTTGCGACTGTTTCAATAGTTATCGCTTCGCCCCTGTTGCCGTCGGTGTTGTAGCGGCTCGGTGATCTCGCCGTGGTTAGTTGGGAACTGGAAAGGAGCGCGCGGCAGCGCCGGTATCGATCTGAGCGTTTCGTGTGCCCGCTCGTGCACGACGCGACGTTCTCTCGGGATATTCGCCCAGTGGTCGCCGTCGGCGCCGGCCTTGCTGCACTGTTTACGCGCCGTGTATATTTATTTCATCCGCGCGATCATGCTCACCGGAGCTAATTGATAACGCGACACACGCATCCGCGAGCACACCTCCGAGGCGCACCAGGAGAACCGAGAGCGTATTTGATCAATTCCAGAGCACCTGTAAAACTTTAGGTAAGTCTATTTTTTAGCTTTCAACGTGGCCGAACTTTATTTCAAAAATTTGATTTTAACAAGTGGAGCGAATGTTTTAAAGTTTTAAAAGTAATCGTTAAGTTGGTTGGAATTTTTAGACGCCATAGGAACCGGTTTTATATTTTGCGATTCTGTTTCGCAGTTCTACGTAGGTATATGATCTGCGGTTAAAGTGTGTTCAAATATTTCTATTGAGTGTTTTAGCCGGCCATCTGGTTTATATTCTAAAGTTAGATTGTAAAATCGTAAACCACAGGGAATCATCGGTACATAGGTATTAAGATAGCGAGCGGTTTGTTGAACGTACTCAATCCTACCATCCCAATCGTACTGAAACATTTTATAAGTTTCTTTGTACCAATAAGATACTTTAACGTGTATTTTTATGTATGTTACATTTAAAATAAACCAAGTATGATTGGACTGTAGATGTCTACCTACACGTGATGTATGTCTTATTCATACTGCGCATGTCTTTCAAGTTTATTTGTATCTGTACAATAGAATTCCCACAGTCGGTATAGTGGTATACCCCAGAAAAGTCTAACAATTGCTAATTAATAACTGGAATTAAATTACAGTAACATGAATTTGATGAATGCACTCAAATAAAGTGTCGAGTTCGGAAGTTCGTCTTTCGTTATTACAAATACTTATTGCAAAATATGAAACAGTAAACCCCATCAAACAGATCCGACATATCGAATTTGTGATCATAAAACATATAATAATTACAAGATAATGTTATCATTGTACCTACTTACTACAAGTGATACGCTCTTCGTGGCGTTACAATTAACACATTCTGTTCATTCAAATATTATTTAAACCTATAGAAACGACATAAAATGTAATAATAACATATTTAAATATAAAACAAACCCTGTAGTTATATTAAAATTTGTTCAGATTTGCGCATGCGTCATTTTAGCTATAAAAAAAAGATACTAAAATGTCTTGCGCACTGAAAATGCACTTGAAAACTGCACAATATGTGATTTGTGCCTAAAAGATCCGCAGTACCTATACTTTCTTGGTGCCAAGGGTTTTGGATGGTGATTGTATTTATTACTGAGCTTATTTGGGCACTGTATACCTAACATACATAAAACATAACATATCATCACGCCTGTATACCCGGAAGGGTTTGGCAGATGTGTACCAATGTTCACTCACAGTTCGTCGGTCTCATGTAGTAGGGGGCGAGCCTATTGCCATTAACCGGGCATAAATCCGATCTGCTGTTGAGAATTTCATTAAAAAAAATTACAACAATCCGGAATCAAACCCAAGACCTCTAGCGTAGCAGTCGCATTTAGGACCACTAGACTACCGATGCAGTTAGGTTCTACAATACCTAAAATTTTGTCAAGCTTCAACAATACATAACCTCTTCGATTTCTTACCCTTAGACCATGTAAACGCCGATTCATGACAAAATGTATTAATAATAAATGTATACTTTGTAAGGAATCAGCATTTCTTTTTGGTGGCAAACAAGCATACGGCCCACCTGATTGTAAGCGGTTACCGTATTCTATAGACGCTTGCAACACCAGGGGTATCACTTACACTTTGCCGACCCTGTAAAACGAAAGAGGATTAGTTGGATTGGTAATATAAGGGTCTAAGTCCACCCACTGCCAACACAACGTTTCCTCGTGGAGCATAATTGAGAAGCAAGACTACGGGCCCCGGAGGCTGGTGTTAGGGAAGGATGTAAAATCGGAAATTAAGTTGTCGAAAATTCAATAATATTCTAGTCTGCTTGCTCTGCCTGCTCTGTCTGTTGCTGGTAATATTAACTATAAACGCTCCCGGACGTGGCTGATAATCGGAGGTAAATTGATTAACGACTGCCAATTTTGGCCTAGCTTCGTTTCACCACGTTTTCATGAAAATAAAAGAGAACGAGTTTCTAACAGGAAATTAAAATGTCGCTCCATTCAGTTATTTATTTCAGATGAACTTTTATCTTAGGTATCGACGTATCTTTATCGGTTTTCTGCTTATACGTAGGTCTAAAACAACGTAATTAGACAGCTAACTACTAGTCGTTCATCTTATGAGTTCGAGTTTCTGTTAATTATCATAATTATTAAGGAATATCTGTATAAGTACCTACCTCACCGTCAAGTTTAAATGTGCAAACGTTAAAGATGACAAAAAACTAAAAATACTGCAAATTAGTAACAAGGATGCCTTGTCTTTTTTTTAAGTACTTAACTTTTTACTTATATTAAATAATGTCAATTTGTACCTATTTGAATTCAAGTGCGCGTGGCGTAGTTTAGTTATTTACGTTATACCGACGTAACAGTAATTAACTAAGATTGCCTGACGTTCATGGCGTTGGTATAATTTCTTTAATTAAACCTTTACTTTGCGCTAACAGTATTACCGCAAATTAAAAAACGTGAAAAGTTTTTACGTTTATTTAGATACTAAAAATTTGTAAAAATCTTATTGAGTCCGTTTAGAAGTATGTTCGTATATTCGTTACCTATATGTCTTCATCTGGGTATCACCGCCATTTTCTAATCTTCTTCAATCTATATCAATCTATTAATCTCTTATTTTATCCTTAAAACATTTATTGGAACCTTTTAGTTGTACAGAAAATAAATCAGACGCTAAGTTCACTGAAACTTAAGTGTGTTAAACGTGTTAGGTATCTTGATCTCTTTGCCAAATGAATTGATGAGAGAGAGATATGACAATGACTTGGCTAAGGGCTCACCGGAAACCATACTGCATTCCGTTTCAATCCGCCTTGAAACTCAGACACCGAAGTGCAATATAATAACAAAAAAAATGTAAAATCGTAGCATAGACAAACTAGAAATGCGTTTAGTAAATGGTAGCCTGAAAGTGGCGCGCGTGCTTGTATAAAGGTATGAAACATTCAACGAGCTCGTCCAACTCGCACTAGACCGTTTATTTTTCAATAAAGACCCAAGTCCCACTTGGAAATACTGAAGCATCTTCTCATGTCTTCGTGGTGTAATGCTTCAAGACTTATTTGATACAAGCTCTTCTTCGCAACTTCGTCTGCGTAGAATACTGATAACTACACATAACCAAACTCATGTCTTTTCTTGAATTTTCTACTGTTTTTTACATTTCAAGTGTAAACATTTCAAAGCCTTAGCAAGCAGATTATGACAATTAATAAAAATGTCAACTAAAAGTAATTTTGGTTAGGTACTCATTTACTTTTTATGTTTAGTATCATTTCATGAAAACCATAGTCAAATAGAAATATTCTACATTTGTTTTAACAGTGTCTGTTATCCAAGTCAGGGACGGTAGCTCTTTTATTTATGTTCTAGATCTCTTGTTATGCGTGAATAACTCAGTCCAGATCCATGCACAGTTTGTACCGGTACTAAAGTGCCAATATAATTACAATTTTGGTTCTTAAACATACGCTTTTCATTAAAATAATTAAATGGATCCATACATCTCTGATATCCGAAACTATTTATGGCTATGTGTTATTAGAATATAATTAAAAGGTTAACTTAATCCTTGAAGATTTACGGTATGCACCTAGTTGTTACTGCACGTACATGAAATACGCACGGTGAACCATTAAAAAAATAGCCTGCCAATCAAAAAGAAAACTAATATTACTGGGAGCATGCCCTACGCAAAACCAATGACGTTATTGCAGAACTGAACGCATATTAATTACACTTATATCAACAACTAATATGTTCTCCACGCTACTTGTCGCGTAATAGTGCATGTTGACGTCATGCATTAAACTAATGTCACACTATTTATTAATATGCAGAAAACGGTATCTTGCATAATTAACGACCTATGCAATTTATGTTCAGACGCCAACAGGTCAAACTATCCAAAACTGTAAAATTTTCCCAATTGAACAGGAACCTTATTATTTTGTATTAAAGTTGAAAATTTATCAGATTGGGGTAGCTTGATGTACTGTACTGACCTCTGTACATTATTAGGTAATTATCTTAAATATAGAGAAAATCAAGACACAGATCGCACTATAAAACCTACCACTTTGGTGGTAAATGAGTATAATACTTTTCTTCGCAACCCGTCAAGTAACAAAATACAGACAATGCAAAAACTATTGTTCTTGGGCACGGGGAGTCTAGGCAAATTTCTTTTGAATCCTCAAAGAAAGCACTTTTAAACGGCCTTCTCTCACAAACTCAACTCTCACTACGAGGTTTCCAGATCCGGGCGGCAGCTAGTCAACCGGATTTAGTTCTTATCATTTTATAAGTTTTATAAGTACCTATATATTTATAACGTAATAATATGTTTTATTCCTTTGAGACTGTCACAACAAATATGATTGTGTCATTACGATAACGATGAATATCTGATATAAAACAATCACATACAAAATAACCCGATCCTTCCGAAGATTAAAATAATTCCAAGGTCAACAAACCGAGAGTAACAGCTTCGTAATGATGCGGGAGCGGGAGGCGGGACACGGTATTATTTCGCCCGAGTACAGAAATCTGGACACCGAAAGTTTGGTGTAACTTAAGAATGTTCCTCTGAACCGAATTGAGCTAATTGATCCTTTTTATAACCTATTCCTCTTGATTTCTAAATATTTTTTTAACGCGAACTTTTTCTAAGATATGGATAGACAAATCACTGTAACTATTGTGCTTTAATATTTTTGTTCGTGGTTTTATGGGAGAGCTTATGAACATATGATTTTTTTTTAAATCTTCAATCTCGTGGTTAATTTAAGATCTTGATGCTTTAAGGATGTATACCGTCTATGTCGCTGTAAAAACTGACAGTAAATTTATGGCAAATTAATAATTATATCCATACTGTATATTAAACGTTAATAATTCAGCTTCAGCTTATATGAACAATCCGTAAGCCTCATTATTATAGCAATGCTGAATTAATGTGGTTAGCTTGTTGTTTACCTACATTTTAGACCTGGTTGACTAGCAAACATTACTGTGCCAAAGCATAATTCAAGGATTAGGTACGTCAAATCTCTCATTCAGAATTCACGCCAAGCCTCTGGTTGTCATGAGCTATGCAGATACCAGTACGTATAAGGTCTGTTGGTACTAACTATCGCATACTCCTTTGTCATAATTGTGATACATCACTGCAGATTTAATCGTGAGGATTTAATATCTCGAATGTTAATCATGACTATAATTATAGCATCTCTCTCTACTTCATCTGTTTTTAATTTTAATGTCTACATATTTATGAATATCTTCGATACTTCCGACATCGATTAAAATCAAAGCACAACCAAGCAAAACCTTAACCCTTTACATGCATATTTTTTTATTTATGTTAAGAAACAATATATGGTAGGAAACACTAAATAAATGGATAAGTGTTTCAGAATTTTTCTTTTTATTGAATAGTTTTAGTAAATTGGCAATTACTACATAATTTGATCCATTTGTGAATTTAGAGGGGCTTGTCCTCTAAATTCACAAATGGATCAAATTACGTATTTCTTTATATACATTTTCTGCTCAATGTACCAAATGTGATCCAGAGAAAAAGTAATGTTAGTCATTACTTTTTCACTGATCAACCGATCTGCAAGGTCGCGTTCAGTTTGTAGATGGGTGACCATACTTAATACATGAGAGCACGTAAAGCCGTCCGTCCTGGTTGTCATACGAACACCTATGACAATCTCTAGTGGTAGTCAGAAGCCCAAATAGCCTGACAACCAGTCTATTCTCAGGGTATCGGTAATATCCAAAAATTGGGTTACAGAGGTCTGATGGCTGTCGCTTCGTGTAAAATACTGATATTCAGCCGCATCTGGTTAGACTGGAAGCCGACCCCAATATAGTTGGGAAAAGCATCGGAGAAAGAAGATCCATTTGTGAATTTGATCCATGTCGCAAGTTTCCTGTAAATAAATAAGATGAAAATCCATAAAACCACATCACAAAACAAGCTAAATAACTTTATATTAAATAGTAAGCATCATATTAGTGCATGTTGGCACAAGTAAGATACATAGTAGAAAGAATATTTATGCATGTTGTGCCAAATTTGTTCCATTCAGTAATAAGTACTTATTACTTGATAAAAGAATAAAAGTTTATCTTAGTACCAATATTTAGATTACCTTCTATCTTGGAGTATTTATTCGCAAACACTAACACTGAGATTGGTATTTTTTACACAGTTTCGAAAATCAAAAACTCGATCCGCACCGGTTCGTACCTGTTCAATGACTTTGATCAAGGATGTAGGTCACACAACTTGCTCATATGTGACGAAATTCAAACTGTATACATAAAATAAGAAATTCAGTTTGAAATTTAAAAATATTTAAGACAATATGGTTTGATTCATTTATGAACCACGATGCGGTAAAGGGTTAAAATCAAAGAGCAAACGTGGAATCATTTTTTTTAATAAAACGGATGTATTAATTTATTAAATCTTATACTTAGATATAATAATATTATAATGTTAGCAGATCTGATATGGGTTGAATTAATTATGATAGGTAAACAGTGTAGGAGACAAGGCACGAACTGTTTTCTTGGAGAAATTCAGTTTAAATCGGTACAGAGAGCGCGACCTTCCAGGTGTTTAAACAATTGCTTTTCTTTTGTATCAGCTAATTGATCCTTGATAGGTTAATCATCATCAGCCTTTATTCTTATTTATTGTCCATATAAAAACAATCTGTCTATAACTTACATTAAAACATAGTACCATAGCATACATAGTACCATAGCATACATAGTACATCACACCTGTATTCCCGGAAGGGTTAGACAGAGGTGTACCAAGGTTCACCGAAAGTTCTCCGGTATATTTAGGTCCCATTTAATAGGGAGTGTGCCTATTGTCATTAGCCGGTCACAAATCCAAACTGAGAACTCTTTTGTTTTATCAGAAAAGAAAAAATAGCAGGTCTATATGTCGCTGCCAACGGTCCTAATTCAATGTGGAATTAAAAATATTAACCATTCGTATAACGACACTTTATAATAATATTAAAGCTAAGAATACTGACATTATTTACCGACTGAGGTAGTCAAACCTTAATTTTTTTATTACTTAGTTGTTTTCTAAAGTTGGTTTCGCAACAAGGAAATTTAAGTTTTTCATTGATAGAGCAGGATTGATTGTAAAAATCTTCCAAAGAGAGAACTGAAGGTGCAGTTTATCGATACATCTCCCGGTAGTAGTTACGTTGTTTTAATTTCTGCTGAAAAACTGAAAACGTGTTTACTATGTTATTATTACTTTCCCTAATACAATCTATTGAACTTAATTTTCTATAAATTGAACACGGCATACAGTACTATGCAGTAATTAGTGATTCAATTATGTGCGAACTCCCAACATTCAATTTTAGCAATGTGCTCTACACATATACAATCAATATTCACTACTACCTACTGTGTTTGCATTGATTGAAAGCACAGTATTGTACGTACATGAATATAGTTCACTAATACGAGAGCTTTGTATTCTGTCCAAGGGCGTGCTTCACTAGATACTGTTCGTTGTTGTAGCTTTTGAAACTGGATACATTTATGTTACTATTGTTTTCCCAGTCCGTATCTGACGTACCTACTGGACTGCACATTGTTAAATAAGTCATCCGCTCAGAAAGGATTTTAAGAGATGGGGGTAAAACGATGAAAGTTTTTAAAGTTAAATCGATGGAAGTAAACTGGTACTTAGGCTGTTTAATATATTTATACAATACTAGCATGCAGCAAGCACAAGTTGCATTTTTTCAACGCCAAGCAGAAGTCGCTTTCGCTTTTGTCTATTCTCATGTCATTAAAAGATAATTGCTAGCGCGAGTAACAAAAACTGCGGATCACAGGTAAGTATTTCTATAAAATCGCGAGTGACACTGTCGCGTTGCTAATCATTCGTGACTTAAAACCTATTTTCTTTCTTTAAAATATTCATTCGTGTGAATTGTTAATGTTGTGACAAAAAGCTTTTGTGTTTCTATACTCGCTTATTTTTAAAAGCTAAGTTATGTTAAATCTCGATTGAATGGAAATTACGTGTCAAGGGTGTACATCACATCAACCTCCCTATCCCCTTCTCTATCTCTCATCTGCTGGCATTGGCCTTACGTGAATCGTTTTCATTTCCTATTATCAGGGTCCGAGATCTCGGTTCGCACTGACATCATATTTATAATTTGTAGTAGTTTCTCGCTAAAATTTTGCTGACTTAAAAGGACAAAACATCGGAAAACAAACGTTCATGAAATTGTGAATGTGTATTGTAGTAGTAGGTATATTGTTCTTGTCGCGGAACGTGCCTCTAGACGGCACTAAAATGTAGTGTCTTCTTAAGTAAAGATATTTTTACGGTACAGGTCTAACTATAACTCTAGAAAAATGTTATGGGCTCTAAAAATATTAACTAACCGTAATGAGGCTTAAAGCTGGTATTATCGTTAGTAGGTACAATATTTATATTACTGAAAGCCACTCCAATTTTTCAGTACGTGTCTGATTGGTTGTTCTGGAGAAGCTTTATGTTCGTCATATTTCATTCCTATAACCTGTTCCTTATTCCGTTACGTTCACTTCGTTTCTATTGTACTCGTCATAGTAGACTTAAATGGGGTACCCCATTGAAGTCTGCTTTGAAAAGATGGTATCCATAAATAGGTGTTTTCTGGATAGAAAATACGAATAGAATATAGCAAAGGAAGTGTGTTGATTCACAGGCACTTGATTTTCTGCGCAGTTTTAGTGTGGCGGGTACCGTAGATTTCTTTTTATTTCATGGGATAGGTAATTTTTATTACAACAAAATAATTTATTGAAATACAGACTTGTCCGTTGGTGCTACATTGCTTACAATTATTCATTATCATCATCAACCCATATACTGTCTCACTGATGGACACGGGTCTCCTTTGTGGAATGACAGGGATTAGGCTTGAAAATAAATCCGAAAAACTATGATTTCTTTTTTGTTTCTTATTTCACACTATTATGTTACGATTCGTTATCGATTACTATGCTTTAATTATACAGGGTGGAAGGGACATCGACGCGCAACGGCTTACCATGACTTCAGTACATGATTCTGGACCCCCCCTGCGTTGGAATTTTTCGTCGGCTTTTTCTTAAATTTTATAACTCGCAAGTGAACTCTAAGGAAACAGCTGACCAGAAGATCTTTCGAGTTTAATTTACAATGCTGTTTTTAGTGAAAAAAGTGAATTAATGACTTTTTAATTAAAATTCTTATTGGGTTTGATAGAAATAATGATTTTACACAGTTTAAAGTTGAAAAAACTGCAAAAAAAAAAACGTAAAATTTAAAAATAAGCCGACGAAAAATTCCAACCCAGGGGGGTCCAGAATCATGTACTGAAGTCATGGTAAGCCGTTGCGCGTCGATGTCCCTTCCACCCTGTATTATTTATTATTTTGGTACAGATAAAGTCAAGTTACATCTCATGACCTCCACGTAGATTTTTTTTTTATTTTTTTTTATTTATTATTATTTAAGAGGCTTTTATCCACAATGGCAAATCAGCCTCATCATACCTTATACTAAATTTCACCAGACAGAGATGCGAGTCATCGATGGTTAACCAGATCTAAAAGTAAATTTACTGATTCCTGAGATGGTTGTGCCAAAATATTTAAATATGGAGCAACATCATATTTATTTGCTTTGATTTCAACCATCAGTGACTCTCTATCTCCACGTAGATAGTTTTCTTAATTGAAACCCCAAATTACATTTTTGCAAATATAAGCAATGCACTGACACACGAAAATTACATTATTATTATATTACTAGCTGACCCAGCAAAATTTAGGGTTGGTCATCCTTATCATTTAGGGGTATGAAAAATAGATGTTGGGCAATTCTCAGACCCGTAAATCAATTACCTACCTATAAATTTTGTGTCCATATACAAAATTTCATACAAATCGGTCCAGCCGTTTCGGAGTTTGGTAACAAACACGGCAACACGAGAATTTATACATATATTAGATACATAATTATAACGAAGAAGAAGATAGAAAGATGTATTCTTAGAAATGACTACTATACATTTGAATATTCATCGTTTATATTTTAGCTAATCCTGGTTCGTTTATAACCTGGTGAGAAAACTAATGAGGGTACTAGTAGGTAGGCTGCGATCAAAATTTCCATCTCTGATTGTACTTTAATTTATACCGGCAGAATGAAAAATAACACTGGTTGATTGTTTACATTTAATTAATAGAGTTGAATGGCATGTATTGAAACTGAAAGTCGGTAGTATAATTACTATGTGTTAGTGTGAAAAATATCATACACGATGATCTTCACTCAATTTGCTCGCAGTTGATAAATGATGAGCTTGCATCCCAACTCTTTTGATATAAATATATTTTATTTCCTTTGATTGGATACGATTTATACATGGTCTAGCGATTACTTTTTAAACATTGTGATTTATTAAAAAGTGAAATTTACTAGCAGCGTGACTCCAAGTGGAAATAGTGTCGTTCTCCTGGTAGGTATGCCTGCAGACAGACGAATAAAGTCGACGGACGGCAAATTTATTGTTACGGTATTTCGATAGCCACCTGCCTTCTGCGTATCGTACCTATGCGTATTCCGCATTTCAGTAATCCTGTCGTGACTTCAAAATGTAGACTCGTTTTTTTTTAATTGAATATTTACTTTACATAAATCTAAGCACTACATTTTGACAGGTGTCGACTAAAACATAGTGTGCACACCATCTTTCAATCAGGTTTATAATACATTATAAACTTTGTAAAAATATATTATAAACTTTGTTAGTGAGGAAATGCCAGTTTTAACGACTCATTTTATGAAAAACAGTTGATAGATTTTTATTTTTAACTAACTTCCAGCGGTGACTTTCTCGACGTTTTCACTAGTATCTGGACTATTTTGAAAAAGTCATGCTTTGTTGGGTCTGCATATCAACAGCGAGATCCAACTGCTGTTTAGGACGTAGGTACCTACTGCAGTAGCTACACTTAAAATAGAGAAAAAAATTGGTGCACAATAGTGTACTGCCAAGCTTAAAGGCCAAACCACAAAAATAGAAATTTGATATGACTCCTTATTCCTGAAATTGTACGCAAAATGTTTTCTGACGACCTCTTGATCAAATATCATGCCATATTGAGGTCACAGATCGATTGATATGGATCGAAAATCTTTTACAGGTGTTGCTCTTTGATATTTTAGATTGGATGAAACTTAGGGGTTAAGAAACTTGGCGACGTAATAGCAGACACATTACTATCTGCCTGAGGTGAAAATGTAAAAATACTTGGAATATGTATCTTTTTGTATTTTTTGACATTTTCCATGCTAAAATTTTTAAGTTATTTTAGCGAACAAATATTCGACCGCGGGCACATTGTAATTATGTACTTAGGTACTTAAAACTCTATACTAATATCATTATTCTTCCTTTTTCGTAGTCGGGTAATCTAAAATATTAGAATTATAAAATCTTAAAGGAACAGTCTAATGGAATTCTAAAAACTACTAAATAGTTATTGATGTGTTCACTTTTGGAATACTTAAATAATTATGCTCCAAGACCACCACACAAGAAAATCTGTTGGTTTCTAATTGAACGTGAGCAAAGCTGCGGGACAGCATTTTTTATGTGGAAACTAAATCGACATACAGTAAATTATATGGGATAAATAGGAACTGCCTCTTTAGTCTAGTGGTTCTAACCGAGACTGCTAGACTGCTACGCCCTGGATTCGTTTCTCCAGGTCGAACTTTTCTATGAAATTCTTAGTGAGCTCCTCGGGGTTTAGACTTGTGAACGGACCAATTGGCGAACTGTGGATGTACATAAGTACACCTATGCCCTAGCCTTTTAAATAATACAGGCGTAATATGTGTAATTAAAAAGAAACTTTTATGTTAAAAACTAGAAAGAATGTTCCCTTTGTGATAGAAAATTAAATTCTACAAATTCTTATACGTCACATATTATGCATTATATTGGAAGTTGCAATTTCATAATCGAATTCTTTTTAAAACTACGACGGATCTACTGGAATGTTCGTAGGAGAAGCTTAACAGTGTCACTACGGATCAACTTGAACTAAACAGTAACGACTTAATCTAGTTGTGTCGTCGCAACCGGAAACGTGTTCCCTTTATGCGACACTTTGGACCCATACATTCTTTGAACTGCTTCTGGATTCCGTGTAAATTCTTGTGAATGCCACATATTGACATTTTAGCTTAGATATGTTAAAAACAATGCGAAATGTCAAATCAATGTTTCCATCACTGGTCGCACAGAAAAACATCTGTGACGCCGAGTATCAATAAATCTATTTTTACATTGCCGTTGGAATTTAATAAAATTAATACATCAATGTACAAACGCCAGCAGGTCAACCTATCCAAAACTGTCAAATTTTCCCAATTGAATATGAAACTTATTGTTTGTGTTAAAGTTGAAAATCAATCAAAGAAATTTGACAGATTGTGGTAGCTTGATATGCTGGCCTTCGGTACTATAACTGCGAAATATAAGTAAATCTTACCTTACGGTTGAATATTTTTATATACTAAAAAATGCAATCGTTGATGTCGCAGCTATAAAATAGTTACGTAGCGTGGGAAAACGTTAAGTATTGTGGAAAATGAATAGCTTGACCGTTTTATGGTCATCGCTGTTTATATCGATAATGCTGGTAGCTACTAGGCCACGGTGCGGTTCTTTTTCTAGGTGGTATCTGTGCGCTCGATAACTACTTACTTTATAAAAGGGCAGCACGGCTAGCTAAAAATATTGTAACTAAGAGTCACTATTACTGCAATATTTTTAGGAATTTGTCTAATCGCATCCCTAATCCGAACATAGGGCAGACATAATAAGTATGGGTGATACTTAGATAAGTCGCCGTTATGTACTGATTGTACTATTTTATCCGGGAAACATGTTTTTAACTTTTCTTCTAGTTATAAATTGCATGATCTGAGTAATGTTTTAAAGAAACTTAAGGGAAATGTATTCGCCTTTTTTATTGTATATTACTATTTTTTTTTTCAATATAAATATTGTGACCTAAAAATAAGCTCCTGATCACTTTAGCAAATAATTAAAACTGTTTAAATTCAGAAAGCCCTAAAGGTATTTCTTCAAACAGCGCGTAGCCGCTGGCGGTTCAACAACTGTAATTATTTACACGGGGTTATAATCGAATTTGGGGCAAAGCCGTGGGCAAAAAGGCAGTAAAATAATCAAATCGTCACAATAAAATATCCAAATGAAGCTGGCATTGTTTCTGGAAATATTGTAAAGCTCGAACTTGTTAATGTTCGGAACGCATGTTTGATTTATACCAGTTTTGATTGAAGGGGTTTGTGGGATAGTCTATCCGTTTACAACCTTGCAAGACTTAGGATTTTTACAGTTAATAAATCTGAAACTTAGATATTTCTGTGTATGTATACGTATAATTATTTAGGTATGTATTATGTCACATACCAAATGGACGAAGTGTAGGTCCATTTATTTACATTTACATAGAATCATTTATTTGTTGACATAATTTCAGTGGCTAACGCTTCAAGAAGTAACAATAAGTAATTTTAGCATGGATCATTCATCATTGATTGTGCCATACAATTTGATAATATGTATTTGCCCGATTCAAACAAAATATAATTATACAGGTATAGATTTATCAGTACATATATATATTTATATAGAGTAGTAGGTATTGTTACGCCGAATACATGATAGAACGACTGGGATGAATCACGGAGGTTCTGGAAACACGCGGAAGATTCCGAAAAAGCGCGGTCAATCGCGATACTCGCGTAGGTATAAGTAGGTACCTGTAGGTACCTATGACAATACTTCAAGGACACAGCGGTTCGCGACACAATAGCTTGAGGTCAACGCGCGCTAAACAATAGACAAGCGAGTACCTACTCGAATTTTATAGCGTTTTGGGGATTATTCGATTCTGGAACTTAGTCATTGGAAATTGGTATTATTTAATTTATCCGGAACCCCTCCTCTTAACAGTAGGTATCTAAAACTATTTAATTTGCAGTGTTCCCACAGGGATAAGTTCACAAAACAAATATTGTACCTTTCCGTAGACCCTCCTTCATCTTAGTTTCATAAGAATTTCTAAAAGTAGCTTTAATAAATTCAGTATGCTTTATATTTTATGTGTGAAGTACAAGAGCTAATAAAGGGTATTGTTGGCATATTAGCTCTTATCTGAGTACCTAGGAGATAATACTTGTTTGTGGGATAATATTTTTTTCAAAAGATTTAGGATTTGAAAGGAAAGACTTAAAGAGGAGAAATTGTTTGATGTGATATTAGAAAACCGTAGGTACATCAATGAGAAGCTAATTAATACAAGCAATTCAGAGATATGTAGGTTGAATCACACAGAGCGCTCCTAAGAAACTATAAGATGAGTAAGTACCTAATGTAACGTAACTGAAAGATATAACAACAATAACGTAAGGAGTCTACTCGTAAGTCAGATGTGCATATCTATTGATAACCATTCCATCAGGAATCCTGCCGAAACTACATCTGTTAATAAGTCCTGTCCAACCCTAAATTGAGTTTAGTTATACGGATACAGAATACCGACCGTCGGTCATTCTTCTGATATCAGAATTTCGACCTCGATGAATGCCAAACATGGTTCGCTCCATGGCCCTTTTGGCGACACGTATTTTGTGCACAGTTTGTTTTGGGAGTATCCATGTTTCGGCACCTGAGTTATTGTTGGCACGACATCTTTTGTTGTATGAACGGGTCTTCAGGCATTACGGCGTTTCTGATTCATGAACACGTCGCTGAGTTTTCCGAACGCAGACGATCCTAATTGAATAGGTCTGTTGATCTCTTTATGCCTACGCTCTCTGCCAAAACATAAACAATTACCAAGATAACCTACTCATTGTCTATCTCGAGTGTTTCATCCCCAACTAAACGATTGGCAGTGATTCACCCGAAACATTAGTTATTACGTTCGTCTTGTACATATTCATATTGAGGTCCACGGTTAAATGTATGATATAGATCTTGTAGGATCATTTGGAGATCAGATATTGTTTCTCGGATGAGAGTTAAGTCCTCTGCGAGCCGAACTGCGACAAGTGGACAGTGCTTTATTTTCTTCCCAATCGAATAATTTGATAACGTGCTCCAAGACCGTTTTAAAAAGTTCAGGTGTAATAGTATCTCCGTTTATACCAGTTAGACTGCCTACACCTATAAAATAATTTTTATAATATTAATACGAGTAGGTATGAATATGATGTCATACTTTTTTCTCACAGGTAATATAAGTCACCAACATTTTCTACGGCGAAAACAATTTTTCGCTGAGTAAAAAAATATACAATTTATTTGAAGTGTTTCCACAGAGACTACTTCATTTTATCTTTTCGTAGAAGTGATGCACTTTCCAACATCTTATTACTGAAAAATATTTCCTGAAACTGCTTTTAAAATTCTCTTTGCTTTATTGGTTTCTGCTTTGAAATCTTTTCATCTGCTTAGGTACCCACTGGTAAGTTCCTCTCGTTCGTAGGAGATAATAGTTATTTAATTGAATACTCAGAAGAATGCGAATTGCGGACCACTAATAATTTCTCAGAGAGTACTGGAAGCATATCATAATGTATATATGATATCACTAGAAAGCCTCTCTCAAGTAGGAATTATAAAGAAAGTAACATTAAAAAATCAATTCAATTACATCAATTGACTACTATAAAATGAATTTACCATTTCTTTTCGGTAAAATTAGGTACAATTGATATTCTTTAGTCGTTTTCTTCACAATATCAAGAAAATAGCATTTTCCAAAAAATCATCATCATTCATCATCCATTTTTAATTTATAAGAGGCTGAAGTTGCATTTTAATAAAATCTGTTTATTGCTTTTGTATTCAGAAACGTTTTATGCAGATTATTACATTTACATAAATTAGTAGTACTAGTAGTAAAAGTACTAAGATGAATATAATTTGATACTGCTACCTACTGTTAGTTCTAGTTTCAAGTAGGTAACTTTTACCTATAAATAGTTGAACATTTCTTAGAGGTGTAGTTGAAACGGAAAGTCAAAAGCACAATGGGTACAATTAAAAAGTGATTTTTGATAGTTGGTGAAAACCTATGTCATAGTTTAGTTACGACTGGCGCCTTTTTCAATGTAGCTTTTTAAAACTAAAGGCTACATAGGTAGAACTTTAAGTCAAACAAGTGATATCTGTTATCATTCGATCGGCTATACCTTTATTACCTACCACAGGCGATTCATATTCTCATAAAAGTGGAAATAGGGTCACAAATAGGTATTTTTACGCGCTACGGGTCGTTGCGCTAAAATATCGGAACATTATGACCTTTTTTTGGAGAAATCAGAGAATTAGGTAGAAGTTACAGCATTATTTTGACCATGGAAGTATATTCCATATAAGTATTGTTTACCTATGCTTTAGGTACGTGATCAATTTTCAAATTAGTAATTGATAACTAAAACGTGTATAAACGTCACCATTTAAAATGATATTACGGATATAGCCTTGTTAACATTAATATGAAAATCATTTCAAACGCTTAATTGTTCAAAATGGTTCATATTAATGGTTTTATAAGTACTTACATGTTTTATTCAAATGTATTTAATAGTTAGCATTTAATAAAGGTTATATTCAATCATTAGGGCGCAAATGGTAATCTGTTTTCAACAACCATTCCACTGAAAAAGGACACTTGTTGGGTTGGGAGCATCGCAAAACAATGTAGGTACGTGGAAGTGTCCATTACAAAACGTATCTACATATCTAGTAACTGCTGTCTACAATTAATAACCTACGATTATGCGACCATAGACGCTACACATTACAAAGTATCATAGGATGTCTGGCAATTAGAATAATAGACCTCTGTATTTTTGCATCCGGGCACATTTAGCTTCAGCATGTCATCGTGACTATTGGTTGAACCACAATCAAACTCTGGAATCTTATTGTTGAATAATTCCGGAAACTGACACCTTCACTACTGTAATGCATCTGATTGAACAAGCATTGCTAATTGGCTTATATTTTTAACGTGGCATGAGCATTTTTATTTATAGTCATTTATGTAGGTGTAGTTCGTACCGAACCAAGGCAAAAAGAAAAAGAATTATGTTTCAACATCACATAATCCTCATCTTGATTGAATCTATTTGGGGTCTGCGTAGCATGTCTATTATTCCCATTCATTTCAGTCATGCGTCACCTTAAGAGGATTATTTTCACAGTTATATGGAAACATACGTTATATGTGAAACAGTTGTATAAAAACCGGCGTAGAACACGAAGTTGTCTAGCCAGATTCCCACTAAACTGGTTCATAAAAAGTCAGCAATGTACGATCGCACTTTATGGTGTTGACATACGAAACGAGTACATATTTCAATGGCCTCTTAACAGTTATTTCTTATCGACGTAACATTGGAATAAACTCTGTTATCTTCATCTGAAATAATAATTAAAGGCCGGTCGGGTAATTTAGTCAAAATTCGAATTTTATAAACATTTTCATGTAAAATGCTGCGAAGACGAGACCATATGTCCGACGACAGCTCGCACTATCAAAAAGTTATCAGATCTAATGTAATAGGTATGTGGCTTGGCCGTGTCGCTACGTAAGTCCAAAATTTTCTATTTTTATGTTTTAAAAACTTTATGGTGAATTTTATGGTTTTGATGAAATTCAGTCACTATTGTCATAAACCCATACTGATACTTGGTTATATTTTTCCTGAATAATGAGATCCCATAAAAAATAAAACAAATTTACAAAAATGCAAGTCTTGCAACGCAGTTCTTCTCCGCTAAAACTTATGAGAACAATGTCTGTATCAAAAAGACGTTATTTTTTTTTATAAACTAAATTATTCAATATGTTTTAAGTTTTGCTTGATTACAAAAACTTTAACGATATCTTGTAGCCACCCAGTTAAAGTAATTAAGTAATTTACTTTGTCACAAGAGAACTTTTATTGTAGGTACAAAGATACATTATCGTTTACCTAGATATTTTGCTGACTGGGGATGCGGCAATTTAAGTCAGAGTGCCGAAAAGGAAGTAGATAGATACTTAGGTGTATCTATAACCTTTTTTAATAAAATCGTTGTTCTGCGAACCAAAATCTTAACACAAGCGTAAAACAATTTTTTTTTTGTATTGAATAATTTTGCCTCTTTTTTCCTGATTTGGATAGATAGATATACACGTGATTGTGACATTTGACCAGTCAAAAACCCTTAATCTTATTTTATTCGTTTTAATATTAAAATCAATACGATTTCTCAGCAACATTAAAACCGGTCTGTGAGCTAAGGAACCTTTACATTTTATTAAAACAAAAAAGCCTGTTTATGGTCGTTTCATTATCATTAAAGACAATGGCAATCCAAGTTATGTGTGAGATACACTTTGATTTATTATTCTCTCTTGCAAGCAAACCGTGGATAATCTGTCTTCGAGCTTCTCAACTAAGTAATTCGACCAACAAAAATATGAAGCGATAGAAAAACACATACCTAATCTTAGGTTTTAGAAACGATAAACTCGATATTGTTTGAACCTGCTCAGTTTATTTCCGTTCCTTTAGATTATTGCCTTCTTGATTTATTTTGGTTGTGTCGTTGACTCGATACTATTCACGTCATGGCCTCAACACTGCTATTAGTCTAGTCTAGCGTATTGGTATACTAACTTGTTTGATGAAGAACTTATCATGTACAGAGGCCAGCTGGCACATCAAGCTACCACAATCTGTCAATTTTTTTTGATTGATTTGCAACTTTAACACAATATAGTAAGGTTCATATTCAATTGGGGAAATTTGACAGTTTTGTATAGCTTGACCTGCTGGCGTCTGTACATTTACGTCGCTTTCATGTTTATTATAACCATTACGTGTTTTGTGCTCGGTTATGAAAATCAGTGTGCAAAACTATAATCATATTTGTTGAAGATGTATCTACATTACTATTATAAAAAGGAAAGACTTGTATTTTTGTGTGTGTATGTTTGTAATGAATAAACTCAAAAACTACTGTGCTGATTTCAAAAATTTTTTCACCATTGGAAAGCTACATTCACTTTGAGTAACATAGGCTATATTTATATCTTATGTCCACCCGTGCGAAGCCGGGACGGGGCGTTAGTTAAATATAAAGAAGGTTGTAAAATACATATTGTAATCTGTTTTTCCTTTACCACGTCACATTGGCTTCATTTAATCGTAGTATATTTTTCTTTTTATAGTGTTCATAAATTACAATGTTATTGTCCCTGATCACACTTAAAAATGTGGTCTCATAGATTAAACATCCAAGTAGGTAATATTAGGCCGGTAAAACCTTCAAAAAGACTGAAAGTAATTTTACCTGTATGTAAACGGCTTCACGCTTAGTTTAAAGACTAGCTCTAAACTGTTTTAATTTAAACAACATTACAATCTTCTTTTAAAACTAGGCTACGTACCTACGGTTTAAAATATAGGATCTATAACAGAAACAGTCATGATAGGTGAAACGTAGAAATCAACAGCAGACAGGAAGAAGATTGTTTAGTCATTTCGAATATAGAATTAATTAATAGATAAACCAAAGCTTTCAATATCTTAGGAAACAAATACTATTGGAACAATAGAACTCGGATTTTACTCTACAGAGTAACAAATACTTGAAACCTTAGATCTGTTTGGATGTAAACTAAAGGTAGCATTCAAACGGCTCAAAGACAGGGAGGACGTACTAGATCGAACTGCGATAGCGATCGAGTGTCTCCGCAGTAGCCCGCAGATTGCTAATTAGATGGCAGCCATGCTCAGATTGAAAGCAGGAACTGCGTTTATTTTGATCTTAATACTATATCTCTGCTCAGTAAAGTGGTATTTATGACTGTGTTGTCAGATACATGTGAAAGTAGTTTCTCAACACATTTTATTCTAATAATGATAAGCATGCAAACATATTGGTAATAAAATTCTATTAGACATATAAGTAGGTACCTACGTCAAACTCGCCCCTGCTTCGCAAGTGTATGTTTATAAATTATAGCTTAAATACCTACCTTCCTTAAAATACAAAATCGATTTTTGGACGACTACGATATTGTTTTTCTATACTATACAAAAACTTAACTGGAGAATGTTTTGTGAAAAAATATGTGAAAATCTATCATAATCCATTGCTTGGTTTAGAAGAAGAAATCAAAGAAATATAAAGATGCAGAAATCAACTTTGTGTTATGCTTTTTAGTGATATTCCAATTTATAAATAAAAATAGACCACTTAATTATTATTATCATCACAACTTTTTTCTTGCATAATGAAGAACAATATTATTTTCCAAAGAAAAATTCTTGTTTTTGTGCGCAACTGTCCCCTCAATTTCCGTAGCTCTGTAGATTAAGTATATCTTTATACTACTGCAAGGCTAAAAAATCACTCGTTTTCATGAACTATCATCCTTATTAGCATACTAATACTTTATTACTTACCATGAAAATAAATTTGTATTCATGTTCATTAAATTAAAAACAATGTTAGTCAAAGTTTATTGTTTTATCGTCGTCTATAAAATAACTGAAGTTACGTTGCGACGTCGGATGTGTGCACCAGTTGTTATGTAGGAAACCTGTGATAGGGAGCGGAGCATGCCGGTGGCGTCGGCGCATCTTCACAACAGTGATCGTAGTTCTTTTGTTTGCCTGCTACCGTTGGTTCCGATACACACAGCATTGCGCGCGTCAAATACTTTATTTGAATTTAAAATCTCCAATCCGCACCAATATTCGGTGAAACATGAAATATACATGGATTTTGACAGGTAGTATTTGTCACATTGAACTTATTCCACACAGATAAAAAGACTACAACTAACGATTTTACCAACTTGACTGACCACTTGACCACCACAACCTGACTGGCTTGAAGTTTATTCTTCAATGTAATGCTTTTTACCACTACGCACAAACATAATTATCAGACCGCTTGCGTCCGCTCCCTGGGGACGGTGTGTTGGGAACTCGTTTAAGGAAGCAAATGATAATGCTATTACTAAATTCCCTAGAAAACATTCTTAAAATACTTTCACTAACGTTAACTTACGTTAGTCAAGAAAAGAAATTGTCGTGAAGAAAAGAAAAGAAAATCACTAGAAACGCTATTTAATTGCGATATCCTTACATAAATTCTGTGTAAACCAAATAAATTAACAGTTTTTTCAGGATTTATTTATATTTTTCACTACATTAAAAATACGAAAAAACAACAAAACTAAGACGTATTCAAGATTCAAGACATAAAATTATACGCACCGCACTCAAATTTCCGGAAGACGGAGAATCAAAATCAATAACTTACTTACTAAAATACAAACTTAGATTGCATGTTGTGTGAACATGCATTGGATACAATCTAAGTTTAGCATGTTTAATGCGCCATCTAATATCGAATACATGGTTTAATAGTGACCTGACGTTATCAACAACTTTCATAATGATAAAATAGTATTTTTTATTTTTTGTAACATCCCAGCAATATTATTTACTTGTTATTATTTAGTCTCACTTAAGTGAATTCTCATGAGATTAAAGTTATTTCAAACCAGAGATTTAGAAATAGAAAATAGTTTAGATAAGTACCTATTATGTTATGTACAGTTTCAACTTCTTCGAGTCTTACCTTTTACATATTATATATATTTTAAGATTTATAAGTCAGCATTGTCTTTCTAGATTATTAGGACCTTGTTTGCGCATATTAAAAATCTGTCATATACTTGCAAAATTATACGCGAAGACACTTTATGCATTTAAAATGATACTTGGGTACGCAGAACCATCCAATTTACCAATTAAAAAACGCCTCGCTGTTGCGAGCGAATTTTGGTATGACTTCAAAGAGCGTTGTAAGTGGATCACGTTGATAAAGTTACCGTGCACTGTGCAACACAGACTATGTTATCTACTATCAATAATTTGCCACGCAGCGAGACATAGTCGTCCACTGCGTGTAGCAAACCCACGAATTACACCTTTGTTACAAGGTTACAAGCAAGAGCCACAGAGAGCTCGGAATATTGTGCCAGCTTTCAATTTACCTTGTGCGCCAGCATCACCGTTGAGTAGGTACGTACGGCTACACATTTCCAGCGTAACATGACCTCGCATTGTATAAGTTTTTGTGCAATGGAGGCAGATCTGCCTATGTTGGAGATGTATAGCTTGATCTGCTTTGACTTTGCAAGGGTTTACCGCACTTAGATATAACAATACATATACAATACAATGCACCTACCATTACCCCATTTTTACCTAATAAATAATTTAAGAACCGTGACCCTCCGGAGGGTCGTAACAATTGTTTTTCTAGTGTTTGCTAATTGTTCCTTGTTTCCATATATGCAATGGAGGCAGATCTGCTTATGTTGGAGATGTATAGCTTGATGTACTTTGACTTCGCAAGCGTTTACCGCACTTAGATAAAACAATATACAATACGTTGCACCTACCATTATATTATAATAAATAATTTAAGAACCGTGACGCTCCAGATGGTCGTAACAATTGTTTTTCTAGTGTTTGCTAATTGTTCCTTATTTCCATATATTTTAATTTATATATTTTTTTGTCAGCAAGGTATAAAAAATATAAATAGCATGTAGATTGTAAACAATAGCCCAATCAAATATTCAAAGTACCTACTTATAAATCTGCAGCAGGTAGCATAACATGGTATGGGATGGATGAAATATATTTATAGAAATTCTAGGAAACGGGAGGCGGGACGGCGTGTGGGCGCGGGCGCGGGCGCGGGTAACCACGATATTGATGCGCGCGCAACCCCTGGGCTCAGCTAATTGACACGCCTCCCATGTAGGACAATACCAGAACTGCAACCAAACGCATTCTGGTTGTCGCGGCAGGTGGACGTTGTTCCTTTCGCGTACACATCCGAGTTCATCCGACGATAGTCCCACATTGAGGTGAGATCGCCTCTACCTTTCCTTGCGCATCTTTATCCAAGTGTTAAGTTTAATCTAGTTATGATTTGTGAATTGCAATCTGAATGGTTCGCTATTTTCTATAAAATTAGTTGTGCTTCGCGGCGCTACCCGCGTTAAACTAGTGATTCCCAATCCCTTGGGAATTTCCCAAAATCTGTGCTTAATAATAGGGAACTTATCTGCCTATCTTCAAGTTTCTAGGCTTTACGTTTTCGAGATTTCGTGATTATGCAGTGAGTGAGTGATTGATATTTCGCTTTCACTTATATAATGTTGATTCATAGACGATCAGTGCTCATAGTGTGAAAACTCGGTCACAGCATATTACTAAATAAATATTTACTTACATAAATGCATCTGATTTCACAAAAATAAAAATTAGCACTTCATTATTCGGAGAATTTCAATATACTACCAGGAGCCGTGGTACCTACTGCTCTTTATTGATTTTCCAATTATTT
Source organism: Acronicta alni (assembly GCA_964056405.1). NCBI lineage: Eukaryota > Metazoa > Arthropoda > Insecta > Lepidoptera > Noctuidae > Acronicta > Acronicta alni. The sequence continues at coordinate 6,525,289 of OZ043913.1, forward strand.
GACTGACCATCACAGGATTTCCGAGATTTTAACGATAATTGTTTTGGGTGTTAAACAAAAGCTTGCTGCAGGCTTTTGTTAAAACATTTTTAGTGGAGAACAATCCCTATGGCATTGCAGTAGGTAGTACTTGTTAATTTTTTTATGAATAAGTACCCGTTTATAATTGAAAAGCGTATAGTACTGAATAAATCAAATTCCTATTTTATTTTCAAATAGGTACCTCCCTAGCTATATTTTGAGAATCATAAGAGAATTCAAATGTTTAAACATAACATTATAACAGAAGGAGAAATCACATTTTTATATAGAAATACTATCACCGCAAAAACCGCAATCTTTGTTAACTTTATGAGATTTTTTATGTTCTAACCTATATGTTCTTAATAGAAACCTAGCGTGTGCTTGACCGACCCACTACCTATTTGGCATGAAAGAAAACAGGGCCGCAGGCTTAATATTGCCATCACTTTATAAAGAAAATGTCGTACGAGTATAAAACATCGCATCGTATGTAAGAATCGGTACTTATAAAAAAATTGGACATAGACAAGAGAAATAATATTTCTAGCAATGTTTTACAGCCCCTGGGAAATCAAAACAAAACTATTCAAGTATCCTAAACTTGATTTCGAATAGGCTAACAGAAATATTTATTAGATTGATGCTTAATTTTAAAAGTATGAACCTTAAAAAAATTCAGTAGTGATTATAATTATTATATTTACATCAACATTCCTAAGGCGTAACTCAGACACATTGGTCAAAGTGACATCTTGACACGTTTGTTGTGTGTTAGTACGTACCTAATGACAACTAAAAACTGTTTATGTAATTTTATTTATTATTTATTTAATACTTTATGCACAAACATAGTACAAAGGCGGACTTAATGCCTGAGGCATTTTCTACCAGTCGACCTTAGGGTGATGCAGAGACAGAAATTGATAGGGGCACTAGCGGTGTTGTTATATAAACAAAGAAAAAACAATATTTATTTATTATGTTGTTTACTTTCTGTATCTGTCCTGTCACTACAGAAAAAAATTAACATTAACGTCGTTACCCATTATAGAGAACGTTTGGTACGTGAAGATTTCAAATTCCAAATATTATTGACGGTAGTTCCAGTCTGCCTCGTGTCTGCCACTTCCGGTTTTCTCGCGAGGGACTTTAATGACGTTAGTGGCATCAAAGTCCTAATATCTAACCGTAAACAAATTGATGTTCGATACGTGCCATACGATACTCAACAGTAATTACTTGCAAAGTGCATTTACTAGTGAATCAACTCAGTCACGGTAGCAACTAGTGTCTCGCTTACAATTTCAATTACAACTTGAGTGTTAGTGCAAAGCTGATTTACATTGCATTATTCAGCATATCGTAGGCCCTCCGGCGCTCAAGAACAAAACAATTTTCACAAATGAATTGTGTCTGTAATTGTGCGTAGAACTGAAACTAAATCAAATGATCATTTTATAGAGTTGACTGACTGCCTCATTGTTGTACATAATGTAAAAATCATTATAGACTCATGATGCAGTCTATAACCCTCAGATCATTTGAGTTTCAGTGCCCTTGTAAACGGGATCATTATAACTTAGCTGTTAAAAGTCAGGATTTGCCCGCGCTATCTACTAAAAAAATTTAGTGACTTTAAAATATGTAATTTACAGAAATTCTTAAATTTAATTTACTTTAGTCCATTAATAATGCATATTCATTTAATTGAAGTTTTACTCTGATGATAGTCGGCTTGGCGGGTATGATAGTTTTTCGATCAAAGCCTTTCAGTCGTATTAAACGTAAACCCAGATGTTTCGGATTGCATGTTTTTACGTGGATATAGCGTCGGATAACGTTGTTTTGTATAGTTTTTAATTTGACTTCTATGTAAACTCGCTTATGTATGAATGCTATGTTAGGTTTCGGGGCGTATTACCTAGCAATGCGATTCTACAAATTAGGACAACAGTCATAATTTAATCACATTCCTAGCATACATTTGCATGAATATATAACTGCTTTTATTAAATATCATAATTACGACCTATGGGTCCAATACCATGGGGTTTGTCACTGCGCACTTGCGCTCTCATTTATTTAAATAATATGTTATTATATTGATATTTAATAACTAAGTATATCATAACAATTTGGTGGCTGGACGGTAAAGCGTTCATTATAAAAACGTCGCTTGTCAGGGCTCATTACCGCGAGCTCTTTCACCCGAAGCTTGCGAATGTTTTCACACTCAGTCAGACTTTATAAGACTGGGTCACCCGTTGACTTATTTGCTGTGAGCGTGGAATGTGCTGACTATTGCTACACTACACAACGATGATCTTAACTTTCAACCTCAATTAGTTGAACTGCCAGAACACTAACACTCACTTAGAAGCGGAAAATTGTGTTTTTCTATAGATCGGGTTAATTTTTACACACTGTCGCCCTATTATGCTACCGTGAAAGCCACCACCCTCCACCCATATATCCGAGCCATCCGTCCGACAACTAATGTATCGATACCAGAGTGTTGGCTCTACACGCTGCAGAGCTTGTTTTTATAAACTGCGTCATTTATTTACCTTGAAGAAGACTTTATTATCCTATAAACTGCAAAAGATAAAACAAGGAAAAGTTAACTTACCTAAGTTATTGATATAGAATCTGATTCGAGTTGTACCGGTTTAAAAAAAAAGTCTAGGTTGCTAAAGGCTTTTTACGTTAAACAAATGTCTAGTAGGTAAGGTCAGAGGGCAAACGTAATACAGCTAATTCAATAACTTCTCTGCTGTGTACTCTCATTAGCCTCAGGCTGCTTGTAAATTAATTACTTTGCGACGCGTGAGCTGGTTTAGTTTTATTATATCAGAATTATACAAGAGTTCCAGGGCGTATTAGCAGTGTGATTTTTCAAATTCAGTGTGAAAGCATAAGTAAGATTGATACGTACTAATCATGAAGTATTCCATTTCCAAATATTAATCAAGTTATTAGAGTATACTTATTGGTGGTAATTTCGTTTAGAAATTAGTATACAAATTAACCCAAATGTGAAACCCAGCTAAAATGTGTGCGAATGCGTGCTTGAATTATATCGTGCTCTGTCATAAATTTATCTGGCAAAGGGTCATCGAATATCGTGCTGCGTACGTACAGTCAGCAACGAAAGTCGCTGAACATGTTGCAATCTTCAATATGATTTTTAACAAGTATGAAGTTACTGACCTACGAAGGTTATGCGAAATAATTGCATAGATGACCATTAAATATTTAGGTTACCTTAGTAGAAAAGACCTGTTGCCAAGTTCTGGAGCTGTGACAGTAAAAAAATTTAGCTGTGTTCAGCGACTTTCGTTGCTGACTGTACATGTCGCTTCCGTATTGGAAGAACAGTATCTTTATCTCTAATATCCTTCTCCATAAAAGACTTTAATATTATTTTGTTTGATGGGCCAGCTTTGTTACAAGTTTTCCAGCCGATAGAAAACAGAATAATATACATTCGTTTCTTTTTCCATAACAATACTGCAAATCGTTATCGAACAAATCAGAACCTTCAATAGGGACATCAATCGTTCGTCTGAACAATCCTAATTGCCAGCTTTACTTGTGAAACTTACTACCGCTGATACTTTTTTTATCAGACAGCAGTTTTCTTGATTTCTATGTACCTACCAGATTTAAATTATTTCAGTATAAAATAAAGTGAGGTAATCTCACTGTAGGTAATGTCACAATTAAATTGCAACTACTTGTTCTGCTTAAATAAGTACTTTCGGAACAACTATAATTTTAACGGGATAGTACTGAAAGTACAAAAGCTTGAGTGTTGTCCGCGCGAGTAAAAGGACGAACTGAATAACAATAAGTGTATGTCCCTCTCGTGAAGCGAGACCGGAATGATTTAGCCAACATTGTGATTGTAGGCTAGAAGGCAGCCTGAGTGTATCTTATTTTGGTCAAAGGAGGTCATCATCTCATTTATCTCATCATCTCATTTTTATCATTTATCTCAGCCCAAATTTGTACCTGAGGTATATGACAGCTGTCAAGTTGACAGTTTTTACTATGAAATCACTATGAAACATAATAATAAAGTGCCAAAATTGCGTGCGTTTGATATTCCAAAACTGACACTGACATCAGATAGCTATCAAGTTGTCAGTTTTTACTATAAAAACACTATGAAACTGATACTAGAGTATTAAAATGGCGTGCGTTTTTTTCAAATTTAAAGTATATTTTATCATCCTCTAGTGAAAAAAAAAGTATGACGAGTTTTAACCAGCGTAATACAGGGTATTTTTTCAAATAAGTGTACCCTCAGTACATCATTTGGGGACATCCTTTAATCTCTAACACACGGGTGTTTCCCGCGGTAGACCATAGGCTCAGAAAGAAATATTATTATATTATATTGGCCATAAATTAAATATTAACTTGTCAGTAATTATAGTAGATGTGAGAGAAACTACGACACGACATACATGAAAGCCAAATGGGTTTATTTTTATACTTTATTGCTTTCCTAGCGTGGACCTTCAGTCATTGCCGTACTTTATATTAAATTGCCTTCATTATTCTTGTACCCTTGTGGCGCTGCGACCGCTTGTAGCAAGAACAGATACGAAGCGTGAAGCCGTGTTCTCAGGGATATTCTGATCCAGTTTTATAATAATATGAAGTCTTTGTGAAGTTGTAATGGTCACTTAATTGCGGTAATAATGTCAGTCGGCAGCAAGGCATTCGTGACATCGTGAAACGTGGCACGGCCCCTGCGGCAACGTGACCAGCATACCGGCTGTTTGCATTAAGCATCCTTCCAATTGCAGACGCCATGCTGCAACCTTTCCTCGACACATGCACGGATTGCAAATTACATTATTTTTGTACATGAGGATAAATACTTGCGTTCTAATTAGGGTGACAGAACGTCTTCATTGATTTACATAATGTAAGTTGAATTTACATACATCCTTAGAAGAATACTAAATATTGGTGAAATTATTAATCTGGAGGCATTGAAAGTCTTCGCCAGATGAAGTAGGCAGGGCAAGCAACTAAGTAGTTACCTTTTTCGAAGCTTTTATAGTATTTTTGAACTTCTATAGCTTCTTAATTAAGACTATATTTTTCTGTTGCCGAAGATACAAATTTACCAAAAGTAAAAAAAATCTTTATTCTCTACTTAAATATAGGATATTAAAAGTCTTAAGTGTGGGTGTCACAACACAACACAGACAAGTAGGGTGTAGTTTCACCATGATTCTTGGTGCAACTATAGTGCTAACGTATTTATCTCGATCAAGCTTAGACGCTTGGCTTGACCGTGATATATTACACCTTCGCACCCTTCTATCTAGTGCTTGAAGTTATCTGATAATACTGGATCAAGACTAGTCCGTATTTCTTTACTTAGATAAACAAATCTACATTAATGCTGTATGGTAATAGAACCTACTTATATGTATAAAATTCAGCGCTTCTATCTTATAGGTCAATGATTATAAAGCGACTTTCTGAACAAAGAATGATACTAAGTTGTTTATACGTAAGTACCTGGTCTACTTGAATAAAAGATGTTTTATATCACGCTTTAAAATTAGAACACAAAATATATTTTGTAACTTTTGCGTAAAATATAGGTTGTATGACTATGTGTATGATGAAACATTACTCAGTCAAATGTAAGCTCCACATTGGTGCATTTATCTGTTATTGCAACAATTTATTTGTAAAATTATTAGAACATTCGTGCAATTGGTTCTTTACTGCATTGGTTATCGTCATCACTATTTAGTGAGTATAAACATAAATTTAGCTCCAATTTATGAACAGATGGTTTCAATAATTTAATGCACGAATATGATACCGTCATATTCATAGGTTCTTGCTTGAACTCGTCACAAATGCTCAGAGTGAAGTCATAATCGCAACTACGATCACAACAATTACTGAGATATCGTACTCATACAATTTTAGAGTCAATTACATACAATATATCTTCAATAGTTATCTAATGGCAGCCAAAAAACAGCGTTTTATGTTTTCGAAACAGGACACGACACAATTCGTGAACACGCTACATTTGATTGTCTATAAACGCGTCTCCTGTTATAAATTCGATGCCGAAATATCTGATGTCGTATGCGTAGACACGTCCAATTGCTTCGTCAAACCGACATTGAATGAAACAAGCGATCTTGGTTTTTGGATTATCGTAAAACTATTTTCGTGTATCGACTGTAGAGTGCGCGTAAATCACTTATGCTATTTTTTCAATGCTTTTAGAAACAACTCAAAATAGCAATTCACGTAGGTATTGTTTTTATGACGTAACTCACCGTGGGTACCGTGCCGTCGGGAATCAGCTCTCGTTAGGTATTTAATTGAATGTTGTAATTGCACTTCAGAGTTACTTATGTTATAAAGCAAGTCCGAGAGAGTCACATAATAATCGATTTGGTCTGCGTTACAGTGGTTTTGTGTTAAACGTGTCATGGACATATTGTAATGGTTCAGTTTAAAGCTATGACGCGAGTAAAACTTTCCTCGTAACTCCCATGGTTGTTTCGTGCCCAGCGCCGTGTGTAGAATCCGTGTGATATCCACGCAGTTTCTTGTAGAATGCTCTTATTTTGACTCCATTTTAATTTAAGCCATAGCGGTTAATCTAAAAACACTTAAAATCAAAGTGTAATTAATATTTACTCTTTCAGAAGTAAGCTCAAACTGGTGCTTAATCCGTTAAAGAAACTGTGGCTCTTCAGAGAGTTGAAACAGTTGTTTTTATAATTGATTCTTGTTATAGAGAGAATACTTACTCTACAATATACAATTTCAGTTTAGTTTGGTGCTTTAATCAGAAATCCCTAGCAGTCATTAGAAATTATCCAATCATGGCGGGTCTCGCCTGTGGCTTTATTAAGCCGCCGCCGACACCATGACAGGCATACGCCGATGTCTAAATAAGGTGTAGGTATGATGGATTTGCTCAGTGACGTTGCACTTTAAGGGAACGCCGGCGCCTCCCCTATCCACTTTATACTATCGAATTTCCCATCCATGCCAAATGAAAGCTCGCTCATTAAATTAGCAGTGGTTACAGTTAAAGTGTTCTTTGAGATCTTGGTACTTAATTACTTTCTCACAAAACTATCTGTAGAAGTAGCACCTCTGAGTGGGTAGGGCAACAATTTTCGCGGGTTGCGATAGGTATAAATTATAAGTAACTTGATGCTCATTATCAAATTTCCGCGACGTGGTTCCGTGTGAGCGTTAAGTGTTTGATGTGTCACGTGAGAAAAGTACAATTATGCCACATGAAAATCTGAACTAGGTACACTGCCAATCAACAGTAAATTACATTTAAAAGGATTTTTGACTCGCAAATAAGCTGCCTCAGGTTGTTGAATGATGCGGATAAATTCTATTCATAGCTTTCATTGTGACTACACAACTGCATTAACTTCCATTTGCTTCACCGCCGTCCTCAGAATAACCTGGAAAAATCTTTTTTGAGTTAATGGCAACGCCGAATAATTAAAAGTGGACGTGACATAAACACAGACCGGCAAAAAAACACACCGTAAGGATTTCTTTTTCATCTTTCTCCACGGTAAATGGCAGTGCATGTTGTTTCCCTTTGACCAAGCTTCCGCTAGCTGCACTGGATAGCTCAAAGGGAAACATATCGCCATGAAAACAATATTTACCTTTATCAGACTGTTGGCTGATATTAATGTAACTATGCAAATAAATATCATTCGAGCACAGGAGGAAAGTTTTTGCGTCCTTTGACGTTACAGCGAATTGCTCGTGTGTGCTCCTCAGTTACTGTAAATGTTTAATGAAGCTATTTCTGACAAGCCAGGCGTTTCTGATAAAACAAAATTGAAAAATGTCTCTTCATTTTATTTTTCACATTGAACTACAAACGATTTTTTTAAATCATTTCCTTTTGTAAACAGGTTCTTAATGCTTCAGTTAGCTGGCTACAAATACAGCTATCTAGATACTAACAAGGAGCACATAATAATTATGCCGTGTTTGGATGGGATGCAATAGTATTTGTACAGTATTGCAGTTGTTAGGGCAGAAAATATCGAATCAAAGTTAATCCCCGGCACGAGCGGGGAGGCACGCGGTGGCGGCGCGGCGTGGCGGCGGCGCTACGCGGCCTGCGTTATCTTTATAGTTGTGTCCGTGACATTTCCACGCCTTAGACCCTCAGCTATCACATCAAATACCATCCTTTACTCACTGTTACAATAAACAATGACTAGTAACTTTAGCTTTAACTAAAATGAAATAGTCTAGACTAATCAAAATTAAACTAAATTGTTTCATCGCAATCGTTTTCCACTGTCTGACACTGATAAAGAAATACTAGTAATATATTCGTATGCACTATGCACGATAACGATAAAGATTAACAATTTTAATTATATATTTCGCACAATACGATACACAAGATGGTGAAATTAGAATGAATCGTATTTGTATTAATGCTGTTAGGTAAGCAAGTAAGAAGCTTATCAACATGTCACATTTAATTGTGCTAATTGCGGGTTGTGACGAAGTGTTTGCCTTTAGTGTTGTCTCCGTTGTCGAATTGTTTTTATACATTAACTGATTATAATGTGTCGTATTCCTGTTTTTAAATGGTATTGGTGAGAGCGCAGTACCTGTAGCCCGTATAAGGAAAGGCCTCTTGAATCATAATTGATTCATATTAACAAAATCTGTAAGGAACCGCTCCATAGCAGATTGCATATAGCTCACCGGCTAAATTAATTGACAAGAATACGATTTATTTCACTGTGTAGATGTGTCGCATTTATGGCCTAGTTGACTTTCCATTAACATTTAGTGATATAGTAACGACGCTGGGTTAACGTAGTTTAGGTAATTTTATAGCTGAATTGGTCTCCGGAGTTAGTAGAAAATTCCCATCTACGGGATAAGATGCTCTCTATATCAATATATTGATATTCTTTTCAAATTGATTCAGCAATTGAGTGATAAATAGATTAACATTAAAACGTTCGTATTTATTAATTTGTCATACGCGGGTAGTGTGTGAAAATACACAGGGTAAATGGGTAAAAATCTGGTTTTTTTTTTGTTAAATTTCTACGGAATCTTTCGTATCATGCTAGTCTAGGGGCTATGAACAATACTCATACAACAACTGTTATAATAGATATACTTTAGGTAGATATCCCTACTAGTGGTTTCCGATTCTTTTCCGATTTTATCCGATTTTTTTCAAAACCAGATTAGTTGAACCAACTATTTTTTACCAAGTGCTAAAAAATATTGGTGTATACAATCAATATTTTTTATAGGTGTCTGTACTGTTATCATTTTAACGAATGTTTTATTATTGTTCTAGATATCAAGATGGGTTGCTTCGTCAGTAAAGACAAGTTGACGAAGGAGGATATGGATTTTCTCAAAACGCATACTTCTTACGATGAGACTACCATCAAGGAGTGGTACAAGGGGTTCAAGGTAAGCGTTAAAAATCATATAAATATAAGAGCATTTGATGTCTCTTCACTGAATTCTCGTCTAATCTCCTTGTTTTTTGGAAACTTATTTTGTCTTCTAAAATACCCCAAAAGGTTTCACTGGTTGATATTCCAGTATCCATTATTTTTACATCATTGTATACCTAGATAAACTTATTGAATCTGGAAACTAGTTCAGACTAACCACGTTACACCGTGCATTATAACTGATTGTAGTAGACTGAAGTATTTACAAATTCCGAGTCGAGCACGTTCCCTTTTGAACGGAGACTAGATTGAATGTACATAATAGTTGCTTGCATGCTTCTATACTGATGCTTGAGTGGTTCAAATGTCAATAATTGTGGAATATGCTCGGAATATTTTATGAGAAATTGCGTTGCTTCTTGGATACCTTGTAAATATTGTCATTCAATAAGAAAATTGAATTTTATTTTTATTATCTTTTTATTCTCTAACAATAGTTGCAATGTTTTTGTTTTATTCTCTACACAGCGCCACCTAGGTACGTACCAAACTACATGTTTGCCCTCACTTAAATACTACTTTTTTTTTGTTGACGGGGTTGGAAATGTTTTATGCACTACCCAACGCTCTGGGGAGAGCGGTGGGGTGTGTCAGACTCTTTAAAAAGAGCGATCTACCGACTAAAACCAACCTCGGGTTTTCGCGTCACCACTTTAGTGCCGGGACTACGGGAGCGCTGTAGCAATCGTCCGCTGGCTTAAATACTACCTAACATAACTTATTCTTATTTGATGAGATGTATTGGACTTGAATGAAAATGAATGGCTTTTAACAAAAGGAATCACGTGAAACTCAGTGGAAACAGGATACCCTAGAAATACATACACCGACCTAATTGGTGAAGTGGCGCATTAGGCACTACACAACTTGAGTAGGTAGCTATGTATTTTGCTAAGAGCGGGTATGTAGGTATAACAAGATGTATGTAGCAATGAACGTGGACGAAGCAACAGGAATATGCATGTATGAATGTAAAGGTTTTCAGTAAAATTGTTTTTGTGTTTTGCTAAACATAATTAAAAAAATACACCTCCATTTTTCTTTTACCAATATTCGTCTCTAATGATATAATTGATATAATAATATACATAATCACTAACGAGGACGACGGTATCTCACAGTCATGATCATAGCCTTATCTACCAACTGCTGTGTAGCTATATCCCTTACATATGCAAACACGCAAACATCGGTGAATTGGCAAATTTGCCTTTGCACGTCGTTCACGATTGTTCCCACCGCGTTAGGGCCAACATACAACGTTTACTTTAGGCCAGCGCCGTTCACCATGCACATTTGCATACTCACAAGTTTATAACTCGCCGAATTTCATACTTTCTACTTCTCCTAGGACATGTTCCTACACGAAACTTTATGCACTTAACGATCATTTATTTTCTTGCAGCAAGACTGCCCCAACGGTCGACTGACGCCTGCCAAGTTCGTGGATATGTACAAGATGTTTTTCCCGTCTGGGAACGCTGTGGAATTCTGTGACCACGTGTTCCGTACATTCGATATGGACAAGAACGGCTACATTGATTTTAAGGTAACATATTTGGCATAGGTTTAAGGTGCATAGCGAATATCTGCCATACATTTTAGAACGATGTGCAATTATTGGCTCCATGTTATTAATAAGCCTAAGTGGCGTATTAATAAAATGGAGCCAATTATTGCATAATTAAAGGTATACCCAGTAATGCTATAAGGCGAAAGCTGTATGATTTTCAAGTTACTGCAATAGCAAATTGATTAAATAAATATTTATGTAGCTTCTGCGAATTTGCGCATAGTAAACTTACGATACCTGTATCTATTGTTAACAGTCACGTTCATGTAAAAATCGCCGAACAAGAATTCATGGTATGTTCTTGTTTGTGTTGGCCCTGACCCACGTGTATCGAGACGACTGTGTTTGTTATAGGAATTTCTGCAAGCAATCCACGTCACGTCAAGTGGCACTCCAGAAGAGAAGCTGAAGTGGGCGTTCCGCATGTATGATGTCGATGGCAATGGTGTTATTGACATTCAAGAGATGACGAAAATTGTGCAGGTTTGCTATTCATGAAAAACTTTAATTTCATTGCTCTCTTGCCCGCCGTATTCTGCTGGTTAATTATACCTCGACCATCTAAATAAAAATAATTTGCCACCTGCGCGGGGGGAATAATAATTACCTAACTTTGTCGATTCGATAGCAAATAGCAATGAGATCTTATAAACAGTTTCGAACTATTGATTGTTCCCGGAGCTCATTCATGAATCATGACTGCGAGAGTTTACAACATCTATATTTTTATCTGTTGAAGATGGAGTTTGGTTTAGTCTTAGCTGAACACGCTTGTTTTATAGCTAGTTTTATGAACAAACAGCTTTCATGTAGAGCTACATGAAAGCTTATCTTAGTTCAGCATATCTAGTAGTTGTATTTTAATGGGCCACTCATCATGCATCAAACTTTACAAGGCATTCAGACGAGTTACCAAACCCAAACACTCTAGGGTAGGTTATACAATGAAACATAGAAACTCATCTGTCACCCTCCGGTTTAGCAAAGCCAGTTCCCGGTATGATAAAGCTTTTATGCATACGACCGGTGACGTTGATACATGCCACCGTTCGGTATCCCACCCCGTAGTGACAGTAACAAAAAATATCCTGTACAAAGTGTACTCGATTTGACAGGAATGTTTTCTGCAATTTTATTATGAGTGACAAATAAATAAATATTCTTGGACAATTTTACACAGCACCATCTAGTCCCAAACTAAGCAGAGCTTGTACTATGGGTAATAGACAATGGATATAATACTTATATTTTTTTTTGTAAATACATAAGTACTTATATGAAAGACAAGTTTGTTGAAGAGACTTAAACTAAAGTTTCCTTTGCGCGCAGTATGGCTTACTAAATAGTACTCTACAATGCTGTTGTAAGGTACAACACGGGACGAAATCTGAAATACCTTGCGACCGTCCGTCTTAGAATTATTCATGATAAATATAATGTGTGTAGGTATGTTCTGTAATTTCACCGCTATAATGTAAACATTCGATTATCGTACATTGAATTCGTAAATTACGCGTTAATATTATAAATTAAACTAATGAAAATGTAGTATTTCCAAACAGTATTGATAGGATTGAAGCTTAAAGTAACTTCACATACGCTTTAGTTTGATGAAGCCCGTTTTTTAATTAATAAATTTTTACTTAATTGATATTTCACATAAATTGCATTTCACTGGCGATGAAAGGTCCGTTTAATGAATCTTCTTTGAACCCGACAGCGTTTTGTGATGCGCAATGAATTTTGTCAACATTTGTGATGTTGGTGTATAATGGGACCATAATAGGATGGACTTTGGAATGATTTTGGATTGATAAATTTAAAATAATCGGACATGTCGCATGGAATGCAAAGGGATGAAAAAGTATTTAAAGTCGAATCACTTGTCGCAAACAATGATACGTGGTAACAATGATATAATAGGGATGGCTACAGTTTTTCGCATAAAGAGCCGAGTGAATACGCGCCTGCATCTGTGACTAAGTCACTGCAGAAGCGGTAACGCGACCTCCACTTCCCATCGAGAGCGTACGGGATACTAGACACCCTTTTAATTGTTAGTTACAAATTGGACTCCAGTTCAAATAGGAACAACGCCCTATTGACTGTAACAGGAGAATAACGATGCCGTGTCCAAGCCTAATTACGTTTTAGATAATGAGACCCCAAGGATAGAAAATTGATATACTATGCAATAAGGAATAGTTAGTGACAATTACTATAACGGTGTACTTACCTGCATATGGAGAAATTCACAAGTGATTTCTAGCAGAAGTAGTTATTACAAAGTATTATTCCTCCTTATTACGTCTATTGTGGTGCAGTACGATTATCTATTATTTATTATTCGTAATCATATTGCGCATAATATTTCAAGACATATGGTTAACTATAGAAATATTTTATTGTATAGTTGATTGATTCATAAGTCCATTTGTAGGTATTTAGCTCGATTGTAAAATAGATTTTTCTGCGCTTTTCAGGCCATCTATGATATGCTCGGCGCTTGCTCAAGTAACCGACCAGCTGATTCTGCTGAAGAGCGCGCTAAGAACATCTTCGCCAAAATGGATGAAAACAATGACGGTCAACTGACGCAGGACGAGTTCCTCAAGGGTTGCCTGCAAGATGAGGAACTTTCAAAAATGCTTGCGCCTTAAATTGGCGAACAACTCCTTCTAACCCTGCGATCCGTTCTCACATACCCACCCCCATTGTATGCCTCACGATAACCCGACGGCGTCGTCTTGTCCACACGGCAGCATTAAAGAATGAAGCGTAAAGACAAATACTATCAGTTGAGCGTTCCGTCATCACGAAATATTTCATTGTAAATGTAATATTTTCAAAAAAATTATCTCCCAATTACTCCCTATTAAATTGCTTGAATATTTTTATCGATAGCATTCACTTACATGTTTTTGATAAATTTTAATCGTTGTGGTGTATGTGGAGGTAGTAAAACAGAGTTAGCTTTTAACACCGAGGCGGATCTAACACGGTAAATGGTGCGGTTGTGTTGCTGTCGTGTTGGCATGGCATGAGTACATAGCACGTGTCCGTGTAAACTCACTTTGTGTTTGCGCATCCTGTCCGCATTAAGAGCAGCCACAATATATTCACTAACATCTACTCAAACCAAAACATAATTGTATATCAACAAAGCTAAAATGTCGTTTTACCTCTCAGAGGAAGAACGTCTCACAGTACGAATCTGTCGATTACATCTGCATATTTGATCTGTAGGTAAGTTTTGCTCTTCGATCGAAGAGCACAGCTCTAAAAACAGATACGAATCAACAATGTATCGTGGCGGTAGTTGCTCGGCTCAGGTGTAGTATTTTAGACGCGAAACGTTTCGGTGCGGATGTGCGCTTCACAATCTGCTTTGCCACGACACGTGTGATTTTTGTCGATTGTAAAAAAAGTATTGTAAAATTAAGCTATAATTATTGGTGTAACGAAATTGACGTCAATGAATCCTCGAGTTAGAAATTGTCCATTCCTATTGATAAATTGTATGAATGATAATATGTGTGGAATATGTCGCTGTCGGATTGTCCACTTTGCTAAAAGTATAAGATTGTATCCGAACCATTCACTTCGTAGACGTTCTATGACTATCCCTATGTGACTCTCTGTCTATCTGGTTCAACGCTATTCGATCCGAAGACGGATTACTATAATACTTCACAGTATAAATTAATGTCAATCTTACATTTTAATATTAAGGCAAAATTAGTCTAGCATGTATGTACAGAATTGGTCAGATTGACCGACAACGCGGTAGTGGTAGATACATGTACCGCTAACAAGTTCGTAAGGAGCATCGCGACGTCATTAACACAAACAACACATACTATCGATCTGATCAGTACTGGCCATGTTAAGTTCAATTTATGTAAGATAAAATAACAGTATAATTCTACATGAGTAAACTTTATACTATTATCGTTTCTAGTATCGGTGTTGTTTCTTATTGATGTCATTCGTTATGTCTTCAGGGATCTTCATGATAGCCCAGTTCTGAACTGGGCAGCGCACACGCTTCTACCGCTATATTATTAAACCGGTTTGGTATTTTCACTTACTACCTATATACTTGTGTTAGTATTTTATCAGTTATTCCGTATTCAATTCCCTTCTTACTGTTTCTACGATTTATTGGGCTGTTTGTACATCCCACATACTTTCCCCACTACTGTGCCTTCTAGTTCCCTGTTGTAAATAGGTTACCGATTCAGCATTATTCATTTTATCATCTAAGTTAATACTTATCATTTCGTTGTCAGCTTTGCCAAAGGTGGCCGAAACCCATACCCTCAACTTAAACCAAATTCTTAGTGTGCCCTAGTCCCATATTTTGTGTTATAGTTAGTACTTTATCGCTGTATTCACAAATAATCACTGACCGCACAAAGTCAAAAGGGTCGCGATATTATACAAGTATATTTTTATAGTTAATTTACTTAATTGTATATTTTTTAAACCTGTGTTGTTTTAATTTGACTATATTTTATCAGTGCATTACTTAAGATTATTTATAGAATGTATTTTGTAAGTATACCGGGCAAAATGAAAACAACGCACAAGCGTCAAGGCATTGAATTATATCAAAGATTTGAGAACAAAACATTTATTTAAAAAAACGTTGCTGTATTTATTTATATTGATTTGTTAATAACGCTTAATCTCAAGCTGGAACTTAACATTGAATAGACAGACACTGGGGCGGTCGAGGCGCATTCCACGTCTTCAGTGTGCCATTGCACGTACTAACGTAGTTAAAATTTACATTAAAGTCACCTCCACACAAAAACATTTCGTGTTCTGAATAGCAAACATTTTCCAATGGTAACGGCGTAAAGAGCAAGGTTGATAGTAATGTTTCCATCATCTGTTGTATTACCTAAATATTTTCCTCTAAACAGCCTCGCATTAATTTTTGTCGTTGAAAACATTCCATGTAAGTAATTACGCATTGCAAAATAGTATTTTAAGTGTTTACATAATTTAGGTGTATGTTTATGTTATTTCATTTTAATTTGCTTCATTTTGACGTTATGTAAAATGTAATGATTAGATTTGATACTGAGTTTTATATTTTGTTATTCAATTTTTACTATTAAGTATTTTATACTATCTTCATTTTTATTTTCAAGTTACTTCAGTTAAGTTAATGTAATGTTATCATAATGCAAATATCCTTGTTGCCACGACTAAGTAGAACAGTGTCAACATGATCATTATATCGACTGAATTTTATACAAACTTAGATGAAGAGGGATCAATAATTCTCATCTTGGACCTGAAGGTAGCTCCGCAGACAGGGTGTTGTGTGACATATCAGAAAAAAATGGAATTTCGATTGGAAATATTGAAATTAATTTATAAATAACCTTTAATTAACAAGTCGACCATTGATTAGTAATAATCGCCCTAGGCGTAACGTTCATGTCTCACTCAATTACCTAGTTACGGCTTTCAACAACCAGTGTGCATATCTCAAACAGATGAGACATTAGTTTCACAATTAGTCAATTATGATATTTTTATTGACTAAGTTGATTGTAACGCGACCCAGGCCTATGAGTCAGTTGCTGCTGATCTGATTATGGTTAGTTAGGCGTTGCCACTCTTTTGGCAGTCTTTTCCTACATACTTGTCCAAAAATTTAATTCTAACCTACTTCTCTTGACCATTTCACTTCGCAAGGAAGCTATTTGTGTGCACGTTACGCACCGCGTATAGCAACTCTTAATTATATATTTCTAAATTTAAATTGTAGAGTCGTGAAATCAATGTGGATAAATTTTTTGCTTGAAATTCCAAATTTTAATATAATCTATGTCGAAAATATTAACACCCGAGTGAGGAAGCCACTGGCTGCTTGCTATTCAATTTTAAAGCTCGTATAATAATCGCCCATTTTACTACGTTTACATTATTCTTGGTCTCAATAATGAAATCTCAAACTGAGCAATTAAGGAACTACTCTGTACTAACTAGACACATTTTACATTATATACCTATTGTTAACTTGTGATTCTTACATTAAGCTGAAATTACAATGAATGGATGTTATTTAAGAATCATTTAGCCTATTTTATTCATTTTATATAATTAATATTATTAGGGTAATTAAAAGTGTTATAAACATAAATATTTCATGTAATTAAGAATTATCTTATAACCTTGTGTTTAAAAATTCCGTATTGCCATCACTCATTCGTAAAAGCAAACAAAGACCAATTGGTAATTAATTATATTATTATTCTTCGAGGGTGTAAAGCGCCACTCGCTACCAATGACAACTGTTGATACTGTAGCATTTTTATATCAGTTATATTTGCGTTTGTATGATCTTTTTATAATAACTAACAGAGTAGTTACCTTTGATTTATATAATTTATAATTTATAGTAATTAAGTAAACGTACTCTTAGTAGTAAGCTTCAAGCACTATTTATTTAAGCTATAATTATGTTATTATATTATAAACTTATTAGTGTAGGCTATAATTTAAGATATGATTGTAACTAGTTGCGATAGTCGCACAAAGCAGGTGGTATGATTTTCGAAATTCAGGCCCCTCAGATTCAATATTATTTATGCATTAATTTGAATACATACCATCTTGATATAAACATGAGCTTTTCAAAAACTTGTTAGGCGTCTGGCGAAATTTGTCTTGACAAAACTATACTTAGCGGTGTTGCCACGCGGTGGTTAGTGTCACAACGCTAGTGTACTGGCTCTCACCAATACACTTGTAGAGCTTCACGTCATGGTCATAGATACTAGATCGAAATACTTTTCAGATAACTACTGTGTGGAGCCCGCTTTACTTCTTGAAGTCTGAGTAAAGTATATACAGTCCATAGTATACTCATTATTTACATTCTAATTTAAAGTGTCACGGTTAATTTTAGTGTATAAATGTCTTTTCAGGCGCAACAATTAGTATCATTCGGCACCTGTAATAGATAAAAATACCCACCATGTGTCCCGTTTAATATCTGTTGTATTTCTAAGAATACATATTATTAAAGAACTCACATTTTGCCTATTCATGTATAATATACAAATTATAAAACAAATAGTATTATTTGTCTCATTATTGTAGTGTGCACGACAACATAGTTTAATTATAATAATTATATTAATTATATGATATTATAATGGATAATATAATAATGGATATCAAAATCATGTAGACAGTTCACTTATTATTCTAAAGTGGGTATGCTAATGTAGCGTAGAGTGCAATCATTTTTCTTATTACTTCAATAAAGTCATGAAAAATAGTTGTTAGTACTCACTCACCCCATTTTAGTTGATTTTTGTTTCGTTTTTATAAACCCCAATTATATAGGCCTCTACTTGGCCAAGTAATGAAACCAACACAGTGTTCCCTGTCCCGGATAGCATTACAATTACAGTTGAAACATGTTTACCGTCTCTATACTTATAATTACGAAGTTAGCTTCATACGAAATTCACCGAGTCTCTGTTTCCCTTGGCAACCATTTTATATCTAAATACAATTTAATATCTACGTCTTGGTACGAGTTACCTCTCAATATATAAAATGCGACCTCTCGCCTTAATGACGCAACTTAATAGCAGAATAAAATGACATAAAAACGTGTATGCAACACCTAAGAATAACCTCAAAACATCACGATTACCTATATTTCCAAGAATAACCTGAAAAGCAAAGCGACTCCATAATCAATACAGCAACGACTAATTCCTGGAATTAGCGCAGACGCAGTATGCATACGGATTGAGACCAATTTCAATGGAACTATTAATACACTTAAAAGCCTAGGGTTTAAATACCCATAAATTCTATTTGAAAGTGTGGTAATACTGCTTTCATTCTGCTAAATTCGAATCCCCCGAACGAATCTATCAATATGTAGAGTAGTCATAATATCGAAACCATAATCGTTTCCTTCTACATAAATTTCCCTCTTAAAATCTAGTTTTACAATCATACCTACTTATATTATGACTGCTACATGATTTTGACATAAATTTTGTAAACTATAGTGTCTTGTGCCATTACTTGATTTTCTTTTTAATTTTGCTTTTTAATTCATGCTCCGAATTTTAATTAACAGCGTTATTTCGAAGACTGCATAAGGTCAGAATTTTTCCATTATCTTAATATACTTTATTTAGAAAAGTTATTAATACAAATGATTATAATTAAGGTTAAAGCGTTCGGGTACAGATTACATTTTATTTGGGTTTTCGCACAAGATTCTACACATTATGGGTTCATGGAAATAGTGTTGGCGCGAATAACTATACGATATGTTTTCAGAATTATGTTATACACCCTTTATTTAAGGGGAATACTCACGATTTGGAATGTGTTTCTATTACTATATACTCCTTCCAATGTATCTTTCAATTTATACATTTTGCCCAAAAACTTTAATAGCGGGGTCCTTCCTATCTAGTATTTACAAGTGTAAGTAGTAGGTACACCATAATGTTTTGGCGGTAATCTTGAAATAAAAAAAACATTGTTACTTTAAGCCCAGCTGGAAATATAAGTGACAAAAAACCTACTGAATTTTTGTCATTTTAATTAACCAACATTGGGTTATTGGGCACTCGTTATTTGTAGCTATAATAAACATTATTAACATTTGTGTTAAAAGTCTATCACTAAATTGAAAATATCGTATAATTATTGGCCTCTTTTGTCATGTACCCACAGTTTTCCAAAGACTTACGATAATTTGCTAAAAACCTAATAAAATTTAAATTAGTTACATTGCTCTGGAACGTAATGAGACAATTGTAATTATATTTTGGCTGTATAATATCGTTTCTAAATAAGGTTATAGGTAGTTTTTAGTTTTGATACTGATTTGATATGTGAGAAAACTGCATTAAGAATTTATTGAAATTATTTACAAAAAAGAACGGAATTTTATGATTGCGCGTGAACTTTACTTGTGTACATCAACATTGCGTTAGTGTGCGTGCCTCACAGAGCGTTCAGTAGCCAGCAACTCCCACATTTCTAACCGGTTTTGGTTCCGGTTCTAATTCAGAACCGGGTAATCTACCCGGTTTGATATCCACTCTTTTTGGTTTAATATTTATGTTTTTTATAAACTTTGCTGTCCTTATTCATTCATCGGTTAATAATATACGTTGTTTTAAATACTTATGAACAAGTAAAAATCGAACAATTAAATTAACATCAGGGAAATAATTTCAACTAACGTGCGAGGCGAGTGCAAAGCAGCCTAAATATTGCTGTCTGTCCTCTGGTTTCAAGCCCCGCTTCGAGAAAACATTAAATTGCTTAATACCATAGTGCCTAATAGCATTATATTATAGGAATGAAAAGCTCGCGCTCAGAACCCGGAATAAATGTTTTTTAGAACCAAGAATAACCGGTTCTATGCCCTACACACATACAATAAACTGCTCGCCCAGGGCACGCACCCGTTCACACATAATTAAACACTAGCACTTTGACATAACTAAAGGTCACGCGCACATTTACTAGATTACATCTTAATAATATAACGTTTGTTTAACTTAACTCTATTATGAGTTTCAACGTTGTTTGCTATACTAAAATATGAAGATAATATTTGTATAATTGAAGAAAAATGCAGTTTTGTTGCGAAATTCTATGTTGACTTATTTTAATTTAGAGCTACAATCACTTATTACATTTGATAAATTATGTTTTAGGGCACAAGATTTGAATAACTAATATCAAGCAGGTTGTGTAATATTTTAACGTCCTATCTGAAATATAAGCAGACTACAAAAATGGGTAAACAAAATAGCAAGTTAAAACCAGAGGTCTTGGAGGATCTTAAGCAGAACACTGAGTTTTCAGGTACCTAGACCTATATACCTATTGGTTTGTCTTTTTTGTGTAGAAATACTGATTGGATTTTTGTAATAAGATTTTAATCCCTGTATTAAATATTTCACTTTTTAAAATCGTAACATTGATAGTACACATAATATATATTTTTTTATTCAATCATTTAACAAATCTTTAATTGTGGGACAGTGTCATCCTCTGTCTAATCATTTTTATTACCATTTTTCAGATGCGGAAATACAAGAATGGTACAAAGGATTTCTAAAAGATTGCCCCAGTGGACATTTGTCTGTAGAAGAATTTAAGAAAATATATGGAAACTTTTTTCCGTATGGTGACGCGAGTAAAGTACGAAATTTTAGATACGCAGCTTTTTACTCTGTTCTATTATGTTTGCATGAAAGTACACAATGAGCACTTGCCGTAGTAACAACATTAGCCACTCGGAAAGTTGATAACAAGTTCACATTCCATCATTGTTTTCTTTTAAAGTTCTGATTTTCAGAGATGTCCAAAGCATTATACAAACACGTCGGAAAGATACCAACGGACTTTTCTAATTTCGTTGCAGTGCAACTTGAACAGTGTCATTTGTACAAATTTATTTTTAAATAAGCATCTTTTTTATTTCAGTTCGCTGAGCACGTGTTTCGAACGTTCGACGCTAATGGCGATGGTACGATAGATTTTCGGGAGTTCCTGTGCGCGCTCAGCGTGACGTCACGTGGTAAACTCGAACAGAAGCTCAAATGGGCCTTCTCCATGTACGACCTCGACGGCAACGGGTACATTTCCCGACAGGAGATGCTCGAAATTGTCACTGTAAGTTATCTCCCAATGTTATCTATAGGAATGTTACCCTGACACTCAATACAAAATTGCGATACCGATGCCTGCTACAACAATGCGCAAATGTGTGCGAAAATTGGGTGAAGTAAGTAGGATTGCCTTAGTGTTCTTAGAAGTGCATAGCAGCGTACGATGTTATCTTGCTTCACGTTTGTTTGCTCAATAACCCTTTTGTTGGAGTCAACGAACAATAACGAAGTGAGGTCTAAAGATGGAGAGGAACTTACATTGGCCGTACTATTAGGTGTTATATGACATGTCTTCACATAAAATGGCATTCATATAGTTCTCGAAGGTGTGTGAAATTTAATAAACCACATCAAGGGCAAGTTTTTGATTCCATTTGCTTCAAAATGATGACCATTTTGAAGCAAAGGAGGTATGGGTAATGGATGTTGTGGCCGGATACTAAATTACTTTTTAACTTACTTTTTTACATTAATTTTCGTCACAAATGAAATCTGTTTGAGTCACCATTCAGATGCCTCTAATACAATAAAATCAAAAATTTAAGTCGTATAATTAATAGTCATTAAGGCTAATATATTCACAGATACAACGAAGTGTAAAACTATGTTTCCATAAATTCAATACAAAGGGAAATGCCCATTTTTGGCCATGCTTTGCCCATCAATGTGATAAATAAAAAAAAATACTCATTCAATAACTAAAATATTGCCATATAAATATTTGTAGCAGAACTCCGGAATTAAAAGCCAATTTAAAAATAAAGTCAAGGATTTAAAAATAAAGACTTCGTTACGCACACACTTGCATATTATTTATTTTAAAATCATTCTATGGAGATGCGTAACACGTTATTACTTTATAGGTAAAGTAATACAAAGATATCTTCGTCAAGAATCTGGATGAATCTATAAACTGATAAACTGGCGCCCCACGTTGTGCTCCAGTTTAACAATTTACAAGTTCCTTGTTGACAAAATTTAGCACAGCACGTTACAATGCACCAAAAATTGAATGAAATTATACGAATATATAATTTAATTGTGGAATGAAGTACCTACTTGAACTATTTATTTTATTTAATGCATGTGGTCTCCCTGAGATTTTTTAAATGAACTTCTTGATTAAGTAACTCTTTGCTAAGCATTAATTTAATTTTAATCAATTTAATTATATATGTGTTTATGAGTGTAAATTATTTACAAGTTATTATACAGTTCTTCTTTATGTCGATTGACATCACAACTTTTAAATTTAATTTGTTAAAAACTTATAATACAACTAGCGCTCTCTATCGGAAATTTCACAAACGACTTGGTATTTCCAGGCTATTTACAAAATGGTCGGGTCCGTGATGAAGATGCCCGAGGACGAGTCCACGCCGGAGAAGCGAACCGACAAAATATTCCGACAGATGGACAGAAACAAAGACGGAAAGCTTTCACTTGAGGAGTTCATAGAGGGCGCCAAGAGTGACCCGTCCATCGTACGACTGCTGCAATGCGACCCGCAATCCCAGTGATACCTTAAATATTAAATCTTATTATTCAATGAGTACCACTCAGTTTATCCACACTTATATAAAACTGTTGTAAAATATCACCCTTATTACAATGCTTGTAAGAGCTAGTGCGCGTCGTAAAGCGTTGGTTACACATTAAATCAGTTTGTTGTCCTGTTGCTTGGCTGTTTGCTACATGTTCGCAGTTTCCGGAAAATGTAAAAGAAATATTAGTGATTGTAAATAATATGTAGTGGTTTAAACTCACTATTTAGGAACTTTGTGATTCACGTACTACATAATTCATTATACTAACACCAAAAATTTAAACTTAGATCTGATGAATCGATCGAAATGGCGACATTGAGGGTGCATACTGTAACGTAGCTCCTCAATAAACCGATATATTATGGTTGTGACAAGAAATTTTCATATTGAATTTAGATTTCATACTGTTTACGTACAAAATTCAATGTGAATATTACACGGTTAACGTATAACACCACTATAGTAATTTAGTACAAACAAATAATATAATGATCTTATAGTTCAAATTAATGTCTTATTGCATCTGTAGAACTGTTAAAATATAGAAAAGATGTTCTTTGAAAATATATTATGACGGAAACGCAGCAAAAATTCCAAAGATAGTAGCGTATTATATTACGGTAAGATATATTCCATAGGAAGAACATGAATATTTTAATATTGATCTAGTCTAGGGTAACTCTTGTCTTCTATTTATCTCTATCTGTCAGTTCTCAAAGGAAGCAAGGAAACGATTTCAACAAAAGGCACCATACCTACGCTGGCTAGGCACAAAAGACAATTATAATGGAATATTCATTGGCCTTGATGGATTCCAACTACTGTAAAAAATAAACTTCTTACTATTGCTCTATAACAACCAAACAGCAGGACAAAGTATGTGCGACTGTAATGTGAATAGTGTTCAAAGGTTTTTCCCATTATTACTAGTTAGGTTAAATACACATTCTCTGCCCACAAACGTTTTTCGGCTTGTCTTATAAGCGGGCTTGCGAATGTTCGGTTCTATCGGTTACCCCATCTTAGGACTGACGCACGTTCGCTCAATCTAATGAACAGGCCAAGTTTTATTTACACGATTAAGTAGACCAGAGTAGTAAAAAGGCTACAACGAGCAACTCAACTGGAATCGATTCATTTGTTTAGAATACTTAGCAGATCTTTTACAAAGAAATTTTCTAATGGGAACAATATAATGATTCAACGAAAGCGGCCTTTTCAGTCCGTAATGAATTTAATTTTTATATTCTTAGAAAAAGATTATTATACCAAGAGCCATAATAATATTTTCTGGTGTAATTGGTAACACGTCAGTTTAATAAAGTATGTGGAAACACCGGCAGAACGCGTATCTACATATCACTTGCCCGCTTGTATCGCGTCTAAATTTTTATCCAACTATCTCCCTATATTAACGAAAGTATTTTATTATAACATCTACAAATATTCAATGTACCAACATTCACCATATGGGTGAAATTATGGGATTTAAGAAGTTTGTAGATCTAAATTATTCAATTTAAATTTTAATGCAGTCATCAATCCTCTATTTGAAGTGTATCTTTTAATGCATCTGATAGAACTTTTGATCTATAAGATGAAACCGAAACTAGGTAAAATATGTTGTTGATAATGACATAAGATCAGGATAAATGTTTCAAGATAAGGATAAATGGGGGAGTAACTGCATACGCGCAGAGCGAGGATCAATGTCGAATGTTACAGTCATTGAAATAGTAATTAGCTCTGAGTAGACAGTACCTATTACGTACGAGGTATCAGTGAATAAATCCGATTCTTTTATTATATTTAATTGAATTGCGGGTTAAGAAGTGTTTATTAGATAACAGTACTAAATAACTTCGCTCTAGACGGAGTGCAGTAATTATAGATTAGCCCCTATGGCGCTATAAAAATGTACTACGACTGTGCGTATGCCGTTGCGTCGTATATGATTCCGCAATAATAGGTTGTACGGCTGTCTTCTCACTGTTAGCGATTATGATAACGCTAATCATGGGTCGTGCTGAATGTGCGGTGAACGGGTTAGTTAAGACAGTGGCTGGTCTGAGAAAATCTACTAAGATTAAGGAAACTGTTTATCACAGTGGCTCTGGGTCAATGCGCGCTTACCATACAGCGGCATGACATTGTTCTAGTGCACATCAGTGACGATGTGATACTAGAATGTGCTAGAGTGCATGGTCGTATCGCTGTTCCGTCAACCAGGGTAACATGTGCGGGTCCATTTCAGTAGTTTTCTCATTTCCGCACCTGTTTGTGCAGTTATATTGCATGCCTTAATATATTCTAAATCTTAACTTCTCTTCTTCTTTTTGTGCAACCACGCTAGCATTGAAAAGACAGCGTTTTTATAGCACAATTTAAGAAGACATTAACGCATCAATCGACACAGACAAATATGATATATACAGTTATTATTAATTTATATTGTATTGTAATGAATATTCATGCTGATTTATTCGCGTAGCTGATATTATTAAGGTTTAGTTTTAATGAATGATGAAAAAATATAAATTCATAATTTTAGTCCCGAGTCAGCCTAAGTATTATTATTCAATTATTTTACTATAAAATGATTTATAAGGATTTATAAATATGGTTAGTATAAAATATAACAATTGACAGTTAAATGGTGAAATGTTAAGTTTTGAAGATATGCGGTGACTATAGTGAATCGTTTCAATCGGCTTTTGGGCAGCTGCAGGGGGACCACCCATTCGATTTCGTTCAATGAAATTAAGATAAATAATGTCTCATCATATTCGTACCAATCAACAATTTGTTTACAGTATTTTATAATACTGGTGCATACACTAAAAACAATCTAAAATGATGGGGGGTATTTTGGCAAGACTGCTATTATTTTTACATTATGTAGATGTATAATTAGGGATCCCGCCCTCATTAGCTGTGGTCTTTCCTCGAAAGCCCTGAACCAAATGTTCGGTGACGCTTTGACTGAAATAACTGTTTTATTGGTTTGCGCAGGCAGAGCATCATCAGAGAACGCCGCACCGCTGCGATACCGTATTTACATTAAATTTCGTATAATTAATATAGTAGTAAATGAATTGGGTACAAATTTATCTGAAGCAATAAAATAGACTGAATTTATGAATGGACTTATAGTCCGTGCAACTTGTCACTAGCTATAGACTCAGAGACCATTGTGAATTGCATGCGCTGCCGTTATAACTACTAAATGTAGTTAACTTACATAATAATGAAGTACCAAACCGACTGCCAGACAGAGTATTTGCTAACTTAGTCGCGTATAAAATCGCAGCGGTGGAGCTCGTTAGTCTTAAATATGCCCAAAAATTAAAGCATTATCGATATACTTACACCTTATTGGTAGATATTGGTCTTTAAATAAATATATAGAATACATATTGAACTACATTTACATATTTATATATAAAGTATTTATCACCACATTACAAGTATTTATATGCAATTAAACAAGTATTGAAATAGATTAGGCTCGTTTTGTCGCCCTATATACCATGTTGGTTAAAATGATCTGTTGGAATTTACACAATTTTGTTATAATGATTAATGTAGTTTTTACGATCCTGTAAAGGTGTGACGTTGTCTAGATAGAACGCAAGCGATTCTCTTTCGTCCAGAAATAATGAGATAAGTATGCGAGAGATAGAAATTTGATACTCAACATATAATTATGTCAAATTTCTACTTCTAGTGCGATTAATTATTTCTGGACGTTGAGTCTGGTGTTTGATTAGTAATCTCAGTATGAATATCAAGTTGTTTAAATTTTAATTTATTACGTTCAGTAGTCAGTACCTAACCATTATAATATTGTTTGTTATATTAAATACATAGCTATATTCCGGGATATTTGGAAAGTGTATACTGATCCGGAAGAGAAAAAAACCCACAATACCAACATTTCATTCTGCAACTTTTAGAAAGCTACTTTATTTTCATGTCCGCTTAGTTTGACAGATTTATCATTATTTGGTTTTCCGTTTCTATCACAACCTCCTTCCAGTTGGTATTACCATTTCCAAAATCCCTGTTTGGTAACACAGATTGTGTTGTGTCTCCATTTTTACTAACGCAATTGTTGTAGCTAATGATATTTGTTTTTCAATAAGCTTATGACTAACACTATTTAAGCATACTTTTATTTTATTTTTGATTAGCTTTTCATGAATGTACTTTGGATTAATTCTCATTATTATACAATGCGAATATTAAAATTGACCGACATTTCATTTTGCTTCTGTAGTTAAGTAGCTAGTTCATTGAATGGAATATCGAATCAAATGCACAATTATTTCGTTTTCGCACAACAGTATATAATGTACGTAATAATGTTTTAATGTCGAATGTGTATTTATTGTGGAATTGATGGTATATAATATATTGTTGAATGTTGGAGTAGTTTACCTTACACGTTATAATGTCACACCAATATGATACGCCAGTACGCTTATGATATACACCATAATTAATATAGTAGATAACAATCGAGAAGCAATAATAGTAGATATATATTTTACAAATTATACAAGATAGATATATTACATTCACGTTGATGGTTTCACTTGCCTACACGAAGAACAACCTATATCCCAAAGTATTCTTTGATATATATGCAACAGATGTCTAAAAATATACAAAATAAATAACGTCATATATTATACTCTTATTAAGGTCACATATCTGTACGATCTAAAGATAATCAATGTTCAATTAAGTGTCGTAGAATAATATGCGTTAAACATATTATAGCTAACCTCAGGACAATCTTATTATATATGAGAAAACAAAGATGATAATATTTTTAATATATAATTTTTTGATTGTGTACAGATTATTAGGTGTTCGGTAATTTTATAATAACTTTGTCATTTTTGGTATTAAGATGTTTGAATTCTAAATATGAACTGTATGTACGTTATCCTGAATTATGCCTTTTATATTCTAAGTGTTTAAACAGGAATTAACGTCTTATTTGGAATTAGAATTTAGCAAATAGATGTTTGTAAGAGTTTAACTAATATTATTCCTTATTTCTTCAGACCACAGATGTTTCTATGCATTTGTCTATTGTTCTATCAATACTGACTGTGCAGTTGATTCCATAATCAGTTTCATGTATTCAGTCTGAATTTGCTTTAAAATAGGCGGTAAGGTGATTTGCTATACATAATCGTCATACCGACAATAATATTATTTAAAGTATGAGTGTTCAAATCTAAAACCTTCGGATTTGCCCATTTGTATACATACAAATATAGAACGTTACTTTGCCCAGTGCGGCAACGGCGCTGGAGTCCGGAGCGGCAACATCGTCTGCTCCGACCCGTTTGTTTCTAAGATATATCTCAGCGATATCGAGTTTCGTGTGTTGTAGTTATAATTTATATTGTTAAATTTGGCGACTGCTACGCTAGAGGTCCTGGGTTCGATCCCCAGGTCGAGCAAAGTGTTATTGGGTTTTTCTATGAAATTCTCAGTAGCAGCTCGGAGTCTGGATTTGTGCCCGGTTAATGGCAATAGGTTCGCCCCCTATTACATGGGACCTAAACATACCGGCGAAATGTGGGTGTACATTAGTACACCTCTGCCTAACCCTTCGGGGAATACAGGCGTGATGGTATGTATGTTAAATTTTACTTTAGTCGCAGTATATAGCTGTGTATGAAACTATTGTTTATTATGTGAGCGAATCACCTGATAAATTAATTAAGCTTAGATAGATAGGTTATACCCAATATTAGATAGGGTTCTGTTTAAAACGCTATATGCCCCGCGTCTTAGTCTTTACAGCAAATTCCACAGATAATTATTTGACTGTCTTCCAGTATTTTAAATAGTAGGCGACTAAACTACGATGCGTAGTTGATATTCAATATTATTATAAAAAATACCGTTAAATTCCGGTTTTATTCCTGATAGTGACATAGATGAATTTAGCACCGCTCTAGTTTATTGCTAGCATTAAATGGGTGCTAATTTTTTCATAGAACATTGCACAGACCGTTGCTGCGGTCTATCTTTCAACTAACATTTTCTAGTTTGTTTTGGCGGCGCTATAGCGGGTTTATGTATTGTAACGTTAAAATATCTTTCTAACATCTACTTAGACACGTTTTTGCTCTTATCCCAGTATGCTTATACGCCTTTTTTTAGTTATTCACTCTATAATTATTATATCACTTGTAATCTATGGTGCATAAAATGTCCTTTAGATTAAAGGATTGTTATGATAATATGTGTAGTGATAGTTTAGGTGTGAGAATTACTCGAATGATACAAGATAATATAGCTTCTATTTGAATCAAACTAAATAAATACCTTGTACCTACTGACTAGGTACAAATTCTAATTCCTTATCAAACGGTTCTCACTTGAGAACCCTTTTCAGCACTCCACTTTGTTTTCAAAATTTTACTTCACAAAATTATACAATATATCTCACAGGCCACCGTACAATAAAAGAGCGGGGTGTGGGTACAAATCAATGACGTCATTTTTCAGATTCACACATCGGGTCGGTATTAACTTGCACTGAACTATAGCTACAACTAAAAATATTTTATTTTTATTATCAATAACTAACCTAATGTATTAAGCATATACAGTTTTTATTTAATACGTAAAGATGTAGGTATTGTATCTTAGAGATAATAATTATTATCTAAACCCAGGGTGCTATTGACTCGAGAAGAGTGTGTTGGGTGCCAGAGCTCGAGTTTTAACAACTTCTATACCTCTAGCTAGATACTGCTTGTGAATAATATAATACTTAAAAATGTAGCCCAAACTCAGCATTTTTGAGTAGCCCGCATATGTTAATTTCAGTCAGATCTACTGCATAGCGTTCATGATAACCGATCGTATTTCACGCGATATTTTGCTGCGCCGCAGATATAGTAGGACTCGAGATAAATTTAGTGGCCATCTGCGTCGTGGCAAACAATTTAGCCGAACACATTGACACCCATTGAACGTTTCGTGTAAAGAGCTCTCGAAATGCCCCAAGGACCAAAATGTACTAGATTGGTGGTAACTACCTAAGTAACGGAAGATAATATGATAATATGTTTGTTATTGTGTAATCACTCATTAGGTACCTAATTGTTGTGTATAACAAATCAATACGCTTAAAATTGGTCTCGTTATCGGTTTTGGGTATTAATTCACTTTCACAAGTCGGCTCTTTAAAATATTAAAAAAAGCATGCATATTTGATTAACTAATAGCACCCTGCTCTATGACAATTCTATCATTACTAAACTTAATGTTGAGTCAACTTAAATTATGAATATTTCGCTGCAATTTAATAGTTGCTTGTATACTTAAACAAATACAATTTTATCTTGGCAATTTATTGTTCTGTGTAGTCAATTTGTGATTCCTAACATCATTTTCTTTAAAATTGACCTTCTAGTTCTGATACTTACTCTGTTTTAGATTAAAGTTATTATATCTATTTATTAAATCTTTCTCCTCTCAAATATCGTTTCATTTTTCGACCTTTTAATCCTTAACCTTTATAATACTGTAATTAACTATAAACATAAATGTATGATCATACTGTTTAATGTAATCTGTTTGGTATTAAAATAAATTAATGACTTACTCAACATTGACTAAATTTTCTTGGTAACCCAATCTTTTCGATAGTGCAAGTACCTCAACGAAAAAAAATTTGTAGATATTACTTAAAACTGGTTTTGTTTTCATGCCTGCTAACATTGTTATACTTACATTAATTATAATACATGCAGAGATCAACACAATCGCGAAGATAGGTGGATTACAAAACACCACGTGTACATTTCACGCTTCATCCACTTTCATCTTACCTTTTACAACTGCAACTGCAGCGTGAAAACGAGAATCCATAACGTTTTAGTCAGAAAGCATAACCTAACTATTTTGGAATTTAATGAATATTTGGTATTAATCCATGTTTCATAATCAGTGTAAATAAAATCGCATCAGCGTAACATGTCAAAATCACAAAAAAAAGTAGGTATATTTAACAGTGTGTTAAAATTCAAACCTTTATTTCATTTTATATTGGGAATATTGATAAAAAGAGTGTTACTTTGTCGTAGGTAGGGTACCTACATCATCGTACGTCTACCTCTGACCTTCCGGAAATATAGGTGTGATGGATTGACTCCTTATACCTACGTGATTCAGGTTGACATTCACACAATAGGTAGGTATCTACGTTGCCGCCATTTAGCGGTCAATCCGTGTATCGCATGTAGAAGAGGACTACAGGAAGGAGTGACGAAAACACGTTAAGCGTAGTGGCGCAGCGATTGGCTTCTGCGCCATGTGTCGCGGGTTTGATCCTTTTTTTGACAGTGTGGAAAATCCTCATGGATCTCCGCCACCTGGAGAGGCGGCAGGGAATGTCGGATTCATACCGACCAAAAGCTGTTCTCTCTATAATCATGGTCATGAGATCCGTGAAATTCGCCACGACCATGACAGGCTGTGGTTCAGCAGCGAGTGCTGACCCCATCAATTAGCGAGGCCTTGCCCTGCATCCTATCTGAAGGCACGCGTGGGATGAGCATTGCGTGCCGCCTACCGGGGCGGGTTCGATCCCTGCACGGAATATTTTTTTATGACCTACGGGTAGTAGTTCCGGGTCTGGGTGATTGTGTAGCACCTATGTAAAAAATGTGTTTGAAAAACGCACCCATACATACATGATACAGGAGGAATCTTGTGTAGGTTCTTTCGATGTTAGAGATATTATAAATCATTTTCATTTCATGGAAAATTTTACAAAAATAAATCGAATAAATGGAATTTTAATAATTTAATGATATTTTATAGAAAACTTGGGTACATACTTAGTTATTTCGATATAGGTCACCATCATTCTGCTCATATCTTACTAACTTACATGCTCTAACGGAGTCAGCGTAGTTATCTATCTTTTTCTCCATATCTACGTTTCCTAGCCGTTACGTCTTCAAATTTTACTTCCTTCATTGCCATGTTCATTGTTCACTTTAGTTTTCCTGTTCCTTCAAATTCATTCGAATGCACTCTTAAAACCTTTCCGATAACCAATGATTTTCATCATCCCTCGTACTACAACGGCACAGGGCGCAACATTCAATCTACCTACCTATCTACTTCCCTCTTACATGCTCGATATAACAGGTAAGGGGTACCTATAGGTTGTAAACAAAGGCCCAAATAAATCGTCACAGAAGCAAAAACTTAAACCAAAACACGATTCAGTTTTTAATTATTGTGGCATTTGGTGCTCCGTCGCTGTTCCAGTGAGCATGCCAAATGTAGGTACCTATGTACCTAGGTACCTACTACCTACGTCATTATAATTATGGCAACGCTTTTCTATCTATCTTATACATGTAAAAGGTAAACAAACTATCTTAGATACATAGGAATTCAAGTGCCTCCATATTATTGACCAAATTCTCAAACGTAGAATAATCCTACAAAGAAAAAATGCACACTGTCTTATATTTAAAACGTAGGTATTTTCAGTAAAGAGATAACAAGGGTAGCCAAAAGCTGCAGTCTAAAGAAAGAATCTTAGGTAGATATGTTATCAGGTAAATGGCATTAGGATATAGTGTTAGCCAGTAACATAGCCGCCAAATTAAACAACAACAAACTCAACAGCCGACGTCGTTTCAAATTAAATCAGCTTAAACCAAATAAAATTACATGCCAAATTGATTTAAAGCTCAGTAGGCGCACACTTGAATAGGTGTAGTATGTAAGTATAGGTGGGCTCCAAATTGCGTATTTAAATAAGTACCTATCTATACAGGAACACGTATGAACGAGTTCATAGAGGTTGGCAGCAGAGTTAGTTCGCTCTCTGTGTGGTGTGTACTATGCGTGAGAGGGGTCCGAGGGAGGCCGGCGAGTGGAGGGCGGGGGGCAGCACGGGTGGCGTTCAGGACGCGCCTAAGGGGCCTCGTCCAGAGAAAGTAAAATATCCTGGTATGGGGGAGGCTAGTATTGTCAAGCCAATGTATAACTATAGCTTTAAACTATATATTGGGGGTCCATACTATAGCCTGTGGAGTACTTATTTACATACGTATATAAGTTTATCTATTATGCAGACATAGGAAATGGAACAGGTTGGGAAAGGGACGTTGCGAAATATGCTTACATCTATTGGACGTAAAATCGTCCTAGTTGTTCAAATACCATAATTTGAATTCTCATAGCATGATGTGCCCTAGGCAATGTCAAGAGATTGATCTGAGTCCTGCTGATGCTTACCTACAAGCAGTTACTTTAAGTTATCGTGTTCTTTTTCAGAGATTAAACTATCTAGGTGTTAGTCCACGCAAATTACATGGCAGGATAATTATAGTCCTGAGTATTTAAAAATTCTGTAGACATCTTTGAACTTAAGAGACCTTTCGAGATAAGTTACTTTGTAAATATTTAAAGTACATATATACTATACAAAAATTACATCCCATAAATACAAATAGGATACACAAGTAAGTAGGTACATAAGTGGAAGAATTTTAAAAACAATTTATAGCTTATCTCATCAAAGGGACACGCTAAAGGCGGTAAAATAATATGAAACTGACTGAAGGTACAGGGAACAGCATCCAAGCTACCGGTGGTCAGGGCCCAGTGAGTAGAACCTCCTGACGATGCGCGCCGTGTCCAGGAGTAAGTAAAACCTTGAGGTTTTGATGCAGAATGCGGTACTCCACTAGGCAGCTGGGTCAACCCAGCTGCCTATCACCTTATTATTATTAAAACTCTCGTCCTACACTATCGATTGTGAAATACTTTAGCAGAGACAAGAAAAGATATCCTGCATTTACCACAAATCGGACTAAACGTCGGTAACGTGAAGATGGTCAAAATAAAAATCTTCTAAATTTAAAATAATAATTAAGATTTTAACTATTTGACGTGTTGATGTGGTCGAAAATGAATCACTTTTTGTAAGCACCTATCATCACGCCTAAACGATAATTTCTCTACGCTACTACCAAGTTTCGGTATAATACCTTTGTCCCCATGAAAAGTTACTTTTAATTATCGTTTTAATTTGGCTAATTAACTCAAAATCGTTATAAAGTATAGCCTATATGTTATTCTGATGTATAAATAATAATACTGTAATGTTTCATGAAAATCCGTTCAGTAGTTTTAGCGTGATGGAGTAACAAACATCTATCCATACTCACAAACTTTCACATTTATATTATTAGTAGGATAGGATAGTAGGATATTTTTTTTTAATATATAAATATTTGGGACATTTTACACTACACGACCTAGTCCCAAACTAAGCAGAGCTTGTGCTATGTAGGTATAATACTAATAACTTTTTTTTTGTAAATGGATATCTACTTAGAACATATTAGAAACACCCAGCCAAACACAAACACTTAAGTTCATGATCATATAGATATTTGTGTCATTTGGGAATCGAACCCAGGACATCGTGATCGGACACTCAATTGACAAATGATTATTGTACGACAGGATCGAATATTATTTCAACAAGAGTAATAAGTATATACTAGGTAGGTAGTTATTGAAATAAATCGAAATATATTACGTTTGTTGTATCTCTTAATTTGAACATTATGGAGATGTTCTTTAAGTTATCTGTACTATTAAAACAGAATAATGAATGCGACGTATTACTTATATTTATATTTTTTAAAAGCACTTAATAGTGCTTTACACTTTGTGATTTATTATCCATGAAATATCAAAGGGACACTAGTGAGGATGAATTCAAAAACTGTAAAATAACACGAAAAGATACTTAAATACCTACCTATAATTAAAATAAAAGCAAGGTCAGTTTTGCTTCTATTCTAAGGCGAATATATTTTACTAAAAATTTCGCCTTAAAAAAATCCTAAGGCTCTCTACAACCAACGGGGAAAGTGACAAACGGCACAAGTTGTACACCTCGTCATAGCCTCTTATGTTCCAAAACTTAAGGTTCATTTTTGATTAATCATCAAGTGGTTGTAGGGGCGTAAAATATTTAAAGATGACCGAAAACGGCAACGCCTGAATCTTTTAATATCCAAAATAAATAATTAAATATTATAAATATTTTTCACGTTTTCAACTGCACCATTTAGTCTCAAACTAATCAGTTCTTTTATTATGGGTATTAGATAACACAATGGTTATAATACCCTACACAAACACAGAAAAAATATGGTCATCATATAAATATATGTGTCCTGTAAGAATCGAACTCATGATATAATCAGTCCAACCCTCGTACACTCTAGACTTTTCCCGCGATGGAAAAGACAAAACAGCCCACAGTAGGCAGAGATCTATTCACTTACTCTCTAAACTAATTATAATCTCAGTACCTAATATCCATGACAGTCAAGTGATTAGCGAACAGTCTATTACGTACGAAGCCAGTGAAACTATATAAGTTTACTATTATGTTGTTTATTTCAGGAATAATTTACAATTGTTAACAAACTTACAGACTGTTTGACCCAAACAAGGTTGGATGGGGTAATTGTATATCTGATTCTGTACCCAAAACAATAAAAAGGGTACCTTAACGGAGCCTCTCAACCTTGACCTAGAGACTCGTCAAGTGTGGCGGGTAGGCCTGAGCGATATCCATGGTTCACTCATAACATAGGTTCTGTAAATGTTTACAGTCAAATTATTGCTATTTTTACAGTTGAAATTCTATTTTTTTATTTAGTTCAATGTCAACTTATTTCGACGTGAGTTCGAAGACTCAATTTGTTCTGTTGTCTAAATCTTTTTAAGTCTAATTTTCTGTTGTTATTGTGCAAGTTGTTAATACATACACAATTACCGGACACAAAGTGCAGTACTACAGGCTGAAAATAAATATTTGTGGATCAAACAAACATTTGTGGTGGGAATCGATCCCACGACACCCTCGGCGCAATGGTATTGGGGACGTGACCACCTAACTACTATGCCAGTGTGTAATCAAATAATTAATTATAATAATTCATGTATTAATGTAGTTAGTAAGCAGTGACAGCCTAGTGGTATGACCATTGGACTGCCAAACTGAAATTATGTGCGTATAATAATTACTTAACACTCGCTTAAACGGTGAAGGAAACCTTCATGCCTTAGAGATTTTTCTCGACGGTGTGTGAAGTCTGCCAACCCACACTAGGTCAGCGTGGACAGGTGGACTATAGCCTAATCCCTTTCCATCTGACAGGAGATCCGTGCCCAGTGTGCGACAGTATATGGGTTGATGAAGATTAATTATTGATCATCAATCAAACATTGAGGGAAAACACAGTGAGAAAATCTGTGATTATAATTATTATCACAGCGATAATAATTCAGACAGCAATTGGTGACACTCGACAGCAATTGGTGAAACTACCCTATTTGCACAAAACTGGGACAGTAAATAGGTTGATGATCATTTTTACATTTTCATGAATGATAATAGATTACAGAAATATTTGATTTATGAAGGAGACATGAGTTCTTGACGTTTCAACTACAAAATAGCTTAATCATACTAATAATATGATTGGTTTGCGTACCTATTTTAATTTTCTATTGTGCCTAATGTTAGCAGCAAAATTTAAACGCACACAATTTTGTAAAATGGATTGCATGTGAGAAAACTCCTAAGGATTGCCTTGTTACATTTTGTAAAATGGTTTTTACATTAGGTGCATGGACATCTCCCTTTATATGCCTAAAGATTTCTTAGTAGTTCGTTGGTGAAGGCAGTTTATATCAGTATCTTTGAACAGGGCGAAACAGAAAGAATCGGTTCCTTGAATTAAAAAATATGTCTTGATTTGAGGACTTTCTGCATTAGACTTAGTTTGGATATGCTGTACTTGTGTGTGCTAAGCGTAACTACAGGAATTATAAACAACCGAATACCATTGTTTTAGTTTGCTTACTTCCGAATGCCTTCACTGACATAAAAACAACTTAAGGCAATATTCATATGGAACAAATTCAAACCTACACACAAGCGATGTGAGTGACACTTATAACGTAGCTCAAGCAAGATCCGCCTCATGCCAGGATCTTCGAACAAAGCCCTAAGCCTAATGAAAAGTGATTTCTAAAATTAATTAAGATCGATCGAGATGTTGATATGCCAACAAGCACTTATCTGAGAACGGCCAGGAGGGTGGCGTCCGAGCAGCGCATGTAAATGCGAGCAACGCACCGGCGCGGGCGGCACGGGCCGGAACCTACAGCCGCAGTAGCCTACATCGGGAGGAATGGAAAATATATATCAAGCCGAGCGAAAAGTCCACTACACACCCCGAGGGTGGCGGGGCCCGGACGTGCGTTCGATTCAAACGAGCCGTGGCCGCCCCCTCTCTGCCGAGCTCGATTTTATCTTCGGTGCTGTGCGGCGCGGCGATGCACGGTGCGGCGTGTGACGCGTGTCACGCCGCACGCTGCATAGTGCACACGCACCGCACGCGCTCGGGACTCGCATCACGCATCAGTGCACGGCACTCACCGAGCACCCATCAACGGCCAACTAGTACCAAACTACATACTAACCTTACTCACAGAAGAGAACGTTTTTTATTAGATGTAATTTTAGATTTTCCCTTTAACGTCGAGTAACTCCCGAGGAAAATAAATATGCTTAAACCCGACCCTGCGCCGGAAAAGAGGAAAAAATATTAAAAATTAGGAAAATATTTGTTTTACAGTTATGTAAACATCTCTAATTACGACCTGTTCAAATTATTATTTTTTCTTTGCAGCGTGCGCGGGGCGGCGCTCTAATTAACATCTATTACAGGTATTGCGGGAACAGAGGAGTATCATTTGGCAAGGGCGCTGAGTACACTCAATTAAACGAGGCCGGCGCCCCCGCCTCCGTGACCGTCCGAGGCGCTTCACTCGAGTACAGACTGGCGTCCTAGTGTTATAAGTTTATAACTGCACTAGTCATACACATTTTAGACGACTTCTTGCTTGCTGTTGAGCAGCTTGCTATTGCTTGCTATATATGAAGTGCGGGCATTGCGATGAGCAATTTGAGCAGTCATGATGTTGATGGTCGGCTTGCGGATATCGCGCTATCAGCGTCTAGACATGTTGTTGGGACCTGTTGCATAGGTGGCAGGCGTGCGTCGTGCGTGCAGTGGTCCAGTGCGGCGCCGCTGCTTGCCGCTAGGTGGCGCTGTCCGGCAGCCGATACACAGCAGCCTCCCCGTGGTCACCCGCTCGGAACGCTCGCCCGACCGCCTCCACCCCAGCCACCCTCTTTAAAAGCCAGTGGCGAGCTTCAAGAGAAAGTGCCGCGTGTGTACACTCACATGCGTACAACCATCTTTGGCGAGAGCCGGCGGGCGCAGGCCGGCGGGGTGAGCCTCGGATTATATGGAGGCGCCTCCCCCCCGTATGCGTAAGTGCGTTCACACAAAGCCTTCCCACATACATTTGCATAGTGACATTGTACGGTAATAATGTATGTGACCACTCGGCTCGCCGCCCCACGGCGACATCTTTCAATAGATCGCCTCGCCGCCGCTTGTTCTGTGCCTCCCGATGCCTCCCCGCGTCCCGCATCATCTCCCGCACCGCTTTCTAATTAAAATACATCTACAATATATTACTCTAATTTTCAATACGTAGTAGTGCTGTTATGTGGATACTTATCTATTTTATTTATTAGTCAATCCTGAGATACTATGATTCTCCAGAAGCAACTTAAAGAGATGTACTTACAGTTCTATAAAAGGTGAATACGGGTAATGTTTGAAAAGTAAGAAACTTTAATTGAATTATCGATGCTAAAGCTATATACACCAGTTAAAACTGAGCCTCCTTAGAACGTTTCTATCTACACGTAGTATAAATGTGTGCCGGCCGATCAATTGGATCACAAGAAATTGAATGTGTAATTTTGATTTACATATGTGACTAGGTACACATGTGCGTATAAGAGGATTTCTTGAAGTTTCGGCGATGTAATAGAAGGGTGGGCGAGGGTGGCTTGGACGCTCACACGCCGGGCGGCCGCCACCGCTTGCCAGTGTGCGTATGTCTCGGACATGCACGCTACGCAGATTTCTCTAACGATTTTCCCGGAGTGTGAAATGTAAAATAAGGGGTTAGACGAGGCTGAGCTCGCCCTCGTCCCGCACACCCCTGACCTTCCCCTTCACTCGCCAAATTGATGACCAGCCACCCACAGGGCGATCTGTTCAAATTTAACACATATCGTATTTAAAAGTAAAACGGTTCGGAACCTTATCTTTCCACATAAATATTCCCTTGCAAATTGTTAGAATACTTCGGGCTCAGTTTATTTTTTAATTCCAATCCACGATTACTTACTTCAGACCTACTACAATAAATTAAAGGAAATTAAATAGTTATATAATTGGTATTTTATGGTAGGTTAACTAATTATTAAGATTGGTCTTCTTAGCATGGTTCAATGTGCAAGCTATCACTCGTTTTTTCGACAGCTATAAGATCTTATCAACAAAAAAGTCACAATTCGGTTTTAAACATGGCCTGTTTAAAAAAATATAAATTCTATTAGAGAATAATGATGAAAAGTATCAATAAACTCAAAACAAAAGAATATAAGTTTCCCGTCTATGTCTATTGTTGTTAATGTACCAATTTATTTCAAGGCACTGTAGCTTGAAAATCATTTTGACTTTATTTTCTCTGAAGGAAAATCATCATCATCATCCTGTTCCCTGTCCCACTGCTAGGATTCTCTGGGGTCTCGTCTATGATCCATCACTGAACTGGCTTGCAGGATGACAGAATTCACCGCCTACAGTCGAGAACATCTCCT
Source organism: Acronicta alni (assembly GCA_964056405.1). Lineage (NCBI taxonomy): Eukaryota > Metazoa > Arthropoda > Insecta > Lepidoptera > Noctuidae > Acronicta > Acronicta alni. The sequence goes on from OZ043913.1 coordinate 6,565,518, forward strand.
CAATAGGTTTCCTCACTTGTTTTGCTTTTCCTTTACTTTGATTCGAAAATAATGAGTTTGCAGTGCATAGTCATAGAAATATATTATAATAAAATAACCTAAGATTATTTATATAAATAATTTGGGTATACAACATAATAAATTAATGTCATCGTCATCATCCCATATATTTACAATCCCACTGCTGGGCACGAGTCTCCTATCAGAGTGAGAGGGAGAGTACTGGTTGACAAGTTAATGTATTATAATTTAGTTTGTGGGTGTAGGTACTACATTTCCTAATGAGGGAGTAGGTTAAGCATTAGTTACAAATAAAATTGAGACATAAAGTAAGAGGCATAGATTTTTAGATACTTTTCGCTGTCTTCGTACAAACTAAACACCTATTTTCCTAAATAATATTCTTAACAGTGGTGTTGCGTTGTCTAAAACCGGTTGGCAACGCAGCCACCCCCGCGTTTAACTGTATTTATCGTTTTTTACCGCACCCGCTGCATTCCTATGCACCCCTATCATCCCCTACAATGCGTGCACTGCTTTCGGATATCAAAGTTTTTTATTAAATCCAGTATCATTCTTATTTGAGTCAGATGTGTGTAATGTGCATTGTGCATTAGGTATCTACGTAAATTCAAATACTGATATAAAGTATGAAATGCCATGTTCGGTTGATAAGTATCTACCTGTGATGAATAATAGATTTTATCTTACTAACTATACTGACTAAAATACCAGATCTCTTTGCAGAAATCACTCAACTGGGTGGGAAAAATGTGGGAAGTATATTTATGAACTGTCAAAGAAAATCAAATCTAATGATTTAAATTATCCCTTTTGCTTAAGAGCTGGGATAAATGCTTACTGAGTTGCCATTTAACGCCACGTGCTAGCTAGCTAGAATGTAAAAAATATAATTGGGGTTAAATGTCGAGCTTAAAGTCTACTCAACGGTAAACTTTCGTGATTACACAATAGTAATGCTAAAATGTTATTGTGTTCATATTTCAAATCAAAAATAATTCTGCTCCATGTTATCCTTAAAATTGCAACAGAAACCCGGACGCTCGATGGGCGCGCGGGCGCATCATTGTTTTCTCGGCGGTGGGGCTGTGTGGGTGTCTTAGATTTTTTCTGTGCCACACAAACACGTAACCACGTATGTGTGCGTGGCATTTCTAAGAAAACTTTCGTTAGAATCGTGCGCATTGCACTTGTGTGCGTGCAACGTGCATTTTACACCTGTTTTGATCGCATCTGTGTGAGTATTTTTTCTCTCGTAGGGGTGAATGCGATGTTGCTAGATGCAGTGATGTAAATTTGACAACGTCGCGCAATTTAAATACCACCACTACTTTTCGTGCTGGGGCTGCACATGATTGTACACTTCTCATGATAGATAAAATATAGATAAAAAATAAATAACAAGTGGAAGCTAGGTAGCTTACTAGGTGAGAGAAAACTTGTTAGGTATATTTTATCCTTCTCAATTATGTTATGGAAATTGAGCTTCCGTATGTTGGTGTCTACAAACTCGTAATCATTTGTCATTTGATATTGACTTTATTTTTTTGACGACGTTGTATAAAACATGAAAATAATTATAATATAGATAGACTGAACCACAGCTAAATATATTGAAATAAATATTAGACTTAATACTTCATTGTAGGTAAATATTTTATAATTATATGCTTCTTGCAATGGGGTAAAAGTATTACTAGCAGTGTTAGTACTCGTACATACCTACATTAAATTGATGAAATTAAGTAACTAGACTTTTATAAAATATACCATTTGGTGTGAAATATTTATCTATCTAGATGATGGAGGTATAAATAAGAATATTTATTTATCCTCTCATGGGTGATGTAAAAAGATATCTTTAGTGCTTACATTTTCTGCTAATGAGTCCGTCTAGGTATCAACTACCAGATAATGGCCGCCCGCTTGTCATGTGATCCTAAACCTTATGTTTGTATCTAAAAGACAAACATAATGTATTATTTTTCAGTTTAGTTCAGATAATGATTTCATCGGTGATACGGGTACTCTAATACCAAGCAAGTAAACCTTTGCTGTAATTAAGACTAATTTTTAATATTATTGTACGAATTTATCTATTTATTTAATACAAAGTTAGGCCTTGATTTTGATGATCTTATTCTATTAGACTGGACCGTTTAAGGTTCATGATTAATCGATTCATAACTAAACTGAATAGATTTTAACGCATGCATTTCCCGGTGAGCCACACTGCACTATGTCCTAAAATCATATCTGTTCGCTCCATTCTCACTTAGGGGTTTGATTTTGAAAAGTCACTTTTAGCGAAAGCCTTCGTTATGAAGTAACTTGCCAAATGTACTCGCTGTTCCTCGCGGGTTTATTCAAATCTCTAAGGACGTTTTGAGACAAAAGATAGCATATGTCCTTCACCAAGGTTTATTCTATATCTGTACTAAATTTCATCAACATCGATTCACTGGTTCTACTTTTTCATTTAAAATATTAGTAGGGATTAAAGTTTCAGAGATTTTGAGACGGATGAGTTAGTGTTATATATGACTGTATTAGTAATTATTCATTATCATACTCGTACACATAGCATAGATACTTACTTTAAAACCAGAAATATTGTAATTACATATTGAAAGGAGGTCCATACAACTCAGCCCAAATTTGTACCTGAAGTACATGACAGCTGTCAAGTTGATAGTTTTACTATGAAATCACTATGAAACTGTTAGTAATGTGTTAAAATGGCGTGCGTTTGACATTCCAAAACTGACACTGACAGCAAATAGCTATTAAGTTGACAGTTTTTACTATAAAAACATTAAGAAACTGATAATAGTGTGTTAAAATGGCGTGAGTTTTTTCAAATTTAAAGTATTTTTTTCTCATCCCCTAGTGAGCATAAAAAAAAAGTACGACGAGTTTTAACCAGCGTAATACAGGGTAGTATTTTATCCAATAAGTGTACCCTCGGTACATTATTTGGGCAGACTTTGGTGACATCCTTTACATATTGAAATTTACAGCTGTATTCGATGGCGCTAAACCTTGCGGCCGTTTGCAAAACACTACCATCCTGTCTGCGGCTTCAAACCATTGTAGTTTCAAGTAATTTTAAGCTTCTGTTCGTTCTTATCTAGACCTAAATACCTACCTCATACCGAAAATCTTTTCAGATATTGTATGCAGCTCCTTTATTCCTAGCTTCCAGTATTCCGTAGCTCTGACGTCTCCTACGATCTATAATGGGAAATCATCATAGTCATCAGTAACTTGACGGAAAAATGAAGAGCTTGGCTATCACAGCTCGCCCCAAAACAAAGCTACGGTCAAAGTTTATACCGTAATGAATGCTCAACAAAAACTTAGGTTCATTCGTGCTTGAGACTGCAGGATAACGGGCCTCCTCGCTAACTTTTTCACTGCTTACGCGGGTCAGTTCGCAGTGTTCCGACATCGCAGACACAAAAATTAAGTTTGATAATCGCTAAATAATAACATGTCTGGCTTCGTTGGCTAAAAACGGGAGCGTTCGTAGAATCCGCTCGAATGTGACCTTAGCTAAAGTCAAATCGGTGAAGTGACTAACAGTAATAATTATTTTTTATATACGTACAGACGCCAGCAGGTCAAGCTATCCAAAACTCAAATTTCCCAATTGAAAATAAACCTTATTCAACTGTATTAAAGTTGAAAATCTATCAAAGAATTCTGACAGATTGTGGTAGCTTGATGTACTGACCTCTGTACGTAGCAAATATAAATGTTACATTAGTGTTTGTGATCGCATGGCCTTCAGTGTCGGTGTTCATCATCACACGTTCGTCTTTGTGCAGCGAGCAGAGATTTTGCAAATGATACCATCTTGGATAATGGATATTTTAATAATATGCTATTCTATATGCGAATAAGAAGACTTAAATATCTGACTTGCACTTTCGAATATATACAAGTAAATTTGTTACCCTTCTACGCACCGTTAAAAGACTGAAAAATTCCAAGTAATGTTTTATTTACCACTAGCTGTTGCTGAGGTTTCATCCCATAAACAAATGAGAGAAAAGGTAGCCTATGTCCTCATCTAAGCTCTAATCTATCTCTGTACCAAATTTCATCAAAATCGCTTCAACGGTTTAGTCGGAAAGAGTTACTTACGTATATATACGAGTTACATTAGTAGGGATTTCAATATTTATAAATGATTCACCAATTATATCTTAATGTTAAGTATCAAAAAATATATGAAATATTTGGGACATTTCATACACCACGATTCTGTCCCAAACTAAGCAGAGCTTGTACTATGGGTACCTACTAGATAATGGATATAATACATAATTACATATGTATTTTTTTTTGAAAAATATATTTATAATATATACTATAAGAAACACACAGACAAACACAAGCACTTATGTTCATACGTACAAACGTTCTTATTAACGAACTACACTAAAATCTTTAGAAAAATATTATGTAAAACTTTACGCTCACTGATAATTGGGTACTACAACTGTAGTACCCAATTATCAGTGAGATCTAGCTAGCTAAGTTAATATAAAACTACTTGATAGAGATTAATAATCTACAAAAAAAATGTATAAAAAGAAATCAATTACCTATATGTAATGTAACCATGCTGGTTCATTTCCATAGTCAATATTTTATTGCATTCCATAATGTTTTTTAAAGGTAGACTATAATGAAATGTTATTATTAAGGACCCTATCGGGCACAGCAAAATTAGGAGATAGGAAGTCTTATTTTCGCGTAAATGGAAGAAATCAACGAGGTTATCCGACAGAGAACCAAAGTAACCGACATAGCACACCGGATTAGCAAGCTGAAGTGGCAGTGGTCTGACCGTATCTGCAGAAGAACCGACAACCGCTGAGGTAGACGTGTTCTTGAGTGGAGTAATGATCTGCGAAAGGCTGCTGTTAGAAGCTGGATGCGAAAAGCCGAGGACAGGGTGAAATGGTGCACATTAGGGGAGGCCTACATCCAGTAGTGGACTAATATAGGCTGATGATGATGATGATGTAAGAAATCAGTACCTATGCCTAAGTTTAAACTAATGAGGGGGGCTAAAATGTTCACTTCACTCACGGACATACGGCTACAGAACAGGCCATACTTTTCAGTATTAGCTGACCTCTAAGTCTACAAAAGCCTAAACAATGCAAGATCAGCTTATAATGGACCCGTCTGGCAGCAACGTGCTATATATTTCCAGTATAAGCTGATCTGGACTTAACTACACAACTGTAGTGGTGAGTGCGTGAATCATACCATGATCCTCTGTGTTTGTTTCGCTGTTTCTTCTCAAATGTCGTCGGCTAGGAAATGCCACGCCATCTAGTATTATTATTGAAATATTGAATTGTAAAAGTGTCTTTAAAAAGTTTATTTACAGAAATAAATATTAAGTATTTATCATTCATCAAAGTAACCTTTTTAGGCTAGATCTTCTTTGAAAAAAACATAGCGTGGGCTGATACCGGGTATATCAGTATTCTATTATATTCTTACTTTTATGGATAAAAGCGGCTATAGGTATGTTGTACAAAGAATTCTGTCTATTTGCAAAGTCGAATGAGGTGCCCAGTCGCCTCGAGCGGTGTTTAGCTGGCAAAGGACAAACGTGTGGGATACCTACATTATACATAACAAGGCTTATACTTCTTCGTGGAATATGTAGAAATCTGATACTTAAGAAGTATTGATAGACATGAAGGATTATTTATAGGGATTATCTATTAAAAAAATATAGGTACATAGGTAGATACTTAAATAGTCTGGTTTATAGTTGAAAATAATAGTAAATTAGTATATCACATGGAAATTTACATAACATACCATAACGCTAGTATTCCCCGAAGGATAAGGCAGAGATGTACTCAAATTATACCCACAGTTCGCAGGTATGTTTACGTGCCATGTAATAGGGGACGATCCTAAGTATTGCCATTAACGGGGCTCAACACCAAACTCCGACCTGATACTGAGAATTTCATAGAAAAATCCAATAACACTGCTCGGAATCGTAGACAGGATTTCAAGCGTAGCAGTCGCTCTGACGACCACTTGGCTCATAGGCAGTCAAGAAATTTAATTTCAGTACCTACATATTTTTCTCAGCATATAAACTATGCCAGCAAAGTAAGCTGCTAGTTGGTAGTTCTTTATGAAACGTGTTGAATTATTGATTAACTTTAATTTATTGGTAATCGTTAATTTTCTTTAAATTTTAATACTCACATAATCAATAAAATAGGTATATTAATTTTATATTAAACTGCTACATAAAGACTATTTGGAGGGATGGAAGAAGAGGGAGGCATGAATGAAGATTAAAATGTTTAAAATAACCCTGAATTGCTCAGAAATGAATGTGAATGAAATTTATGTGCTTAGATTTCTATTACTAATTATTGTTGTACAGCTGCAAATACTGAGTTTAAAAATAAGTAGGTACACAAACCTAATATACCAACATTTATGAAGATTTCATGAAATTGACTTGTAAGTTATAAAAACAAAATTACTCACACCGAAGCCTGTTGTACATAACAAACGTCGCAACAGCTCAGAACTAGAAACTTTCAGAACTAGAAACTTTGGCACAGATACCGAGCGATTACACCTTTGTCGAGTCGACTTTGGATTTACCGGGAAATATTTATTACTTTCCTTCTAAAGATAAGAATTTTTGTAATACCATTGTGTTATAATTCTCCAGTAATAATAATTCTAGGCATAAACGACATTACACCTTTTGTTCTACCCAGGTGTTAGTTTTAACTTATGTGAGAAGTAATTAAGGTTAACTTTAAGTCTTTTATGTTTTTCTACTTATCTTTATTATTGTTTTAGTCTCCCACACATTCCGGAAACATGTTATAACTTAACTAAATAGGTAAGTACTTAAAAAAAAGTAAGATTAAGCTGTTACCAGGAATCGAATGAAAATGTTAATCCTTAACACTTCTTCGATTCTTAAAGAACATTGTTTTTTTTGTTTAACTATGTATTAAATAAATTAAAGCATTATCCGCCGATCTTCACTCTGGTTTATCAATGAAGACTTGGCTAGTGAATAAGCGATCATGCAGTTGATGTCTCGCAGAACAATACCGCTAAAAAGATTGATAGTGATAACAATCCCAATAAGTCCGTGACTACACTGGCTACGTAGCTCGACGAAGTTGGGCAACGCCGCACCGCGGTAACAGCGGAATTCGATTCTCGGAAACCAATTATATTTTGGTATAATAATTATGACTGTGATGGTATGGAAAAATAATAACAGAAATATTGTTTTAGAGATATTTCAAGTTACTGTAGATTTTTGGAAAAACATTTAATGCGCTAACTGTAACTTCAACTTATTTTAAAACAGGTATTTGCTTCTATGTACATATGGATTTTATTAATGAATTATAATAATCACGTATCACGGTCGTGATAAATCAGTGCACAAATGAATTTGTTATCTTATATTTAAATGTGACCGCGGATTGATCAGTTTTCATGTTTAAACTAACAGATATCGAAATGAGAATAAAAGTCATACTAGCTTTTGCCCGTGGCTTCACTCATTTTTAATTTAAAAAATAACAACACGGTGATCTCTTCTTCAACAGAGAGATCAAGCATGTTCTATTCTACTAATTGAAATAAGATTGAAGTTACGAGTATTATGTATTCCACCAGTGAATATAGAATTAACATTTATTAGTAGTTTTTGCGCATTCCAAAAACAAACAGACAAAATTCCAAATATTACTTTTTTGGGTTTATGGCCGTTTATATACTATATCATACATGTTTTTTTAAAACATTATCTTCAATGTACAGACACAGCTTCTTTACAGGTTTATAAAAGTATAGAAAGAATAAAAGTAATTTAATTAGATTAGTCGCTCGCAGTGCGACCTCGGCTCGCGCGAAAGTTGTCGAAGCTCAACTTTGTTTGTCAGCCTGTGTGTTTATTGCCTTCGTCCCTCATAAAATGTTATGAATGATACAGTTCGCGAGGCAGGGATTAACCGTTTAGTAGCTGCGTTTGGTATCCATTATACGTTTAGTTCGGCCTTTTTCAGACCTTTTTGTGTTGAATATTTTCAGCTATATTTATATGACGGGTGTCCCGAGCACTTTTTAACAGCTAAACAAAGGTTCACTTGAATGTTGTTGTGCATTGTTTTAGTATTCTGCTGCGATTTTTGTACTCATATGAAGTCTGACATGTTTTCTGTTTGTTTTTTTTTTTTTTTACTTTTTACGTGAAAGGTGACTATGGTTATTATGTTAGAACTTTTTTTACAGGACCTAATTCCTCACTCAAGGTTTTATTGAGTATTATAATTTCAATTCTTGTTCTTGTGTAAGTAAGCGCAGTTGATAAGTTACTATTCATATTTTGAATACTTAACCTAATTAATATTTCTGCATTAATTATACTATACGGATAAAAATGAAGCAGATCCCTACAATAACCTAAGTATTAATTAGCAAACACGATAGAAAAACAATAGTTTGGACCCTCGTGAGGGTCACGGTTTCTTTACCTAATATAATAAATTTAATGTATTATTTTTATTTTATTTAAAGATATTAATTCCTCAAATAAATCTCACTGAATGAAAAGGATACTCTCAACAAAACAAGAGTGGTACGCGCAGTAAGGTGTGCGGGAACAAGGAAGCCTCTTTATTTCTGTGAAGGAAGCTATCGGCACAGTCCGAGAAAATCGATGTCGGCTCCCCTCATAGTTTGCATGGCCATCGTCCGGCCGGCGACCACCACGCAACAGAAACACCCTGCTTAACTACAACTTAGCCTACATCTGCGATTTTTTATTAAAATATTAATATTGTATGGTTGGACGTAAGGGGTAATGCTTTCGACGTGTTTAGAAAAAAATTAAGGAACCGCGCCCGCCCCCACGTGTCCTCCCTCACCCCTCGCACGTCCACGATGCAAAATTTTCAGTGCCCTGCGCACCGCTCGGCCACTCTGATAATACAAGCTTTTGCACAGGTTTTGCTTACATGATTACTTTAACTTACGTATTATATAGAAGACAACTTTTTTGATTGAGTTAAACATTTCAACATTATACCTACTTAGATGTACCTACTATAGTGTAGGTAGGTAGATGTTCAGTGTAAATAATATTAACACGGAAGGTCAAACTCCCCAATTATTTTACACAAACTTATTTGTTTTAGTCTCTTTTCTACTTACTTCTACAAAGATGCATACTAAAGTTCATAATGACCGCATAACTTAGGTTTTATTCTCTTTAGATCTTTTTCGGTTATTGACTTCGAATAAGGAAATGACATTTGGCTTGTCATCTATAATCACGAGTTAATATCAACACATACCTACACACATATTATGTGCATTTTTTTATTGTTTTCTGATCAACTGGTCGATAAAGCGGCTAAAATTATTTCAATACCAAGGTGACCCGCATCGCTTTGAATATAATATGCATCAGTTATAAACAATGCACTTAGCAGTTTCAAATTATTGTTTACAATTTTGTGTTATTTTTTTTACGTACAACATAATAAAAGGAGATTTAAAATTTAGAGAATTTCGTCGCAGGGCTCTGTCCGCCCGCATTGTAAGGGTGGGTGCTATCGCTATCCTACTCGGACGCAGCTTCACCGGACATTTCGACCGGGCATTTCAATTTTGAGAAAGAGTAGGACCACCGCTCCCCCGCGCACCCAACCACCCCCCTCTCGTCCGTCTCGCTCGCACTAAGGACACACAAAAGGACGAAGGAGCGATAACTTCATCACCGTGCGACGGTCTCACTCGCACACACGCCACGGTGGGGGACGACGTTGCGAATTGTTATTGAAGTCATGCCCCCGAAGGCGACTTCGGGAAGGCTGTCAGTTGCTAGTAAACGTTCGCAGCGTCCGTACCCGGTTGACCCGCGACCGTGACGCCTTCGCGCCGCACCTACCGCACTTCAAACTACAACGCCACCGGGTTTACAAACAAGTGCCAAGTTGTTACGCCACTATTTCTTCTGTGATTTTAGTTTATTAAAGACTTTGTTAATTATTATTAGACTTTTACGAATGACAATAAGTTATCGCTTCGCTACAATGAAACTTTTGGTCGAGTGATGCGGATAGTGATAGCCGAGCGGCCGGTGGAGTGTTGTTGATGGACCTGGGAGTAAAGAGGCCGAGCGCGCGACCGCCCCGCGGGTGCAAGTGTTTACAGGCGCGCACGTGGCCGCGTAGTACGCCCGCGCGCCGAAATGCCGCGAAAAACTTTCTTCGGAAACATTGCCGCTGTTTAAGTGGAGTTGCGAGGGGAAACGCGCGGACCGCGACCATGACATTAACCTGTGGCGCCTGATTAAGCGTGGACTACATGTATGTCGACACGAGAAGTGCCGTTTTTTTATTATTTTTTTTCGTTGGAGGAGACGGTGCTCTCCTTAGGATTGATGATTTAAATGGCTAACAGCGGCGCTGTTTCGTCGACTTTATCGTCGAGGGACTATCATTGTAAGATTTGTGATCTCTATTTGGACACTGTCGATTCATTAGAGGTACACTTGCAATACCATAAAGAAAATTTATACGTGAAGTGGGGTACGCAAAACTCACAGAATGATACCGATAACAATAACGGTGCCAAAGTAAAGATCGAAACGACGGTGTCGGCACCGGCCGACTCCAGTGACAACATGATCACCAAGCCCAGCCCCGAGTTCCAGCAGCGGGCCACGCCGGAGACGTCAGCGCAGTTCCCTCACCCCGCTACCCCGCAGAGCTACCACAGCGCGCCCTCGCCCTACCAGAACCCTGACCAGACAAACTTTTCGCCAGGAGCACAGTTCGGTAATAATTACTCTCATTCTGGCTTCCCACAAAATCAGCATTCTGAACAGATAAACTGGGAACAGTCCCAATACAACCAAGAGTATCACAAACCAAACCGGTTTCATCCATATAACATGCAAGAGCGAGTGTCGCAAGTATCATCTTCGAGCCCGTTGTACGGGCAGCCACTCAATCAACCAACACCTTCACCTTCTCCGAACCAATGTGACAAGTGTGGGTTCGTATGTGACTCTGCCGTCCAACTCAATGAACATTGCAGCTCTGCTCATGCGGGTACCAGCACAGCTCCAACATCGGCAACATCAATGCCATTCCAACAATATCCGGGAAAACAATACAATAATTCCGGCTACCAAAATGAAAATACTAAGGTAAAGGAAGAACATGAAGAGTCATCAGATATCTTAGATTTGGATTCCCAAAAAGTTGTTTATCAAGGAAATGAGGGTGACCAACCTACGGCGACCTTTGAAGAAACGCCAACTCAAGGCCGAGAAGTTAACACACGCACGGTGCCAATGATGCCCTGGGAGACCCAAAAGTTATACAGTAATCCCCAACTCAACGGAGACGTATCTCTTTTCAAAGAACAAAAGATGTTTGCCGAACAAAAGGCTTATCAAACTGAAGCAAAATTGTTCCACCCCGAGCAAAAATTTGCTTATGCGCAAGACAAGTTTCTCAGTGTACATCACGATCAGAAACCTTTTATGCATGTTGACCAGAAAATATATCCTGGCGTTCAAATGCCTCCTCTTGCTGATTACTCGGGGCCGGTAGCATCTTCAAATCCTGATATGAAACCACCGTATCGACCATACGATTCCCCGGCCGCACCACAAATAACAAGTACGCAACCTGCAAATCCTACATCGTCAACACTTCCTACTATCGGAGGAAAAGGTGCAAATTGGAAGTCTAACGAAGCACGAAGACCAAAGACGTACAACTGCACCGCTTGTAATAAGTGGTTCACTAGTTCCGGTCATCTAAAAAGGCATTACAACACTACATTGCACAAGAACGCGGTGAGGTCATCTGGGCAGCCTGATCCGGCGTCGCTGCCTATCTCAAACCACCACCACCCGAGTCGCGAGATGTCGCGCGCGCAACAGCAGTCTGCCGACTCCAACACGCAGAGCCCCGTCCCATCCGAGGACGGCCGCAGCGTGGATGACGCCGCGCTGCAGTCGCCCTACGCTTCGCAGTCCTTCGATCGATCGCATCGGGTGGCCACCATGCAGGCCAAGTCACCATACACGCATCTTCAACAGGGTAATTTAGATAATAATTTCAGTAATAATCCTTTAGCTAATCACCCTTTACAACACCAGGTGGGGTCACATCCGCTCAATATGGGTAGTCAACCGCCGGGTATAGGGAATCCGAACGATAGTAATCACCAGTCATCTAAAGGTGTAACAATGTCAACGGCAGGGAATCCCCCAAACGGGGAAGCAGGTCCCTCTGTTTCTCAAAATCACCATATGAGGGGCCTGCTATCAGTGTCAACCAACAATATTTCAACTCCAGTTCTAACCCAGAGTACGCCGGCGCTTACGGCGCACACTCTGCCTCCGTTCAGTCATTTGGGTGTCAACCCGTACAGTCCGAGGTCTACGGATCCTTTGGGGCCTTCGGTTCCGGACCCCACGCACACCCCTTTATATTTGGGTCAGAATTTTCAGCAGACTATAGCACCGAACTACCCAAACGGGATGGCCCCCCACGTTATGGATATGGCTATCAACAATCTGCCTATAGCCAATCCGGCTACTTTTGGTGAATCTACACCTGAAGAGGTCGAAGTTATGGAACAAGAAACGTCCAGCGAGCCTGCCGGCGGACGCCTGCCAAGCTTCTCGCAGCTCCAAACGCAGAGCTTCAGCGTTTATGTTTCTAACTATATCACACAGCCTAACGTGGGGGGTCAAGTTGTCGCTGACGAGTCGACCGCCGGTTATATTATCGTCGACTCTGTTCTGCAGTATGGCAATCCTGAGATAAGTGGACACAGTATAGAGTACGATTATAACTTTTCACCAAAAAAAGTCAAGAATCTGGATGTAATGGATTATGATCCAGAACATAGTAAAGTTTATCCGTACGGATACGCCGTAGAAGGAAAAACTATAAAACGCGAGATTGACATGTTACAAACAGATTCGAGCGAGCTTCAGATTTTAAAGATAGAGGATATCATGGATTATGCGAATAAGGAAAATTATGGGACTCAGATGAAGTCCCCGGCTAGTCCGGAAAGTGCGAAAGCTGAAAACGAAAGTCGCGGCTCACCAGCGGTATCCTCCACTGTGCCGAGCACACCTCTCGCTGAGAGGAACCAGATGAAGAAATCTGCTGCCACCACCGTGCACAAATGTTACGAGTGCGATAAACTGTTCAACAAAGGCTGCTATCTAACGCAGCATAATAAGACATTCCACTCAGGTGCAAAGCCGTTCAAATGTATTCGGTGTGGCAAGCGTTTCTCAGATGATGCTTCGTACGAATGGCACTGCGTCAAGCACTCGGACAATAAGCCTTTTAAATGTAACGAGTGCCCAAAGTCGTTCAATCACAAGTCTGACTTGCGCCGGCACATGTGTTTACACTCTGACTGTAAGCCTTTTACTTGTGACCACTGCGGCAAAGGGTTCATAAGGAAAGATCACATGGTGAAGCACTTTGGCACACACAAAAAAAAGATTCGCTCGTCGTCGTCGCCGACGTCTTCGTCGTCGGTGTCGTCGACATCGGCCTCCCCCACAATGAACTCGCGCGCACTCAATATCGCATTCAACTGAACTCCATACCGAAGGTGTCGCTCTCACATATCATTTCATACTTGCCGATACCGCGTATTAAAATATTTTCATTTAGATGTCATAGTCAATCTATATTCCGACGGGATATTTAGTTGGAACGTTTTAAGTGTTAGTAGGGTGGCCGCGGCGCGACTCCGACGCACACGTTCAGCGGTTCAGTTCGCAGCTCGTTTTTTGTTGTTCATTCAACTTAACCTTGCGTCCGGCCGGCACAAGGTGACTTTACATGCCTGAGCGTCTGGGCGCTAAACATATAATTACATGACGTTAGAGTAATTCTACGATATCATTTAGATCGAACCATATCATTTTTACATATTGAATACGGAAACAACGTAGTAGTAATTAGATAAAGTAAAGAACGTCGTTTCATTTGGATAAAACCGGATGCGACGTACATCACATATCTTATTTTATTGTAAAATATTATGATCTATAAGCAGTTTTCTTTACTTTAGTTAAAATTCTATGTTTCCTTATAATTGTTGAAGTTTAAGAACGATGTGTATTTTAAAAACTATTTAGAGTAATTTTTGTAAATAATGGGACACGATTGCCAGACATTTATTTTAAGTAGGAACTGGAAAAATACAAATGGTACACCGGAGATAAGTGTTATGCTTTAATTATACGATGGGTACAAATTGACATTTCGAACGGTTTAGATGAATATTGCCAAAATTTAGGTTTAATGGCAAACTTTGTAATGATGATAGGTCAAGTAGTGTAAGCGTTCATGTGCCGGGAGCGGCGCAAGCGCAGCTCTCGCACTTGGAGCGGGCGCGGGCGACGCGACTCACGCGACCCGCGCGTCTCTGCTGCGTAGCTATTTAGTGTTTTTGTTCTAGGTGTAAAATCTTCTATTGATTATAATTATTACACGTATTGATATTTTCCCGGTGCTTCCTATTATTATTTTGTCTGTTAACATTTTGTTTTGATATTGTAAGTTAGTTGACTTCTTTGTTTAAAATTCTGAATTTTTTCCTAAAATGATTAATACTAATTTATATCCAATTAAGTTACCATACGTTATTTGAACGAATTTAGTTATACATTCCTGTTTCGTTAGTGGTAGGAAAGTAGTCTTCCTAAACGTTGCCAAATTGATTCCGCCAACTGTCTGTTGCGAAACGATTTAATTTTTAATGTTTTAGCCTAATGATAATGAAATCTCTAGCAATAATTTAACATAATAATGTAAATGTTTCTTGTATAGTATTAAAATAAAATGGCCAGGAGTATTGATTTATATACAGAACAAGTTATAAGGGAATCATGAATTATTTGTATATAGTATTGTGAAAAACGGTAAAATCACATTACGAACGACATATCAAGGCCGGAATGCGTCTACGCAGGCGTGTCAGCTGACTCGTTTTGTGCATCACATTATCGATACAACTATAATAAATTAATTTTGTACTAAGCGCATGCGCTGTCGCTGATCATACTGTCTTAATAAACTTACGATCGTACTCAGGTACGCATGCAGGACGACACTGGCACGCCGCGCAAACGCATCCATATCAGCGGTCGTACACAAATTTAATCGGTTACCGAATATTTGTTTATCATTATATAAAAAGTGCAATATGAACATTATATCGACTTAATTTTTGATAATGTTTGTATTTGAATGTTAATTATATTGCAGAAATATTTTTATACACATAGAATAACAATAACAACGTTGATCTACCTCATCAGCGAATAACTATATACATTATATAATATTTGCAAACCGAGACCATATCGTACGGAAAAGCAATTATTGTTAGTAGCATTTCAGTGACCAATAACTGTGAAATCCTCGGACCGATTGGCCTACCTCTTTAGAATACAAATTAACTTATACGAAAATAATCAAAAAATACCAGCGCGATAGTATATTTGCCAACTATACGGCGTTATATATCGCACTATATACATACAAACAATATACATACCACAATATATCTTTATACAATATTTCTGGAAAATTATATGAGCTGTTTGTGAAAAGTAATACATAAAATATGTTATATTGTTGAGAATATTGTATAACAGTGAAGTTTTTTCTCTTTAATATGACGTGTGAAACAATATACGAAACTTAACTACCTCAAGTAACGAGTAATAGGGTTAGTGTTGCGAGGGCGGGCGGCGCGGGTGGCGGGCGGGACACTACGATATACCTCATCTTGCCTTCCATGTTATGTTTAAAGAGTGATACGTTATACACAAGCCAGACGTGCGCGTGACCCGCGCCCTCAGTCCCTCTCCGAATATATACATATATAAATATATATATTAGAAGGCATGTTTGTCTCCCTCATACTGTTTAAAGCACACACTAGTAGTATCAATTAGACATAAACTTATGTAAATATATAATTGTTATTTATCATATTCTATTATCGAACTCATCGATAGACTTATATTTAAATAAGTTAAACGTAGCAATTTCAAGTTTATAACAATAGATTTAAGAATGATATAGATAAGATTTTTGTGATGACTATTGTGTATAATGTATTAATTTAATAATCAGTTACCAGATGATTTCTGTTACATTGAGTTGAGTAAAATCGGAAGAGTTAAATACGATAAGATGTTGTTTTTTTTATATCTTGTTCCCTCGTCCAGTCGTGTCTATATATCTGTAGTGTCAGATATTGCATGCATTTTATTTTGTTTAATTATTGACATTTGTTAGCGTAGCGACAAAATTTAACATCAGTAGACGACGTTCGGGTGGAAGCGGTTACTATTACAATACAGCGTTGAAAATCTTTACACTGTTCGAAGTTTTCTTCACGAGTTTCCACTCGAAAGTTGTCTAAATCATAGAGATAAGTCTTGATTATAGATATATCTAGTGTAAGGCGACAGATCTGTCACACCGCTACGGCGAAGGCTCTGCGCTCTGCGTTGATTCGTTTACGTTTGTGGGTAGTTTGTTCACCGATGTTGTCATTTGAAGTTTATAGCCCAACATCAGATCTCATTGTAGTTACGTGTAGATTGATTTTACAATATCTATTGCTACAAATGTGAACGAATCACACAAGTTATTCTGATGCGAACTTTTTGTATGTATACCTATAGCAAAGCGATTTTACATTTTTATGTATTGTTTGTAATTTCCCAGAAAATGGACGGGAACATAGGTAATGTCTACAGTGTTATCGCTGGTAAGGTTTGCACAATGTCTACGAGGTTGCTGTAGCAGTAGTGTTTGTTTCAGATCTGTGAGTTAATATAAATTTAATGTGAAAAATATTCTTGTTTCATTTCCCTATATCCCTATGCAATGTGCGATTTTTTATGCTGAGCAATCATTTTTATTTCTATGTTATACTTTGACACTAACACTGTAGGTATATGTAAAATGTTATTAACAACTTGACCACTTTTTCAAGTAATGAGCTTTATTAGAAAGCTCCTAAAATTGTAATACTATTTTTGGAATTACAATAAACAAATAATTAAATTAAAAAAAAAATAGGTCAATCTATTGAAATTGTGTTAATGTTCAGTTTATTATAAAATTCTACTAATTATAAATTTATGACTAATATAAACTTCTGAAAATTCTATCGGTATTAGGTATAATTTGAAGGATTTTGATATGAAAATAAAATTATTGTTTTGATAGGATGACCTATTAATTTTTTTACAGTAAAACACTTAAATAACAACATAATACACACACATCCAAAGCTGTTTAACATTTTACATACAATACTATTCAGGTATAATATTGTGATTCATTAACATTGCCAGCTTCCTGAAATACCTTTTCCTAAAGTATTTAAATAGTGGGGGGAAGCCTTTGCTCATTAATAGGACAGTAATAGGTATCAATGAAAATATAAAAATAATTCTTGATAGTCACGCCGTCATCATCAGTTCATTTATTGTTCCATTTGGGCACGGGTCTCCCCTCATTCGAGAAGGATTTACCTATACTTCATAGCTAGTGTTATGACATGGGTCATGCCTCAGTCAGCCTCGAGTTAAAAAAATACGCACACACAACGTTTTTAGGTACAGAGGCCAAGCTACCACAATCTGTCTAATTTCTTTGATTGATTTTCAACTTAAATACAAAACCATAATTTAATGTTCAATTCAAAATTTGACAGTTTTGGATAGCTTTACCTGTTGTCGCTTTACTTAGTGCCACAAACCGCGGGTACAAATCTAAACTCCGAGCTGCCACGGAATTTCGGTAGGTTAATACCTACCGAAATCCCATCAATCAATCAATACCGAATTCCATCAGAATACTGCAACCCAATCTCTGTGTAATACACGGAGATTGGGTTACAGTATTCTGATGGAGGTCGCTTCGTGTAAAATACTGCAAATCTAGTTCAAGTGGAAGACAGCCAAACAGTTGCAACAAGTGAAGAAGGATGATCCAGTTAAGCCAAATCTTTCTCTAGGGTCTGTTAAATATTCTTGTTTTCAATACACTTACTGTAATTTTCATAGGATCTCATTATTATCCTATGAAAATTACAGTAAGTGTATTGGACAGTTTTGTCGATATAAGGGCAAAATAGTGGTATTATTATACTGTCAAGCGTGGCGATGTAAGCAGAGCTGTTCATGGAAGCATCGCAGCCAACGGACTACTGGCCGAAGTAAGTATGTATCGTAAGTATAAATAAAAAACAAAGGAATTTGTACAATGATGTAATTAAAGACATTTTATTTCGAAAACCTATGACAATCGTTAGTGGTCAGAAGCCCAATAAGCCTGAAAACCATATTATCCTCAGGATGTCGGTATTTCTCAGAAATTGCGTTGATATTCAACCTCATCTGATAAGACTGGAAGGCGATCCCAATATGGTAAGAAAAGGCCAGGAGGAAAAAGAAAAAGTCCAGAAACGTACTTTCACAGGTTATTTTATTTTCATATAAGATTGCAATAAAAAAATAATCTATAACAATACCTGCTTAATTTTATACAAATATTCGCTTAAGAACTTTAAAATCTTAGCATGGAAAATGCCAAAATATACAAAAAGATAACAATTATTAGTTACTAATGAAAATACCTAATATTTACTTTAATACTTAGTTCCCTAGTTTGGAACGTTTTGGATTTACATCAGAAAAAAAGTACTTTTTATGCATTAAAATGACTTGTTTCTCGACATACCTACTTAAACTTTATCTTGTAGACATTTTAAATTATTATATTTTTATGTATTAAGTAACTGGGAAAGAAAAAAATCGTAATAACCGATATGTTCTTAAGTATAAGTGATATTTTCCATATGAGGGCGATAAGGGTGTCGAGAGCTGCCCGCCCGCCCCGTGCCCGTACAAAAGACTTAAACGGGCCAACCCTGCTGCTCCTAGTATAAATTTTATAGTATAAAATTACATATTCCAAAATATTATGTTAATTGAAATCATTACGGTTATAAAATTACTATCAACTTTAGAAAATAAATAAATGTTCAGGAATCTTTCGATTAATAAGCGATTATAAAAAATATAGATTTTTAATAATAATCAAATTAGTAATTTAGCTATGTCTAAAAATATATAATGATCTATAATTAATAATACATATTTTTGAACATTTTACACAGTTCATAAAAAATAGAGAGATATAATATTGTTTTTGTACACCAAGAAGCATAGTAATATAAAAAAAAAAATCTTAAAGTAGTACAATTGGTCTTATAACTAAAAGCAATTTCTTACTGAAAATCATTGGATGTAGGTACACGGATCATGTAAGAAAACATAAATGTACCTACACATAAATATTTAAATAATAAAAGAAAAATTACATTAAAATAGTAATAATAAAAAATACTTTTAATTATACACAGTACACACAGCTGTCTGTATGTTTTGTGTATAATAAAATTATCATCAAGTTTTTAAATGATTAAATGATATTTATTTCTGTAAATAGATCTTTTAAAGACACTTTTACAAGTTATTTAGAAAAGGAAAAATTGGACCGCGGGCAGGATTTGAACCTGCGTCTTCTGGTTAGGTACACCAGACGCTATGACCACTAAGCCACCGCGACTCCTACCCGTCATGTCGAATTTTTCCTTCCCATACTGAATTTACGTCTTTATGGTGACGTCAGTAACACCTATTGAAATGCAACTTTTTGCTTTTCAACCGACACAACTTACTTTACAGTTGGTTAAATGTCGAACGATGCCACCTTACCTTGTAACTATCTTTTTGTATATTTTTGGCATTTTCCATGCTAAGATTTTAAAGTTATTTAGAAAAGGAAAAATTGGACCGCGGGCAGGCTTCGAACCTGCGTCTTCTGGTTAGGTACACCAGACGCTATGACCACTAAGCCACCGCGACTCCTACCCGTCGCAAATTGCCCGCGGTCCAATTTTTCCTTTTCTAAATAACTTTAAAATCTTAGCATGGAAAATGCCAAAAATATACAAAAAGATAGTTACAAGGTAAGGTGGCATCGTTCGACATTTAACTAACTGTAAAGTAAGTTGTGTCGGTTGAAAAGCAAAAAGTTGCATTTCAATAGGTGTTACTGACGTCACCATAAAGACGTAAATTCAGTATGGGAAGGAAAAATTCGACATGACGGGTAGGAGCCGCGGTGGCTTAGTGGTCATAGCGTCTGGTGTACCTAACCAGAAGACGCAGGTTCGAATCCTGCCCGCGGTCCAATTTTTCCTTTTCTAAATAACTTTAAAATCTTAGCATGGAAAATGCCAAAAATATACAAAAAGACACTTTTACAAGTCAATATTTTACATTTTTTTTAAGCTCCGGCATTTCCTAGCTGACAACATCTGAGAAGAAACGCCGAAACAAATTCAGAGAATCATAGTCTCTTTTAAAGTCCAGACAATGTATAGTAACAAATATGTGTCTTACAATGTAGGGCAAAGTCTGAAATGGCCTTTTGAAGAAAAAGCCATAAAGGCTTTGAGTAGACCAGTCCCAACTGACGGCACGCATGCATCAGTCATTGTGTAGCTCAACCATAATTTAGGGAGCTCATCAACCCGTCCCACGACGACGATACCAGATCAGAGAAACATTTGCGTAAGCCACCAGACTGTTCAAAGCTAAGTATGTAAGTTGTCATGCGAACACCAGGGCTCCAACATTGTGTTGCGGGGGTCTTATGGTAGTCGCTTCGTGTAAAATACTGATATTCAGCCACATCTGGTTAGACTTGAAGCTAAAGTAAATTCACCATCATTCTCCGAGTCTTTTCTCAACTATGTTGGGATCCCAACATAGTTGAGAAAAGGCTTGGAGAATGATGGTCAATTTCGATAGTCGCTGAAAGCTGAAAAGTGGGAGCATGGCAACAGTTAGACGAGCTGCACGAGGATCAAAAGAAACAAGTATATATTATTTATTATATTATATTCATTGCGTTGCGGTGATAGCCTAGTCGTATGACCATTGGACTGCCCTAGATTCGAACTCGTGACCGTCGACTTGGCAGTCCAATGGTCATACCACTAGGATATTACTGCTCATTCTTGCTTAACGACAAAATATTCAGCAATGCGGTAGACAAACCCCTTAAAAAATCTAGGTACGATCAGCAACGAAAGTCGGTGAACATGTTATAATCTTCAATATGATTTTTAATAAGTACGAAGTTACTGACCTGTGAAGGTTATGCAAAATAATTGCATAGATTACCATTTAATGTTTCCCTTACCTTCATATTAAATCGCTAGACAAATTTTGGATCTGTGATATTTTTAAAATTTAGCTGTATTCAGTGACTTTCGTAGCTGACCGTACCTATCTAATATATAAAATTCTCGAGTCACAGTTTTCGTTGCCATACTCCTCCGAAACGGCTTGACCGATTTTGATGAAATTTTTTGTGCTTATCGGGGAGGTCTGAGAATAGGCCAACATCTATTTTTCATACCCCTAAATTTTTTTTTTATGGCCGACCAACGTTTGCGGGGTCAGCTAGTAATATAATAAAATAATCATTCTCAATGAACACCTGAAAATCTTTTTTTTCCATACAATGACGTCAACGCTGCCGGTGTCAGTGACGTAGGTAGGATCACTGTTACCAGTCGTGTTCTGCAAGTGACATAGACATATTATATAAATTGTAATTTTTCTGTATCTAATTAGTATTAGAAAACATAAACCTTTATGGCTTTTCCCATGTTGGGGTCGGCTTCAAGTCTAATCAGATGTCAGTCTGTCATGCCGTCGGATATCCTGGACTCAATTTCTGGGCAATGCCTGATATAATAAATATCTAAGGATATAATAGATATCCTTAGATATTTATTGTACTTATACTTTACTTTCCGATGGCAATTCATCATCATCATCAACCCATATATTATCCCACTGCTGGGCACGGGTCTCCTCTCACAGAATGAGAGGGATTAGGCTATAGTCACGCTGGCCTAATGCGGGTTGGCAGACTTCACACTATCTTCACTTCCGTCGAGAAAATCTCTAAGGCATGCAGGTTTCCTCACGATGTTGCAGTGCGATAGCAATTGCTTCGTGTAAAATACTGATATTCAGCCGCATCTGGTTAGACTGGAAGCTGATAGCCATTGTACTTTCTAGTAATGTGATTCTTTCTTCCTGAAATCATAAGTTAAAGATATAATAATAATAATAAATAAATATTTTGGGTCATTTTATACACAGCACCATCTAGTCCCAAACTAGTCCCATCTAGTTAGAAAGAAGGATAGTTAGAAGGTAAAGTAGCATCGTTCGACATTGAAGTTGTGTCGGTTGAAAAGCAAAAACTTGCATTTCAATAGGTGTTACTGACGTCACCATAAAGACGTAAATTCAGTATGTGAAGGAAAAATTCGACATGACGGGTAGGTATCGCGGTGGCTTAGTGGTCATAGCGTCTGGTGTACCTAACCAGAAGACGCAGGTTCGAATCCTGCCCGCGGTCGAATTTTACCTTTTCTAAGTAACTTTAAAATCTTAGCATGGAAAATGCCAAAAATATACAAAAAGATACATATGCTCATGTTTTACCTTACCCACACACATATTTGTGTCCTGTGGGAATCGAAACCACGACAGCAGCGATCAGCAGTCCGGCACTCGAACCATTACACCACAGACGTCGTCGGATAGAAGATAGATAGATAGAATATACTGAAGAAATGTTTCAGTTTATTTCCTTGTTGTAAACGTGAACTTAGTCGCCATTGGGTGTTTCTTGTATTATAAGTATTTATTGGAACGAAGTTCCTTATCGCGCGTTGTGAAAGGGGGCTAGACGGAAAAAATTCTTACGAAAAAGTTATCACGACACTTTTTTCGAAATTCAAATATTGTTGACAAGCATTCAAATATTATTGAGTGAATGACAATATTTGAATTTCGCGCGTTGTGAATTGTTGAGTGTATACAGGTTTTTTTATTTTTTATTATTAAATTTTAATGAAAAGAACTTCGTTCCATCCGGGTGTGCCTTGACACCTCTCAAGTTTTTTATTTATAACAAAAATAAGTATATAAGTATTTTATCCATTGTACAAGCTCTGTTTAGTTTGGGACTAGATGGTTGTGTGTAAAATGTCCCAAAAATATTTATTTATTATTTATTGGTCGTTATCATTAATGGCATACACTAATGACAACCCTAAAGTATATTCTGTCCTTTTTCACTAATATTTGTAAGAAAGAGATATAGAGAGTGCGTAGATTAGTGCGATGTGCAACAGTAGCCCCTATGGTGACAAATAAAAATGGAGAGTGAAATGCCCAGTACAATCTACTTGTTATTCAACTAGATTGATTGAATTGACTGCCTCATTAGTCCAGTGGTCCTAAGCGCGACTGCTACGCTAGAGGTTCTGGGTTCGATCCCCAGGTCGAGCAAAGTGTTATAAAATTCTCAGTAGCAGCTCGGAGTCTGGATTTGTGCCCGGTTAATTTCAATAAAAACCTAAAACATTCCGGCGGATGTGGGTGTACTAATGCCTGTATAGGCGTGATGGTATGTATTTGTTTTCAACTAGTGTTAGTAAAACAATTACAAACTCATATACTCACACAAAGCTCGTTTTTGAGTTTGACATCGTTGGTGCATGCTCGAAAGGGAACGCGTGGCGCGGCGCGGCGGCGAGTGCCGGCGCGGCGCGATGACCTACACCGGTTTCGCTTTCATTCGAAGGTCACAACTGAATCAGAGCTGGCTAGAGCGGAGACGCGGCGTGATTTTTTTTATCGATATGCGATTTTTTTGTCGTTGCAACCTACTTACTGCTCCTTCTAATGTGTTCGGGAACATATAGAAGGGAAATATCGCACCATGCCAGTAGGCTTTAAACATACCAAGACGTCTTCCCCAAGCGGCGGGCATATTATGTTCCACATAAGTTGGAAAAATCTTGAAAAGATTTTATTTTTTTTATTTGTTACGTAAAACAAACAATCGTACGGATATAGCTTAGTAAGTGGAAATGGCAGCCTATAGGTAGACGCTAGCAACCACCATTAATATCTATAATTCACGCGTTAAGATCGATCTTAGTTGTTGTGTCATTTACCCAATTAATGTTTGTCATGGCACTTTCACGTAAATAAGAGAGAAATTTGATGCAACGAAATCCCTAAATTAATAATTTAGTCCGGCCCTAGCCCTTGATCAGGGTAGAGCAAGATTGTCTTTCAGAACCCTTTGGTCCCTGGTTTCATTTCACATAAATTGTAGTTCGGTTTTATTATATTAATAATAATTATTATTTAATTCAGCCATAAAATCCATATCATTACAATTATGGTTAGTAGACGCAACTTATATAAATATTAGTAGGTACTGCTAGTTTAAAAATCTTATAAATGAAACCCTAATTCATATTATTATACTTTCCGGCAGCGTCAGGAGCGCAGTTATGCATACGAGTCCAATACTCTCGGAAAGCAGTCCGGTCTGTCAGTTATCACTCTCAGGATGCTTTTGGCGCTCCCATGAATCCTGCATAACAAAGATTTTCTGTTCATTTTCACATAATTGCTCTTCATCCCAGGTTTGCCATCAAAAACATTAAACATATTAGAAAATAATTATATCAGCCGCTACGGAAAATTGCCTAACCCGTAAACGTTTGAAACTGGATTGAATTGATTTGTTTATTAAATGTTGCACTTATTATACGAGGGACATACCAACCGTGAATGTCAGTCGTGACTCAATGTTCGGAAGCAGATAATAATAAATATTTTTGGGACATTTTTACACAGCACCATCTAGTCCCAAACTAAGCAGAGCTTGTACTATGGGTACTAAACAATGGATATAATACTAATATACTTTTTTTTTGTAAATACATACGTAAAATACATAAGAAACACCTAGACAAACACAAATACTCATGTTTTTCCCACGCAAATATTTGTGTCTTGTGGGAATCGAACCACTAGACCACAGATAACTACCATTTCATTGAATATCTTTTGCTTTTCTTTTTTATCTAAAAGTCAACGTGTGAAACTATCGACATACGACCATACACCGCACATCACTGACCGCCAATAACTTCGAGAATCGTTGCTACAATAACAACATTATTTAATTGAACACATGTTCGTGACAAACTCTGTACATATTTATCGAGGAATATTGCGTTTCTTATTTATCTACATCTATATATTAGCTGTAACCGGATTAGGTTACGTGATAACTCGGACGTTTTCAGATGACACGCCAATTTCGTGGGCCCATATTTTTGTGAATATTTGGAAAGTTACATGCCTTTTTGAATAATTATGTTTAGGGTAAAATGAATGGAACATTGTTATTAATTAGAGACATGTTTTATCGCTTTTTTTCAACCATACTTAGATCTAGAGTGTAAGGTGGACTTCATTTCGAATGAATGCCCAGTTGTGGGACAGTATTGGGTTGAATTACAATTATTTTCAAATATAATGATTATTGTATATTTGTAAAACTAACAAACATATTATGGTTGGTGTCCACGATAAAACAATATAATAAAACCTTTATTTCACTTTTAATCATTTGTGAATATATTAACTTATTTTCGTGATCACACGAGGTGAAAGACCTCGCCTGTTTACGTGAAAATTGATGTAATACGAACTTCAAGTTCAAACATTTGCAATTTAACTCTGTGCGGCAGAAATAAAAACGAGGAAAACACTAACCAATATAATCATGGCTAAATAAATAAATTGGTGTTTACGACGTGCAGGAGGCGTTCGAACGTAGGCAATAAAAGTCTTTATAGCTCAATATTTGCTAAATTATATTTTGAAAAACGTCACACTCCAATGATGCTTCCCAAGTTAATTAGAATTAATTCTTACTCATTCGAAATAAAAAATGTATGAACGTGGAAGAAGCAAACGAAGTATGCAGGACAGGAATCGTAGTGCCGTTCTGCCTTCCCTGCATATGTTTATACTGTCTATGCCTAATGAAAAAAGGCGTAAGTGTATGTTTAAACAAAATGCTGCACTGTGACAGAAATGTTACCTTATATGTACAGTCAGCAACGAAAGTCGCTGAACATAGCTAAATTTTGATAACATGACAGCTCCAAAACTTGCCAAGATTTTTTTTATTATGAAGGTAAGGTAAATATTTAATGGTCATTTATGCAATTATTTCGCACAACCTTCACAGGTCAGTAACTTCATACTTATTAAAAATCGTATTGAAGATTGCAACATGTTCAGCGACTTTCGTTGCTGACTGTACCTATATAAAAACTCTTACTTTTTGATTGGTCCTGATTTTGATGGGTGCACACCATTGGACTGCCAAGTCAAAGGTCTGGAGTGCGAATCCAAGGCACGCACATCTGACTTTTCGAATTCATGTGTATTTTAATAACTAATTATCACTCATTTAAACGGTGAAGGAAAACATCGTGAGGAAATCTGCATGCTTTAGAGATTTTTCTAGACGGTGTGTGTGAAGTCTGCGAACCCGCATTAGGCTAGCGTGGTGGACTATATCCTAATCACTCAAAATCGGAGTGTGACAGTAGGTATATGGATTAATGATGGGTTCGTAATATCATAACTATAATCATAAATTTCCCAACAAGACCCTTAATAACTATTAGAGCCTACAAATGTTTGTTCTGGTCGAGAATTCAACCAGAGACTCAATAAATGCTAAGCCACTGTATCTCTCGACGTGCCCTAGCAACTATACTTCGTTTTCGTGGCGAATTTGTTCTAAAAGAGTAAATTTTTTTAAACTAATTACTTGATGACGACACGTTTGGCGCAGCGGCTGAGCATTCGGCATTTGTGCGACGGGTTGTGGGTTCGATTCCCGCACGGAACAAATATTTGTATTACCTGCAGGTAGTTGTTCCGGGTCTGGGTGTATGTGTATGTAAACGCACCCACGATATCTACAGGACAAAAATTCTAGTGTGGGTCTTTCAGTTTATGACTGAACATTTATATCACGCCTGTATTCCGCCTGACAAGTTAAGCAGATGTGTATTGTGGGCAAACAAGCATACGGCCCACCTGATGGTAAGCGGTTACCGTAGCCTACAGACTCTAACACCAGGGGTATCCCTTGCACGTTGCCGACCCTGTACAAAAGAGGAATAGTTGAGTTGGCAGTATAAAGGTCAAAGTCCCCCCACTGCCAACACAACGTTTCCTCGTGGAGCACTGGCAACCTTGCTCACCGTAAGGAACACAACGCAGCTCAAAGCAGTGTTATTTAATTTTCACTTCGATTTTCTGCAAGTTGGGGGTACTTCCCCAGTCGAGCAGCTCCAATTTGAGTGGAATTACTCCAACTATATACTTCTCTTAAAAAAATAGAAATATTAATAAAATATTTTATTTTGAGCTAATTAATCCATTCTCGCGTGAAACAGACAAGAAACGAACTTTTCTAGGAATCATTAATTTGGTTCTGTTGCCTTGTAGAGCCCAACCGGTTTACGGACAAAAATCTAAACAGTCTTTTTTACCTTTACAGTTCTAGACAGATCATAATTCTAGCACAACATTTTCGATTTCATTTAACTTTCGATTTTATATCAACAGCAGGGTTTGATTGTGTATATGCACGGTGAAGATCGTATGCGGTTGACCTTTTTTCGATCATAACATCTTAGTAATAAGGGTGAAAACTCAACCGACACGATTTTCGATTGTACTATTATTTTTATAAACTTGCCGAAGGAAGGTTATGTTTTTTGAGCGTATGTAACTCTAATTCTTTGGTATTCTCTACAGCTTAAACTGCGACATAATATGAGGTTGCATTAAATTCTTCTCAGTTGACACAGGATATTTCAGTATAGCATCCGGTTAAAATAATAGATGGATAATTTAAAGATGAAAATGGTAACAAAAAAGTAATAAAAGTAAAAAAAATACACTGATAATTATATTATTTATCGATTAAGGAACTAGGCTTTATTATAAATTTTGAAATTTTAAGGGAGAATCGTTGCTAACAAACTTTAAATCGTTATAGATCCTAAATGGTCATTCAAGAATTTTGATTGCTGTCATTTATCTTTAGTGACACTCGGAAGATAAGATTAACACAAATCGATTGTTGTAAGAATTATCGAAAACGGCAACACGCGTTTGGTCTCTAGAGTGAAACAAAGGAACAAACATACATACATAGGCTGTTAAACACATTACCCTCCATTGCGTCACACAGTCGGGTATTAAAATTATGAGTATCAAATAAAAGCTAACAAACAGCTTTCTTTTATTAATGAAATCTAAAAAGTGTGAAACAAAATTAATTATGAAACAAAAAACCTGCGTCAAAAAATACTAACTAAAAGGGAAAAAAATAAACTAAAAATTCTAAAACTTGAATATTGGAAAATGTATTGCAACCTAGTGAAATGTTTGTAATTTAAAATAGCCTAAAGGCTATTTTAATGTTTTGTAATATAATGTTTTGTTTCTTTGCTTGTAAATCGACCGACCCATCACTAGATGGGTCGAGAGAATGTTATCAGTAAGAGAAATTTCTGTCATCGAGAATGTCCTGCAATATTGAGAATGTTCTCAGAATATTCTCTGACACAGAATTTTAAATACAATACGATGTTTTCCTTCACCGTTTAAGCGAGTGATAATTAATTATTAATATTCACATGAATTCGAAAAGTCAGAGGTGCGTGCCTTGGAATCGAACTCGAGACCTCCAACTTGGCAGTCCAATAGTCATACCACCAGGCTATCACTGCTTTGAAGAAGTACATAGGTTTGTACATAAGAAGTAAATAGGTAGTACATAAGAAGTACATACTAGGTTAGTACATAAGCACTAAATAGGTAAGTTCATTAGTAGTACTTAGGTAAGTTCAAAAGTAATACATAGGTAAATACATAAGCAGGATATAGGTTAGTACATAAGCAATACATACCTAAAGAGTACATAGGTAAGTACATAAGTAGTACATAGGTTAGTACATAAGCAGTACATAGGTAAGTTAATAAGTAGTGCATAGGTAAGTACATAAGTAGTACATAGGTGAGTACGTAAGTAGTACATAAGTAAGTATATGAGTAGTACATAAGAAGAACATAGGTTAGTACATAAGCAGTAAATAGGTAAGTTCATAAGTAGCACATAGGTAAGTACATAAGGGGTACATAAGCAGTACATAAGTTAGTACATAAGTAGTACACAACTAGTACATAGGTAAAATAAAATAAAATAAAAACATAAGGGGCACATAGGTAAATACATAGATTAGTACATAAGCAGTACATAGGTAAGTACATTAGTTAAGTAGTACATAGCTTAGTACATAAAGAGTACATAGGTAAGTACATAAGTATTACATAACCAGTACATAGGTAAGTTAATAAGTAGAAGTACATAGGTAAGTACATAAGCAGTACATAGGTAAGTACATAAGCAGTACTTAAGTAGTACAAAAGTAAGTACATAGATAAGTACATAAGCAGTTCATAGGTAAGTACATTAGTAGTACATAGGTTAGTATATAAGCAGTACATTGGTAAGTACATAAGTAATACATAAGTAAGTGCATAAGTAGTACATAAGTATAACATAGGTAAGTACATAAGTAGTAAATAGGTTAGTACATAAGCGGTAATTAGGTTAGTACATAATTAGTACATATGTAAGTCATAGGTAGTGTATAAGCATAGATAAGTTCATAAGTAGTACATAGGTAATTACATAAGTAGTACATAGGTTAGTATATAAACAGTACATAGGTTAGTACATAAGTAGCACTAGGTAAGACCATAAGTAGTATGCGAATGTTCCCGAAAATTCATTTAATATTTTTTTAAGGTTAACATTTTTGCATGGCATTATATAGATGAGGCAGGGTTTGAACCTGCGTCGCTCCGGTAAGTACACAGGACGCTTTAGCCAACTAAGAATTTAATCGAATTTCTCTTCCTCATTCTGTCTTTTGGAAATAGTTCATATATTTTAGCCCAGAGCAGCTCCTTACTATTTTAATGTGAATCAATAAATCAAATATCAAATTGACTCATTGGTCCAGTTTTCGTAAACACAATTAGTGTAGCAGTCGCTAACCTTTGGACCTGGGAATCAAGCAGAGCCATTCACATTCGAACGTAACCGGGTAAAGTGTTATTGGATTTTTCTATGAAATTATCAGTAGCAGCTAAAATAGGCTCTCCCACTATTACACAACTATGGGCATACAATAATACACCTCTGCATTGCCTTTGCCACCCTTCGGGGTATACAAGCGTCATGGTATTGTATGTAAGTATGCATTGCTTCATAAGCATCGTGCTACTCGTCCTCATCGTAAACTAACACGCGAATGCGGCCGAATATTAGTATCTTACACATAGCGACGGCCATCTGAGCTCCGCCACCGAATTTCTAAACAACAAAATACCACGTGGCCTCCTACCTTTTTTTTTCGTGACGTAAAAATGTGGGTGTAGTGGCAGGGTAAGTCGTCTGTATCGACTAAAACCCGCACTGGCGCCTTCACTTGCCATATCGATGAAGTCCACCATGGGATCCGTGAAATAACCTAGGTAGGTACTATTTTTGATATCACATTCAAAATAAGACACCTATACATGATTTCTGATACGATATGTTCAGAACTATTCGAATATTCCAACTCGGTCGATCGAATCGTATAGGGATAACTAGAGATGTAGTTATTTTGGGAACTAGAGGTGTAGTAATTTATTTGGTATTCAATTAATTTCCGGTCTCACGCACTCAAGTGCGATGATAACATAAATTACTTGCAGTGGGCGGGCAGAGGCTTTGATGCGGTTGATATTCTGGAAAATATTAGTTTTTTTACTCTTGAGTTTATCGATCACTAAAGTGATAAAATATTTTATTTCTGTAAGTAGATCTTTTAAAGACACTTTTATAAGTAAATACATATATTTAATTAATACTAGATAGAAAGAACTTGGTACCTCCTAGAGTCTTTACTGATGTCAAGTTATTAGAAAAGAGGGAATTTAAGCTAGTCTTCTTTTTTTACTAGATTTTTTAATTTATTCAATTACATTACAACTTAATTTATTATTTAAGGACTCATTATAAAATAAAGTAAGTTGTAATGGGCTACTCCTGGGTGCAGAGCTACAACTTTTCAAGTAAGAATCTACGACTGAGCGTGAGCTCTTTCCGTACTGCTAATAATTTCACAAAAATGTGTAACATTGAGACGTCTACCATGGTAACATGGCGGACGTTGTAAAAGGTATGGAACATCGGGATTAATAATATCAAAGTAAAGCGAGAAAACCCATAAAAAATTGTTTTATTTGAATGTGTCATACTTATTCACGTAATTTCCGTAAAATTTCGACCTAGCGGGTGGGACTCGCGGTGGCTTAGTGGACACAGCGTCTGGTGTACCTAACTAGAAGACGCAGGTTCGAATTCTGCCCGCAGTAGAATTTTTACTTCACTAAAATCACAACAAGCAACAACCATCAATTTAATTATTTTCATGTGCTTAATATTCCAAGATAATGAACAAAATACATGTTTATCATAAAGTAAGCCGCATGGACATTAGACATCAAGGTTGTAATGAAAGTCAATGACTAAATAAAGTTCACTTATTTTTTGCGAGATTAATATATTATATACCTACAAGACTTCACATAATGTCTCATTTGATTAATCGGTTGGACAAAAATGGCTTATTTTTATTAGGTTTTATTGGTAATTAAAGTTCATATGAGTTCGTCCTACATCATTTGCCTCAAATAAGTGCGTTGCATTCGTCAATTACATACTTGCGACTAGTTTGGTTGAACGCGCTAATATCAGGAACTACTACTGGTTATGATTGAAAAAGCCGCGGTGTTGAACTTCGTTCTAAATAAGGTTGGTTAGAAATAGAATGTGATCTACACAGCTTCGAAGTTCCTCGAAGACTACGAAGGCTTCGAAAGGGGAATACAATTTGAATCAATCAACTGGAAATTATCTACATAAAAACATATTTACTTATATAATTTTTAAAAAAGATTGCCCCTATTACATGGGACCAAGCCTACCCCATCGCTGAATACATGCGTGGCTTTTACTTTTATTTATAATATTTTATTTGAGACTAAAATCTTAAAACTATAATAAATATTAAGGTCTATTTGGAAAAGTTACTGACGTTCTTATTACGATTAACATAGCGCCGAGTTATTCCAAAGTCACTTGTATAGTCAGGAAATAACCAGGACAAAATAACTACACAAAACACTAAATCATCACCCAGATACCATTAAACGTTTGTTAACCTTAGGTTTTAGAAGCTAGGATGAATGCACGATGACCGATAAATTGATATCTACCTACTACCTACCAATATATTAGATACGTGTACATCAATATTTTGTATAAATACTCATATACTTTCCTTTTGTAAATACATACATACAATACATAAGAAAGACCCAGACAAATACAAACACTTATGTTCATCACATAAATATTTGTGTTCTGTGGGAATCGAACCCACGATCGTGATCAGCAGTCCGACTCGCAAACCACTACAATGTCAATAATGATTTTAATGTGACTTAGTTGTTAGCGTAGTGATATGACTAACAACGGTCTCTAATTCGAGTCTATGGCAATCGCACGCACTTCTAACTGCGAAATCTGTGCATTAATAATAATTATCTACCGGTGAAGAAAAACATCGTGAAGATGCCTGCTTGCCTTAGAGATTTTCTGGATGGTGGGTGAAGTTTGCCAACTCGGATTAGGGTAACGTGGTTGACCAACACCTTTATTTCTGACAAGTGACCCATGCCCCTTAGCAGTACAACAAACGGCTTGATGGTTAAACAGCTATCTTCTACGTGGAATTCCAGACCGAAGTTGTTTTTATTTCCAATAGTACGAGAGAAAAATAACTAGGTATTTTAGCCTTGAACCTTTTTTTCTATCAAACTGTCCTATAAAAACGTTTTGAAAAATAAATCCGAAGTTCATTCTTTTTGTCGAATACGTCTCAATATGGTACCTATAATGCTGATGTTAACGACCGTACGTACTTGAAACGCGAGAGGTCAGTGTCGTGTTGACGACATCGTGTTTTGCAATTATAACTTAGATGAGAATGGACGTGATCATGTGCATATCTTTACACACGACGCATATATCGCTTCACATTTATGGAGTCTACGACCCTCGGAGGAATCGATTTGTCCCGTTAAAGTTCTCGACTTTTCAAAAGATTCCTGAAAATGAATATGTTAAGTATCGATTTGTTATTGATATACATAATGAAATTGATGGTTGTCTTTTCAATCGAATGACTGACACATTTAGATAAGTATATTGTAATAGATACTTTTGACTTTGTAGGTTGTAAATTTGAAAGCGATTTGAAATTATCTACATTTAAAATTGTATCAAAACACTACTAGTACAAAAGCCAAGTCTTCGGCTAACTTGTCCATTGCAATAAATAAATACAAATTGTCAATTGTCTAAATGACAATTGTTTACTAATGAATGCCATTATTTAGTGAATACTTTACATTGAGGATTAGGAAGTTGATATCGACACCCTGTTCCATGATAAGTGAAGATAATTCCTACTACAATATTTTCTGTAAACTACATGGTGCAATAAATAAATAACAAAGAGCAGACAAAGGAACGCTAAACAAGCGTCATGTACTATTTGCTTCTCAAATGACCCTTCGTGAGATGTTCTCGATGTTTATGAATGAAAATATTTCTGCATTTCAAATGATTGCAACGGACACTATTGGTATTCAGCAGTATCTGATTAGACTTAAAATAGAGGTAGGGATATGGATGCAAACAATAGAGATGGTAATGGCAATCCAGACAAATCCTGACAAACCAAGTTAATCTTCCAATGCTTATGACATTTTTTATTATTTTTCACATAATGGCCTCGTCACGCTGCGGAACCAGACGTTAGTCAAGTGTAGATTGGTAGACAAGTGACAATCAGCTAGAGAAACTGATTGTCACTGGCAAAGTAGAAGGAAGAAGACTACGAAGCCGCAGTCCCACAAGATGAACAGACCAGATCTGTAGCTCACTCTCCATAACCGTTCACAACGCCGTCCATCCAGTGAGTGACCGAAACAGATGGCGAAAAATCATCCGCGATAAAGTATTTCCTAGGGAAGGTCACAACCCTCAGCTTTGAGGAATACGACTTAAGGAAGAGGAGATTGGCAGACTACTCAGTGACTAACTAAAAGATTTTTGTGAAACTACCTATCCGTCGTCTGATTCTGTATTAATAAGACTAGGTATAAGGAGATTAAACTTCGGTTGGTAAGGACAGTATGATTATTGGAAGGCAATAATTGGCCGCTGAAAGATCTAAGAAATTGTGATGGGTTCCCAGCTTCTTAAGCTGGGGTCCTGGATGGGATTCCCATATCAAACAAGTTGTTAATGAAATTCTCAGTAGAAGCTAGCTTATTACATGGGACCTAAATCATGCCGCTGAGCTGTTACAGTTGGTGTACAGACGTCAGCGGGTCAAGCTATCAAAAACTGACAAATTTTCCCAATTGAAAATGAACCTTATCACTGTGTTAAAGTTGAAAATCTATCAAAGAAATTGGACAGATTGGGGTAACTTGATGTACATCAAAACACGTCTGCCTTACCCTTTATAGATATTGGCGAAATGGTATGTTTATATAACTGTACAATCTGAAAGATATTTTAGTCGCGTGCATCTACGCATTGCAGACAATTATTGGGAGCCATATTGCGCCAATTGTTGGGTCGCATGCGTATCACAATTATCTCTTTACATTAACTGCTGCGATAGTTTTTCATTTAAAGTAACATACATCATGCACTCATGCCATTATCCCATAGGGGTAGGCAGAAACTAAAGAACGCCAGTTGCTATGATTCTTGTATACTTCTTTTGCTTCGTATACATCTAGTCGTACACACACGCCGGTTGCGAACACTACTCACCTGAACTTTTTGATCTCATCATTAAGGTCGGTGTAAGTCTTTCTACGGCGTCCCCTCCCGGTGGTTCTGCTGACATTGGACATAAAATCCCCTTTGTTAGTCGCTTTTCATCCATTCTCTTGGCATGTTCAAATCATCTTAGCATATTTTTCTCAATTTTTGTCATTACATCGACTGTTAAACTGCAACGTTACCTTAACACACTATTTCTCAATCTATTTAGGGAGTTTTTTCTAAGAGCTTATACTATCTATTTACATTCTTAAATTACATAATAGTACTTAAATATAAAATAATAAACAATTCTATTATATGTAATAACGTTAACATTTATTTTGTATAAAAGAATAGATTATACAAAATAAATGTCATCTTTATTACGTATTTACGCTCGCTTAGTACTTATTATCTAAAGTTATAAATAAGTATAGTGAAAAAAATTGGTCCTCCAGGAAAATTCAAACGCAAGGACGCTGGTTTGAATCTTGACTGCACCGGACGCTTTGCGGAACTAACCTGAAGTCAGGCAGACAGGCAGCCAGGTAGTTAAAAGAACAACTAGCTCGGTCTTATGGTGACAGTCTCATGGTATCGGCAGAAACCTAAACTCGATATATTCTTTCGCAAAATTAATTGGTAGTTTAACTTATGAAATATATTAATAATTAGTTTCACTTTCAGCAGCCGAACGCGATTAATTTATCCCTGATCAGGTCCCTACTCCTATAATATAGAAGAGCATCTATGAAGATAATATTGAGAATATTTTATGCCATTTGCAAGCTGAATCCCTGAGAAATAAGAATTGTGCTAAAATCAGTTAAAATACAGTGTGAATAGTGCCAACATAAGTTGTTTTTGTGCGCTTTATTGTTCCAACCAACAAAACATTCGATATCAGGGCCTTCCTTATTCAAATCGGCAATATTTAGATTTGTCCTTGTTGATGACCAGATAACCCCGGTCAAGTAATACGTAGGTATTAAAAATGTAAATGATTTGATTCGGTAAAAAAAGAGAAGTTGGCTTGGACTGGTGATTGGCCGTGCAGTTTCAAGGAGGCTGCAAGGGGAAGCGGTTCTTGACCTATATTGAGTCGCCTGCGCATCTCACGCACTTATTTGCACTTGTATTTAACACTTTAGTAGTATAGGTCCTCCTTGAACATTGATGACTATGTGTACCTATATATTTACAATAGCCCTTGTATACTGCTCTTAGAATCCTTACGATATTATAAGGGACCGCTGCGACGTAGTTTTAAAGTGGATGTATGGGTTGGTGTGCATTTGTAGCCCCCCAACATTGAGTGTACAGGAGCCAGCACATCAAACTATCACAATCTGTCAAATTTCTTTGATTGATTTTGAACTTTATAACAATATTATAAGGCTCATATTCAATTGAGAAAGATTGACAGTTTTGGACAGCTTGATAGTCTGTAACTGTATTTTTATTTTTACAGCTTTGAGTAAATCTTTGGTTAATCTTGATGGATTTTCATCTGGCTATGTTAAATATTATATCTATGAAGTACACTCATAAACGCGACCAGTGATTTTGAAGAAGTCACTTCAAAATCACTGGTCGCGTTTATGAGTGTACTTCATAGATATAATATTTAACTAACGTCTGTAAAATATTCTACAATTATGGTGTGTCTTATACGAAAACATACATGCCAATCGTTAGTCAGAAACCCAACAACTGTTAACTATGGTCTAACAACCATAATTAACCGACTTCAAAAAAAAGAGGTTCAGTTTCTTTTATCATTTTTTTATTTTTAT
The DNA here is from genome assembly GCA_964056405.1 of Acronicta alni. Classification (NCBI taxonomy): domain Eukaryota; kingdom Metazoa; phylum Arthropoda; class Insecta; order Lepidoptera; family Noctuidae; genus Acronicta; species Acronicta alni. The sequence continues at coordinate 6,602,485 of OZ043913.1, forward strand.
GAATTTGACTTGTATGTATGTTTATCCGCTATTATTTCGCGAATGACTGAATTGATGCGGTTTTCATAAAAGAATTTATTATATTCTGGAGAAGGTATTCATCATCAACCCTTATACTGTCCCACTGCTGGGCACGGGTCTCCTCTCATATTGAGAGGGATTAGGCTATAGTCCACCACGCTGGCCTAGTGCGGGTTGGCAGACTTCACAAACCGTCGAGAAAAATCTCTAAGGTATGCAGGTTTCCTCACGATGTTTTCCTTCACCGTTTAAGCGAGTGATAATTAATTATTGATGCGCACATGAAATCGAAAAGTCAGAGGTGCATGCCTTGGGTTCGAACTCGGAGACCTTCAACTTGGCAGTCCAATGGTCACACCACTAGGCTATCACTGCTTATCAGAAGGAGGAGGTATTGGTTTATAATAAATGGATGTCCCGTGTCGTCATTCGCGTGGATCTGTTGTTAAACGATATATTAGTTGAACTAGACCGAGTATTGCCTAGAAATTGGGTTGCGGAGGTCTGATGGCAGTCGTTTCGTCCAAAATATTTATACACGTTTGATTGCACTGGAAGCCAATACAAAAATAGTTGGGAAAAGACAACGAAGAAGAGGATATATGATATATACTTATTGTTATTATTATGTAGGTATCTAAAAAACATTAGAACATTTTAAAGAGGTATTAATATTATTTCTAATATTTGTTTGGGTGCCTTAAGCTTATCTAAAGTGTAGACTTACTGAGATACGATACGGGTACATTGAAGCCTGTAACTACATAACGTAATATTTTATCGATATCGTTATTTTTTACTTTCATATATTTCTTCTAAAAGAAGAAAGTGTCTTTAGTCTTACCAAGTGATACCCTAGGTCCAACTGTGGACCCTATAAGCTGATTGATTCATTGATATGCTGTATTGATATAAGTGTGTATACAGATAAAAATATTTTTTAAAATATTTGGGACAAATATCTGTATATACAAATACCTGGGACTAGATGGAGTTGGCTCCATCTAGTCCCAAACTAACCAGAGCTTGTACCATAGATACTAGTTAATGGATATAATACTTATAGTTTTTTTTGTAAATACATACTTAGGTATAATACATAAGTAAAACCCAGACAAACACAAAAAAATATGTTCGTTACACAAATATTTGTGTCCTGTGGGAATCGAACCCACGCCTTCGTGATCGCTGTCTGACACTCAAACCACTGGGCTAGAGAGGTCGTCGAATATTCATAAAAGATTGTTTACAGAAATGGTAAATTTGTAAAAAGCTTTGTTCTCATTGGGCTGTGAGTATTTTTAGAACCTACCCTTTCACCTAACCCTTCTAAGAATGCGGTCGTGATAGTATGTGTCTTAGTAATAGTTTGAAGCGACCGCTTTACAAACGTACATAGCCCTCTATATACTAAGCTGCGGGTATATGATCCATCCATCTGGAAATTTCTGAAGAGATGACCAGTTCCTCGCATTGTGTAGGTTCGGTCTTTGGAAACCGATATAGGGTTCAGATAAGACGATTGGAGCGCCCATGTTTCCGTTTTGTGATTTGATCCAACTGTGCATTATGGATGTTTTGATATTAAACTGATAATTTAACCCTCCAACGTGACGCTAGAAGTATAGACAATAATAATTATTATCAGATTTTCTATGTAAAATTGGTTCTCTTAAGCCTTCAATTTCGCGTAATGTCAACTCAATCATAAATGTAATAATAACAGGCAAATTATTATTAATAAATTTATTTATTCAGACAAAATTCATCAAAACATAAAACATTATAATTATTTAATTACGTATCATAAATAAAAATAATAACAATATATTTAATCAATTAAAATAATAATTTGAAATAACATAATATAATTATAATTTAAATAATATAACATAACAAATAAATAATTTTGAGTGTATTTGCATTTTAATAATTAATTCTCACTCGCTTCACGGTGAAGGAAAACATCGTGAGAATAGGCTTGCCTTACAGATTTTTCTCGACGGTGTGTGAAGTCTGCCAACACCGACTACGCCAGTGTGGTGGGACTATAGCCAGCGGCCTCAACCATTGCGAGGCTCCGGGCTGCAGATTTTTTCGAGCCCCTTGTCCATTGTGTAAAGTGATAATTGATTGAATACATTTAGAGTTTTTCATATGAAACAACGCCAGCTTTTGTACTTATAACGTCATACCATCATCATCCTCCAAGCCTTTTTCCAACTATGTTGGGGTCGGCTTCCAGTTTAACCAGATGCGGCTGAATACCAGTATTTTACACGACGCAACTACAATCAGACCTCTGCAACCCAATTTCTAGGCAATACCGATATCATGGGGTCAGGATTTTGGGCTTCTGACTACCACTAATGATTGTCATAGATGTTGGCATGACAACTGGGCCCGTCGTCTTTACGAGCTCTCCGAGGCACGGAGGGGTCGAATGGCCACCCATCTACAGACTGACCGCGTCTAGCGCAGCTGAACCTTGCAGATCGGTTGATCAGAGTAGTTATTACTTAGCCACGACGTTATACCAAACTTATTTTATTGTTTAATCTTATTTTTCATGAAAAAAAAATGTAAATTTTTATATACTTGGGTTGTTGCGCTAGGCCCTAGGCAGTTGCTCCGCTCGCCACCACCGAAGGCCGCCTAAACTACTGACTACAACCTGATCCCTCTCAATCTGAGAGGAGACCTGTGCCCAGCCGTGGGACAGTATAATGATTGATGATGATGACGCATTTTAAATAAACAAAAATAGTATATTAATTACATTAAATAATGATGATAATAATTTAATGGTAACCCTGTCTTGATACTTTTTGAATTCCAATTTAACTAATTCAACTGTGTTCAGATAAAATTCTTTATCTAATTATAATATTCTTATTTATAATACAACATACAACTGCCTCATTAGCCTAGTGGCCGTAAGCCTGAGCATTCCGGGTTCAATTCCCATGTCGAGAAAAGTGTTATTTGGTTTTTCTATGAGTCTCTGAAGCAGCTCCGAGTTTTAATTTGTGCCCGGTTAATGGCAATAGGCTCGCCTTCTATTACACGGACCTAAAATATACCGAGAATTGTACATCTGTACAACAGTACCTACACCTCTCTCTGCCTAACCATTTGGGAGAACAGGCGTGATGGTTTGAGTTTTTTGTCATTTAAAACATATAAAATATTACCCTCTTTGAAAGCTGCCGCTATGCAGTGGACGGTACTTGAGTCACAGAGTAACCGAACGTGACTACACCCACTAATATAATATAATTATAAGTATATATTAGTTTATATGTAGGTACGTATGTGCAATGGCAATTAGCATAGCTGTCCTTGAATCTCAGACGACCTTAGGACGGGAGTTATGCATAAAGAATCAAACACTAAATTTGAGCTGCGAGCAAAAACTGGTCGGTTCAGTTCAGTCCTGGAGTGACGTCATGACGCCGAAACGCGACTGCTTCCGACCAGAGGACACTATAGAAAACGATAGCAGTCTAACTGTTGATATTATGGAGTTAATGGGCACAAGGTTGGAGCGTCTGGGATAGGTTTTTTGTTTTTGTGTTCAACTATTTTTATGATGCTCATGTTTCATAGTCATTTGTTTTTGATAGGGGGGGGAGTCATTGTCGGCGAGTGGCGAAATTAGATTGGGTATTTTTATTATTTTGTAGTAGATAATTGATAAATGCAGCTGCAATTTTATTAACAAAGGTGTCTTAAAGAACTATGTATCTTGAATAATGCTTCGTGTAAGTGTACCTAAGGTAAGTAGGTAAAGAAATGAATCAGGATTTTTTTTTTCAATGGAATTCTCAGAATAATAAAAAGTGCTATTTTTATTAGAGATCTCACAGATTGAATTCTAGTTTACATAATTAAACTGTTATTGATTATGCATACTCTCTGGTTTCCGACACAAATAGTGTTCGGACATTCTGGTAGGCCGTTTAATTATACAAGCAGATATTTTATTGGATTATTAGGTATAAGTATTCGATAATTTCCGGCAATGTGTGGTCACCACGAAAGTGCGTTGAGCCGTTTCTCGGGATTGTAAATAGGGTGACAATGAATCACATAAATTGTTAAATATGTGTTGTTTTAGAATTATTTTTTATTTCGGAAGACTGTCAAGAGAAACAACCAACACCGTACTGCTACTTCAAAAGACATTTTTTCATTAACATTGCAAACAGGTTTTAAAGATATAAATTTTAACGACAGAAGTTTCGATCTCACGCAGCATTCGAACCTGCGTTCTTCCGGTTAAGTAAACCGTACGCTTAGCCAACTAAGCTATCGAAATCAGTCCTGTGATGTGTAAATTCACTTCCACTTTCTACGTCCTACATGGTGACGTCAGTGATATCTATTGAAGAAAAATAAGTGTTCTTCATTGTAAACAGGGTCATTACAACTAGATGACCATAAATAAGTTAAGGCTGTCATCTTTGTTAGCTTGCAAACCGAAATAAATCCGAATATTATCATTACGTTAAATATCAATGTCTGTAGGTTAGTTGATGTCATTGTTCAGACACGTAGTTATTTAAAGTTGCAAAATGCATCAAACTGCCAAAATTGAAAACGTATAATTTTAAATTCGTTTTTTGGCCAACTATATTAATCCTAATGTTTCTAAAAATGCATGGTGTCACTACTTTCGCAGTATTTTTCGCTTTGTTGTAAAAAACGTGTCGGTTACTCATAGGTCAACGGTGCGAGGCCAATGTCTTTTTGTTAGTTTTTTTAACATAATTTATATGTATTGACAATGGATGTAAATCTTTGTTTTATTAGTATTTATTGTGGCTCAATGACAAGAAATATTGAACCTCACAATTCATGATAATTGTATCAATAAAATTATTGTAGTTCTGTTGCCTCAGTTTAGTGTGTATTAAATCCCTACCGTATCTGTCAAATATTTTGTTTGCCAAATATGTATAGCGCCTCCAGCGGTCATTTGAGGAACTAAGAATTCCATAAAACGTTGGGTTCGGTTCGGTTACCTACTGATATTCTATTATCTGTAAACTCTTACCCATTCATCCTTCAATCAATTTTCATAAACAAAACTTATAACACAGAGCACGATAAAATTCAAGTTTATGACCTCTAGGTTATGTAGTTTATGTAACAAAGTAACGTCACGGCGTTTTAGACATTTGAAGAATTATTAAAAAAGAGTATTTTTAAAATAGATTTTTCATAAATAAACTTCGACGTTTCTCATTTACTTTTTGTGAAATCTATCATAAACATCCATTTTTATATATTTTTCTTACATTCTGTAAAATGTTTAGCTTTACTTACTGTAGGTGAACGTATTTCTGTCAACGTGACAAACAAAATTACTCGACTCACTAAGTACCTAGTATCTAACAATTACCTAATCTTAACCTGCTCTACGAAGATATGAAAATCGACACAAATTTCGATTCATATTGGTTTTTGGTTACGACATCTACATATTTGTCTATATCTACGTATTTGTGTTTGTCTGGGTGTTTCTTATGTATTATAAGTATGTATTTACAAAAAAAAAAGTATTTAAGTATTATATCCATTGTCTAGTACCCATAGTACAAGCTCTGCTTAGTTTGGGACTAGATGGTGTTGTGTAAAGATGTCCCAAAAATATTATTATTATATTATAGTTTTAGTTAGAATTTCATATACTTAGTTTAAATATTTTATAAGAGACCTATAGCAAGAAAATATTTTGATTATTAATATATTTTGAACAGGAATATAAATACATTTGAGATTAATGATCAAACTTCAAATAATAATTATAATGTAAGCTACACATAATTATATAAGATCAATCATATACCACGAATATCGTTTCTAATATTAATAAATGCATAATAAATATGCAATTTGTTGTACAGGATGTTCTATTATCATCTAAAAATGTAAGAGGGACTTTGTTTGGTTTAGTTTTATTTAAAAGTGTTGCCACACACAAGGATGTATCTTGAATCGTGGGTGCGTTTACATAAACACTACTTGTCATATACCCAAACACAACTAGCTGCTAGTAGGTAGGTTCTATCCATCGATCGAACCCACAACCCGTGACGCAGACGCCGATGGCTCACCTACGTGTCGTTATATTTAAATAACTGGTTTATCCCTACTAATATTATAAATGCGAAAGTAACTCTGTCTGTCTGTTACGCTTTCACGTCTAAATCACTGAACTGATTTTAATGAAATTTGGTACAGAGATAGAGTTGACCTTGAGAAAGAACATAGGATAGTTTTTATCTCGGACTTTTGAAGAGTTCTCTTGGAAACGCGATATAACCGAACTCGACGCGGGCGGAAAACTAGTTTTAAATAAGGACCATCATCATAGCTACTGCCTTATTTGTCTAGTGGCTGCAAGCACCTTGCATCTGCGCAACGCACGAGGACTATGGTCTGGTCTTCCCATAATTTACGGACACACGACTACAGAAGGGGCCATACATTTCCAGTATAAGCTGTTCTCTATATACCATAACATAAAATACCGCATGTGTCCCTCGAAGGCTTAGGCAAAGGTGTACTAAATGTACACCCACAGTTCGCCGGTATGTTCAGGTTCCGTGTAAATTTTCCTTAACCGATTAAGAATCCAAACTCGAGCTACTAGAACTCTGCCTTTGAGTTCTTCTGAATTGGTACAACCACATTGTCAAATATTCTGTCTCCAAGCAAAAATCATCATCAACCCATATACTGTCCCTCTGCTGGGCCCGGGTCACAAAATGAGAGGTATTAGGCTATAGTCTACCACGCTAGCCTAGTGCGGGTTGGCCCAAGCAACAATGTGCTAACATTATTGTGCTGCGATTTACTTTACTGATAGGTAATACTGAGGAAATGAGAATTATCAACAGAGATCTCAATAACGCGCTTGAGATACCACTGCAGGTGTTGCTGACTACTATAGGCTGCGGTGGCTAGTATTGTCTTCTACATTTAAAAAACACTCATCATCTTCATCATCATCATATCAGCCACAAGAGGTCCACTGCTGAACAAAGGCCTCCCCTACATAGACTTCCACAAGTGCCCAACGACTTCCAGCAGCCTTTACCAGCTCGTGTGTTCTCGTAGGACGTTATCCTACTCTGCGCTTTCCGATGGCCTGGTATTCCTGATAATGGTAAAAAAAGTATGTTTTACTGTCTAACCTATATGATCCCACTGCTGAGCAAAGGTCTCCCCCATCTCCTTCCACTGATCTCTGTGCAGTGCTATCTGAGGACAGTCTGTCCGGTAAGCGTCCAAATCGTCTCGCTAGCGTTTTCTGGGCCTTCCTCGGCGTCGACGGCCGTCTTCTGGCACCATTGGGTTACGATGTTGGCCCGTCTCTGCGGGTGCATCCGGGATACATGGCAAAAAAAGCAATATTAGTACTGAAATACTAGGTGTTAGTCGTATGGATCACGTTCGAAACACCACCCTACGTTCCATAACTCAAATAACAGATGTTGGGGAGAAAATCACCAGACAATCTCGATAATTATGTTTGCAGGGCGAGCATGGCTGGATGTTGCGCAAGATAGAGAGGTTTGGAAGAAGAAAGGGGAGGCCTTTGCCCAGCAGTGGGAAACTAAATAGGCTATAAAAAAAGTACTGAAATTGAACAGCCTGTTTATAAGTTCTCACGGGCGTTAAACTGCATTACTAAGAGCTAGGCGGCGCGCCGGTGGTCTGCGGCCCGTTTGATGCATCACCTTCAAATCACATTAACCGATGTGATTGTTTTCCGCATAAAATTCAAGACAAGACCTGTTTACGGGATTAGTAATGATATAATTTGGAGGTCAAATGAGATTAAGCGTTATATTTTTATTTAGTCTTTTGAATGCACCGTGGGAGTTTTTAATGCAAGTTTATACAATTGGAAGTAATTATTTACGTTTTGAAATGAGTAGGTAAGTGTAATATAAATGAAATTATAAACTACGGCTTTTGATCTAAAGGTCCGGAGTTCGAAGTCCTATCCTACCGTATTTAGATCTACGTGGTTAAGGTATAAAATAAAATTTCACGCCTATCTTCCTCAAAGGGAAAGACAACAGTGTATTTAATGTAATGTCAATCACTCACAGTTCGCCGGTATGTTTAAGGCACAAACCGTGCACAAATCCAAACTTGAGTTGCTACTGAGAAATTCATCGAAAATCCAATAACATTTTGTTTGACCTGGGAATTGAACCCCGGATCTCTAGTACAGCAGCAGCACTCACAACCACTGAAACTAATGAAAAATGCTAGTATTTAAATAATTTGAGTTATTACTTATTGCCAAGCAGTGATAGCCTAGTTAAAGGTCTCGAGTTTGAATTCGATGCAGGCACCTCTGTATTTTTTAATTCGTGTCGTATAAATTATTACTTGCTTAAACGGTGAAAGAAAACATCGTGAGGACACCTGCATGCCTTAGAGATTTTTCTCGATGGTGTATGAAGTCTGCCGACCTGCACTAGGCCAGCGTGATGGACGATAGTCCTAATGGACTATATATATATATTTTTTTTATTGCCTACAGTGGCAGACGAGCAGGCGGCCCACCTGATGGTAAGTGGTTACCGCCGCCCATGGACATCAGCAACGTCGAGGACAGAGCTGTGCCGCCGCCTACTGTGTATGGTAGAGAGCTCTTTTTAGGCCTCGTTTATAAGGAGGACATGTCATAACGCAAGGGAAACACCGCAGCAGGTAGTTCATTCCAGAGCCTGATGGTGCGTGGTAGGAATGATCTTTGGAAGCGAACTGTGCTGGATGAGATCGATTCCAGGTAATTCGGGTGAACTCTACTGCGGTGTCGAGTGGTGCGGTGGTAGAATGGTGAATAAGGCACCAGGTCAAACAGTTCTTCGGAGCACTCCCCGTGAAATAGACGATAGAGCACACAGAGAGAACCAATGTTTCTCCGCCGCTCCAGTGATTCCAGTCTATCTGTAAGTGTGGGATCTCCGACAATACGAACAGCTCGCCTTTGTAGTCAAGTGGGTCGAGCTGGTATTTGGGGGCTCTTGACCAGAGATGAGAGCAGTACTCCACGTGCGGCCGGACTTGTGCTTTATAGAGCATAAGCCGCTGACTCGGCGTGAAGTACTGCTTGGCTCTGTTCAGGACACCCAACTTTTTGCTTGCCAGCTTTGTCTCGTCCTCCAAATGCTTCCCAAATTGCGCTTTGCTCGATATTTCGATGCCGAGGATCCCGATACTGTCGGCAACACGGAGAGATACTCCCTGGAACGGGGGCGCTATGACAAATGGGTCCTTCTTAGCAGTGAACGCGCACACTTGTGTCTTTGTATATATAGATAGACTATAATCCTTCTCAATCTCAGAAAGTGTCTCGTGCCCAGCAGTGGGACAGTAGGTTTAAGGGTTAATGATGATGAAGATATTATTGAATTGTTGATAATGTGATTAAAACATTTCTTGTGTAGCTTACATAGTGTAAATAAAAAGTGGTATTTAGTCACGTTTTATATGAATCTAACTTTATCCAGTTTATGTAGAATGTTGGATTTAAAACTATTGATCAAATTTAGTGTCTCAAACATTCTGTTTTACGGAAATAAAAAAAAAAAATTAAAAAAAATCTTGAGACTGAATAATGATTCCAAAAACATATTTATTACTTAGGTTTAAATTTAGAATATCGTATGTATATAAAATACTTTAAGAGCGCCTCCTTGTAACTTTTTTGTTGCTGCCGCGATGCACCGACACAAGGACTTTAAAGACCCGTTTGTGATACATTCGAGCCAATTTAGCTGAATCAAAGTTGTTATTAGGGTAACAACGTGCTCAGCAGTAATTAGGATTTCCTGAAACAAGTGTTCTTTTATTGTTGTAAAAGTCTGAATTCCCGATGAGTAATATAGTCATTATATTGAATCAGACATGATTTTTATGATTCTATTTTGAATTAGCTCACCACAAGTTACAAAGTTTCCTTAAAGAACTTAAGGGGCCCGTGGCTAAGATAAAACTACGACAATTAACCATCTGCTGGATGGGTGACCATTGTGAACACCCTTCGTGCCTCGAAGAACACGTAAAGCTGTCAGTCCCGGTTGTCATGCGAATCTCATGACAATCGTTAGTGATAGTCAGAAGCCCAAAAAGCTTGATAGTCAGTCTATTCTCAGGATAACGATAAGGAACTGTAAATATATGTTTACTGGCGATAAATTATTAGACGTAGATCGAGGCTCCTTATTATTATTGAACTCTATATAGAGAAAGAGTAAGACGGAGAAAAAGAGGTTGAGTCACTTTCTAAATTAGTACTCCAAGGTGTGAATATTACCTTAATATTTAAATTGAAATAAAATTTTCGGAAACAACATAAACGTCAAAGATATCGGGTCACTTTATTCAAAGTTGTGACAGTGGCCGCCACGGATTTTCACGCTATTTTGACGTAGAATAAGTTGCAAGACGAGGTTGAAAGCTCTAAAGCTTGCGGCAAACATCTGAAAGTCGGATTACACCGGATAATACCGAGTTGACTTTATCAAATTACATAAATAAAATTATCCAATCATTTGGAACTCTTGTACTGTTTTTAGATCACAGATTTTGTTTTTAATTGGCATTGATGCTTGTTTATTATTGTTATTGAAAATTAGAACAGAGACTTACGAAAATGGAGTGTCGCAGGGAATAAAAACAATTTCAATTTAAATTTCAATCGTTTATTGCGAATATAGGTCAATAAGTTGGTAAGTACATACATTTGTATTAAGAGGGTAATCTTTCACATGGCGTAGTTTGTATTTGGCTTCTGCGCCACGGGTTGCGAATTTGATCCCCGCGTGGTACAAATATTATTTAAGACATACAGGTTCCGGGACTGGGTGTTTCTGTATGTACACAATATGTTACAAATATGTTTGTAAACCAACCTCACAAAAATCACAATGTGGCAAATAAAAAAACAACAACATTACATTTTACTCATCGCTTTAATAATTGCCTGGGCATGCATGCCCAGCCTGACAGTGGGGTCACCCCATTCGCGATAGAAACGCAATATCGCGTGGTGCTGCACCGATGCAATAATTGTTGCCCCGGGACCGCAGCACGCCTGACTTTGATTAATTATGCCAGCCAACAAATTGCAACCATTTTTGTATCGCGTTATAATAGCGCGACTATTTTTGTTCCTTTGATATTTCGTAATTTATTTGAGTAAGTTGATATTGCTTTTGAATTATCAAAATATTTTAAGAGAGTTAGGACATAGTGGGAGTATTTCCACTCAAATTGCAGCTGCCCGACTGGGGAAGTACGTCCTAGCTTGCAGAAAATCTAAGTGTAGTAACACTGCTTTGAGCTGATTGTGTTCCTTACGGTGAGCAAGGTTGCCAGTGCGAGGAAAGTTGTTGTGTTGGTAGTGGGGGGACTTTGACCCATAAACTGCGAACCCAACTATTCCTCTTTCGTTTTACAGGGTCAGCAACGCGCAAGTGATACTCTTAGTATGCGTCTATAGGCTACGGTAACCGCTTACCATCATCGCCATAATATGCTTGTTTGCCACCTTGGTGCCTTGGTGTAAAAAAATATATTTATCTGATAAATTGCTGGTAATATTTGTTGGATATTCTGCTGCCTTCCTTGACCTCCTAATAATCCTCTGAGCCTTTTCGCAACTATGTTGGGACTGGCATATATCATATTTTTTTTTATAGATAGGAAATACTTGCCACCTGGGGAGGCGGCCGGGTATGTCGATCTTGTACCGATTAAAAACCACACGTGCCTTCATTTGACATGGGATCCATGAAATTTATGTCTCTTCAGCTACTCCTCCATGACGTGCCTTACCGCCACTGTTGTGGCGTGCCCTGAATGCCATCAAAAGTGTTTATTCTGTAAAGGATAATAAAATATATAGTTAGTTATGTTCCCACATTAGGTTACCTTGTATCGTGGGAAACACGCTCTTCCTGAATACAGTCACTGGTACAGAATAAAATAAAGGAAAAATAAAACTAAACTAATGCTTACAGACTTAAGCAAATTAAGTGTGTGTGTGTGATTGTGTGTAGGTGTGTGTGTATAAGTATATCTAGTGCGCGGGATGTTTTGATTGGGAGATGTTTTGAATTATGAGACGGCTGTAAGAAGTTTTTACATACTGCTGTATCCAGTGTAATAAATATTTTTTGAAAGTGATGCGGTTATATTTCACTAAATCCCCAATACCGATACCCTTAGGATAGACCAAGGCCAGGCTTTATGGGCTTCTGACTACCATTAACGATTGCCATAAGTGTCCATAAGACAACCGGGACCGGGCTTTACGTGCTTTCCGAGGCACGGAGAGGTCTTGATGTTTAAAAATGGACACCTATCAACAAACGCGGCAAAAATAGCAAATTTTAAACATCGGTAGCCAAGAGACCTCTGCTCCCTCGGTCTGTACTGTAAAAGCAAAAAGTTTGACATACGATCAATGCCTATTATCGAACCGGATATTTATTTTCGTTGAATTGATCGCTTTTTTTATTGTAATAATATGGACAAACAAACACGGGCCGCCTGATGGTAAGCGGCGACCGCAGCCTATAGACGCCAGAAACAATGTAGTAGCTCTCGCATTCAACCCGAATTGAATTGAAACACTATTTCTTTGGTCGTTTCGACATGAGCCATAATAATCATGCCACTGTAGTTAATTAGCGAGTCAGTTGGTTGATAACTACACTGACTGCCTAGGGAGCTTATTATTAAAATCGAACGAAACAACGATTCACAAAAATCTCACTATTAGAATATTCTATCATTTATTTTCAAAATTACGGTGAGATGCAGGTGTGACAGTATTAATATCTTTACAGCATATTCTGCCGCGACGTGGAAATATTTAAATATTACAGGCATGAAATAGTTACATAATACAATGTCAACAATGTTGTCAAATAGTAATTAATAATAGAAAATGGTCAGCGTAAATTATTTATATTATTTAAGTAGAATTACATCAGAATTTATGATTTAAATATTCATTAATTCAATATTTTTATTTTACTTTATCTTTATGCACTGATGGTACAAAGGTGGTCTTAATGCCATTAGATAAGGTTATAATACTTATTATACTTTTTCTTCTAGTAATTTCTAGTAACTTACATAATGTCCTACGACTACGATTTTACTTATCCGAAATCGAAATGCGAAATTCGAATCTAAGGTTTAACACACTGTCGTGGTAGGATAACGTAAGATCCTTTTATGAACCCCTTTAATCAAATCATGTGACCCACGTAGGTACAGACGCCAGCAGGTCAAACTATCCAAAACTGTAAAATTTTCCCAATTGAATATGAACTTTATTGTTTTATAATAAAGTTGTAAATCAATCATAGAAATTTGACAAATTGTGGTAGCTTGATGTGCTGTGCTGTACCAAATGCCTACAGTTCTATTAATAAATCGCGTACCGGGTACGGCAGTAGTGCGGGATATGTTAGGCATGCCTCACATTTTATAGCGATAGCTTGCGAAGATAGTGTACACCCGGGCTATGCTAATGAGGACCGAAATGTTGCAGCAGTTTTAACTCCTGTTACTGTTTTATGAGCCATTCATTTTCCTTGAAGTACATGATATTCATTTCTGTAAATGTATGAGTAGATATATTTCTGTAATATCTTCCATAGACACTTCGTCATCATTCTCGGAGCCTTTCTTCTAACCAGATGCTGTTGAATTTCAGTATTTCACACAAAGCTTCTATCATCAGACCCCTACAGCACAATATCTGGGTTATACCGATATCCTTATATTAGCCTGCTTCTCAGGCTTTTTAGGCTTCTGAATACGACTAACGATTGTCATAGTGTTCGCATGACAACCGGGACCGACGGGTTTACGTGCTCTCTGAGGCACGGAGGAGTCTCGTTGTGTTAAGAACGGTTACCTACATAGACTGACCGCGGTTAACGCAGCCACAACTAGTTAAAACTTAGCCACGAGCCGCTTCCAAAGACACTTTTAACAAGTCAATATTTATAGATTTTTCGTAAGAGAGGACGCAAATATAAAATTTAGGTTTCTTTAAAAAATTCCAGACATTATTTTAGTTTAGTATAAAAATTGTCTCAATCTTGAATAGTCCAAATTTTCATAATTAATGTAATATATTCAGTAGGACATTATATACAGTACCTAATAATTAATTATCACTCGCTTAAACGGTGAAGGAAAACATCGTGAGGAAACCTGCATACCTTAGAGATTTTTCTCGACGGTTTGTGAAGTCTGCCAACCCGCACTAGGCCAGCGTGGTGGACTATAGCCTAACCCCTCTCACTATGAGAGGAGACGACCCGTGCCCAGCAGTGGGACAATATATGGATTGATGATGATGATCATGTTGTTGCCTGATGATCCATTCGCCTAATCAAAATGTGTCACCCCGCTCTCGCACCTCACGTCATACCGATAATTCACTTCTGCTCAGATGAAGGTGTGGGTCAAGATCTGTGCCAGTTCTATTCTAAATTTCTACGTCAGAAGGGCAATACGACACTCCGGATTGTCGACATTTTTCACCGATCTCAAAAATAGGGAGGTCCTCAATTTAACTGTATTTTTATCTCTGTCACGAAACTCTTAATTACTATCTTCGCTCATTGTAAACCGACTTCAACTTTTTCTTTATGTATTCATAAAATGACACAGACATACAATTAAATAAACAAAAAGATATTACATTCGAACTTCAATTATTTATATTAATTGGCTTGCAGATGACAGGCGACAACCCTATGTTGAATACAACAAATAGATGTTAGTACATTACTACTTGTAGCTATAAAAAACACTATTCAAAGCATAAAGGAACACGTTTGGCTCAACAATGGCAATTAACAATCAATAGAATAGTGCGTAGGTATAATGTTGGAGCCATCGCACCGCATCGCACTGGCTCCTTTGTAGGACAGTGCACGCCGTACCAACCACTGGTGAAGGTGAGTGTTACACCGAGAATTCATATTAGTTGACTTTTAATTCACTCAACATTTTTTTGTATAAGTTTTAACATAACATACCAAGGGGCTCGCGAACTTGTGGTGAATTCAGGGAAACAATGCAGCACATCTTGTGTGATTGTGACGTCCTAGCGTCGAAACGGATGAGTCATCTCGGCAACGGATACCCGAAGCCAGAAGACTACAGGTTCCTTCGTCTTAGTGGGCTAGACGCCTTCATGAACCACGTCTTTGAAGAGTAAGGAATGTACCAGGCTGGGGACAACACAAAAGATCATTTGGTCGAAGTGTTGCTGGCTATGCCAGCCCCCACAGCTAGGATAAAAAAGTTAAAAGGGCTCGTCGCTCTGCAAATAACTACGCTGACCTACCAATATACAAGGTATAGCTGTGGTAGCGGCGGTCAGTCTGCTGGGTGACGAAGAAACTGCCGAATCATGGGATGGCTAATCTTCATCTTCTAAGCCTTCATTCGGACATGCCAATGTTTCTTTAATATTCGTAGTTTGTCCTTTTGTTCCACTTTTGCGTGTCCATTTGTCAGGTGGCAAAGGCCTCCTCTAAGCTTCTCCATTCTGGCCTTTCTATGGTCACTCTACCCCACGTTGTTCCCGGGACTTGTTTGATGTCATCGTCCCACCTCCTATGTGGTCTACCTCACTTTCTCTTTCCATCTCTTGAGTACCATTGAGTGACTATTTTATTCCATATATCTTTTCCCCTGTGATGGCTATTACTCTTCATCTATTTTTTATTCTTTGTTTTTTATTACTTGTTCTAAGTCGACTTGACTGATGATCACGAGGTCCTCGATTCCCACAGAACACAAATATTTATGTACTGAACATAAGTGTTTGTGTATGTCTGGGTGTTTCTTATGTAGTATAAGTATATATTTACAAAAAAAAGTATATAAGTATTATATCCATTGTCTAGTACCCATAGTACAAGCTCTGCTTAGTTTGGGACTAGATTAAATTGTCCAAGAATATTTATATAGATTTTTTTATATTTGAAGTAAGTGTTTGGATTAAAATTATGTTTAAATAAATAAATTACTGCCTCATTAGTCTAGTGGTACTAAGCGTGACTGCTACACTACAGGTCCTGGGTTCGATCCCCAGGTCGAGTAAAGTGTTATTAGGTTTTTCTATGAAATTCTCAGTAGCAGCTCGGTGTCTGGATTTGTGCCCGGTTAATGGAAATAGGCTCGCCCCCTGTTACATAGAACCTAAAAAAACATACCGGCGAAATGTGGGTGTACATTAGTACACCTCTGCCTAACCCTTCTGGGAATACAGGCGTGATGGTACGTGAAATAAGTGATATTCCGCTCATAGTATAGCCACCCTAGCAAGTTCGTGTTACGACCGTTATTATCAAGACCGCAAGCGATTTTGCTCACTTAGCCACCTCCAGCCATTTTACACTGTGAATGCACTGTAAAAATAGCATTATACAGTGAACTGAATAGGTGAACTTTATGGAACTATTGCAATAAAAACAAATAACACTGTATACCGTTCCACAGAATTTCAAAATTTTATAGAGCCAGTTAGGAAGTTTTGAATATTTGTAATTTGATAAGCCGTGAGCTTTTTGCTTTTACGTGCAATGTTACCGTAAATTAATATTCGAATACAGGCAAATCTTAGAAGTTACTGGAATTTACTTTACGTGCTTCAGTATGATACAGTAAAAGTGGACTGCATTTTGTATTTTTCATGCTAAGATAAAGTTATTTTAGCGAAAAATTTGACTGCGGGCAGGATTCGAACCTGTGTCTTCTGATCAGATTCACCACGCTAAAACCACGAAACCACCGCGAGTCCAACCCGCCAGGTCGATCGATTGCATCCGGTGGGTGGCAGGGTATGTTGGACTGGTATCGACTTAAAACGCACTTGCCTTATAGTCATAGCCATGAGATCCAAGAAATTCGCCACGACCAACCATCACTACTACTGTCTTGCGAAACTACTCAAGGTGCCTCATGTTAGGTTGTATATATAGACGCCAGTAGGTCAAGCTATCCAAAACTATCAAATTTTCCCAATTGAATATGAACCTAATGGTTTTATATTAAAGTTGAAAATCAATCAAAGAAATTTGTCAGATTGTGGTAGGTTGATCTGTCGGCCTCCGTATCTATGCAAATAATATTGAAAAAGGACAACAATATTAAAATTCTCAAATGAAATCAATTCTTTTCTACAATTAACTTTCTTGTTCAATTGCATAACTGTAGATTTAACTGTCTGGAAGAGCGGAGTCTCCTAGCACAAGCAATTACTTGCTTAAAAGGTGATCTCCATTAACTGTACTTAACGCATTTATATAATTGAAATAGTCATTTTTCTATGTAAATATATATATATATATATATATAATACTGCGATGGTAATGGAAACACTCAAGTGGACTATTTTATATGGAAACTTATATTTTAGTTTGTACATAAATTTTTTTGGTTGTGCTGGCAGACGTGTCATGTGGGGAGGTGGCAAGGTAAGTCTGCCTCGTACCGACTAAAAACCGCACTTACTTTCCCTAACCTTTTAGAAATGTGACCTATGTAGAAACTACCTAAAATATGTTCTATCTTTTTCTCATGATTTTGTTGTAGACTAAATAAACTACAGAATTACTACTAGTGTCTTATAAACACACCGCACTTTCATAACTCTTAAAACAAATTAAACAATCAAGTAAATTATTTTATCTGTTAACCACGAAATTATCGCTAAACAAAGTCGTTTTGTAAATTCATGTAATGCATAAAAAAAGACCACCCCAAAACAGCAATGTTAATAATAGACAAACAAATGGTTTTGAAACGATGTGAACAAAGACAGCAATATAATAAAAGAAAGAGACAAAAGATCATAGCTACAATATGGGTGGTCGAACACGTTTTTTCATTGCAATTTATATTCGAAACAATATTTTAGGTTACTATCAATATAGAAGTGGACAGTTTATTGTATTATAAATAAATATTTAAGGACATTTTTACACAGCACCATCTAGTCCCAAACTAAGCAGAGCTTGTACTATGAGTACTAGACCATGGATATATAATACTTATAATTATAGTTTATTAAGAAACATCCAGAAAAACACAAACAGATAAGTTTATCACATATATAATTGTGTCCTATGGGATTCGGACCCACGACCCCATGATCAGCAGTCCTACACTCGAACCACTAGACCATAGACGTCGTCAAAATTAAAGTTAAAATATATCAAATAATGTGATTAGAAGGCTATTTAATACCTGGTAAGTTCAATAATATGACTTAGGGGGCTTGAAAGATTGAATTGAGACTAGATGCGGATCGAACTAGATCAATATACTCGTAGGTAATGCGGTGAGCAGTGATAGCCTATTGGTATGACCATTGGACTGCCAAGTCGAAGGTCTCAAGTTCGAATCCAAGGCACGCACCTCTGACTTTTTCACTATTTAATTATCACTCGCTTAATCAGTGACGGAAAACATCGTGAGGAAACCTGCATACCTTAGAGATTTTTCTTGACGGCTTGTGTAGTCTGCCAACCCGCACTAGGCCAGCGTGGTGGACTACAACCTAATCCCTCGCAATATGAGAGAACCCATTATATGGGTTGATGATGAGGTAATACGGTGATCATCGTCAACAGTCAAACCTTTACCCAACAATGGTTAACTGGTTAAAGGCCTTCTACACGGCCGGCACTAACCACTGACCATCGTATCCTTGGTCAGGTTGATGTAAAAATCGACAGTGTAGAAATCGGTTGACCGACCAGTATTTGGTTGATGTCAACGGCCTTGGTCTTGAGCGCATCCCTCGCTTCAGGCTGCGTCCATGGTCAGCCCCGACCGTCTGGAACGCTGTCAGCTGACGACAAAAATCGGTTGACCCGACCAAGGACACGATAGTTGGCGATTGGTGGCGATCGTGTAGAAGGCCTTTTAAGCTGAAAACCAACCCCAAGTTGGCTTTAAGGCCTAAGCAGATGCGGCTAATTATCAGTATTTTTAAACAATTGACTGCCATCGTCTGAGGGCAATACCGACATCCTGAGGATAGCCTGGTTGACAGGCTTTATGGCTTCTGACGACCACTAACGATTGTCATAGTGTCACGTAGTGGGGACTATTTAGTGGAGATAAATAAAATTACACTAGGAATACAACATAACATACAAGTTTATTGCCACTAAGGTTACGATTTAAAATACATTAAGGCAAGAATAGGGTGAGTTAAGCCCAGGGCGGGTTCGGTGAAGGCTTCGAGGTGAGGTCCGACTGGTAGAGGACGGTACTTAGCTCTGAGCAGATGCAGCAGGAAGAAAGAGCCTCGCGCGACGCGCGGGCTTGAGGCTTGAGGCGGGGAGAGGGAGTGGCGAGTGGCGATGTCACAATAGGTGTTCGTATGACAACCGGGACAGACGGCTTTACGTGTTTTCCAGAGACACAGTGAGGTCTCGTATCGTAAGAATGGTCATCCGTCCATAGACTGATCGCGGCAAGCGCAACTAAACCTTGCAGATCCGTCGATGAGCATAGTTACTTAGTCTGTACAGAGCTATCAATCAACATCAACCCATATACTGTCCCACTGCTGGGCACGGGTCTCCTCTCAGATTTAGAGGTATTAGGCCATAGTGCACCAAGCTGGCTTAGTGCGGGTGTGCAAACTTCACACACAGTGGAGAAAAATCTCTAAAGACATGCAGGTTTCCTCGCGATGTTTTCCTTCACCGTTTTAAGCGAGTGATGATTAATTATTAATACGCACATGAATCCGAAAAGTCAGAGGCCTTGGATTCACTAGAAACCTTTGACTTGTCATACCAGTAGGATATCACTACTTTTTATATCAGGGTTATAATCCATGCTAATAATTTGTAAATGCGATATCAACTCTGCTCGTTTGTTCACGCCTTAGCAAAGAAATGGATTGCATCCTGAGGAAGGGGTACCATATTAAAAAAAAAATTACTTAAATTACTTAATGGAACGCGGGAAAGTATTATTCCTATATAATTCAACGGCAGCAATAAATGCAAATCAAAAAACCTGAATATAATTATGTAAATGACTGCAGTGAACTTACTTTGCTAAATAAATAACTAGGCATTATAATTTAAAATGACATTTGAAACACGATAGAATAAAATAATGGATCATGAAACTAATAAATGAATATTATCCTATCAATAATTCAATTCAATATTTTTAGGTTATAGTTTAAAGTTAATCTATAACTACGCGGGTCAATCGATCTTTACGGTTAAGCTGCGCTAGCCGCCGTCTAAAGTTGTAGTGTCAAATTCAAACAAGCTTTAGAAATAATAAATAAATATTCTTGAACAATTTTACACAACACCAAACTAAGCAGAGCTTGTACTATGGGTACTAACCAATGGATATAATACTTATATCCTTTTTTTTATAATACATAAGAAACACCTAGACGAACACAAACACTGAAATGTTCATCACATAAATATTGTTACGAGCTGGGGTTCGGGATAAATTAAATGACACCAATTTAACCGATATACAATCAAAACTTTAATTATTCACACGAATACTAAACACAAATCACCAGTATGTCGCTATACTAGTTCACTTCACAATTCACTATCGCACTGTAGTCGCTTCGTAACTCGCTTCGATCTTCACTTGTCCGTGTCCACAATTGAACTGCCTTGCCGGCCCCTTAGGACCGCTATTTATATGGCTCAGAACGTTCCAGAATCGAATAATCCCGAAAATGCTACAAAAAATACGAGTAGGTACTCGCGCGCCTATTGTTTCGCGGGCGTTGACCTCGGCCTATTGTGTCGCGAGTCGCGTGTCCTTGAGGTATTGTTATAGGCACTTATAGATATAAGTACCTACCTATACCTACGCGAGTGTCGAGATTAAACTTCCACGCGTTTCTAGAATCTTCGTGAGCCATCTCAGTCGTTCTATTACGTATCCGGCGTAACACTGCCCCCTCCTAAGACATGCTCGTCCCGAGCATTATTAGATCCGTGATATCGTGCCAGGCGATCCACATGAACGATCTTCGCAGCACCTCTTTGTCCCTTTTGTATTCGGTAGGTGACATCGTTGATCTTAGTCACGACTCGATAGGGACCGTCCCATTTTGGCTGTAACTTAGGTGACTTTCCTTTGCTGCGCACCGGGTTATGTAGCCACACTAGCGAACCTTCGTCGAAGCCTTTATTGTTCATCTTGCGGTCGTAGCGGGTCTTCGTTTTCTCGGACGTTTGTTTGCCTGATTCCCTGACATGCTCATATATGTCATTCATTCTAGTCCGTAAGTCGTTCGCATAATCAGTAACACAGCGGGGAGTGTCAGGGGGGATACCAGTGATGAGATCTGCAGGCAACCGTAGTTCTCTTCCGAAGTTTGCGAAGGCTGGCGTTACTGTCGTACTTTCGTGAACTGCACTCCGATATGACAAAAGGAACGGCTGGATGTGCTTGTCCCAGTCTCTCTGCCTGTTCCCCACAACTTTCGCCAAATATCTCTCCAATGTCTGATTGAACCGTTCAACCATTCCATCAGACTGTGGGTGATACGAGGTGGTTCTAGTTTTATGAGTACCCATGACTCGACACGTCTCCTGGAATATTTGAGATTCAAAATTCCTTCCTTGATCACTGTGAATTTCTAAAGGTACTCCAAATCGACAGAAGACCTCATGGACCAACTTGTCGGCAACCGTCGAAGCTTCTTGGTTCGGGATTGCGAACACTTCCGGCCATTTTGTGAAGTAATCCATCACAACCATAAAATACTTGTTCCCACTTTCACTTTCCGGGAATGGTCCCGCAACGTCTAGAGCTATTCGTTCCCAGGGTGCACCAACGTTGTAGACCTTTAATGCACCTCTGCTACGTGTGTGAGGCCCTTTGACCGCTGCACAACTCGTGCATTTACGACACCAGTCTTCAACGTCGTTTCGACAGTGGATCCAGTAGAAGCGCTCTCGAATCTTTAACAAAGTTCTTTTTACTCCTAAATGACCTCCTGAACAACCATCATGATAAAGTTGTAGTATATCCGGGACCTTAGCTTTGGGGACTACTATCTGCAGATGGCTCTTGTCTCCTTTAGCATTTTCCCATTTGCGGCACAAGACACCATTCTGTAACAACAGACTGTCCCACTGTGCCCAATAACTCTTTGTTACTGTGCTCAGTGCT
The DNA here is from genome assembly GCA_964056405.1 of Acronicta alni. Taxonomy (NCBI): domain Eukaryota; kingdom Metazoa; phylum Arthropoda; class Insecta; order Lepidoptera; family Noctuidae; genus Acronicta; species Acronicta alni. The sequence continues at coordinate 6,624,769 of OZ043913.1, forward strand.
GCAACATCACTCCATGTTGGTTTAGAGGCACCAGCTTTCATCCACTCGAGGATCGGCTTGACGTCTGTGTCATTTTCTTGAGCCTGCTGTAAAGTTCCCTTCCACTCGTCACTGAGGTCTGTTTTCAGCATCCTTACCGGCACTGCTTCCTTATTTTCTTGCCTGACACAGTGCTTGCATGTTTCCGGACAAGGTCTTCTTGACAACGCATCTGCGTTACCGTGAGATCTGCCACTACGATGTTCAATTATGAAATCGAACTCCTGCAGAAGCTCAATCCACCTTGCTACCTGTCCTTCTGGGTTTTTAAACTGTAATAGCCACTTCAGTGCAGCATGATCCGTTCGCAAGTGGAACTTCCGCCCCAATAAATATTTGCTGAAGTGCTGTAGTGTCTTAACTATGGCCAGCAATTCCCTCCTCGTGACGCAATAGTTCCTTTCAGGTTTTGACAGTGATTTACTGAAGTAACCTATCACAACCTCCTGATCTCCTTTTCGTTGTGACAAAACACCGCCAATACCAGTATTACTTGCGTCTGTGTCCACTATGAATTCATTTTCATTGTCAGGGTAGCCCAAAATAGGTGTATTGCACAGACGTTTCTTCAACTCTTGGAAAGCACTTTCGCAACTCGTGTCCCAGCAAAACTGTGACTTTTCCTCCGTCAGTTTGTGTAGAGGCTTCGCTACATCCGAAAAGTTCTTCACAAACCGTCGATAGTAGGAGCACAAGCCCAAGAATGCTCTGACTTGCGTCTTATCTTTCGGAACTGGCCAATCCTTTACAGCAACTATCTTCTCTGGATCGGTTTCAACACCTTTTTCTGAAACGACGTGTCCCAAAAAGCTTACTTGATGTTTAAAAAATGAGCACTTTTTCGGACTCAACTTTAGGTTGGCCCCTCGGATTTTTGACAGGACACGTTCCAGGTTTTGAAGGTGTTCATCAAACGAACGGCCCACTATGATGATGTCATCTAGATAGACCAGGCAGGCGTCTCCAATTAGGCCAGTGAGCACTAGTTCCATAAGCCTCTCGAATGTGGCAGGAGCATTGCACAGTCCAAACGGCATGACTTTAAACTGCCACAGACCCTTTCCTGTAGAAAATGCTGTTTTCTCTTTATCTTTTGGGTCTATCTCCACTTGCCAGTAACCACTTTTTAGGTCTAACGTCGTAAACCATTTCATTCCTGTCAATGTATCGAGTGTGTCATCAATCCTTGGCAATGGGTAGCTGTCCTTCTTCGTGACATCATTCAATCGTCGATAGTCTACGCAGAAGCGCATACTACCGTCTTTCTTTTTAACCAGCACCACAGGAGAGCACCATGGACTAGATGAAGGCTCTATTACACCATCCTTCACCATTCCCTCAATCATGGTCTCCACTTCTTTTTCTCTTGCAACTGGCAGCCTTCTGGGTCTTTGACGAATTGGTGGCTCATTGCCAGTATTTATCTTGTGCTGAACTAGACCAGTCTTTCCTATGTCAGCATCATTTGATGAGAAAATATCAGCGTATTTAAACAACAACTGTTTAGCCTTGTTCTTTTCTTCTTCAGACAGGTGATTTTGACAATCTTTCAGGAGCGTCGGAACGTTAAACTTAACGTTTTGTACCTTATTACCAGCACGTTGATCTTGGCACCGTCGCATCCAGACTACTTCTTCACAAGTACCCATCAATGTGCCCTTCTTGATAACTTGCTCCTTATCGCTTGGATTCAATATGCGTACTGCTGATACATTGGTAGCCTTCACCAACGTTCGTGCCATCTTCCATGAAAAGTCATCGTCCAACCTTTCTATGAGGACACATCGATTTTTCTGTCCAGCATTTTGTGGAAGAGTGACTGGGACGATTGTTTCCGACTTAGGGGGAAGAACAATCTTCCTTAAGCAGAACACATTCCCAGTAGATGCACCTTCCATAAAGATTTCTTCTGAACCACACTTCAATACTCCTTGGTTAACATCGATCTCACAAAAATGCTTTCGCATAAAGTCCAGTCCCAATATGCAGTCATCTACTATATCAGCTATGATGACATTATGCCGATATATTCTGTTACCAAGTTTTAATTCCACCTCCTTCTCGCCTCGGACGGCTATGTGCTGACCAGTAGCTGTTACTAGTTGTATAAGATCACGGTCACCGGTGTAATCCCCAAGAACCCGACGTGCTAACTGAAAATTCACGACCGTGCGAGAAGCTCCAGTATCTAGTGTCAGCTTACATGGTGTTCTGTTGACTTCGCCTTTGATGATCAGGCTGTTTCCATCATGGGCTTGTGAGATCGAAATCCTTGGGGCTCCTTTCACACCAGCCAGCACCCGCCCCGCAGTCCTGGCTTTTACTCGTTTCCCTGTTGTTCCTCGGTAGTGGAACTAACCGCCTTTACTTTCACGCTTTGCCCCTTATCTCGCCATGAAGTTCCTTTGGGGCAATTTGCTCGCAGGTGGCCCTTCTCACCACAAATGTAGCATCTTGGTGATCCTACACCTTCCCTTCGACCCTCGCTACGCTTTGGACAACCCGCCTGGTAGTGACCCTTTTCCCCACAAAGGTGACAGGTTGGCAACACGACTTCTCGAACTCTATGTGCCCGATGGTCCTGTCTAACTGCCTCCACTTCTAAGGCATGGGCCAAGGCATCTTTAAGGGTTTTGTGGTGTCCAAGATTCACAGCAGCTCTGACTTCTAGGTCACGAATCCCGTCGACGAACGCCTGGACCAGATTTCCGTCGATATATGCAGGTGTCGACTGGTTGGCTTTCCGGACCAGCTTTTCAATTTCCACAGCCCACTGCTGTAGTGACTCGGTGCTACGCTGTACGCGGTCCTTCAGCTGGGCACGGAACACGTATTCCAGGTGTGTGTCGCCGTATCTAGAGTCCAACGCCTCAAGCAGCTGATCGTAGGTCCTGTCGTTGCCGAGGGCCTCCAGTACTGTTAAAGCCTGGTCGCGGAGACATAACGTAAGTGCCGTCATGGCCTGACTTTTGTCCCATCCATTTGACTTCATGACGGCTTCAAACTGTATTTTGTAAGCCGACCAAGAGGAGGTCCCGTCAAATGGCGGCACTTTGAATCCACGAAGTGAAGGCATCGTGGAACCACCAACCACAGGAGTCACAATTCCGTTTCCTGCTTTGATATCACCTAAAGTCTTCTTTATGTCAGATATTTCCACTTTGGTTTCGGAAATCCAACTGTCGTGTTGCTTAACTTGCTCTTTCACATCCTTGAGCTCTTTCCCAAATGTTGCTTGAACATCCTTTAAAAAGTGCATTTGGTCGTCTTTACCACGCTGTAATTGCTCCTGCAATTGACGCGTCTGCTCCTCCTGCTTACGGACCTGCTCCTCCTTGTCTTTTTGCAGCTGCTCCCGCAGTAGGAGGGCCTGCTCCTCCTGCTTACGGGCCTGCTCCTCCTGCCTACGAGCCTGTTCCTCCTGCTTACGGGCCTGCTCCTCTTTGTCTTTTTGCAACTGCTCCCGCAGTAGGCGGGCCTGCTCCTCTTTGTCTTTTTGCAACTGCTCCCGCAGTAGGCGGGCCTGCTCCTCTTGCCGGCGGGCCTGCTCCTGCATCAGCGCCATTAAAGCTGACAAGTCAACGGCAGGCGCTGGAAGGGCTCCAGATGGACCAGCGACCGGATCTAACGTCGGCTGCCGAGGGCCCGAAGATTGTGACGGAGAATCTCCAAACCGTCTCTGGTCCATCTCTTGCTGCCGCTGACTCCTGGTTCGAATACCATCCGTATCTTCCTTCGGTAGAACTGGCATAATTTATCCCACTTCTGACACCAATTGTTACGAGCTGGGGTTCGGGATAAATTAAATGACACCAATTTAACCGATATACAATCAAAACTTTAATTATTCACACGAATACTAAACACAAATCACCAGTATGTCGCTATACTAGTTCACTTCACAATTCACTATCGCACTGTAGTCGCTTCGTAACTCGCTTCGATCTTCACTTGTCCGTGTCCACAATTGAACTGCCTTGCCGGCCCCTTAGGACCGCTATTTATATGGCTCAGAACGTTCCAGAATCGAATAATCCCGAAAATGCTACAAAAAATACGAGTAGGTACTCGCGCGCCTATTGTTTCGCGGGCGTTGACCTCGGCCTATTGTGTCGCGAGTCGCGTGTCCTTGAGGTATTGTTATAGGCACTTATAGATATAAGTACCTACCTATACCTACGCGAGTGTCGAGATTAAACTTCCACGCGTTTCTAGAATCTTCGTGAGCCATCTCAGTCGTTCTATTACGTATCCGGCGTAACAATATTTTTGTTCTGTGGGAATCGAACCCACGACCTCGTGATCAGCAGTCTGACACACGAACCACCAGACAACAACATCCTCATTTCAATTTAGGTTATAGGTTATTCATCATTTACTTTTTTTTAATTTAATTTAGAGTATACTATACCTATGAATCTGACTCATATTGATCTAGTGGCTACCAGCGGCTACTGAGTTCGAGGTCCTGAGGTACAAAGCGTATACCTATTGTATAATATAGTAAGAGAGGCAGCCACAAATCCAAACTCCGAGCCGCTACTGAGAATTCCATAGAAAAATCCAACAAAATCTGTCGACCTCGGATTCGAATCCAGGACATCACGCTCAGCAGGGGAAGTGTAACCAATGAGGCATTGTGTTTAAACGAAAAAATAAAATAATAATCACCTGTTCGTTATGAAAGTTATAAAAGAAATCGATACAATGCTGAGCCTGTTACGACATTGGTACTATTATGCGTTTAATTTACCTAACACTGAAACCAATAAAGAATATAATAGCGTAAAAAACGTCTAATTACCGGATTTCATAATTTATTATGTTGGCGAGGGGCTCGTAGTTAATTTATAACTACGATGATCAACCGATCTGCAAGGTTAAGCTGATCAGTCTGTGGATGGGTGACCATTATTAACACATCGATACCAATTTGTGCCTTGACTAAAGCTGTTAGTCTTGGTTGTCATGAGAATACCTATGACAATAATTAGTGGTAGTCAGAAGCCCAAAAAGCCTGAGAAACAGTCGACTCTCAGGCTATCTCTGTGGTCTAGCGGTTCAAGTGCCGAACTGCTGATCATGGGGTCGTGGTTTCGATTCCCACAGGACACAAATATTTGTGTGGATAAAACATGAGTATTTGTGTTTGTCTGGGTGTTTCTTATATATTACTAGCTGACCCCGCAAACGTTGTTTTGCCATAAAAAAAAAATTTTGGGGTATGAAAAATAGATGTTGGCCTATTCTCAGACCTCCCCGATAAGCACAAAAAATTTCATCAAAATCGGTCAAGCCGTTTCGGAGGAGTATGGCAACGAAAACTGTGACACGAGAATTTTATATATTAGATAAGTATGTATTTACAAAAAAAAAGAAGTATATAAGTATTATATCCATTGTCTAGTACCCACAGTACAAGCTCTGCTTAGTTTGGGAGTAGATGGTGTTGTGTAATATGTCCCAAAAAAATTTATTATATTATTAAATATTATTATATTATATTATCATCGGTAGTACCAGACATTGGTTTGCGAAGGTATGATGGCAGTCATTTCGTGAAAAATACTGATGTTCAGCCGCATCTTGTTAGACTGGAAGCCGACCTCAACATAATAGGTATAATTAAATGTAACACACATTTAATTATACCAATCATACAATTAAAGAAAGTACAAATACAGTTAAATATCTATGATGTACACCTTTATTTCGCCGGTATGTTTAGGTCCCATGTAATACGGGGCGAGCTTATTGCCATTAACCGGGCACAAATCCCAACTCCGAACTGAGAATTTCATAGAAAAACCTAATAACACTTTTCTCAAATCAAGTAATCGAACCCAAGACCGTAGCTGTCGCACGGACCACTAGACTAACGAGGTAAATAATTATAAAATTAGAATATTTTTAGGATCTGCTATGGGTTTCAAATATTGCTCAATAAGGACATTTTAAGACTCTTATTAAAAATCTAAGCTTTTGACTTGCTAGCGCCATTTTAGTATCTAGACTGATATTTTATGCCCGCTATAAATAAAAAAGATACGAGCCGTAAGAACTCTATGCGACACATACCAGATTGTAAGGTTCTAGCATGAGTCTAGAAAATAAAAAGTCGAGAACCAGAAGTGGGACACCTTTTATAAGAATTATGAGCGTTCGCATGCTATAGGGGTTAGTTCACAGAGCGAAAACATTCTTCCAATAAAAAAAAGTTTAGCTATTGATTTAAATATTTCGTCGTAATTTTCTGAGTGGCTTTAGGACATCGAAAATTCATATACTTAAAAAAGTTAGTTGTAACATTTTAAATGTACTACAATATCGTTCAAAATAATATTTAAGTAGTTATGGTTTACTTGAAGAGACTATAACAAAATAAAGAATATTATACAAAAATAAATGTTTCAATGTAATGTGCTACGAGATAGGTACTACGAAATTTGTAGCCGCGGGGCTACGAATATCTCGTAGCCACCACATAACTCGTGTATTTATATCTCCAATTCCAAACAAAAGCCAGCTAATGTTTCATCATTGTCTCCACGTGTCGGGAAAAGGTCATTCTTGCTACCTATATTTATATTTTCGAATTCCTCTAATTACATAATAAATAATGATCTCCTTTTCGTTTCCTGTGATATTATTTACTTGTATAGCGTTCCGGCTCCACACAGTTGCAATCATGTGTATAATAAGCATATAAATCTTTCAGAATGAATTTAATAAATTATAGTGACTTTTGTAAAGTAAGCAGAGTATGTCAAGATAGACGCGGTCAACGAGTTCATTTTATACAATTATTTTCGATCGATCCGGATCTAAGTTAAAGTAGCGTTGCCCCGCGGTTTCACCGGCGCTATCTTTTTTAATTTTGTTCGGCTCTTAAAGGTCGTAACATGTTGTTAAATACCTTATATCCTTCCTCAAGAATTGGGCTATTAAATTCAAAATTTCCAATCTGACTGATAGTTTCAGAGATTAGCGCGTGTGTTTTGTGTTCCTAGTGTTTTGGTTGGGAAGGAGAAACGGCGCAACAAACTCCCCAGCAACACGTTTTACAGTAGAGATTTAAGCCGACTACACCTTTGGCCATCTCGCTTATATTGTTGTGCTATGTATCGTGGGTTTGATTAATATCTGAGTACAACTTCCCTGTCCAATGAGTCCTATATGACGTTTTAAAACAAGTTCATGAGTCACAGGTGATCATTTCTCTATACAATTTGAGGCACATTTTTCGGTATGAACGTGACGTGATATTTTTTTAAATCATACGTGGACGTATAGCGTCAACCTAATGTTGACAATGATAAAAAAAAATCGCGATTTTTTTATATTTGTCATTTAATCACTAAATAAATTTGCCATAAAAAAAAAAACTCTAATCCTGTGGACGTGGGGCATTGTCAAAATGAGTTGTATGGAGACAGGGAAGTTGTTAATTATTTGTGGGATCTACAATTAATATTTTCGTTTCAAGTCTGGTTGTATTTAAGACCCAGGTCACATAGCTTGTTAAATAGTGCGGCCTTCAAAATATTCGTTAATTAAGTAGTAACAATTATATTTATATTGTATATTTATAATGACTATAATAACATTGTGGCCTCTTAAAATTATAAACCAAGATTAACGCTAACTTACATTAACGCTGTTATCATGTTTATTTAAAGGAGTGACCCACTTTTTGGAACTGTGCAACTAGTTTTAACTTTACAAAAGTGCTATTTTAATGGTATAATTGAAATAAAATATTCTATTTTGACTTTGTCACTATTAGTTGAAGACGAAGAAACAACCAAATACCCATTCATTTTTATTATGTTCGATGTCAGTTATTTATATCGTTAGGCTCATGAAGTATTGCCAATTGATTAAGAGGCAATCATATAGCAACCCGGAAGAGTGGAATGAGGAAGGCTTTCCGGCCTACAATGGGAAGAATGTCACGGCAAAAACATAACAAATATTAAGTAAACATAAAGACTCCAGCACGCCCACAGTTCCTCATATAAGGAGGAAGGCCTATTACCAATAACAAAGTACAAATCCAAAATCCGTGTTACTGATGAGAATTTCATTGAATAACCCAATAAATCTGCTCGACCTGAGAATGGGACCCAGGACCTCAAGCGTAGCGCTGCCGACCACTTTATTATAGTAAAATATTTATTTAAAAAAATGTTATTGAAATGAAATGAAATTTATTTCTGTAAATAGATCTTTTAAAGACACTTTTACAAGTCAATGTTTTGATTTTTTATGCTAGAAGGCGCCGGCATTTCCTAACTGACGACCTCTGAGAAGAAACACCGAAACAATCTCAGAGAATCATGGTCTCTTTTAAAGTCCAGACACAATAATATCAAATTATATGTGGGTTTCACAATGTAGGGCAAAGTCTGAAATGGCCTTTTGAAGAAAGAGCCATAAAGGCTTTGAGTAGGCTAATTCCAGCCGACGGCCCACATGCATCAGTCATTGTGTAGCTCGACCATATTAGAAGGAGCTCAACAACCTGTCGCTCGATGATACCAGATCGTAGGAACATTTGCGTAAGCCTCATAAAAAGAATCTCAAAGCCACCAGACCTGTGAATATTTGTAAATATATCCTACATAGTACTCACATTTACATTAATCTGCTAACAGTAAGTTTACATTAAAACAAAAAAAATGCCAATAATACTTTCAATAATTTTATACCAAAATGATTGATATCAAATTATTGGTATAAAAGTATTGAAAGTATTATAGTTTTGCGTTCAATTATGAACGTGCCTTAGCTGGATCAAAAGGTTGTTATGATAGGATGTTCGCGCCGTAGTCCGCGGTAGACGGCGACTCGGCGCGCTTCACTGACTACGTCCCGCCCTCGCGATCAGCCGGTAAACTTTTATTTATGTACTTAAATTTTTACAGCGACTACTTTACACGCTTTGTTTTAATGGAAACTCTTTACTTCAGAAACTCCTGCATAATTTGAAATCAAATGTGCGACTTTATTTTGTTTATGCATAGCAGTTTTTTTTATTTTGTGTGAATTAGTGTATTATCTGTGTGCCTGGTTTGATAATGAAGCATGTTATTATTTTCAATTCTTAAGTAATATTATCTTAATTAAAATGTACCCGATACATTTCTAAATTATCGAAGAATTTAAGGGGTCTTTGTGAAGATCATTGTGTACAACTTTTACTATGGAACCAACCCTGAAATCTCGAAAGAGAAATCTGCTGTAGGTACAGAGGCCAACATATCATACACCAATCTGTCAAATTTATTTGATAGTTTTCCAACTTTAATACAACATAATAAGGTTCATGTTCAATTGGGAAAATTTGACAGTTTTGGATAGTTTGACCTGCTGGCGTCTGTACTATTTATTTATATATTTTTTTTTGTTCTTTCACTTAATCTCAGGGTAATGATGAGTACAATGACCTCTTAAATTTATGTCACTGAAAGGTTTCCTCGGCACAATAAAATTATTTTTTGATGATTGAAGTTTCTTATAAAACATGGGCTCTTTTAGGGACCTTTTCTCCTTGTTTTAATTACTTGGAATCTGGCCCGTTTGATTTTGTTTTATTTAAACGCACTCCGATACAGGAGAAAATAGTGATGGGCAATGATTTTTCTACAGAAAAAATAAATAATAATTTATGGCTGAAGGGCGGGAAGGTACGAAAACTTTTAAAATTACAGATTATTTGATGAACTATGCGATGCACCCAAAAAATTAATCGTAAGTGTACGAATCCTTTCTTGACCTCATAAACATTTTACATCCTAATGACGTCTTTCATTTGCCGATCAATTTGCGACTAATATATTTCACATAGAAATCGATTTTAATGCCTCCAAGGTAAACATGCGTATCGAGCGGCCCCTTTGATGTCAACAAAGGCGACCGACAAAGGTGCCGAACATTATAGTCTCGTCTATTGTTAGAATTAACTTTACTGCACCAAGCAGCAGTTAAAGCTACGTACATAGTAATTTGTTAAATTGTTTTAGTAGTATTTACAGTTTTGCGGAGCGCTTTAGTTAAAACAAGTAAATTGTAGTTTGTAAAACTGGCATTTTACTAATTAACTACCCTGTGTACCCGTTGTTAGCCGCGATGTTGTCGTTCTTCCCAAAATTTCGTAAACATTAATTCAAGTCAAATCTCTATTTGTATAATATATGATTTTTATAAGATACTAGCGGCCCGTCGCGGTTTCGCAAGGGTTTTTTACCTGGCCTATTTTTTCTAGGAATAAAATATAGCACTCAAAAATAATGTGGCTTTCTATTGGTAAAAGAATTGTCAAAATCGGTTCAGATAGAGTAGTAGAGATAAACTCACAAACTTTACCTTTTTATATTATTAGTATAGATTACATAAAAAAAGTTGTTTTACCACATTCAGCCTTATATCATGCATTAATTTAGCTAATATTATTAATAATTATCGCTGTATCATAATTATTTTTTTACAACTAAATCAAGAAACATTTGTTATAGTGGCGCTCGTGGTGCCGATAAATAACTAGTCATTATAATTTAAAATGACATTTGAAACACGATAAAACAGAATAACGGTTCATGAAACTAATAAATGAATATTATCCTATAAAAAATCCATTCAACATTTATAGTTCAAAGTTAATTATAACAACGCTGATCAACCGATCTCCAAGGTATCTTAGTATTGTTTACCACAGCCTGTATATGGGTGAACTTTCTTAACAAGACGAGACCTCTCCATGTCTCGGAGAGCACGTAAAGCCAGTCTCGGTTGTCATACGAACACCTAAGACAATCGTAGGTAGTCAAAAGCCCAATAATCCTGACAACCAGTCCACCAGCATAACGTTATTGTCCAGAAATTGAGTTGTGAAAGTCTGATGGATACTCAACCGCCACCGGGTAGACTGGAAGCCGACCCCATTATAGTTGGGAAAAGGCTCGGAAGAAGAAAAAGTTAAGAATGCAAAAAATCAAATCATATCAAAATCATTATTTTATTCATTTCATTTTGGGTATTACATGATCATAGGGTTTTAATTTATTGTACCACCAAAATCTGCCTGTGAGGCGATTGAATTATTATTGCAAATAAATCATTTCATACAAATCTATTTAATTAACAGGCAAAAATAGCATTTAATCAGTGTTACATTATATTCAAACGTATAACTTAAGATGTTAAAAAAATGCTAATATAGAAACAGTCAAACAAAATAAAAAAATACATAAATGTCAATTTAATAAAAATAATGGAAATTTTCCAATAATTACAATTATTTTATGGTTGGATCTTCGTAAGTATTTGTCAGGTTATGTCATGAATAACATTATTGTAAACTATTAAATTTTTAAATGTATATTTTACTGTAAGTGGTAGTCAGAAGCCAAAAAAGTCTGACAACCGGTTTAATAATATAATATAATAGTTTTGGGACACTTCACACAGCACCATCTAGTCCCAAACTAAGCAGAGCTTGTAATATGGGTACTAGACAGTGGATATAATACATACATACTTTTTTTTTGTAAATACATACTTATAAGACATAAGAAACACCCAGACAAACACAAATACTCATTTTATCCACACAAATATTTGCGTCCTGTGGGAAACGAACCCACGACCCCATGGTCAGCAATCTCGAACCGCTAGAGGTCGTCGGTTTATCTTTAAGAGATCGGTATTGCCCAGAAATTGGGTTGCGGGAGGTCTGGTGTCAGCCGCTTCGTGTAAAATACTGATATTGCACCGCATCTGGTTAAACTGGAAGCCGACCCCAATATAGAACTGGGAAAATGGGTGGTAGGATGATGATATTATACTGTGGGACTAAAAAAGAAGCCCTCAGTTTTTATTGAAAAAAAAAATTGTATGGATCTGCAAAATTGCATATCAGCTTTCGCATAATTCTAAAATCGAATTATGCGAATGCTGTGGATTTTTCTTAATATATTAAGCTTCGAAATAAAACTACTTTTTACGGATTTTATCGCGTTATATTGATATTATTAATCCCAACATTTCGGACCTCAGTCTACCCGTGACCTTGGACGCTGTAAAGGGTCTGAAACGTCGGTATTAATAATAATAATATATTCTTTATTGTACACCAATGTATCAAAATATAGAACATAATCTTATACAAAAATAATATACAATAGGCGGCCTTATCGCAATCAGCGATTTCTTCCAGGCAACCTTAATTTAATAATATTAATATAAAGCGATAAAATCTGTAAAAAGATGTTTTATTTCAATGTATAAAATTCGCGTAAATGTCAGAAATCAATTTAATAAGCTTTGTTTGTTATTTTGACTATAATAAGCTTTCCGCATTTGTATACCATTATAAACATGGAAAGCTATTCTGAGTATCATAGTACAAATTTACGATTACTATAACTTTCATGTTAATGGGATCGTAAACAATGTATATAAGCTGCGGTGACTGTATTTTGGGATATACTTACATTTGTACGACTCTGTCCGATTGTGCGGACATGCGAAGGTCTACACGATAAATATATAGTTAGACGAACAGTCTCATTGCTGAGTAAGAGGTCCTGGGTTCAATGCTTGCGTCGGGCAGAAGCAGTAAAATTCCCACTAGAGGGGAGTTTGGCGTTGTGCCCGGTTAATGGCAATCGGCTCACCCCCTATTACATGAGAGCTACACAAAACTGGCGAAGAGTGGGTGTCTAATACAGCTCTTCATTTAATTTTTAATTTACTTACATGTGAACATTCTCAGCTGCCCAGGGCTAGCGGGGTGGTAGAGGCATATTTAGGGGGACGGGGGAGAAGAAGAGGTCACAGGCTATACCTATTCCAAGTTCTTTTCGAAATCTTTCCAATAAAGTCTTAAAAAGAACAAAAAGCACCACGCATAAAGGCCTTGAAATTGAAATTAAAGTGCATCATTTCAATTAATAACTGCGTTATTAGCCTAGTGGTTGTAAGCGCAATTGCTACGCTAGTAGTTCTAGGTTCGATTACATGGGATCTAAACATACCAGCTAACTGGGAGTGTACTTTTAATATAGTCTGCCTAACATTTTAGTTATGTATATTTATGAATTAGATTGTAGTGGCCGTAGCTAGAAAATACGTAAAAAGGAAAAATAAATGACTACACCGTAAAACGGAAGAAGAATAGTTGGGTTGGTAGTACAAGGGTCAGAGTCCTCCCACTGCCAACACAACGTTTCCTTGCGGAGCACTGGTAACCTTGCTCACCGTCAGAAACGCAAACACAAATCAAATCAAATCATTTATTTTGCGAATATGGGTACATGAGTTGTTACATTCAATAAATTAAGTATCACCATAGTCTGCTATATAGCATGCAAAAAGTAATAATGTTTCGTAAGTATACATTAGATAGATAAATTAATTCTAAAATATTAAAATGTCAGTTGTTGATCTAATGTCAATTCAAAGAATAATAAAACAATAAATCACAATAATGTCAATTTAATACTAAACTTACATACTTATTGAGTTCTACTAAAGTAATTTATACACAGCACACAGCTCAAAGCAGTTGTATTTCAATTCGATTTTTTGAAAGGCGCAGTCGTCTTTTCCCGAGTCGGGCAGCTCCAATTTGAGTTGAATTACTCCCACTATGACACCTCTCTCAAAACATAGTGATAACTTATCAAACGTCACACTACCGATGACGTCAATGTTGTTTTGGCCAGTGGGCGGACTTCGACCCATATACTGACAACCCAACTATTACTCCTTTGTTTTTTTTTATGGGATAGGGGGCAATCGAGCATACGGATCGCCTGATGGTAAGCGATTTCCGCCACCCATGGACACCCGCAACACCAGAGGAGTCACAAGCGCGTTGCCGGACTTTAAAAAGGAGTACGCTCTTTTCTTGAAGGTTTCAAGGTCATATTGTTCCGGAAATAGGTACTGCAGGCGACAGTTCATTCCACAGTTTTATAGGGTCGGCAACGCGCAAGTGATACCCTTGGTGTTACAAGTGTCTATAGGCTATATAATCGCTTACCATCAGGTGGGCCGTATGTTTAAATAAAGTGTAAATAAATTACTTGAGCAAATTTTTTTTTTCAATAACGTAACAAAATAAATAGTAGCTTCGTGTAAAATACTGATATTCAGCAGCATCTGGTTATACTAGGATTGGGGACAATATAGTTGGGATATAGGGCTGATGTTTAGTGTAAAAGTAACATGTTATTATTGCATATGTTGTGAACTAAGCTTCGTGATAGAAACTCGTAAATCTCGTCCTTATCGCGAAATAGTATCAAAACCACGTGTATCGACATTTATGGAAAACATCACAAAATACACACGGCTAAAGAGGTACCTAAACATACGGGCACGCTTTTTTTATGGTACGAAAAATCATCTGCCACCTGGTTAGGCGTCAGGGCATGTTGGATTCGTACCGACTAAAAACCACACTTTCCTTCATCATCAACCCATATTCTGTCCCACTGCTGGGCACGGGTCTCCTCTCACAGAATGAGAGGAATTAGGCTATAGTCCAACACGTTGGCCTAGTGCGGGTTGGCAGACTTCACTAGCTCTAATAGAATATACAAATTACAAATTACATATACTTAATTATATAGTATTAAAAAGTCAAGTAGTCAGTCAGTCCGCCATTTTCCGGAACTGCCCTACCGAGTCGCCATTACTTGAATTTACGCATTGAGCTCTCGTGTCCCGTGAAATAACAATTTTGACCAACCCTAATTAAAATGGTCAATTGATTCACAATAAACTGTAGTCTGTACCTCAATAAGTAAATGGGTTACGTGGACGAATGAAGAAGTATAATTTTTCGCTATTGAGGGCTACATTACCGTGTATAACAGTCATTATCAGAAACTAGCAGCCCCCCGCGGTGTACCCCACCTTTTTCCCTTTTTGCTTGACGCCTGGTCATAGCGTGATTTTATATAGCCTGTAAATTTCCTCAATAAATGTATTATGTAACACAAAAATATTTTTTCAATTCGAACCAGTAATTTTTGAGAATCAACCAAACAATCTATTCAGCTTTATAATATTAGTATAAATTCATTATTGCTAACAAGCTGTTACCTGCAGTTTCACTCGCACCCTCAAGGAATGGTTAGGACAAAAGGTCGATGTCTATCTAATCTATCTCTGTACCAAATTTCATCAAAATCGGTTGTGCGGTTTAGATGTGAAAGCGTAACAGACAGACTCACTTTCGCATTTATAATATTAGAAAGGATTCGTAACAGTACTCAGCCGAATATAGCCCTTTTGAGGGTTGCTCCCATCAAATATAAAGGCGTGTTAACAGTAGGATAAACATTAGGACACAAATGTTTCGCAACTTGTGTCGGAAGTGGTGAAAACTTGTTCCTAAATTAAGTGCCAGCATATAATGTGCCTAAGTGTTGATATTTATGTTTGTTGATAACTTAATAATTTACACTTAAATCGTATTTATTATTTTCTGATGTCAAATGGTACGAAAAACAACATTGTTTTGGTATTATTCCTGTTGTAACATTACAGTTATTTCCTTCATCATAATTGTCGACTACACATCTTAAGATGCATTATGACATCAACGAATAACAATAACTATTTATTTATTATAAATTAATAATTTTCTATCGTACAAGTTGCTTCCCTGTTATTATTTGTATCAAATGCACATTGCACCAGAATCGGCTATTGAAATGGCTGCCGCATTCAACTCGCTAGCTGAATCGTGGATGTCTAGTGAACAATTTGTGAAAGGGACAGCAATAGCGACCAATGTGAGACAGAAGTTATAATTCCCACAACGATTACCTTCACCTGAGATTTGTCAGGGATGTTACCATTAGTACGGGAAATATCGATGAAGGTATGTCGATAAAATATTTGTCAAAGTATTTGGATGTAGTAGAAAAATCTGTTTATGTACAAAAGATTGTTCCACTACAACCGAAATACTTTTTGTTCTTTTGCTTAGCACAAGACAAAAGAAGTAAAAATAAATCAAATATACTTTGTTTCTTATATACAGTGTCAATATTGCAATAGGCTCGCTTTACATTTTATGACCTAAAGTATCGCCAACAGGTCAAACTATCCAAAACTGTCAAATTTTCCGACACCTTAACCTTATTGTTTTACAAAATCTGTCCAAGAAATTGGACACATTGGGGCAGCTTGATGTGCTAGCCCCTGTACATCATAAGCCCATTTTCTATCCCATTTGGGATACAGGCGTGATACAATTTTATGTTTTATTATTTTAATAAATCATGTAGGTAACTAGATTTCAGGTCGTAAACATTGAAATCTTTTTGCCAGTTTGTGATTCTTAGGTATATATAATCTAGTACGAAAGATAAATACTATTTACAGCTGTTATAATCGTATTCTAAAAGATAAGCTATCGATAAGTAAACACAGCAACATCACTATCAAGAATGCACCTTGACAGGGCTAAGGGAAATGGTTTTTTTAATCACATCAATCTTCACAATATATCATCCCTTTATTTACTGAGCGTCGCTACATATTCGCGCAGCCGGCTTTGTCTGGTCTGCGATAGATTTTAGGGCAAGGGGTCCCACTGTCGGTGAATTTTCTATAGAAATAATCACCATTGATGCACGTTTCATGCAACGTCACAATAAATGATCTTAAAGAACAACTGGTTCATTATTATATAGTGCATGGGAACTTTTTAAAAATAATAATATCTAGTCCATTTTGCAAAGTTTTGTTACTGACGTTTTTAATAATGGTGTAGGTACCTGCTTACTGTATGTATTAAGACAAAAAATCAATTACATTTTTTTAAGGTTGCATCTTCTGTGTCCAAAGGCATCTTTGACCAGGACTTTCTAACCTGGGCTTCTTTATACCACGTTGGCGAAATGTGTTCATGATCATCTCGCCGACGCCTCTTCGATCGATCTCGTCCTCGAATAGCGTTGCAAGAGACCCTTGGCTATTCGTGGACGAGGTCGGCCGAGGAGGCCTTGGCGATATGGTACTCTGAGTGGGTATTCCGTAGCTACCCTCGCCCACTTGTGCGGTTGCATGCGACTGTCGTGGTCAACCACCACTTCAACCTTCAATAGCGTAATTATAATAATTATACCTAATTTGTAAAATTAGACTTCGCTCTCTTCAGTGACTCTTAACAGAACAACAAGTGGCTGCATAACTTATCAAGCCAATATAACACCAATAATTTCTTCGCATCGATTTTAATGACGGACAATTGCGGTTCTAGACACAACAAAAATAAATCAAGACTGGTTAGTCTTCATCATGCGCATCCATGACTCAATATTATTAAAAATAGCTTTACAATTTTGTAATATCAGATTCCTTTTTCTTTATTGTATCTTCTTCTTCTTCTTAATCGGGCACTCTTGACAGAGTGGTCGTGGTTGGTATGATGGTGGTACATGGTGGGACTTCAACGTCGTCAGTCTTCTCGGTGGCAGTGATTACTGATCTCGCAATGTTTCTCCAATGTAGTCGGTTCGTCGCATTACGAGAACACTCTGTCATGGACGCCTTAGCAGACGACAAGTCTTAATGAGATCTGTCCAGCGTGTAGGAGATCTGCCTCCACCTCTCTTTCCAGCTACCTGACCTTGGACTACCAGTCTTTCGATTGAGTCATCGTTCCTGGAGATATGGCCCAAGAACTTTAGTATTCGCAGTTGCACAGTCGACGAAAGTCTGTTTTTAATTTTTAGTTGCCTCAGAATTGATGTATTTGTACGGAAAGCGGTCCATGGGATCTTAAGGAGGCGCCTCCAACACCACATCTCCAGGGCGTCAATTTTGCGGCGGTCTAGCAATCGCAAAGACCACGTCTCTGCTCCATATAGGAAGATTGGAAATACAAGAGAGTTTATAAGTCTAACCTTTGTGTTTTTGGTTATTCTCCTGTCTTTCCAAATCTTTCCCAACCTCTCTACAGCAGATCTGGTTATGGCACACCGTCGCTTAATTTCGTCTTCGCAGCCTCCCTCATTTGACTCGGTAGAACCAAGGTAGATGTATTTCTGTACCACTTCGCAGTTTGCAACACCCAAGACGCAGACGTCTTTGATGATGATGACTGTAGACAGAACTGCAGATAACAGACCAGAGTCTGTTATCTGCAATTCGGTCTACAATCATCATTTTAGTTTTATCTCTATTGATGGCAAGTCCAAACTGGAGACTGGTAACTTCCAGACGACTTAGGAGACTTTCCATATCTTCTTTAGTCTGGGCAAGAAGAGTAGTGTCATCAGCATAACGGATATTATTTATCAGCCGACCACCTACAGAGATGCCTTTGTTCCATCCTTCTAGGACAATCCGCATTATGTGCTCCGTATATATATTAAAAAGTTGTGGCGATAGAATACACCTTTGCTTAACGCCCGACTCAGTGTAAAACTGAACTGAAAGAACAACATCCACGATAAGATGATCTGGGACTCCCATTTCTGATAGAATTATCCAAAGCTTCTCACGTATGACTGTGTCGAATGCCTTGCGAAAATCCACGAAACAAATCAGCATTGGGGTGTAAAATTCTCTGGCCTTCTCTATGATTTGCCGCAGTATGAGTATTTGTTCACGGGTGCCCCTTCCCTTCACGAATCCCGCCTGCTCAGGTGCTATATGTCGCGATAGGTATGCCTGAAGTCGCTTATTTAAAATATACAGCATGACTTTCCCAGCGTGTGAAAGTGGGATATTAGTCTATAATTGGCACATTTCTTTGTCGAACCTTTCTTATGCAACGGTATGAAAATAGAGCTAGTCCAATCTTTCGGCCATATTCCAGTTTCCCATATTCGGCAACATATGACATGAAGAACATCAATCCCAGACTCACCCATAGCCTTGAAAACTTCTATTGGGATATCATCAATTCCTACGGCCTTGTTACATTTTAGATGTTTAACTGCTGCTCGTACTTCATCCCGCAAAATTATAGGTTCTCGCTCAAATAGTCTGTTCAGAGTATGTGTGGAGCTTGATGTAGTATTATGAGTGAAGAGAGATTTACAGTAGTCCTTCCAAGCATCCACTATGTCTTTGATTTCAGTTACCGTTACACCTACGGAGTTATGGTTACGGTATTTGCCATTCGGGGTTGTCCAAGTGTAGAGGCCTTGCATGATGTTTGAAAACAGTATTAATTAAAGTCAGGTTGTTATTCACCGCGAACTCTATCAACCGTTCTCCTCTGAGGTTTCGTACTCCCAGCCCATGACTTCCAACGATATGTCTAATCCCGTTGTCCATGGTAGGATTACCATACTTTAGCGTTAAAATCGCCAATGACAATCATTAACTCTGTTTTAGGTATTGCGGCTATAGAAGTTTCAAGATCGTTGTAGAAGGCTTCCACTACCTCAGGCTTGGCTGAATTTGTGGGTGCATAGACTTGAATAATGTGTAGAGGGGTTGGTGAAGCGATGAGTTTAATTGTTAGTATCCTATCGTTTACTGGATTATATCCCAAAACGGCACTCTTCCATTACTTGGGGATTGCAATTGCCACTCCAGAAAATTACGTTTCACTCGGGAAACTTCTACAGCTACCGCTGCCCTCTATCAGGATCCAGGCACTACGCCCCTGTGGCTTGCCTCCTCCGCTGGTTTGGCCGTATTGACAGCTGTTGTCTCTGCCCTCTCCACCGTTGAGGTCATCACCCGTAACCCCGGGCAAGGGTTCTATGCTATACCATAGAGCTGGGTCCCCATCCGAACTTGGTCATCATCTCACTCCGGCCTACTGAAGAGAGCGATGTCCAGCCCCGCGACGTGGACGCGCCGGACAGGAGTTACCCCAGTGAAGACAGAGAAGGTCACTCTGCCCTGCCCTGCTCCTGGGGCCGGGTTAACGATCTCGTTTAGGGCCGAGACCGAGGCCTTTATTGTATATGTTATGCATAAAGATCGAAAACGCTCATAGTACTAAACAGCTCACAACGCGTTGTGGTCAATTAATATTAAATGAGCTTCAAAATGCTCAATAAGGTTCATGTTCATTTGGAAAAAAATGTCAGTTCTGTCTGTACTAATAACTTTTGTATCATATTCTAATTGAATATCTTATCTAGATCCGTGCAACTAGTTTTGACTTTTCAAAACTGCTATTTTCATGGTCTGATTGAAATAAAATATTTGATTTTGACTTTGTCTGACTTTGAAGTCTATTCTAAAGGCTTTTGTCCGCGAATTACGCTATATTATCGACGACCACAAAGACAATATTGTGGTCTAGTGGTTCGAGAGTCGGACGCACGTCATGGACACCAATTACTACCACAGCACACAAACATTTATGTGGTCAACATAAGTGTCTGTGTTTGTACGGGTTTCCTATGTATTTAAAAAAAGTATAAATTAAAATTGGGCTGGCAAGTCAAAGTCTCGTGTTCGAATGCAAGACACGCACGTCTGACTTTTCAATACCATACATGTGCGCATTAATAATTAATTATCACTCGCTTCAACGATGAAGGGAAACATAGTGAGGAAACACTAGGCGTGTGAAGTCTGCCAACCAACATTAGGCCAGCTTAGCTTAGCATCCTGACAGGAGACCCGTGCCCAGCAGTGGGACAAGTATATGGGCTGACCAGCACAGTCTAGTATTTGGAATTAGATGGTGCTAAGTAAAACGTCCCATAAATATTATTTATTTATGAGCAACATAATTTCTTCAACTCAAAGTCGTCGTCCCAAAATTGCATTGATATACAAGACATAAATCACGACCACTAAATTGCTAACACAATACTAGTAGGCGTGGCCTTGCTACGTTCCTTTTTGAATCCGGGGGGTATTCTATTGTGATGGTAATCAAAACGGACTGAAGATTAGGATGCGGTAGTAATCAATACCTTTATGGTTTGACCTGCTTTTGTGCGTTGACCCGGTGGCAGGTTGCATTGAATGGACACCTCGTGCACAGGGGTCGGCAAGTGGCGCAGGATGGTCAGTCTTCATACACAGGTGCAAGTGTAATGGGGAAGCAGGCGATCTGTATCCGTAATCCGTATCGTTTGCGTTTTTTTTAATCATGTTTCAATTCTGTAGTCACAAGTACTTGTTGGAAAACTCAGCACGTGATTTCAGTTTTATAATGTAGGTATACAGATTAGTAGATTGTATTAGTGTATACAAATGTCTTAATTACTTACTTGTCATTTATACATAAATATATAGAATATTGTAAAATGTTTTGTGATATACCAGATATAACTTGTATTTCACTAAAATTAACACAACATCACGCTTGTATTCCCCGAAGCGTTAGGCAAACGTGTACCGACAGTTTGCTGGTATGTTAGGGCCCCATGTAATAGGCGGCGAGCCTATTGCCATAATCCAAACTGCTGCTGCTGAGAATTTCATTGAAAATTCCAATAAACCTGGAAAACTACCGCTAAACTGAAATGAAGCAATTAATTAAACAAATTATTATTTTTGAAAATATTATTGAATAAATTATTGAATTTGAATATTATTATTAGATATTATCTTTGAAAATATCCTATTTGTTTCTGTCTTTGTTGATCAACACAAACACACAACAACCGGGCTTTTAGTTGGGTCCTGGTTTTTCATATTATTATTACTTACTTGTTAGCGGTCTTCAGCCTATTAGTGGTGTAGCCCGAAAAGCGTGACAACCGCTAATTCATCCTTAGGATATCGGTATGGCCCAGGAGATGGGTTGGGCAGGCCTGATGCCCGTCGCTTTTTGTAAAATACTGACATTCAACCGGGAAACTGACCTTAAAATGGTTGGGAAAGTGCAAATGATGATGGTTTGACTTTGGGAGATTTAAATGGATCTAATGATGATGTGTGAATGATAAACATATTTTTGTAATATTATATTTTATTACTTTTTCGTTTATAAACGTTGCCCCTTGCTAGGATTTTCTCCTGTATCATGTACACACAAATTTAAACATCCAGTCCTGAAATAATTTCCTGTATGACTTTTTATAAAAATATAGTTGTTTCCGACGGAGATCGAACCAACGTCACATGGCTAAGAAGTCGATCGGTCAATCATAAAACAAACGTATCGTCGATAATATTATCATCTTGTTAACCAATAACAAAGTCGATAAGTAGGTAAGTATTTCGTTAATTAACAACCGAATTCTTTGCTTGTTCAAAAAATGTTTACATTTCCATTACGTTTTTTGTTAAAACAAGAATGAATTCACAAAACAACTAAGCTGCTATTGTTTCTTATTATTTTTCATTCCAAACAAACGAGATTTAGTTCAAATTGTTGAATCACAACATCTATACAGCCTGGTCAAGTCCATTGTGAAAGTTTTTGAGCTTTTCACAAAAGTTTTGAGTTTCTCTAAAAGTCATCTTACAGTAACGCGATTAGAAGTAATCGGTTTTACCGGAGAAGATAGGAATTTTGACTTGGTTTTATTTCATATCGTTGGATGACTAAGAGTAAAATATGAATTTATTCAAAGATAAGTAATTATTCCGGAACAAAATTTAATTGATGTTTAGATTCCGAATAGGCAGAAACTAAAGAACGCCACTTGCTACGATTCTTGCATACTTCTTTTGCTTCGACCACATTCATACATCTTGTCATACATACACGCTGGTTACAAGTACTACGCACCTGACCTTTTTGAAGAACCTCACCATTATGGTCGGCGTAAGTTTTTCTAGGTCGTAATAACTAATGTCATATCATGCTCGTGGCTAATAAATCGATCTTCAAGATTAAGCTGCACTTACCATCAGTCTTTGGATGAGGGACCATTCTAAGCATCGAGATTCCTCCGTGCCAGGAGCAAGTTAAGCCGTTGTTGTCATAGAAACATAGACCGTGGTATTGCCCAGAGTTTGGGTGTAACTTCTGATTTTCAGATGGCAGCTGGTTAGACTGAACGCAAACCCTGAAATTGTTTAAGTACAACGTTTGAAATAGGCTAGGATGCCAAATGATACATCAACCCATATACTGTCCCACTGCTGGGCACGGGTCTCCTCTCACAGAATGAGAGGGCTTAGGCTATAGTCCATACTATACTATAGTCTGTATTACATACACGATAAAGGTACAAAACTTTACTAAATAAGCCTCGGTAAATCCAGTTATTTATTAATATAACGTAAAATACAAATAAACTTAGCTGCGCACGCTCCGGACACATGGCAAGACAAAAATGTGGCCCTAGTTACGTGCCAGCAGTTTAAGCGTGCAACCATAAATACTCCGAATGTGCATAATTTCAACATAAAATCGGAGCTAATAACTGATGACGCGTCACGGGCTTGCTCAAAATTCAACAGGAATCGTATTCGTATCGTAGGCCATGCAACGTGCATTTGGCGCCTATGAGATACGTAGCTTTTTTTCAACAATTATGAAACTTAAATTCCTCAACTTATCCCACACAAAAATAAACTCTATGCTAGTATCAAAAAGTTGAAATTCCTATTAAACATTTTCGGTTCTGGATGAAATCTAAGTTTATTCGTTTTACAAAAGCATGGTTTTCTAATAACACCGTTAACATCTTTGATTTAAAGTCGATGTTTCTTTGAATGTTATTTCGTTGTGCTAGGATAATAATAATGCATTTTTTGTTATCCAAGATGTCCGTGTGCGATGCACCGATTTCTGTGTTGGTGTGCGTCTTGTCTAGCAGCTGTGCCTATTATTTTGGCGTTGTGTGCGAGATTTGAATAGTGCGACTTTGTGAATTTGATACGTTAATTTTAGTGCACTATTGTTTGGTTGCAAAGTTTATGTAAAAATGCCACTATGCATAATATTAGGTTACGAGGAATCAAAGCAATGTTACAGTTTAATCATACTTAAAGTACGTATTGTAAGCTGAAGTCGATATCAAATGCACCGTCTTTTCAATTTTTGTCCGACGTCTCTATAGGCGTTTCATACAAAACGCCGTGAAAAAAAATTTCGCTACGACGCCTACGACTATACGCAAGACATCCAAGGCAGATTATGTTGTACACGCTTGCGTGACAGGTTGACATTCAACTTAAAAAGAATAGTTTATGGCAGCAGGTAAGTTACTGCCGAATGTGTTTATATTCTGTTTTGTAATTATGCAAAGCGATGATAATGACTCTGTCAAGTCACGATTAAGCTATATTTGGATTTTTTCAGGAAACTTTTTACCGCATTAATGTTTATGGATGTCGCAAACTTGTTAATTTTGATCTAAACTGGGTCAGGACATCATACAACGTTGATAAAAATAACTGTATAAAATTAACGCGACGTTCCACCCAACAACGTTTTGATGTTTATTTTGTGATCATAGGTACAAGAAAAGATACAATAGGCGGCCTTATCGTGATCAGTGATTTCTTGTAGGCAATCTTAGGATGGACTGACAGAACTGAACAAAAGGAATGGGGTTGACGGTGCATATATATTATACATATATAACATATAAATAGCAATCTAAAATATATACATCTATAAATACATACCAATTAATTATAAATATATATCATACCATATTCTATGCTAAATGCAGTTTTCAACGATCAAAACTGTTTGAGAGCAGAACAAAAACAGAAACTTTTTTTGCATCGTTGGCGAAGCCATTCCCAAGAACATGTGGACCGCTACGTTGCTAGATCAAATACACCATCCTGCCGACATTGTAGTTCCTTTATCAATACTTTCCAAAAAAAATCTTTGTATAGCATTCTCTCTCCCTCAAATCTGCAATTGAAACTACATTGGTGTGAAAAGGACGGGTATAGAGGAACATCTTCAAACATAATTGCTTCCAAAATGAATAGATGTTAAACAATAGTCTTAAGAAAGAATGACAAAACGTCCCGCGAAGTCTCTTCTGACGGTACAATTGCCAATTTGAGTTGAACACTTAATTTATTTTTAGACAATACCCTTCCTATATTTTAAAAAAATAGGTACTTATTTCATATTTTCTAAAGATAGCAAATTAAAACACTCCATTACGGAGGTCGCTGCATTTTTAGAGTCAAAGCAGGTTTTTGTTTCTTCTTCAGTGTAAATATAGGTACCTAGCTAGTTACGTATTTATTATGATTATTTTTAACCGCCTTATTAGTGTAGTGGTCGTAAGCGCGACTGCTAGACCAGGGTTTCGATTCCCAGGTCGAGTAAAGTGAAATTAGTCAGAGCTTGGTTGGATTTGTGCCCGGTTGATTTGGAGTTGCACCCTCTTTCAACCAAAGGGAACGGATACTCACACATCGTAGAGAGCACTGATAACTACGTGCGTGGTGATATTTTTGTGATAATACAGTGTTTAGTACTTAGGTAGTAATTGTGATGAATAATGATGAGTGTTGATTGTTACAATCTGTTATATAATAACAGATTGGATAAGAGCTATATGAAAAGTAATTATGAAATCAATGGAAAAATCAGTTGAAAGACATTGGAAAATAGGTTTCTGTACCTATTTTCCAATTTACCTTTCCTGGTTATAACTTTGTACTTATTCATTTTATATTCTTGCATTGATGTTAACTTATCTATCCATGTGTTAAGGAGTAAACCATTTGATTCGGGATTTTAAGCCTTTTACAGTGAAGTTGTAAGAAGTAAGCAGTGATAGCCTAGTGATGTGATCATTCGCCTGCCAAGTCAAAGGTCTCGAGTTCGAATCCAAATTACACATCAGTGTTTTCGAATTCATGTACTTACGTATTAATAAATAATGATCACTCGCATAAACCGTGAAGGAAAACATCGTGAGGAAACCTGCATCATGCTTTGGAGATTTTTCTCGACGGTGTGTGAAGTCTGCCAACCCGCACTAGACCAGCGTGGTGGACTATAGCCTACTCCCTCTCAATCTGAGAGGAGACCCGTGCCCAGCAGCGGGACAGTATATAGAAGTTATTAAAAAAATAAGCTAACAATAGGGTACCTACGTACAGTCAGCAACGAAAGTCGCTGAACATGTTGTAATCTTCAATATGATATTTAATAAGTATGAAGTTACTGACCTGTGAAGGTTAAGCGAAATAATTGCATAGATGACCATTCAATATTTAGGATACCTTAACAGAAAATACCTCTTGACAAGTTTTGGAGCTGTGATGTTTTCAAAATTTAGCTGTGTTCAGCGACTTTCGTTGCTGACCGTACCTATATATGAATATGAGAACAAGACAGTCTTGTTAATTAGGTAATGTGATGATTGGTGAATGATCATCACAATTAAAATATTAAACCTGAACCTTGAATAAGCACGATCATATATTTAGAGAATTAGGCTAACTCAGTATTAATTCAATTCAAAAACGATGTAAAAGTTTAAAAAAAACTATTAACATATTTACCGATAACATTATATATAGCAGTCTAACTGAATTAAGCTGAGCTTGCGCGACCAAAAACATTTGACGTCGCATCGAAATACCGCAATAGTGAAACCAAAATATAATATTGCTTACATACGAATCACATTGTTACCAAATCTGAAAGCTAATAAACTCCACGGAATACCGCCTTCGCTGTTCCACAAACGTCCTTGAGTCATCGCGAAGCATGACAATATAAACGACGATTCGCCACTAAATATCATAAACACTATAAAATTTCAAACAATAGATGCTTAACCACGAAAACCAAATTAATTCAAACTGTTTGATTTGACCTTGAGTTACCTGTGAACTGCAGTTAACCCGAGGGTTTTGGTGTATTGAACCTTCAGTCGGTGGTTAGGATTTAGTTATTGGAGCAGTTAAGTCAGTTATTATGAATTTGTGGTTCTAGATGCCAATCCGCCTTTAGATACAATATAACTAAGTTCTAGGAGTAATAATTTATAATTGTTATATTCGTTGTTTTTTCAATTCGATCTTCAGATTATGTTGAATTGTATTTTTTAATCCTGACTTTCCAACTCGTACCTACCTATAATATTCCCAATGGTTATCCAATGGTTTTCAAAACACTTAAATTACCTACTATTATATTCATATAAAAGAGTAATATAATTAATATATTACAGCTGATGTGACAGCCTAGTGGTATGACCTAGTGGTCTCGAGTTCGAATCCAAGGTTCGCACCTCTGAGTTTTCGAATTCATGTGTGTATTCATATTTAATTATCACTCGCTTAAACGGTGAAGGAAAACATCGTGAGGAAACCTGCATACCTTAGAAATTTTTCGCGACGGTTTGTGAATTCTGCCAACTCACAGTAGGCGACCGTAGTGGACCATAGCCTAATCCCTCTTAATATGCGAGGAGAACCGAGCCCAGCAGTGGGACAATATCCATATATTGTCCCACTGCTGGGCTCGGGTCTTCAACCCATGTTGATGATGATCATGATGGTGACAGGTGTGATATACAGGATGTTACGAAACTACCCGTTAAGCCGAAAGGAGGTTATATGGGGCCTTATAACGAGTCCATTCACAATATTTCAGAACCGTAGTAACGCTGTTTATTATACCCCAAAAAAAGGAAAACAACAACATTTTTGAATGAAAAATAGAAAACATATTAAAGTAGACAATTATTAGATAAAATAGGTACGTAAGCCTTTCTGTTAAATAATCTGGTTCCCTGACATGACAGCTGACAAAATTTTTGGCTTTGATAATTAATTATATTTTTTACGGGGTATATTGTAACACGTTGTATATCAGGAAGGAATATGATAACGTTGAGAAACTTCTATTTTCTTTTATGCCATCCTTCTCCGTCCCTTTTGGTACATACTAGCACGAAGTTACTCCAAATCTAAATCGGACACTAAAATTCTATTCATTGACCCTGTTACAGAAATGAAATGTGCCAGACTCCATCTGCAACAAAGAGCTAAAGGTAAAATAAAAAGAGAGAGCCCCACACCAGTGGATAAACCAAGAAGATACTGCCAGAAGAGGCTGGTGAACCCTGAACACGAAGAAGATCCGAGATGGATCGATATGTTCGACAGGTATAAAATTCAAGTTAAATGTTTTATTATATTTGGTATAAATAACGCATTTTTTTACAGATGTAAATGACGTCATTTATAGAACGTAGAATGGGGAAGAAAAATTCGACATAAGGGGCAGTTGTCTTGGTAGCTTAGTTGGCTTTAGCCAGTACTTAGGAGGGATGCAGATTCAAACACTGCCTGAGATTGAACTTTTCTTTCTCTTAAAATGTACTTATTTAAATACTTTATTTAAATCAGTCTACTACTAGTGCTAGGTAATTAGGTGCACGGTTCCAAAAAAAATGCTCTTATGGAGAAGAACTGGCACAGACTCTATAAATTTTCATTGAAATAATTTAAATGTCAAAGTGGAGGCAGGTACTTACGTATCTTTTTCACTAGTTTTTTTGATTGAATGAAAACCAATCAGTCAATTACTGTGTAAAATATCAGGACGTAATGATGTTTTGAATATTTGAAGTCTAGTGTTAATTTATTGTTCTTTTAATATTTCTAGCCCTATATTTATATATTTATAATCTCACCCTGGGAAGACATGTGACAGGTTTTTTCAAAATCTCTAATTAAAATATGACAAAGTCCGTGATAATGACATATCAAAGAAATGAAATAAATCAGACAAGGCGTACAGAGTCACTGAAAGTAGGATAGGACATATCTTATTCAGGACACTTTTAACATAAAATAACGCCTAATGCTGGTAGAATTTCTCGTTCATAATGAGTTCTGGTGTCCCATTAGGGTGTTCCCCTTCTGTCGCAATTATAAGACTCATCTGTCGTTGCATCTTGCGCTCTCGGCAACCTTACTAGGGACAACCCTTAAAAATATTTTTTGCCCTTATCGATTTTTTAGGTAAAATCGGTCAAGGTTGCAACTTTTATTGTGAGGAGATATATTGTCACGTCTTTCAAGTTTATAGAAAGTTTTTTATACTTTATTAATATCATAATAATTTTCTTATAATAAATTAATAACTTATTATTATTAATATTATTGACTGCCTCTTTAGTCTACTGGTCCTAAGTGCGACAGCTACGCTAGAGGTCCTGGGTTCAATCCCCAGGTCGAGCAAAGTGTTATTGGATTTTTCTATGAAATTCTCAGTAGCAGCTCGGAGTCTGGATTTGTGCCCGGTTAATGGCAATAGGCTCGCCCCCTGTTACATGGGACCTAAACATACCGAAATGTGGGTGTACATTAGTACACCTCTGCCTAACCCTTCGGGGAATACAGGCGTGATGGTATGTATGTTAAATTAATGACTTGATTTTTAAAAAAAAACAGCGAATATTTATGTAGGTCTAGTTGCTTTACTTTGCATTGTTTGTTAATGTACTTTCTTTTGACGTAGATTCCATTGCAACATGAACTGTGACCAACTCAATGATGCACTTGACAGCGCGCGAGCTCAGCAAGATGCTGAAGACATAGTGCTTACAGTCCAAACGCTGAAATTCCAAGGCGATGTCAACCAAACAAAACGACCACGAACTAGTTTTAAATACAAGAAAATTACAGATACAAACAAGCATAGAATGTTTGTAAAACAAGCTGTTAACCAAAATAGTTTGAGTGACGAAGACAGATCTTCAGAACTAACGTATTATTACTTCGACGATTACGTAAAATACTTGTGTAATAGTGATAGATCAAGACCAACATCAGGTAAATCAAGCATTTTCTTAAGAGGTTTTAGCAGAGATAAAGCGACACAAGTCGAATTATCTACTACAAACGAAGCGAAAAAGACGCGAAAAGCTGAATCCAAAATTAAGAATTTTGTAAAAAAGTGCCCTAAATGGCAAATGAAGGACGAAATGAGAGACGTCTCTGAAACTATAGAAAACACGAAAATTACTTATAAAAAAAGTGGAAAAAGGAAAAGTCTTACGATATCTCGAGCTCAGAGCCCTGAGACTGTTCAAGTAATTAGAGTAGATGTTGTTTGTAATTATAACAGCCCCACACCGGACCATGAGGAGATTAAAAACATAGATTGTACAACAGACTTGTCCGAACCTATCATAGAAAATGTTAACAACAACTATTTGGCTAATAAATACAATAACCATTTCGCGACTAAATACCTTTTGACGAATACAATAAAATCACTGGATGAGAATTTATCTGGCGGCGCTAAAGTGACACTGCTCTGTAAAACATTTAAGTTATCAGATCGAGACAAACCGTCTGATAAGCCAGGAAAAGACAGGAAATACACAAGGACACCGAAGAGTAAGAGGGACAACAAAGTAAAAAGTAACAAAATCAAGCGTCACGATGTTATTTAAAACTTACTGGGAAGAGCTGACAATTGGGATCCGTGGCGCATCTGGAATGAGCTTATGTCGAGCGTGTGATGAATATAGTCTGATGATGAGATGATGTACGTACAGAGGCCAGCATATCAAGCTACCCCAATGTGTTAAATTTCTTTGATAGATTTTCAACTTTAATACAAACTAAATAGGCTTCATATTCAATTGGGAAAATTTGACAGCTTTGGATAGTTTGTCCTGCTGGCGTCTGGTACATGACCGTAATCTTTCATTAAAATTATCACTACTCTGAAGACAACAGACATTCTCTTCAATTCTCTTATTCTTCAATAAGATTTTTTAAGTAGCTCGGAGTTTGGACTTCGTGCCCGGTTAGTGACAACATATTTGTCTAAAAAGTCCAGTAGGTCAGCATCAGTATACGTGTAGGTACATCCCTGATAATTCTTCGGGAATACAGGCAGGCGTCATTGTAGGTACATTGTACGTCCTACGTATGTTGCTTTGATTTGTCAACTAAACAATATAATTATTTATTAGGTAAGTATATATCGTCTCTAAAGTATAATAACAATTTTCTGTCCATTGTACCTATAACAGAATAATTTATAATAAATAATTCATACGTACTAAATATGCAGTTTGTTAATACCAACAATCGTTTGAGAAGTACCTCCCCAAGAATTCCGTTCAGTTTCCTTCTCAGATACAACTAGCGCCATCTATGATTGCAAAAGGAATTAATGACTATAGAACAACAGGCAGAACACCTACTTTGTAACGTAACGCAGTAAATTAAAATTATTATTTATACCGTTGAATTAATAATTTTCGTGTCTAATAAAATATGAATAGGTATGTTTCATTGATATTTTATGAAGCGAGACTATGGATGGAGCCGGTGAAGCTTACTCTGTGCTACTATGTCCTATCCTTTATAAATAGTAAGGGCTTTATCCTAAAAACGATTATTTCTGCAAACCGTATCCTCAGATGTGCATTAGAATCGACTTCGATAATAATTGGGGATGTTACAATCGACGAACTAATCGACACAAAATGTATATTATAAAGATTTTGACGTCACATTTGGCGTAGTAACTAATCGGCTTCTTTATAACGGGCTGTGGGTTCCATCCCCGCACGGTTCAAATATTTGTATGTGCTACGGGTCGTTGTTCCGGGTCTGGTGTTGTATGCGAGAATTGGTATATGTAAAAAAGCACGCACAATACAGAAGAACATCCTAGTGTGGGGCAATGTTGTTTCAAACATAATTCTCGGAAGCTTGAATGTTACTTCCATACATTTTAATGCTTGCTTCATAAAATACTCGAGTATTAAATGACTAGCTGTGCCCCGCGGTTTCACCCGGTGTGTAATGTTAAATAATCTTTATAACGTATATTTATAACTTTCCTTAACTTTCGTCAGGAATTGGGTTATCAAATGCAATTTAAATATTTTTTTAAATCTGATTGCTTGTCCTAGAGATCAGCGCGGTCAAACTAATAATCTCTTCAGCTATATTCATCATCATCTTCCTACCCATAACTCAAATTACTTGTGGTTGGCGCAATATGCCTTCCAAACATCTCTTTTAGCCGTCATATCATCATTCACTTCCCTTGTAGCCATATCATCTCGCACACAGTCTACCCTTATATCCATCTACATTCATGCTCAGCACCTTGTTCCTTCCTTTTTCTGTTCATCTATATTATATTCCTAAATAAAGATAATATTATAATTAGGTATTTATATTTACGTAATATCGACCCAACCCCGACTTTGAGCAAACGTCTTTAAAATTTTGCATTGATTCGTAAAGTTTCTATTGTTAGTTGTTTGGACAATAGAATATTGTGAAGATATTTCACCGAACGTCAGTACGGCGACAGTGCGGTGACGTTGATACCTGCCCACGTTACCTGCCGGCACTCTGGCGCCACCCTCGCTCTGGCCAGTGGCTCTCAAATTGATTAGCTAATTTATTGTAAGCAAAAAATAATTCCATAGTTATGAATAGTAATCAATAAAGAACTGCCTCGTTAATCTAGTTGTCCTAAGCGCCATTGTTACATTAGAGGTCCTGGGTTCGATTCTCGGTTCGAGCAGTGTTATGGGTTTTTCTATGAAATTCGTAGTATCAGCTCGGAGTTCAGATTTGTGACCGGTTAATCAAGCTTTGCAGTTGCACTACAAAAATAAACGCTATTGCAACGGAATACGGGCGGTCAAAAGGGAAAACTGTGTCGGTCGACGACGACACAAAGCGAATACACGTAATACACGTCGTCGATAGCTCTAATGAATCATGAAAAAAATAATAAATAAGTAATTAATAACATACCTACCGTCTCCGTCCCCAGTTTTACGTTTTACTCATTCAATAATATTGACATCATTATGAACAAAAGAAAAATATTGCTCCAAAACCGTCAATATACGAGCCAATAATGTTTCCAATCAATAAAATACATTGTCAATAATATTTGAAAGCGCATATATAGTTTATGTCAGTTAGTGACATTTGTTTAACGCTGTAACCCTTAGGATGGTAAGTCTAAGAGGCAGCTATTGTTCAACATTAGGGCATATTATTAGGAAGATATCTTCCGAAAATTTCCATCATCTAAATGAAGTACATTTTATTACGTGTTTGAAATACATAAACTCTTTAAAGTAAACTTTGACAACCCTTGTATTTTGTGCAGAAAAAATATTGTAACGTATAGTTTTCACAAGCTCTGTAATTTAGTGAAACGGTGCGTGATTATAAAAAAAAGTCGTTTAATCTATAAAGATGGACCGGGAACAAAAAAAGTAACAAAACGTTTTGTAATCAATCTTAGTTTATATAAAAAAAATGACAGATTTTGTTAGAATAATGACAATATATTACTAAAAAGTATGCTTGTAATGAAAAACGATAGTTTACTGCATAATTAGGATCAATAAAAAATAGCAAATATACTACCTATAAAACAATTGTTTCGACCCGCGGGAGGGTAACTGTTTTTTTATACAAATATTGGGGTTGCGAGTGAGTGGGACCTAATAATATAATGGCTGACTTAATTTTGGGCTCAAATACGGAATTCAAATAAAATTGTTAACATAATTGCTCTTAGGTCTAAGGTATTCGGATAATAAAGTTTCTTGTCTCAATGTCATAGTACTTATTTATTTAAAAATATAACGATAGATTAATTAAATTACTGTACCTACAACAACGTAAATTTTGAACTTTTTTATACAAACAATTTGATAATTATGGATTTTTTTAAATATTTTTTTCTCTATTAAATACAGACGCCAGCAGGTTAAGGTATCCAAAACTGTCAAATTTTACCAATTGAAAGTGAACCTTATTGCTTTGTGTTAAAATTGAAAATCTATCAAAAAAAATTGACAGGTTGTGGCAACTTGATGTACCTAAGCAAGTAGTAAGCTACTCAAGTACGATTTGGTTCATGTCATCTCTATTTTGTAATATTTAAATGTCTTTGACTTAAGTCGGTACAGAGGCCAGCAAATCAAGCTACCCCAATCTGTCAAATTAATTCGATAGATTTTCAACTTTAATACCAAATAATAAGGTCCATGTGCAATTGGGAAATATTTACAGTTTTGGATAGCTTCACCTGGTGGCGTCTGTACAAAACACGAATAAAAAAAATGACGACGGTAAATATTTTTTAAATTAGTGTAGAAGGACTTTGTATTTGAACCATATTACTTATATCAGCTTTGGCTTACCTTACTGGGCATACCTACGAGGTGTGAAGTATTGCATTCTTCAAACACATTAAAAAAAATGTATTCTTTGTTATTAGTATCTACTTATACGACTAGTATGAACTATTGTGTCCCACTGAAAAAGTATTAAGTACAAAAGTAATATAAAGAAAAAACTTATAAAGAATAATAATATCTAACATTCATCAGAGCTGTTGTCAAAAAATTCTGGTTTGGTGTTAGTTACCGAACGGACGTACTTCATAAAAAAGAAACTGACACAAACTTGCTAAGCGATGGTACGAGGATTTCAACTAGCAGCGCCATCTAGCGATGCGTGAAAGAAACTCGACACATATTTAGGTTTTGAAAGCTAATTACGAGTTTTCAGTAGAAAAAGGAACTAAAAAGGCCAGATTTAGCAATTCCGTTAGAACCAATTAATATTTGGAACACGCAGAAAATCAAAAATTCAAATGTGAATCTTATTTATTAAGATTAAACAAAAAGGGCCATTTTAACCCTGTATATTAATTTTTCGAATTTAGGAGCGCCAGAATCCAGAATGCTTTATAAAATTGTTTTCTCTGCAAAAACCGTTTCAATAATTAGAAACTATTAATTTGTTGTAATTAGTACCTGTTTGGTTACGCAGACCTCCTACATACCTATTTGATTTACATAAATTAATAATGCTATAGATCGCCAGGTAAAACGTGCATATAAGTTTTCTGTGTTTATAATATTTCACAAGCTTTACTTTTAAAAGTAAGGAAAAGGTTGTGAAGCACTTCAAAATACTTTATAACTTTAGGGTCTTAGATTTAAATTAGGTTACCGACCTAAAACGTGCATTTAATTTTCTGTGTTTATAGTATTTGTGTAATAAAACACTTCAAAATACTTAATAACTTTAGATCTTTACTTAAGTAGATCAGAAGCAGTGCTAGGCTATCCTAGTGGTATGACCACTGGATTGGCAAGTAGTCTGACTTTTCGAATTCATGTGCGTATAATAATTAATTATCACTCGCTTAAACGGTGAAGGAAAACATCGTGAGGAAACCTGCATACCTTAGAGATTTTCTCGACGGTTTGTGAAGTCTGCCAACCCGCAATAGGCCAGCGTGGCGGACTATAGCCTAATCCCTCTCAATAAGAGAGGAGACCCGTGCCCAACAGTGGGACAGCATATGAGTTGATGATGATTTTTCCTTGTAGTGAGTAGTGTTACGCTAGTGATAAAACCATTGTACTGGCAAGTCACAGATCTCGAGTTTAAGGTAAAGGCATGGCGTCTGACTTGTCGTAATCATAATAATAAGCGTAGATTAATATTAATTATCACTTGCTTAAACGGCGAAGGATACCATCGTAAGGGAACCTATATGGGGAGGCGGCAAGGTATTTCGGTCTCATACCGACAAATTTACTTGCTGTTTATACCTACTCGCAGTAGGAAATTGACAGATATCTACCTATTATTAAAAACTTGAAAAAATAACCCAGTGTCATAATTTAACACCTACCTTTTCGATGGATACTAGAATAACGATGAAATAACATTGAACACTATTATAAATCAAATTGCGATCCTCAGTAATCCCAAAATAATGTTTTTTTATCGTATTTGCTATGGTAATATTATTTAGGTACTTTAATTTGAGTTATAGAATATCCAACGTTACTTTATGACGGACACTGTGTAAGAGAAATTCTACACCAGAAAACCGTGATTGTGATATTTAATTGGCTCACCAGTCAGATATATCTTATCTAACCGCAGGATGCAGGTTCGAATCCTGCCTGATATCGAATTTTTCTTTCACTATAATTTTATAAATCCTCAGAGCAGAAGAGTGAGATATAGTCATTTAGAAAAAACATAAATATTATTACTTTGCGAACGTTGTGCATAATTTAATTCCATGTTTGTTGCCCTGTGTGTACCTAGATTACCGAATCTAAAGAAATAAAAGTAAGGGGATACCTACGGGTACTTTTACCTTTCTGAAAAACAATTAATGTAACAATTATATTTATAAATAAAATCTGTAAAAGACAGTTGAAATAAATGTTACGTAACGCTGTTCGGGACATTCGTACGCACAATGTTTTAAATACTTGAAATATGTGTAATTTTATATAATTTAGGAATAAATTCAGGGATTCCGGTGAGATATTACCTATTAAATGATATTTATTTCTGTAAATAGATCTTTTAAAGACACTTTTACAAGTCAATATATTACATTTTTTTTAAGCTAGATGGCTCCGGCATTTCCTAGCTGACGACCTCTGAGAAGAAACGCCGAAACAAACTCAGAGAATCATAGTCTCTTTTAAGAGTCATAGCGGGTTTGGGTAGACCAGTCCCAACTGACGTCACAATTGTTGCTTACAATATCTACTATAACCAATCATCATGACCTCGTCTTTGTATCGGCTTGCATACAACATGGAGGTCAAGCCAACAGGACTCATTCATCATCTGCAATCAACTTAGCAGTCATCCCCAGCTTTACACAACTATGTTAGGGCCAGCTTCCAATGTAACCAGATGCGGCTGAATATCAGAATTTTATACGAAGCCTCTGCCATCGGAACACAGCAACAGAATTAATGGCTTCTGACAATCAAGATTGTATGGTGTTCATTTAACATGTTATATGTATAGTACCTAACCAGAAGACGCAGGTTCGAATCCTGCCGCCGGTCAATTTTTTCCTTTCCTTAATAATTTTGAAATCTTAGCATGGAAAATGCCAAAAAATACATAAAGATAGTTAGTAGGTAAGGTGGCATCGTTCGACATTGAACTAACTGTAAAGTAAGTCGTGTCGGTTGAAGAGGAAAATACTTGCTTTTCAATAGGAGTCACTGACGTCACCATAAAGACATTAATTTAGAAAGCGAAGGCAAAATTGGACATGGCGGGTAGGTATCGCGGTTGCTTAGTGGTCATAGCGTCGGGTGTCGAATTTTTTCTTTGCTTAATAACTTTAAAATCTTATCATGGAAAATGCCAAAAAATCCAAAAAGATGTTATATGTGTTAAGTCACCCATCCATATTCAGACCGCGGTAACCTTGGAGGTCTGAGTGATCAGCGCCCATTACTTAGCCCTCATTAATTGCCAGTTGGGACCAAGTTACGTGAGTAACCTACGTCTGACAGAAAAGTATCGTCGTGAAATTTTCGTTTCGGTCAAAGTAATTAATTTATCACAATTTTTTTATCACAAAGTTCATTTGTTTTAAGGTTTCCTTTAGATACGGTACTTGAAAATGAATTTTGTAAAAATAATTCTAAAGACTCAATGAACAGTATTGAAAGAAGGTATCGATTTTTTATTGTAAATTTGCGAGGCTTGGCTTGTTACTAACGGAAGTATATCTTTTAGTTTTGTGGTCGTAGCTGCTAATTCTTTAAAATAAAAAAAAATATACTTACCTATAAAATATGAGTTGGAATTATTAGTTTATTTTTAAGCTATTTCCTCGTGTTGGCCACACGCATTGATTAGAATGCGAGGCATAACCTCGCCAACCAATGAGGTCCAGCGACTGCTGCACAACGGCCTATTATGGTCGTGGTGTGGTATCCTATTACCGTGACTATAAGGCAAAAGAAGGCAACCGCCTCCCCAGATCACAGTCGATCCATGAATACTTACTAAAAAAAAAGATAAGTATAATATAATATAGCAGTGATAGCCTAGTGGTATGACCATTGGACTGCCAAGTCGAAGGTCTCGAGTTCGAACCCAAGGCACACCTCTGACTTTTCGAATTCATGTGTGTATTAATAATTAATTATCACTCGCTTAAACGGTGAAGGAAAACATCGTGAGGAAACCTGTATACCTTAGAAAAATTTCTCGACGGTTTGTGAAGTCTGCCAACCCGCACTAGGCCATCGTGGTGGACTATAGCCTA
Organism: Acronicta alni; assembly: GCA_964056405.1. Classification (NCBI taxonomy): domain Eukaryota; kingdom Metazoa; phylum Arthropoda; class Insecta; order Lepidoptera; family Noctuidae; genus Acronicta; species Acronicta alni. The sequence goes on from OZ043913.1 coordinate 6,662,780, forward strand.
ATCCCTCTCAATATGAGAGGAGACCGTGCCCAGCACTGGGATAATATAATATTATTGTTACATATTTTTATTTCATAAATATGTTATATTACTTGACATAAGTAAGTACTTACTTAATATTGCTATTGACATATTCGTCCCTGAAAATATATGTAACCATGCTGGATACGACCTCAGTACCTATCATCGCTCTCTCGATTCATTGTGCCATTGAGCTATTATCACTTAGACATAAAAAATATGAACGGTGGTTTTTCAGGCACCTTCCCGTTACAATTTCAAGTTGTGTATTTCCTTAAAGTCATTAACACAAAGCTTTTATATACAGAGCTTACCTAAAGCCAAGGTGTCGTACATACATAAGCGAGATCACTGGCAGGAACGGCAATGATTAACGATAGTAACGGAAACGTTTGTGAATATTAATTTGTAGTGGAGGTCACCATTGCTTGCCAAGTGTGACACGCCGAAACGAAAGGATTGGTGCGTTATAGACCCCCCTTCCTTCCCTAGGGGTGAAATGTGTGTGCCGAATTTATAGGTGTGAGAGATGGAACTTCAGGGTAGCTAAAGGGTGAGGTGGACTTCGGACACCCTCACTTGGGGGGGTTTGTAAACCCCCCAATTTGCCCTAGTCCGGCGCCCCCGCCCGGGGCTCCCGTTTCTGTCCAAGCGATAAGAGGGAAGAGGGGAGATCGTCAAATGGACGTTTTACGCATAATTTAGAGAAGTAAATGGATTCGAACAGTATCCACGCAGCATAAGTAGCTACATATATCGATGCGGGTAATGCGTGGATCATGTGAAAAATTGTGCCGACGTATTGACTGATAATGACACTCATAAAACACATCTTAAGAGTGATTAAAATAAAGAAAACTTTCAGATTGGCTAAAACATACATTAGTTTATCTAGTTAATTTAAAAATATATTTTATTTCCTCGCACAATCGTTAATCACAAAACTACTCTGAAGTTAAAGGTTAAAGTTAAAGGATAATAATAAATTAATTATGAAGATTTGAAAGTAACATTTCTGAAAATTCATTTTTTTTACGAAAAAAGTAAAAGCTTGTTAAATATGTTTATTTGGAGCCTCTGCAAACCGGTTGGACTTTCTTTCATAGCTTTCGGAGCACTCGATGAGAAAAAAACAGCAGCCGTGACTTGATTCTTCTCTGCCTTTGGTGTCTCAAATTCACAGATATTTTAGATTTTCATAAACTTAAACTGAGTTAAGAAAACGTAAAAATAAATACAAAATGAGTAGGATATTAATAATCAATAATCTCTTTTTATTAAAAATTTACGATAGCTCAATAGGTACCTCATGTAGACATTGAAAAAAAAAAAAATTAGTAAAGATCAAATTCTTAAAAGTTATAATTTGGACCGCGGGGACTTCTTAGTCTGGTAATTACGGCAGCTCAGCTAAGACTGGTCATCTGTTTAGTCGATAAAAAGGACGTGCTAAGTTATACGTAGATTTTTTTACCTTTAGATGTTTCTCTCTTCTAAAAATTAAGGGACAAGGAAATATTGGGCGACACCAAGTGTACCTAACCAGAAGACGCAGGTTCGAATCCTGCCCGCGGTCGAATTTTTCCTTCGCTAAATAACTTTAAAATCTTAGCAAGGAAATTGCAAAAAAACACAGTAAAATATAGGTACTTTTTTACAGTGAATTTTAAATTATTTACCTAATTATTTAATTTACATTTAGTTATTCGTTTTAGTTTCCTACTATATTTTTAATATGCTAGCTGTTTGCCCGGCTCGCCTATGTGAATTTAGGTAGAGTCGAGCAATGTGTTATTAGAATTTTCTATGAAATTCTCTTTACTAGTTCGGAGTTTGGATTTGTGTATGCAGGGTACACAAATCCAAATTCTTAGAGATTGATCTGTCTTAGAGATTTTCTCGACGGCGTGTGAATTCTGCCAACCCACATTAGGCCAGCGTGGTGGACTATAGCCTAAACCCTCTCATTCTGTGAGAGGTGACCCGTGCCCAGCAGTGAGACAGGATATAGGTTGGGGATGAATGGCAATAGGCTCGCAATTTATTACATGGGACCTATCTTCAGCGACGAACTGTGGGTGTACCTACATTATTACATTAGCCTAACCTTTCGAGGAATATAGACGTGGAGATATTTATTTATGTATGTTTTTATATAATATAAAATTATTCACGGCAGTAATTACGAATGCGAAGTCTCAACTAGTTTTACAACGATTTTTTTATGGTAAAAGTTACCACTTCGCATCAGTTTACCAGAAGCCCAAAAAGCCTGACAACCAGTCTATCCTCAGGATATCGGTATTTCCCAGAAATTAGGTTGCGCGGGTCTGATGGCAGTCGCTTCCTGTAAAATACTGATGTTCAGCCACGTCTGACTGGATGTCGACCCCAATATAGTTGGGAAAAGATTTGACAGTTATCCTAAAGTAGTTGTGAATAGTTTTGCAGAAAGAGGATCGCTCGACTCCTTTTTGAAATGCTAAGGATTGACCGAGAGCGAGCCAGCGCGTATCATAGCGTAATATGATGGGAGCCAAATTAGCAGACCGTATCAAAAATAGCGTACTGCACTCCAAAATCCAGATCGCTGACATAGGCCAAAGAGCTGTTAGCTTGAAGTGGATCCGAGCTGGACACGTCTGCCGCATGTCAAATGAGATGTGGGCTAAAGATAGATTATTTTATATATAGGTATAAAAATGAATTTATTTCCCTTGGTCATCGCATCACGAGTGAACGGGCGGAACAATTTCGCTAATTCTTTTTTTGTTGTGTTAATTATTGTCAGGAGAAGGTTCTTATGAAAGAAAAAATTAGAAACATTGTGCAGGAAATTAGAAAATCTAAAAACTTAACAACTAGATGCTTTCAAATCCACGCAGACGAAGTTGCGGGCAGAAGCTAGTATATTTATAATTTACAAATTTTTACAGTTATTTCAACAATTGTGGTTGTAAGTTACCTACATCACTACATAGTATAAAACAAAGTCACTTTCCGCTGTCTGTCTGTCCTTATGTATGCTTAGATCTTGAAAACTACGCAACGGAATTTGATGCGGTTTTTTTAATAGATAGAGTGATTCAACAGGAATAATACATGTATTATGTATAAATATGTTTGAAAATTATAACAGCAAGCGACTTTACTATAAAATATGTTGTCCGCTTCATAAAACCACACTATTTGACAATAGCATTTTCTGTACGGGACCACGAATTTACAATCATTTACAAAAAAACCTTTTAAATATAACTAATAATTATAAATTTAAAAATTAAAATTAAAATGTTTATTAATAGATAAAGTGTATAATTACACTGTGAATGACTACTTAACTGATATGACTTTATTGTAAAATTATCCGTTGTGCGAGATTTTGATCATACTTAAATTTATTAAATATTTTAAATCTATTGACATAATACAACAATAATGGCTGATCAATTTTAAATAACTCTTCACTGTAGTAATTTTGTTATTATAAAGTTACTTAGTATTTTTAATTTAATTAGGTAATATAATTATGTTGCATGCCTTAAGCGGAATATGGTGATACTATCCTCTTCCGTAACATCTTTTGTAATACCTATATTCGCAATAAATAAATAAATGAAATGAAATGTTATTAGTACATTGCACCATGCGAAGCGGGGGCGGGGGCGCTAGTTTGTCTATAAGTTAGATATTTTTATGTAATCGCGTTCATGAAAATGGCTCCATTCTGATGATGGCTCGATTATTCGATGATGAAACTTACAATAGGGATAATTTCGGGGAAAAATCCTAAGACAAATCTAAGAATTCAGAATAAAAGTATTACTGTGACTTCTGAGATTTGTCTTAGACATCCGTAAACGTCACATCGGACGTTCGTTGTCGGGAACGGTTCGGTTGGCCGGAACATCGGCCCGTCCTTTCTACAGTGAATGTTTATTATAGAATGATTTGAATTTTGTGACTACATTTGGGCTCGCTAACGCGCCCAAATAGAATTTTCCGGTTTCGGGAAAGGAAAGTTCTTGCTCTTCTTCTTCTTCAGAAAAATGTAATAGGTATTACCAGTTTGCCTTAACTAAAGAATTATCATTATTATAATACCAAGTTTCTTGTACTCACATTTCTTTAATAGATCATACGGAAATCCTAGAGAGAGCTTTTAATAAATCATACGGGAATCCTATAATAAGCACATCATCACTCTCACACATAAGCACTCAGATTTCTCGAATTTCCCAATTTGATGTACCTTTTTTTCCAATGAAAAAAGAACGGACTATTACGAATATATTATTAAAAAAATAACAGTTAAATCGGTCGAGCCGTTCTCAAGCGATGCCCTTGCTTACGATTAGTATTCCATTTTTTTATGGAATACTTAAGTCCGCATGCAGTTTTACTTGATCAAAATTCAATTACTCATTTTTTTAGTTTCGTAAAGTAAATTAAGCACCATAATTATTTATTGTTCACATGATGGAAGATGCCCAAGAGAAGGAAGAAGACTAGATTAGATTTTAGGGTCACAGTCAGAATCTCAAGCTCAAGAAGTAGGTAAATATCGTGAGGTAACATGACGAGCGTTTAAAATAAAGATATTGGCTTCCGTCAACCAGTACTAGGACAGCATGTCAGCACTATAGCCTTTAAACATCCGTTTAATATGAGAAGAGACCAAGTCTAACATTCCGTAAATGGGTGATTAAATAATGAATTAAATAAATTGTACTACCATAATATTCCGTAGCTTAGTTCCGTTCAAAAGCTCAGAATCATAAAATATTTCTTACAAAACATCTGGCGAAACGCGCTGAAGGTCGGTATTTACCTCGGAGGCAGGATTTTACCATCGCTATTACACCTGGAAGAGCTGCCCGTTTCTGGCACTCCGCCAAGCAACGCGGGCATAATGTTTACTTTGAAATAAAGGCTTCATTTAATTCTTTGAACGAAATTTAAAAATATCTATAGAGAAGCTATGAAAATTGGAATCAGGGGATTGTGACAATACTATTAAGTATCACTGTAGTTTTATTAACTACATTGACTGACATTTAAATAAATCTATAGCTACTATAGCTACAATACTATAAGTAATAAATATTATATCCATTGTCTAGTACCCATAGTACAAGCTCTGCTTAGTTTGGGACTAGATGGTTGTGTGTAAAATTGTCCAAGAATATTTTTATTTATTTATTATATTAGTTTTATTAACCACACATGTCATCCATCCCCAAGTTTAAAACAATTGGGACCGGTTTGTTCTCAAATCAATGTAATCTATAATTTTACCTGTAGGTACTACAGTAGGTATACTTATTAATTTTATTTATTTATAGTACTGATATTATTTTCAAAATGAGTATACTGTAACTTAAAATAAATGATTATGGATGTAAATTTTAGAGAAAGAAAAATTCGATCTCCGGTAGGAATTCGAATCTGCGTCCCTCCGGTTAACGAAGGAGCAGGTTCAAACCCTGCCTGAGATCGGATTCTTCTTTCTCTAAAATTGTTATCCTGAATAATCTTTAGCATGCGTTAATGCCCAGTACTTATACTTATATTAAAAAATATAATCCGAAACAAAAAATGCTGTACAATTTTATGACTATTTTTTTCACGTTCAATTTTCTGCGCAGCATAAATATATTACAAGTGCATCAAACTATATTACATAATTAAGGATTGCAAGCAATTCACAGTGAAAACTGCACTAAGGGCATAGAAAAGGTCGGAAACGTACTTTAGAATTTTTTAAAGGATAAGTTTAAAAAAATTTCCTTTCAAAAATTCTTGAAATATAATATATAATTTATAATAAATAATGAACGGTTTAGTTGAGGGGCTCGCAGTTAAGTAATAATAACTACGGTGATGAACTGATCAGCAAGGTTGAGCTGCGCTAGCTCCGACTAGCCTGTAGATGGTGACCATTCTTAACACTTCGAGACCCCTCCGTGCCTCGGAGAGTACCTACGTAAAGCCGACGTGTCGGTCCCGGTTGTAGTACGAACATCTCGTCGTACGTCCGGTTGTCGTACGAACATCTCGTCGTACTTAATTCTTCTAGTACGCGGTCCAAACAAGATATGATTTGGTCGGTCTATTGTATGGGTGACCTTCCGCACGGCATTGTGCCTTCCACTATTCCACATCTTATTATTGAAAAATATTAATTTATTCGGCCAGGCCAATACTTGTCGATCACACAAAGATTTGTCTCGGCTGGAAATCGAACCCACATATCATAGATGGCATAACTGTAGTGGCTAGCTGACCGCAAACCGTTGCTGCTGTGTTCGTAGACTTCAATATTCTTTCAAGAAAATAATATAAATTTTGTAATATGAGTGCGAGACTCAATACTGTAGTAGTATTATCGCTGACGCCGCAATTAGTATAAAGAATTTCATTACATTTCTGAACGCATCAATGTACGTCATTGTTCCCGCTTTTATAACTGTCATTTTAAAGAGGTATTTCCTAGGTCTGATTCTACAACTCCCTAGCTGGTTGATGAAATCTGCTAGGGTGATACTAATCATGGTAGAATAATTATTATAAGCTATGATCTTCGGACATACACGACATTGTTCATGCTGACTCTATAAAGCAAAAAGACAATAACCTCCCTGCGATAAAAGAGAAAGAGACCGGCTCAATTAATACAAAAAAAAATTGAGAAAAGTCATTCCATTAAAAATGTTTGGTCAAAAGTTTGTTAGAGATAATAAAGGTGTATTTTTGTTTCGTTTCCAAGGAAAGCTAAATATTTTCACCGTCCGGCCGTCCGTCCATCGTTTAAGTAGTTCCTCTAAACCTTTGATGATGTTTTACAGCTGGATGGGTTTTATATCCCCAAAGTCAAACGTGAAGCGAGATTAATAAAATTAATAGAAACATACCTTAGATCGTATAGATACCCTGTTACCCGGTAAATAGGGGTCAATATTTGTCTCATACTACACACAAAAGGAGACGGCGTGATGACCTTGACCTTGATACCTTTTATAATGGGTTTTGCGTAAAGATGATTGTGTGAAGAAGTGGACGGCTTGTGTGTAGATATGAGAAATAAATAATTATAGATAAAACAAAAAAAATATGGTAAAACTTCTTTCTATGGCTAATAGAACAATTATGTATATTATAACCACTTCTCAGCCTTGGTATTAACTGCTCGCATTAATTTAAATATTAACAGGGTGGTATGATTATTTTTTTATAATTTAATGCCATACATCCTTAATTGTTGTATCTTGGCTACATAATGAGAACTACACGTTGACTGACATCATGTGAGCCATATGATTAGTTAGGGCTTGTCAACTCAAAGCTGCTATTTCTCTTTTTTAAACATTGCTTGCCCTACAAACAAACACATTTCTGATAAGCATGAATATTGTTCCTGTCTGAACTTTAAAGAGACCATGATTCTCTATTGTTTCAGTGTTTCTTCTCAGAGATCGTCAGCTAGGAAATGCGGGCGCCATCTAGTATTAAATATTGACTTGTAAAATAAAGTTTTAAAAGATCTATTTACAGAAATACATAATACCATCACGTGTATTGATTGGGCGACCCTATGGCCATTAACCGGGCACAAAATTAAAACTCCGAGCTGCTACTGAGAATGTCACAGAAAACCCCCAATAACACTGCTTGACCTGGGAATTAAAGCCAGGACCTCTGGTTTCGCAATCGCGCTTACGACCACTACTATAATTTCGTCTAATAATAAAATATATTTTTACAATTACAATTTATGTTAAATACAATTTATTCAAGCAACACTTTACTGCCTAAAAAGAACTGTCACTGGCCAAGTTTTAGAAAAAAGACAAACTTTTTGTCGGAAAATAAAACCTTTCCGTGGGTGGGGGACCTCTACACGTATAATCAGCAATAAAAATGTGTCTCGTGTCCACGCTTTCTCTAATTCAAGTACTGGTGAGAACGAGCTAAAAGGAAAGATGCATTACCCTGTTTCAAGTCGCTCCTATTGTAATGTAAACGATTGGCATTTGTGGTTGACTGTACATAGTGGAATATTATTATTGGAGTATTGTTTTATTTGAAATATGTATCGTTAAATTGGCAGTAAGTAGGTATTCTTCTTCTCCGAACCTTTTCCCAACTATATCGGGTCGGCTTCCAGTCTAACCAGTTGCGGCTGAATATCAGTATTTTACACGAACGACTGCCATCAGACCTCGGCAACCCAATTTCTGGATATTCAGGATATTCAGAGGATGTACTGGTTGGCAGGCGTTTTGGGCTTCTGACTACCACTAACTTACTTATAGGTGTTCGTATGACAACCGGGACCGACATCTTTACGTGCTTTCCGAGGCACGGTGAGGTCTCAATGTGTTAACGTTTTGACCGCCACGTCAATAACGAAAATCCGTGTTCTCTACGCCAAGCGACAAATTCTAGTACTTATCTATTAATAAAAAAACCCACAAAATTTATGTATAGGTATTTATTTGAAACTAACAAAAGTGGTATTTTTGACGTGCCATGCCGTCATTGGCGTCGTGAGCAAGTTTTCATTTGACGTCTATACACGTCCGTGGCGGTCAAAAGGTTAAGAATGGTTACTCTTCCACAGACTGACTGCGGTTTGAGATTGATAGCTTAGTTATTATTACTAGACCAGCGTAACAGTAAGAACCGCGAATTATTGAACACCATCAAGAAGAGAAAGGTGGCGTATCTTGGTCATGTCCTACGCCATGAGAGCTATGACCTTCTCCAATTGATTATGATGGGCAAAATCGACGTGCTGGACGGAGAAAGAAATCTTAGCTAAAAACATCCGCGAGTGGACTAGACTTGCCAGCGTTTCGCTTGGAACAAGATCGGGAGAAGTTCCCTGAGCTGACGGCCAACCTCTAGTAATGGAGAGGCACCCCATGAAGAAGAAGAAGAAGTTATTACTTAGCCACGAGCCCCTCTGGGTAGCATTCTAATGGAAAAATCAATTAACTTTCTTTTCGCCATTGTTTTTGGTACTATAAGGACCGTATGTTTGGATTGAAAATGAAACTCTTGGTTTGAACGTACTTGAGAACTGTATATCTGTTCTTCAAAAGTCAAGGGTCTTTTTATTCATTATAGTCGTTATTAATATACTTAAATAAACAAAATGGTAAACGGTCTCCCTGACTATACTCGAGTATCGCACAGTAACTAAGTACTAACTTCTTTAGTCCCACCTCCATTAGTTAAAATAATACTATGACAAGGATTATTGTGATAAAATATTGGCCAGTTCTGCAACAAGATATCGTTGTGATGCAATTTACTAATGAATTGTTTTATAGTTAGTCACCAACAATCACAAATCTCATTCAACCTTGTATCATCCTCACCTATTTATATCTTTATTATACCTAACTTGTCATTATCGCCCACATGTAATTTAATTTAAATTGTTAATTTCTCATTTATTTGAACTGTAATGTTCTTTTGATAATAATTATATTAAGATATTAATGATAATTACCTACTAAGTATATCATTGGTGTGTATGACAAAATATTATGAATGTGGACGAAGTATGCAAGAATCGTACCAGTTAAATGGCGTTCTTTAGTTTCTGCCTACCCTAAGGGTGGGTACCCTTTTAGGAAAAATGCGTGAGTGGATGAGTTTTGTAAATATAATAATCATCTGACCTCCATAACACAGGAATATCCTAGCATGGGGGTCATTAATCACATAATTTGTAAAAACAACTTGTGCAACTGAATAATGTGTCATGTTTTTGTTACTCTTTTTTGAAGTTATTACTATTTCCTTTATTTAACTTTTTTCTTATAAATTCTATTTTTAAATATTTTTATAAAATAAATTAAAGACAAAAACATTTTAAAATATAAAAAATAGAGGCCCACCGGTATCGGGAACAGGGTCCAAGCTACCGGCGGTCAGGGCTCCAGAGAGAGGAATCTCCTAACAATACGAGCCGTGTCCAGCAGTACTGCTTTCTGGATCAAGCCCTGGACCCAGCCGCCTAACGAGAGCCTCCTAAGGTGTTGGTCGAGGCTCGTGGCTTAAAGCCATTGGCTGACACGACTATCGGTACAATGATCGCTATTGATACTACGCTTATTACTATTATTATTATTATAAAAATATCATAATCAGTCCGAGAGACCTTACAATTGTACTAGGGTAGCATAAATGCTTGCAACATTGCACACAATAAAAAGTTCACCGCCACAAACTGTAGAACGTTGTCTGACGGTGCTCAAAACAAAATTAAAACTTTCTGTACACAACGCTTGTGTTGAATTAGTTAAAGTAAAGCTCTGTAAGTGGTGTAAACTAGTCGCACTTACATTTTATATTGGGGATAGCTAAGTAATAACATCGATGAACGAATCTGCAAGGTTAAGCAGCGCTAATCACTGTCAATCTGTGGATGGGTGAACATTCTCTGTACTCTAACTCTGTACCTCGGAGAGCACGTAGTCATCGGTCCCGCTTGTCATACGAACACCTATGATAATAGTTAGTGGTAGTTAGAAGCCCAAATATCCTAACTACAAGTATAGACTTGTTTATTTTTGGGCCAATTTCTGGGTAATACACCGATATGTCCTGAGCCCAGGACCTACTCAGAAATTGGGTTGCAGAAGTCTGATGATATCATGACAGTCGCTTCGTGTAAAATACTGATATTCAGCCACATCTGGTTAGACTAGAAGCCGACCCCAAAATTGTTGAGAAAAGGCTAGAAGGAAGACTTAGTTAAACCTTGTCCAATGTTATGTAATGTTTACGGTATACGATAATGCAACATACAATAGTAATACAATAATTTTCCCCTGTAACGTAACATGCGCACCATTTTGGCAGGATTTTATTTGGCAGGGCAGGAGTCAAACTGCATCTTTTGGTTAGATAAACCAGACTCTATGACCACTAAGACACCGTAAGTTCCACCAGCTAGGTCGAAATTTGCCTTCTCATTTTGAATTTACGTCTTTAAGGTGTCGTTAGTGACATCTATTGAAAAGCAAGTTGTTGGTTCTCAACCGACATGACTTACAGTTATTCGATGTAGAATTTAAAAAAAAACATAACTTTAATCTAATTCAAATATTAATTATCTATGTATTAATTATTTTATGTCCGCTAGAAAATTTAAAAATTTACTAGTTATGGACCGTGCTCACTAAGTTATCTATCACCACTAACAGCCATGACGTCAAGAGTTAAGCTGCCCAATGAATTTTTAACCATCACGTACCCTTTTCAATTACCCATCGAAAATAGGGTTGCTTCACTGTCCAACCTCCGGTGACAATCCTTTTTGCGTTGTTTAATTATTAACGGAAATTTCTTAATTTAGACGTCAGCGTCGAAAGCGCTTTTAAGAGCTAAGTGCACGTTTGTGATGCATGGGTATGCGCGTTATCAATATTTTAAAAAATAAATTTCTTTGTTGCGATTGGATCCATTGTCTCCTGTTGACATCAAAGATTGACATCTAGAATAATCATCAGCAACCCATATATTGTCCCACTGTTGGGCACGGGTCTCCTCTCAGATTGAGAGGGATTAGGCTACAGCAGAATAATGGAATACTGAAATATCTGATTGAAATGATGAAGAAAAGCTTGAATGTCTTTCCAAGTTACTTACTACAATTGGTGAGAGAGAAAATGAAGTCAATTTATGGCTAATATGATAACATTCTTAAGAAAATGCAAGCTATTGTTGATTGCAAGTCTAATAAAATAAGTAGCCGTGTCAGGTTTTTTTTTAATAGAATTTGTTCTCAATTATATCATCTAAGAACATTGATATGCCATTGGACTGCCAAGTGAAAAGTCTGGAGTTCGAATCTAAGGCATGAACCTCTGACTTTTCGAAGTCATGTCTGTGTTAGTAATTAATTATCACTTGCTTAAGCGGTGAAGGAAAACATCGTAAGGAAATCTGCAAGTATGAGAGATTTTTCTCGACGGTGTGTGAAGTCTGCCAACCCACATTAGGCAAGCTTGGTGGACTACAGCCAAATACCTCTCATACTATTTTAATACGGAAATTCTAGGTACAGGAAAAGTGCGGTTTTTAGTCGGTACGAACCCGACATGCCGCGTCCAAGCGGAAGGTGTTCCATGAGGATTTTCCGTAAAAAAGGAAAGCAAAGCTAAAGTATTCTAAAGATGAAATAATAATTAACTACGGTCTGATATGTACTTTCATTTATTTTCGGTACTTATTAATAATACAACGAGATTATGACTTTTCCAAACGTCCATAAAAATATTTTAATTGAAATGTGACGTTTTGATTGGTATAATTGCCGTTAATAGAAGGATTGGACAGGACCCTTGCCCTGTCCTTCCTTCTATGGATACAGATGATCATTAAAAACATACCTGGCATCGAATGACGTAGGTATAAATTGTAAGTAATTAAAAAGTCTTTGCATACCTATGTATCGTTTCAGAGTTACATAGTTTCAACTTACCTACAATAAATCGATATCTATCCGGTATCCGTAGCAGCTCCACGGACGCAAAATGTACCTACATAAGTATGTATATATGTACAATGTCAAAGGATGTGTCTATACGACTTTAGGTACGCAGTCCAGTCTCGTAGAGCTGATATGCTTAGGCAGACCACAATCATCATTTAAGAAAATTATGCCGAAAGATTTATTAATAAATTTTATACGTTTGAATATATTAACATACCAACATAATTGCGCTATTTTAAAGATCACATTTTTATTGGTGATCTGTGTGATTTGGAAGGAATTATGATGCTGAGATGATGTATAAAATATTTGAAAAGTAAGTCTACCAACCCGCACTAGGCCAGCGTGGTGGACTATAGCCTAATCCCTCTCATTCTGAGAGGAGACCCGTGCCATAATCTATCCAAATATACTTTTGGATAGGTTCCATTTCGTAGCGGCATTCCAATACTTTCTTCCACATACTCAAAGCAACAATAAATTTAAACAAAAAACTTTGACACACATCTCAAAAGTTCTATTCCAGCTGTATTTTTACCGTGGGCTGTTAAAAACTCCCCTTGCCGGCCGCATAATAAAGGCGAGCATTGGCTGGCAAATCCGCGAGTATAAGAGATACATATTAATACGAAAATTTAAGCCGGCCGGCCCGAGCGTCGCAAGTACGAACCCCTACTCCCCAATAACCACCTAAGTCCGAATAGGTACCTTTCTCGGGCGGGCGTGTGTGTGTGTCCATTCTTATGTGTGCGCACAAATTTCATAATAGGTGTGGCGTTGTGCTCCGCTCAAATTTTACATCTCACATCTCATGCGTACAGGGTGGTTCGGATTTGTGTTCAATTAAGTATTTTTGCTTTGATAAATGATATTTATTTCTGTAAATATGTAGATCTTCTAAAGACACTTTTACAAGTCAATATTTTTCATTTTTTTTAAGCTAGATGGCTCCGGCATTTCCTAGCTGACGACCTCTGAGAAGAAATGCCGAAACAAACTCAAAGAATCATAGTCTCTTCATTACTATTTGCTCGATAATTGAATAAATAATTGAAGGTATCAGTTTATACTTTAAACTGCCTAGTTAGTTCAGTGGTCCTATGCGCGACTGCTACGTTAGAGGTCTTGGGTTCGATTTCCAGATCGTGCAGTGTTATTGGGTTCTTCTATGAAATTCTCAGGGTTTGGATTTGTGCCCGGTTAATAGGCTCGCCTCCTATTACATGGGACCTTAACATACCGGTGAACTGTGGGTGTACATTGGTACACCTCTGCCTAACCCTTCGAGAATACAAAATTGCTTTTGTTCAACAGAATACAATAGAAATTTAGTTAGTTTTTTTTCTACTGCTCTTGGTTTCATTTTATTTAGTTACAGGTGATGAAATAATTTAAACGCGGAAATAGATATTTAAAATGAAGTTATTTTTATAGGAACGAGGATGTTTAGTATTAGACCGGAATAGATATTACTCGCGTGTTACCACTTTTTTAGTAATTTCATTAAATAAATATTTCATCATCAACTTATAAGAGGCGATGATGAATGAGAGGGTTTAGGCTGTAGTCATTGACTTCACACGCCATCAAGAAAATCTCAAGCATGCAGCTTTCCTCATGATGTTTTCCTGCATTAACTATAAATTATTAATACGCACATGATTTTGAAAAGTTAAAATAGCGTGCCTTGGATCAGATCTCAGAACCTTTGATTTGGCAGTCCGATGGTTTTATCACTAGGCTATCATGATTTTTCATTGACTTTTAAGTTTAAAGGGAGTTTTAATTATTAATGACAGAAAACAATGTGATCACACAACTGTTTAGTGCCTAAAAGCTGGGCATCTTATCACTGGATTTGCAGAATATTCCTAAAAAGGCTTTAGTCTTTGCACTGTATTATTAGCGTCGATATCTTGACACTAACTTTAACTAAAAAAGTTCCTGCACAATGAATATGTCAAGTCCAACAATTCTTGGGCACAAACCAATAATCCCATCGAAATTGGAACACCCTGGAAGGCGGTACTCACGGACATGCGTGCTATATCTACCCATACCTAGGTAGGTGCGTTATTAATTTATCTGTAGCGGAGAACTAACCATAGCCGGCGGGCCGCACCACCCACTACCCCTACCTCACTGTTTAAACATTTCCAAATGAGTATGCAGAAGATTTTGCCTAATACATGGCCACGCGTGGTGGAACGTACACTGCCCCTCTAAATTACTCGAGCCTTAATTAAAAGCCTAGCATTCTGTTCATGACAAGTATTTCGAGCGACCTACGTAACCTCTGATGCTATACTAGTGCACGTTAGTTAAATTTCTCTATTGTTCTAAGGTACGTTTGCATTTAAAATTTTACTAGCATTTGCTTTAATTTTGAGATGAAATTTAAATGACACATTACTTTCGTTAACAATTTAACTAATTGTTAACAAAAGTAATGTGATTTTAAAACTGTGTGATAATAAACTTTGGTTGAAATCGTTATTGTTTGCATAGGTTTCGAATTTTTCTTCAACATTTCTTCATTCAAAAACAAACTGGATGAATTAATTCACTTGATTCGGCTGAAGATACTGGCTCGTTGGCGTTCGCTAAAAGAGGCCTACTTCCAGCAGGTAGACGATTATGGGTTGATGATGATGATGATGATGAAACAAATTTATATAATAAGAAATTTTTTTATACGAATAGCGGAATTAGATATCCAATATAATAGCCCTCCTATCCTATTACTTAAGTATGATGAATCAAGCTGAGGATTATGATGATAGCTCTCACCATTTACTTAGAAATTCATTTCCACATTAATTGCAGTTTATATCTTTAAATAAAAAAGAAAATAGATAAGATAGTTATTAGTAGAAAATCTTTTAAAATAGTTAATATGGCCTAAATAAAACTGAAAAGTACAAGTAAAATAAGTGGTGCAAGCAAAATACTGAATTAAAAGAAATGACTTCAATCTAGTTTTATTAAAATCAATTAAAATTACCTATACCCACCTAGATGCACATTTTCTAAAGATTTACAGCAAATAATCCCATAATTTGTTTAATTAGAAATTTAATTCTGCATTCATTCTACACGCACGCATGCCTAATACTGGTCACGTTTAAGTTAAGCAGTAGGTATGTATTCATAGGGCTCAGGGAACCGATCGATTTTGGGTTGGAAGACTGTCGACTGGACTTCAACTCTGCGCACAAGACAGCTTAAATTAAAACACAATGCCGTATTGCTTCAGTTGTATTACTCAAAACTACTTCTATTTATAAGCTAAATTAAAGTTTAAGGAAGCGCCCAATTCATTTTTGAATATGAAATTTTGTTTATACTATGCGTACATAGCAGTTTGCAGCTAACGCCCACCAAATATTTAAGTCATTGGCTGATTCGCGCCGAAATTTTTTACGCAGTTTTCTTAGTCCTGAAAGTCGGCCGCTCACTCAATGACTAATGGTGCATCCACACCAAACTGCACACATCAAACTGCATTGCTCTCAGTAACTATTCATAACAAAAATTGTATTTAACTAAGATTAACATTGTAATCATGTTTTTTAAAAAGAGTGTTTATGGAGTTTCTTGCCGGTTCTTCTCCATAAGACCCACCTTCTTGGAACCGTGCAACTAATTTTGACTTTTCAAAAGTGCTATTTGAATCGTCTAATTGAAATGAAACATTTGACTTTGACACCGCAGTTACTTTTTTGTTGAGCAACAGAATGCAACACGATAACATTTGGTAACATTCTTCAACTTTCACGGCAACATATACTAAAAATAAATTATTTTTGCTATCGGATGTTGCCCACTAACACTTGGAAACGTTGCTCAACAAAAAGTAACTGTAGTGTGGAAACACCATAACGCTTAGAAGGTCTATTCAGATAATTGTTTGTAAATGTGTGTAAGTATGTAGTTGCAAAACAATGTCAAGCGTGATTAAGATATATTGGAACGACTCGATACAGAACTCGAACAGTCAATATATATAAATATGATTTTAATCATTTAACACTGAAAATGTTGTTAGCGTTCTCCGTTCAGGGGCTCAAGTTTGCAATTTCAATGGGAAATTTTCATTTCCAGGCGGCGATCGTAAAGTCAGCATCATTTATCCCTATTCCTTACCTATTAAAAGACTGCCTCATTAGTCTAGTGGTCCTAAGCGCGACTGCTACGCTAGAGGTCCTGGGTTCGATCCCCAGGTCGAGCAGTGTTATTGGGTTTTTCTATGAAATTCTCAGTAGCAGCTCGGAGTCTGGATTTGTGCCCTGTTAATGGCAATAGGTTCGCCCCCTATGACATGGGACCTAAACATACCGGCGAAATGTGGGTGTACATTAGTAGTTCTCTGCCTAACCCTTCGGGGAATATAGGCGCGATGGTATGTTGCTTTCCTATTAGGCATACTAGACATGACTAATAGGGCTATGGAAGGCAATTGCGAAAACTTTCCCAGGTTGCAGACGAACCATGGGCATGGGCACTTCCTTATACATATAGAAATAAGCAAAGATACACTAACATAGCAATTTATTTTTTTGCAGGAAAGAAGAATTCATTCCGTAGAGATAAGATTCCACACATCCAGACGGAGGGACGGAGACAGAGGGTCTCAATGTGCATCAGAAACAGCTTCCCAAAAAGTCTGACAACGAGGTTATTTTAATTTTGTGTTTATTTGCAGTATAATTTCGTTTCGTTCATCTGTCACTCATTTTGTAATAACTTGGTAACTTTGGTGATAACTTGATACTGGCAGAATAGTCAACAACTACTCAATAAAATTGCCATCAAGGAAAAAACAATTGATCATGTGTCTCATTTGCAACGTTTTTTTTTGCAAAATATTCAATATTTGAGGCGAAAATGTTGTAAAGACTTGTCTAGCATTCAATCGAACGAGATGACGGTTCTCAAATATTCCATCTTTGTCGATTTCATATCAATGAATTGAGAGAGCAATAAAGACGCAGCAGGGATTTAACAACCGCGATTATGAATTTTGTATGCACTACGGAGGGTATATTTTTCAATAAAAATAGTATCAAAATGTCACTGTGTAGTTTTTATAGCTGGTGATTAGTGATAAATTAGAGTTTGTGGTGATTGTGTTGTGAATATTTCATACTAAAGTGAGGACACTTTTTAGGTAAGTTCCCAAACCAAAGTAAGATTTATTGATTGCTAAATAGAAACCACATTTGTTTGAACCGAAGTTGTGCTTACTGATTACTGTTTAATAGACTGGGCTACGGACTATAATTTCTAGAAACTTCGGAGGTTGTAAGTCTAGTTAGACTTCGGCTAAACAGCAATTTGGGCAGTAAATAGGTTGCTTAGGTTGTCATATAATTTATCCTAGGTAGCAATAGGACTAAATTTAAGATATATTTTGAATCATCAGTTTTTTTATACGACTCTTGTCCATCTAATGGTTATCTCAAAGAAATAGCTTTTAGCCATAAGATTGTCGATTGTGAGTGACGTTTGTTTTTTATTTATTTTTTCATTGTATACTATCTTATCTATCTATGTTGTATGTGAAGTATGTGAAAAATATAGCGTAAATAAAGTCCTTTAATTATAGACTTTCAGTTAAAAAAAAAACCTTGCCAATTAATATTTTTTTGAACGACATTAAGTATTAGTGCCTAAACAATTTTAATGATAATAAAAATCTATACAATTTTAATTTTAATCAGATAGTTGTCATGATGACTTATGACAACTATATAAGCTTTGTGGTAATGTGCGAAACTGCTAGGTACACTAAAAGTCCTGGATTCGATTCCTCAGATCGAGCAGTGTTATTGGGTTTTTCTATGAAATGAAAATTAGTTTGGATTTGTGCTTACCCGGTTAACGGTAATAGGCTCGCCCCACCTACTTATATATCGGTATGTATAAGTAGGTGGGGCGACCCTAGTACCGCAAACTATGTACAGAGGCCAGCACATCAAGCTACTCTAATCTGTCAAATTTCTTTGATAGATTTTCAACTTTAATGCAAAGTAATACGGTTCATGTTCAATTGGGAAAATTTGACAGTTTTGGATAGCTGCTGCTGGCGTCTGTACATTAAAACACCTCAGCGAAACCCTTTGCGGAATCTTTATTGACCTTAGTGGAGTTATAGGACTTAAAGGAGTCAACACCTGCCCCAGTAAAACTGTTGCAGGTGTTAGTCATCATCATCATCAGCCTATACTAGTCCACTGCTGGACGTGGGCCTCCCCTAATGTGCACCATTTCACCCTGTCTTCGGCTTTTCGCATCCAGCTTCTACCAGCAGCCTTTCGCAGATCATCACTCCATCTTGCCGGAGGGCGTCCCACACTACGTTTGCCGAGTCGCGGTCTCCACTCGAGAACACGTCTACCCCAGCGGTTTTCGGTTCTTCTGCAGATATGGCCAGCCCACTGCCTTCAGCTTGCTAATCCGGTGTGCTATGTCGGTTACTTTGGTTCTCTGTCGGATAACCTCGTTGCGGATTTTATCCTTCAGAGAAACTCCAAGCATAGCACGCTCCATAGCACGCTGTGCGACTTTAAATTGGTGGACTAACCGCACTGTGAGTGTCCACGTCTCAGCGCCGTAGGTCATCACAGGTAGGACGCACTGATTGAAAACTTTCGTTTTCTAACTTTGCGGTATGGGTGATGAGAAGACCCGACGTAGTTTTCCAAATGCTGCCCAGCCCAACTGAATCCGCCTCTTGGCCTCCTTCTCAAAGTTGTTTTTACCTAACTGCAAAATCTGCCCAAGGTAAGTGTACTCTGAAACAACTTCAAGAAGATGACCATTTACAGCAATAGGTCTCAGATCAATGTGGTCATTGAACATGACTTTGGTTTTATCCAAATTCATGCTGAGACCTACGCTTTGTGAGGCTGATGCTAGGCCATTCAGCATCTGTTGCAGCTCCTCCAGCGACTCCGCCAATAGGACTATGTCGTCTGCGAATCGCAAGTGCGAGATGTAATCGCCGTTTATGTTTATGCCCTTACCTTTCCAGTCCAATGTCTTAAACAAATCTTCCAATGCGCTTGAGAACAGTTTCGGAGATATGACATCTCCCTGTCTCACGCCTCTGCGCAATTGGATAGGTTTAGACTGTTGGTCCTGTACTTGGACATTCATAAAGGCAGATTCATAAAGAGATCTCAGCACCTCGATGTAACGACAGTCCACTTGACATCGCTGTAAGGATTCCAGAACAGCCCAGGTTTCCACAGAGTCAAAGGCCTTCTCATAGTCCACAAACGCTAGGCACAGGGGCCGATTATACTCATCGGACTTCTGTATAATCTGCCTCATTGTGTGGATGTGGTCTATGGTGCCATACCCCGAGCGAAACCCGGCCTGTTCGGGTGGCTGAAACTCGTCAAGTCTTCTAGCGAGACGATTTGTGATGACTCTAGAGAACAACTTATAGACGTGACTTAAAAGAGAAATGGGTCTGTAGTTTTTAAGAAGAGTTTTATCTCCCTTCTTAAAGAACAGAACCACCACACTCTCATGCCACGCCTTTGGAGTTCTCCCGCAGCGAATGATGGAATTAAAGATTTTTTGTAGCTCCTGAACAAGAGGGGCTCCTCCTATTTTCAGGAGTTCAGAAGTAATTCCATCTTCACCGGGGGCTTTTCCATTCTTAAGCTGTCTCAGAGCCAACACGATTTCGTCGTGGCTGATATCCGGTAGTTCGTCGGTGTAGTGGCGTATCAGAGTGGCTCTAGAATCGCAGTTGTCGCGCTGTGGACGAGGAACATGGGCGGCATAAAGTCGGCCATATAAGTCTTCAATCTCGGTAAAAATCTCCGGCTTTGACAAGACAGTCCTGCCATCGTGTGTGGTGAGCTTCGTCAGATGGCTCCTTCCAAGTTGCTGAGTGAACACTTTGGACCCTCGGTTTCGCTCTATTGCCTGTTCAATTAGGCACGTATTGGAGCTCCGAAGGTCACGCCGTACCAGCTTCGCAATTACCTTGTTAAGGTGTGACCTGTCTGACGAAGTCAATTGGGTAGTTTCCCGTCTTTTTGTCATAAGCCGCAGAGTCTCATCCGAGAGTTTAGACTTCTTACCTTTATGCCGCTTTTGGCAAAATTTGATGCCCTCATCTTTCAGCGCTTCAACTACATTTTGTAGGGCCTCGTCAAGATCCTCGGTGGGTTTCATTGCAGCGAATCTGTCAGCGAGAAGCTTTTGAAACTGCTCGCTGCCCGTCATGATATGGAGTGGATTTGGTCGGAGCGTGGACTTCATCAGACGGTTTCTTTCGAGCTTTAAATCGATATTCAGGGAGCCTCGGACAAGTCGGTGATCAGATCCGGTATTAAACCTGTTGATCACGGAGACATCCCTGAATATGTGCCTTTTATCCGTCATGATGAAGTCAATCTCATTTTTCGTCACAGTATCGGGGCTTTGCCAGGTCCACTTCCTTTGCGGCTTCTTCTTAAAGAAGGAGTTCATCAAGAATAATATATTGATAAAAAACTTTTACAGGATGACGTAAATGGGTTATTTCAGTGGTGCCGCGAGAATAAAATGTCTTTAAACATAGATAAATGTTTTTATATCCAATTCTCTGGCAACAAAAATAGAAAAATCAATAAATATTTTATAAACGGAGTCCAAATAAGTAACACAGATAATATCCGCGACCTAGGTGTAATACTCGATAGCAATTTGAAATATGACACTCATATTTTAAAGATAGTTGCAAAAAGTTTTAAGGTATTAGGTTTTATACTGCGCAACTGCAAAAATTTTATAAATTCATCCACAAAAATTAAATTATTTAATTCATTAGTTAGACCTATTTTAGAATACAACTCAGTTGTCTGGAACCCGCACTATGACATTTATAATAAGCGCCTAGAGAGAGTTCAAAGACGATTTCTATACCACCTTTCTTACGGCGATTGTTTGGCAAAAAAACTTCCAAGTTATGCGCAAAGAATGAAAAAGTATCGGATAAGTACGCTAGCTAACCGCAGAAAATATTTGGAAACTGTGCTCCTTCACAAGATATTCAATGGAATAATAGACTGCGACCAGCTCCTTAATAGTCTATCGATAAACATACCATCTCGTTTACCTAGGAAAAGAGCTTATAGTTTTTTCTCTATCCCTCATACAAACACAAACCTCGGACATAACGCTGCCATTCCCAGACTCTGCAGGCAATATAACGCGCTTTCAAAAACAAGCGACATCGACATCAGCGACCCATTGCCAATGTTTAAAAATAAACTGCGTAAAATTATGCTAGCGGTAGATTAATGTGTCCCTCCCTATACTTCCTATCACTGTTTTATTGTATTTACTTGTAATTTTAGTTTTAACTTTTAGTTTTAATTCAATTAACTTTCCCTACATGTGTTAAAATGATTGTCTAATATTTTATTGTATTAGTTTTTATTATTCCAGGATCTATTTTATTGTGTTTAAATTTATTGATATTTTAATTTTAATATTTATAATTTCTAATTCACAAATTGTACACCTTAATTGGATGATGTGGCCTCCTATAATTGAGGGAGTACATTTCTTAGCACATATGATTTGATGAATGTAATACGAATTCTGTACATCTCTTGTTGGAAGTCCTTAATAATAAATAAATAAATTAAAAAAAAAAAAAAGAAGAGCCCCTCCTTCTCTAGGAAGTTGACCAGCATTTGCCCCCTGTGATTCCGACATCCATATCCATGAGGTCCTATTCTGGATTCGCTGCAGTTCCGAAATCCCACTTTGGCGTTAAGGTCCCCCATAACAACGTTGAAGTGAGCCTTTGTGGTGTTATGCAAGGCTCTAGATATGTCCTCGTACATATCTTCCACTTCATCGTCCGAGTGTGCCGAAGTCGGTGCATAGACCTGAATAATCTTTATGGAATATCGTTGTGATAGTCGGATTATCAGGTATGCTACCCTGGTCGACACACTAGACATTTCTTCAACGCTATTAGAGAGGCCCTATTGACAAGGAACCCTACGCCACCCTGGGATGTTTTATCACCCTCGCGGAAGTACAGAAGGTGGCCCGAGTTTAGGGTGACAGTGTCCTCTCCCTCTCTTCGGACTTCACTCAACCCCAAAACGTGCCACCTTATGTTCTCCAGCTCCACTTCCAACTGCGCTAGGTGTGCGTCTAGCCTCAGACTGCGTCCGTTATACGTAGCCAGGGTCAGGTAGGATGGGCGGCCTTCCGTAGCCCGGGGATTCTTAGCACCCCCCGCCCTGCCGTTACTATGACCGCCGCCTTGGTCGAGAATAGCAGGGCTACCGGGAACTGGGGGCCGTTTTTTATGTGCTCTGCTCATGGGGGGGATATGCCCATAATCGCCACGCGGGGCAAGCGGATTGGCGATCGCAGGGACACAGCTTTTCGTACCATTGACACTGCTGCCTGTCAACGGCCAAATATTTTAAGCTGTGTCCAAAGAAGCTGCGTTATACCGCAATCAGCCGGTCGCCAGAGCCCGTCCGTTGTTCAGCAGGATGACCGCGGGCAGGTAGGGTTGGCTTGGAGCACTAAGGTGATAGGCGACTCCCATACATCCACAAGTTGCAGGTGTTAGTGCCTTCCTCTTAATTAATTGATTAATTCGTCATCAACTCTTATACTGTCCCACTACTGGGCACCGGTCTCCTCTCACAGAATGAGAGGTATTAGGCTAAAATCTACCACGCTGGCCTAGTGCGGGTTGACAGACTTGACACGCCGTCGAAAGAATCTCTAAGCCATGCAGGTTTCCTCACGATGTTTTCCTTCATTGTATAAGCGAGTGATAATTAATTACTAATTCGCACATCATTTCGAAAAGTCACAGGTGCGTGCCAAAAATGGAACCCAATTATTCCTCTTTCGTTGTACAGGGTCGGCAACGCGCAAGTGATACCCCTGGTGTTGCAAGCGTCTATAGGCTACGGTAACCGCTTACCATCAAGTGGGCCGTTTGCTTGCGCCACCTTAGTGGCATAAAAAAAATTGTAAGTACTTCCATGGAACTAGAATATTACATTCTATATTTTCAATTTTCTATCGAAACGATTTAAGTTTCTTTAAAGCAGATTTTGATAACTTACTGCGGAATCCTTGGAGAAGTTGAAATGGAACTCTGGATTTAGTACTACTTGAGAACTGTATTCTTCCAAGGTCAAGGAAAATCTATCAACAAAAAAAAATTCTAGACTTTTTTTAATATTAAAATCAAATGATTATTTCTTCTTTCTAATAAAACCAGCCAGTCATACGCTAGTGCTGACTCCTCTACAGCACTATGTTGTTCCGAACCCAATGGCCGTGACATATAGGGAAGGCAAGTACTGTTTAACGGATATCACTATTTAATTGCCCAAACATTGGGTTGCGGAGGTATAAAGCAGTCGCTTCGTGTTAAATTTGAAACTGAACCTGACATAGTTGGAAAAAAGGCTATAGATAATAGTTTTATAGAATAGTTATATAGAAAATACTTAATTTTAACAAGTGTCGCGTTTTTGTTCTCCGGTATGCCAGCGCCATCTAGTGAGCATCGAGGCATAACACGTTCATACTGCGAGAAGCTTTGTATCAGACTTGCGGAAATTTTGGTGTTATCTAAGGACCTGAAATCATACCATCACGCTTACATATTCCCGAGAGGGTTAATAGGCGACAAGATCTTAGTGGATTGTTAACATTGGTACACAACTGTAAAAAAACTACTTAAAATTATGATTTAAGACATATTATATAATAGATTTAAAAAGAAATAGGTAGGTACTCAGATCTGCAAAAATATTTATACTTATCTTAATCCGCATCTGGTTAGACTGGAAGCCGACCCCAATATTGTTGGGAAAAGGCTCGGAGAAAGAGAAAGAAAGAAAGAAAATGATATTTATTTGTCTTTTGCACAGTTATAGCTAATATTAATTACATTATGATGAATGAAAATTACAAAGACAAAATGGTCTTGAACTCGGCGTAATGGTCAACAGCATTGAGGATTTCAACTGCTGGTATTCTGTGCAAGCCGGTAATGCTGTTATAAAATCCTCCTACTCCTACTCGCAAACAGTAATTTCAGAAATTCAGAAACAGTAATTCAATACACATACACACCACAACTAACAGTTAACACAATACAAATTTAATTTATTGGCTACATCAGTCGAGTCCCAGATGCCTCAGATTGATTCAAGTATAACCAAAGACATTGTGGTAAATTAAGAATCACTCGCAAATTAAGAGGTGAAGGAAAAGCTGCATGTATGAGAGATTTTCTTAAACGGCGCGCGGCGTGGGAAGTGTTCCAACTTGCACTAGCTAGCTTGGTAGACTATTATTATACCCGCGTCCAGCATTGCTGATGAGAGCAATATTTTTGTTTATAATCGTATACTCGAAATAGTCTGTAGGAATTTCGATATTATTTACAACTTCAGGATTAATAAGCTGATCAAGATTCTGGAATAATTCGTTGTTTTCGCGGTTTTCACGCAGAAAGCAAATTACTTAACTTGGCCACATATTATATCTAACTAAAGGTTTTCCATATATCCTGAGCAGAAGTCGGTTGCTCAGGTACAGTCAGCAACGTAAGTCGTTGAACAGGTTGCAATCTTCAATTTGATTTTTAATAAGTATGAAGTTACTGACCTGTGAAGGATATGCGAAATAATTGCATAGATGACCATTAAATATTTAGAAAATTTATAGAAAAAACCTCTTGATAAGTTTCGGAGATGTGATATTTTCAAAATTTAGCGCTGTTCAACGACTTTCGTTGCTGACCGTACTATTTAATTTCATAGAAAACCCAATAACACTGTCGAATCGAAGCGAAGACCTAAATCATAGCAATCGCGCTTAAGATTAATAGGCTAATGAGGTAGTGTTGTTGTCACAAGGTCAAAATACTCCGAAGTGAAGCGGGAAACGAATACTTGGCAGACTCACGGGAGAGTTCGCGCGAAAATGAATGAAAGCAAAGTCAACGGCCCTAGCAATTTGTTCGGGACAACAGACTTAATAACTCTCCCCATTCATAGCGACCTTCGTCTTGAGACGCGGGAATTAGTCGATTATATGAATGGTGCCTTTGTAAGTACATTTTTATTAGAAACTTATTGTAAGGATTGTGAATCTTAAAACTAGAGATTCACACTACTTTTTCTGTGTAAAAAATATGTCCCAAAAATATAAAAATATATCTACTACTTACTATGATGATATATTATGATATTTTTTTAATTATTGATACTCGTAAAATCCGTACTGTAATATAAAATTACAGATTTCTGTCAGTGTTGCCTTATTTACGTAATTGATAGTTATGACAGAATTAGGTAAGTAGGACCTACGCTACAAAATTTGTTGCAATTATTTAGACGATACGTTTTTGGATACTTTGGCATCATTTTAGGTGAACTAAAACTAAACTTCACGGCTGTATTGCCTGAAGGGTTAGGTACTTAAAGTACAAATGTACCTCCACTCACAGTTCGCCGATAAGGTGGCATGTAATAGGGGCGATCCTATTCCCACTAACCGTGCACAAATCCAAACTCCGTGGTAATAGCAGCACTAACGGGATACAAATAACTACAGAATGTCATATGAAAACCCAATAACACTTTGCTTGTCCTGGGCAAGGAATACACGACTTCTTGCGTACCAGTCGCGCTTACGAGCACTTAGACACAAGACGGTTAGTTATAAGATTATATTGAACTAGTTAACTAGATTTTTATTTGATCTAGGATAGATGAATAATGCAAATTTGGTCAATCAACCCACAACGTATTTCCCCTAGTTCGAATTGACTCCTGTAAGTTCAATGGGGTTAAATTTGAACTCCGGAGCGATCGATCCCCTTAAGCGCAACGTTTTGGCTATTGTTGTCGCTTTGGACACTACGTTTTTTTTATACCACTAAGGTGGCACCTGATGGT
The DNA here is from genome assembly GCA_964056405.1 of Acronicta alni. Lineage (NCBI taxonomy): Eukaryota > Metazoa > Arthropoda > Insecta > Lepidoptera > Noctuidae > Acronicta > Acronicta alni. The sequence continues at coordinate 6,689,282 of OZ043913.1, forward strand.
AAGCGGTCACCGTAGCCTATAGACGCTTGTAAAACCATGGGTATCACTTGCGCGTTGCCGACCTTGTAAAGCAAAAGAAGAATATTAAGGTTGGCAGTATAAGGGTCAAAGTCCCCTGCCAACACAACGTTTCCTCGTGTAGCACTGGCAACCTTGCTCACCGTAAGAAACACAACACAGCTCAAAGTAGTGACGTTATTTCACTTCGATTTTCTGCAAGGCGGAGGAACTTCCCCAGTCGGGCAGCTCCTATTTAAGTGGAATAACTCCCACTATGCCCTACCTCTCTTAAACACTGATTAATTCTTATATTGCGTAAAAATTAGAACATAAATACTGGGAGAAGACACTGGCTTCTGTAACACAGGTTTGTTAACCCAGCGCAGGAGTAAGGGCCTCACTTCTGTTGTGAATATTTTAATATGTCAATAAAGAATTACATAATATTATTATTACTTTCCTTTCCTTAAAAATGCTTATTTTTTATTCTAACTTACCTTTGTTTGCTGCTTCGTTCATCTAGTGATTCTAAGCGTAATTGCTACACTAGAGGTCTTAGTTTCGATTTTCAGTCCGAGAATCCAACAACAGTATTGTTGGATTTTTCTATGAATTCCCAGTAGCAGCATGGAGTTTTGATGGAAATAGGCTCGCCTCGTATTACGTGGAACCTAAACATAGCGGCGAACTGTGGGTGTACTTTGGTACACCTCTGCCTAACCCTTCGGGAAATACAGGCGTTGGTATAATAAATGACTTCTCTTTTACCAAAATTTACCCTTTGCCATATTTACACACCCATTGCAAGCTTATAAAAATAAACCGACTCCTGAACTCGTCTTCGACTTCAATCGACATAATATAACGAATTAGAAAATAATAATTATACTTATATACAATTTTTGACCAGTTTTCGTGGACTTTCCAAGGGCTATCCCTTGCCTAGCGCGATGACGCTACACTAATGTAATTCATTGCCTCTTTTATTCAAAAGAAAGCTATCAAAGTTGCAATCAAGCCATCAGTGTAAGCGAAATATTGCGATAGTTCCCTTTTTCAACTAATTTGCCTTAGTCACTCCAAGCTGCCACTGACAATTTCATATAAAAACCCAATAACACTTTGCTTGACCTGGGAATCGAACTCAGCTGGGCTTTTTATACGTTGTGTTGTAATATTATTATGTTGTACCGTGGTTTTAACATCAAATATGCTTCCTAAAGTTTTAATGGATTTATTTAATAATCTCTGATAAAAATCTAATTTAACCTGGTATTCGGTTTCATATCCTATAGTTCATACGAAAATTCCAAGTGGTTCTATTTATTAGTCTTACTTTTGGATAAAAACCTTAATAAATTATTAAAAAAGTTTGTTTCGTCACGAAAAATACATCTTGTCTATTAAATCAAAAACATATAAGAACAAAGGTTGGTCAAAACGGTACTGTAATACGAACACAATCTAGGTTTCTGGGTGAATTATTGTTTCAGTCCTCGTTCTTTTCTATGGCATAGGGCTACCACTAATGAGAAAACGCCAGCATGTGTGGACAGCGTTCGACGCGGGGACTAGAAATTGTATAAAATGTGGCTGAGCACATTTCCATCGTCAAGGGAATTTGCACAAGGAGGAACAAGGAAGAAGCGGGGGCACCCCTTTCTCTGGGGGGTTTGGGCCGTCCATCCGCCCTACATACGTACGAGGGTTGCCTGTTTACAACGAGCCGGGCACGCACGCCGCTCTCTGTTCTACAGAATCAGGGCTGCGCGCCGGACACACAGGGCTGTCATTGAAAACTTAATTTAAATCTTTATTTCTAATGTTTTCTTAAAATTTTCTTTCGAATGTCGTCCCTGCACAATCAATTTAAGAACTGCTACATTTGACTTATTACACACTAAACTGTCAAGTCTAACCGACCAGGCAGGTACAATAACCAATTTAAATCCGAGCTTGTAAGAACTTACGATTACAATTTGTTTTAATGGAGACTACAAGTTTCTAGGCTAAAGTTAAACTTTAGTTTCTAACGGAACTTATTATAATATATCCTGGTTGGTGTAATTACAGAACTATACAAGTCATGACAATTTATGGCTCTGTTTACTAGATGTTCATAATAATAGTGGTTTAAAAAAAATCATGTCTGGTAGATAGGAACCTGAATCCAAATTTCCCATTACCAAAAAGATAAAAAAGAATCTGGTTATGAAAAGATACATAAAATTTTTCAAGCACCGCTTTATTGTTCTAAACGTACAAGCCGAAGTAATATTCCCAAAGAAATCGAAATACTAATAAATTTAAAATAAAAAATTTAAAATATTCAAATAGTCTTGAATAGTTCGAATTAACCCTAGCGGACTAGTCGCCGTACTAGATGACGCAGGGTGGCCGAAGGGGCCATGGGGGTGCGGCGAGCGATTCGGGGGTAGTGCGGGAGCGGGAGGGGGTAGCTGCCCCCGCGCGCCGCGCCCCCCGCTGGCCAGGACGCGGACGGTAACACGAGTGCGCCTATGCGAGGCATGTATCTTGGACGAGCAGATATAACAGAGAAGTAGCCCCCAGTACCAAGCTTCTAATCGAACGCCCTGTAGTATGCTCTACTTTACTTGAATTTTAAATTTTATAGCAAGTAGGTAGGTACTCTAAGTTATCTGTAGGTACTAATATTATAAAGCTGAAGTGTATGTTTGTTTGTTTGGTTGAACGCGTTAATCTTAGGAATTACTGGTTCGAATTGAAAGTATAACACATAATATTGTAATACACACCAGTGAATTCAAAATTTAAAACATTTTCAAATGTTATGAACATTTAAGGTGAAAATGTTTTAATTTGATTTACTTACACCGTGTGGGATTCATTGAATTGGTCTTTCATAAATATACCTGCACACATATTTTAATACAGGGATCCGTTGTCATTTATAAATATTCAGATTTAATAAACTATACTATGGCAAATTTGCTGTGAAAATCATCAATAGCTTTACAAGAAGTTTCGTTTACACGCTGACGTTTCGGATAAATTGATAATTGAATGCTGAATTTAGTTCTTCAGGTGACCGCTAGAGGGTTTTACATACTATACATTTCCAGACGCCCGCGCATCTACATATCTGGTTGGAGGCATCATGCGCCTCGCTATCAAGTCCGAGAAAGTTATTAAAGTTCTTCAGAACTATTAACTATAAGTAACTATGTCCAAACTAAAAAAAACCATCTAAATATATTCACACTACTATTTGAAGAGCTACCAGGGCTATCCTTAGTGAGCAATGATAGGTATGTAAGGTATGTGTCTTGATATGACCATTGGACTACCCAGTCAAAGGTCTCGAGTTAGATTTCAAGACACGCCTGACACCTCTGATTTTTCGATTAAAACTGTGAAGGAAAACATCCGGGCTTAGAGATTTTTTCGACATGTGAGGTCTGCCAACCCGACTATCGTAGTAGACTAGCCTAATGACGATGGTGACGTAAGTGAGACTTTTTTTAATATTACGTGTGACAAACGGGATGCTACGAAATCGTTATCCTACAGGGGCCCAAGTCTGCTATTTCAATTGTATCAGAATGGTCGTTCAACGGCACGAAATGACATAAGGACTGACAGATTTCGTAGACATAACTGTCAAAAACCAACAATTCTGAAGTAATTAAACAACGATTCTGTCATAATAAAATAGCAGATTTAGACCCCTGGTACCGTGTTAGTCATAAAAATCACAATGTCTAAGATTCGTAATATTATTTCAAATTGTAGAATTTTCCTATGGTTTTCTGTACTTTTTTATCGCTTTTTGGGTATGTATCACAGGACTTAACTTTTGATGTCTACTAGGAACAGACTCCAGCAGGTCAAGCTATTCAAAACTGTAAAATATTTCCAATTGAATATGAACCTTGTTATAACGTATTAGAGTTGAAAATCTATCAAAGAAATTTCACAGATTTGAGTAGCTTGATTTGCTGGCCTCTGTACCTACCGTGCCCCAGGTGCCGAATGCTATACTTTTGATCAGTCATGAAAATAACTGGTCAAAACTTCATGTCGATTGAACGAAGAGTGTAAGGGTTCATAATTGCATAATTTTCTAAATCAACGTATCATCGTTAAACAAAGTGATGTTTGCAGTGGATTTATGAACTTTTTGAAAATGTAATAACTAACATAATTAGCATTTCAATTAGTCAAGTCAAATAACATACCATCACGCTTGTATTCCCTTAAGGGTTAAGGCAGAGGTGTACTATTGTAGCTGTACAGCCTTTCACCTAAACACAGGTGTAATGAACTGGTCCCCAGTTCATTACGCCTGTGTTTGGGCGTGATGGACTGGAGGCCCAGTTCGCCGGTACGTATAATAAAAAAAATAATTTTAGTAGAGTACCTTATCTGCCGTTCGCAGCTATTTTACATGTACGCGGACTATAGCTGCCCTCCTATCCGTAGGCACCGCCAGTCTAAATAGCATCCCAGCGCAACTCCGATCCGAATATATTCCAGTGTCGCTTCTAATTCTACGGTTTTTTACCCGGTTCGTTTAAATCACGTTCGATTTTTGAATGACTTTTTCTTTTTTCCCGAACGGGCTGGGTGATTAAAACGGACGCACTGTCATTTAGGCGGTATAATTTTCACATGCTCTGACTTGTCTCTGATTTTTGGTTGGTATACGAAATGGATGATAATGTCATAAGAGAGGGATGGGATTCTAATTTAGGGAGGCATTTAAGTATTATAAAATATAATAATATCAATACTATCCTACCATCATGCCGTATTCCACGAAAGGTTAGGTAGAGGTGTACTAAATAATTACGCCCACTGTAGTTCGCTGGTGTGTCCAATGTAATAGGGGGTGAACCTATTGCCATTAACCGGGAATAAGTCCAAACTCCAAGCAGCTACTAAGAATTTCATAGAGAAAAACCTAATAAAAACATGTTATGATTACGTAAAGAATAGATTGAAGTTTTTGCCTGTTTTGCCGGTTTTGTTTGACAAGGGTGAATCTTGACTAAGTCACTAGTTCACGTCAATATTGTACAACCCTAGGCGTCCAAACGAATGCAACATGCAGTAATAAGTATTTTTTCTGTCACTAAGTAAGTACCTACTTATGTTCTTTTTTTAAACTACCCTAAACAGAGAATTTGAAGGACCAAAGCAGTTTTAAAAGTTGGAAATGTATAAATACGATGTACCCTATGAAAGGGTACGCTTACGTACAAGATACACCCCTGGGGGACGGTCGTTCTTTCGTTGATTTTTTATAAATATTAATATGGTCATCCTATCTTCCCCTCCATTGTTTGATCAATAAATATAATTATTGATCATATCATTTGGAGAGAATAAAATAATAATTATTATTGAATAGAAATTTCCAGATATTTATATTTCAGAATTGGTTTGTGTAAAATACTTTTTTTTTAAGATAAGAGGAAGCAGTGATAGTCTAGTAATATAACCATTGGACCGCCAAGTCAAAGGTCTTGAGTACGAATCCAAGGCACACACCTCTGACTTTTTGAATTCATGTGCGTATTATTGATTAATTATCACTCGCTTAAAAACGCTGAAGGAAAATATCGTGAGGAAACCTACATGCCTTAGAGATTTTTCTCGACGGTGTGTGATGTCTGCCAACCCGAACTAGGCCAGCGTGGTGGACAATAGCCTAATCCCTCTCAACTGTAGAGGAGACCCGTGCCCAGCAGTGGGACAGTATATGGATCAGTATATGACAAAATTTGACGACACATTTGGCGTAGCGGCTGAGCGATCGGCTTCTGCGCCACGGGTTGTGGGTACGATCCCCGCACGGAGCAACTATTTGTATGACCTACATGTAGTTGTTCCGGGTCTGGGTGTTTGTGCATGTGAAAGTTTGTGTTTGTGAACGCACCCACGATATATGAGAAAATCCTAGAGTGGGGAAAATTCTTAAAAAAAAAGCAAGCTTACGGTCTGCTTGCTGTTAATCAACAATCGCAGCCTATAGACGCCGTACATTGGTGAAATCGCTAGTACGTTGTCATCTTAAGATCTCCAGCTGTCTCATGTGAGCCTAGTAATTTCACTGGCTACGTATTATTAATTATATTAACACATTATCGCTTATCGGCAGAATTCAAATATATAATAAACTTCCTATGGAGATTAAAACCTTACCGATGACACCCTTCAAAAGGGCATTACGCAAATGGTTAACTGAAAAGTGTTTCTACTCATTGAAAGAATATTTCCAAGTAAAATATTAACATATTGGTAGTTGAAATAAAACTACTAATATCAATATACGCGATAAAATCCGTAAAAAGTAGTTTTATTTCAATGTGTAATATTCGCGTAAATGTCAGAAATCAATATATTGGTGCTATGCATGACAGTTTTGTGCTTTCACGATAAGGTACTTACTATTAAATATTTGCATGTCATTATCTTTATGACGAAATATAATGGACTATACTATAAATATTATGTAACACCTTTTGTAACCATATTTGTAAGCAAATAAATATTTGAATTTGAATAATTGGTAATGGATTGGTATCATCCTAGGCGAACTGAGGCCGTACCACAACCTGTTATTGCGATCCTTTTTCGATTGAGAGAGAGGGATGTCGCTCTATAAATTTAATAGCGCCATCCTATTCTCACAACATAAAAATGATCGTAATAACACGTTGTGGTATGACCTCTGAGCAGCATGAGCACACTCTACCACCTTATAAAATATGCGTCGCATCAGCTGAGGAGCTAATTTTTACATTTAATTTTCCATTATAAACTGACCCCTTCGTCTACTTTAATCCTGTATACTACGAGGTCAGCTTATACTGGGAATGTGTATCCCGTTGTGTTGCCGTGTGTTTGTAAATCATATTCATCAAAAAGTGGTGATTTTAACACACCTGGTTAGATGACATGACAGCTGACCCCAACATATTTGGGAAATGACTAGGAGGATGGTGAATTATTGAGATATCGCAGGGTTAATAATGAGGGGCTCGTGGCTAAGTAATAACCGATCTGCAAGGTTAAGCTGCACTAGCCGCGGTTGGTCTGTTGATGGGTGACCATTCCCGTGCCTCAGAGAGCACGAAAAGCCGTCCCGGTTGTCATGCGAACACCTATGACAATCGTTAGTGGTAGTCAGAAGCTCTAAAAGCCTGACAACCAGTCTATCCGCAGTGTATCGGTAGGTATTGTCCAGAAATTGGGTTGCGTAGGTCTTATGGCATTCGCTTCGTGTGAAATACTGATGTTCAGCCGCATCTGGAAGTCGACCCCAACATAGTAGGGAAAAGGCTCAGAGAAAGAAGATGACATGTGGAACTTATAATTCTATAAAAAAACTTATTGACCTTCAATTCCAATCAACTCAATCAACACTGGCTGTTGGCTAAATACCAAGATTCCACTGAATTGAAGAATTGAATATTCCTCGATTTATTTTTGGCTTTGAAAAGTACTTACGTATTTTTATTCTGGAATAGTATAGAGAGGTATATCTAATTAAGGATTTCCTGGAATTTGTATCATTACATTGTATATTTAGGACATCCTTAGTTTGTGATCTATTGATTGGATTTGTCCCCGGATTTCCTTTGAGGAATTATAAAGACGTAGGTAATTATGTTGTTGTTTGAGTTATGTTAAATCCAAAAAGAAATGTTCCTTTTTTTGTTTGTTCTAGTAGGCAGTGATAGCCTAGCGGTATGACCATTGGACTGCCGAGTCGAAGGTCTCGAGTTCGAACCCAATGCACGCACCTCTGACTTTTCGAATTCATGTGCGTATTAATAATTAATTATCACTGGCTTAAACGGTGAAGGAAAACATCGTGAGGAAACCTGCATACCTTAGAGATTTTTCTCGACGGTTTGTGAAGTCTGCCAACCTGCACTAGGCCAGCGTGGTGGACTACAGCCTAATCCCTCTCAATATGAGAGGAGACCCGTGCCCAGCAGTGGGACAATATATGGGTTGATGATGACCATTTTTATGATTATAACTTGTCGTACCCTTATGTCAATACTGTGGTATAGCGGTTCGAGTGCCGGACTGCTGATCATGGGGTCGTGGATGATGATGATTAGGTAAAGATTTTGAGTTCGGACCGAATGCACCTCTGACAATTTTATATCATAATTAAACACGTGAATAATTAATTATTATCACTCGCTTAAAAAACGGTGTAAGAAAATGTTCGCGAAAAGATTGAGAAAATGCTGTAGCATGACGTAACATCATCATTTGATAATGATGATGTCATCATTTCATAATGATGATCATTTGATAATGATGATGACAGCATTTTCTCAATCTATTTTTGTATAATAGAACAGTACCTATATGGATTGATACCCATATACTTTCCTATTGCTGGGCACGGCTCCTCTCACGATGAAAGGAATTAGTCCACTACGCTAGCCTAATGCGCGTTGACAGACTTCAGACGCTTTCGAGAAAATCTCTCAGGCAGGCATGCCGATTTCCTCACGATGTTTTCCGTCGTTTAAGCGTAGTTTAACATATATTTTTTTACATTTAGTTAGACTCTTACTAATTATAGTACTCCTTTAGACGTGATCTCCAATTTAAAATCATTAAAAGTCAAGCAGCAGGTCAAATTATCTAAAAATATAAAATTTTCTCAATTGAACACATGAAACTTACTATTTTGTATTAAAGTTGAAAATCTATCAAAGATATTTGACAAATTGGGGTAGCTTCATGTGCTGGCCTCTTGACATCAGCGCGCTTATTGCCATTTACCGGGCGCAAATCCAAACTCCGAGCTACTACCCAATATGTAACACTTTGCTCGACCTGGGAATCAAACTCAGGACCTCTAGCACAGCAGTCGCGTTTAGGACCAATGGACTAATGAGGTCGGCAACGCGCTAGTGACACCCCTTGTTTTATATAGTACGGAAAATTCTCATGGATCCTTCGCCACCCGGGGAGGTGGCAGAGTATGTCGGATTCGTACCGACTAAAAACCGCACTTGCCCTATGGGATCCGCCACGACCATGACGGACTGCGGTCCAACAGTCGCTGGACCCCATCAATTAGCGAGGCCTTTCCTCGCATAGCGACTGAAAGCACGCGTGTTAGTCACAAGCATGCCGCCTACTGGGGCCATTGTCTGGTCAGGCGGTGAAATAAGTGAACCCTGGTGTTACAGGCGTCTATTAGGCAAAGGTAACCGCTTACCATCAGGTATGATGTATGCTTGTTTACCAACTTAGTAGTTAAAAATATATGTACTTGTAAATCTGATTAAAATGATTATTAATGCTTTTGATGGATCACAATATGGCTTGAAATTAAGAAGTAATTAAGGACCTTATAAGGATTCTTAATGTGAACTGATTCCAGAGGTATTACTCAATGTGACCTTTCCGTCCCTCGGTTTAAACAACCTTATAGAATTGCACAATGACATTTTTTTTTAAATAATTTGCTTGTTGTTATTGGCCACGGATACGTAACTTCTAGGTTTACCTAAGTACCTTCTGAAGAAATCTGAAGTTTGTAAACAACCCTTTTTTACTTAAAAACAAGTTGCCATAATAATGCAAAAATTTTTTTACGGAATCTCGCAATACTTTTTAACTTACTAGGTATAGTTTGTAAAAAACAACCCTTTTTTACTTAATAACCATTTGCCATTATAATGCAAACCTTTTTCGAAACCTCGCCATACTTTTTAACTTACTATTTGTTTTAAAATGTGGAAATAAGTTTATAGTCACGTTGGGGCACGTGACTGAACCGGTAAACATTTATAATTAAATTAATACATAAAAAATATTATTTGCTTGTTTGTTTTCCATGCGATTCTATAGGTAACATTCAACTGGTTACGATGAAACTTTTGATCACCACGAATGTTTCAGCCTAAAAAAAAGACTGAAAAAGAGCCACTGTAATATTTGTAATGCATAGCACAACGATAAAACATTATAAAAACTTTCAACTAGATAATACCTATGCAGTTATATATACATATATTAAACTATCATTTGCCTCCGGTTTCACTCAGGTGAATAATAGGATTAAAGTTCACTGTCATCGTATAATATTTTTTTTTTAATTTAGAAAACTGAATATTATGTGTCAAACCAGCAAGTAAGAAGGGTGCAGTATCCCGCCGACGTTTGAAGGGGACTAGGTTGCAATAAGGAAAATAAATAAAAAGACTCAGTCAAAAAACAAGTACGTAAGTCATTTAGGTATGACGTATTTATTACTCTAAATGGTATCTCAGAGTAGAATTCAGCAATACTGCCGTCATTAGAAAAAATGTCGTAATTATACAAAATCAATTAATCAATTTCCAACCTTAAGATGATTGTTTAAAGATCGGAAATCGGTTACTTTATTTTGTAAAATTAAATTACGGCCTTTTTTTCTTAAGATGACAGAATAGTGCATGACAACAGAATGTCACACGGCTGACGTGCTCGTCGCAGAACGAGCAGGTTGTAACCTGCTTGTAACATAGTTTACCACGCTGGTCTAGTGCACGATGGCAGACAACACACCGCGACACTAGCTTATAAAAACAAACCACTACGGAAATCACACGAAATTAGGAATGATGCACCTTCTTGGTAAGATGAAATGGATCCAGCTTCCAGCCACGACCTTCGGCGATCAAATTAAAGCTGGCCGTCAAAAAATGCACTGTCGAGAATATCTCTCAGGCATGCAGATTTCCTCACTATAATATATAAAATTCTCGTCGTCTCGTTGCCATACTTACTCCTCCGAAACGGCTTGACCGATTTTGATGAAATTTTTTGTGCTTATCGGGGAGGTCTGAGAATAGGCCAACATCTATTTTTCATACCCCTAATTTTTTTTTATGGCAAAACAACGTTTGCGGGGCAGCTAGTTGTATATAAATATTATCTATCTTAAAAAAAAAATACTGTTAGTCTAAAACTAAAAAACGGCTAAACCGATTTCGAGGATTTTATTTGTGTATATTTGAGTGGATCCCCTGATGGTTTAAATTCACAATTGGACCTGGTAGGTGACGTTTGCAATTGGTTTGCAAGACAACGTCTGCCGGGCCAGCTAGTTTCTTAATATTAATTTCATAACTACAGAAGCGAGTGCTTTGGATTCACGCTCGAGAACTATCAGTTACATAGTCGAATTGATAGCTTGTTGTTGCATCTGTTAATAGAAGCACCAACAAGTCATCATGATTGTGGTGCTGTCTTCATAAAGTTTGAAGGACAGTTCAGTAGGTAAAAGGCGAATTTCGCGGATTCCATCGCCATGACAATAGGGCAGGTGAAGGCAAGTGCGGTTTTTAGTCGGTATGAGTCCGACACACCCTGTCACCTCCCCAGGTGGCGGACGTTCCATGAGGATTTTCCGTACTATAACAAAAGGTAAAATTTATATAGGTCTGTTTCGATTTCCGGTTTTATGCTGCAACTTAAGTTTCCGGTAATCTAGTATATTTTTCACAAAACATCGACTTACATTTATTCTTCAAACAGTGACACATAAGCATAATAATGCTGAATAAGCTGATGATAGCCTATTGACAAGACCATTGGTCTGCCAAATCATAGGTCTCGAGTTCAAATCTAAGGCACGCATTTCTGACTTTTCGCAAATTGAGGAAAAGTTTGGGATTGAACTGGTCTAATTAACTAGGCTATTGATTCTATAATGACCATATTTTATTGAGACTGAATTATTTTTTTTGAGTAATATATCATCATTCTACATATATACTGTCCCACTGCTGGGCACGGTTCTCCTCTCACAGAATGAGAGGAATTAGGCTATAGTCTACAACGCTGGCCTAATGCGGGTTGGCAGACTTCACACGCCGTCGAGAAAATCTAAGGCATGCAGGTTTCCTCACGATGTTTTTTCTTCACCGTTTTAAGCGAGTGATAATTATTATAAAAATATTAATACGCACATACTTTCGAAAAGTCAGAGGTGCGTGCTTTGGATTCGAACTCGAGACCTTCGACTTAGCAGTCCGGTCATACCACTAGGCTATCACTGCTTATAATTTATACCAATTTGATAAATTATTGTCGGTGACATTAATTACATTTTTCAGTGACACTAAATTTACGTACTTATATAAAAAATGATCGATTCTCTGTGTTTGTTTCGGTTGTTCTTCTCCCAGTCTAGCGTGGAGAGTAACCCCTCTCGTTCTGAGAGGAAACCCGTGCCCAACGTTAGGACGTTAAATGAGTTGCTGATACGTATACGTCAAACGGGGTGAATACAAATGCAGGGATGAATCGAGACAAAACTTTGAAAGGCATTTTCAGCTTCAATTATTATAGTTTGTTGGAAAAAGAAATCCATATTTTTCCTAAATTATAATATAAATCATTAGAAGACCATGTTGGTATCAAACTATAATAATACATACATACATACATACACTCTCGCCTTTTTCCCATAGGGGTAGGCAGAAACTAAAGAACGCCACTTGCTACGAATCTTGCATACTTCTTTCTCTTTGACCACATTCATACATCTTGTCATACATATACGCCGGTTGCGAGTACTACGCACCTGACCTTTTTGAAGAACCTCACCAATAAGGTCGGTATAAGTTTCTCTAGGGCGTCCCCTCTCGGCGGTTCCACTGACATTCGCCATATAAATCCTTTTTGTTAGTCGCCTTTCATCCACTCTCTCGACATGCCCAAACCATATCAGCATATTCTTCTCAATCCTCATCGACGTTCTCTTATCACACTATTTCTCAATGTCATTATAATAATTAAACCTGAAAATCCCTTTCAAAGCTTTGTCTCGATTCACCCGTGCATCCCTATTCACCCCGTTTGACTTATCCATCCACCCAATCTCACGTAATGATGTTACCAACCAACAGACACAGATTTCAAGACATTAGTCACTTTGTGTTTTGAAATAAAACTTAGGTACTTACTTTACTTTACAATACTTTTACAGCGTCCATATACCGTGACCCGAGACCATGGACGCTGTAACTGGTCCGAAACGTCAGGATTAATAATCTATATGTGATTTTTAACCCTGACGTTTATTATAGATATAACGCGATAAAATCTGTAAAATATAGTTTTATTTCAATATCTAGATAATATTGGCGTAAAGTATCAGATAACAGATCAATACTTGTATTGATTATTTCTAGTACTTAATAATATAATAAATAAAGCTTTTCCGGGCCCTACATGGGCCCGATGTAGACCAAGCAGCGTCCGTAGCCTGGCTACGTTTCGGTGACCTCTTTGGGGAAACCGAAGGTTTTGTCTGTGCAATTATGGACGAAGTTATCATGACGAATAACTACCGGAGATTTATTGTGAAGGATGGCGCGGTTGACATCTGTCGGGCATGTCACCGCCCGGGTGAATCGATCCGCCATATTATCTCTGGTTGTTCTCGTCTAGCTAACGAAGAGTACTTGCATAGGCACAACCTTGTAGCCAGAATTATCCATCAGCAACTTGCCCTGAAATACACTCTTGTGGCATCGGAGGTACCGTACTACAGGTATGTGCCCGACCCAGTTCTCGAAAATGGCAATATCACATTGTACTGGGACCGGTCCATCATCACTGACAGGACTATTGTAGCCAATAAGCCTGATATTGTGGTGGTGGACCGAATCGAGAGGCGTGCAATGATTGTTGACATTACCGTCCCGCATGTCGGGAACCTCGTGAAAGCCGAGAAAGATAAGCAAATCAAGTATCTTGACTTGGCTCGCGAGGTTGTCGACATGTGGGTTGTGGACACAGCGATCATTGTACCGATAGTCTTGTCAGCCAATGGCTTAATAGCCACGAGCCTCGACCAACACCTTAGGAGGAGAGCCTCCTAAGGTGGTAAACGCCTAACGAGAGCGTTAGGCGGATGGGTCAAGGGCTTGATCCAGAAAGCAGTACTGCTGGAGACGGCTCGTATTGTTAAGAGGTTTCTCTCTCTGTAGCCCTGACCGCCGGTAGCTTGGACCCTGTTCCCGATACCGGTGGGCCTCTATTTTTTATATTTTTAAATGTTTTTGTTTTTAATTTATTTTATAAAAATATTTAAAAATGTAAATCATAAGAAAAATCATGAATAAAGGAAATATTAAATAAAATGGACACACAGATACACATCTACACAAATCTCCAGGATAAGCTGATCTCGCATTATATAGCTTGTTCGTATACTTATAGGTCTTCTTATACTGGGAAATTTACTTCTGGTCCTTATTTCCAACTTCCCTGAGTTACAAATCGTTGTATTTTGCAAATACAATATTAAAAAATACATCTGTAAGATCCCTAATCCCCTAAGTAGGTACATAAAGAGGAAATTTCGTCATTGAGTCTTTATGAACTCAATGTTTATTTGCAAGTTACGTAAAAACAATTACCAACCGTTAACCCTTTCAATACGCAGTCTGTTGTCGTCAAAACTCGGTCTTATAATAAGAAACCTCATACTTACCTTTTGTAGAAAATTTTCATTGTTTTAAAGTTTTTCAAAAACAAAACTTTGTGGAAATAAAAAGTAATGGATTTGTAAAGAAAAATTTTGTTGATTTGTAAGATGTTTTTACTGTTAGGTCTGATTATATTGGTTTTCGTTTGTTTGTATCGAGAACTAGTTAAAGTTGGACTCTTAATTTATTTTGCTCCTTTAGAATAATTGTTTTTATTTATTGAATATTGTTTACATTTTTAAATACAACGTGTTACAAAATACCCCGTAAAAATATAATTAATTATATAAACCCAAAAATATTGTCAGCTGTCATGTCAGGGAACCAGATTATTTAACAGAAAGGCCTACGTACCTATTTTACCTATTAATTGTCTACTTTAATAATTTTTCTATTTTTCATTCATAAAATGGTATGTTATACAGCGTTACTACGGTAATGGACTCGTTATAAGGCCCCATTTAACCTCCTTTCGGCTTTACGGGTATTTTTGTAACACCCTGTATATTGCATTCGTGATTTGTGTTACTGCATTTCTAGACTGTCTTTACTCTTGCACCAGTGATTCCCTCCGGCGACCAGGCCAATGTTTTATATTGTGTCTTCTGTTTGGTTCCTGGATGGAATATAATAACTGTTTTCGATTGAAATGTTATAGCTTTAATTTTTTTTTGGGTATTTAACGGTGATCTCGCTCATTTACTCTTGAGAGCACACGTCAAAAGAATTGTTGTGAAAAAATGGCGTAGCTATCTTTTTCAAAAAAATATCGCATTACCAAAAATGGTATCTTTTTACTTTAATCTTATTTTAATGTTTCATTACAAATAATGACATTGTGGATGTGAACAGTCGAAATCTGACTAGGATTAATTAGCAAACACAATAGAAAAGCAATTGTTTCGACCCTCTAGAGGGTCATGTTCTCTTCCATTGAATGATTAATAAATAAATCTGTCAAACTATATTTTGTCAAACACGTATCAAGAATCATACGTTTGTTTACCTAAAAGAATTGAATGAAATGACGTCATCATCCGAGGGCCGCCCAAGGGTCACTAATAAGTGGGGCAACACGCATACCACTAGTCTTTTTTGCCCTTTACCCTTTAGAAAGGGCAATCGTAAAACTTACCAAAATATTGTTTTACTTCCCGTTTTAATTTTCAAGAATCATAACGGTGTCGTTTTTGTGTTGGAATAGTATTTATTTCTCTGTAGATTTCTTTTTTTTTGTGAACCTACGGATATAGTGAAAAAAAAAAAACGATTATAAATTTGATTGTAGGTAATACTTTGACGTTGATGTGAATATTACATTATCCATTTACCGTTTATACTGAAAAGACACAAATTTTGTAAAATAAATTCATAGACGACTAATTAGTAACTTTAATCAATTATTGATAATCAAAAATTAACGAAACTTCATGTTACTATAGGAAAGTTAAGGTTTCCATTCTTAAATACTGAAGGAGTGTGTCAGAGAGTATACGTGTCAGTCGCCAACTGAACCAAATGACTCCCTTAAGGACCTAAACGACTCGGAAGGCAGTAACAAACTTCTTATTAATCGTAACCTTACCACCTACGGTCAAGTACTTATAATATTTATTCCGCTTATGCTATGCTGAACTAGATGTTCTGAGTCGTCGGGTTATTGTTTCAACGTTCTTATATTTAAATAAATAAAAAAGTTTATAAATAAATAAAAACTTATCGGGAACATCGGTGCCGCTCGTAAAGAGTCATAACGAGCGGCCGCAATAAACAGCGTAGGTACGGGCGTGCGTTCCGAAAGGCAAATCTGTAAATTCAATTAAGGTTCGAGTATTTTTCGGACACAGGCGTCCGGAGCGAGCCACGCAGCCCTTCCGCCGCGGGCTCTCGCCCCCGCATTGGAAAATTTTCTCTCGAAAATTGAAGATATTTCGTGCCTTCTCCCTGGGGGCGACTCGTTCCTCGACACTTATGGTCGGCGTCCTCCGGGTGTGCAGGAGGCTTTTTACATAAAGTCCACACGTATAGGTATCGATCGTGGGCGGCCGGACAGGGTGTACGCAGATGACGGCCCCCAGCGGCTCCCTCTAACCCCCTCGCTTCCCCCTTTCATTATGTAAGTGCGTACCTAACGCGTGCTCGCGCGGACCTGATTAGGGGGCCTCTTTTTTAACTGACCCCCTCACTTGGTGCGATTAAACTTAATTTGAGAGTGTCCTGCGAGAGGCGATTAAGTTTCACTAACAACTAAGCCTTGAAATATTGTTCGCAATTTGTTACGCTACGCCAAATGCGACAATGAACCGGCCGTCCGCCTACACACATTATTGTCTTATCGTTCGGTACTGGTCATTAAGAAGAATTTCGGTTTATATTCTACCTACCTAATTAAGTAATGCTCTTACCAGCTACCAGAAATTTAATTTACCCCATTAACAAGTTTCATGATGCTGATTTTTTTAATTTGCTTTAATACTTTAAATGCACGCAAAATTTTAATAAGTAGGTATGTAAGTACCGATCAAAACGATCAAAATTATAGAAATAAAATTAACAGAGTAGAAATTAAGTTTGGATATTTTAATGCGAAATAATTTTAACTCCCCAGCGGTGTGACGTCACAGCACTACGAGCCGTGCTTTCTGGACACGAGCTCCTAAACTTTTTGTTATATCATGACATTTTTCGCAGTGAGGTCCGATGAACCGAACGAAATAAAATTGATCCCGAAAATACAAATTCGAAATGTTATAACTGTTAGTTTTTGAGATTATCTCGGATGAAGACAAATCTTTTTTTTTATACCACTAAGGTGGCAAATAAGCATACATCACACCTGATGGTAAGCGGTTACCGTAGCCTATAAACGCATGGAAAAAGCGGTAAAAAATTGAATGATTGGTAAATTAGAACTGAACTATGTATGTACAATACATAGTTCAGTTCTACAATATAGTCGATCAATTTGTCGGTTGCTAACATCACGCTAAACTGATCTCCACCATTATCGTCTGAACTCCCAACGGAGAATAATTTCCATTGGACGAATCTTAAAAGAACTCAAACTTCTCGGAAAAGATGAAAAGGGGTATGTCTACATTAAGTATTCGAAAAGTGGAATTGTACAAGAAAAGCAAAGTCTTGTTTTAAACGAGGACGGGGTCTTATATCGAACTTTTCCAATGATCGGACAACGAAGAATTTTTCAATATAGATGTTTGGCGCATCTTCTATCATTTATATTTTAGTACTCCGTGGGCGAGATGCGTGGAGCTGCCATCGCGAAAATATTTTTCCTTGAAATATAAATTTAAAATGTCGGAATGAACTTGTGTTCAAAATTCAAATCTTTGGAGCGAGTCTCAGCTCGGGGCAAACAAAACTTATTCCAGATTAGTCGTTGCGCATTTACGGTTCAAAGAAATCCCCTTGTCGTATCATATCGCTTCCAGGGCACTCCCCTTAATACTAAGGCTAACATTAGAATTCTCGGTGTTGAAGTAACGAGCGAGGTGCAGTTCCGCGTTCATTTGGAGGGTAACGGCTTATTGGCTTCAAAGAAACTTGGGGTTCTCAATAGAGCGAATATCTATTTTCGGCCGCACTAGCGCCTGCAAATATATAAGGCACAGGTTCGGCCGCATATGGAATACTGCGCTCACCTTTGGGCTGGGATACCCCACTACCTTCTCCTTCCTTTTGACCGTATATAACGTACAGCAGCTCGGATCGTCGGCGAACCCGAGATTTCAGGTCAAGTAGATCCTCTGGCCTTACGGAGAGACATTGCGTCTTTTTGCGATTTCTACTCTTCTGCGAATTTATTATGTGGAGAGCTCTGAGGAATTGTCCGGGCAAATACCAGCCACTGAGTTTCACCGTCGCACTACACGCCATAAGTCTAAGTTCCATTGTCATCTCCTCGATAGCTCACAGTCCGGTTTACACAAAACTTCCTACAGCGAACGTGTAAGCTATAGAATAACCTTCCTGGGGCAGTATTCCCGAACCAGTAAGACATGGAGGCCTTCCAGAAAAGAGTATATAATATATTTAAAAGGCTGGCAACCCATTGGTGACAGTCACTTACCATCAGGCGACCCGCATATTCATTTGCCCCTCTGACAAAAGAAATAAACATCCTATACAAAACGTAAAATCCTTGACACTGCCAAGTTCTATAGATTTTTAAGAAAATTTACAGTCAGTGGTAATCCCAATCAATGATCAAAGTCAAAGTTTCTGGGAACTTTAAGTGTGTATAACAATTAATATTCGGTTTTCTGACATTTACGCGAATATTATACATTGAAATAAAACTACTTTTTACGGATTTTATCGCGTTATATTGATATTATTAATCCCGACGTTTCGGACCCTTTACAGCGATGGTCACGGGTAGACTGAGGTGGTGGGCGTCTTGATGATATAATTACTGACAGCTACCCTACATTTTTTATTGTTACATGATCAATGACATTTATTACTAATTATTGATTACTTCGGGATTAATAATATCAATATAACGTGATAAAATCCGTAAAAAGTAAATTTATTTCAATTAATATTCTGATCTAATCCTACTCCATTCATTCCACTGTGCCAGCCCCAAAGCTTGGAGTCTGTATATACTATAAATAGTATAGGTAAGTAGTTGCTGTTCGTAGATTTGTACAAATTAAACATCTTCCATTTGGTGTACACTTTCCTACCCTTCGATTGGCCTTCAGGCAAAATCCTGACAAGCGTTTTTAAAGATGTATTAGGAGTAGATATTTATGTTTATTAAATATTTAGTAGGTGTTAGACACTTTTTCTTCATATAATATTTTTATTATTAAACATAAATGCTGTTTGATCAGCGCTAAACTAAAACCACTAAAGCTAATTACATGAAATTTGGACAGCAGTTATGCCTTTCGTGACGTAATCAACCACTGAGACGGGATCTAGGGAAATTCCCACGAGCTTGGGAAAAACAATGCCGAGACGTAAATTTATCTATCATTTCGGTGATTGCAAACTAGACACTGACTTTTATATAAATATCAATCAATCCATATACTGTCCCACTGCTGGGCACGGGTCTCCTCTCATATTGAGAGGGATTAGGCTATAGTCCACCCTACTGGACTAGTGCGGGTTGGCAGACTTCACAAACCGTCGAGAAAAATCTCTAAGGTATGTAAGGTTTCCTCACGATGTTTTCCTTCACCGTTTAAGCAAGTGATAATTCATTATTAATACGCACATGAATTCGAAAAGTCAGAGGTGCGCCTTGGGTTCAAACTCGAGACCTTCGACATGCTATGAAGTGTGTAATTAGTATGTAGGCTCCGTAACGGCATTTTACGTATTATTATTGTATACAGTCCTTTATCTATAACTACGCTTGTCAACCGATCTGAAAGGTTAAACTTCGCTAGCCGCGGTCAGTGTGTTGTTGGGTGACCATTTCTTAACATATCGAGACCCCTCCGTACCTCGGAGAGCACGTAAACCTGTCGGTGGCAACACCTATGATAATCTTTAGTCGAAGTCATTTTTTTATTATTTTTATCTCATTTATTTTAAGGATTTTTGTACACAAATGTGACGATCTCAATCCCATCGTGCTTTTACAAGTATACACTTACATCCTAAACTATTAATAATAACACAAAACTTAAAAATCTATTTCTTATCTAAGAAACTATATAAAATTAATGCTGCTTTAGAAGTTGGTTTAGCTAAAATTCCATGGAACATTCCAACATCCATTGTTGACAATTTCAGTGAATTAAGAAGTGTATTTCTCTTATTTGTATAACGGACACATTCCACCAACATCAACACATTGTACATCCTCTATCTTACCACACACCTCACAGTTAGGGGAGTTTGATTTTCAAATGTAAGCAAAGTTGTGTAGTGGAATTTGTTATGATTCAGTTTCGAACCGGAGAACTAAGGTATATGAGGAGGCTCACATTGTATACTTTTATTTTTTAGTCGAAGTCATAAGCCTAAAAACACCTGATAACCAGTCTATCTTCAGGATATAGGTATTGCCCAGAAATTGGGTTGCTGGAGGCCTATACAAATCGCTTCGTGTAAAATACTGTTATTCAGCCGCATCTGGTTAGACTGGACGTCGACCTCAACATTGTTGGGAAAAAGGCGCGAGGGATGATGTATATACGCCAGCAGGTCAAGCTATCCAAAACTGTCAAACATTCCCAATGGAATATGAACCTTATAATTTTGTATTAAAGTTGAAAATCTATCAAAGAAATTTGACAGATTGGAGTAGCTTGATGTGCTGGCCGCTGTACACATAGGTAGTAGAGGTACCATATGCCGCCTTTTTACCCGACTGCGCGACGAGAGTAATGTATTTTGGAACGAAGTTCCTTATCGCGCGTTGTGAAAGGGGGCTAGACGGAAAAAAATCTTACGAAAAGTTGTCACGACACTTTTTGCTTGTCAACAATATTTGAATTTCGAATTATTGAGTGAATGACAATATTTGAATTTCGCGCGTTGTGAATTGTTGAGTGTATACAGGTTTTTTTATTTTTAATTATTAAATTTTAATGAAAGGAACTTCGTTCCATCCGGGTGTCCCTTGACACCTCTCAAGTTTTTTATAGTACGGAAAATCCTCATGCGTCGCCGCCTGGGGAGGTGGCAAGGTATGTCGGATTCGTGCCGACTAAAAATCACGCTTGCCTTCAATTGTCCTATAGCCATGAGGTCCTTGAAATTCGCCACGACAATGACAGACCTTAAATAATTATCCTGCCTGTTCAAGGCACGCAATAAACATAAAACATATAAAATTAACAAAATTACACCTTGTTATAATTTTATTAATTAATATTGTATTTGTAACATAATACATATCTTTTTTATGTTTCATGAATTCTATACAATAATAATTAATTAATGGTTTATTAATAAAAACAAGTATTCAGTATGATAAATGTTTTTTTTTTTTTAAATGTAGATCTTTTAAATACACTTTTACAAGTCAATATTTAATTCATAATACTAATAGATGGCTCCGTACATAAGTAAATATTTTACGTGGAATGTATTTTGTAAACCTAATTGACTTGAATATCTTATTTGAACAGCGTCGTTAGTCTAGTGGTCATAATCGCGACTGCTACGCTAGAGGTCTTGGGTTCAATTCCCACGTCGAGCAGTGTTATTGGGTTACTCTATGAAATTCTCAATAGGAGTTTAGATTTGTGCCCGGATAATGGCAATAGGCATATACCGGCGAACTGTGGGTGTACATTTGTACACCTCTGCCTACCCCTTTGGGAATACAGGCGTGTTTAGTATGAATTAATAAATGTCGTTATGCTTTCTTACAAAAATGTATAGGTACTTTAAATACATACCTACATGCAGATCACGGTATAAGGGTCTAGGAGAATCCAGCAGACTAGGTATTTTTTTTTGTTTGGAAAATGAAAGATTTACTTAGGTTTTTTAAGTGTCCCCATAATAATAAGTCCATAGGTAAATTGAAATTTTATTTAGTTGTCCTATTACAGGCATTTTTATCTCTAAAAGGATACTTCAATTACTAACTATGTAGGACAAACCTCGTTAAAGTCAATAAACTATTTTTACTACTGGATTTATTTCTTTAGGTTAGAAAAATTAACAAAAACAATCATAGTTATATAAAAAATAGTAAGTACCTACCATAATAATATTTCAAAGAAGTTTTCAAAGGTCCTTTTATAAGTTTTAAGTTGTTCTAAAAAAGGTTAAGTTTCACACCGAAATCGATACCAAAAATGATTTTCAAGGTATCTGTACGCTGGAGTTGTTTTGAGGTAAACGACCTTTTTTAACCTAGATGTAAAAATATTGTAATGATCTTACGAGTTTTGATGTCTCATTGTTAATATAGATGGCGTTGCTAGCCGTGCTGTAACTAACGTTATTAATTTGATTGTCATAAAAATGAGGGTGGTTCGAAAACAATTGAACCGAGGATTGTCATGCCACCCGCGGAAAGAAAATATTACGAGGACAGAACGGACCGTCTGAAGTGGAGGCTTCGTAATAATTTTGTTTTATTCGGCCATTTGGATTATTAGAGTAGGTATGTATAATTGTATAAGTTACTTACCTAATGATCACAGCGATAGTGCATTCTTGTTTATTGTGTGCAAGTTTAAAAAATCACGTTATATCTAAGTGTACGCCAATACTATTAAATTTAGCTTCGTAATCATGGATGTTCTCGCGTGCTTTAATTTGTCATGTTTTTGTTCGCAGCTTGTGGAAACGATCTTTGCGGATAGCAATTGAATAATATAATATTCCGAAATTGGTGTGTACCACTGAGGATCAGGGAGAGGAGGAGGAAGTGATCGACATATTCGCCACCACGTGTGCGGACTGCAGCGGCGCGGCGGCGTTGGCTCCGAGTTTTATACCAAGGTACATGAGTCTTCTTTTTGTATTTTTTTATACCACTAAGGTGGCAAACATGCGTGTAGGTATGACTCACTTGATAGTAAGTGGTTATCTTAGCCTATAGACGCTTGCAACACCAGGGGTATTAGCTAACCCTGTAAAACGAAAGAGGAATAGTTGGGTGGGCAGTATAAGGGTCAAAGTCTCACTGTCAGCACAACATTTCCTAGAGGAGCACTGACGATCTTTCTCACCGTTAGGAATACAACACAGCTCAAAGCAGTGATATTCTGCAAAGCGGAGGTACTTCCCCAGTCGGGTAGCTAGCTCTAATTTGAGTGGAATTAGGTACTCCCGCTATGCCCTACCTCTCTTATTTTTGTTATGGAATAAATAATAATAAGTTTGTGGAGTACAGTTTTTGAATTGTAATTATCTTATAAATAATTAGCTGATCTGACAGTCATTCCGTCCACATTATAATAAATTCACCCAGGAAAAAGTCAGGGCGACTTTTTCCTTTTTGCTCGGCTCCTAAAGCTCATAGCATGATGTTATATAATACCCAATAACTTCCCTCAAGAATTGGACCGTCAAATACAAAAATAGATTTTCAAGTCCGTGACTGCCACATACATTTACTATCTATAATTTTTTAAATGTAGGATTATAAAAAATAATATAAAAATGTAAAGGTCATCGGCATCTTCCCGCCCTTGTCCCCATTTTGTTTAGGGTTATGTAGGTGTTAATTTTTTTTATAGTATCAACGGTGTATCAATGTGCAATTTATTTAAGTTACTATTTACTTACTACTTAATTATATTATAGGTTAGAATAATTATTAGCAATATCCATAGCATGAGCATCATCACCTACCGACTTTAGAGATTATAATTATAAAAACATTGATTGTGTGTAATTTAATTAAAATCAAATATCTCTACTTTATGGATTATTTATTTTATTTATTTATACCGAACAGACTAACAATTACTTTACAAATACAAAAGATATTAGACAGCGACATCTCTGTAGTATTTCCGGTACTATTACACCAGAGGCACCTGTGGTGACTCAAAATGGTTGTGTTGTTGCAGGGCATTTAGTGTTACCTTAATTTTAAAGAGGGCGCTTTACACTGTTACTGTTCCCAAAATTAGACAGGGCTTAAACTAAATAATTACTATCGGGCTTATAGATGGCGGTAGAAACAATTTCATCATAATACTAATAATTGTGCAGAACGGTAACGATGCGGGGGATCTTTCAAAACGTGCTAAAGGTACTCGTTACTCGCATAAAATAAAAAGACAAGATGGTACTTAAATTTTGTTATAATTATTTATGTTCGATTCATACGATATCCTAAATTAAGTCTACCCACGTTAAACATTTCTAAAATGATCCACTTTAAAATTAATAGGCGGTCACCCCCTTCTTAGACCACCGTATGTACCTATACTACCTACAATATCAGCTGCAATAGCGAACGGACTACATGTTTCAAAAACGAAGGAGGTTTTCAAGTTGACGCGTATATTTTTTGTATGTATGACGCATAACTTTTTACAGATTAGTCCTATTTTGAAAATTCTTTTTTTATTGGATAGGGTATTTATAAATTTGGAAACAAAATCCTACGCTGAGGGTAAGATAACAGGGGATGATTATTGTTCACTCACTGATTGTAAGTACCTAATGTATGACCACGCGTAACTTTTTACAGAGTAGTCAGATTTTGATAATTCTTTTTTTATTGGATATTACTGTCCATACTATACTTCAAAGTAGGTCCCATAAAAATTTGGAAACTAAATCCTACGCTAAGGGTGGGAAAATAGGGGTGATTTATAATACCTATATAAAAATGTTTATTATTTTTTTTGCTTTTCACTTATTTCGGCGGTTTATTTATTTTTTTGTTAAAAAGTTTTAAACAACCAATTTAAAACGAAAACCAGTTCCGGTACCCGGCAGACGGCAGACGGCATCATTCGAAGTCAACTGGATCCGGTAACAGTTTGCCAGATCCGATCAGCGATATGGGTAAGTAAACAAAATACGTGATACCGATTTTATATTTATAAACTGTTACCCGGTTCTATCGCGTCTTATAAATTATCTATTTACATACCATCACGCCTGTATACCCCGAAGGGTTAGGCAGAGGTGTACTAATGTACACCCACATTTCGCCGGTATGTTTAGGTCCCATGTAATAGGGGGCGAGCCTATTGCCATTAACCGGGCACAAATCCAGACTCCGAGCTGCTACTGAGAATTTCATAGAAAAACCCAATAACACTTTGCGCGACCTGGGGATCGAACCCAGGACCTCTAGCGTAGCAGTCGCGCTTAGGACCACTAGACTAATGAGGCAGTCTATTTACTATTGTCTAATAATCTTTATAATTAGAAGACGAGTATTTTCCTCCAACTCCTTTGATTGCGTACCTAATTACCTACTACTACTATACTTACATTAATTTTATTTTTCAATACTTTCTCATAATCTTTTTATTTTTTGTAGATTTATTTATTTACTAGGCTGTTGTCTGCGGTTTTACTCACATTCCAAAGGGCTTTTTCACACAAAATGCTTATGTTATTCTCTAAGGTCTAATCTATCACTGTACCAAAATTCATCAAAATCGGTTTAGTGGTTACTTTCGAATTTATAATATTAGTAGGTATGTTCAAACGAATGACTTGATTTTATCTTGATTTTCCGTATAATCATCAACGCATATACCTACTGACCCACTGCTGGGCACGGGTCTCCTCTCGCAGAATGAGAGGGATTAGGCTATATTCCACCACGCTGGCCTACTTAGTGCAGGTTGGCAGACTTCACACGCCGTCATCGAGAAAATCTCTAAGAATGAAATTAATAAAACACAAAACGGCAATGTTTCTGCCGGATTTAATTTATTTCGAATAAAAAAAAACAAATGACAGCTGCGTGGATATTTTAAGTTTTTTTTATCTGTACCTGATTGGGTTTGTTAATGAACATTTCGTCATTTAAAAAGGGTTTAGCATGTAAACTTTTTAATTTATTGCGTGCTAGTTGCGTATAAGTTCTTATTGCTAGGAGTTTAATTTTATTACGAGTTTAAGGTCACACTTCGTACATCGTCGAGGGTTATTAGACGACCCTATAAGCCTTACAACGTAGGTACCTATTAGAGCAAGTTTGCTCTCACAGTAATTGTTGTTTTAAACGGCATTCTTTCAAGAGGCTTACTGCTGATAGTTAGCAAATAATACCCGATTACATGTTTCATGGAGAAAGAAAGGAAATTAATTCTGAGAATCACAACACAAGACAACATACCAAACAACAAAACAATAGATTCAGGTCTTAAACTACCTAAGTAGGTAAAATAAATATGTATAAATTATATATAATATAGTAAATATAATTTAAGGAATATTTATTTATTTTATAAATATATTGTATAATAGATACTATTACCTAGATTTCTAGGTAATAAAGCTATAATAAGACAAGGATCATTCGAATTACTTCCATTTATAGGAATATTATGTTCCTTTAAACCTACAAATGAAAATTAGATAGCTGTACTTTTATTTTTAATTAACTTTTTTTAGTACTTACGCCACTTGACAGTTTTGTTACTTATAAAATATAGTATCTATTATTAAATTGCTTTTCTTGTGTCACTTTTCTTGTATATCTTCTTGGCTTGAAGCTCAATTATGAAATTTTCTCAGAAATTCTATTTCCATTCTCATTGTAAGACCGGAATAAGGTAACTTGGCAAATTATTGACAAAAAGAGGAACGAATCTGTTTACATTCCCGTCCATTTTTAGGGTTCCTTAATCTAATGGTCCAAACGAAACGGCGACGAAGGAAGAACGAACGAAACCGCTCTGGTCCAGTGGTTTGAGTGTCGGACTGCTGCTCTCGAGGTCGTGAATTCGATTCCCACAGGGCACAACTATTTATGTGATGAACATAATTGTTTGTGTTTGTCTGGTTTTTACTGATTAGAAGTATGTATTTACAAAAAATATATACTTAGGTATTATACCCATAGTAGGTACAAGCTCTGCTTGGTTCGGGTGATGGGTGTTACAGCAAATATTAATTTTATGTAAAAACGTTTTTGCTGCGGAAACTCTGACCATTTTTATCTGTTAATTAAATTATTAATCCAGCCTTTTCTATGCTGAGCTTCTTCGAATTCAGGACCTCTAGCGTAGCAGTCTCACTTAGAACTTCTAGACCAACGAAGCCGTAGTGTCTATTATTGATAATAAATGTACACCTAATAAAAAAGCTGCCATTAGCAAATAATTGTACCGTACCGTATTGTACTGTCCATGTAAAGTTCTAATAACTATAGTTAATGGGGTGCCCATCGAAAAAAAACTTTATTATTTCGAAAGAAACTCCGTTTCTTTATAATCCTTCACGACTTGTGAAGAGATTGTTATCAGAACGCAAAAAATAATCTATTTTAATGTTATATTTTTAACCCCCGACGGAAAAAAGACGGGGTGTTATAAGTTTGACGTTTCTTTCTGTGTGTGTGTGTGTGTGTCTGTGGCATCGTAGCTCCCGAACGGATGAATGATTATGATGTTGGTTTTTGTTGAAAGGTGAATTAGTTGGGAGTGTTCTTACTTAAGTTTGATAGAAATCGGTCCAAGATGGCCGCCGCCACAAAATGTCGGATTACATATTTTTTCACAACTTCCTCAATATGGGTATCGAAATGAAAGGGGTTGACTAGTATAATATATACTATACACTATGATAAATTTCAAACAGTATCGAGGGTTTTTTAATTTAATTACATCATAGTCTTTGTTTAATGTGTGCCTTATTTGTCTAAAGCAGTTATTGATCGTTACATTTGGTAGGGCATTCCACTATACGGAACCCTTCGGTGTGCGGTCGACAGGAACTTGACAAGTGGAACGAATATAAAAACATAAAGTACCTTTTTCTTACTTTCTTTAACTGCCAATATTATAAGATTTCATGCAATATAAACAACATAGTATTTCATACTGTGTTGTATAAATTAACCTTTTTCCTATGGTTAGTATTTAACTGCAAATAAAAAAAATCGTTTTGTATAAAAAATAATGGAAATAATAGTTTTATTTCCATTATTTTTTATACAAAACATTTTACAGATTTTATCGCGATAAATTGATAGGTATTATTTATTAATCCTGATATTTTGGACCCTTTACAGCGTCCATGGTCGTCGGTAAACAGAAAAATAATTCCCAATCCTAAGCAAAAATACTTGCAAGGCAAAATAGTCACCACAAAAATATATTTTTATACACACTGTCTTAGGCACTAGTTATCCCTTTGGTCTCAAAACATTCAGATTTGGTTCTGACATGTGTGGTCCCAGTTCTAACCTATCCTAACCGATATCTGTATTTTGCTGCTCAATCAGTATTACGTAGTGCAGTTTTTTAGATTTATTTTCTTATAATGGTAGGCAGAAACCATAGAACGCCACTTGATAAGATTCTAGTACTTATACTTACTTCTCTTCATCATCATCATCAACCCATATACTGTCTCACTGCTGGGCACGGGTCTCCTTGGTCTGGCCTAATGCAGGTTGACTTACGTCGTTAATAAATTTTTGTCATACACATACACACGCGCCTATTGCAAGTAGGTGTACGTACTTGAACTTTTTACAGAACCCAGAGGGCACCCAATCCTAATAAGTAGGTACATTGTTTTGGTTTTACAACCCAGATTAAATGATCATAGAAATGAATGTCTTTACAAATGTAAAATATGTTCAGAGTTATAATCAAATATTTTATTTCAATTATTAGCATAATTAAAAGTAGCATTTTTGATAAGTCAAAATTAGTAGTTATTTATTCATCATCATCATATCAGCCACAGGAAGTCCACTGCTGAACAAAGGCCTCCCCCATAGACTTCCACAAGCCGTCTGCATCCAACGACTTCCAGCGACCTTTACCAGGTCGTCCGTCCATCTCGTTGGAGGCCGTCCCACGCTGCGCTTTCCGGTGCGTGGTCTCCACTCGAGAACCTTTATGCCCCAGCGGCCATCAGTTCTACGAGCTATGTGCCCCGCCCATTGCCACTTAAGCTTGCTAAGTCTTTCAGCTATGTCGGTAACTTTCGTTCTTCTACGGATCTCCTCATTTCTAATTTGACCACGTAGGGAAATACCAAGCATAGCCCTCTCCATAGCTCGCTGAGTGACCTTGAGCTTCTTTATGAGACCCATAGTGAGCGACCACGTCTCTGTGCCGTATGTCATCACTGGTAACACACACTGGTTAAAGACGTTTGTCTTCAGGCACTGCGGTATTGTAGACGAAAAAACGTTGCGAAGTTTCCCGAACGCTGCCCAGCCGAGTCGGATTCGTCGAGTTATCTCTTTCTCGAAGTTGGACCTACCTAACTGGGTGGTTTGTCCCAGATAGACATACTCGTCAACAACTTTGAGAACAGAGCTCCCAACGGATATAGGGATGGGCACGACATGGGTGTTCGACATGACTTTTGTCTTGCCCATGTTCATTTTAAGACCCACCTGTTGGGAAACTCTGTTGAGATCATTGAGCATTGTTCTGAGATCCTGCAGCGATTCTGCCATGACTACGTCGTCGGCAAATCGAAGATGAGTGATATACTCGCCATTGACGTTAATGCCGAATCCTTTCCACTTCAGTAGCTTGAAGGCATCTTCCATGGCAGTGGTGAACAGTTTTGGGGAAATAACATCCCCCTGTCTGACACCTCGTTATTTATTATCATAACATAAACATACCATCACGCCTGTTTTTCCCGAAAGGGTTAGGCAGAGGTATACCATTGTACACCCACAGTTCGCCGGTATGTTCAGGTCCCATTTAATAGGAGGCGAGCCTATTGCCATTAAATCCAAACTCCGAACGGGTACTGAGAATTTAATAAAAAAACCCAATAACACTGCTCGAATCGTATCTAGGACATCTAGATCTTTAGAATCACTATACTAAGGAGGCAGTTATCACCATTGGTTGTATTATGTATTATAAGTATGTATTTACAAAAAAAAGTATATAAGTATTACCTATATCCATTGTCTAGTTCCCATAGTACAAGCTCTGCTTAGTTGGGACTAGATGGTGCTGTGTAAAATTGTCCGAGAATATTTATTATTTATTTATTGAACAACTCACCAAAATTTTATAGTAATCGGATGAATGACGAAAAACAAAATAGGTATTCTGAATTTACCAACTGATTGTTCTAGCTCATCATTACATACAAAAGTGGCTAGGTACCACTAAACCCTTTTTAAATGACAAAATGTTCAATATCAAACCCAATCAGGTACAGATAAAAAAACTTTAAATATCCACGCAGCTGTCATTTGTTTTTTTTTATTCGAAATAAATTAAATCCGGCAGAAACATTGCCGTTTTGTGTTTTATTAATTTCATTCTGAAAAAACGCCTACTACCATATCGGTATGCAACTGCATGTTTGTAACTAATTGCGGCCAAACTTCATCAGGCGTTCTTTCCGCCGGTGAACTAATTTTAAATGTACCTTCACAATTTTTATATTTTGTTATTCTATTCTTTTGTCGTTCGAAGCACATTCACTTTTACAGCTCCAGTATAGATTTTCATATTCCTGCATTAAAACACATCCAAACATAATTTTGGTCAACGACACGGATGAGAAAATCAGGAGTTAAGGATAAGTCTACGAAATATAATGGAAATACTGCCATTTGAAGATTTATTGTGAGTGAGCTGGCTGAGGTCAAAGAAAGGTCGTCATCATCCAAGGAAAAGGATATTTAATGGTATTTGGTCAGTGCAGTGTCCATAATTACGTTTATTTCAGATCCCATTACTTATAATCAGGTGGTTTTTAATTCGAATCGTAAAGGTGAGTATCAATTGCTAGTTCTTTGTTCTTTAGCACATGGTGTGATTTCTTGTCAAGTTACCAAATTAATGTTATAATTTGCATTCAATCTATTGTTTTAAAGGTAATTTAGGTTAATCATATACTGTAATAATTACTGTTATTTTATGTACTTAGTTTCTTTTGTTATCTTGAAATATATTTTAAAAGAAATCTTACATTGTAGGTAGGTACCACTAATGCCTACTTACCAAACTAAAAGTTACTTTGTAGGCATTCTCTTCCATTTTAAATTAAATAAAGGAAAGTTTACGTGATAAATGTGTCTTTTGTTAAAACGACAATTATATTAACGCTATTATGCATAGTTTATAAAGCAGAGTAGTAGGTACCTACTTGTGTCTAATAGTATTATGCATATTGAAACCTTACTTTACCAATATGATAATAATTAATGATTAGTGCTCAGTGTAATCATAATATAGTGTGTATGTTAGATGTATTGTGTCATTTGTATACTGTAACGTGAAAGTGAGTGTTTAATGATTGCAAAAGTAATAGGAAATCGACATATCAAACGGTGTACAATGTTCTAACAATAGGTGAGTGTCATGTCATGACTTCTGGGTAATTCCACCGTGTGAGTGAGATGTGTCTTTGAGGACCCCTAGAATTGAGAACCTCAAAAGCACACACGATCTCGTCTGTCTGGATAACACATTGTAGTAAGGTTTAAGAAACATAACCTTCAAATACGTAATACGTTACTAATTGAAAATGAATGATTGCTACACATTTATAATACCTATAGTAGATGTTCTAAATCTGTTATCACATATCAAAATAAACTATGCAAACGCACATAATGCAAACTCTCAAGACGACACTGACCCAATTCTTTACAACAGGGTAATTGCAAGTAATGTGGAAGTTGTCTATGTGGTAAAGTTGTGCTTCCCTTGTTCTCTAGCAGGGAGACACCTGAAGTGCCACAAACGTACTGCTTTTCTAATATCATGCTTTTTCTAAGCTCATATTTAATTTCAGGCTCCACAATGTTATGGGTTGAACAACTCGGTACCATGTTGAGGCACCTCAGGCTGCCTCTCAATTTATAGAAATTTCTGATAAACAAGCATCAATGGAATCCATTGTAAGCTGCCTACACAGTGATGATTTCCACATAGACCCCACAAGCCGCACACACAAGGTTTATGTAATAAGTTTTAGGTAATTGAAATTGTATTTTTAGGAATATCTTCTTTAGATGGCATATAAAGCTTTGTTTTGTTTTCAGGCTGTGGATTGGTGGTGGAAGATAATTTCAGCAGTGTGTGACAGCAAGCTTGAAGGTTCATCTGAATGTTGCGGTCCTGTGTTTTGGAAAAGGTTGACCCTGTATATCAACTGTAGAACGTAAGCAGTATTTTGAATGATTTTTCTCCATTCCAGATTGTTAAACAGATAACTAAGTAGGTTTATTGGTTTTCATGACTCCAAATAATAAATTGTAAACAGGAATTTATTGTAAAGTAATCAGATAGTGATTAATTATAAGTTTTTTAGTTAGTCTATTTGTAATTAAGTATAGTAGTCATCATCATCAACCCGTATACAGTCCCACTGCTGGGCACGGGTCTCCTTTCACAGAATGAGAGGGCTATAGTCCACCACGCTGGCCTAGTGTCGAGTAAATGTCAACATGTAGGTTTCCTCACGATGTTTTCCTTCACCGTTATAGCGAGTGATAATTATTTATTAATACATAGATGATTGTGTGTTGGTACCTACACTTATGTATGGAAGTGAAAATTGGGTATGGCAGAAGAAACATGAAAGTAGAATAAATGCTGTAGAAATGCGTTCCCTGCGAAGTATGTGCGGTGTAACTCGGAATGACAGATTGAGAAATAGTGTAATAAGAGAACGTTGCGGCTTAAAAGACGATGTAGTGACGAGGATTGAGAAGAATATGTTGAGATGGTTTGGGGATGTCGACAGAATGGATGAAAGGCGACTAACAAAAAGGATTAATATGGCGAATGTCAGTGGAACCGCCGAGAGGGGACGCCCTAGAAAAACTTATAATACCGACCTTATTGGTGAGGTTCTTCAAAAAGGTCAGGTGCGTAGTATTCGCTACCGGCGTGTATGTATGGCAAGATGTATGAATGTGGTCGAAGCGAAATAATTATGCAAGAATCGTAGCAAGTGGCGTTCTTTAGTTTCTGCCTACCCCTATGGGAAAAAGTCGTGAGTGTATGTATGTACGTAGATGATTTCGAAAAGTCAGAGGTGCGTGCCTTGGATTCGAACTTGAGACCTTCGACTTCGCAGTCCATTGGTGGCTTACCACTAGGCTACCACTGCTTCAAGTATAGTATTACTAACTTGTTATTAAAATTAGACTTGTAAAATTTCAGTGTGGTTGCCTGCTTCCGAAAGAATGACTGATATGGAAGAAAAGGAGCTCATTAAAAAACAAGCAAGTTACAAAGGTCGATTAATAGTATTTTCTAACTACTTAGAAGGTTTAAAGGATTCTGTAACGCAAACCCAGAGCAAGGAACTGTAGTTACGACACGGTAAGATTGAACTTGTTTATTCTCAATATGACGAGCTTCAGTTAAACTCCTTAGAGACGGAATATCATGAACAAAACGTAAAAAAATAAATCGCTTTGCCTAAGTTGCTCTATTTCTGTCATATGATCCGGCATAAAAAGAGAAAACAAATCAAATCGAGTTAATATTGCGGGCTATGAGAACATTTCCATACATTTTTTTTAGAGATATTTAACAGGGTTGGATTGTTCTGTTCTGTTAAATATCTTTGCTTTAGGATAAACTGGTTGATAGGCTTTTGGGCCCTTGACTTGTACCGGAAGGTACTGCTACTCACACTAACGTTAAACTCACTAACACTAACTCACGAGGAAACTGTGTCTGTGTGTCATGTACTGATTTGTATTCATTTAATCATAGATCATGTTTGCCCGTTATTATTCATAAAAGCTTATCTATAGCAGTAGCTATTATTGTTTTCTAAAAGCTAAGTTACAAAATTTTTATCACTTTTATGTTACAAAAAAAAGGTTATAGTATTAATAATTATGAACTATTTTTAACGTTATGCACCTCTAATTGAATTTTAATAGACTGTATCCATATAGACATTTACGGTGAACAATAATTTATAATTATTACTAGACCCGCCCCCGCTTTGCACGGGTGCAATGCACTAATAAGATGCATGTATTATACATATAAACCTTCCTCTTGAATCATTCTATTCATTGCTGAAAACCGAATGAAAATCCGCTGCGCAGTTTAAAAGATCTAAGCGTACAGACAGCGGGAGCGACTTAGTTTTATACTATGTAAAGAAGATTATGTAAACAAGTCTATGGGGAAGACCTTGTGGCTGATAATGATGATGGTGATGATGATGAAAAAAGTACCGATGTTCCTCATTCCTTAAATTATAAAATTACAGCGCACTTAAATTCTTAACAAGATATACCAAAGACAACAAAGTAGTTTTAAAAAGCAGCATCGTTCAAAAATAATATTGCTAATGGTTGCTTTTACTATACTTAAACAATATTGCAGAATATCGTAAAATATTTTATGGTGAGACAGTAAAATATTTTAATAGGCAGTATATTGTAAGCATCACGTAGTTAAGGTAAGCAGTGATGGGCTTGTTGAAAGAGCCCTCGCCTGTCGTGGTAACTTAATAAAAACAGCAACACGCCCGCGATTTAAGGTACAGTCAGCGTCAAATAGTTAGTGACACTCAGAGTATTCAAATAAATAGACGCAACCAAAAAGTCAATAATATCGGTACAAACAAAGTTTCCATAATGTTGTCAACATTATAGTCGCTCAAAAGGTCGAGACGTTTAAAACGTCATATAGATAGGTTCAGTCAAACCGTCATAAATATGGTTACAGTCATCCCGCCAATGGTATCCAAGCATTTTATGTGTTCAAAAATATGGAAAACCTTAGAAAAATAAACTTTACTGCTATACATTTTAAATACCTATTATTTCTCACATCAATTAATGTGAAAACAATTATACAGAAAAATGAAAGGAATAGTAGTAACTACTGTTGTCCTTTTCATTTTAAGCATGACGTCATAGACATGTCTTTTGTTTTTTAAAGGCTCGTGCATAGCCTTTTACGATACTTGTAAGCAATAAACAGCTGACTGAAAATAGATGTACCTAAACCTCATTGATAGTGAGTATGACTATAATATTATATCCCATAGAGCTCTTGCTCTATCTATCTATATATTTTAATTATACACTCTTGTGCATAATTAAAATTTAAATGATTCAATATCATGATCATTTTATTTTAACAATGAACGTCGACAAAATTACTAGACTCGATAGTGCTTGCAAAAAAGAGGTGCAAGCGATTTTCAACCTTATTGACTATTATTCAAAAACCGCTATTTAAAACATAAACAAGGTAATAGAGTGGATGAATAACTAAAATTAAACAATAAAATAATGTCAATAAGGTCGATAATCGCTTGCATCAATTTTTACAACTAAAATCGTTTAAATTAAGAAATCCAACTATTGTTTTTCAATTTTCTCTAGTTTTTGACTGCTTACTATCAGGCGGGCTGTGTGCTTGTTTATACATATCTATATTTATAGGTATGTATAAACAATATATACTTACCTATAAATATAGGTATGTAGTGCGAATATGGTTACGGAGACACCTTCCTCCCTCAAATATAAATTCGATGTTTTGTGGTGTCACTAATGCGATAAGTAGCCATATTTCTAGCTTGCTTTAGTATTGCACTTGACATTGATATTACTGACAGATAAATAGACATGCAATTACAACCCTAGATTGCCTAAAGAGGTTTTCGTCTTTGGGAAACCGTTTATTCCTATAACATGCTGGTTTATTTTTCTAATGTGTTCCACATTTTTGAACTAAGTGTTCAAAAGTTTAAATGCTTGGATACCATTGGCGGGATGACTGTAACCATATTTATGACGGTTTGACTGAACCTATTTATATGACGTTTTAAACGTCTCGACCTTTTGAGCGACTATAATGTTGACAACAATATGGAAACTTTGTTTGTACCGATATTATTGACTTTTTGGTTGCGTCTATTTATTTGAATACCCTGAGTGTCACTAACTATTTGACGCTGACTGTAGGTACTCTCTGAGAATCGCATCAATAGGCTGATCGCAGTAAGTGATTAGTATTATATTCAGAGTCGTATATTCTGACATTAAATTCGTAAATACTAGTGAAATTCTTTCCATTGCTGTTATACGAATGCTCTTAAAATGGTGAAAAGCTAAGTGCTCAAAGAGCGTTTGTGGGTTGCACCCGAACCGCATGGCTTTGAGATAAGGATCCACAGATTTCATTGAAATCTCGTCTTTAGCTTTGCCATGAAGAAATGACGAATAGAAATACTTACTTTTTCGTCTCATTCTGTGTTCATAAGTTACGTAGGTAGATAAATATAATAACAGTATAGGCATACATATATACTGTGTTCTTTTTGTCGTCTTACAGCCGAAAGGAAACCATTATTTCAATGTTATTTCTACTAGATGTGAAGGATTAAGTCTGAAATCTTGAAAACAAAGAGAGTTGCTTTTTAGAAAAAAGTTCAGGTTTCTCGACAAAATGTAGGATGTAGCTGTTTTTTTTTGCACTTCATGGTTGATCCCATACAAGAATTTGTTGATCATGATGAGAAGTATAAGTATATCCTTTTGGGCTGTAAGATGACAAAAAGAACACGGTAAACACATAATATCGTTAGGTACTCGTTGAAGGTCTTTTAAGGACTTTTACGTAATTTAGTATTCAAGACGGTTCGATTAACGCAGTAGTCGATCAATAAGCTGCTGCGACAGGGGGGTCCAGGATACGATCTCCGCAAGGAAAAAACAGATAGTTGTCGCGAGTCCCGACCAAAGACCCGATCCCCATAACACCCATAGCAATCAGGTAAGGACGTGTCAAACTGCCAAGCAGCTCCTCCCAGTACTGGGACGACATTTTCCAAACATTCATAGCATTACACAAACACGGTTACAAGATTCTGTATCTTGTAACCGTGTCGGTCCAATGATATCTCTGGCTGGCTTTTGAGTACTGTGGACTGAACTTGAATACTGATACTTGAAATTTTGCATATTTAAAATAGAAAAAAGAAAGCTTCGTATAATTTGGTCTACTTTGTCCAAAATATGTGGGTTCATCCCCAATATTGTGAACAACGGAGGAAATAAGTAAATTTTCAAATTTCTTTTCCAAATTATCCAAAACAATAGAAACGAATAATGGCAAAAGCCGAATATGTTTTAATTTTGAAAAGCCTTTCTGAAATATCATTAAAAATAATAATGAATAGGACATAGGCTATATTTTAGCTTGAAAAGATAACCAGTAACTAATTAAGTAGTCCTAGTAATATCTCGGGTACTATGTTATTAGTAAAACAACAAAGTGTTGCATGATATAAATACGAGGATAATACATACGTTGTTTATAATGACGGGCAGGGCTGGATTTAGGCCAAGGCAACAGGGGCTGTATTTCCGGGGCCTCCAAAAAGAAGGGGCCTCCACAAAGAAGGGACCTCCACAGGGATTTTTCCTGTCCTATCAATTTTTCAGGGCCTCCACTCCTTGGGTGCCCCTGTGCCTCCACTAATTACAGGGCAAATATGCAAATTTATTCTACCTTTATCGTGGTTTTAATGTGTGAGCGTTACAACGCACCGTCGGTCATTTAAGTACATTTGTCTTAATTACTTACATTTAGTTTCATTCCCGACAACTTTTATGCTTTATTCATTACTGTTACCATGTCTTGCAACTTTTCTGCCGACGACGCAAGTAAAACCTTATCAGCAGCATAGAGAAGATATTTAACCCTGTAACTCATTCATTCTTATTCCACAATCATTTCCTTTAAAATCTTTCAGACTAGTGTCCATATATCTATAGGTTGAACGGCCAAGGCGATGCTACACATCCCTGTCTGACACCTCTGGAAATGCTAAACCATAGAAACTCCTTTTAAAATATTGAAATAGTTCATGACAACAATGCAGTTTGATGCATGCAATAATAATTAATCCAGTATAATAATTAGACAGAGAAAAGTTGCCATTGACAGTAAGAACCCACCAGTCCCGGAAACTCGTTCAAGAGCACGACGAGTGTATCTGCGCCGTTCGACCCGACACGCAACGCCAACATCAGCATGACAAGCTCAGATCGCTATCCAATCGGAAGGCACAATGTAATATTTATATTCGTTCCAAATAAAGGCAATGCATCATCAATGGCTGCACGACCCTCGTACTTCACAATTCATGTTTCTACAATATGAATACAAACAAAATTTCAGTTTTAATAACATAAATATTATTACATTTAGTCAAATTATAGGTAATATAGGGAAAGTATAAAATAAAAAAATTATAACAGTTACTAAAAAAAATAGTAGATAATAATAGTATCTAAGTATGTCAGTTGAAACATTTTTTTGTATACCAATATCGAGGTAAACTAGCATACGGCCTACCTGATAATAAGCAGTTACCGTAGCTTGTAACACCAGAGGTATCACTTAACGTGCAAGTGTATACCGTAGCCAATAGGCGCTTACGACACCAGGGGTATCACTTGCGCGTTGCCGACCCTGTAAAAAGAAAGAGGAATAGTTGGATAAACAGTATAAGGGTCATAGTCCCCTCTCTACCAACACAACGTTTCGTCGCGGAGCACTGGCAATCTTGCTCACCGTAAGAAACACAACAAAGCTTAAAGCAGTGTTATTTCACTTCGATTTTCTGCAAGGCAGAGATACTTCTCCAGTCGGGCAGCTCCAATTTGAGTGGAATTACTCCCACTAACTCTAACTCCCACTATGCCTTACCTCTAATATAGTTATGTCACATAAAATTACTGAATGTCAAATAAGGCAAAATCTATATACGACTGACCAGAATAATGTATGATACTTACGTACATCAATAACCAGGTTCGTTAGAGCAGGTCCATACTAAGCATTTTTATCTTCTATAAATAATCGTTAACTTGTATGATGTAAAAAGAAATGTTACTAGGTAAAGTGATGGATAGTCACTTCTGATATAATTTAGTATCAAGACCATAGTACCAATAGATTTCTCGTATACAACTTTTACAGTTATTATTATTACTCCCTCAGAAGACTCAATATTAATTATTCTGGTACTAGCTGAAGTAATGATTCCTGCTGAACGATGTATCATCACTTCTGACGTAATGAAAAATCAAGATAAACAAGTTAAGCTGTTTCTTATATCACATAAGCACTAATTATTACTCACTCAGGAGACAGGTTTAAAATTTGTCCCTTTGTGTAGTAATAATCTTTGCTGAGTGATGTATCATGTTAATACTAAGTAATACTCAATTAAAAAACTTGTTTATTATTATGTTACTCTAGGTGTCATCATTAATTCTGAAGCAATGAAAATCATGATAAAAGTATAGCTTTGACATATAATCACACAAGCAATAGTTATTACTCACTCAGTAGACGCGATTATAGTACTGTCACTGGGTGCAGTAATAATTTCTGCTGGGTGATGTATCTTCACTTCTGATGTAATGAAGAATCAAGATGTAAGTATAGCTGTTTCGTATATTATCATGTTAATACTAATTATCACTCACTTAGAAGACATGTTTATTATTGTGTTACTAGGTGTCATCATCTTTTCTGAATTTTTGACGTAATGAAGAATCAAGGTGTAAGTCTAGCTGTTTCGTATATTATCATGTTAATACTAATTTTCACTCAATTAGAAGACTTTTTTATTATTATGTTACTCTAGGTGTCATAATTACTTCTGAAGTAATGAAGAATCAAGATAAAAGTATAGCTTTGACTTATATCACATTAGCACTAGTTATTACTCACTCAGTAAACGCGAGTATAGTTCTGTTGTTGAGTGTAGTAATAATTTCTGCTGGGTGATGTTTCTTCACTTCTGATGTAATGAAGAATCAAGATGTAAGTATAGCTGTTTCGTATAAAATGATTTTAGTACTAATTATTACTCAGAAGACATGTATTATTATTATATTACTCTAGGTGTCATCATTACTTCTGAAGCAATGGAAATCATGATAAAAGTATAGCTTTCACATATAAGCACTAATTATTACCCACTCAGTAGACGCGATTATAGTACTGTCACTGGGTGCAGTAATAATTTCTGCTGGGTGATGTATCTTCACTTCTAACGTAATGAAGAATCAAGATGTAAGTGTAGTTGTTTCCTATATTATAATTATTTTAGTACTCATTATTACTCACTTAGGAGACATGTTTATTATTATCTTACTAGGTGTCACCAACTCTTCTGACGTTATAAAGAATCAAGATAAAAGTATAGCATTTACATGATATATCACATTAGCACTAATTATTACTCAGTCAGGAGACAGTTTTATAATTATGTCTCTGGCTGTAGTAGTAATTCATACTGAGTGACGTATCATCATTTCTGAAGCTCTGACGTAATGAAGAATCAAGATGTAAGTATAGCTGTCTCGTATATTATTATCATATTACTACTAATTATTACTAAGAAGACATGTTTATTATTATGTTACTAGGTGTCATCATCTTTTCTGAATTTTTAACGTAATGAAGAATCAAGATGTAAGTATAGCTGTCTCGTATATTATTATCATATTACTACTAATTATTACTAAGAAGACATGTTTATTATTATGTTACTAGGTGTCATCATCTTTTCTGAATTTTTGACGTAATGAAGAATCAAGGTGTAAGTCTAGCTGTTTCGTATATTATCATGTTAATACTAATTATCACTAAATTAGAAGACTTTTTTATTATTATGTTACTCTGGGTGTCATAATTACTTCTGAAGTAATGAAGAATCAAGATAAAAGTATAGCTTTGACTTATATCACATTAGCACCAGTTATTACTCACTCAGTAGACGCGAGTATAGTTCTGTTGCTGAGTGTAGTAATAATTTCTGCTGGGTGATGTTTCTTCACTTCTGATGTAATGAAGAATCAAGATGTAAGTATAGCTGTTTCGTATAAAATGATTTTAGTACTAATTATTACTCAGAAGACATGTTTATTATTATTTTTCCAGGTGTCATAATCACTTCTGAAGTTCTGACGTAATGAAGAATCAAGCTGTAAGTATAGCTGTTTCGTATATTGTCATGTTAGTACTAATTATTAATCACATAGGAGACATGTTTATTATTATGTTACTAGGTGTCATCATCTTTTCTGAATTTTTGACGTAACGAAGAATCAAGGTGTAAGTCTAACTGTTTCGTATATTATCATTTTAATACTAATTATCACTCAATTAGAAGACTTTTTTATTATTATGTTACTAGGTGTCACCAACTCTTCTGACGTTATAAAGAATCAAGATAAAAGGATAGCATAAATTACATAATATATCACATTAGCACTAATCAAAGCAAGAATCAAGCTGTAAGTATAGCTGTTTCGTATATTATCATGTTAGTACATAATAATATTAATTATTACTCAATTAGAAGGCTTCTTCATTGTTATGTTACTCTAGTTGTTATCATTACTTCTGACGTAATGATGACAACTAGCTGCTGTTTATATTATCAGGTTAGTACTATTTATTACTCACTCGGAAGACATGTTTATTATTATGTTACTAGGTGTCATCATCACTTCTGCCGTCATGAAGAATCATGATAAAAGTATAGCTGTTTCTTATATTATTATCATGTAAGTACTAATTACTCACTAAGGAGACACGTTTATTATTATGTTACTAGGTGTCATCATCACTTCTGAAGTTCTGACGTAATGAAGAATCAAGATGTACTTAAGTATAGCATTGTCATATATCACATTAGCACTAATTATTACTCACTCAGTAGACGCGATTATAGTTCTGTTGCTGAGTGTAGTAATAATTTCTGCTGGGTGATGTATCTTCACTTCTGACGTAATGAAGAAATCAAGATCTAAGTACAGCTGTTTATCCTATTTGTTATTCCCGGTCACATACTATGTGTGTCTGAAATTTAATTTAAATCCCGTAAGTAAGTCTCCTATATCAGTTTGCTGGGAAATTATCACATTATTTTGGGATAAAATGTAACGTATTTGTTATTCCAGGTCACATATTATAAGTGTAAATTTTTTTATTCAAATCCCGTAAGTAGATCTCTTATATCGGTTTTCTGGGAAATTCCCTCATATTTTGGGATAAAATGTGGCCTATTTGTTATTCCCAGTCACATACTATATAATATTCATAATTATGAATGAAATTTCATTCAATCCCGTAAGTAGTTCTCCTACATCAGGTTTTCGGCATTTCCTAGATATTCCCACATAAAAAATAGCATATATGTACTTATTCCCGGTCATATACTTAGAGTACCTAATTTCATGCATTTCACCCTGTCTTCGACCTTTCGGATCCAGCAATGACAATGACCTTAACCTTACATGATACTCGGAGACCGAATCTAAGATTATAAATAAGTATATAGTTAATAAAAATGTAGGGTATCTGTCAATAATACTTAATTTTAATTTATAGTATATAGTTGTTTACACATCATCATTGAACCAGCGCCACGGATAAGACAGGGGACTTAGAAAAACTGCAAAGTTGTTACGGTATGGTAATACGGTACCTCAGAATCCACAAGGCCGTATTTTAAAGCAAGTTGCTGGTGGATAATC
The DNA here is from genome assembly GCA_964056405.1 of Acronicta alni. Classification (NCBI taxonomy): domain Eukaryota; kingdom Metazoa; phylum Arthropoda; class Insecta; order Lepidoptera; family Noctuidae; genus Acronicta; species Acronicta alni. Next base: position 6,731,936 of record OZ043913.1, read on the forward strand.
CTGGCCACTTGGTCATGCCTGTGCAAATACTCGCCGTTAGCCAGACGAGAACACCCAGAAGTAATATGCCTGATAGACTCACCGGGACAATGGCATGCCCGACATATGTCATATTATTATTATTAATACATTTCGGTTTCGTTCCTCGATTCGATTGTCAGGTTATAACAAATTATATCGGATATAACGCCAGCGTTATTTCGATAATTGTTATTAATAAATTTCACGAATACATTACTACATAATAATCTATTTAGCATTTACAAATAAATTTTAAATATAAAATTAAATTATTTATTTAGTATAACACAATAACTGTCGTTATTTTATCGTTATTTGATAGAGTTTAGAGACCCAGAGACTGTGGGTGTAACTCCTGACTGCGCCGCTGCGTGGCGCCACCATGTCATTCTCACTTAACTCGCTTGACATAAACACACGACGAAACACTATTGATAATTATCTAAAAACCTAATACTCGTACCTACTATCGAAGAAGAACTTTTATTTATCTCCAAACATGGGCTTTTGTTTGAACTTTAATATTTATTTAATGTATCTATATAAAGTTTATAAATAGCGTAATTAAACTTTGACTAAGATTTGTTCCTGTACCGTGGGTTCATTTACAATACAACACATATATTCATATGTTACAGTCATTTGTTGAAAACAATAGATATAGAACGAGACAAGTAGCTGAACTACCGTCTCGAATTCAAAAATTTGGTTTGAACACCTGTCGATTCAGTCACCTTATAATGTGTTGTACTTGAACATTATTTTAGCGACGACTATACCTTCCAGTGTGAACGAAACCATTGCGACTTCTAATTCGATCCCAACGCCATCTATCGAGCAAAAACTTAAACTTTTCCCTCAAACATTGTTTAGTTTACACATAAAACATATAACAATAGAATCCTTATTAAGTAATTATGCTATAATATTCTAATAAATACAGGAAATAATAATATAAATAAATATTTACACAGCGCAACGTTGTATTTCTATTTAATATAGACTTTTCGGTGACATCCTGCGGTTCACTCACGATCATCATCGGATCGCCCACTTGACAGAGCTTATATTAAAGTTTGGAAATGATTCGCATCTTATTTGACTTTGATCGATACAAAATCACGATCCGGACAAACAAAATTCAACGTTAGGTCAGAATTGGTCATGTTAAAAAAACCCATATATTTTCCTCGACTTTTAATTTCAACTCCTTTCATCTGTCCACTTATGACTGGCTGCATAGGATTGCATGTATTATTTGAGGAATAATTTGACAGTTCTCGACATAGTTACGAACTATCGAATGTTTGTTTTATAGAATGTTTTATTTAGATAATATATTTTTTGCAAGTTACGGCGCAAATTAAAATTTACTACTAATGTATATTATTTATTAAATTTATTGAACCATAATTATAGGATTGGTTTATATAATAATAAATATATATGGATATATCTTTATCTATCTAAGATAAATAATATCAAACATATTTCTTTAAATACCGCAAAACATTATGAGGTCATTCTCAAGGGTTCTGAATGATTCCGAAAATCAGCTGTAAATACAATTAGGTTCAAGTCAACAAAATGAATAAACACTTAAATTTCTTTTGTGTATTCTTGGGCATTTTTTTAAGGCAGCCAACGAATGTACTTGCCTCACTGACACATAAGGCAAGGCTTTCCCAAGTCTGTAAAAACTGTAAAAAGAAGATTCTAGAATCCATTAGAGGATGAGATATAATATAATTATAATATTAAGTGTAAGTACTGTGGCGCATAATATGGATAATAATGATAAATGAGACTACGTCTGTGGTTTAGTGGCTCGTGTGCTGGACTGCTGATCACGAGGTCGTGGGTGCGATTCCCACAGGACACGAAAATATTCATGTGACGAACATCAAGTGTTTGTCTGGGTGTTTCTTAACACTAAGGTAAAAACGCTTAGATAATTTAAATATGGTATGGAGGATTTTTTGACACTGTTGACGTCCAAAGTGTTGCCAAGTAACAGTTATTTATTATTATTATTATATTATGCATTTAGCTACACATTTTATAGGATTTGAATAATATTATAAGGTAAAACTTAAAATTAAATTAGAGCGGAAATAGCTTCGTGGATTTGATTGTTAGCAGCAATTATCGATCCTTGGGTCGTTAATAGCCAATGCACATTGTTTAGATTTTCGTATTTATGTTTGATTTATTTCAGCAAAATAATTCATTTTTATACGCCAGACAGATCTCAAGTGATCTACTCGTGTGAATATCTATTAACGATATACAAATTTTTAACCGGTGTAAGTACTTCTTTTTTTGTGATTTCTTCATCACAATTTGGTTAAATTTCTAAAGATTTGTATTACATCATAGCTCTAATCTGTGTATTATAATAAAATAACTTACGAGTATATTAAAAATCCTATATATGCTCTCAGTCAGTTATTGTTCATCAGGATTAGGAATTAGAATTTATCATCTAAGTATTCTTTATTTTTTTATGAGTCGGTAAAACATATTATAGTTGGTCTTAAAGCACTAATTACCGACCTGTAGGAGACGGTAATAGTCACAATGAGATGGCTCTATCTCCGACTCTAAACCTATTCCACTAAGACTAAGGTTTTGGATCCGCATAAGTACCGACGCCAGCAGGTCAAGCTATCGAAAACTGTAAAATTTCCCAATTGATATGAACCTTATTGTTTTAAATTAATTAAAGAAAATTGACAGATTGCGGTAACTTGATGTGATAGCCTCTGTACCTACGGATTATATATTTTTTTCTTATATTGTGTATTGAGATATTAACTACAAATAAAATAATTTTTTTTAAAGGCATTGTTCCACTTTTTGATCTCAGAAGAAAAAATGGGACTAAGTTATTTTTTAGGTTTCCGTACCCAAAGGATAAATACGGGACCCTATTACTAACACTCCGCGCTGTCCGTCTGTCAGTCTGTCACCAAGCTGTATCTCATGAACCGTGATTGCTAGATAGTTGAAATTTTCACAAATGATGCATTTCTGTTGCTTCTGTAACAAAAATGACTAAAAACTGAATAAACTTATTTAAGGGGGGCTCCCATACAACAAACGTGAATCTTTTGTCGTTTTATGCTCGCAAATATTGATTCGGAACCCTTCGTGCGCGAGTCCGACTATGGCCGGTATTTTTATTTTTAAAGTTAATGCTTTATATGATTATATTACATTTTATAATTGAAAGAAGTTAAGAATATGTTAATTTTAAAAAAATAATGTGAAGAAATTTATAAGTATAACATTGTTTTATTTTCTTATAGTAAGGTTGTTTTTTATTTTCTTATAAAGTCAAAGTTCTTTATTGCTTCATGTGTACATAATTAGATCTTACAGTTAAGGAGATTCAACATGATCTTTTCTTTCTTAAGGTAAGGTAAGGTTTTTAGTCATTATCCTTCATAAAAATCGGTAATAGCTTTATAGCCATTGGAAGGGGTCGGTAATGGAAAAGTTTGACTTGCTCATATTAATATTTTTTTTTACTGGTCTACTCAAAGCCGCTCTGCGGTTATGGCTCTTTCTTCAAAAGGCCATTTCAGACTTTGCCCTACATTGACACAAGACACATATTTGGCACTATAAAATGTCTGGACTTTAAAAGAGACTTGTTTTGGCGTTTCTTCTCAGAGGTCGTCAGCTAGAAAATGCCAATGCCATCCTAGCTTAAAAAACAAAGGGGGTCGGTAATACCTGCATTTGGGTTGGGTTTAAAGATATTTATTCTCAAAGAAGACACAAAGTCACTTACATGAGAACAATGCTTAGAATAAAATATAATTAATTAAAGTTCGTCATAGACGTCACAGTAGCTATAACTATGATATTAGGTACAACCCATTCAATGCATTCAGATTTTAGGAAGGGTTTGTGATCAAATATTCAGCTAATAGGGTTTTGAACGCATTCAATGAATGCATACATGAGGGTATTTTATTGTACAATTGTGCTCCTTCAAATGTTAAATTTTTTTTGCCAAACTTAGTTCGCATCTTCGGCAAAATCAAAAAACTAGGTCGGCGGCTGCCACATTGGGTTATTTGTTTCACTTTAGTAAACGATAAATTAGTCTGTATACTTTTGTTGAGTGCCTTACGAATAAAAATACATGTACTGTAGATATATAACTGTCTAATGTTCATTATTTTGGTTTCTTCATAAATTTTGCTTGTCAACGTTAAATATGGGTAGTTAAAAATCATTTTTATTAATTTGTTCTGTGCAACTTGGAGACTTGCTAGCTTCGTCTTGACCGCACTGCCCCATATTTCAACCAGATATAATAGGTGGGGTTTTACTAAGGCGTTATAGATGGTGTGGCGCAATCTAAGTATGTGGAATACATCGAATTATGTTTCGGAGTGATCCAAGTAATGACGTAAGCTTTGTTTTTATATGATCCAAGTGAACAGTCCATGAAAGAGAACTATCCATTCTTAACCCAAGATATGTTTCACAAGATTTTTGCTGTAAGGGTATATTATTAATAATTAATGGATTATGTGGAGGTATTATTTTATTTTTTGCTTTAAACAAGATATAGCACGTTTTAGAAATATTAATAGTTAGTAAATTATATTGAAACCATGAGAACATTTACAAACAAAAACATTTACATTTACAACCCATTTACCTTATTTACAAAAAAAAAGTATATAAGTATTAGACCTATAGTACAAGCTCTGCTTAGTTTGGGACTAGGTGGTGCAGTGTAGAAATATCCCAAAATATTATTATTATTCAAACCTAAAAAGGTCGCATTACGACCCACTAGTTAAATTTATTACACAGGTAAGGTTAAATTATACTAAAATGACTTTATTTATACTTACAATGTAATTGACTACTGTTCAATCAAAGTAACATGAAGCGAACGTTGATTTGTCTACTTGATACAAGGATACCTTGAGGGCATGTTTCCAACACAGACTACACTTTGTACCGAGATCAAACAAGCAATAAGATTTTCCGAGAATATGTTCATTAGACTATAATCTGTTTGAGAGTATCATAATGAACCTACGCAAGGTATCTTAGACCCTGTTAAGGTGAGTATAGACTAGAACATTTACTTTTTCTATTTACCATCCTCCGAGCCCTTTCTCAACTGTGTTGGGATCAGTGTCCAGCTAAAAGTCTCCCTGAGGATAGACTGGTTGCTAGGGTTTTTAAGCTTCTGACTGCGACTACTAAACTTTGACAGTTTTGGATAGCTTTTTTTTTAAAGCATAGTAGCGCACCTGTTGGTAAGCGGTTACCGTAGCCTATAGATGCTAGCAACACCAGGAGTATAACTTGCGCGTTGCCGACCCTGTATTGAAAAAGGAATAGTTGGGTGGGCAGTATAAGGGTCAAAGTCCTCCCACTGCCAACACAAGATAGCTCAAAGTAGTGTTATTTTACTTCGATTTTCTGCAAAGTGGAGGTACTTCCCCAGTCGGGCAGCTCCAATTTGAGTGGAATTACAACCACTATGGCCTACCTTGTTTGTAAAAAAATGTAGTCCAGTCTATACTCACCTTTAGTGAACTCAGTAGACTATAAGCAGTTTCTTGGAATTAGTTTCCTAGCTCATTATTTTGTTCAGGAATTTCTCAGAGATAGAATCTTGTTTTCAATTCATTGAAGGGGACTAATGCACAGCGAAGGCTTAAAATCTCATAAACGCTATATTCAACGTTCCAGTGAACATTGTTATTTTTTAAGGAATTTTCATAAATAAATGTCATCATGATTTACTGTACATTAACTTTACTAAGGTGGCAGACACTCACACGTCCCACCGGATGGCGGTTACCGTAGCCTATAGATGCAATACCAGGGGTATCACTTGCGCTTTGCCGACCTGTAAAACGAGAGAGGAATTTTTAGGTTGGCGGTATATTGGTGAAAGTCCCCCGCAGTGCCAAACACAACCCTTTCACTGGCACACTTCTGCACTGGCAACCTTCCAGTGCTCCGCGAGGAAACGTGATGCTCACACGCTCACCGTTAGGAACACAACACAGCTGAAAGAGGTGTTATTCCACTTCGATTTTCTGCAAGGTGGAGATTCTCTATTCTAGTCTATCACTATCTCTCCACTACCTCTCTTAAAACTATCTCACTGGTGTAGTGGTTGCAAGTGTGGCTACTAAGTGGTAGGTGGTAGGTTTTCTGTGAAATTTTCTGCAACAACTCTGGTTTCAATTCTCAATTCTCAAATTCCCGCCTAGTTAACAATTATAGGCCCTCATAAAAATGAAAATAACGTTTATTAGCAACCAAATAAGTCACAATACAATTGAGCTCTGTCTCCTCTATTAGGTAACAGTCTGTATCTCAGGAAACCACACCTGAAAGACTTCTGTAATACATAGGTTTTATATTTAGTAGGTTGTGTGCGTGTCCGAGTGCGTGAGCGTGTGCATGTTTAAAAAAAACCAATGTATATGATAATTTTTAAGCACTGGGTCTGGTCAGGGTGTCACATTTGCAATGACTTAGACGCCTGTGCCACATGCACAGGCGTCTAAGTCAAAGTATGTGTTTATAAACGCTTCCACGATACAGGAGAACATTTTAGAGGGGCAACATTTAAAAAAATATGTGCGCATCACAACATTTGTCTCGAATCTAAGACACCCCGCGCTACGACGAAGGTGACCAGCTATGCCAAAGTTGCAGTCATAGCACGTCAGATTAATAGCTTTAAAGATGAAGTTCAACACTCTGCTAATTACTTCCATGTTCATAAACTTAGGTATTGCTCTCGATCCTCAACATTTACTTAGAAAGGAATTTATATAAACGATAGTTTCACATAGTTCCGAAGGGGTCTGAACGTTCTATGAATAGTCACCCAACCACAAACTGACCTCGGCAAGCACAGTGTCGATATCAGCGTACAAATAAGCTCCTACAAATGAACCTTTAGTAGATAAAAATCCAGTAATTTTGAACAACTTGGCTTTTGAGCCCGTAGTGTAGAATTCGCAATCAAGCGGACTAATGATAGTTCCGCTAGAGTCGACGGACCGTTTCCATTTTTCTTTTCTTTTTAAACTGCTCTGCTGTTAGTGGAAAAAGCTGTTGATCTCTACGAGTCCCAGATTTTCAAGCAAATTCGTAAAAGGTTTTTAATCCGATGCGTTTTTGTGTGACCTCGACTAAAAAGCTTTGGTAATGGGAATAGTGCTTCGTGTGGCTTTAATAATGAAGTGAAGTGAGGAATAGTAACAACTACTTACGCAAATCTATATTTGCGTAGGTAGTTACTAGACTACAGACATCTATACGTCTGTAGTCTAGTGGTATGAGTGTCGTACTGTTGATCACCGGGGTCGATTTCCACAGGGCACAAATATTTGCATATGACTGTGATGTTGCCATCACAGTGTGTAGTGTGTAGTGTTGCCAGGTGTCCCGATTTATACGAGAAGTCCTGATGTTCACGGGTCTGGCGTCATGTCCCGAGTCATCCTTGATCGGGAAGCCGAATGTCCCGATTTTTCACCTCCGTAGTCTGTACTTTATTCAATAATTTTCACAAACGAATATGTCTATAAGTTCCTACATAATATTTTTCCTTTTAGGAAAACATTAATAACAAAAATTAAAAACATTAATTTTGTAGGCGTTACTATTGTATCTGTCCCGATTTGAAAACCAAAATCCCTTCGTTCCGAGATTTGACACATTGGATCTGCCAACACTAACTCATAGGGCTATTTTTCAAAAGGCCTTTCGAATTTTAAGGTCGTGGGCTCTGCTGATATTGTAGGGCATTATTGTGCTCCGGTTTGAAGGCAAATGTAACCAGTGAATTTACTGGTCATGTGAAACAACTGAGGTGTCAAGATGACAACGCGCGAGTGATGACACAGGTGTTGCAGGTGTCTACAATCATAGACTTGTTTGTGAACTTATCACAAAAAAATTACATTGCTCATTATTGTATGTTTTCTTTCTCTTTCTCCGAGCCTTTTTCTCAACTATATTGGGGTCGGGTTCCAGTTTAACCAGATGTGGCTGAATATCATGATATTCAGCCACATCTGGTTAAACTGGAACGTCTGGCAGTCGTGTCATCAGACCTCCGTAACCCATTTATAGACTTTTGTCAGGTTTTATGGGCTTCTGACTACCATCACTAACGATTGTCATAGGTTGTGTTCGTATGACAACCGGGACCGATGACTTTATGTGCTCTCAGAGGTACGGAGGGGTCTCGATGTGTTAAGAATAGTCACCCACATCCGCAGACTGACCGTGACTAGCGCAGATCGGTTGATCAGCTTGTTGATGATGATTATCGGAAATGTTTGTGCTCATTATTGTATGTAACACAAACATTTCCGATCATCATCACAGTCCCACTGTTGATCTAGGATCTCCTCTTTGATTGAGAGGAATTAGGCCATTGTCCACCACGCTGGCCGAGTGCGGGTTGGCAGACTTCACAAACCGTCAAGAAAAATCTCTAAGGAATGCAGGTTTCCTCACGATCTTTTCCTTCACCGTTTTAAGCGAGTGATCATTAATTATGAATACAAATCATTAGGAAGAACAATTTCGGGTAAAGAACTTTAGGTGAGCCAATATGGACCCCTTCTTAACCGATGGCAGGTGTGGCAGAAAAGTGTTGGAGTGGAGACTTAGGACCGGGCGTTTGTTGCCAGCGCGCTTGACGGGCGACTAATATCGTAAAATGGCGGAGAAACATTACACTCAGTGTTGGATGAACAAAGGTTGAGAAAGAAGAAGAATATTCTCAAAAAATTGAACTATTTCAGAAAATGGCGGTAATCACCTGGAAACACGTCTAACTGAAGGTCAGACCATTTTCAATCTATTAGTGTCTAATAAACTCATCAATATTTAGGTATCCATTAGTAAGATGTCGCGTGACGTTTTGTCACTTTGTCATCCCTTATAATCCTTTATCAGTGGTTAAAGGGTTTAGGTCTATGTACTTAAAATTGTATAATTTGCACAGCATACTATATTCCAAGAATGGTTAGGCAGAGATGTACTGATGTAAGTACCCACAGTTCGCCGGTATGTTGAAATCCCATGTAGGCGATGTATGTAGCGATGTATGATGTATGTAATGTAGGCGGTGTATGGAGGCGAACCGATCGCCACCAAACTTTTTGTATACTACTTTTTATTTTAATACACAAATTTGCCTATCGTGTGAGTCGCCTATTTTATTTATGTTCCCTACTGAACATAAGTGGCGACCGTGTAAAATTAAAGTACATAATATCAACGGACGGATTCCGATTCTGCCGCGTAACTCGGTCCAAAGGTCGTCGTAGCACGCGGTGAAATTTCGTGAGCGTACTACGAGCTACGAGAACGAGGGAAGCTGCGCTGATCTGCTACATCTGCTACGAGTAGTATCCCGATTCCCAAGAACAACGAAGCGGTCCAGAGAAATTCATTTCGAGCGGAAAGAAAACCACTTTTGCAGCCATCGCGAACTGGCCAAGCTGAGGTCCAGCGGAGTCTACGCGCCACAGCAGCAGTTTTGCCAGCCAAAAGTGAGCCCGTTCCTTTTATTTTACCCCTTCGTGTCCCACTATTCCTAAAGGTTTTGTTTTTGTGAACAGGAAAACAAGGAATCTTAATACTATTTTTTGTTACCTTACCCTACTTATCTATTATTAGGGTAACATCTTTATAAATTCCTTGTCTATCCTATCCCTTTCGCATATAAAACTGCTAATCTAAACAAACTATTTCGCTGTTTCATATATTTCATGCTATTTAATCAGTGCTACTTTTCAAGCCGCCTATCATTTGCATTCATTGCGCCTATTTTACGACTTGAAAGTCATCGCTAGCATTTAATCATTATATTACCCACTATTGAACAGTTGTAATTTAAATAGCTGAACCTATTCCTTTAAACGTAGTCATACTTTAAATTAACATTCTTGTTCAGATATATATACATACCTACGCAATAATCTGAGCTTAACTTCTCAATTCATGCAAAGTCACTTCATGTTATCCACTATTTAGTTGTTTATGCACGCAAATAAATTAGTTATCACTGATTCACTATAGCATAAACACTCGCTAAATCCCATATTGTGCTAATCAAGCTATTATTTTGCATAAATTAACTAAATTCACTATCGCCCTTGCTTTCCGTTATTATTTATACGAGAATATCTACAAGTCATTCCAACAATCTATTCCAGCTACCGTGCGGCGGTCGCTTGAGACTGTCATCGCATCCCGTATCGCTGCTAGCACTGTTGGCTCACGTCGTCCTGGTGCTGAGCGCGGGCGACGGACGGCGACCATCCCACCTTTCACCGCACATCAGCTGACTTGAACCGGTTCCCGTCACAGCGGCTACGAAGCGAGGAGCGTATCGTATGCAATTCTTATTTATTTAATTAGCACATAACTGATTGTTTTGATTGTTTGCGCATTAACTTTACTAGTATGGAGGCAACGTATAAAACTCTTAATTTAAAACGCGCGTCAATTAGAGGCCGTGTTACAAAATTTAATAACCAATTAGAAGAATTAAAAGCTAAAAAGCTCACTCCTACGGAAGTTAACGTACTGACACAACGATTAGTTAAAATTGAGGCTTTATTTGGCGAGTTCGATAGCGTGCAGAATCAGATTGAATCATTAGATGAAGATAATTTAAGTTTAGAGTTGGATACCAGAGAAGTTATCGAATAAGCTTTCCACAATTCGATCGCAAACGCTCAGGAAGTTATTTCCGTAAACAGTACGACAAAAAAGTCGTCGCTTGAGCACAGCAGTATTTTCACAGCTGATGAGGATGATCACGAAGTTATCGGCTTTCGTTTACCAGTAATTAAAATTAATAAGTTTGATGGTACATTCAATAAATGGTTGGAATTTCGTGATACCTTCAGTTCCTTAATACATAATAATACAAAAATAAAAAACATACATAAATTTCATTATTTAAATTCTTATTTAGAGGGTGAAGCTGCTCGTGTAATCTGTAATTTGGAAGTTTGCGACAGTAATTATTCTGAGGCATGGTGTCTTCTTTGCGAGCGTTATAATAATGTTCGTCAATTAATAAATAACCATTTGAAGTCCTTGTTTACTATTGAGCCGTTGCGTGAGTCTGACAAGTCATTAAGATTTCTTGTAGACCACGTCACAAAAAACCTACGTGCTTTAAATACGTTAAAGCAGCCAACTGATCATTGGGATACCCTGATAGTATACATGCTCTCAGCGAAATTAGATAGTAATACGCGTGTTAAATGGGAGGAGTACATTCAAGCTAATGTTAGTGCTTCGGATATGCCTAGCCTAGAGGAGTTTATGACGTTTATTAAAGGCCGCGCTGAAGTTTTGGAGTCTGTTTACCGCAGTAAACAAGACAAAGGTGCGAAGTCAACTCCGAATTACAATCAAGGCACCAAACAAAATCCCGTTACTTACACTAAGGCATTAGTTAGCGCTGAGCAGGGTGACTCATTATCAACCACGTCTCAAAGGTGTATTTTTTGTAATCAATGTCATCGTAATTATGAGTGCTCACAATTTCAATCGAAATCTATTGAGGATAGGCTTTCATTAGTGTCCGATTTAAAGTTATGTCCCAACTGTTTGCGTAAAGGCCATAATACGCGTGCATGCAAGCTTCCAGGCACATGCAAAATATGCAAAAAGCGTCATAACACCTTTTTACACAAACCTACAGATTCCGACACTAATATTACAGTCACTAATGTTGCAGTCTCTAAGTCAGTTTCGATGTCAGCTGTTTCCGCTTCTGAGACACTATTATGTACAGCTTTGGTTGATATTTTTAATCCCACTACAAATAATTGTATCACTACTAAAGCCCTGTTAGACAACGGCAGTCAATCTAGTTTTATTACGGAAGCTCTTAAACAAAAATTAAATTTAACTTCTTCCACGTCCGACATTAGGAATGTTGTCGGCATTTGCAACACTATTGTCAAGCTTAATGCTGAACGTTGCAATGTTCGTATTCATTCTAAGGTAGGTTCTTTCAGCGTTATGACGTCATGTTTAGTGATACCCCAAATATCGGGTAAAATACCTAAATCTTTTGTGACTATAACACACCTTAACTTGAAGTCTTTTGAACTAGCAGACCCCAGCTTTTATGAGCCGTCTGACATAGGACTACTCATCGGTGCTGACCTATTTTGGTCTATTATTGGTACCAAACAGCACTCTCTAGGCAGAGGAAATCCTATTCTACATGATTCCAAATTGGGATGGCTCATCGCAGGTCCCATGCACTACAATCAAAATGACTATTTTAATCTAAACTCTTCAATAAAATGTAATTTTGTAAGTATTGAAGACAGCAATAATTTAATTGAGCTTCACAATGATTTGAAGAGGTTTTGGGAGCTTGAAAGCTTGCCACAAAAACCCCTTCTTACAGACCAAGAGAAAGCTTGCGAACAACATTTTTTGCAGCACACAAAACGCACTGAAGATGGTCGTTTTTGTGTCAAGCTGCCACTGATCGACGAACCAGACTGCCTAGGCACTTCCTATTTTATGGCCAGGCGGCGATTTATAAACCTGGAGCGTCGCTTTCGCAAGCAACCAGAGCTTAAGTCCGCCTATGTAGACTTCATCGAGGAGTATCGCAAACTTGGACATCTAGAAATATCTGAGGTAGACCGACCTGAGTTTGCCTATTTTGTTCCGCATCATCCTGTCATTCGTGAAGACAGCGAGTCAACACGTCTCCGCGTCGTCTTTGACGCATCAGCTCGCACCTCAGCTGGTTTGTCTATAAACGACATTCAAATGATAGGCCCTACAGTTCAAGACTCTCTTTTCAATATCCTCATCCGGTTCCGGCAATATCGCTATGTATTGTCGGCGGATATTGAAAAAATGTACCGGCAGATTTTAGTAGATGAGTCTGACCGAAACCTACAGCTGATTTTATGGCGTGATGCGGAGGACAAACCATTACAAACACTCAGGCTTAATACGGTCACCTACGGATTTGCAAGCGCTAGCTTCCTTGCCACCAGGTGTCTCTGGCAAGTAGGTGAGGAATGCGACGATGACGTGATTAAAACGGTCATACAAGAGGACATATATGTTGATGACTTACTAACTTCTAGTGATGATGACCATCAATTACATTCAATACAGAAATCAACATATGTGGCTCTTTCTAAGGCTGGTTTTAATCTACGTAAGTACCGATCCAACTTACCTTCTTTACTGTCTTCAGATGCTGTACAGTCATCCGGCAACTTGACGTTGAGTCAGTCCACACATACGCTGGGCCTAGATTGGATTCCTTCGTCCGACAGTATTCATTTTCCTATTGCGGTGGATCAGTCTAATGTCATCACTAAGCGCACTATACTTTCTTCAACTTTCAAGATCTTCGATCCCTTGGGGCTCCTATCCTTGTCCACTATCGTTCCCAAAATTTTAATTCAGACCTTATGGTCCCTCAAATTGGACTGGGATGATCCCGCTCCAAAGGAAGTTGTTGATGTCTGGAGACCTTTTATTGAGGGACTTAAATGCCTTTCTTCACTATATATACCTAGATGGGTATCAATAGCACATCCAGTCTCTGTTGAGATTCATTGTTTTTGCGATGCATCGCAACGCGCCTACGGTGCATGCTTGTATCTTCGCTCTATAACTAAAGAAGGACAAGTACATGTCCAACTTTTATGTGCGAAATCTCGCGTTGCCCCAGCATCCAGCCCTATTACGATTCCTCGTCTCGAGCTCTCAGGTGCTCTTCTTGCAGCTGAAATGAGCTCATCTGTGACCCAAGCTCTGCGACGTGAAATATCGCGTCATGTCTATTGGACTGACTCTAGCGTTGTACTTAGTTGGTTGCGCAGCGGTTCTTCTAATTTAAAGGTATTTGTTGCCAACAGAGTCGCCGCTATTAGAGAGTTGACTGACGCTAATTCATGGCACCACGTTCCTACAGAACACAACCCAGCCGACCTGCTATCCCGTGGCGTGAACCCACAACAGGTCGCTGCATGCGATATGTGGTGGCATGGACCTAAGTTTCTATTGTTGCCCGAGTCCGAATGGCCTCCTATGCAGTCACAGACTATTATTGAGACGAAGGATTTGCCAGAAATTAAAGCCCATCCCGTTGCTATTTCTAATAATAATCAATCAATTATTAATTTTAATAAATATTCCAAATTAAAAAACTTACAACATATTTTAGCCTATGTACACAGATTTATATATAATTGTAAAAATCCAAAAAATAAAACTAAAGATTCCTTAACTACTGTCGAGCTTAATAAAGCTCTCAATGCATTAATTTATATTTCCCAATTAGAGTCATTCCCTAAAGAATACGATTTATTATTAAAGGGAAATTCCCTAAACCCTAAGTCGCATATTTCGGCACTCAATCCCTTTCTACATGAAGGAATCATTAGAGTAGGTGGTCGAATTCAGGCATCTGAATACAGCTTCGACATGAAGCATCCCATGTTGTTAAGCCCTAAACACTATTTTACCCAACTTTTATTCCGACAGGAACACCTACGGCTCCTACATCTGGGGCCACAGGCTTTACTAGCTTCTATTAGAACGCGTTTTTGGCCTATTGGTGGAAGAAGCCTGGCTAGACGTACTGTGTACAATTGCACCGTATGTAGGCGTTTTAAGGGTCAGACCATGAAAAATATAATGGGTAACCTACCTGCTCAGAGACTAATGCCCGACTATCCTTTTATTACAGTAGGGACTGATTTCGCTGGGCCATTTATGATCACGGATCGCAAGGGTCGTGGTTGTAAAATAACAAAATGTTATTTATGTATTTTTATATGTTTTAGATATAAGTGCATCCATTTAGAGGCAGTCAGTGAGCTGTCAAAGGACGCTTTTATTTTAACTTTAAAACGTTTTGTGTCTCGGAGAGGACTACCAAAGCAGATATTCTGCGACAATGGTGGAAACTTTGTTGCTGCTTCAAAGGAGCTTAAAGAGTTTTTTGAAGCTAATGCCAACCCTATCGCTGATTTTGCCGCTAGCGAAGGCGTCGAATTTTGTTTCTCGCCTGCATACGCTCCTCACTTCAATGGGTTGATGGAGGCCGGTGTAAAGTCAGCCAAATTCCATCTGGCTAGGATATTAGGGACTACGCACCTAACCTATGAGGAATTGTCATCTCTGTTCACTCAAATAGAATGCATCCTTAATAGCCGCCCCCTATGTCCATTGAGTTCCTCTCCCACAGACTATTATCCCTTGACCCCGGGCCACTTTTTGATTGGTAGACCACTAACCTCGCTGCCATCTCCGTGTCTACAATTTGCTAATGCCAATCGTCTCGACAGATTCCAGCGCATCGAGCAGTATAAGCAACATTTTTGGCGACGCTGGAGCCACGAGTACATCGCAGAGTTGCAGTTGAGGACGAAGTGGCGCACGAGGTCTAAGGACAACTTACAAGTTGACGACCTAGTCCTCTTGAAAGAGGAAAACGCTCCACCACTCTATTGGCGTCTCGGACGTGTAAGGAGACTGTTCACTGGAACTGACGGATTGACGCGCGTCGCAGATATAGATACTGCAAGAGGGATTGTGCGTCGCGCCCTCAATAGAATCGTCCTACTACCGAAGCCTGACGAGTTGGAGGATCTTGAAAGCTGTTAAGCTTTCCAGCGCCGGGAGTATGTCGGCGCCGTTACGACAGCACCGAAGGTGTTTGCGGGGAGTACAAGAAGCGCGGGGGTCTTTCCGGTTCCAACGGCCTAAAGCACCCACCGCGCCTGTAAACGCACTCGCCGATAGCTCGCGAACCGATCGCCACCAAACTTTTTGTATACTACTTTTTATTTTAATACACAAATTTGCCTATCGTGTGAGTCGCCTATTTTATTTATGTTCCCTACTGAACAATAGGGTCGAGCCTAGAATTATAGAATAATAATTTATTGGGATCTTAACACCAAGCTGCTGCTGAGTATTTTAAAGACCAAGGCTCCTGCCGAGCGATACAACCCTATTATATTTGGGCTTGGCACCGACTTCAAACAGATCACTTACCTACTAAATACTAAATTATACCTTGCAGGTATAATTTAGTATAAATTATACCTGCAAGCATATTAGGTTTAATTGAAAATTTGTAAAAGAGAATTATTACACATTTCTATCCGTATCCGTTTATTATTCGTTTTTTAGTGCTGATGTTTATTTTTTGATGTCGATTTTACTTTCTTTTTAAAGTGTTTATTCTTTACAATTCAAGACCTCGAACTTGGAGAGTACATAAAGTCGGTTCCCGTTGTCACACGAACAACTATGACAGTTGTTAGTGGTAGTCAGAAGCCCAATAAATCCTGACAACTAGTTTGTTCTCAGGATATCGGTATTGCTCGGAAATTGTGTTGCGGAGGTTGGACTTTCTTCAGACCTCGTATCATGTAATATACTGTTATTCAGCCGCATAGTAAATATCCGCAATATTAGTTGGGGGAATGCTCGGAGGATGACGATTAAGAATTACAATTACATTAAATCAAATAAAATATTCATTGTTTACTTTCCTGCTGTCAAATCAAACACATTTTAGGTGAATATTTCAATTGCTTTTGAAATAGATTTTGAAAAAACAACATCGTTACCATTTAAACTTAAAAAAAATAAAAAACTTATAAATGAAGGTTTTATTTTGAACGACGTGAGTCGACCCGTACCTATAGTTATAATGGCATTCTAATGTTTTTTTAATATCTGCATGGATTGGATGAACATTTTGCTAAATAACAAAAACGGTATATTATCTTTGTTCGTTCAGTTACACCAGCATCAACACATTACCGTCCCACTGCTGGGCACGAGTGTCCTCTCAGATTGAGAGGAATTAGTCCACCACGCTGGGCTAGTGCGGGTTGGCAGACATTACACGAGAAAATTCTCTAAGGCATACAGGTTTCCTCACGCTGTTTTCGTTCACCGTTTTAAGAAGTGATAATTTATTATTAATAAGTACATGCTGAAAATCAGCCCTGTGGAGATTTGTCTCCACAGTGTTAGTGCTGAGCTTACCCCAATTGCCAAAATAACCCTTGCATTTTGTTTTAGTTTTTTTTTGTAACCGATTTCTGGCAATAAGTCATTTTTATTATTATTATTACATGAATTATAAAA
The DNA here is from genome assembly GCA_964056405.1 of Acronicta alni. Lineage (NCBI taxonomy): Eukaryota > Metazoa > Arthropoda > Insecta > Lepidoptera > Noctuidae > Acronicta > Acronicta alni. Next base: position 6,749,159 of record OZ043913.1, read on the forward strand.
GTCAGAGGCGCGTACCTTAGGTTCAAACTCGAGATCTTTTATTTGATAGTCCAGTGGTAAAGAAATTACTAGGCTATCACAGCTTGTCAGTTATATAGATATCATTTATCCAGTCTCTGCACTCGGTATGTATACATTATAATTCTCTCCGATGCACATTGTATAATTAGATTACTAATATCCAGCCAGCCAGACATATCAGAAAATGTACTCAAGTTAGTTTAATAATAATTAATATAGCTACGGCATTTCCAACGTCTTCCTGCCTTTAAATAGATTGTGATCAATCAGGTTTCCGCTGTTATTGTATCAACTCCCACCACCTCCCACTAACTCACTAACTCACTCGGGCAGAATTAATATAATATTCCACAGACTAGACACATAGTTATTTACTTCTATTTATAAAGAATGATTCCGAAAAGCGGATAATAAGGAATACTTTTGTTCAATAACTCTAAAGGTGCATTCACACCGCAGTTACTTTTTGTGGAGCAACAGAATGCAACACGATAACATTAGTAACACTCTTTAACTTTTTCGACTGCTTGTTACTCTTTGTTGAATGATCGCATCCATGCCGCCAATAACATAAAGTAACAAGTAGTAACCAGCGAGTTGCACAGCATATGTTCACGAAATAACAAATGTTATCCACCTTGTGTCATGTCAAGTCATGTCATGTCATGTCAAATAAAAACTCGAAGTTATCACCGTACGCACTAATTACGATTAAAAAAAATTATAATTATTGTCTGAAGGAGCACAGCTCAATAGATTGTCGGACGATACTAAAGAATGTGATAATATTAAAGCTCAGCGAATATGTATGCACACTATAACTTTTAACAATACGGAGGTAATTATTGTACTACGTTATTATACTAGTGAACTGTAAGTTTTTATGATAAATAAATTTCTTTAAACCGATGTTAACGTAACTTTACCTAACACGGCAACATAAACTAATAACAAATAACTTTTTGTTATCGAATGTTATTGCCCACTAACAGTTAGAAACGTTGCTCCTCAAAAATTAACTGCGGTGTGGATGCATCTTTAGAAATAAGAAACAAACACTTTATCTTATATTTTTTTTCGCGTGAAAATTATAAAAGGTGTCCTTCGTATCTCATAAAAGAAAAGACGGAGGGTTATCGGCGCACTCCTACCGACTAAAAACCTATGGTCATCTCTAACACACTGAGGAGGGGGCTCCGAGATCTCTAATTAACGTAACAGTAGCCTCCTGTGATTTCCTGTCGTTCAACCTTTTGTTTGGTTGTTGAGCTAAATTATAGTCGAGCTACACAATGACTGATGCATGCGTGCTGTCAGCTAGGACGGAGATGTGGATATGAATTAACAGTATACCTTCAGTGGCCAGTAAGGTTTAATGTCAACGACCAACTAGTATTCCTACAACGATTATTAGGTCAAACAGAAAATATGAGCTTTGATGAAAAGGTAAATTTTAAAATAGGTTTTAAGATAAAAATCCTCATAAGTACAGACGCCAGCAGGTCAAGCTATCCAAAACTGTCAAATTTTCACAATTTAATATGAACCGTTTTGTTTTGTTGAAAATCAATCTAAGAAATTTGACAGATTGTGGTAGCTTGACGTGCTGGCCTCTGTACATACTACCTTACCCGTAATCGCCAAAGAGTGAGGCCGAGGTGTGCACTCAACAGCTCGATGAAATATATTTAGACACTGTTATAGCAGTGATAGCCTAGTGATATGACCATTGGACTGCCAAGTCAATGGTTTCAAGTTCGAATCCAAGGTACGAACCACTGACTTTTGGAATTCATGTGCGTATTAATAATAAATTATCACTGCTTAAAATGGCGAAGGAAAACATCGTGAGGAAACCTGCATGCCTTAGAGAATTTTCTCGTGTGATGTCTACCAACCCGCACTAGGCCAGCGTGGTGGAATATGATCTAATTCTTCTCAAGATGAGAGGAGACTCGTGCCCAGCAGTGGGACGGTAATGGGTTAAAGTAAAGTAATAATTAGATAAGACTCGCTTAAACGGTGAAGGAAATTATCTTAACCCGTACTGGGGCAGCTTGATAGACTACAGCCATTAGGCTGTAGTCTATCATATCGGTAAACCTGTGTCACAGGCGGGACGTGCTGAACTGATAACATAGTAAAATACTACAATTTGTAATAACTAATAAACCAAACAGTAAATAAATTACATAACATTTAATTAACATAAATTAGAAAATTTAAAAATGATGAAAATAATAATAACAAGATAAATTATTTATTTTGATACCCTATGTTATAATATTAATTAGTGCTTCGGTCTCATCATAGGTCAAGGATGGTAAATGTTTGTACACTACTGATTTAGTACTATGATAATATTAAGGGCATATTATGGATAAATTATTATTAAGTCTATTGTACAGGAAAGGCCCTAAAAAATAATAAAACCTATTTGTGAAAACAAACCTTGACTCGGAAAGTGAGGTACACACAATATCTTTCCGTCTCTTGGTGTTAGTAACGTATTCATTATATGGTAGGGTGGCGTGTAGCTTAAGCACAATGTGCATTATGAAAAAATATTACTAACTAGTTTTCCGCCCGCGGCTTCGCCCGCGTCGAGTTCGGTTATATCGCGTTTCCAAGAGAATCTTCAAAAGTCCGAGATAAAAACTATCCTATGTTCTTTCTCAAGGTCAACTCTATCTCTGTACCAAATTTCATTAAAATCAGTTCAGTGATTTAGACGTGAAAGCGTAACAGACAGACAGAGTTACTTTCGCATTTATAATATTAGTAGGGATTTTAAACTTGCCAAGAAGGTTTCTATTTAAAGTTGCATAGCTGCTTACCGCTTCACTTAACGCATCTGTTCTTCGCATGGATTTTTTCAATGAATAATTCCTTTGGAATGGATCATTTAAATTTAGTACCCTTAGCATATTCTCAGCAATTTTCTCATGATTAATCGGAAATGGATCTTTATTTGATGTAGAGAACATTAATGACATTGGGACGAGATCCGGGGTGTAACCTTGTCACATGTAGTCTGTAAAATAATATATTATTCTCTCAAATTAACCAAACATCTATCTCTAATAAATTGCATTGTAATGAAATCAAATTGATCCAACGGTGACATTATTTGTTGGAACGAAGTTCCTTATCGCGCGTTGTGAAAGGGGGCTAGACGGAAAAAATTCTTACGAAAAGTTGTCACGACACTTTTTGCTTGTCAACAATATTTGAATTTCGAATTATTGAGTGAATGACAATATTTGAATTTCGCGCGTTGTGAATTGTTGAGTGTATACAGGTTTTTTTATTTTTAATTATTAAATTTTAATGAAAGGAACTTCGTTCCATCCGGGTTTCCCTTGACACCTCTCAAGTTTTTTACATTTATTGTGGTTAAATCGATTCGACAGCGATGGGTCAGTTTTAACGCTGATCAATAAATAGCCTGCAAGGTTAAGGTTACCGCAGTTTGTTTATACATGGGTGATCAATTTTAATACACAGTGCTCGGCGAGGAAACGTTGTGTTGGCAGTGGGGAGGACTTTGACCCTTATACTGCCAACCCAACTATTCCGTATCTTTCCTTTTACAGGGTCGGCTACGCGCAAGTGATACTCCTAGTGTTACAAGCGTCTATAGGCTACGGTAACCGCTTACCATCAGGTGGGCCGTATACATGTTTGCCACCTTAATGGTATATAAAAAAACATCAATATCAGTCCTCCAGGTCTCGGAGACCACGCAACACTTTGCTATCATACGACCACCTTTGTTTCACGTACGGTTAATCCTCATGGATCTTCTGCTACCTAAGAAGGTGTCAGGTAAACACCGCACTTTCCTTCGATTCGAAGTCGGTATCTTGGAAGTTCAATGGCGCTAGGGTATCATTGCTTCCTGTTATTATATAGACAGTAAATATAAGCCTTTACAAACTGTTGTTACTTTCCTCTGTCTTGAACCGTCTCCTTTGTTGAAATCACTACAACAATAATAATACTCACAGAATGGATTAATTTAACAAGCAACTGTCCTCCTTTATGACATTTGCGGCAATTTTATTACAAAGCCTCCTTTTTTTAGGATTATGTTGCTTTATTCTTTGATTTTCGTAAAGGTATAGGTAGCGGCTGAGCGTAATCGTTCGTCAACATCTAAAGCCGCTTCAGCTTCAATAGACATCATTCGCCCACTCAAGTTTTGAACAATAGGATTCACAACTGTGACGTTATCGGAACATCCCATGTAAACATTATATCCTATATAAACATCCTATATACCAAGAGAATAATTATTAGCCCTTTGAATAAAACTTGTTATAAACCCTGTGTATCAAATCGTTTTGTCTTGTTTCGTTCAAATATGAATTTATTTATACTTAGTTTATAAACTTTTAATTGCGGAATGTAGCCATTTTACCCAGCCCATATTTGACATTCCTATTTAAAACTAGTGGAATTCATTAGAAATTTTGTAATATGAATTAATCATAATATAAAATGTCTGACTTTGACTTTATGATCATCAAAACTAGGCAATCTAGGTCCCACGATCTCCACAATCCAACTTCAGGATAATACTGCCAGGTTACCAGGTGTTCCGGCCTATACGCCTATTATGATAATAAGACCGTACCGTATCAAGGAAGGTTGCTAATTAAAACGTGCAGGCGTCAACGTAGATATACTTGAAACTAACCGCCATCCGCACTTCTTCTTTGTCGATAAGTACTATGTCTGATACGAACAGCTTATCCTTAGCTTACCTAAATTTTATTTTCCCTAAATATGTATTCTAAATCCATAATTACGAGTTTTATTTGGCTCCATTGTTTCAGCGAAGACACCAGGTTTTTTGGGGTTTCACGAACCCTACCACCGCATAGAAGAAATATTAACACTGACTACCAATAGTGGTTCCAGAACTCTGCCGTGCAGACGCTAAACCTCGGTAAGAGCAAAAATGCGGTTTCGAGAAAAACGCAAAAAACTTTTTGAGCCTGTTTTTTTATATACTTAACGAATATTGTATGATTGCAATTTTCGTTGGTAATAGGAGGAAAAGAATATAAAGATTGTACCCGTGAGATAAAATCGTATTATTTTCAATATGTTTAGAATAAAACGATTTTTTTCAAAATCATGGCAGATACTGCACTCAAAAAACATCACATATACCAAATAAAATGCAGTAATTGTACTTTATACTGCATTTTTTTTTACGTAATTTAGAAAAAAAATTCAACCCTAAGGGTAGGAAAACAGGAGATGATTGATTGTTCGCTCACTGATTGTAAGGTATTACCAAGCATAACTTTATACAGAGTAGTCCGATATTGATAATTATTTTTATTGGATAGGGTATACCTCGAACTAGGTCCCATATAAATTTGAAAAAAAAAAACCAGTCTTAAGTGGGAAAATAGGGGTGATTTATTGTTCACGCACAGATTTTAATGCTGAGTTGTGTATTATAATTAAATCAAAAGTAATCATAAATTAAGTATGTAGTAATTAGTAGATTATAGCCATAAAAAAATATAAAATAAAACTTTTTAACAAAAAAATTAAACCGCCGAAAAACTGAAAAGCAAAAAATAATAAACGTTTATTATTTAACCATAATAACTAAGTTCATAGACTAGTAAGTATACTTTATACTGCATTTTTTTTTACGATTTGTGGTACTAAAACAATTAAAACGCAGTATCAGACTTACTTTACTGCATATTAATTGGTGTCTTCTAACATAAATTGTACATGCTATGCAGTAAGTAATGACTTTGCGTAAAATTTTAAGTAACTACGCGGTAATGATGATTATAAAAAGTATCTTATGTTAATACATAGGACCAACATCCTGGGTATAAGCTATCTCCATTCCCAAATCATCAAAATCCGTCCAGCCGTGGTTCTTGAGTTATAAACTAAGTATGTAACTACGGGTTACTTTATATAAGTATAATAGATGTTAACGCGTAAATTTCTTCATATCTAGTAAATAAATAGTTTACCACTTTATACTTTAAAGAGAAAACAATATTATGCATTGTAATTAGTAAGCCCATGAAAATGCACATTAATTTTGTCATAATCTGTTGATTTCCATTTTTTAGCCCATAATGATTTTTTCAACGTTTCATTGTTTATATAACTGTCTGCATATTTATTTGTCTCAATAATCATTTAATTTATCAAATGATCTTTATAAATAAATAATTTACTAATATTTTTGCTTGCTTTCTGCCTGCAAAAGGAAATTTGCAGGCAGAAAGAACATTTATTTCATTAATTTGTTAGTAAAATCTAAAATTATATGTTTCGGGGTCTATAATATAATATTGGGGACATTTTACGCAGCACCATCTACTCCTAAACTAAGAAGAGCTCATACTATGGGTACAATGACAATGGATATTATACTTATACACTTTTTTACATTTATAATACAAGCAATAATACTTAAGAAACACCCTGACAAGCACAAACACTTATGGTGATCAGCAGTTCGAGACTCTAACCACTAGACTATAGATGACTGGGTCTATCCATTCGTCTTGTAAATGAATGTGGTCAACGTTTATTGCATTTGTCACAAGAAGTAAAATTAAAAGAATCAACCGATGAAGTTAAATGAGAGTAGTTACTTTCATCATCATGGGTTTTCTGAGTCTGAATATCATCATCATCATGTAAGTATGTAAAGGTTGTTCATCTAAGTGAGCATATATTTTATTAATACTGAAGGTCATATTCCTAGGTATTAATTATCTATTTACATAATGTATAAAAAAAAAGGAAAATGAAAAGAACTAATAAATAATTATCACGTCCAAGCGTCAAAGTATTCCTCCACATCGCTGTCATCTGGTAACGTTCCCAGAAGACTGGCCGCATTGTCACGTTGAATGGCAATGCTAATTCGTTGACCCAAGAATAAACTAGCCCTCTGGTCGCGCGAAGCGTCAATAAGTTTTTTGGTAATTTCTTTAAAAAGGAGTCGCGCACTCGGGCATCACGACCCAAGCGTTTCGACCCCAAACGGCTCAAAATAATAGCTCCCGTTGAGGTTACTATATTTATTTTTATAGTGAGCATATTGGTTGTTTCCTGGAGGCTGTAGTGGAGGTTGACAACTCTCCTGAATGGTCGCATTATCAGTAAATATGATTACAGTTTATCGTCTTTTTCTGCGTATTCTCCCCGACTGAGATCCAAGATGCTAGCTTCGTATTGGTGACTTGTCGATGGACTCATATTATCATATACAACACGTGGCTAGATATGCCCTAATCTCTTAGGTATACAGAAATTACTCAATGTAGTTCTCTGGCAAAAAACAAGGCCTGTTATCGAAATATCGCTGAAAGAAGCACAGCGACTTTTTTCTCCGGTGCTACAAACATTTTGCAAAACACTGGGGCTGCTAAATTGCGAGTTCTGGGCACTTTCTATGGTTGTTGCCGATAATTTTGTAGGTTTTTGTATTTGTACATCTGAAATGATAGGTTTCTGCTGCTGCACGAATTTGCGGAACACTGTTACCTCTTTCGTATTCTTCTTATTAATGTGTGGTGTCCGCTTAGCAACACTGAATTAAGCGCTAGGCGTGCATGAGCGACAAATCCGACTAGATTGCAGTAAGCCACCCCACGAAGGCAGTAAAATTTAGGGGGATCACATAAGTTACCAATTACATTGCAGTAAAAGACAGTTTTAACTGCATTCTATTTAGTTTTATACTATGTGGAAATAGGTAATAGTACATAATAAAATGCAATATTTTAGCACTTTGTTGCGTATTAATAATATGAATAAAAATAGAGATCAAGTATGCAGTATAAATATTTTCAGTACATTTGCGTCTTACTGCATTTAAATTTTTATGTACCTAATACTCGTTTTTTAAGTACAGTTTACAGATATTTTGTGGTAATAGAGATATTTACTGCAATTTACCTGGGAAAGCGACAGTTCATAGGAGAAATAAAATGTAGTAATAGCACTTACTGCATTTTACATAGTTTATTGGTTGATTTTGGATTAAAATTATAGATACTGCATTCACACTTTTGGGGGTTTCTGTCCTTGTAGTTATCCAGATTAAAAACTGGTTAGATTACCGTGTTCCTTATGACGTGGCCATTCAGGTTCACATTATAACTAAAAATCGTCAAAATAGCTCCTACTGCGGTTTACCGTCTGCACGGCAGACCTGGGTATTTTTGTAGAACACAGCATAGATTTTTTAAAAATCCACGACCTTGATAAGTCCGCAACATGATAAACTTTTAGATGGAATCTGGGTAATTTACCCAAAAATAGGACAATTTTCTTCTTTAAAATACGTGTAGCTACCATTATGATTTATAAACAAAAACAAACACAAAAAAAAAAAACAGTGCTGGCACATTTCACCCGCATATAAAAGAGTTGTGGAAGCTCATTTAAAAGCTGGGAGTCGGTACTGCATCCTCATAATACAGTTTTGTAGACAGAAGCGTATAATTAGCTAGATCTTTACGACACCAGGAAAAGCACAGGATAATTTTTCGATTCAAAAACATGCAGTATGGTCGCGGACAGAAAAAGCAGTGATAGTAGTGTTATGACCATTGGACTGCCAAGTCCAAGGTCTCGAGTTCAGACACGGATCTCTTCTCAGATTGAGACTGATTAGGATATAATCCACCACGCTGGCCTAGTGCGGGTTCGCAGACTTCACACGCCGTGGAAAAAATCTCTAAGACATCCACACCTCATGAGGTTTTCCTTCACCGTTTAAGCGATTGATAATTAATTTCGAAAAGTCAGTACGTACCACTAAAAAATAATGTGCTGAAATTACTTTTCCTGTTTTAGGGGTACCTACAGTAACCCGTGGAAATTACTGTATTTATATGAGATTTAAAAAATGAGCTATATAGTACAATAATGCAGTTTAAGATGACTACGCGCTAATGATACTATAATGTTTACGCTGTAGTTGCTGCAGCCCGTACACAAAATGCTTGTTTGTCATTTTATCAACCGACGAAAAACAGAAAACCGAGGAGGTTCTCAATTCGACGTGTATATATTTTTTTTATGTATGACCACGTATAACTTTTTTCTGTGTAGTCCGATTTTGATAATTCTTTTTTTATTGGAAAGGGTATACCCCGAAGTTGGTCCCATATAAATTTAGAAAAAAAATCCAACCCTAAGGGTAGGAAAACAGGAGATGATTGATTGTTCGCTCACTGATTGTAAGGTATTACCAACCATAACTTTATACAGAGTAGTCCGACTTTGATAATTCTTTTTATTGGATAGGGTATACCTCGAACTAGGTCCCATATAAATTTGAAAAAAAAACCCACTCTTAAGTGGGAAAATAGGGGTGATTTATTGTTCACGCACAGATTTTAATGCTGAGTTGTGTATTATAATTAAATCAAAAGTAATAATAAATTAAGCATGTAGTAATTAGTAGATTATAGCCATAAAAAAATATAAAATAAAACTTTTTAACAAAAAAATTAAACCGCCGAAAAACTGAGAAGCAAAAAATAATAAACGTTTCTTATTTAACCATAATAACTAAGTTCATAGACTAGTAAGTATACCTAAGTAATTTTGAGTCGGCGCCAATTTTTTTGGAATGTTAATGTTCATCGCTGCAGATTTCACGTTTCAATTTTAATTTGAATTTGGCTATTTCTTTAAATTTAAAGTAATTTAGTGATCTTTGTTCATCGATTGTTTGACGCCGACTTAAAATTACTTAGGTATACTTACCTTAGTATATGAACTTAGTTATTATGGTTAAATAAGAAACGTTTATTATTGTTTGCTTTTCAGTTTTTCCGCTGTTCAACTTTTTTGTTAAAAAGTTTTATTCTAATAATAACAATATAATTAACTTTTTTAAAATAAAATTGGTTTCACACTGATACACAGAACTGATGCGTAATAAGAATGACTAAAAACTATTTGAAATATGCATATTTACATTTTAAAATATTTATATTTCTGTTAATGACATTTCTGGTATGTTTAGATTTTAATAATTAGTTCCTAAGATGTTGCCGTGTCCTAACAGGGTTCATGTTTGATTCCTAAATATGTTTAAATAACTTGTTACATCATTAATGCAATGAAGATAATATATGATTATGATTATGCTCAGATACCCACATTAAACGAGAGAAAAATTAGTTAAATCTGTTCTACTTAGTTCAACTTTTTACTAAAATAACTTACTAAGCTCCATACTTATTATGAATGTAAAATGATAACCTAAATTCTGAAATGGAATTTCTAATAGAATGAACATCGACCGGCTGCCACCGCCGCCGGCCAGGGTAAACTACAGGTAACTAAAATTATCGAGTTTAAAGGATATTTTGGTAGTATTTATAATTATAAGAAAAGTCGGTCACATCTCTACTTTTAAACCAAATATGTTTAAAGAAATTTATGCTCAAAAAGGACATAGTCACTTATATGAGAACATAAGTTCAGTACTACTTCAATGCATTCAGGATTATGTTTTATCTCCAACTTAGTTTAATATTTATTTAGCATAATTATGTTGAGCCAGTTTTTTTCTGAATACATTAAAGAGTTTAGATTTTTTATTGTTGCAGGTAGTTTATTATAAAGTTTTGCGCCTTCATAAGTGAATATTTTTTTGCTGTAGTTTGTTATGAACTTGGATCTAAAAAACTACCACGGCGCTGGCGCATACTTCGCTGTGTTGTTTGCTTCAACCGTGTAAAGGATAAGTTAGTAAGTTGGAGAGAGTTGGTCAATATTTTTCTGACAAGTATACAAGTGTTATAAATATTTAATTGTATTATGTTCATTATTTTGGCGTCTTTGTATATTTTTGAAGTTGTAGTTAGGAAGAGTTGGAGATAGTGAAAGAGTATTTTTGATTTGGAGATTGGCTAGATTCGTTTTAGCTGCCCCAGATTTCAATTAAATATATTAGATGTGGTTTAACAAGGGAATTGTAAATGGTAATAACGAATTTGACGCGGGATACAGCGTACGATGTGTCGAATATATCTTTGTCTATCCCCTAGATATTTATATATGGACGTCAAACTTAGTCAGTGCAATATTATAGAACGTGCAAACACGCGATCCAGACATAGACAATCATTGGTGATTCATTTCATATACTTATTCATTGCGGCTTAGTGGTCTGGTGTACCTAACCAGAATTCTATGCCCACAGTGAAATTATTCCTTCGCTAAAATAACTATGGAAAATGCCAATAAATAATCTAATAATTAATCCAATTGATAAAACTGTTCAATAGCAACTTGAGCAACTAGTTTTGGATCATCCTGTTTTTTTAAGTTAAAATTAGGTTTACATAGGTACTTACATAAAATGTTTAGCACTTGTAACTGGTCTTAGGCTCAGCGTAGACCGAGAGCAGCGCAGCGGAGAGGAATTTCCGAACTTTAAATCTATGGATATAAAGGCGAGTATACGCCGCACGAGCATCTTTTGTCATGTTCAAACATTTATGCACTATATTATAACAATAACAGAAGTTTATTTTCGAGCTTCACAAAAAAATTCACGCTTTTCGAGTATATGTCGCTGCCAACTGGTTGAAATTGCTGTTCAATTACATAGCTAGCCCTTAAATTGAACACCGCCGTTCAACCACAAGTCTAAATGTCGATTAGCCGGGTGGTTGAACACAACGTCAGAACAGTAGGTACAGCTAGACGATTCTCAGCGAACTAGTTACATGTCAATTTAATAGATAAACCGGGTTAAGTAAGATTATTTTTTATTCTTTTGTTAGTTTTTGACATCATTAACCCATTATACTGTCCCACTGCTGGGCACTGGTCTTATCTCCTATTCTCTCATATTGAAAGGGATTAGGCTATAGTCCCACGCTGGCCTGGCATTGCGGGTTGACTGTCTTCACAAATCGTCGAGAAAAATCTCTAAGGTATGCAGGCGTCCTCACGATGTTTTCCTTCACCGATTAAGCGAGTGATCATTTATTAAAACGAACATGAATTCGAAAAGGAGAGGCCTTGGATTCGAACTCGAGATCTTCAACTTGCCAGTCCACTAGGCTATCACTGCTTATGTACATACCTACTGTTCGTTTTTAGGTTAGGTTAAATAGCACTGTTACGGAGGATCGAAACAACTCTCCGGTAAACCCCAGCAGAAACCAGCAAGATAAAAGTGTGTTTGGTCGTGTGGTTTTAGTCGATAAGTCAACACGTATCTGACGCTCCTCGTTGCCTTCCTAGGTCGGTGTAAGTATATGAGGACTTCTACATATAAAAAAGAAAAAAACGGTTTTCAATAGCACTAAGAATTTTTTTTTACAACATATACTCGCATCGATCAGAAAACACCAGCTGTTAACGCCATCTTGTAAACAAAACGAAACTAGTGCTGCAGTGGCGGAGAAACTCACTATTTCAATGAAACAGCGGCTTTAAGTCAGCCGTGATGTTGAACGTTTGAAACATAATGATACAACTACAAGACTAGGCGTGAGATTGAATGGCGTTGTATAATTAAACGGCTAGCTGTGTGATTAATCAGCTATTTCATCACTTGGCTGATTCCTACGAAGGATATTTACAAAACGCATTCTATTTAATATACCTAACAGATATGATCTAGCTATATTCATTTTTTTATACTACCAAGGTTGGAAACAAGCATACGGCCCACCTGATGGTAAGCGGTTACCGTAGCCTATAGACGCTTGCAACACCAGGGGTATCACTTGCGCGTTTCCGACCCTGTGAAACGAAAGAGGAATTCGCGAAGCACTGGTAACCTTGTTTTCCGTAAGGAATACAACATAGCTCAAACCAGTGTTATTTCACTTCGATTTTCTGCAAGGCGGAGGTACTTCCCCAGTCGGGCAGCTCCAATTTTAGTGGAATTACTCTCACTATGCCCTATCTCTCATAAACCTGTAGAACATCCCGTGTGGGGTTTAAACTTACAACAAGTGGCGCAAAAGCAAATCTCTCAATCACTAATGGCCAATGCGTCGCGCCTATTTCGCGAAAAAAATATTTAATCCTTTTTTGAAAATGTCTTTGTCAGCAGGTCTTTAGAGACTAATAAAGCCGACCCCTAGTTTCATAGATAAAAGGTTTGGTTACGCGTTTGATACCGAGATAACGAGGCCCAGCGGCCTAATTGAAGCATATCTGTACTATTAAAAAATTCAAATGAATAGTACCTATAGTACCCTATTGCGTATGATTAGTACCCTAGTGCGTTGCTCGCGGTTTTACTCGCATGTTATGTTATTTTTAAGGCCTATGTCCTCGTGCAATGCGGCCACAGTTTGCCGGTATGTTTAAGTCCCATGTAATACGAGACGATCTATTGCCATTTAACCGTGCACTAATCCATGCTCCGAGCGGCTACTGAAATATACAATAACACTTTTTTATCATAATATGTTACAATTGTTTAATGAGTTAATAAATATTATTATTAAGTACTTGTACTTTGCTAAACCTGAGAATTGAATTTGGACCTCACGCTTGCGACTACTAGACTAACGAGGCTGATCTATCTCTAGGTTTACCAAATCACCAAATTGATTCAGTGGTTTAAAATGTAAGAAACAGACAGACAGACACACAGACAGAATGATAAAAGGATGAGGGAATGAGATTCTATTTTTTTAAATTTTGATATCTTTTGAAGGAATTCTATAATATTTTAGAATTTGTTTGAGTGCTGTATACGTCTGTTGTTATTATCATAAACATAATTATCTGTCGCTTTATGTGGTGTACCAGACTGATAACAAGATTTTTTACTAATGAAAATTATATGTATTCTAATATTTGCTATCACTGCACGGTGCGCCTTTTTTAAATTCTATTTTTTTAACCTAAGTTTTTTTTTAATTCGAAGTAAATATTAAGTTTGAACACGCTGGAATTTAACAAAGTTGATAAAAGAAAGATGATGGAATAAAATAATGTATTATTCCTATCAGCCGTGATCGTCCCACTACAGGGCAAAGGCCTTCCTTTCCTTCTTCCACTCTACGCGGTTGACAGCTTTCAGCATCCAACTCTCGCAGAATGAGTTTAGTTCATCCCGCCATCTCATTCTGTGGCTGCCGCGACGTCTTCTGAAATGCTGTGGCGTCCACATTGTCGTTGTTTTTGCACAGTTCATCAGACATCCGGCAGATATGTCCAGCCCAGTTCCATTTAAGGCTGGCGGCTTTTTGGTCAACATCGGTGATTTGTGTTAATTGTTAAAATAAAATAATGTATAATATTTCTATATTATTAACTAACCTATAATATTTTAACCTATATATTTGAAAATTGCTCAAAAATGTACAGTACTGTTGTTTTAATATATAAAGGCTCATGCAGCGCGTGTATTAACTCGACCGTCGTGGTTCAAGCGTTTATTATCAGATTCGCCCAATTCACCGCCACTTGCTCCGCGCTCCTATTCTGTTTCACCAATTTCCCGATTCCCTCTAATGCCCTCAGAATTTTGATTAAGTTCGGGCAATCGATCGGCAGACCCAACATGAAAATAAAATTAATATAATATTTTTTTAATCCAATCTTACATGGTTTCACCTGATGAAGGTGATAAGCATCATGTGGACATCGATCGCGGCATCATGGAGAATAATGAGAGATGAATAGTTAAAGGCTCCTCACATTTCGGCAACGTTGCGCGTTAGGCGGGCGCGGCCGCGTATTGGGTGGGTGAGTGCGCGAGGGGAGGTCGATAAGCAGTGTGGATCGGTAGGTCGAGGCAGACGGTCGCTTGCCTTGCTTGCGAAGCGGTCGCCACGCTCTCGTCGTGCCCGTAACTCGGTTCATTCTGCCGCTCGCGTTTTCTCGTCGCTCGCTCCTGCCCGCAGCCCACGCGACTCGCTGTTCGTCTAACGTAAGTACGAGTATCTTTTCAGCCAACCTGTGGGTCTCCGCATCGCTCTCTGGGTCATTTTCTGTCGTGGATATTTTCTTGCTTCCGGGTCGAATAATTTTTTTAGGTGCGCTGTGGAGCTGTGCTGCATAATTTGGAACATCTTCAGTTACTTTTCGTGGTACAATTAATACTTTTTAAATTGCTTTCGGGCCTCGATATAAAATTTAGCTTAGAACTCAATTGGTTTATGATTTTTAAATAAAAAATGCGTACAGAATTTTTTTAGGGTTACCCGCATTTATGCTATATATTTATTTTATACGGAGTTTGGTGTTGGCTCGTGCCATATTTGAGGGTTTTCTTAAATTGTCTTTGTTTGACAACGCTGTGGTGGCAGCACCATTTGAGAATTATTTAGTACCTTTTAACTTGTCTCTTTAATTGTTGAATATACGTGGGAATATGCTACAGAAAAATGCTAGGAGACAGAAATAGATACAACAGTCGGCGGAGTCCTTTGTAGTCATTCTTTACGAAATAATAAATGAATGGGCCCATGTAACAATAGATACGGGAAAGCACAATCAAAAATCTTTCATACGTGTATAGATTGCATTGATTGGATACGGTCGCGGAAGTAATATCTAATTATTACAATGCTCAGAAAATATTTATCGAAGTAAAATATTATTCTATTTTCAAATGGTCGATAAAAATGCAAACATTTTAATATCTAGCTTATTTGATTCGATGTTATACCGTACAAATGCGTTATTATTATGGAAATGCTTACAAATACCATTATGCCAGCAATCCCAGAATAGTTAGGCAGACCTTTAAAAACCACAATTCACTAGGAGTGGGGTTCGGGTCCCGAGTGCAGTCGTTCACAAATTCAGAATTATTCTGAAAATTTCTTAAAGAAATTAAAATTTCCCCGTTCTGGGAATCAAATCTAGGAGCTTGTCCTTAGCAGCTGTGCTTAGGACTATTAAGAGAAAGCAGATTACAATGTAATTGAGAAATAAAATTGAATCTTGAAATTGGTCCGTTGGCACAATACAGTGATGGTATTGGCGATTATATTATTATCTGCCTTTTTATTTAAATGTTAGATTGATATTGAACAGAACTTTTATGAATTTACAACGGAAGGTATAAGTAACCTATGATATAATAAATGAAGTTGTAGAAAACAGACTTCTTAAATAAATGAAAGTTTTAAATGGGATGGGTGGGTAAGCTATGTTTTTATACTTACAAAAAACTATTACATTTTTAATTATTAAATTATTATTCCTGGACGCCATTTTTTAAATTTATGTTTGGGTGTGGGTACTTATAATCTTTTTCAACATAAAAGTAAATAAAAATTCTTAAATAATTTACAATTTTGAACTTAATTAAATTACTTATCTGAAGAGAACGTTTTATTCTTTTGTAGTATCAAAAAAAAAATGTATTAGGTAACATTTATGTTTCGGAAAATTAATTCCCTTATTCAAATGAGATTACACTAATTAACTTTTCTTTAGAGTATTTGGTTTGCTTCCAAATTAAAGTCTTCCCTTAATATTTGCGGTAATGTACTTATTTTTTCAGTACAAAACGCTGCGAAAATATTCCCTTTTCAAATGTATATTTTGCTCAGAGTTGTTCGAAATTTAGTTTGCATTGACACTGCCAATATCACGAACATGTTGAAGAATGTTGGTACCAGTTTAAGAGTAAATTTTATAGAGAATGATACCGACTGGTAATTTTAGTCTTAGTACGCCATTTTATTTTCTAACCGACTTCAAAATAATTTTACGCCGTATGTTCCGTACAACTCGTACGGCTGAGCGAACGGCTTTTGCTCCGTCGGTCGTGAATTCATTTCCCGTATGAAACAAAAAAATGTGTGGCCTCTAGCTCTTCGGGTACACGTGTACCCAAGACACAGTCTGGAACGTCGGGAACGTTTAAAAAAACCTTTGTTATGTAAAGATAAAAATATTAGCGAAAGAAAATTAGAAAATCGAATCGATTTCAGACAGGATCGCAACAGGAACTAATCTACATCCATTGCAAATAGCTCAAAACAGAAAGGTAAAGATGTTGTTTCATTACGACTACCTAACACAAACGGATCAAATCTATCGCGAAACAAAATTAATTACTATTACGCAAATATACCACTACAACACATGCATTCTTATTCACAATATTTTACACAAAGAAACCATACTACATCTTTGAGAAATAAAGGTATCTTAAACCGTATTCTAATCTGCGTCCCTCGAGTTGAGTACCTACACCGGACGCAGCGACCGCGATTAGTGCCTGTCATGTCGAATTTCTCTTCCACACTACGTCTTTTGGGTGACCTAAGTTTTCTTTACGGCGTTTCCGGCGTTTCCGGCGTTTTTAACGGGTTGAAATTAAACTACTTTTTACGGACTTTATCGCGTTATATATGGTCACGGATAGACTGGATGGACCATGGACGCTGTAAAGGGTCCGAAACTTCGGTAACGCGATAAAATCCGTACAAAATTTCATCAAACATTTTATTTCAATTATAGACCATTACGGAACTTTTGAAAAGTCAAAACTAGGGGGCCGTATGCTTGTTTGCCACCATAGTGGTATAAAAACAAGACGTTATTATGTTGTTTTTTTTTGTATTTGGCAGCAAATATGATGTACTTTGTTTTTCCTATATTTAGTGTACCTAAGTAAATTTGATTTTAGCTCACTGCTTATCGCTCTTCTCATGCACTGTGTGCACCTTTATGAAAACGTCAGCTATGCGCATGCCGTCAAATACGGTGCGTTTCTTTCGCACTAGTCGTAGCTGATATCTATTGAATACACTCGGACACTCAAATTGTAACTGTTGGTCTATTGCAGTAGCGTTCAAATTAGGACGACTATAATTTGGATTTTTAACGTTGTTTATTAAGCACGTTCACTCACTACCCTCGCTGACACTATTCTTTTAATAGCTATACTTACGGTACGTTTATTAACTATTCACGATCGGCTGCCAGGTCTATCAGGAAAAAAACAGAATGCAAACTGTTGGGTACACTAGCCAGTTTTACGGAATCCAGGAAAAAACTATCTCATCGTAGGTGATGCTTAACTCTTTTTTTACGAAGTCTCCTTTGTATCCCACTGCTGGTCAAAGGCCACCTGTATTTAGTGCAGTTACTTCTTACCAGCTGACTTCTCGCCAGCTTTTTACTAATTATAAATGTCACGTTTTCCTTCTACCTATAGGTACCTAGATACGTAAAATATTTTTTGACAGCAATACAAAATTATCGGTGGTAATATTTTAAAAACATAACGAAACTATTTGGTTCAAGAATCACCTCAGTTTTGTATAAACTCGTGTGTTAAACACGCACATTGGTAGTTAATTTTCAACGTGAAAGGTTTTGGTTTAATAAAGTATTCAGTTTTAAAAGTGTTAGTCATTTATATTTTATCGTTAAATACATATAGCTCCCTTACCTAAACCATGTAGGCAGGCTCAGATGGAGCTTGGTGTATTTTTTCTTATTGGCGAGCGTGGTGGACTGGCCTAATCCCTTTCTTTCTTTGAGGAGACCTGTGACAAACAGTAGTATGGTATAAGGGTTGATGATGATTGGGAAACTCCAGATGAGCGGGGGACATATCTAGTGTCTTTAATAAAATAAAATAATACATAAAATTAAATAATATGTGAAAAACAAGGAAGACTAAAGTCGAAAGAGTCAAATTTAAAACAATAATATATAACAAAAAAAACATGGCTATAAAATAAATATTTTTTTTAATTTATTTTCTCTCATGTAGGAAGTAATTATTAAAGTTAGACCTCATGTTAATAAAACACCAATACCCATTTGTTGCATAGGACCACCACCCTCGTCAAAAACTTTTGCGCCTCAACGGCATATCGGTGACGTTTGAACAGAATTTCTCAAATTATTTTATCGATCAGCGTGTCATTCACACGACTTGCTCAGGGTCGCGGCCCCAAATACTAATAAAATCAAATAAACATGAACAACACTTTAGAAGGAAATTTCTACAAAATTCGAGGTTACTAGGTAGGTACTTTTAAAATAAGTAGGTATATAAATACCTACTTATTTTGGGCTCTGTCCCGCGGTGTTACTTGCGTTTATCTAGATTCTAGTTACTAGCTTCTACCTGTGAATTCGTCCACGTGGCAAAGTTACTGTTAATTATCGTTGTAATTTGGCTCATTAACTCCAAATCGTTATAAATTATAGCCTATAATGTTATTCTGATGTATTAATAATAATACTGTAAAGTTTCATCAAAATCTTAGTTTTAGCGTGAAAGAGTACCTAACTAACATCCATCTATCCATCCTCACAAACTTTCACACTTTTTAATAATGGTAGGATTCAATCCCATAAATATTTCTATTTATATATCTTGTGACCCCCGCAAGATATTTTAATGAAACATGTTAAAATTAATGTTTATCATCATCAACCCATTTACTGTCCCACTGCTGGGCACGGGTATTCTCTCAGATTGAGAGAGATTAAGGCTTTAGTCCACCACGATGGTCTAGTGCAGGCCATGTAATGAGATGAGATTTTATGCCTTACAGCTTTTTCTCGACGGTGTGTAAAGTCTACCAACCCGCACTAGGCCAGCGTGGTGGACTATAGCCCAATCCCTCTCAGTCTGAGAGGAGACCCGAGCCCAGCAAAGCAGTTACACTAGTGATATGACTATTGGACTCCCGAGTCAAAGGTCTTGAGTTCGAATCCAAGTCACGCACCTCTGACGTTTTAATAATAACATTTAAAACACAAAAATTTTATTGAAATTTGTTTAGCCATTTCGGAGCTTATTCGAGACAAACTTTCAGATGTATACGACAGAAATGAAAGAAACGGTCATTGATGATTAGGCATTATTTAAATAACAGTTTTCATTTACATTATTTAGTTATTTTAGCACTAAAATGTTTAGTTATACCAATAACTAAACATTTTAGTGCTAAAATGCAAAATTCCAGAACCATTCATACCAATGAATGGTTCTGGAATTTTGCTATGATATATTCAGTTCTTTTGGAAATTTATGGGTCCGTGCCTTGGACAAGTGGGTGTCTTTTGGCTGATCAGATTCAAATAACGGTGAAGCAACGCAGAATCAAAATACACGAGTGTTCATAATATTATATCATTTGGAACCCTGAGTAAGAGCGAGCAGTTCCATTATAATAATTCACAAATCCTTCTCTTTTTGGAAGACTCATGCATAAAAACAAAAATGATCTTTTAGTTCTAAGTTGGTTAAAAAAACCTATTTCTGTCAGAAGACCCGTAGCCAATTTGCCTTTAAAATCAGCTCATGTCGGTCACATGAAACACAAATGCAATCCTGTTGAGTGTTTGTGAGGTCAGAATTTATCCGAAGAAATTTGGTGTGTTTATCTGAATATAAATTTAAAATAAATGAAAAGAATATAAACCTTTTTAAGTACTTTGGAATAGACGTTTAATTAAACGTGATAAAGACATCAATAATTATGGGAAATCCTCCAAACGGTACCGTCAAACGGGGTGAATGCAGAAACAACTTAGAAAAGGATTTTCAGCTTCAATAATTATTATAGTTTGTTCGAAAAAGTGACACTAACATTGCTCCTAAATTATAATAAACCATTAAAAGAGATTTTTAGCATCAAACTATGTATAATAATTAAGCCTGAAAATCTTTTTCAAATTTTTGTTCGATTCTCGCATGCATCCCTATTACTACTAAACAGGGTGTTTGAGTGTAAGTCGATGTTTGCCCATGAATTATAGAGGAATTTAAATGCAACAAGATATAGGCCCTGACATTAACAGGCTCCAAAATTAGGTGTCTGGTTTTAGCAACTTTGGTATATAATAACATTATTTATTGTATGATAGCTATTGCCTGCGTTTTCACCCGCATTTCAAAAGGCTTTTTGAGAAAAAAAGTCAAAAGCTTATGTCCTTCTCCGAGGTCTAATGTATCTTTTTACCAAATTTCATCAAAATCGGTTCAGCGGTTTAGCCGTGAAAGCGTAACATACAGACAAATCGCGTTTATAATATGTATTAGTCGGAATATAATAAAATCCTACTAACGCTAGGTTAGGTTTTTTTTATCACAATTGACCACAACGCGTTGTGATCTGTTTTCGAACTTTGAGCGTTACATTATAGTATAATTATTATTATAAATGCGATAGTAACTGTTTGTTTATTACCTTCTCACGCCTAAACCACTGAACAGAGTTTGATAAAAAATGGTGAAATTCCTGAGGAAGGACATAGACTATCATTTAATTCAAAAATGCAAGTGGTACCGCGGGTAACAGCTAGTCTTATTTAGATTTTGGTATGTTGAAGCTAAATAAGTGTGATGTGAACATCCCGGCCAAACAGTTCGAATTTACAATACTAGTCATTATAACTGAGGAAATGGGGATTCACTTGTTTTTGATAATAAGGTCTACTAAATATATTCTAATTCCAGGTCTCTTATAATATTTTTCTTCTATTTTTTAATTCTTGAAATTATATAATCACCACCGCAAGCAATTTGAAGCGAGTGGAAACATTCAGTTAATGTAATTACCAAGGTATAATTTATTAAATGCTTGGTACAGACGTGGCTTACAAATTTATAAGCACTAATGTAATGTAGAATGATTAAGCCGGAATTATAATAAAAAGATAAATGAATTATCCTATTCCATTGTAAAAAAGTAAACGTGAAACTACATTTACATGGTACGAATCGAGCTTTAACTAAAATTAATTTGTGTTAATGTAATCCTTAAAAAATCTGGTTTTAACAATTATTACATTTATATTTTACTTGTTTTTTTTGGACGAAGCAAAAGAAGTACATATACAAAGCTCGTAACAAGGAGGTTTCTATAATTTCTGCCTTTTATAACTTAAATAATAATTACATACTTTACTATTAAATTATTAACTAAAAAAATCTTTGAATGAAAATATCTTTGGTAGACCGTAGAGGTACTCATTCAGTATGCCACAATTCAATTCCATTTGCTAAGCGTTTCTACGCAGCCACGCGAGATAAAAGTATGTGATTCGTCTTTATTCCGGCAAAATATTTTATAAGTACTTCGGATGAGCTCGAGACATTGAGAAAGCTATTTATTGCTTGAGCCAGAAACTAGAAACGGTGTAAAAAGGAATATAGCGCGGTCGCTCCAGTCTACACAATTTCCTTACTTTTCATCGCCGAGTTTGCGAAACGAATATACAAGGAGGTATTGAATATTTGTGTTAAGTCAATATTTTTGCCGAGCTAAGTAGAAGTACTGAGTAGGTACTCTTGAGATGTATAAATACTTTTTTTTTAATTTCTTTATTTGTTTTACTTATATATACATTATATAGATGCAAACATAAACTCATTAGAGTTTTACGGAGCATCAGTGTTATCAACTTTTTTAAAACAATAAAATACAAAAACATAACATAAACAACTTAGATTTTACATCAGTACTTGTATTGTACCTGAGTTGTATTGATGTACTGAGTGCCATAAAAAGTGTAGAATGTCCAGATTTTGGTAGTTACTTATGTGATTGGTAATTTTACTTAAATGACAGGCGTTACTTTGTCGCATAATAACCTATTAACTGTTACCTTACGCTACAGGTCTAGGGATCGATTCCCAAGATTTCGATATTCGATTAAAGGTTTTTCTATGAAATTCTCAGTAGCAGCTCGGCATTACGGCGAACTGTGGATTACATTAGTACACATCTGCGTAACCCGGTAGGGAATACTGTCATGGTATGATATGTTATTACATGAATAGAGGCAATAGAAAAAATATTGTTTTGTCATGTAGGTAGGCAAGTTTCGAGAATAAATTAATAACATAATATACATACATTATCGAAATGAAGAAGAGATGAAATATATTTATAGAGTTGGGAATAATAGATAGACTCACGTGTAGGATGATGATCTCTACGCTTAAAGATTAAATGATTAAGGACCGGGATGAGTGCTGTAAATCCACTGACTTTACTTCGTGAATAATTATAAAAATGTGTATTAAATGTGCGCGCGTATGCAAACGCTGAGGTTGCTAAAATTACATACATATTATGTTGATGTGCGGGTTCACCGTACATCACGAGCAATCTTATTTTATATTGGCTTTACATGTATTATGTCCTTTGCCAAGACGTATTGAAACGTCAAACAGATTATAATATATGGATAGCGTGGGCGTGGCACAACACTAATATTTGTGCCTCATCTGGCAGTCGACAGATATATATCTTTGCGAGTTAATCTTATTGATAGGAAAATTGTGTGGTTCTCGCATTAGTTTACAAATAGACTACAACAATATCTTTATTTCTCCGATAATTGCACAAACATTACATATTGTATAATTTATTGCTCTGATACCCGTAAAGCCGAGAGGAGGTTAAATGGGGTCTTATAACGAGTCCATTCACAATATTTAAGAACCGGAGTAACGCTGTATAACATACCCAAAAAACAACAACATTTATGAATGAAAAATAGAAAAACTATTAAAGTAGACAGTTATTAGGTAAAATAGGTACGTAGGCCTGCCTTTCTGTTAAATATTCTGTTTCCCTGACATGACAGCTGACAACATTTTTGGCTTTGATAATATTTATATATAAGATTATATTTTTTACGGGGTATTTTGTAACACGTTAGATAATAATATACACTTAAAAAAGTATACGTACTATCACGCCTCTAATTAAGGATAAGGCACAGAAGTTTAAGTGCTATTCCACTTAATCTTAGCCTGTTTGTAGTGAACATAGTTGTAGTGAACCCGAAGAACCTTCTGATATTGGTATTTTCCAGACTTGCGGTCATTTGGTGACAGTCGCTTAATATAAAACGCGGATTCAGTCTTTTCTGGTTGAAAAGACTAGGTGGAGTGATGATGCACCTAGAGACCATATATCGTTAACCTGCTTTATCTATTATTATTTCTACCTAATGATGTACCTATAATTTTATTAATAATTATGAAATGGACTTGTTCGAGAAAGACTAGTCCTTGATAGCAACAGACAGAGAGATGTGGAAGAAAAGTGGGGAGGCCTTCGCCCTGCAGTGGGACATTAAAGGCTTGTAAAAAATAATATGTAGGTACAGACGCCAGCAGGTCAAGCTATCCAAAACTGTAAAATTCCCAATTGAATATGAACCTTATTACTTTGTGTTAAAGTTGACAATCTATCAAAGAATTTTGATGGATTGTGGTAGCTTGATGTGCTGGCCTCTGTACCTAAGCTTAGCCACATTAAAAATAGTATTGTGTTCATATAAATCATAAATAGGTGCTTATGAAATGTCGAGTCTGGGCGTTTCCAAAATTTGTAATTTCCCATGAAGAAACACGGGCAAGAATGATGCAGGCGTGCCGTCAGTTGGGACTGGTCTACTCAAAGCCGCTATGGCTCTTTCTTCAAAAGGCCATTTCAGACGTTGCCCTACATTGTAAGACACATATTTGTTACCACTACTCTATGTCTGGACTTTAAAAGAAACTATGATTCTCTGAGTTTGTTTCGGCGTTTCTTCTCAGAGGTCGTCAGCTAGGAAATGCCGGAGCCATCTAGCTTTAAAAAAAAATGTTTATTATTATAAAAGTGTCTTTAAAAGGTCTATTTACAGAAATAAATATCATTTATCATTTATTTATCAGAACAAATCGGCTACTTTTAAGCTACTATCGAAATAGGCAGTATTTTTACAAGCAATACATTTCTTATTTCCGAAGAGTCAGATTGTACTATTGTATCCAATTAATTCCGGGATTAGGGTATTGGGCTTAGGTTACGCCGGATATAATTATATAGTCCCAGTTATCTTAATTAGTTAGTCCTAATTATCTCTTAGCCAATCTGTCACCTGACCTCGACTACCGGTATAGGAGCTTGTCAGTTACTCTGGATTAATATGGATATACATTATATGTATAGACTTACGAGGTCGATGACTTACTGATACATTCATGAACAAGTCAAGATTTGCGTTTATAATAGGTAGAACTAGCAATACTGTTTAGAAAGGGTCTATATTTTTTTATTCAAAACTTTATTTTATACATAACTTTATTTTTTTCAAAACTTTATTTTCTTGTAAATTTTATTTTATTCAACGCTTTAGTTTATTCAAAACTTCATTTTATTCACAACTACTTTAAATCTTTATTTAGTGGGTACAAAAAGGGGTCGCGGCTAAGTCTCGTGGGTAAGATCTGCATAGTTAATCTGCGCTTACTACGATCAGTCCAGTCCATGGATGGTTGAACATTTTAAACACTACGACATCCCTTACCTCGGAAAGTACGTAAAATCGTCAGTCCCGATTGTTATACGAACACCTATGACAAGTGTTAACGGTGGGCAGATGCTCGAAACGCCCGCTCACCAGTCTATCCTTAGGACATCGGTATTGCCCAGAATTTGGGCTATCAACTGTGAAAGTCTAGTCTAGTCGAAAGTCTATTATAAAGACAGAACGAAATTTTGAAAGTATTTTTATATTATGTCCATCGTAACGTTATCTCCATCTATGCGGCAGCATGTTAGCCGCAGCTTCAATTCAATCGAATCTAGTAACGACTAGCATTCCATAAACTGCTTTGTTTTTTTTTAATGTCGCCACACTAGGGTTTTCTCCTGCATGATAAGCGCGTTTATTGAGATAAATTCTCACACTCATCGTGACCCCTCCGTGCCTTGGAGAGCACGTAAAGCCATCGGTCCCGGTTGTCACACGAACACCTATGACTATCATTAGTTACCACTAACGATTGTCATAGGCGTTCGTGTGACAACCTTACCTTACCTTTAGGCTTCTGACTACCGTTTGAAGCCCAAAAAGCCTGACAACCAGATTGGGTTGCGAAGGTCTGATCGCAGTCGCCTCGTGTAAAACACTGATATTCAGTCGCATTTCTTTAGACTGGAAGCTGACCCCAATATAGTTGGGAAAAGGCTCGGAGAAAGAAGACTAAGATAAATTCTCACATACACAAACACCCAGACACAAAACAGCTACTTTAACTCCATTATAGGTTTTCTCCTTTTTTATGATGTTTGATATCCTCACGGATCTTCTGCACTCTTGGGGAGGTGGCATGATATACTGGATGTATAAACTAAAAGCAGCATTGGCCTTCACTTGTACTCTAGGTATGGTTGTGGTAGCCGTGAAATTCACCACGACCAAGTTAGTAACTATTTTCTTCTTCTTTCCTTCCTCGAGAATCAAACCTAAGCCAACTCTCGTCCTGTTTCATTATCTTTTTACCCACAACGGGATGTGGTAGTGAAGTATATTAAGTTTAAAGTGAAAAGTTGTGTTTGTGTGTGCAAACTAATGTTTCCATTTATCTCCAAAACGGTTTGACCGGTTTAGATACGGTTTTCTGTAGTATAGATAGAACAATTTTAATGTTCTAATGTCTAGTAGGTACATGTGACATAATAATTATTACATATGAATTTTATTATACGGGCTCATCCGTCATCGTGGTGTCGTTAAGATAAAAATATAACCTACCTATGTTTTATGTCTCAGACCATTTACATAATGGCCCATAACCATCCATGATGAGATTTTGTCTGTTTGCATAATTTTTTTAGCATGAATATCAATTTACTCTGTCAGAAGGTTATTAAGAATTTTTCGTAAAGGTATTTTTTTATATTATGTAATATCATGAAACTTTGCTACCCAAAATAGGTCCTTTTATTTATACACACTGAGACTAATTCAGCTCACTACTAAAGATAACATCTCTCTCTTTCTTAACGTGGTGTTGAAAAATTTTTGTGGCCGCATAGAATGTTTCTGTCGTTTATTCTTTTATTCACTTAATACATTAATACACTATTCACCGTAAACGGTAAGGTAACCATCAACCAATCTTATTTTAGAGAAGGATAAATTCGACCGTGGGTAGGATTCGAACCTGCGTCTTCTGGTTAGGTACACCAGTGCTTAGTGGTTATAGCATCTGTAATAGTTTTTTACATATAATAATTAGTTGAGGTCTGATTTTTTGTCTAACATGTCATAATTGCACAACACTGCATTTTAATGCAGAGCTCTGTTCTCTGAAATAGTCCGAAGCACACTAAACGCGGTGAATGAATAAATCGATCGAGTTATGATTGTCGTATCATAAATTGTGGCGCGCCGGCTACATTACCATTCCAACTTTAATAATCCATTCCGTGGCAAAGACCTTGCATTTATTTTTTCTTATGTAATAAAACAATGTTTTTAGATTACCTAATCAACCATCATCATCAACCCATATACTGTCCCAATGATTGCTGGGCACGGGTCTCCTCTCAGAATGAGAGCGATTAGGCTATAGTCCACCACGCTGGCCTAATGCGGGTTGGCAGACTTCACAAACCTTCGAGAAAAATCTCTAAGGTATGTAGGTTTCCTCACGATGTTTTCCTTCACCGTTTTGAGCGAGTGATAATTAATTATTAATACGCACATGAATTCGGAAAGTCAGAGGTGCGTGCCTCGGGTTCGAACTCGAGACCTTCGACTTGGCAGTCCAATGGTCATACCACTAGGCTATCGCTGCTTTTCCTAATCAATCACTACCTAATTAATATTTATAATATATTACACTACAATCTCGGAAGTTAAGGTTCAATGTTGTGGATGCGGTCCCCGTGCGAAACTAACATAACTTATTATTTTTATTACTTAATATTATATTTTGACCTCCAGATAGTGGTTTCGGGTCTGAGCATTTATGTAGATATGTGAAATTTATGATTTTCAACACGTTCACGCTACAGGAAAAATCCTCATAAAGAGCAACGTTTTTAAAGAAAATAAATTTTATAGTATTGAGCACGGTAGATTCTTCGAAGAAAACCTTTCATTTTTTTCCTGTTCCACGTCGGCAGATATTGCCTGAGCTGGTCATAAATCTAAACCTGAGCTACACTAACAAGCTGCTGTAACGGCACGTCGATCACCTATTTATCACACAACATCACAGATGTTCAAGCTAACAACAAAACACGCTCAAATTCTAAAATGTACTGACGATGGAAATGTTTATGATGTACAGTTCGTCTGGCGTGGTGCCATTGTATTACCCTGCTGCTAAGCAATTATGTGCTAACATTACTGTTTTCCGCTTTGAAGGGATTGCCCTTCACATTGCATTGGTAGCCAATGGAATTGAGACTTGCCGCGACCTGATCAATCTAACCCAGGATGTCACGCCAGGCAGTCTGGCTGACAACCATGAGATTGAGACCATAGTACTTATTAATTAAAGAACTTTTTTTGTTTTATAGTACAATCAAACTGCATTGTACTCATTACAAATTTGTTCTGAGTACAGAACTTGTGAAAAGTCAAATAATAATAATATAATGGTCTAATTGAAATAACTTAATTGACTTTGTGTTAATTTCCCATGTAGGTGACTTATAATTATTCATATTATTATGGAAAATAGTAAAGATATCTCAAACCTCGACTTTGACTAACAACTGAGGTAACAAGATAACAAGGTGTTAGTGACACTACTCGTAGTGCTGGCGTCTTAAGCTGCGGCTAACGTTTACGCTTTTGACTGTCGTCACTTTACTGTATACGTTTGCTAACATTGTTATCTACGTGATCGGATTAGAGGAATCGCACACTTGACAACGTATCGCACATTTACATTGTTATTTTTGGTAGCCCGTATTTTTATTTTTTATACTACTAAGGTGGCAAACAAGCATACGTAGCCTTAATAGGCTAAGCGTCTAATGACGCTTGCAACAGCAGAGGTATCACTTGAGCGTTGCCGACCCTCTAAAACGGAAGAGGAATAATTTTATTGGTTTGGCAGTATAAGGGTCAAAGTCCCCCCACTGTCAACATAACATTTTCTCATGGAGCTTGACTGTCAATTTATTACATTAAACACAAAAAAATATTACGTGCCTTCAATATCTTTGTGGACCCTTACGTATGCAGGTTTCGCAAAACAATGAAAAATTTAAGCGACCAACCATTTCGTTCCGCCCTCGATCGCAAAGATTTTATCAGGGTCAGAACGTGTTAACTTTGGATCGATAATGCCTTCATCTTCAACTTGTCTTTATCTTGGACTAATTTGGGATACTGCTTCTCATCGAGGAGTCCCCCACTTAACAAGAAAAGCTAATAGTGATTATGATGATAATATTATTAGTAGTAATTAAAGCATGGAATTTGGTCAACGTTTAGAATTTTCGAATAAAATTACTTAGATTGAAATAAACTACTTTTTAAGCATTTTATCGCGTTATATTGATATTATTAATCCCGACGTTTCGGACCCTTTACAGTGTCCATGGTCACGGGTAGACTGTTCATGGACGCTTTTTTTTATGGATGAGTTTTATTTCAATGTATAATATTCGCGTAAATGTCAGGAATCAATAAAATTGTTTAGAATTAAAAAATAATATTTTCTTTCGGCAGTTCGGTAAAAAGGAACTAGGAGTGAGTGAGGTTCGGCATTTTTTTCGTTGTCCAGCAGATTACATTTTATTGAAACTAGAAACTACATTAAATAGAATTACATTTCAGAAAGAGAATTTGAGTTATTTTATAGTCTTTTTCAATACACCTTATCAAATATGAAAAGCCGATTTTCCTCTCTTTTATTCAAATATAACTCTGCTTACACATACACATAATATATCATGAAACCTGTATTCGCCGAAGGGTTAGGCAGAGGTGTGCCATTAACCGGGCACAAATCCAATCTCAGAGCTGCCCCTGAGAATTGCATACAAAAACCAAATAACACTTTGCTACACCTGGGAATCGAACTCAAGACCTCCAGCGTAGCAGTCGCGTTTACTAGGCTAATGAGGTAGTTGCTTTAACAGACTGTAATTTTATTTCTTTTTTTATTTATTTATATATGTATGTTTGGGCAGCGGCTGAGCGATCGGCTTCTGCGCCACGGGTTGTGAGTTCGATCCCCACACGGAACAAATATTTGTATGACCTACGGGTAGTTTTTTTTCTGGTCTGGGTGTTTGTGTTTTTATTTTATTTTATTAGGGACAACAAACAGCAGTATATGATACAATCTAAGCACTTAATCAATAGGAGTAGCATTTATACTACTAACGACGTTATCCACAAATTGTTATACAAAATAGCTAGCTGTTATAAGACAATATCAATTCAACTTAATCTATTATAGTTACTTATTATAATATTATAGTTATTAGTAGGTTGAATAAAAAAAAAATTATAAATACAAATTCAAAAACTCTGTACTACCGTAATATGAATATGCACTGTTATCACCATAGGTCGCCCAACATCTATATTATAATTATTTTTTACTGACAGATTATGGAAGGTTGTTATAGCTATTTGTTATAATTTTTTGTTGTATTAAAATGTGAAATGTAAAGGAAGAAAAGTATTGAAAAAATAATGAAATGATTAGTATTAGTTCTATCTGAACTTTGCTAGGCGACCCACAGAGTCAACACGCACATATGCTCATTGACTACTGTTGGTCTTTTAAGATATTATATATTTCTTTTTTAAATAGCGACTTGCTGAGGAAAATTATATCTACTGAACAAAATTGTTTATTATAAGTATCAACCAAGCGATGCAGCGGTGAGCGAGCTCCCGAGTTAGTACGACAGAAAGGGGAAGCGAATAAGCGCTTTGAGCGAGAGTCACGCCCATGAGCTGTACGAGGGACCAGGTAGCACAAACTATTTACCAAATTAGCGCAGTCAAACTTGTTACGACATATGCTAAAGAGCGTCATCATCTCGAGGAGAGTGCGTCTGGAGACTAAGGTCAATAGGTCGTATTTTTTTAGTAGTGACTGGTATGACAATTTTTTGCGGTAGCATCTATAGTGCATAGCACGAAGATTCTAGTGTTAAGTGTTCTTGATCATTTGTGTTTGTAAACGCACCCATGATACAGGAGAAAATCCTAGTGTGCGATCCTAGTAGATTCGTTTTATACAAGTTCAAATAAAAAGCATTCTTTCTTTTACACCAAATGTTGTTACTTACCAAAGTTTGCTAAACACCAACTTAAATATACACAGTTTTGAGCAATAAATATCTTTGACATTGAAACGATGAAGCGATACCAAGAAATATACAAAATGAATAAATGAGGCTCGGATATACCTACTTGACAGGAAAAAGGTTGGTTCGACTGCTTCCAGTTATTCAACCTTAATGGTACAGTAATCGTTTCTAAGAACGTAAGATTTGTCATTCATGTGGAATAATGAAAAATATATAAATAAAGCACCGTGTTAAAAGTATAAATAATCATAAAATAAATAATTATATATTTTTGGTCAATTTTACACAGCACCATCTCGTGATCAGGATGCCGATATTGAGATCTAGTGGTCCGACCACTAGATCTCAGAGAAAGCCAAATGTTTTATTTCAATTAAACCATTAAAATAGCACTTTTGAAACCTCCAGACTAGTTGCACGGTTCCAAGAAGTGAGTCTTTTGGAGAAGAACCGGCAAAAAAATCCAAGACGTCATCAATCGTCGTTACTTAATCTCAAAATCTCTCAATATCAACATATAAATTTGAGGCAGCCCCAGAAATTAACAATCCTTGTGTTGCGGTTGTCTCGCAAAATAAATCATAATATATTGTCAATTAATAATATCCCTGTCTATTCAATGGTTGTCTGTAAGATATTGCGTTTAGCGGTAAGACTGGCAATTGTATCTATAACTTTAAGTTTGTTTCATATAATCAATTTATATCCTTAAAATATTTAGTAGGCGTTGTTTTATATTTGATATGAATCAAATATAAAACAAAATACAAAGTAAAAAGGTAAGGTAACATCGTTCGGCATTGAACTAACTGTAAAGTAAGTTATACCGGTTGAATAATATAGTGTTATGACTTCGATAGATGTCGGTGAGGTTCCTATAAGACGTCAGAATGAGGAAGAGAAAGTAGACTGTGTCTTTAAATCTCGAGTGAATCGGTTTCTTCTAGGAAAGCGCGCTCCACCGTAGATCGCAGTGTCGCTTAACATCAGGCGAACTAGTGGTCAAGCGTAGGCCTATCGTGAATAAAAAAAAGACATTACAGGCACTGGTCTCGGTAGATTAGTTGATTACAGCGTCCAGGGACGTAGGTTCAAAGCTGGCCCTGAATTATTCTTTCTTTAAAATTTTGACTCTTCTGTGTTTTCAAACCACATAGTGCTTATTTAAGTAAGAATATCGTCACTACCATATATCCTTCAATGGTTCGCATACATTAGCAAAGATTCGATTCACAGGAACCGAACAAATAAACAAGAAATGTTTTAAAATTATTCAATAGGAATAAAGAAGCATTATGAATATTTGCAGCAACTAACAATGAGCGCAACTTTTGCAAAGTAGTACTGCAATAGCAGCATTATAAGAATTGTTTATCTGGCTTTTCTTATATTTCCATCAAGCTTTTCTCATTCTAAGTGGGTCCTTTCGCAGTATTCTTCACAGAATTTGTCTGGTTTTGTTTAACGTCATGACTTGGACTAAATGGAGCATTGCGTCATTTTAGCTAATTCTTTTTTAAAGCTAATCGGGAAAATGACTGGCCATTTCTTTAAAATTTTTTGTAGTCTTGACGTCATCATCTTTCAAGATTTTTCTGGCTATGTTTGGGTTGGTTTTCAGTGTAACCAGATAATCAGTATTTTACACGAAGTAGTACTGTATATTATAAAGTTTTCAAAACCCTAACGGGAATATCTCACTCAGAATCATTTTTCATTATTCTCTCGTGGATATTTTTAATCGAATACCATTGAAATTATTACTTCTTGGTGTTTCCTCTCTATTGTTCTTGACCGCTACACTGTCGGTACGTCATGTTCTGTTATTGAATTGTTACCTAACATAGAACAAAGAAAGAAGAATAAACTCTACTGTCTTAGAAAAAATATATAGCGGTTGGAGTTTTCGTAAATTGACATTATGAAGTCAGTCAGTATGGCGTAAATTACTTCCGAGTTGGCGCGTAGCGTTAATATTTTTACGTAATGTGAAGGGAATGTAAAGGGTATGTATTAAAAATATAATGCTGAGCCATTCAGGACAAGCATGCCGACAGCACCTCCTAGTGACTTTTGCTCTTAATGCTCGTTTTTGGAACGAAGTTCCTTATCGCGCGTTGTGAAAGGGGGCTAGACGGAAAAAAATCTTACGAAAAAGTTGTCACGACACATTTTTCGAAATTCAAACATTGTTGACAAGCATTCAAATATTATTGAGTGAATGACAATATTTGAATTTCGCGCGTTGTGAATTGTTGAGTGTATACAGGTTTTTTATTTTTAATTATTAAATTTTAATGAAAGGAACTTCGTTCCATCAGGGTGTCCCTTGACACCTCACAAGTTTTAAATTATCTATATGTTCCACGGACGTTGTCTCGATAAATGTGTATTTCTGTCTTTCTTTCTATCGTTATATTTTATCTAAAATCTATTTTAATAGGTATTACTTTCAGATTTTCCCTAGACAACTTTTCCAATTTTCTAGAATAGAATAGAATAATCTTTATTTGCTAGAGACACGGTATTTCACAAGGTGTTCAGTAACATAAATTAGTATAACATATCTCACTGTTAAATCGGTATGCAAATTGTAAGTACCTTATTTAATAGTTATAATAATTATCTAAATTCGTTCAATTTCGAAAGTCAAATTCAATTAATTTTTTTTACATTTTAGAAAATCTGAAACCGTATCAAAACATTTGTCAAATAACCATCTCTTAAGTTGAGTTTTAAATTTGGAAAATGGAAGTTCTCTAATAGATTTAGGGAGTGAGTTAATAATCTGTATCGTGATACAGCTACAATTTTTCTTATACAAAGTAGTTGAAATTTTTGGGAGAGTTAATTTTGTTATGTCACGTGATGGATACCTTTTGTTTTCACCTACTTTTTCAAATAGATCACCGTGCTTTTTAATAAATATTCCTACTCCTATTTCCTGTCCTAATAACCATATAGGACTATTACGAATATCTAAAAACAATGCCATGTCGGTCTATCCATTCTCATGATGCGCTTACCAACGAGCATGGTTGTCAGTATCATGACAACTTTAAATCGAAACAATTTTCCCTTGTTGCCTCACCTCAGTAACTCATAACTATATGAATATGAGCAATCTGCACATGACATCCTGTGGGAGCCTGTGGAAAATTAATGCAATATTGTGTTAGCCAGTGCACTACATTCGAGGTAGTGTCGATACTTACATTTTGGCATCTAAATTGATATTCATAGTATCATTTTTATCATAAACTAGCGGACCCGACAGACCTTGTCCTGCATGGTCCAGCCGTTTAATTGCCATCTGCCGGGCTGATTTATGAATCTAAACCATCTAGGGCGCCTTCCAAACGCATACAAAAAAAACTCATTCAAATCGGTCCAGCCCTTTAGGAGGAATTCAGTGACATACATACGTACAGCAGAATTATATTAATGGAAAAATTTAAGGTGGCAGGCTTTGCTCATGCTGCAGAGTCTGTCTGGCCAAATTGTCTGCCGCTAAGCAACAGCGTGTTAACATTATTGTATTCTGGTTTGAAGGGCAATGTAGCTAGTGAAATTATCATAAATTATGATTATGTAACTTCTGACCATCCTATGACCCTGACCATTAGGCAATGAAGTAAAGTGCGATTTAAAGGTTCCCTGGTGGCAAATGTTCCATCAGGATATTCTGCACATTAAAAATGGGGTTGAGAGTGGCGCGCTTATCGATAAAAATGATCGGAATTTGAGTAACCCAGTGTCAAAAAATGTTCCTAATTCATTAATTACGTCATGATAATTTTCCTTTTGTGAGACTCTTAGGTATCTAATTTTTCCGTGAGAGAAATTCATCATCATCATCAACCCAAGTACTGTCTCACTGCTGGATACTGGTCTCTTCTCAGAATGAGAGAAATTAGGCTATAGTCCATTACGCTGGGCTAATACTACGCGGGTTGGCAGACTTCAAACACCGTCGCGAAAATATCTTAGGCATGCAGTTTTCATTACGGTGTTTTCCTTCACCGTTTAAGCGAGTGTTAATTAATTAATAATATGCACAACATGATTGCGAAAGTCACTAGTCCCTTGACTTCATAGCCGAATGGTCATATCATCAGGCTATCACTGCTACGAGGTAAATTACTAGGTACATATATATAAATAAATAACCGAGTATATCAGCACGATTGCTTCTTCAATCACCTTTGTTACCTAAAATAAATTATTTCTCACACAAAAACCTTTTAACATTTTATTTTGCTCTCAGAGGGTTTGTAATAAGTACTTTGAATTAGGGATTTGAAATATTTTTTTGGGGCGTGTTGATTGTTTTTTTCTTGGCATACCCACCCTATTTTAATTGAAACTTTTAATGGAGCATTGCTAAAATTGCTTGGAGTATAAGCTTTTATCTATCAGTTTAAATCTAAATTCGTTATTATACACAGTAATGATTTATTTGTATTAATCTTAAATCCTAACATAATTACAGGACGTGAAAGGCTTAATAGTGAAATTAAAGCTAGGAAATGCCGGAGTCATCTAGCTTAAAAAAATAAATGTAAAATATTGACTTGTAAAAGTGTCTTTAAAAGATCTATTTACAGAAATAAATATCATTTATCATTTACAATCAAGTCAAAGTTTGTGGTAACGGAAATTTATGCGTGTATAAGTCAACTTTCACAACAGGAGATTTTCCGTGAAATACTACATTGTGGTTTACTCCTATTTTTAACTTTTTTTGAAGGGAATTGTAAAGTTGGCGCTTTTTATAAAATATTGACACCTAGCGACTGTAGTTCTATACCTACCCATACCGGCGGACGGTAAGATAGCAATTATTGGCACCAAGAAAAATAAAAAAAATTTAGGCTAAGTACTTATTTGAATCGGCAGATTTCCGGAGTTTTTTAAAAACATGCCGAATGTGCCGATAATGTTTCTATTTGTATCTCCCAGTTTAAGCGCTAATCTAAATCTTACAGTGTGCCATAGATAATTTGCACAATTCAGTTGTGTAAATTAGAAATAATGTTGGTCCCAAAATTCTGCCCTGCGGCACGCCGTACTCAATAAGAAGCTCATCACTTTCTACCACGCCTATATGAATGTTCCTTGAGATAATCACTAAAAATCTTGTGAGGTAGGCCCCTGATGCCTACACCTTCCATTTTCTTAAGTAAGGTGGGCACAGAGACGGTGTCAAATGCTTTAAAAAGGTCTAGGAACATTTCTAGACACTGCCTTTTCTTATCAAAATTTTTGACCACATGCAACAATCAGACCGATCTTACAAGTCCATTACAGCGTCTACTGTGCTGATTCTAACTCTAAAGCCATACTGGCTGTTAGCTAAGATATTCTTATACATATT
Source organism: Acronicta alni (assembly GCA_964056405.1). Classification (NCBI taxonomy): domain Eukaryota; kingdom Metazoa; phylum Arthropoda; class Insecta; order Lepidoptera; family Noctuidae; genus Acronicta; species Acronicta alni. The sequence continues at coordinate 6,785,633 of OZ043913.1, forward strand.
TCCTTTAGTTAATCCATTACACTCACAATCATCTATGGGCATTTGATGAGGAGAGATGAAACGCATGTTACTAAAAGAGTGATGAATATGAATGTGGACGGATGGAGGGGTAGAGGAAGGCCAAAGAAAAGATGGATGGAGTGTGTTAAAGCGGACATGATAGAAAAGAGAGTGACTGATGATGTGACGGCTGACAGAGATGAATGGAAGAAAAGGACATACTGCGCCGACCCCAAATAAATTGGGACAAGGGCAGGAAGATGATGACTCACAATCATCTAGAAAATTAATTATTTTTTATATTAGTTTAGATATATCTAAACTAATATAAAAAATATTTTTTTTTAAATAAAATTACAATGGCAGTCTGTGTAGTGATGTAGTACATGATATCAATGTTTGAATTGTGCAAGGTACGATTTTACACAATGTACGTATCAAATATTGTGTAAAATCGAAGATACAAAACAGTTGTCAATTTTCGGAACAGTCTTGTCAATTTTGTGAACACCTTGTCAGTTTAGCGAATATGCTTGTCAGTGGTTACGTCGGTGGTTGTACTCGGTTTCATTATTAATTTGAGTTAGCTCGGTTTGATGCGCTCTATTGATTGTAAACATAGAACAGGACGGTTGATAGGATCTGTTCTGTTGTTCAGCAAATTACCCTAGCTCAGATATTTATCGGTAATGTTTATGAATTAGGTAGTAAATATTAAAATACTGTATGGAATTCTCTATCTACGGAATTCTGTTCCTATATTCTTATGAGTATGTATCTCGAATGGCATTAAATACTCTCTTAATACTTTATGGTAACCGCTTACCATCGGGTGAGCCGTATGCTTGTTTGCCACCTTAGTGGTATAAACCTTTTTAGGAAAAGAAAACCGACTTCAAGCGTTGTGTGTAAAAAAATCTATCGAGTTGAACTAATATATCGCATAATAACGGATCCATGCGGATGACGACACGGGGCATCCGTTTATTGTATACCAAAACCTTCTCCAGAATATAAAAACACTTTTTTGTAAATCACATTAAAATCGGTTCAGGCAAAAACGAGATTACATCAAAATCGCGGACAAACACCTCCTTCCTCCTTTTTTTAAGTCGGTTAAAAATAATACTAATAGTATAGAACCCGAGAGGGTTCTATACTATTCAATCAATTCATACGTTAGGGGAGTTCAATTGTCATAGCAATGAATATTTCGATTCTCATTATTTACCCTCCAACGCCACTAAAATATGTACAGGATTAAATTATTTATAGATTGTATTTCCTGGTTCGCTTGGACACGTGGAGGATATACTATATTTAGATTATTGTTTGCCCTTTCCAAGAAAGGTTGGGGAAGTAAACATCTTCTTTTTGTCCTATTATAATAGTTAAATAAGTAAATACAACATTGGCTTAAATTTCCACGAGTTTCTGATGGTTCGATTTTCAGGTTTCCCGAATCGAGCCAGTGTTATTGGGTTTTTCTATGAAATTTGATTTGTATTATTGGGTTTGTGCCCGGTTAATGGAAAAGGCTCGCCGCCAATTACATGGTACCTAAACATAAACACATTAGTAAATCTCTGCTTAACCATTCGGGGAATGCAGGCGTGATGGTATGTGTATTGCTGAGTCTTCCAAATATATAATAAATAAATAAATAAGTATGTGTACGCTCACAGTTCGGGCTTATGTTCTAGCTCCTATTAGGGGCGAACCCATAGCCATTATCCGGGCACAAATCCAACAGTTTCAGAAAAAAAACCATTTAATACTTTGCTCAAACTGGAAAAGTAACTAGCTACACTAAAAATAGCTATAAATATATTTTTTGTAAAAGGTGAATATGCACATTATTTATCAATGGTGTACTTTAACCACCATGAATATTTGTAAGGCTTACAGATATGATACATATAAGTATGTATACATGTATGTACCTATTTATCCATTATCCCAAGCGAGATAGTACAAGCTCTGCTTAGTTTAGGACTAGATGGTACTATGTGAAATATCCCAAAAAACTATATGATTACTAGTTGGGCCAGTCGACGGTGTCCTGCAACCATCAAGCGACCCAGTGAGACTAACGAACAGCAATTGGGTTTTATATATAAGATTTTCCGAGTCTGTATATGTTAGAATTTGTTTTGGTTGACGCCTACGTCTAGGAATGGATAAAAACTGGCCCTGATAGGATATTAGTGTAATCTCACGTTCAAAAACAAACAGCTAATTTATTTAAATTCGAACAAAAGGTGTCTACATTTTTCCCTTGGCAATACATTCGCGTACCAAACTCGTATGAAAGAAAAATAAGTCGAAGATAAAGTAGTTTCAGTTGTGTCTAATCTACTCGTATTCACTTCACCTTGAAGTCTCCAGAGCTCCTAGTGCTTCAACCGCTCTCCTGAATAAATTGTAAAACATCACTTGAACCACTTTTTTAAATTATTCATGAACACGATCCTATTTAAAATACTTCTGGAAATTTTTCGTTTTATCATGATGTCCGCGTTTATAATACTAGTACCCTTACATAACTTAACATACCATCACACAACATATATTCCTCCAAGGGTAAAGCAGAGGTGTACCAATGTACACCCACAGTTCATTGGTATATTTAGGTCCCAAGTAATAGAGGGCGAGCCTATAGCCATTAACCACACAATTCCAAACTCCAAGCTACTGCGAATTTCATTGAAAAACCAATAACATTTTGCTCGACCTGGGAATTGAACCCAAGACCTCTAGCGTACCAGTGGTGCCTAGACTAACGAGGCAGTTCTTTTGAACGAACGTCATAAATTATTATTTAATTAAATATTACAAACAGAATTCAATAAGCTGTTATTTTAATAAAGCTGTTAGCAACATTTTTGAAGAACTCGGGACAGCCCTAAATAGTTTTCTTTGCGAAGAGAAACAGAGATGGCATAAGAGATGGTTTTTCTTCGTCTTCGCCACAGCTACAAATGTTTTGGGAGTCCGTAAATTGTGTATAAGGCTTTTGAAAGAGACTTACAGCTAATATCGGTTGTGGCTCAAAGCTGTATAACGAAAAGCTTATATTAATTAACAAAACACATTGTTTTTCTATTGTGTTTGCTTATAATTATTTGAAATGTATTATAGGTATTTTCTTTAATTTAAGTTTTTTTGTCGATCCATGACCATAGACCCTATAAAAGGCTGATTAATAATATCAATATAACGCGATATAATCCGTAAAAAATAGTTTTATTTCAAAGTATAATATTCACGTAAGTGTCAGCAATAATGCCTTACATTTTATATAAGAAAAACATACTTATGACATTTTGATAATACTTTAATAGGATAAAAACAAAGTTATGTTAAACATAACATAAAGCTTTGTTTCCACGAGTTAGGTGTCAAGCGACTACTATCCGACCTCCGTATCCCAATTTCCGGGCAATATCGTTATCATAAGGATAGACTTGATAGACTTTCGGGCTTTTGATTTCCACTTCCACGATAACAACTACGTACTATCGGGAGCAACAGCTTGACATGATCCCCGACGCACGGGTGGGTTTCAACGGGTCTCAATCGTGACAAGCGAAGCTAAACCTAAAAATAGGTAAATTTTAACCATCGTAAAACCCGGCTGCCTTATAAGTGAACTTTAAATAAAAACTGTAAAGGTGAAAAACCCTAAAGAGGCCTAGAACTCTGTTAAGTAATTAATACACACATAAAACAAATAGGAAATTCTAATGCGGAACATACATATACTACTAAGGTGGCAAATAAGCATACAGCCCACTTGATGGTAAGCGGTTACCGTAGCTTATCGACGCTTGAACACCAAGGTTATCGCTTGCGCGTTGCGGACCCTATAAAACGAAAGAGGAATAAGTAGTTGGGTTGGCAGTATAAGGGTCCAAGTCCGCCCACTACCAACACAACATTTCCTCGCGAAGCACTGGCAACCCTGCTCACTGTTAAGAAAACAAAGCTGTGTTATTTCACTTCGATTTTCTACAAGGCGGAGGTCTTCCCCTGTCGGGCAGCTCCAATTTGAGTAGAATTACTCCCACTATGTTCTACCTCTCTTAATTTAAAATATGTTTATCTATATGTTTAGGTATACGTGTAGGTAGGTAGACGTGTGTATCTACACAATAATATTACTTGCACTCACTGAATAATCACACAATCTCGTAAACAACAAAGCTTTTTGTCGCTTATACTTGAAATAGCGTATATTTTATTTGTGAGCGGGAAACTATCCCGCGACCAGTGGCGCAGAAACTGATTGCTCAACCAACCGTGAGCTTACAATCTCAATAATTTCTAAGAAAATGATAAACCCAGTATAAAAATAAGTCGGTTCCCACTGTGTGTCAGTCTGTACGCTAATATCTTTTAAACTACCCAACGGATTTGAATGCGGTTTTCACTACCATGTAGATAATTTCTTCCGGAAGTTTTTTAAGTATAATACATGCATGTTATTAGTACATTACGCCCATTCCAAAGTCGGGTCGCTAGTGTCTATGATAAAACGCATTGGATTACAAAATAACTATTTTTACTTTATAAAATAGAGCCCTGTCATGACTACACGACATACGTTCCGCTATGTATTAAAAGTGTCACAACTTGGCCAACAGAAATTGTTCGCGAACGTTTTATTAAAAATCTTGACAGTAATAGATTATTTCCAATGAATCCAGCCGCATGGAAGTTCGCGGCAACGTTCGTGAAGTCTTGCTGTAGCGTGGTTGCCGTGCAATGTTACACGGCTACATCTTTGTAAATAGGTCAACTAAATTTTTATGAAGCCAGCAATGGAGTCTTTTTCCTACTCCTATCCTTACTCCTTATCCTTCCTTTCCTATTATTTAGAAGAACATGTTAATTGATGTTAATTGATTAGTCTCGTGGCTCGATTTTAGAAAAGCGCGATTCTCGACTTCCTTCTGAAAGTAACGATAACTATTAACTTAACTAACCCAATGTAATGCGGATTTCGTGCCGATTGCTAAAGCTTAAACGGAAAGTATAACTGTTATGTGTAACACTTCTATATAATAGTTGAAACATTAATGGACGGAAGCCTTACAATATGCAAATAATGGTCACTGAGAAATAAATTCATTCGGAATTGAAAAGCGGAACATGATATTTATCTAAGCCTTTGTAAGTAGCGGCTTGGCATAATAGCGGTTTCCTCATCTCCTCTGCTTAGAATAAAAAATAACAGTAGAAAATATCCTTACGAAAATAACATTTGAAATGATTTTTACATTTTTGTGGCTGCTTTAATAATAGCGTTTGATCTTTTAAATTTTTGTGATTGAGTTTGTAACAGAAATGTGAAATTTGTTTGAAGAAAATGTCGGTATAATGATGTGTAAATAAGCAGATTAGATTGTCTCACGAGCTTGGCATGATGGGCTATGGTCGGATCTTTTATATGATAAAAAACGGAACTTTATACCTTAAAGTATTTTGATCTTGGAAGCAAGGCCTTCAAGTGTGGCTGCGAATCGTGGGGTTTCGAGGATTCGATATCAGTTCGAGCAAGTCTTTTCTTTATTTTTCTGCAAAGATATCTTCTTTTTTTTCTTATCTAGAAATACTAGAGGCTCTTTCAATCTATTTAGAACTATTATAGACTATTTTTATTTATTTTAATAGACTATTTTGAATCTGTTTACGAGGAATAGAGGCGATATTAAATGAGACCACCACGAAGTTGGGGCTATAGAATAACTAAGGTGATCAACTGACCTATAAGGTTACGCTGCGTCTGTGTGTATTTGGGTCACCATTACGAGTATTAATACATTCCATGCCTAGGAGAGGACATACAGTCGTCGGTCCCGGTTGTCATACGAACACCTATGACAATGATTGTTATTAAAAGTCAGAAGCACAGACCACCTGATAGTCTATCCTTCATCATCAGCCCGTATTCGTTCCACTACGTAGGTCTCTCCTAGTGAACGCCGCAGAGCCCGATTTTCGTCTTTCCTCATCCAGTCGCAGAGAACTGACAAACACTGGAGCAAACGAGTTATGGAGTGGAGACCGTGTCAAGTAAGCGTAATGTAGGACGCTTACCGGGCAGGTGGAGCGACGACTTGCGGAAGGCAGCTGGCAGCGACTGGGTGAGGAATGTCTATCCTTCGAATATATGGGAAAATTACCTTCGAGTGCTGCCAGAAATTAGGTTACAGAGGTCTGATGGCAGTCGCTTAAAATACTGATGTTCAGCGTCATCTGATGAGATTGGAAGTTGATTCCAACATAGTTGGGCTTGGAGGATGATGACCACGCCATGTTTGTTTTAGGCACTCTGTGAACTTATGTTATGCTTCTCGGCACAGCAAGGCATTGTAGAACAAGAAGATTCTATTTGCTGTGTCAGCCAAAAGGTCTCGGAACTTCTTCTTTGAGCAGTTTATATGATGACAAAATTAGTCATTGTACATAGAGTTTAACAAAACTTTTAATTACAAAACGTAAATCTTAAATGTAATCAAGTACTTATAGTGAGGTATTTGACCTTAGCCGAAGGTTCAGTTCGAAAAAAAAGAGGAAACTGCACTCACACCATGATAGAAAAAAACCTTTTTCAACTAATGATTAAACGTAGAAATTCTGGAATTTCATTTTTGCAGCATTATTTTTCTCTTACGAAAATGTTTTTTTACTTCGAAATTTTTTCACATACACCGAGCGGGAACGCCTTACATAGGTCATACAAATAATTGCTCCGTGCGGGAAATAAACCGATAACCCTCGGCACAGAGACTAAGCGGTCAGCCACTACCCAAATGTGTCGAATGCCAACCCGAAATTTGTGCCATTACGTATAGAATTAAAGGATCGATATTCTAAAGCAATTATGATGATATCCATAATAACACCAGTTTAGTTACCTATAATTTACCTACTTTGCATTTTTCCAATTTATTGTAACAAATGACAGATAGAACAGATGTTAAACTACTTTAAATCGTGACAACTACCGTTAAGGTTCAAACTCAAATGATTCAGGTGACTCTGGGAATTTTAACAACTGTATGGAATAACATAATAATATTATTGAAGAATATTACTTTGTAGTTTAGCTTGTTAGCTTCAATATTGCATATTTTATTATTTCTAACATTGTAAGACTGTTCTATTTCTCAAGAGACTCATTAGCCAGTCTAGTCAAATTGATTGGTTATAATCGTTGTAATATTCAAGGAAACGGTTAGATAAAGATATTTATTTGCCAAGAATATGGAACAAAAGCTGTTATGATCAGCTAAACCCATATACATATTGTCCCACTGCTGGGAAGGAGAATCCTCTCAGAATGAGATAGTTTAGGCTATAGTCAAGAAAATGCTTGGTAGAATCTAATAATTAGTGAGTCACCGTATTAGTTACCACCACTACCATATTTGTAAGACAGCGTTTAATCGTGTGAATGTAAGAGCTAGAGTCAGAAACGGTTATTATCCTCAGAGCAACTATAATAATAATATAATACATTTATTTATTTCTCCTCACATAGACAGAACTTACAAAAAGATATGCGATACTTATGTCAAGTCATACACATTCAGTTTTTAACTATGTTGGGGTCGGTTTCCAGTCTATCCAGATGCGGCTGAATATCAGTATTTTCACGAAGCGACTGCTGTCAGATCTCCGTAACCCAATTTATGGACAATACCAATATCTCCATTCCTTCATCGGACGACCAGAAACAGGGAGAGATTCCACGCCTTCGTAGTTAATATTCCACTTATACGCACAAAGCGTCTTGCTTTCATCCTTTATCTTGTGAACGGCCAAGGAGTGGAATTCTCTGCCGGCTGCTGTTTCCCGATACATATGATTTAGGAACCTTCAAGGTGAGGGCCCGTCCTTCTCTATGGATGTGAGGCTTGGACGATTAAAGAAGATCTCAGGAAACGTGTAAAGGCGTTTGAAATGTGGGCGTATAGACGGATGCTTGTTATAAGCTGGACTCAAAAGGTGTCTAATGAGGAAGTTCTCCGACGAGTAAAGCAAAGACGTGAGATTTTGAAAACCGTCAAACAAAGAAAAGTTGCCTACTTATGGCATGTAATAAGACACCAGAGATACTTGTTGCAACTTATTATGATGGGAAAAATCGCGGGCAAAAGACATGTTGGTCGGACGAAGAAATCTTGGTTGCGAAACATCAGGAAGTGGACGAGGATAGCGAGTGCAGCCCAACTCTTTCGCCTCGCGAGAGATAGAGATGAATTTTCTAAATTGACTGCCAACCTCCGCTAGTCGGAGAGGCACTATGAGAAGAAGAAGGTGAGGGTGAGCATCGTCACTTACCATCAGGTGAGGTGCAGCTAAACTACTCAAATGATTAAGAAAAAAAAAATGAGGATAGATTGCTAATCAGGCTTTTTGAACTTCTGACTGCCACTAAAGATTGTCATAGATGTCTGCGTGACAGACAGGATCGTCGGCTTTACATGGTATTGAGGCACGGAGGGAGGCACGGAGGAGTCTTGATGTGTTAACAAGCAGATTGCTACCAGTTAGCGCAGCTGAAGCTTGCTAATCGGTTGATCAGCGCAGTAATTACGTTAGCGCTGCTCTTTTTTCAAATGCAATAACATAGTTATCATAAATGTCATTGAAAATTAAATAAGAATTTATCAGGAATTCTACCTAATATTGCCGGCTACGCTAGAGGTTTTGGGTTCGTTTCCCAGGTCGAGCAAAGTGTTATTGGGTTTTCTATGAAATTATCAGTACCTCGGAGTCTGAATTTGTGCCCGGTTAATGGCAATAGGCACGCCCCCTATTACGTGGGACCCAAACATTCTGACGATCTTGTATATTGGTACACGTCTGCCTTACACTTCGAGGAATACTTGCGTGATGTTATGGTTTATATTATTGCATAAACAGATTATTTCGCGGAATTGCTTCTTCCTAAAACTGAATTTTAAGTATTTTAATACCGTACCGTTTCAATGCAAAGAAAACATGGCCAATAAAAAAAATTGCAAATTTATTCGTATTTTGTATGGTTTCTTAGTATTAAAATTTCTTTGAAGGTTGATTTTTTTTCAACTTTAAAAGAATATTGGATTTGAAAGGAAGTTACTAGGAAAAAGTATGATTTACCTGCTGCAGCGACATTGTAAAAATTAACGAACAAGACCTACAAGTTGTAGGGCAGAGAAAGGGGTTGTAAGGATTAAAAATAGGGTTACATTTGTTTCATACCGTCACAAACTTCACAAAGGTTGAAAAAGCAAGGATGGCTTATAAATTCATAAACTTTTTGTAGAATTATTTGAACAACATAGCACCTGGAATACCTATAAGGAAGACTAAATTATGTATTTCACACTTTAACTTTTTTATATTATTTTTTTCCTGTTTTACTTATGTACATAATAATACGGTCTTCTACGATGTTACACAATAATTCTGTCGAATCTAGATTCAAACAGAATACATCAAAATGTCAATATTTTGAATAACGCGTCCGTTTTCAGAGTTGTTACTTTAGGATTAACATGGTTATAATATTCAGCAAATAAATATTCAAAGCGTATTTAATCCATCCTATTAAATAATATACAGAGCTAAGAGCAGGTTACTACATCAAGTTAACAAACAAAACTTGTTGCTACTTGCTGGACAAAACTTTTTCTCGACACTGTTTTCTCTTTTTCGTATAAAATAATTTATTTTATTTATGTGAGTTTATATTCCTTGAATATTTTACTGTTTCTTGTAGTTTCTCATCTTACCTCTCACCTCTAATATTTGGTGCATCTGCCATGACCATCACCCTAAGGTTATCTGGTAGAAAATTCCCAAGGGATTAAGACCGTCTTTGTACACTTTTTTAACATTAAGTATAAAATAAATAAAACATCACTATGAATAGATAATTATACAAATAAATATGATTTAGATATTCTTAGGCGTGCTACACACTAATCTCGTTCGAGTCACATTATACACACAAAAAGGCCGCTCGACGTAGCCATACTTCCTCACAAATCAGCCAATCAGCACGAGCCAAATGAAAATCGAATACAAGTAGTTATCCCTTCGGGTCGGTATTGTTATTCAACAAATAGTGCCGAACTGAATGTCAGCAACCAGAACAAGTGTGTAGCATGCCTTAGGGAGGCCTTTATAGATACATTTTTTTATGCTAGTCTTATATGACCTCGCAACTCGACAAGGTGGCGAGACACCGAAAGGGCCTCTAACCGGGTTTCATTTATATATACTTCTTTTAGATATACGTACGTACATAGACTACAGAGACATAGTAACAAAGGGCTCGACTGAGGTGTACCTACTAGTGTACTATGTAGACCGATAGTCTAGTACGGTTAGATCACAGACCCGTTTAGTTCCTGTCCTGTGATCCTAGTAACAGTGAGCCTACTGCCATTAATCAAGCACAAATCTAAACTTCGAGCAGTTTATGTAAATGATTTATTTATAACTCTGCTCGACTGGGAATCCAATCCAAGACCTCTAGCGTAGCAGTCGCACTTAAAACCACTCCACTAATGAGACAGTTCCTTTATATTACTACTCGTATTTTAAATATCATTGCATGATGAAAAATGAAAATTCATAGCCTTTGTACAAGATCATGTAACCGTGTAAGACCCACTCATATAAGACAAGAAATTCATAGATATCATCTATATGCCAGGGGAGGCTAACTTTGAGTAAAAGCAAGTGATAAAACTATTTCCATCTCCCTCACGTCAAAGTAAGGAAACTTTCCAAGATTCCTATGATAAGAGGCCACAGAAATTCAAGGTATTTTCGGCAAGGAACGTACTTATTTGTTCTTTTACCATTCTATACTATACAAGTTCTGTGTTTCTGCTTGTTTATTATTTAATTATCTACAACTAAACTGTTGAATCAAAAATTGTTAAATTAAAGTAATTTATAGTTATAATAACTAGATGATGCAACAGGCTCCCATCCAAATTATAATAAACTGCTGTCCGTGCGGAAAAGTTACTCTTAATTATCGTTGTAATTTGGCTAATTAACTCGAAATGCCTATATGTTAAAATTATTAGCGAAGGAAATACCGCAGGCAGGATTCGAACCAGTCTTCTGGTTAGGTACACCAGATGGTATAACCGCTAAGCCACCGCAGGTGGTGGCTTCAAACCAAATTTATTAAGCTTTTTTTTATAGTTAGAAAAATCCTCATGGATCCTCCGCCACCCGGGGAGTTAGCAGAGTATATCGGATTCGTACGGACAAAAAACCGAACTTGCCTTCACTTGCCCCATAGTTATGGCCATCAGAGAAACCTCATTAACCTGTTTAACGCCATAAATTAGCTTTCATTCAAGTAAAGTATTGATGGTAAAATAATATTTAATATGTAGATAAAACACGTACCATTTTAGAATTCAACTTAAAGAATTCTAGAGCGCGGGATCGCTTAATTCAGTTTCGCTTAGAGGGATGCCTACCCACAGAATTTGGCGCATTTTCAATAATTTCCAAGTTGGTACTCGAGTACATCTAATTTAGGGCTGTATAATTTGATTTCGCTATACGTAGCTCAAAATGTTCTCGAGTGGTTTCAATTTTGCGTAGCGAATTCCGTAGCAACGTAGCGGTTTCGTAGCGTCGTAGACCGCATAAAGCGTATTAGTCTGCGGTACGAAGCCCGTATGGGCTACAAGTACCTACTACTCATTATAATTTTTTGTTTTTAGTTTCATTTGTATTGTACGGCTCCGCCTACAGATAATGATATAATATAAGATACTAGCTGACCTGGCAGACTTAGTCCTGCAACCCGAATATAGCGCTACCTACCGGATCCAATAGTGAATCTCAACCATCACGGTACCCACTCAAATACACGCAAAAAAAAAACAACGAAATTGGTCCCGCCGTTTTTGAGTTTTAGCGAGACTAACGAACAGCAATTGATTTAAAAGGTACGAGCTTTTACCCGCGACTTCGTACGCCTAGACTTAGTAACACAATTGTTGTCGGATTGTATTCATGGGATAAGAAGTACTCAATGTTAGGGAAATTCCCGCTTTGTTCCGAGAAAAGAAGTATTCAATATGCCAGCGCCAATCACAAACTATTAGTGTACCAACATTTCATTTAAATCCCGTAAGTAGGTCTTCTACATAAGTTTTCCTGGAATTCCCACATAATTTTGGGGTAAAATGTATCCTAAGTATTATTCCCGGTCACATACTATGTGTGTATGAAATTTCATTCAAATCCCGTAAGATATTCGTTTTTCCGGGATTTCCGGGATATTCCCACATTTTTCTGGGGTTAAATATATCCTACGTGTTATTCCCGGTCACATAATATGTGTGTATGAAATTTCATTCAAATCCCGTAATCCTCCTATATCCGTTTTTCGGGATTTCCGGGATATTCCCACATTTTTCGATTGTATTTTCGATTGTGAAGATTAGTACATCCGACGTTTTTTAAATTGGACGGAGGTAGTCTTATTGGAGAAGTGTGTAGCAATCAATCTCACCATTGATTTTTACTTTCACACAAATTATAATATAATGTTTATGTCCTATTTAATAGGGGGCGATTCAATTGACAATTATCAATAACCGGGCACAAATCTAAACTCGGAGCTGCTGCTGAGCATTTCATAGAAAATCCCAATAACACTTTTAGTAGTTATTAGATTGTATCGTTTATTTTCCTGGAGGTTTGCACTGATGTCTGGAACAGTTTTTTCAAATACTGCAAAAGTATATAACAAAATAAACTGAAAAGCAAAAAATAATAAACCTTTTTTTATTTAACCTTAATAACTAAGTTCTTAAACTAATATATACCTAAGTAATTTTAAACCCTTTTCAATCAAAAACGAATTATCAAAATCGGACTGCTATGTAAAAAGTTATGCGTGGTCATTACATTAAAAAAAAATATATACGAGTCGACTTGCAAACATCCTCCTATTTTTTCGTCGGTTAAAAATTGTACACAAATTGTTGCCAATTAAACGATGCGGAAGTAAGCAATACACAAAATAACGTTTTCCTTGAATTTTGCATGATAATCTTACGTTAGGAAGGGCCCCCAATTTTATTCTTCTTCATTTGTCAGTGTCGGGTTGGTGAAATGTATCTGTAACATTACTTCATTTCTTGATTTATGCTATTAAGAAAAAGGAATGAATATATGCTAGAAAAGTTTATAAAAAATTTACCTAAATTCTAGTAAAGAAATATTTAAGGTAAGCACATTAGCGGCAGAGTATTTGGCAACGTAAGTGATAGCGTTTAGTAAGGGATAGCCTAGTGGTATGACCATTGGACTCCCAAGTCGAAGGTCTCGATTGCGAATCCAAGGCACGCACCTCTGATTTTTCAATTCAGTTAATAATTTTCAGTTAATAATTAATTATCACTCGCTTCAACGGTGAAGGAAAGCATCGTGAGGAAACCTGCATGCTTGAGAGATTTTCTCGACAGTGTGTGAAGTCTACCAACCCGCACTAGGTCAGCGTGGTGGACTATATATCTACGGCTATACTGATCCCTCTCATTACCTGATTTTTTCTGATTTTTTCCTGATCCTGATCTTCTCAGAGGAGACCGCACTCCTCTCACATAGTAGGAAAATAGATGGGTTGATGATGATGATTTGACTACACAGTGTGTACTAACGCAGACAAAATCATCATCAACCCATATACTGTCCCACTGCTGGTCAGGGGCTCCTCTCACAGAATGAGAGGGATATTAAGCTATAGTCCAGACAAAATCAGTAGCAAGCTTTTACCACCTCAACCAATGCCTCGGATATACTTTTTTAAAATGATTCAATAAAGGATATAACGCAAAAAGGGATTCTTCAAAACACAAAATTCAGTTTTGGCTATGAATATGCATGCGTTGCCATTTAGTGTACAAATATCGAAGCTTTTACGTGGATTTTTGTTAACGTAGCTTAAAATAGAATTGTAACGGCTCAGATTTAATTTACGGTAGCTAAAATTAAAAGCAATTCGATAAAAAAAAGGCGATTTTATTGATTTCTGACATATAAGCGATTATTAGACATTTAAATAAAACGTTTTGCCCGTAAAAAGTAGTTTTGTTTCAGCGGCATTATTTTATTTCATAAATTGCATTTATATACAAATAAAATTGATACGATCGGGATGAGCGTTTCAAACGTTGAGTGTTGTCTCGGGCATTGAAGCATGACATTTAAATCGGGTGACGTCACCGTTTCTCTTCTCAAGAATATCAGCCGTTCATCCATGAACGCAGTATATATACAGAATATTTCACCTGATAACTTCTACGCAAGGATATATTTAGCAAATTGTTGTAAATAGGACCCGACACAGCAACTTACTATGTAATTATATTACATATGAACAGGGTTGTCAACCAATAAGGTTTTCTTACTGGTTAACAACCTCTTTCTAAAATAATAGAATCTATCATCACGCCCTATATCCCATAAGGGTTAGGCAGAGGTGAACTGATGTAAACTCACAGTATAGGGGGCGAGCCTGTTACCACTAACCCGGTCCCAATTCAAACTCCGAGCGACTGAAAATTTCGTGGAAATGACCAATAACACTGTTCCATCTGAGAATCGAGGCCAGAACCTCTAACAAACCAGCCACGCTTGCAGCCGCTAGACAACTGACGCAGATCCTTACGAAACTTTAGGTAAATTAAAATATTCTGAAGTTGAAAAAAAGTAATATAATTATACCATTTTTAATTACCATGCCTATTCAGAAACGGAGACGTTATAATAATAATTGGTAACAGATTATAAATGTTCCTTACTTTAATTTACAAGAACTAATTATAGAATACGTAGGTCTTTTTATTAGAAGCACATGCCATTTAATTAGAGACAAGAAGAAGAAGAAGAATGAGAGTTAAGTTTTAAATTATCAAGAACTTAATGGCAAAGTTTTACTTTTATAGTGATAAATCTAGAAATAAGTCTTAAGCCTAGCCGTTTGTAGCCACTTTTACATCTAGAATCCTCACTCTTTACTCCAACTATTATGAATTTATCGAATCGAATAATCGATAGTATTAATATGCCAGACTCAACTTTCATGAGAACCGATGGTATAGGTAAAGATACATTTCCCAAATGAATATGGACGCAAGTTTTTAGCATAAATGGAATAAACTGATAAATTATAGATAAATATTATTGGAAGACTATTTAAATACACTTTCAATAAGTGTAGACGATTTTATATTAAATACACAACTCTCTAGATAAAAGTCTTTTGATCCCTCGTGGATTTGACGTATGGAAGTCACTAATGGTTTCGAACTTTCGGGATTTACATGTATTTTGAAATCAGCTTTTAGGCTATTTAATATTAAATTATATTGAGATCAAATATTAATATATTTGGTTATAAAAGTAAAGTGAACATGGTAACTAATAAGTTGTTTTTGTAAGTTATTTTATACTAGCTGTTGCTCAGGGTTTTACTTGCATCCTAAAAAATTTTTTGAGACAAAAAGTCTGTTCTTCTCTATGGTCTCATCGATCTCTGTACCTAATATTATCAACATCGGTTCAGTGATTTAGGCATGAAAGCGTAACAGGCAGACATACAGAGATTACTTTAGCATTCATAACATTAGTAGGGATAAAAGTGGCCAATATAAGGGGTGATTTATTTGGACGTAGGTACTTTTTTAAAAACTAAAAAAATATACTTATTTAAAAAATAATTGTATCGGGTGTTATTTATCATCACATAAGAGAACCATTCTTTACATTAATTTTTAAAGATTATTTCTTTCGAATGTTGTCCGTAACTGCGGTTAACATGGTCCTGCAGTTTCAATTTTCGATGCCGGGTCCGAGCATTTCGAGTGATATTTGGCGAATAACGCGAGTATTATTGGCTTCTAGTTGCTCAAACGTACGGTCGACAAAAGAGTTAAGTATACAGGCAGCTAATTAAACATCGTGTTTTTTTTAAGATTGTGTAGTTATGTATCACTCAATATGTGTCAAAACGCAGGTATTGTAAGCTGCTACACATCAAACCCTTTGACGGGTAATTACCTATTTAAATCACAAACTGTGTAAAGATGCAGATTTCGTTCGCTACCTGTTTATCAAACTCTTTTGTTGACTTTTCGCGGCTTATCCATATAGACTTTGGACTTTATACATACATAGCCCCAAAGGAAAAAGTCGAGAGTGTGATGCCACAGGATCTAGGCGGCCAGCGGACCTGTCCCAAGCGCGAAATTAACTGTTCACCAAATTATTCTCGCAATAAAGGCATAGTTTCTCGTGCTGTGTAACAAATGGCGCCGTCATGTTGGTACCAAATGTCCTGGAGATCACGGGCTTCAACTTTAGGAAACGTTTCTGAAAAAATATGGACCGATGATCAATGTAGACAGTTTTACTGGCATTTCCCTTCAAATTGGAACACTAATTAACATTTAGACTTCAGATTTGAAGGGAAATGTAATTTTACATTATTGTGGAGAAGCAGTCTACCTTCCTCGTAAATTAAAAAAAGCGGAGGCAGTCGAGAGAGTAAATATTACACATTAGCAAATACAGCTTTGGTACCGACTGAAGCTGTGTGTGTGACCAAAGCGGTTAATTACCAGTGAGTATACCAATATTCACTGGTAATTAACCGCTAAAATATCATGATAGATAATAGAACTCTATGCCCCACAATACCCAAAATTAAAAACATAAAATGTTTATTCATCGAATGTAAAATAAATTATTTTTATCAACCGTGTTTAATAATCATCATTCCTCATTATGATTAAAACGTTTCTATCAACTTGCGAGGACAAAGCTTAGAACAAGATAAGAAAATTAAAAATCAATCCGGAACGGAACTTTTTTATATCTGAACTTAAAACTTCGGTATGACGTCGGGGCAAGTGAACTTGTTTTAAACTTTTTAAATGCAATTAAACTTAAAAAATACTATCTGTCCCGAGGCACACAGCAGAAGTAGGTTATTCAGAACCATGCACTGCGCGTGAGCAAATTTAATATTTCAAACTAAGGAAGCTCGCACAATACGGTCTCAGTGATACAGACACTATAGCCGCAAATCAACAAAGGAAAATCTCACGGAATCGGATTTATGACAAGAGCCCAATATTGCATTGGAATTATAAAAATAATTATAGAAAGCATACCTTTATTTATGTAATAATTACATTTGTCATAGTTTGTTATGTATTACACGGGTGTCCATAAAAACAGGACAACTGTTTAAATATGATATATGGGTAGTATCTACAACGAAAATACATTTTGATGTCTGGATCTAATCACTTTTTTTATTGATGAAAAAATGCCTGCCTGGCAAGGTTATATGAGTCCGGAAATATAGACGCAGGGAGAATATTCCACTCCTTTGCGGTAATATTTAATGACGAATCTATGAATTCGTCATTAAATATTACCGCAAAGTTAGTTAGTTTGAAAAGGATAGTGGGTACAGCTAGCTCATGACTTCCCAATAGAATAAAATAGAATTTACTGTACGATTTTTCGTAACTACGTTAAATTCCACAATAGGATTTTGTAAGTCGAGTCGTATAATCGACATGAAAATAAGCATTAGTTTCGCAAGAAAATAAATCCCGCAATAGCATTGTGAGAGTTGCGCCTGAGTGTTATCTATCGGTCAGCGTCCGTCATTGTACTTGGCCCTTCCTTCTGTATTGTGCATTAAGGATAAAGGGGATTTTACTTCGCTCGATTGCTTTCTCCATACAGTACCTATATAAGGTGAAAGAAGTTCCGAATTGGATGTTTCTACTCTACGGAAAATCAGTTTTTTGCTTAAACTTGGAAATTTAATTTAATTTTAATTTTACCATGGAGTAAGATACGGATAAGATAGACTTAGAAAATTATGGATCCAGAACACTATTGAATCAACTTAGAAAGAAAAACTTTAAAATCTGCATTTTTTTTATAGATACATGCAGGGAAAACCCGTTTTATTAGATTGTGATTACTCAAATCGAATTTGATTTAAAAAAATTCAATGAAATGTAGTCTATGTCTGATTATTGTTTTATTTTACTGTACAAAGATAATTACTAAAGAGATAAATGAGAAAGTCTTGCTATCTAAAACCTCATGGTTTTTAGATTGTAAGACTTTTTTATATACATACTTTTATGTGTATACTTAACTGAATATAATAAAACCAATATTGTAATATTAATTGTATACTAATAAATTTATTTTTGTCCTACAGGTAGGGCTGGGCCTATGGCCTTGGCCTCCAAACTGGCGCAATGTATAAGTAAGTATAATAATTTCGGCATCTTTATCATTTTAATTACAAAGAAAGTTCAATTAAAGATTACAAAATTCTAAAACATAATTACAAAAAGTAAATTTCTTCTAAAACGTAGATGAGTCAAAGATATGGTGATAGCCCAGTAATAAGCTCAAACTACCAAACCACAGGTCTCGAGTTCAAATCCAAGGCACACAAGTAAATTATCGTTCACCTATACGGTGAAGGAAAATATCGTAAAGAAACCTGTTATGTAAGCCGCGCTTGTATACGCAAGAATAGATATAATATTCCTGGCATTATTGTTACATATAAGAGTCGCACCGAATAATATTGTAAAGTTAAAAAAAATACGTGTTTTTCAATAACAAACATTTTGTAAAACTTAGGTACAGAGCCCAGCACATCAAGCTACCCCAATCTGTCAAATTTCTTTGATAGATTTTCAACTTTAATACAAAAATGTAAGGTTCATATTCGATTGGGAAACTTTGACAGTTTTGGATAGCTTGACCTGCTGGCGTCTGTACACAAATTAATTAATAAATTCGTAAATTAATTAATTGCAAATTTCAGAAATATTTACATTAAACACTATTATGTTGAACAAATATTTTGATAACTGGTGTAAAACAATATTTTCAATTTAAAGTGAACCTATGAAATGTTGGTGGATCAAAGTTAATTTTGTGTACGAAATTATAATGAAAAATGTATTTACAAAATGCTGTGTACGTTTCAGGCAGATTTTGTATATTAATAAGTTTTAAGCGAAAAAGTTGGTGCTGCACTAAAATTTAGTTAATACTCGCAATAGGAGAAAAACAGTGTTAACCCTTATATATAGTATAGGGCGCTGGGAGAATAGGATAGGATCCTCTCCTCCTTAACTCGTATTCCTCAATGTTGAGGAATATGACTCGGTCGTGACTTTCCTTTGGAATGACTTTATCGCGGATGATTCTTCGCCATCTGTTTTGGTTACCCGCTGCCTGGATGGCGTCGTGAACGGTGATGGAAAATGAGCTACGGATCTGGTCTGTTCATCTTGTGCGACTGCGGCCTCGTAGTCTTCTTCCTTCTACTTTGCCAGTGACAATCAGTTTTTCTAGATTGTCAACTATTTTTCTTGCTATATGGCTAAAGTACGGTGCTACGGATAGGATCCGGTAAGCAAGATTTGTATAAAGTCCTTACGGTATCCGGGAAATACTGAGAAACAGTGACAGCCAAGTGATAGCCTTTAACTACCCGACTACCTTTGACCCAAGTCAAAGGTCTTGAGTTCGAATCCAAGGAACACACCTCTGACTTTTCTGTGTATTAATAATTAATTATCACTCGCTTCAACGGTAAAAGAAAAGATTGTGAGGAAACCTGCATGCCTTAGAGATTTTCTCGATTCTTTGTGAAGTCTTCCAACTTGTATTAGGCCAGCGTGTTGAACTATAGCCTAAGCTTTTTGATAGGTGATCCATGCCCACCGACAGTATATGTGGCCGATGATGATAAATAGCAGGTGTCGTTTGGTTCAACAATTCTCGGGCACCATAAATAAGACTAAGATTTAATTAAGCCTAAGCCCTCTCATTCTGTGAGAGGAGACCCGTGCCTACCAGTGGGACAGTATATGGGCCGCGTTGAGTTTGTGGATGGGTCATCATTCTTAACTCATCGAGAGCCCTCCATGCCCTGGTGAGCACGTGAAACTGTCGGTCCCAGTTGTCAAATTATAATATCATCATCATCATCAACCCATGTACTGCCCCACTGCTGGGCACAGGTCTCCCTCCTCTCACAATGAGGGAGATTAGCTATTAGTCCACCATGCTGGCCTAGTGCGGGTTGGCAGACTACACCCACCGACCGTCCAGAAATTCTCTTAGGCATGAAGATTTCCTCACGATGTTTACTTTCAGCAGCGAGTGATAAATTATAAATACCTACGCATAATTATGATTT
Source organism: Acronicta alni (assembly GCA_964056405.1). Taxonomy (NCBI): domain Eukaryota; kingdom Metazoa; phylum Arthropoda; class Insecta; order Lepidoptera; family Noctuidae; genus Acronicta; species Acronicta alni. The sequence continues at coordinate 6,805,938 of OZ043913.1, forward strand.
CGAAAAGTCGGATGCCTTGGATTGGTAGTCTAATGATGATATTACTAGGCTATTATTGTTAATATAAAGCGTCTGTAGTAACACTGAGACCGCAGTCGGTCTATTGTGATCGCCACTCGTTGCTTTATTAGAGCTCACCGCTAAACCCTGCGGTTATTATAAACTGCAGGATTTGCTTAGGGGTTCTCTCTTAGGCGTCAGCTCTTTTATTTCATCTGCGCTTACGATTCTAGTGCCCAGCGCAGTGTTGTGTATTAGAAACCCGCATTCCTCTGTAGGTGAAATGGCGTTTCGTCCGCCTCCTCACAACGCCGGCAGGTATACGTGTCTCTCAGCCTTAGGTTGAACATGTCACATCACTAGGCTATCACTGCTATAATATCATAGTCTATAGGAATCTCAAATCATCCGATGCTCAACATCCCCTTATCTGACCTTCTGTTTAATTTCCGCTTTGCCGGAGTTCTCTAACGTCTCGCCCAGGCGTTACACGCGGCGTCATGTTTATCAAACAAGTTCTCTTAAACTTGTCCTTGCATGTGTTCAAGAGCCTGAACGTAAACTTTCTGTGAAGGTATATATTATTCACGTAAACACACAGCTAACGGTTTGAATTATTTAACTAGAAATGAACGGATCGACAAATTACTAAGAAGATGAGCTAATTTATTAATTCCATATAAACTGCTTTTATTTTTTAAAGGTAACTGTAATCTTTTATCGATCCGATCTAACCTTTTTTTTTCAATCTACACATATACCCATTAGGTGAGCTAGACGATTCAATTAGGTACTTTTTGGGCCAAAATACCCCCAGGATTTTCTTTCTAATAATTTTCTTTCGGGAATCCAATTTTAGTAAAACGGCTTAATAGATTTACATGAAATTTAGTACATTGTAGTTTTTGACCAGCTCTAACATACTGAATACTTCAAATGCCGGAAAAATGCGGGAATTTCCGAAATTATTGTGATCAGCACGAAGATTCCGTTGTGAAATCTACGACTTGATCGCAAAATACTGAGTTTTTTCCACTATACAAAAACTTAATGACATTTTTTTATTAATGTTTAACTTTCTGGGTGCGTGAAATCTGCCAACCTGCACTAGCCCAGCGTGGTGTACTTTAACCTCTCAATCTGAAAAGAGCTTCCTGCCCAGCAGTGAGACAATATATGGGTTGATGATAATGAATAGTGTACATGAATCTTGAAGGCCAACAAAGGCAACTAGCACCTAAAAAGATTCAAATTTTGGTACTTAATAAAATTACAAAATATGATTTCGATCCAGCTTGTTTTGTGAATGTAAAATGGTGTTTTAGAAAACGTGCCAAAGTTAAAGTTAGTGTGAATTGAGATAAAAAATTATCCCTAAAGTGAAATTGTTTGACGTTTATAACATTGGAGCTAGACAGAAATTATATTTTGAACTTTATAATTACCAGAACTCATCGTCCGCATCATTCTCCGAGCCTCTTCCCAACTGAATTGGGCTCGGCTTCCAGTATAACCAGATGCGGTTGGATACCAGTATTTTACACGACAGCCATCAGACTTCTGTAACCCAATTTCTAGGCAATACCGATATCCTGAGGATAGAGTAGTCAGGCTTTTGGGCTTCTTTTTAATTACCAGAATTACCCTCCTGATAGTGGCGCTCATAATGGACTGACTACGATGTTAGTGATACTATAGCCGCAAATATTAAAAAGAAATATCGTTCTGATAAATTAACGGACCCAGTGATCGAAATAGCCTACTCTACACCATCAAGACTAACTGACACAGTTAATTTAACTTTTCATAGTTCGTTTTTAATGCATAAATCGTGTAAGTTTTCCGCATATAACGGACAGTTGGAATAAAATCTAAAAGATCCTACTGCACACCATTAAGGATAAAACTAGGATTGACATTTAGATGGCCATACCAGTTTTTAATGCATAAATCGTGTAAGTTCTGCGATTAGAAGAAAATATTTCACCTTTTAATAATAAATATATTTTACTTTTAACTGTATCAGAGAGATTCAGCTTCGGCTAGCTTATAAGTTATTTTCGTGTGACAACTGATGAAATTTTCCTTGAGAAATAAAGTAGATAATAAGGTATAAACTTGATTATTGAATGAAGGGTACTTTTTTATATTAATAGACATTTGAGAACAACAATAGGTAACTATCCAGTATTTTAAAATTAAGGTAACTAAAGTGTTGAGAGTTCTGTTGGATAAATTACCAATAGCGCTAATCATGCAGATTAACATTTTGATAAAACGCTTATGATTTGTGTGTGTGTTGAAATTATTATCCTTTTGTATGACGTTTAGTGAGCGTTTTTACAAAGTAAATCTGTGTTTACTTACCGTAGATTAAAAATAGTAGTTAGGTTTATAAAATTATAATTATTATTTAATCAGTGGTATAAAATAAACCTAGAAAAATGTAAGTCGCTAATATAAAGGAGGATCTCACCTCCAGGATTTGCGGAGCATTTCCTGCAGCCATAAGCCGTAGGGCTTAGCGGTGAACTCGAAATCCTCTCGCAGAGGTGCTATAGAACAGATAGTAGCTGCAAAGCTTACACTAAATGTATTAATAAATATCTAATACTAATCGTTTTGTTGCAGTTTTATGCGAAGATTTCAACAAGTGGACTGGGGAGGGATACGGAGAGATGGACACAACATATTCACGAAACTAATACGAACAAAGGACCCCCGAGATTGCGAAACCAGCCAGGAGGTGACCCTTCCTGGCAAACAACGACTTTCAGTAAGTTTCTTCTTCTTCTTGCTTGTGAGGGGCAGTCAATGGGTTAAAGAGCCTACATTTAGTTAATCTTTTAGACCCAGTAGAGGGCGAGCTAGTTGTCACTAACCGAACTCAAATCTAACACAAATTGTAAACTATAGAAAAATAATTCTATGTAATAATTTATGTTTTAAAAGAGTACCTTTATATGGAGTTCCTTGCCGTAAGACTGTCAGTACTATTATTATAATTATTAGACGAAACTCGGGTAATTAAACGTGCAATTATAAAATCTAAATAGGTAGACAAATTATTATTTTACTACCTATCTTTATGATGTAATTGAATAGAACAATTTAACTTTGAAAGTCCAAGTTACCAGCACTTCTAACTGCAAAACAAACATCAACACAGATAAAGTAATTGGTCTTAACTTTGAACATCAGAACCCGATGCCAAAAGTGATGTAGCTACATTTCCTAACTGGCTTCCACTTTACGCGTTAACTGTAGCTACGGAATTGTTACGGTATTGGTACGGTGTTACCAAATGTATTACGGAATCCTAAAAGCTAGCTTTTACAAGAACTGAGCTTGATTTTCACAGAAAATACAATTTGTGTTTAGTCCGTGCTTCTAACTTCCGACTGCAAAAAAGGATGTTCTCATTTTCGCATCCTCTTTATTAAAAATTGTTTTTTTTTTAACAAAAAAGCTACTTACCACCATCTTAAATACTTGGATCACTATATTGACAAGGGTATCAGGGTATCAGGTTAACGCAGGATACAAGCAGATAGATAAACATGTTGGGTCATAGTGCACAGATTTGTTATAGTGAACAGGTCATAATAACTCTCTTATAAGCTTATTGCCAAACGTTCTACACGGCTAGTTTGTGAATCAACTGTATGCTCCAGGGTGCGGTTGAATTTGCCTCAATCCTGCAGTACGTCCAACATATTTGCTGTAGCGGGAACGGATAAATTATATGCCATTGTTAAGAAAAAAAAAGCATCAATAATTAAATGCACGATACCCCAAAGATTGGACCATTGGACTGCCAAGTATTTTTTTTTTTTTTCTAGTCGATTACAAAAATATGGAACTTTTATTACTTTTTTATACATGTAAACGAAGGTCGTCTTACTTCGTTCAATTTGTCTTTGCCGTGTTTGACTGACACTGATTGTCAAGACGGAAAATTTATTAAAATAAATTAATTATGTAAATTGTGGAATAATAGCTTTAAATGTTGTTTCTCTAATTTCAGGTAGGTATTTATGTTTATTTTTTATAAAATATGTTTATTGTGACTATAGAAACATTAGTGATAAATAAATTCCTCTAATTTCAGAGCAACACGATTGGGCCTTTATTTCAACATAATATAACACATTATAAAACAACATTTAAAGCTATTATTCCACAATTTACATAATTAATTTATTTTAATAAATTTTCCGTCTTGACAATCAATGTCAGTCAAACACGGCAAAGACAAATTGAACGAAGTAAGACGTCCTTCGTTTACATACATAAAAAATTAAATTATACATTTGGTACAATTGGTATAAGTAAAACAATTCTTATGTAAAATAATCTCGTAATTGATAGATATTACTGAATTCGTTTTTATATTTCAGTAAGATAAGATATACAGTTTCTGTTAAAACTTTACAAAAACATTTTACGTAATATATTTTTTTATGTATTACATAAGTCTGTAAATATATAATCTTTGATTATATACTTGTCTAGATGCCACATTGACACGTACAGAACGGCCCAAATAAAGTCTACTAAAATTGGTAGACTCTCTTCTCACTTACGTCAGTGTCATTTGGATCACTTCAGGGTGTGGAGTTCTCGAAAAATAATTAATTATGTCGGTATGTGCTGTCAAATTGTGTCGTAATTATGTGGGAAAACCGTATAATTACACTAAGATCACATTACATCGGTAAGTTTTTTTATTTAACCTCTATTATTTTATGAAAACATGATTTTTCAATTCGTTAATTTGTAGGTTCGACAGATTAGCCGGTGTTGTCAATTTATTACAAGGGAGATTTGGCGAAACTATGGGAGATAAAATGCAAATATCAGTCATCATCTTTCGATCAGAAGAAAATTTTATTATTTTAATACTTACATAATTTATTTGATCAGTAAATGATAAAAAAATGAAATGTGAAGTGAATGCCTTCACAAAATAAATGAAGTCATTCACTAAATAGTATTTTTGTTAGTTCTTTCTAATATTTTGGGTTTCAGATTTCTTAAGACTGGAGAGACATTATACAGCGGACACGAAATGAAATATAAAAAAAAAACTATTTCGAAAACAAATACAAAGAGATGGATTTTGATTTATAAATTTTTTTTTTTTTTTGTCATTGTATTTTTTATTGATTTCTGACATTTACGCGAATATTATTCATTGAAATAAAACTACTTTTTATGGATTTTATCGCGTATATTGATATTATTAATCCCGACGTTTCGGACCCTTTACAGCGTCCATGGTCACGGGTAGACTTACCATGGACGCTGTAAAGGGTCCGAAACGTCGGGATTAATAATATCAATATACGCGATAAAATCCGTAAAAAGTAGTTTTATTTCATTGTATTTTTTGTTTTTATTAAAATAAATAAAACACTAATCTACAAAATAATTACTTTATTCAGCTTATTTCGTTTAACTGTCATCCCATTAAATAACGGAGAAAAGGTAAGTTAATAATTTGGAGTAGGCATCCCTAAACACGCACACCTTGACAGTTTGACTACAATAAGTACACAAGCGGTACTCACACATATCACGCAATTTGGCCCCAGTTTTCGCGTGTCGTTTGTTTGCATTGCTCCATCTAGACAAGTATATAATCAAAGTATATAATGTAATACCGATACTATAAACTGATTCTATAAAAAAATAACTTTAATTTGATTAAAGTTAACATTAAAGTTAAGATTAACATTAAACAAGCCATAATAATGATTTGTTCAAGAGATATGACTAAAAATCACAAAATGTTTTTTGTGATTTTTAGTCTGTAAAATTTGAGTTTTGCAAATACTGGATTATTGCATGGGGGCATCGATTTAGTCCCATCTAGGTAAAAGTTCGAAAGTTATTTTGTGGTCACGTTCTAGTTGCAAGATATATAGGCACACCGCCAGCTTGCCACGAACAGCAAACTTACGAAATGCCATCAGATGCCGCACTACACGATAGGAATTCTTAAAACTGCATTTCTAATGTTTTGTGAAAGTATAATTTGACGTCAGGCAGATTTTGATCCTGCGGCCGTTGCCTGGATACCTGGAAACTGTAAGCCGAAGATTGAACTTTTCTTTCACTTTATCACTTTAGGGAAGATAATGGATTTTTGGCACTAAAGGTGGGTACAGACTAACAACATTTACTTGTAACAGCGTACATTCGCTGTTTTTAAATTTACACGAACCACATTTCAAACATGACGCTCGATGTTTTGTTACAACTTGATTTTAAGAAACACCGAGAGTTTTGGTGTAACACATATGAGCAAACGCACGAGCGCGGGGTTCAGTGGGGAGTAAGGTGCGAGGGATGAAGGATGAATGCACGTGCATTGCAGTCAATCTGGGTAACTTTGATTCCTTTAGGTAATTTGACAGTGTGACCAACGTAGTACCTATTGTTTTTGTTTTTCTCGCATGATATCGTGGAATTTATTAACTTGTAGGTCTGACATTTCCACAAAAAGTATACGCAAGGTTGAAAGAAATATTACAGTTATATGTTCAGTCGCCGTAAGCATTACGTCGAACACAGCGTCGACCTTTCGCAAGAATGTTACATTACATGGAAATGTTTTTAGAATACCTACTGAACATAAATACCTGTATTGTACCATTTGTAAAAACGTAACATTACAATGCAATGTAATGCATAGCTCTAGACATTCAAATAAAACAACATTTTACAAATAAAAAGACATGAAAAAATCCGTAATAAGTTCTTTTATTTTAACTACGAGAGCTGTTAAAATAATACAATAAAATTACCTACTTAATTAACTTTTAAATAAACATATATTTCAATTATTTCACATATAAATAGTGTATCTGTAATACATATTATATACTCATATTAACTAACAGTCCTTTAATAAGCGTTCCTGAAATCAACTGAAATTCGAAATCCAATTTTAATTTTGCACAACGCTCGAGCGAAGTTATTTGAGTATTTTAATTACACTTTTTCTCTCAGTCAGTAGAGAGCAAAGTGTAACAGATAACAATAAAAAGCATCGCTTGAGACCTGAGTACCGTTGAATCCTTTCAAAAACGAAACCTTTGTAAAATAAAAGAAATCCAGCGCTTATTAGTCGCTTAAAAGTTGGAAATGCGACAGCGTAATGTTACTAGGATAAAGTGGAATATGAGACAAAACATTTTATGCAAAGTTTTTTGTATGATGCGGAACAGAAATTATGTGAAACTCTAATAAGCTTGTCGACTGGTCCGTAGTGTCTGGTCAATTTCAAGGAATGAATATCATAATAATATTAATGTCAAGTTAACGCGACATTCAGTACGATTTGAATTATGACATTTTCCGCAATCCTGACACAAATTTAATATGAAGTTCATAATATGCACATTTCACCCCCGTAGCACTTAACGTGTTACATCCTAACTAAGTTTAACGTATAATTTTAACTGCAATTCAACCTCAGACTGGCATTTAACTTGTTGAACGTTGTCACTCGACAATGATATTAAAGTGAACTATTGAATTCTGAATTAGGTTGAAAAGTTCCACTTTGGTTTTAAACCTATGGCATACTGAAAGTGACATAAATTAAGGAGTAAATATCTGGAAGTTATTTCTGAGTAAATGCATAATTATGAAAGTATAATTTATACGGTACTTAAACAAAAAAGCAATTTTTATTTTTTTTTTCTGTCTGTCAGTTTGTTCCGGGCAATGTCTGAAACGGCTGGACCGATTTTAACGGGACTTTCACTGGCAGATAGTTGATGTTATAAGGAGTAAATTAGGCTACTTTTATTTTAAAAAATAGAGTTTACCGATCACATATTCACCAGTGCAAAGCCAGGACGAGCCGCTAGTCAGCAATAATGCTATCAACGGGAACATAGGTGTGTTCACGGCTACATTGTAGCCGCAGCGTAGTAATTAAAAAGACTCGCTCTACTTTTCACAAATTAGAAATAGGCCCATTTTGATCACTCCTAACCTATTAAAAATACGCAAATGTTTAAGTAATATTGTGATTATTAACTATGTAGGTACATCAGATTTCTTTTATACCATGGATGTATGATAAATGAAATTTTAAAAAAATGTACCTAACAAATTATATTATTTGGATTCATAAATATCGACTGCCTCATTAGTCTAGTGGTCCTAAGCGCGACTGCTACGCTAGAGGTCCTGGGTTCGATCCCCAGGTCGAGCAGTGTTATTGGGTTTTCTATGAAATTCTCAGTAGCAGCTCGGAGTCTGGATTTGTGCCCGGTTAATGGCAATAGGCTCGCCCCCTATTACATGGGACCTAAAACATACCGGCGAAATGTGGGTGTACATTAGTACACCTCTGCCTAACCCTTCGGGGAATACAGGCGTGACGGTATATGTATATATAAATATCGAATTTTAACAAGATGAAACAAGGCAGCCTATTATTACAAACAAAATCTTTATAATTTTCCTACGGTCGTAGGTACCCCTTATGTTGATTCTACCAAAGAAAACATTTATCGCATGAAATGGTCGTTTGGGGGATATTTATAGGACACCAATATCCGTAGGAAATGTGCGGGCCGCCGGCCGGCTCGGAACGTGATTCTCAGCGGGCATGTCATAACTTGTCTCTGCTCAATACTACGATACAAGCGAACGTCACGCCTGTATCCTTGAAAGGTGGGCATGTAATAAATAGGTGACGACCCTATTGTCGTCAACAGATCACAAATTTAAACTCAGAATTTCGATTTGTGCCCAGAATGCTGCTACTGAGAATTTCATAGATCTCAATAGCTTTTTGTCGATCTGGGAATCAAACCTAGGATCTCTAGCGTAGCAATCTACCGTAGTAGCGTACACTCACGCCTTGTCTCCACAGTGGTAGACAGAAAGTAAAAGCGACACTTGTTACTTATGTAATTCTTTCGCTTTATTCACACTCGTACATCTTGTCATAATACGCGCCGGTTGCAAGTACTACGCACCTGACCTTTTTGTCTTCAAAAAGGTCAGGTGCGTAGTACTTGCAACCTCACCAATAAGATTTTTGACTAATATTTGCAAATATTTATAAATCAAAATTTAAGTGATTAGCCGTGCGGTAGGTCAGGGAACTATCCAATAACATCTCGGGTCCCATGGCCCCGACTATAGGGAAAATTATTCTGGTATAACTAATAATAACCATTCAATAACAGTACATAATGTAATAACTTGCCCAAAGATTGTGCCTACTTTAATACCAACAATTGTAATTTATGTGTAAATAAACAATTTTTATTTTATTTTATTTTTATTTATTTAATAACCACCCGAAAAGGGTGAAACCGGAAACCACTTTTGTAAATAATTTTAGAACCAACTTAAGGTATAAAAATGCGAAAAGCTGGTACTTTTAGATATTGAAATTTGGGCCGCCCACGCTGCGATGAAATAGCAAAAGCGTGGGATTGCGGCCAAATTTTAGCCCCGTCTGCATTCAATGCGCACCAATATTATAGAACGGTTTTAGAATACCTTGTACCTAAAACGTTCCTTTATTAGGACAAATTAAAGGACAATCAAGACGTCATATAACTATGAAGACAATGAAATAGGTACTTTCAACAAGTCAAGTACAGACGCCAGCAGGTCAACCTATCCAAATCTGTAAAATTTTCCCAATTGAATATGAACCTTATCGCTTTGTAATAAAGTTGAAAATCAATCAAAGAAATTTGACAGATTGTAGTAGCTTGATGTGCTGGCGTCTGTACCATCAATATTATCTATTGGCATGAATCAGTATGAATGTAGTTTTTAACCAGATCTAGGTATTAAATACGCCCAACATACCTAATGCTGAGCTGGCAACTCATTCAGGACAGCACATCCTAGTGGTCTTTGTTGTTTTTAAATGTTCATTCCTTATTTTATCTGTATTGTATAAACTTTATACGCACGCACGCACTGACGCACTGTTTGTATTCGTAAACTACTGTACCTATTATTTTCTATGTAAAACTGTTAACTTACAACCAACAAAACATAAAACTATCTATAAACACACTACAGAAATATTATACATACACACTTTTAAAACACATTACAACACATACATACTTATAACTAACTACACACTATCTTATGTTATATAAAAATACGCAAAACTAATTATAACACACTCAAACCGACTATAACACACAACCACAGTATTAATAGCATTACTTTATTGATTCAATTTATGTTAATATTTGGATTATATAAAAACCGTTATGAGATCCTAGTTATTGTTAAATGGAAAAAGTATATTTTTTTATTAAAACATCAATCTTATTATACAACAATGTTTTCCGCTACTGTAACCCATAATTTTAAAGTTCGATAATGACCTATTGAATGAGATCGATAACTTTTCAGTATCCGATACCATAAAATGTGAACCTGAGAACTGTGCATCCTTTTTGAAACAACAACAGTCCTACTTAAAAATCCTGTCGCAGAATATCAGAAGTATAAATGCTAACTTTGATAGTTTAAACGTCCTCCTCCAAAGACTACAATTTAGCTGTGACATTATAGTACTTTCTGAATGTTGGATGTCATGCGAGATATTCCTGTTTTGGTTGGATATTTAAGTATGTCTACATCATCCCACTACAATCAGAATGACGGTGTCACAGTATTTATTAAAAATAATATTAAAGCAACTATTGAGGAACCCGACATAGAAGAAGCAAATTGTTTACTTATTAAAATTAGTTATGATGTAGCTATTGTAGCATTATACCAACCTTTCTGCTTTAAAAATATAGATAAATTCATCACATCTTTGCAAAAAATAATACACACCTTATCATCATACAAAAATATTATACTTATAGGCGATATTAATATTAATATTGCTACAAACAGCTCAGATCGTCTGCTGCCAGAATATCTTGACTTGCTGTCACTAAATGGCTTTCTTCCAGCATTTAATAGAGCAACGCGTGCAAATAGTTGTCTTGATCATGTAATATTGAAGACAAACATAGTAATAAGGACGTTTATAATTGACTCCCATATTACTGACCACGTACCTGTACTCTGCTGTGCTAGAGTTAAACACAGAAATAAACCCAAAAAAAAAACAAATATTAAAGTTGGACTTTGAAGCAATAAAGTTGGCATGTGATCATCTTGACTTCACCACAGTCTATAATGCAATTAACCCTAACGATGCCATGGATATATTTATATCAAAAATAACTTATGTCATACAATTAAATACTAAAACACTAAATATATCAAATAGATACAGAATCCTTAAACCTTGGATGACAGTGGGCCTTATTAGATGTTCTCGTAATAGAGATCGGATGCATGCGAAGTTTAAACAAAACCCAGAAGATACAGTGCTTGAAATCACATATAAAAGATACAGAAATTTCTATAACAACCTGACTAGAAAACTAAAGCGTGATTATGAAAAGAAACTACTCAATGAAGCCGGTAAAAATAGCAAATGTATATGGAAGGCGGTAAATACTATCACAAATAGAAATAATAAAAAAGATCACTCATTAGATCTCCTTTCGATAGAGTCAACCCCTTATTTATCAGTAAATGCCACAAATAAATTTTTTGCTACCATAGGGGAAAACTTAGCAAGCAAAATTACGGCACCGTCTGGACCAATCTCGTTTAATAATATCCCTTTAGATAGCGTGTCCTCAATTTGCAATTCATTCGTTCTACTTGATACTGATATACAGGAAATTGAAAAGCTCATCATGGGTCTAAAAAGTGATTGTGCAGTGGAAGACGATGGCATCTCATCTGATATATTAAAATGTATAAAGAATAGCATTGTCCCGCCGCTTACATATATTATCAATATGTGCTTAAATGTTCCCAAATGCATTGAAGAGGTCTATTGTCCGACCTATTTTCAAGGGTGGAGATAGAACCGGTGTCACTAATTATCGGCCTATTTCTATACTGACATCATTATCTAAAATTTTTGAAAGAATAATTAACACAAGATTAATCAAATATTTAGAAAGCTACAATCTTCTCTCGAAACAGCAATTCGGTTTCTAATAATTTTACTGAACACATTGTCAAACTAATTGATAATAAAAAGAAATGTCTTACTATATTCCTTGACCTGGCAAAGGCTTTTGACACGGTTTCTATTCCCACTCTGATAAACAAGCTGTATCAACTCGGCATCCGAGGAAACCAACTTCAGTTGCTACAGGATTATCTGTCCGGAAGAACACAAAGAGTAAAAATTGCAAATCATATGAGTGATGACCTACCTGTTACCCATGGAGTTCCTCAGGGTAGTATTCTAGGCCCTACACTTTTCCTAGCCTATATCAATGATCTCACCAATATTAATATTGAAAACTGTAGCATAATTTCATACGCAGATGATACTACCCTGACATTCCATGGTGTGTCTTGGAATGAAGTGTACCAAAAAGCCCAAGATGGATTTAACATAGTCACTAAATGGCTTGCTTTAAATCATCTCTCACTAAACACTGAAAAAACAAAATATATCCCTTTCTCCATTAGAGATCCGGACAGATCCTTGCAACAAACACATAATATAACTGCTCACACATGTAATAATGAAATTCTTAATTGCTCTTGTCCTGCGCTATTTGCCGCTAAATCCATAAAATATTTAGGTATAATATTCGATAAAAATCTAAATTTTAAAAATCACATTATTAATCTCTCAAACAGAATACGAAAATTAATATATATATTTAAACAAATCAGACACTCAGCTAATATTAACATAAAGAAAATAATGTACTATTCCTTGTGCCAAGCGGTTATAACTTATTGTATTTCCTGTTGGGGAGGAGTTGCAAAAACGCACAATATAATTGTCGAACGAGCTCAAAGAGCCCTATTAAAGATCATTTACTTTAAACCCATGCATTACCCTACCACTGACCTATACAAAGATTGTCAGGTACTGTCAGTGCGTAAACTCTTTGTCCTGTCTTTGATATTGAGGCAATACTCTAATGTCAGACCTAATACCCTCTCAGAAAAAGAAAATACAAGAAGACGTTTACAATTATTTGGCCCGGTACCTTGTAGAACATTTTTCGCTCAAAAATTTAACCTGTTTTTAGGACCAAGATTATTTAATATAGCTAACAAGCAATAGGAAATTGTGTACTTGACGAAACGAGACTGCAAACAGAAATTAACCACATGGCTCCTGTCCCTTACTTACGATGAAATCGAAAAACTTTTAATTGTACCTGCATAAATTAAATTAAATAGTACACCACAATTATAAACACACACACATACATACACACACACACTCACTCACTCACACACACACACACACACACACACACACACACACACACACACACACACATACACACATACACACACACACATATGCTTCGAAATATCTAAATACCTTTAAGTTCCCTCTAGTAAATTAGAATTAAAAATACTTACCCTTTCCTTGATTATATCCTAGTTCTTTAAATAAAATATGAACGTTAATTTTGGGGGTGGGCGCTGATGCCTATAGTACAAGATATTAATTTATCTTAGTTTAGGTATCAGCTTCAACTCTAAATGTGTTATAACTACCTTTCTGTTCTAAATTTAAAATCGACCATTACTTTGTAACAAGTACTAAAACTAAAACTTGAAGGTGTAAATAAAGAATTTTTATTTTTATTTATTTTATAAACTTTCACTACGTAATATAAAACTAAGTCGCTTTCCGCTGTCTGTCCCTATGTATGCTTAGATCTTTAAAACTACACAGCGGATTTTGATGCGGATATTTTTTTTAAAGATAGAGACACATAAGAAGCAGTGATAGCCTAGTGGTATGACCATTGGACTGCCAAGTCGAAGGTCTCGAGTTCGAACCCAAGGCATGCACCTCTGACTTTTCGAATTCATGTGTGTATTATTAATTAATTATTACTCGCTTAAACGGTGAAGGAAAACATCGTGAGGAAACTTGCATACCTTAGAGATTGTTCTCGAAGGTTGTGAAGTCTGCCCACCCACACTAGGCCAGTAATTAATTATTGAGGTTGTCTTAAATTACTCGCATTGTTTAACCATTGACACGATAATAAGATTAGGTAATATGTAAGTCCCTTTGTTAGGTCATAATTGCCCCGATTAGCGGGAAAATATCCTGCTAAATAATGGAAAATTATTTCCTTTCAATAGACAAGTTTGCATCCAATCCATATTCAATTTTATCTCAGTATTAAATGTTGAGACTTTACAATACAAAAGCCAGCCAGCTCAGCTTCTCACAGCACTTTCAAAGGATAATTGACTTCACTTGTCGAGTTCTAAAGTTCAGTTTTCAATAGTTACGTTTGAGGATGCAAGTGCCTTTTGGTTGGCTGTTTGCAGGCTTTCAATGAGCATACTCATTGTGTAGTGGACGTTTAGTTTAAAAACTTTATTTTGTAATATATGTGAATTTATTTTAAAAAGTTAGACTTTACAGGCTATTTTAAAATACGACTGTTTATCTCTTATAAAACGTTATATTTAATAAAATGGAACGATATGAACACTTGAGATGGAAACACAGTCTATTAATCCGTATTTAATAACAGAAACTGATGAACTTTTGATTGCGATTCGTCGTCCACTGAAATGAAAATGCTTGCCGTTGCAATCTGCCTTCTTTATAAGCAGTGAGGACTATCTGTGTTATTAATATTCTGTTATTTGCTCATCGTACATACAGACTTTACCATGCTCTGTATTTTTATTGTCTGCCTTACTTAGTTAGTATGCAAACAAGGTTTGCGTTTCAAACGTCCTGATTTTGTGACAATGCCGTCGTAACGAGGATGCCTTTGTATGCTATCTGTGTAACAATATTGTGTTTAATACTATTCATTAAAAACACCGAAATATATCACAAACGCAATTGAGGTGTTAATATTGGGGTCGGCTTCCAGTTTAACAAGCTGAATATCCTCCGGTTAAGTACACCGGACCGGACCCCCGAAATTTTTCTTTCACTAAAATGTATATTGGCGTATAAAAGATTGCAATTACATAATTTTTATCGATTTCTTTGCTGTCGTTAAGCCTTACTGAAAACTACCCTAATTAAATAATCTTTCACCAGGAATAATGATGATAATAAATCAAAGCAATTAAATCAAAATAGTTTTATTTTCATATTGTTATTGCTCATCTAGTGGCTCACCCTTTGAATTATTATTTATGTTAATCTGTGGATAATGTCGTGGGCTGCAACATTACTTGTTCTTTATTGTTAAATTCTACTTAGTTTTATGTAGTATGTTGTAGCTGTTTATTATCCCTTAATACATAAAATAAAGTATATCATAATACATACAGACACATATGTAATGTCGAGTCTAGTTACGTGGTTAGATTAACCGGCAAGAAACTCCATGGTTACTGTTTTAAATATGAGTTTGATTTGAAGCTGTAATTCTGAAAATTCATGATTTTTAATGAACTTCGTATTTTCAATGTTTTTTTAACAATTTTTTTATCTTTCACAGCGATGCCTAACGACAATGGACTTGACCTCTCTCGGTGTCGGCTCTTGTGTCGGCACCGGGATGTACTTGGTAGCAGGGATGGTAGCACGGAAGTTTGCAGGGCCTGGCGTAGTTATCAGCTTTATAATTGCCGCCCTTGCAAGCATCTTTTCCGGTAAGTACTGTCAACTATATACATGCATATTATAAATTCGAAGGCTACTCTGTTTGAAAAAGATGGTTTTAACAGATTTCGGTAAAGAATCAGTCTGTTCATTCTAATTGCATTGCATCCTAAGAATAAACGTAGGCTCTCTATGCTTAAAAATAACCCGCATCCTAAAAGGAATATTTACTCTTTCTTTTTTCTTTCTTCTAACCGTGGACCACAAGTGTATTATTGTGAAGTAGCCCCTGTACCTGGTTGGTTAGGTTATATTGAAGTAACGTAGACTCACTGCTAGATATTACGTTTAATGTTCATTAGGTGGGTGCACATAAATACAGAATAATATTATACCGACGTATTATACGGAACATGTACGCTGGCTCGCAATACAGGGACTACTGGCGATAATTCATAAGTGTGTTGTAAGCATATTCTACACATACGTTATAGTGGCGTTACAGTATAAAGTCCAGTCTAGCAATAAAGTCGATCAACAAGACTAACTTATAAGTAAAGTTCATGCTTTACGCTTGTTCAGACAGGCGTAAAACATGAGCTTTACGTATAAGTTAGTCTGTAGTCACTGATATTATGTATGAAATATTATCATCATCACATGATTATAATATTTCATAATATGAAGCACACAGCTGAAGGATCCATTGCTCACGAAGGTCTTCCTACGTGTTTCTAATTGCACGTTATAGTCAAAGTGACCACACCAGGTCGTCTGTACATATCAATGTATGGTCGTCCAATGCGTGAAATAGAGTACTTAGATTATAATTTTTAATTTTAAAATCGATATTTAATACCAATTTGAGTGCGGATCGTGACATAATTTTGTCATCGCTGACCTCGTGTCGAAATTAGGGCTGGAGACGAGATGATGCGACGATAAAATTATGACGTGGCCTCATGTAAACTCAAATTTCACATGGCGATAATCGGTGGATTGCAAACTGATAATGTCGAGGCTTAAGTGCTCCAATATGAAAACAAAATTGTTTCTTAATAGACCCATAATTGAAAGATAATTGAATCAATTGAATAACAAGCTCTATTGCTGTAATTTATTTCTGATATAAGTATTGTTAAATGTGATATGGTTAATTGGTAAATGTTTTATTAGATCTGCTAATACTAATTGAGGCCCCGTGGCTAAATAAATAACTAGTTTGATCAACGAAGGTTAAGCTGCGCTTGCCGCAGTCAGTATATGGATGGTAACCATTCTTAACATGTCGCGATCCCTTCGTGCTTCTGTGAGCACGTACAGCCGTTGGTCCTGGTTGTTATACTAACTCCGATGACAATCGATAGTAATAGTCAGAAGCCCAAACAGCCCAAGAACCAGTCTAACCGCAGAATGTCGGTAGTGCCCTGAAATTGAGTTGCGGTGGTCTGAATGCAGTCGTTTCGTATATAATACTGATAAGACTAGAAGCCAATCGGGACAGGATGACAAATATTGATTGAATTGAATTGAGACAATAAACAGGAAAAAAAATGATCAATATTATAGTTATTTTCCAATCTAGTCTCAATTCCTACTTTAATACTACAAATACGATAACCCTGTATATCTGTTATTCCTTCATGCCTAAACCGCTGCATCGATTTTGATGAAATTTGGTTGTGCGGTGTAAGAGCATGGTAGGTCGGAAAGAAGAGTATTATCAAGAGTATTTTAAGTTGTAAAATGTCTATTCTATATACACAATATTCAAATATTAAGTGAAAAATACTATACTTAACTAGTAGTTTGATAGTGGTAGTTTATGAATGTTAATGTTACAATGTTAGGTATGAATGCACCCGGTCGCGATGGTTCCGTCACGGTAATATTATCTACAGTATTTTGATTCGGCCGTATTTTAGAAATAAATGCTTACCGCCGCGCGGTACGTAAACATGCGTTAGGGCTCCAGCATTTTAATTACATTTGCCTACTTTGTGTTTCCATTTAGTTTTGTGATTGTAAATATACTTTTTTTTATATAAACAAATAAAATACTTTGTGAATTGAATAGGAAGTGTTCAATAACAATGCGTGTTGTAAAAAACAACACGCCTTGGTAGATTTAATTAAAAAGCCATGTTTATGTTTGATTAACAAATCGGTCTTATAAATTTGCGACCGAAAAATATTCGCGCCTCGACTGAGACGTACGAATTGCTTTATTATTAAATTTTAAAGTATAAAAAATCCGCATTCTAATATAAACTACTACTCGTCATATTAAATATGTAAATATGTATTTTAACTTATATTTAGTGAAAAAATCGCGCGGTTATTGTTAAAAAAACAACACACCGTCCGTTCGTCATGCATATAAGGCGCATTTACCCACCCGAAAAATAAATAATAATAAATATTGTGGGACATTTTTACCAATCCCAAACTAAGCAGAGCTTGTACTATGGGTACTAGACAATGGATATAATACTTATATACTTTTTTTTTGTAAATACATACTTATAATACATAAGAAACACAAATACTCATGTTTTAACCACACAAATATTTGTGTCCTGTGGGAATCGAACCCACGACCCCATGATCAGCAGTGTCAGCTCGAACCAAGAAATCTCAAAAAATCCTTTGGCATGCAAGGGTAACCGCGGAAAACGGCTAAAGTACAGTAAGTAGTATAAATGTCGGGGTATTCATATTCTTTTAAATTAGCAATCAACGTATGAGGTGAACAATTTCATGAAAATTGTAATCAAATCACAACATTGAACCGCTGCCGCGCTGTTACCAAACATCACCGCTTGATAACATTTACGACATTCAGATTAGATCGAAATTACATTTCGAACATCGAACATTATTTTATTAAAGTATAATAGAACGTGTTACAAAATACCCCGTAAAAATATAATCAAATATCAAAGCCAAAATTTTTGTTAGTTGTCATGTCAGGGAACCAGATTATTTAACAGAAAGGTCTACGTACCTATTTTACATAATAATGGTCTACTTTAATAGTTTTTCTATTTTTCATTAATAAATGTTGTTGTTTTCCTTTTTTTGGGGTATGTTATACAGCTTTACTATGGTTCTTAAATATTGTGAGTGAACTCTTTATAAGGCTCCATTTAACCTCCTTTCGGCTTTACCGGTAGTTTAACACCCTGTATAGGTATATAAAGCGCTCGATTTAAAAATGTTACGCTTTGAACGTAACGCGTTGTCTCCACCATTGTCATTCCGCGAACGTGGGAAGCATGTGCCACACACACGCACACCCTAAATTGCGTGACGCGTGACCAATGAGAGCGCTTACTATAGCTAGTACAGCTACAGTTCTTCAGCTCACCAGTAGAAGGCGTCTCATTTGAATAATGGCGGCTTTTTATGTGAGGCCTGTGTGTAACATTTTTGTTGTCACAACATTGTTAAATGTCATGTTTATTATCGTGTAACTGTGTAAACGAACGTGATTTATAGAACATTTGATTTTACTGTTTATTTTTTTTACTACTAAGGTGGCAAACAAACATATGGCCCACCTTATGGTAAGCGGTTACCGGAGATATAGACGCTTGCAACACCAGGGGTATCACTTGCGCGTTCCCGACCCTGTAAAACGAAAGAGCAATAGTTGGGTTAGCAGTGTAAGGGTCGAATTCCCGCCTCAGCCAAGACAACGATTTGTCGTGAAGCGGGTTAACACATTATTTCACTCGAGTAGGAGTAAATTGTAGTGTGTATTGTAGTACGGTAAATTGCAGCCGCAATTTTGAGGTTGTGGTTAAGCTCGTCGAGTCATGAAATTAGTGTTGCTCACTCCGATCACTAATAACTACACTGTCTAAAGTATCGGTGCTAAATATATACCGTATACTCATACCAAGAACCCACGTATAAAGTATACAGTCTTCTTCCATCAAAAACCCTATTTAAAGTAATAGCTGAATGTTCGTTCAACCCTTGGTAACTGGATACCGATCCTGAATACAACATAATTTCTTCCAATAATAGACGATCAATTAACTCGATTTTAAGCCGTTTATAAATTAACTTCTTCTAACAAATTGTTAAATAAAATTGATATCTTATTGCTCGACGATTCCATCAGATATTGTCAACTACAAAGGCAGACTAATACAGTGAATTTAATTTAAACAAAAATGTGACATTTTCTTTCTTCAATTAACTTTATGACTGGACTTTAAAAGCCACACGGAAGGGTTATTCCCTTTCTTTCGCTAAAACATATCGTTGAAAACATATCTTAACTTAGAATCGCCATTCCATTTGCTGCACACTCAATAATTCCATTAGTGGGATATAGTAATATATTTTTACTTTGTCCATTTCGGACGCGAATAGCATCTTGTGTAGCTACAGATGCAATACTAATTCAAAATGTATTGGCGCTGCGGTCCTCACTATATTCCAAATACGTATGAGTACGTCAATCGATCAAGCGAGTTGTTAGATAACTGAAGTTTTATTAGGTACTAGTTTCAAATTCAACTGCTATTTACTGTAAACTGATTATAATGTTGTCTCTCTGACCAGCCATAAGCCATACGTGTTAACGCGATCATTTTTAGGTTGTGAGAAAGGGATGGCGTTATTTAATGTGTAGAGCGACATCCATGTCTCTCAATCGAAAAATGATCGCAATAATACATTATAGTACGGCCCCTGCACTGGCAAAACTCCATCCTAAGGCGAAATAAATACTCGATCATATTTTATAACTAGCGTTCCGTCCCGGCTTCGCACGGGTGGATATGTGATTGCAGAGCTTTATTGTTTTTATAAAATAAAAGTAGCCTAAGTTACTCCATATAATATCAGCTATCTGCCAGTGAAAGTCCCGTTAAAATCAGTCCAGCCGTTTTAGAGATTAGCCGGAACAAACAGACAGAAAGACAGACAAACATTTTTGAAATTGTTTTTTTTTATGGAAGTATTGCATACTTTTACAATTAGTGAATTGCAAACAGACACTTCCATTTTAATTATGTGTATAGAATATATATGGATGTTATATTTCGCTAATTTTGTTATACGTGTTGTCCCGGTTTCACTCGCAATTCAGGGCTTTTCTTTTTCTAAGGTCTAATCTCTATACCAAATCAATAGTTACTTATATTTATAACAAAACTGGTTCATCTTTTTGTATCCTAAGATTATAAAATTATTTTAGCGAAGGAAAAATTCGACTGCGGACAGAATTCGAACCTGGGTTTTCTGGTTCAATAAAGGAAGAAGAAAGAAAGAAACATTTTATTGCCATAAAAACAGCGACTAGTACTGCATACAAAGAGGAAATAAAAGATGCTATGCCCATCGTAGCAACCGCGAGTCCCACCCGCCCCAGGTCAAAATGCTTTTTAATGGAATGAAAGGCTTTTCAATAGATGTCACGTAAATTCAGAATGTGAAAGCAAATTTCGTCATACCGTCTTGTGTAACCAGAAGACGCGGGTTCGGATAGTGCCCGCAGTCGAATTTTTCCTTCCCTAAAAAATTGGTTCAGTTGAAAGCGTGAAAACGTAACAAACACACAGACATACTTACTTTTGCATTTATATTATTAGTATGGATTCTGTATGTCTGCGGGGTCTAGTGCAAAATATATGCCCCAGAGTGCCTTTCGGAAAGCGTCAGAATTTTTCTATTGTTATCAATGATGTGGTCGGCCGAGCTACTAGGGTCGTATAATATTGTAGTTGCTGCAATGGACAGAAGGGTTAGAAGTTCCATTGTAGATATTATATTGCCTCACTATATAGAAAGTCCTAATTATATAATAAGTGCTTAGGCCAAGTGTCTATAGTGTTTTTATCATCAGGTCTACTAGATGTAGTGTGAATTTTCATAATGTGCACATATTAAAATAAGGGAATATATGCTTAATTTTTAGCTACAAAAAATCTAAATTTATTGACCCCCGTGCAAAAAAAACTTATACCGCTTTGTTTACACTGGGGTCAATAAATTAATGTGACATTTTCTTTCTTCAATTAACTTTATGACTGGACTTTAAAAGCAACGACAAAAACCATAATTGAAAATTTAAAAAAAAATATTTAAAAAATCCTAAATTTTGTTGACCTCCGTGTAAAAAAACGGTATAAAATTTACTGAATAAGCTCAATGATGATTAATAATATTTAGGCATCTAAATTGTGGGAATAAATTGTGCTCAATTGAAAATAACGATGGGTTTTTTGACAAAAATCTGTTTATTTTTCTACTAATTTTGGTCAAAATCAAGCAGTTTCCCTTATTTTAATATATATTATGTGCATATTATGAAGACACACTGTATATTTATGCAACATTTTCGTAAATCAATGTCTAGTGACAATACTTCTGTTCAATTTGCAACTCCATCAGAGTCATATACGGTTGAATTTCAATTGTTAGTTGGAAAAGATTCAACAGTTTTCCACTTAAGTTCTACCTAGAATCTAATTGTTGTTTTTGTCCATACAGGAGCCTGCTACGCTGAATTCGGAGTTCGAGTACCCAATACGACAGGAAGCGCTTACATGTACAGTTACGTCACAGTTGGAGAGTTCATAGCCTTTGTCATAGGCTGGAACATGATTTTGGAGTATCTAGTAAGTATCATTTATCATTTTTTATAAAACACTCTTAAAGTTTTAATTTTAATATCTTCTTTCTATATTAACTGCCTCATTAGCCTAGTACTTGTAAGCGATACTAGGAGTATTGTTTCTCTCTAAGTCATGGGTTCGTTTCCTAGGTCAAGCAAAGTGTAATTGGGTTTTTCTATGATATTCTCAATAACAGATCGGAGTATGGATTTGTACCTTCAAGGAATATAGGCGTAATGCTATATATAATATGTGACGTCAATGTTCCGTATGCCATACAAATTCTATACTAACTCTCGTTTTGCGGTAAAGGGACGGAGTCCCCTCTCAAACCCCACCAAAACTTTAAAGGCTTATAATTATCTCAAAACTTTATTATTCGATTTGAATATTTTTTAGTATTCAGTTTATAATTAATTATAATCACTAAGCCTGTTATTTTGAATAAATCACATCCTACCTAATTATGTGCTCATATTATTGTAATCCAGTTTGAACGGTAGTGAAATTAAATATGACAATTACTTATTTTTTATTATTACTGGCGTTTATATGCTACGGCCGCTTAGAATCAGGCTGCCATATGGGCAGCCTAAATAGGTTCATGGAAGCCTACCCAAATTACGATTTGTTCGCAAACAAATATAATCTAATTATGATCATAATGAAAGAAAGAAAGAAAAATATTTATTGATACAGTCTTGGACAATGCACACAAAATATTAAAAAACATCCATACAAATAAAATAAGGATAAAAATGGTGTGCCCCACGACTGCATCAAATAGGCTCCAGTTCAGCTAAATGCCAGACTGCTGGTGAGCTGCCTGGCGCTGGTTTTCAACTGGACCTTTAAAATTATGTGTCACGGATGCAAACCAGTATTCAATAACAGTAGGTATTTATATATATATAATATATATATATAGTTCATGTAGGTAAATAATATGAATAAATTAAAAGAATAATATTATGTTCATAAGTGTCAACTACCTATGTATCATGTACCTGAAGTTCTGTGTGTGTTAATGAGCCTTAGTGTTTAATCTTATTTTTGTTTTGTTTTAATTTTAAATTCTTTATTTTTGTTATTCTGTCCGCTTTCAATGTTGTAATTGGTTTTAAACCGTGTTATTTATTTGTCATGTACGAACAATCAATCTTAGAACCAGATTTAATTGATGACGACTTTGGAACCTCAACTTTTTACGAGTATTTTACTTGTAAAGCTAGGTACTCGTATGTATTCCCGTCTTTGTATAATATATGTCGCAATTCCAAATCGACCAATTTCTTATCAATGCTTAGATTTATACGAATTCTATCATTGTTATGCATTATACTATTTGGTATTCTGTGTTCCGAATAGACGTCTCTATCTACATTCCTACAGATATTAAAACATTCATGTGAGTCCTATACTTAGATAGAAAATTAGTAATGAAACGATTATAAATCTATTAGCGATTACAATTACGATTATCGCGTTATAAACTAAATTAAATAATGTTTGCTGAGGAATTAATAATCAAAATTAAGCAGATTTAAATTTTTATTCAGAAAATATGACATTACCAGCTTTTTAAGTAGGCGACGGCTGTACGCAAGAACAAAGGATTTACATAATGCGGATTTACAAAGTATGTTACCAATAGGAATAAATTGGCAATAAAAGGCATACTACACATTTGACGAATATATAAACGAAAAACATTTAGTCTAAATAAAATGGAATACTATTGGTGATAATAATAATTATGTTAATTTACACATTTCCGATTAATTATTTTGATTTTGTATTTTTATTTTTAATTATTAATTCTTATTTATCTATTTAATAAGTCCTATAATTATAAAATAAATAATTAGTCATTTGGAAGAACAATAATATTACAATAAAGTTAAACAATTAATAATAATGTTTTATAATGGTAGCTTAACAACATGTAAATATACATTAGTAACTTCCTCTCTCCTATGTTGCTGTGCCCGACGGGGTCCACAATGAACTTTAAATGTAACCTACCATCTAAATAACTTTGTGGAATGCAATAAATATTGAGTATTGAATAAATTCCTTTGAAAATAAAAATCATAATAATCGCTAGATAATCAAAATGTTACTCGACGATTAAGATTAATCGTGAAATGTCGATTGTCGTAATCGTTTCATCACTAAGGAAAACATCAGAAAAAACAAATCGGTGGCGATGGATTGTGTATTTCTTCTATCTGTTCAATCATGGATTCAATTTAATCAATCTACCGGACCGAAGACTATTCCAATTGTAAATTCTCGACCTCGTATTATGATAGATAAGCGTTTCCCTTGCACACAAATCTTACATTTTTAAAAAAAAATATACTACTCTGCTGCTACCGTATACTTTACAGCTTAAATAAGTTGTGTTTAAATAAATAAATATTTTGGAACATTTTACACAGCACTATCTAGTCCCAAATTAAACAGAGCTTGTACAGACGCCAGCAGGTCAACCTATCCAAAACTGTCACATTTTCCCAATTGAATATGAACCTTATCGTTTTGTAATAAAGTTGAAAATCAATCAAAGAAATTTGACAGATTGTGGTAGCTTGATGTGCTTGCCTCTGTACTATGGGTACTAGACAATGGATATAATATATCCTTTGTTTAAAAAGACATACATCAAAAAATATTTTTTGTTACGCTAGATTATAGGGTAACAGGGTAACAGAAAGGTGACAGGTCTATTTAAAGAAAACACACAACAAAATCTCTTTTAAATTGAACTTTATCAATTTTCTTGATAAAGTTCAATTTAAAAATTATATCAGCTTATGCTCGTGATCGCAAACTTTTTTTGATGTGTTACATACACTACATAAGAAACACTCAGACAAACACAAACACGTTTGTTCATGTTTGTGGGTACTTTGTAAAATAATTAGTTAAACTTGCCTACTAATTTTCCGTTCTAATAATAACAAATAACCGCAAATAATAAATGGAAAAAGTGCTGGAACGTTACATGAAATACAAAGTAAATCAGAACATAAAGGCAATCTAAACCCTGTCTCCACAAAGTGAAGAAATATGATCTTTGTATAGAAATCTTCCGTTTTCTTACATGACGTCGTATGACATCGTATTGTAGTCCGAGGCAAGAGTCCTTTGTGCTCACACAATACACATGTTCATGTTGAATCAAAGAAAAAACTCTCGAACATAAATTTAAAGAACTAAACATGGAAATATACTCATATCATTGCCTATAATTTTGCACAAAACAGCCTTGCGCTTTTCTTTTTTGCCTATTATAACAATCAGACGCCAGAGGGGCTCGTGGCTAAGTAATAACTAAACTGATCAACCGATCTGCCGCGGTCAGTCTGTTGGTGGGTGACCATTATTAACACATCGAGATTCCTCCGTGCCTCGGAGAACACGTAAAACCGTCGGCCCTGGTTGTCATACGATTACGAACACCTATGACAATCGTTAGCAGTGGTCAGAAGCTCAAAAAGCCTGACAATCAGTCGGTTGTAAAAATTTCTTAGGTATACTTACATTAGTATAAGAACTTAGTTATTATGGTTAAATAAAAACATTTATTATTTTTTGCTTTTCAGTTTTACGGTGGTTTAATTTTTTTGTTAAAAAGTTTAATTTTATATTTTTTTGTGGCTATAACCTACTAATTACAACATGCTTAATCTATGATTACTTTTAATTTAATTATAATACACAACTCAGCATTAAAATCTGTGAGTGAACAATAAATCACCTCTATTTTCCCACTTAAAAGTGGGTTTTTTTCCAAATTTATATGGGACCTAGTTTGAGGTATACCCTATCCAATAAAAAAGAATAAGAATTATCAAAATCTGACTACACAGTAAAAAGTTATGCGTGGTAATACCTTACAATCAGTGAATGAACAAATCCCCTTCCTACTCTTAGGGTTGCATTTTTTTTCTAAATTTAAATGGGACCAACTTCGTGGTATACCCTTTCCAAAAAAAAAAGAATTAACAAAATCTGACTACACAGTAAAAAATTATGCGTGGTCATACATAAAAAAAATGTACACGTCGAATTGAGAACCTCCTCCGTTTTTTGTTTTTCGTCGGTTGAAAATATAGATTCCAGAGTACCTGTACAGCGTGTTATTAAATAAAATAATTGAAGATTGTTATAAAATATTGAAGACTAGCAGTTGCCCACAGTTTTACCCGCAAGCCAACAGTTTTTTGAGACAAAAGGTATCCTATGACCTTTTCCAAGGTCTAATCTATATCTGTACTAAATTTCGTTAAAATCGGTTAAGCGGTTTAGGCGTGAAAGCGTAACAGACAGGCAGCCAGAGTTACTTTCGCATTTATAATATTAATAGGAAAGTAGGGATTAACTTAAGGATTTGTGTTAATTCATGTTCAAACAAAATTATATTTTATAAAGGATCTAGAAAGTAATTTTTCAAACTGCCCTATTTTGTATAAGACGGACATTTGACACAGATCTAACAGCCAACGTTACTTGTCAAGCAAATACTTCTAACAATCTGTTATTCTAAATTGGTGACTCATATTTCTTCAACCATTATTTATTAGCATTAATAATGTCACTGTTGGAAAATGGTTCGTCCATTTTCCAACGAACACTAAAATAAAATACATATTCAAGCATTTATTTTGACAAAGAAGAGCACTCTAGCACAATTTGTGGTAATGCTGTTCCTGTTCGAGGCTGTCAACGGGCTCAAAAGGCAGAGTGTCATGTCAATTTACGTCCAGTTTTATAAAACATACATACTATCACGCTTGTATTCCCTAAAGGGTTAGGCAGAGGTGTACACTCACAATTCACTGGTATATTTAGATCCCATGTAATAATAATAAGGTGCGAGTATTACCATTAGAGCAGTGATAGCGTAGTGGTGTGACTATTAGACTGCCAAGTCGAAAGTCTCGAATTCGAATCCAAGGCACGCACCTCTAACTTTTCGAAATCATGTGCGTATTAATAATTAATTATCACTCGCTTAAACGGTGAAGGAAAACATCGTGAGGAAACCTGAATGCCTTAGTAATATCTCGACGGTTTGTGAAGTCTGCCAACCCGCACTAGGCCAGCGTGATGGACTATAGCCTAATCCCTCTCATTCTGTGAGAGGAGACCCGTGCCAGCAGTAGGTCAGTTTATGGATTGATGGTGATTATGATGAAATATTTTTTACGATTATAACTTTTTTTTTGTTTTGTCATACAGATCGGTTCCAGCGCCTGTGCCAGGGCTTTGAGCGCATGCTTCGACTCACTGTTCAACTATGCCATCACTAAGAAACTATCCGAGAAAATTGGGACTGTCTTCGGTAAGTACCACCTTGTTTTTTTAATTAAGAAGACAATGAATGGTTGGAGCGAAATGTCACTTCGCTTAAATTCGCAAAGTGAAAGAGCAGGAAATATGTAGATACGGACGCTAGCAGCTCGAGCTATCCAAAAGTATCAAATTTTCCCAATTGAATTTGAACCTTATTGTTTTGTGTTAAAGTTGAAAATAAATCAAAGAATTAATTTCTGACATTTACGCGAATATACATTGAAATAAAACTACTTTTTATTTCGGACCCTTTACAGCGTCCATGGTCACGGGTAGACCATGGACGCTGTAAAGGGTCCGAAACGTCGGAATTAATAATATCAATATACGCGGTAAAATCCGTAAAAAGTAGTTTTATTTCAATAAATCAAAGAAATTTGACAGATTTTGGTAGCTTGATGTGTTGGCCTCTGTACGTAAAGCATACATATACCTACCTCATTGGTTAAACATTTGAGTGACCAGTGGTCAAAACACTTTAGCCGAGTAATGCGAAACACTTTTACATTCATTAAAATGAAGCTGGGGTGGCACTTAGGCCACTCTGGCAGGCGTAGCATAACATTTGAGATAAAAGCTTATTTCAGAGTACAGACGCCAGCAAATTTTCCTGATTGAATAGGAACCTTATTTCTTTGCATTCAAGTTGAAAATCTATCAAAGAAATTTGACAGATTAGGATAGCGTCAAGCTACCCCAATCTGTCAATCTGTCTGTAGGTACTGGCCTCTGTACATTACCATTTTTGTAGGTAATAATGTTGGGCATTACCCTTGTTTCGTGTTACCCGAGGTTTCAACCTCGAAGAAAAACTGAATCCGATTAATGTAAAATTCAGCAAAATTTCTGTGAATGAGATGACCAACCGTATTGTCCCAATATGTACTACTAATATATTATTAAAAGTACAATACTTTTTTCAATAGTTATGAAGCAAGCAATATAACCAATAACAAAAGAACAGGCAACAATCGCTCCACTTTTTAAAAAATCTACAATTCGTTGGTTGTTAAATACCAGATACATAAAAAAAAACATTTGCCGTTTTTTAATTTTTATTTTTAAAGCTGCCGAACAGTTTGCAATTTTATTTTGCCCGAGCAAACAAGAGGGGTGTTGTGTTATGAAACTGCAGTAAATAATTTAGGATGTTCGTTTGCGATATAAATCTCTATCAAATGTAGTTGTTTTTTGTCAGCATGATATTTAGCTACAGTTGGAGAGGATATATTTTTATATGTAATTTCAGCATTTTATGCAATGATTAATTAGATACAACATTAGATAACTCTTAGCTTTTGTTGTTTGAAATTATCAATAAAAGCTCTATTTTTACGCGACTGCGCGACGCATAGGAGGGTAATGTGTTTATCAGTCTATTTTTACGCCAGTGGATTTGTCTTAATCTTGCAAGTAAAGTCATGAAAGTAATCAAAATTCAATATGGCGACAACCAGACTAATAATGTGTTGTGAAAAAGAAACAATGAATGTTGACGAACTATGTTAAGTGGGGTATCAAACAGGTATCAGAATATATTTTTTAGGTTTCTCTTACCATTTCTCATTTCCAATGACCATTTTGGATCTATAACGATTTAAAGTTGGTTAGCAACTAAGTACTCTCATTGAAATTTTTAAAACGTATAGCCGTAAAGCCGTGATAAAGTTCTTATACAATCGGTGAAAAATAATTACCGAAAAAGTGTAATCCATACAGTGAATTAGCTTTTCAAAAGGAACTTGAAATCTGGGAACTTTTAGTTACGAAAATATAATGAGTATATTAAATTAAATACATACCATTGTATCGACCATTATGCTTACTTCAAATACGCGTTAACGTAGAAAATAAAATATGAAAATTCGTGTCAATGAGTTGAGATAAAGCATATTTTACTTATAGCCACATCATCGTCTGTCCACTCTCTCCAACAACATTCACTGGCTTTCTGCGGCTATTCACAAAAGAATTACTGTGGAATTCTTTAGTCGATTTTGCTAAATATCAAGCAAAATATTGTCAAACGCTAAAACAACAGACAGTTTTACAATCAAGATGGCGCCGAGCTAGTTTTCAAGTCATCTGGCTGTTTGTAGACGTTCGTAGAAAAGTTAAAAGTTCAGTGCGCTAGCTAAATAATAGACGTGTTTGTATAGGGTAAGTTTGATCGTAGAAAATTGCTTTGTCACTATATTTACACAATGTACTTTATGTCGAAACTACTCATGTTAACGTAATCAATCTTTTACAAGCTATAACAATAGTCTCGAAGCGAGATATGTGACCATAAAATTATGTCGAGGCAAACAGGTCCTTATGGTTATTTTTAAGAGTTTCATTTATGTACAATCTACCCCCTCACCCGCACAATATGGGTATTAAACGAAGTGCATGAGAGGATTGACATATTTTCGTACAACCTGAGTGAATTCGCAAGAGTTTTGTTGAATTTTTATTAGTTATATTTAATTATTAATATTCTTTGTTAAGAAAATTATTTGCTAACCACTATTGTATTGGGTTTACCCTGTAAAGATAGGTAGTGTATGAAATAAATCTCTAAGTTCCAGTGTGCCATTGTTCGCCCAACATTGTCAAAATAATGGGACTACTCTGATACAATCTCCTTCCTCCTTCTTTCCTTTTAAATATTAAAATAATCATTCATAGCCGTTGAGAAACTTTTTATTTACTCGTCTTCTTTTATTCTCTATTACTGGAAGCTGGCGATCAGTTCTTTGAACTTTTCTCCACCCATTGCAAGCCTGAACTTTTTACTTGCACCAACTTACGTAAATTAGTAAGAAAGCCCATTTGGGGTTCGTTGTTATGTAATTATTTTTTACAACTTCTGACAACGCGAGATTGTAAATCCAGCTAAAAGAATTTATAATAAGAATTGGAACGTAAAAAGAACATATAAATTAAAGAAACAGCAGTCTCCAAACACTACACAATAATATTCAAACTAGTAACCAGGCAAAGCCCACTCAATCAACTGTTGGTCCTTTACGATGATACCTACCGAGTAATTGCATATTAATAGAAGCTCAAAGGCACCGACTGAAGCGTTAGCAACCAGCCTCCTTCATTATACTGAACATCCGCCATTGAATGCATTTGATTATGTGGAGGGTCCACATAATCATCAATTTGCTATTTAGAGCCAACCAGTGACAAATTAGAACCACATGGGCTACATTCATTAAACAATCACGTAATGTTCTAAATATAATTCATATTCAGAACATAATTATAAGCTCTAAATAATGATTACGATTCATTAAAAGCTGCCTTCTTAACCCAGTAGAATTATTCAAACAACTTTAATAATCGAATTTCTGTTTAGTACCGTAGTGGTTTATATTCAGTAAAATATTACAGAAATAAACAACAAATTCGTCTTAAATTTATTTAAGTTCTTAGTTTGTGAACTTTTGAAAGACTCTGACTCAGAATTGTTAAAATTAATAAATGACTTATTATAATAATAAACTTTTACTCTTCAAATTAATTTATTATATTTTAGTTGAAGAATGCAAGTTTGTATATAATTATACTTATATGTATAAATTATGATTCTTAGAAATTGGTATGGCTACAACCTGACTCAGCAGATATTTTTTACAACGAGTTTGGAGATTTAATTTTTAAATTGTTACATAGTTTTTAGTGATGATTTGAAAGAGTTCGTATTCATTTATTGTATCCTCAATAGACGTAGTTCTTTAATCAAACATCTATTAGAGATGACCCAATACCCGAAGTTCGGAGAGCATGCTTAATCTGTCTACAGCAATAGATAATAATTGGTTTGCGAAAGGCAAGGATCCCAGTGCCATTTAATTAACTGAATCCGGTCATACCTACTGAAAGTTAAACTTAGCTAGTAGGTAGTTTAATCCATAAATTACTGAGCAATTAACAAATTAAACTACGGAAGGGTATTAAAATGTATCTAGACGTCATACAAAACGGACGTCGAGGTCGTCTAATGTTTTTTTAAATTTTTAATTGTTTAAATTTTGATAAACGTCAATTAATTTCGTGGTATGTATGAAGGTTTTACCTTGTGGTTATACCAGTTTAGTCCATATTTCTGACCATTGATCGAGTGTTCGTATGACAACGGAAACCGAGACACGAAGGGGACTGACTACGGTAAGCGCTACTAGACCTTCCTTTCAGATCAGTTGATCCCCGTTGTGATTAGATTACCTAGCCACAAGCATCTCTGCATAAACTATTTTTGGGTATACTTAATAATAAATTTGTAAATAAAAACGACATCAATAAAAAATAACTCGTTATTTTCACAAAATCCCTAGCCGACATTGCGTAATTTATGTTGACGTGAAACTTTCCAAACAAACTCGGATTCCATTTTAAATTTTCTCCGCGAATATATTTACTTACTCTCATTCCGACGCAAAGGGAATTGTACAAATAGTACGTGGGACGTGTTAGCTTATTAACTCCTTTGCTGTAACAGTTCAATTAAGTAACGTAAGCTTAGGAAAACATCGATCTGCTTCAACACTTGCATCAACTGCCTATTTACCTCAGTAATGGTAAGTGAAACTGCTATACACAAAGCCCTGAGCTTGATTACTAGGACGAGAAAAATGTTATTGGGATTTCTATGACATTATCATTAGTTCGGAGTTTAGATTTGTGATTATTAATGGCAGTGCTTTGAAGAGGGATACAAGAGCGGAAAGAACAAGTGGTTCTTCCAGAAGCTTAGGTTCTAAGTAATTTAAAAAAAAAAAACTTTCGGAATTTTTTTAAACAAACGAACTTAAAGAAAAGCAAAACCTACCTATACCTACCTACCAATACCTACCCGCCATGTATCGCGGTGGCTTAGTGGTCATAGCGTCTGGTGTACCTAACCAGAAGACGTAGGTTCGAATCATGCCCGCAGACGAATTTTTCCTTTGCTTAAAAAAACTTTACTAAACTGGTGTAAGTATTGGCAGAAGTGATACGGTAAATTTGAATTGAAGCCAGAAATTCTCCGACTTGGAAAATGTTTGAAATCAAAAATTTGGTGTCACGTTTCGCTATCGTGCTTAAACGGAAGATATCTTAAGGAATCCTGCATGCCTGAGAGGTATTCTCGACAGCGTGTGAAGTCTACCAAACCGCATTGGGGCAACTGTAGACAATAAACCGCCTCTCGTTCTGAGAGGAGACTCGTGCCAGTGGGACTGTAAATAGGTTGACGACGGTGACTTAGAGGACTGAGGTTGTCTTTGTTAGAGAAAATAGCTGTTTTTATGAAAAATTTAATAATACTAAATTGTTTATGCAATGTGTTTGCTTGAAATTTGTGCGCTACAAATGAGTTTCTATGGTCAAGCAATTACCTACTTGACTAAAGCTGATGGATCTTAATAATAGCATAAATGTATAATAACTTTGATTAATGCAGTGCCCCACATCGCAACCTCCTTTGTAAAATTGAAGTCTTAGTACCTACGGTGCATCCTAATCAAACGTACATACATTGTGAAGGTAGGAAACCATTATTAGAGGCGAACCACGGTTTTTCTATCTTTTGTTCTTGCCGCGAGCTTCTTGTTGTTGTTCTATTTATGTGAAGATACTTCAAGATAAGATAAATCTCTTTCACACAATATTATATAGTTACGTAAAAATGAAAATAAAATTCCCGCCGGCACGCGAAAATCTCAATCAACTTGTAGTACAGTGGGACGTAGCTAATAAAGCCTTCATATTTGTTCCCTTTCTCGATAACTTGTTACAAAAACATACACATCGTTATTATTATTAAGTCCTTTATTTAACTTGTTTCTTATAATTCCTAAATATTTTTATAAAATAAATTAAAAAATAAAAACATTTAAAAATACAAAAAATACCGGTGGGGTATCGGGAACAGGGTCCAAGCTACCGGCGGTCAGGGCTCCAGAGGAACCTCCCAACAATACCAGCCGTGTCCAGCAGTTCTTACTCAGAATGAGTTTCCATGAGCCGGATCAATAGTAGCTGTTTTAATATTCAAAATGTAAACCTAAATAGCCTAAAGCACAAATAACCGTTTAGCTACTATACCTGTTCTTGTGTTGTTAGGTATAAAGTTATAGTTTTGCTAAGCCAAACCATATTTGAAATAGTGCCTCTATTTATTATTATAGTAACAAACTATCTTTTGACCGCGGCTTCAGTCACGTTTATTTATTAAACCAACAGTGATGATCTCTTCATTTTACGGGTCTACATACAACAGCGAGGTCAAGCTTTATTTCAGGTTTTACAGAATTAATTGAGATAAGACAATGTCCCAGTTTAAGCTGGAACGTATGTATTACAGATACTGATCATTTACATTATATAATAGTATATAACATACAGATCGCCACTCGCTACGATATTTGCATTTCTTTTTTCTGCCCTCACACGTCATGCAATTTTTGACTGTTGACTACTTTCAACTTTAGAAATCATTGAAATAAAACTACTTTTCACGGATTTTATCGTGTTATATTGATATTATTAATCCCGACGTTTCGGACCCTTTACAGCGTTCATGGTCACATATATAAAACAGTTATATATATATATATAAGTATAGAATAATTTAGAAATCATTGCGTAAATATGAAATAATTGTTTCAATTATCCATACATTTCAAATATTTCGTGTACAATATAATACAATTGTCAATAAACGTGATGAATGGACATTGTACAGGAATCAAATATATTTCCTTTAATAGGATCCTATTAAGTTGGCATTCATTCGTTCCATTGTTCGATTGCAACGTCAGGTTCAGTAATTGATGACATTAATTCCCATAACTCTATTTCCCATTTACGTATGTACAGCCAGTTCAAAGCGAAGCCCTACAGTGTATCGAAACTATACAACCCTACATTTTGTATGACATAAGCCTAAAGAGGGGTAATTTTACTCATAATGAAAATGTTTAAAGAATTAGGGAACAGCCATCTAAAAGTATGAAGGCATAATGATAACTACAGTGACCCTTTTTCGGGTTTATGATAATTATACAAAAACTAAGTTTATATAACTTATATACAATTATATTATATAACTTGGCAACACGTCCAAGTTATACGACCCACGGGAACTACACTAATGTAACGCTCGATTATGTTTTATGACTGCTCTATGTAATCTTAAAAAGGTTGTACGTATTATTACATTCGACGTTGTGGTGAAATTCTAGGGTACGTTCACAACGCAAGCGGAAATTTGAAAAAGACCTTATTATATTAAATCAAAAGATCAAAAATATAACCTAAACTAAATTATTTTATATATTACTAGCTGGCAGTGTGGTGGACTATAGCCATTTTTCAAGCCTTGAAGGGGTATCCCAAAGTATTCGTATATACTGATATAATTCAGAAGGCAGACCATAATTTTACACAATTGCAGGTGCCTACTCTCAGCTAAAGCCATCTCTGTAAGCCCTTGCATGGCTCTTGGAAGTTTCATAGTCGAGCGCTAAAACCTGTTCCTAGCGTGAAGACTAGGGCATAAAGTTGCTCAACTGCTACTCAACTTATGTATACCAAGCGCAGGTTTGGTTGTGTATAGAATACTGTTTCCAAGCTTTAAGACGCCCACATAACCAAGTATTTTGATAAACAAGCTTGAAGCACTGCAGTGAATTGAGAGACGCGCTGAGAGGCTTATTAACTACGATCTAAAATCCACTTTGACGAGTATTTAGTGTTGGAACATGTTGGAGCATTTTCCGATAATAAGTGTGTGTGTGAATAGGTTACAACAAAAGATACACAATAGTACAACATAGTTATATTTGACGACATTTTATGGTCCAGTGGTACGAGTGTCGGGCTGGCGATCACAAGGGTTCGCACAGGGCACAAATATTAATGATTGGATTTGGTCGTTCAATGATAGGTTGATATATTATCAACACTTAACAATAGATTAGGTAGTATAATTCACCACGATTGGGTGCTTTGTTACACTATTGGCTATACTATAATTAATATTTTGAACAGCACCTATTGATCTTTGGTTATATTTCAGAAGTTCAAATGACACCGCCGTCTTTAGTAGTTTTATCCGATGTGAAAGGAGGTCTTCAATTCGATTTTTCTTTTATTAAGTTACGCGGTATCATCGATTGTGAACCTATTTGGTTTTTTACTTTTTCTTTTTTTAAATCTACTAATTTGATAGTCTAATCCGTCTCACGAAAGAAGTCCCGCAGACGCGACACCACTGTCATGCGAAGGAACATGTTATTTGCTAAACTCTATTGTTGTATACTCTCCAAAAATTCAATATTTAATCCCTGTTGGATGAATCTGATTTTATTGTTTCAGTAATTTATTGAAATTGATGTAAAGTTGTCCGCGCTGTCAAAATTAGTTCCACTCATTTCCGTGGGACTTCTTTCGTGAGACGGACTTTATCACATAAATTTGGTTAGTGCCTGATCATCGGTTCTGAAGATACATCAAATAACTTGACTGACTGTTTTTTATAGATTTGAAAATCTTT
Source organism: Acronicta alni (assembly GCA_964056405.1). Classification (NCBI taxonomy): domain Eukaryota; kingdom Metazoa; phylum Arthropoda; class Insecta; order Lepidoptera; family Noctuidae; genus Acronicta; species Acronicta alni. Next base: position 6,842,131 of record OZ043913.1, read on the forward strand.
TGTTTAAGATAGTGCTAAGTAAAAACAAGTACTTTTAGTTATTCTGGCTTTAATCCAGCTTAATCTTAATCATCAACATATCTGCAAGGTTAAGCTGCGCTAGCCGGATGGGTTATCATTCTTAACACATCGAGATCCCTCCGTGCCTCACAGAGCACTTATAGCCGTCGGTCCCGCTTGTCATGGGAACACCTATGACGTTAGTGGTAGTCAGAAGCCCAAAAAGCCTGACAACACCAGTCTATCCTCAGGAAATCGGTATTGCCTAGAGCCTAGTTGCGTAGGTCTGATAACAGTTGCTTTGTGTAAAAGCAAAGGCTCTGGAAGCCGACCCAGGCTAATTCCCGCCCGCTCCATTATTTTTTTCCCAAGCGCTCCAAAACTTAAATTAAATATTATTATTAAATTTGTAAAATTTAAATCTTTGGAGCTCCTGGTAATTAATGTACTTATGGAAAAAATAATTTTAGAGAACGATAAGCCCAAAATAGATGGGAAAAGGTACGAAAGATGATGATGGTTATTCGGGTTTTAGTCCTCCAAGTCCTTTCATTTCCTGTTCTACATTCTTTGATTTTACTTTTGCCAATAAATAACGGAAATCTCATCATTCGTTTCACTAAATCACATTTTCCACATAGGTAGACGTGACGCAAGCACCTGACAGATTTCGCGTCAGCCCGCAAAATGATGCGGGTTTTATTAAATCCCCATATTATATAACTGTTCAGAGGAAAAATGAATTTATTGTTGAAAATAGAAACAAAAATTATGAAAAATGGCCTGTCGTAGCAACCGCGAAGCCGTTAACAAATTTCATCAGATTCCCATTGAAGAATGAAAGTACGTACGGGAGTGCCTTTGTAAGATTAAGTACATCATTAGGTACTTACAAAGATTTTTGCACTCTATAAAGCGAGATTATTAGTATTACAAATTTAACACAATAACAGAAAGGAATTTACGCTTTTTATGCGTTTCTTCAGAACTCCGAAGACTATCAGACACTACTAGACTACCGATAGATACACCTACATAGATTTAATAACGATTTCCAATAAGAAACAATGTTGTACCGACAATTTATTATCGAAGAGAACGAGCAAAGGATGTTAATTAAAAATCGATAATTCTGTAATAAACGCTACTAAAATAAAAACTATATTGACAAAGTAATTACTCACTGTATGGGAAAGTAACAATACTCCATGTTAATCTATAATGCCGGGGAATCCAGTCTTAATGAGTTTCTGGTTCTCTTTTGGTCGTGACGTCATTAATACCTGTCAACATGTTTCGCCTTTGCGCTCAATCTTCTACAATTTGGTCATCTTCGACACTCGTTATTGACTGTACGATATCCAGAGCCACATTTGCTTTATTTTTAATACTGCCATTTCTCCATAATGGGATTTTCTTCTGTATCTATATGACAGGTTCCGCACTACGTCCGATCCGAATCCAATCAGAATCCGTGAAAATACGGTCCGGAGTAATCGTAGAACTATTTGTATGGTAGTTTACACACTAGATCCAATTTCTCTACGTCATCCGTTGAATATCTCTCTTACAGAGACGGAACGGATTCGAATCGGACGTGGTGCGATACCGCTCCAAAGACAAATTAGATAATTTACACCCTGAGCTGATCGCTAAGTCGCTACGTGCCGTCTGAACATTATATTTTGTAAAAATAACGGGTCACTGACCTTAAACACAATCAAATTTCCGTACCAGCGTCAAAGCGGTCATGTGGCTATTGAAAGTGATAAATTAATGAAAGGTGAATTAAAAAAATGAAGGTTTATTTACCTATTATTAGCGATGAATATGTTTTTTAATAGACTGCCAAGATGGTCACATTCTATATCGGTTGGTATATTGACCAACGATTCTGAAGGTACTACTAATTATTTCAATATTTTCTTTTATTAATGCTTATTAATTAGAGTACTGGCAACTGAATTTAACGGTCGAGCTTGTTTTAGCATTGGGGTCCCAAACTTAACTAATCATAAAAATTCTAGTCCAGAAAATCGTAGTGTAGCTAGGGAAATTGGGGACAAATGCTATTTTATTGTGTCAAAGTCGTCGTTCAATAACTTCAGAATGTTCTGATAGTTATGTCTACTAAATCTGCCAATCCATGTTATCTAGTACCACTAAATACCAGACCATTCTGATACAATTTCCATTTTTTTCTATTTTATGTGTGGACTGTGTTTGTTTTAAATATTATTTTCTTTCTTTCTTATTTCTTTTGGAATGGACCTCTAAGATGCGCATGACTGATAACAATGTTGTTGTTGGCGTCTATAGGCCACGGTTTCCGTTTACCATCAAGCTGCCCGTAGGCTATCGTATATTTGTCAGCTAATTTTAATAAAAAATAAACATAACTGAACGCAATAACCCTATTGTCAAATAAATCTACAGGATTTTATAAAATCGTGATGTATTGAAAAGGATTTTTCAGTATTGGTATTGGCATCCGTCAAAGGATTGTTACCGAACAAGCAGCTCTTTTTATTATAGTTTGTTTATTTGTCGGTGCCACTGCATTCTAAAAGGAAACACAAAATCATCCATTTTCATTTCATCATCATTAACCTATATACTGTCCCACTGCTGGGCACGGGTCTCCACTCAGATTGAGAAGGCATAAGTCCACCACGCTGACGGGTTGACAAACTTCACACACCGTCGAGAAAAATCACCGTGATAATTAATTATTAATACGCACATGAATGTGAAAAGTCAGAGGTGCGTTCCTCAGACTCGAACTTGAGACCTTTGACTTGGCAGTCCAATGGTCATATCACAAGGCTATCACTGCTTTTCATTTCACGTACTATCTAATGAATTATGAAAAACCGAAACCTGAATTATGATTAAGTACTTATGTTAGAAAAATGAAAAAAATGTAAATGTCTATGCACGACTTTGAGATAAAAGTCCCCGCATACGGAATGTGTTCACATTTATTAATTAAAAAGGAATATCTTTTATTTGAATAAATAAAGGAGTACTTATAGCATATATTCTGAATATGGCCAATCAAACACACGCTTTACCTACTAGGTACCTAACATTGAAAGTAAAAACTGATAGTTATTTGGAAACGTCATCATTATCATCAAGCCGTATTTGTTTGGATGGACAATGGACACAGGCCTCGTCTCCATTAAAGTACTTACTCGTAGTCTCGTATGCTCCAACAGTTGTCGGTTTTCCGAGAGATCTGACGCGCTCAGTGCATTGTTCTTTTAGAATTAAAATATCCCCATTTTTTTGGAATTAGAATAAAAAAAAGTTATAAATAAAAGTTCTTAATGGACAAAGAATTAAAAATATTTAATGCCACTCAATCATCACCTTTATCCCTTACTATCCTACTTGGGTCTCTTTTCAGAATGACAGTAGTCAACCATGATACTCTTGTGCACTCAGGGTTGGACGGTATTTTGAAGAGATTAAATATTGTGTTCTATCATATCTAGGGGTGTCCAACTATATCTAGATCAAGTAGAATATATCTGATTTCACAGAGGGTAAATACAGATACAAATACAAATATAAAAAGTTTATCTTAGTGTTATAGATTATAAAGTACACCTACATGAAATAGAGTACAACACTCTATTTTAGAGTACCTACGGTTGGCTACTACAAGAAAAGAACAACAAGACGAATAAGGCAGTCATTTTGAAAACGAAATTTTTAATTTCCAATTATATTAGTCCATTTTACACTTTTATCTTAATAAAAAATAGGGCAGCACACGCAATCACCGTACTCTTACCCAGAAAAATCTTATTTAATGTAGTGTTTTATTATTAAATTCATTCCAACATTTGGCTCTCCATAAACGTCTTTCAAGTAATCAGCAGCACAATTGTTCTTGAACAAACACTGGAATTAGTTTTACAAGTTGTGAGCATTTGTAAGTCAATTCATTAAGTTGTTGGTACCTACTATTTGTTTACAGTTTCAGAGCGTAGGTAAACAACTGTGAAATAAATTGCTCTCAAGTCATTAAGTCCTTTTTTTAAATGTATATTTTACATTAGGGAATATTGTGGCCAAATAAAAACTATGTCGATCAATCTATATGTGATAAGTCTGTAGATCAGTAGCCATTATTACCACGTCGAGAACCCGCCTCGAACAGCACTTATAATATAGCCATGGATCCCGGTTGTCATAAGAACACTTCGCTTAATAATTATTGTTATAGTCAAGCTTGAAAATCGGTTTAGCCTCAATATTTTGGTGTTGCCTAGAACCGAATTTCAAACATAAATAGCTATAATGATGTAGCATAATGCATCTTGCCATTTATTTAGAAAAAGAATTAACACACCTACAAAGCAATTTTATACCTCTTCCAAACGTAGTGCGGCTTAAGTTTTAGTATCTTTCTCGTTCTGTAAGTACCTTCCTACTTCAGACTCGAAATAAACGGTAAAATAATCTACTTAGCACTACATGAAGTCTGTAAGAGGATTATTTCTGTAAATTTAATATGAAATGTTTATGAAAGGACCTAGGTTTTACCTGTCTGCAAGCCTTAAAAGCAGTCACGCCAGTTTTGTGAAGACTACATACATACACCGTTGTAGAAAATTATATTTAAGAAGTATGTACATTCAATTGACATTTATACAGTAAGTAGAACATACACTTGTACATTTATACAGTAAGTAGTACATATATACACTTGTACATTTAATCATCATTAAACCTTATGGGTTAATGATGAGAGGCAGTAATGGGGCTGAGGACGGGTCTCCTCTTAGATGTTTTCCTTCACAGTTTAAGCGAGTGATCATTATTTACTAATACGCACATGAATTCGAAAAGTCAGAATTGCGTGCCTTGCATTCAAACTCAAGATCTTTGTTGAATGCAGTATCTAGGCTTTCACTGAATTTTAACCCAGAACAATGCTCTAAATTATTTAATTTGGACTTTGGTGGGTGACAATATACTGTCGATTTGTTTAGTTCAATGGTCCTATCTCTAGACTATCACTGCTTTTAGCTAAAGCGAAAGGCTGATTTTTATATACAGCGATGTTGCTATGAATACACAGAAGACGCGACACGTCTAAAACACATATTACACAGCCACGCCACAGCCTCTGTTTGTCTCGTGGTTTCGACCACAGCGGAACATGACGTTGTGGTTACAATCAACTCTCCAGTGGCAAGTACAATTAAGCGGTACAATATATGGGTAAATCGACAGCACACATCATTATGTTATGTGGTAACAAACTATCACGCCTGTATTTCCCGAAGGGTTACGCAGAGGTGTACTAATGTACGAGTGTACACACACGCATCCGCACATGCACGCACTTCACACGCAGTCAAAACACACTACATATTTTCTGCATTTGAGACCTAAACATACCGGCGAATTTTGGGTACATAATTATTCGCGGTATGTTTAGATCATGTAGAATCGAACCCAGGATTTTTCTTACCTGACTTTTCCTTATTTATCAAAAGTCACCGTGGTGATGGTGTTACAATACTTAGATATAACATATATAACTAATAAAGAATCAAAATGAGTGTGACTAGATTTTCATATTTAAAATAAGTTCGTACGATATGTTTTTGGAAGCCCATAAAATGCTGGCGGGATGAGGAGTGCTATCTGAGACATTGCCCAGCTGTGGGATCACATTGGTCAGACATAAAAAATAAAACATTCCACATTTATGATGACTGATTTATTTTAAACTACCTATTGTCCTAAATCTTTGCGATGTGGGAGAAGCACATCGCAAAGATTTTTTAAAAGACATGGTAGCCTATGACCTTCTCCAAGGTCTAATCTATCTCTGTACCTAATTTCATCAAAATCGGTTCAGTACTCTGTTACTTTCGCATAATATTAGTAAGGAATAAGGGTTTAGTAGGATTTTTTATCTAACTTTAATGCGGAACATAGATAGCACTGACTTAATACCACAATGTTATTAGCTGAGATTACCAATATTAGCTACCAGTCCTGTACGTGGCACGTTACCTTTTACCTTACCTTTTACCTTACCTCATTGATTTCAGAGCCTAATGCTCTGAAATCAATGAGGAAGGACAATAAGGAATCTCTTAGCTGACTACTCAGACTTAAGCTCTTCACCTGCCTGTGTGGAGATTGCAAGCTCTGCACAGGTAGATAAACCCCTCCATATGAATGACGGGGATATTAATACGCGTAACTACGATTTCTATTAACAATCGACGTTATCTGAAGGCATTGAGGTACTGTGTTAAGAGTTAATCTTCTTGTACGTATCTACGTAATACGTGCCACACTGCTCATCTAAGTTGTAGTACCAAAACTGTATAGTACAGACCAGCAGGTCCAGCTATTCGAAACTGTAAAATTTTCCCAATTGAATATAAACCTTATTACTTTATTTTAAAGTTGAAAAGCAATCAAAGAAATTTGACAGATTGTGATAGGTTGATGTGCTGGCTTCTGTACATGACACTAAGAAAAAAAATTACAAAATTACTGGTTCATAAAATATTATTACTCCAAGAAATAAGAAAACTTACCTCAATTTAAATAAATTAGGGGTGTGTTTGAAAAAAAACTGGGTTATAAAATTTCTTTTGAACATTAAGTTTATATTAAGTATGTGATTATTTTTTTACTTTCTCCATAATTATAATTAATTATTTACATACATACAACAAAAAAATAAAAGATGATTATTTCTTTTATTTATTTTTTTATTCTGGACTAGCTGTTGCCCGCGGTTTCATCCGAATCCCAAAAGGCTTTTAGACACAATGGTAGCCAATGTCTTTCTCCAAAGTCTAATCTATCTTTGTATCAAAGTTTATCAAAATCTTGTTTTTATGCTGTCAAGGTGGCAAACAAACATACGGCCTACCTGATGATAAGCGGTTACCGTAGCCTAGACGCTTGCAAGACCAAGGGTATCACTTGCACGTTGTCGACCCTGTAAAACGAAAAAGGATTATTGATTTCTGACATTTAGGGCGAACGTTTCAGACCCTTTACAGCGTCCATGGTCTACCCGTGACTATGGACGCTGTAAAGGGTCCGAAACGTCGGAATTAATAATATCAATATACGCGATAAAATCCGTAAAAAGTAGTTTTATTTCAATGAAAGAGGAATAGTTGGGTTGGCAGTATAAAGGTCAAAGTCCCCCCACTGCTAACACAACGTTTCCTCGTGGAGCACTGACAACCATGCTCACCGTAAGAACACAACACAGCTTTAAGCAGTGTTATTTCACTTAGATTTTTTGCAAAGCGGAGTTACTTCACCAGTCGGGCAGCTGAATGAAGCATGAAACAAACCGTAACAGACGGAGAGACTAACATAGTTTCTTTCACATTTTTAAAATTAGTAGGGAAGAAGTATTTAGTTACTAGTCTAGAATAGTAGAGACATAAGGACATGACCTTGCCGACATCGTAATGAGTGTCTTTAACAACATAATTTTTCTATATAATTATGTTTATACATTTTCTATATGTTATAAGTATTTTTGAATGAGATATTTTCTCGTATGTAATTGGATTAACAATCGCACCTCGTACCATTAGTCGTGGCGTAACTGTAAAATGTTTACCAATATTTTTTATGAGCGACATAAAGCATTCGCGTTGCGGTCACAATAACGGCACATCCAGTATCGTTCATAAAGCGGTAGGCACATTTATAACACCCAATGACATCCGACGACACCCCATGCGTGCTTATTGGTAGATTATTGAAGTCTAGGAACACAGCTTATAATCTGGCGAATGAACACGTTATATTCGCGTCACGTGGCGTGGTGTATAATATTACAAGTCTGTTCCTACCTTTATTGTAGCCAGTTAGGCAAACTATATTGACGCCAAGCTTTTACAAGTAGATCTTACCTATATTAGAGATGATATGTTATAATAAATAATTATTGGATAAGGTAAAATTGCCAAAAACTAAATACCGAAACGTAAAAAAGGTATCAACAACTTATTTCTTATTGAACTCGGTTAAAAAGTATAATATATACATAAGACCCAATTCTATTGTTCTACTAGCTGACTCGATAGACGTTGACATGACATGTTGACATGTCCAAATTTCATACGAAAATCCTATAAAAACGGGACTGTTACACACAGTCGCAGACTTCCCCAATTTTCCGGCCAACCTTCACATTTTTTCTTTTCCTAAAATACTGTTCGGACTATTACGAGCATATTAAAAAAAACCACTTCGGATGCGCTTACCAACGAACAGCATTTCATTTGTGTAGATACAGATAGACTTATATAAATATAATACAAAACAATTTCTTCTTTAACGTAAGCCTCTACAAATATGAAAATATATTATCATTGCCACAAAATACCGCCATGACCGTTCTCTGTGTAAATTCCTCTCCCGCGTACTGTACCAACTTTGTATTTTAAACAAGCCAGCCCAGTTATACATGGTAAAATAGAAAATTAAATGTATCATTTTGACAACACAACGAGCAAAATGTATTTACAGCAAAATTCGTACTAATACGATCAATATAAAGGCGAGTATTGGGCAACGTAAAAGCATTGAGAGTGCTACTTCGAGCGCGGCCCGTGTATAATCTTCTTACTCACAAAGGCTGGTACCCAATATTCGTTGGTCTTTGCGAATATACCAGTACGTCCGTTTCGTTTGTAGAGAGAAAACAAAAGGTGTGCGTTCATTTGTTATTTACAAATGTTTCCTTACGGGATGTACTGAAGTACCACACACAGAAGTACACACAGTATTCTTTTTTATTGTAGCACTATACCCGACTATTACCGAGCATCTTTTTTTAAATGATTCGTATTCTTCTCTAAATAGGTATTATAAAATAAAGTCAATGTCCGCGTTTGTCTTCGTTTCTCTTCTTCCTAACTACGCAACTGCTTTTTATTATGGTTTTCACTTTAATTTAGAGAATTGTTGTCTCAGAAGGTTGTAATGTGTGTCGTCAGTACCTTTCCGATATTCGATTTGTTTATGGTCCATTGCGCCGCAAACAAATATTGAACTCCCAAAATTAATCCATTAAAGTGATAAAACATTATAACTTAAATACTAAACTAACTTACAATATTTGTCTGAGAAAGACCCAAGCTCAACCAAAGCCACATTTGACCTTTACCTCACCTTGAACTCGACTAAACGATATCACACGATATTTGAATTTATTTTCAAGGTTATTTGGAAAGGCTATCTGAAAGGCTGAGTACCCACGCTGATGAACAACTTAAGTTATTTATACAAACCCTTGAAATACAAAGAAGTATTTTCGTCCTCTCGTACTGATTTGCTAAATATCTTAATATAAGAACGACTTCTAAGCGACCTAAGTACCTATTTGAAAAACATGTCTAGTTTTTTTTAGCTTTGGCATTTTCGAAATAATCGCATAAATAAAATAATAAATATATAATAATAATATAAATGTGAAAGTAACTCTGTCTGGGTGTCTGTTGCGCTTTCATGCCTAAACTGTTGAACCGATTTTAATGAATATCGATACAGAGATAGGTTAGACATTGGTGAAGGGTATAGGCTACCTTTTGTCTCAAAACCCATTTGGGATCCGGGTGAAACTGCGAGCAAAAGCTAGTTACGTATATTCCTTCTATAATTACCTTTCAAGTGTTGATTCGAATTGAAATTGATGTTTAAATCTTTTAGAACTAGGAAATGAACTAGATTATAATATAACCAACTAGAAAAGATGTCTCTCTTCGTAAAACACGTTATGGAGAAATAGAAGCAATTATCATAGATCCCACTGTTGGGCATGGGTCTCCACTCTCAGAATGAGAGCTGTCCACCACGATGGCCTAGTGCGGGTTAGCAGACTACACACGCCGTCGATAAAATCTCTAAGACATGCAGGTTTCCTGACAATGGTTTCCTTCACCGTAAACAAGTGATAATTATCTAATTATAAGAAAATAGAAAGAATGAAGAATATCAAATACAAAACAGTATCTTAACTTTTCTAATTTCACAATTAATACCATATTTTATAATACAAAGGTATAGTTTTTAATTTCTTTACTCTATTGTTATTTTAAATTAAAGCATTAAAAGCTCTAGCCACAAGCTTTTAATGGGCTTTGTGCACGGACATTACCACCAAACCACATCGTTGTTATGTATGTGGAGTAGTAGATACACATATCTGGTAGGGCTGTAATCCCCAACCACCGTACGCCACAGTCCGCTGATAACCGTATTTGATCCTTTGTAATTTCCAAGATTGCGCAATGCCTAAATTATGTTTTATTACTGCATGAGGTCCAGCAGCAAGCTCTGAATAACTGACGTAGTTAAAAACCCAGAATACATACTGGAACCCTTTTTTGTAGTACTGATAATCCTCATGGACCCTCCACCACCCGGGGAGGTGGCAGGGTATGTCAGACACTTCCCTTCACTTGCCCTATAGTCATGGCTATGGAATCCGTGAAATTCGCCACGACCATGACGGACTGACCGATTGAAGGCGCGCGTGTTCGCCACAAGCGTGCCGCCTACTGAGGCATATACTGGAAGCCCATCACAGTCATTGAGTAGTCCTTTTGGGCCGCGATTGATCATCATCAACCCATATACTGTCCATTTGGGCATGGGTCTCATCTCAGAATGAGAGGGACTAGTCAATAATCCACCACGGTGGCCTTATGCGAGTTGGCAGGCTGTACACATTGCCAAGAAAATTTATAAAGCATGCAGGTTTCTTTACGATGTTTTTCTTCTCCGTTTAAGGGAGTGATAAGGTGGAGCTTGCCTTGGATTGGAACTCGATAACATTGATTTGCCAGTCCAATGGTCATTTATCCAGGCCATTACTGTTTATTTATAACAGCCAATAACTTGTAATAAATAAATCACAACTGCGGTGCTTCCATCTCATTCGCACACACATTCTGTATGACGTAGTCTTAACTCTTCAGATGATAGTGTTGATTACATTAACATATTTTTTTCTTTCTTCAACAGGCAAACCCCCGGATCTGTTGGCCTTCGGAATAACGTTACTAATGACGATGGTGTTAGTCGCCGGCGTACGGAAATCTTTGTTCTTCAACAACTTGTTGAACGCGATCAACCTTATCGTCTGGGTGTTCATCATGGCGGCCGGCTTGTTCTACATCGACGTCTCTAATTGGACTGAACACAACGGATTTCTGCCTTACGGATGGAGTGGAGTAAGTATATTCTTATTTATTTTTCTATTTTATACAAAATAGTAGACTTACCTTATTAATACATACCATAAAGCCTATATTCCTTGAAAGGTTAAACAAAGATGTATTATTCTATAGCTCCTTCCAGTTCGCCGATATGTAATATGAGGCGAGCTTATTGCCATTTTAAATACAGGCACAAATCCAAACTCCGAACCGCTACTAAGAACTTCATAAACATACACTCAACACTTTTTTCGGATTCGAAATCCGGGTCCTCTAGACTTTGCGCTTATGACCACTATACTAATGAAGCAATTTTAGGCATGCTCTTTACGGTCCATGGTCGACAATGAGAGCGCGTGGGAAGCCGCTGCCTCTTACTGCGAGCAAGTTATACTTGCAAAAGAGACGGCGGAAAGGGAGAAAGAAACTTTCACCTCTTTCCCGATCCGTAGTAGACGCACCAGGCGCCGGAGGGCGCAGACAGACCTCCAGTCTTCAGTAGCTGTGGCGTGCGGGCGGTTGAATTGGGGATCCCGCCGCTCGACCAGATAATGCACGATGACGATAATGCACGCGTGTGGCGAACACGGTTCGATTAAAATGCGAGTCAAGGCGGTTTTGAGTTGGTACGAGACCGACATACCCTGCCGCCTCCCCGGGTGGTGGATGAGCCATGATCATTTTCCATACTACAAATAAAACTTTTTAACAAAAAAATTAAACCGCCGAAAAACTGAAAAGCAAAAAATAATAAACGTTTTTTATTTAACCATAATAACTAAGTTCTTATACTAATGTAAGTAAACCTAAGAAATTTTAAGTCGACGCCAATTTTTTTGGAATGATGTTTTCCTTCACCGTTTAAGCGAGTGATAATTAATTATCACTCGCTTAAACTCGAAAAGTAAGAGGTGCGTGCCTTGGGTTCGAACTCGAGACCTTCGACTTGGCAGTCCAATGGTCATACCACTAGGTTATCACTGCTTTACCTGCACATTATATCTGTATGACCTGTAGGTTATACAGATATATAATTTTCCGTGCGGGGATAGAACACAAAACCAAGAATCATTAACATTCATATGAAATTTTCCCAAAATTCCTGTTTTTGTTACCAAAATATTCCTTCAATTACGATGAAGGAATACCGAGAACTGATTTACAATATTTTGCCTAATATTACTAAAGACGATAAAGTAACACAAAGCAGAAACTGACATGTTGAAGTGTTAAGGTTTACGCACGAATAAGGTTCTAAATATTTTTATCTCGCCAGAAAAATTCTGTTGAAAAGTATTTTTAGTAAAACGTGTACCTTACGTGTTTTCTACCACATTGCTGGAAAATTATAATATAATCCCTACTAAGTCAGTGGTCTAATGGTTTGAGTGTCGGACTGCTATCACAAGGTCGTGGGTTCGATTAACACAGGACAGAAATATGTGATGAACATAAGTGTTTGTGTTTATCTGGGTGTTTCTTATGTATTATAAGTAAGTATTTACAAAAAAAAAGTATAATACGTAAGTATTATATCCATTGTCTAGTACCCATAGTACAAGCTCTGCCTAGTTTGGGACTAGATGGTGCTGTGTGAAATTGGCCAAGAATGTTATTATTATAAATGGGAAAGTAGCTCAGTCTGTTTGTTATGCTCACGCCTAAACCTCTGAAATGATTATTATTTATTTATTTATTTATATACACTTCATTGTACACCAAGTAACAAAATAATATATACATTTAATATTTGAAGACATATAATGGGCGGCCTTATCGCTATCTGCGATTTCTTCCAGGCAACCTTTGGATGGATTATATTTGGTACAGAGATAGATTAGACCATGAAGAAGAACATAGGCTACTTTTTTTCTCAAAAAACCTTTTCGGATGCGTGTGAAACCGCGGCCAAAAGCTAGTAGCACAAAAAACTGTGAAATAAACTGTCGTCTACAGTATTTTCGAACCAATATGACCTTCAAACCTTCAAGAAAAGAGCGTAAGTACTCCCTTTTAATGGCCTGCAACGCGCTTGTGACTCCTCTGGTGTTGCGGGTGTCCATGGACGGCGGTAATCGCTTACCATCAGGCGATCCGTCTCGTCCGTTGCGTCTCGTTTGCCCCCATCCCATAGAAAAATAGTATGTTATAAATATATTATTATAAATATTTGGGACATTTTACACAGCACCATCTAGTCCCAAACTAAACGGAGCTTGTACTAGACCTCGACGTATGACGTATATAGTGGTGTTTTCTTAAAAAAAATAAGAACTGACTACGACGATTGCCTTCATCTTTCTAGTAATTATGGAAGACTCCTGATCCTCCTTAATTCGAACCTCTCAATGGTGAAGTTCGTAACTTTCTCTAAGAATTACTTTTTCGCGGATAATTTTTGCCATCTCTTTCGGACACCATCGTGAACTTTGATGGAAAATGAACTGTGGATATGTAACTGATGTTCTGTGTGATGTGGCTGTTTGTCCGTGAATCATACAGTGATTTATCGAAAGTCAGGGTCGCAGTATATATCTTTCTCATATTCTTCAAAGAATCAAACCCAGGACTTCGTGTTCAGCAGCCGTGCTTATTACCACTAGACCATTTAAGCAGTTTCATAATCATCATCATCATCATCGACTCATATACTGTGCCATTCTTCTCAAATTGAGAGGGATTAGGCTCTGGTCCTATTATTTCTCGTACGCAAGGCGTAAAATCAATCCAAATAAATCCCATCAGAAACTGCAATCAAATAGGTTAGAAGTTCAGCTCACCTAGACTTCTCAAAGCGATATTGTCTCATATTAAATCTCGGTCGCTTCGTCTAGGACAACAGTGGAGGCGGAACTTTCATTGTCTACCGATGTGTATCGGCTGGGCTGCTTATTGTTGAGAAATGAGTCCCAGTTTAACTTTTGCTGACAAGGCGACATGACAGGCTAGTTTGATAGCAAACTAGGTATTTGAATTAAAAAGAGTAATTTTAAATCGAAGCCTACATTTAAATCTTTTATGTTCTGTGAGTATTGTTTTTTTTGCACATAGCAATAAATGAGATTGTGGGAGTAATAAATAATAAATAAATATTTTCGGACATTTTTACACAGCACCATCTAGTCCCAAACAAAGCAGAGCTTGTACTATGGGTACTAGATAATGGATATAATACTTTTATCCTTTTTTTGTAAATACATTATTATAATACATAAGAATCACCCAGACAAACACAAACACTTATGTTTATTTCCACAATTCCCACCAATCGAACCCACGACCCCATGATCAGCAGTCCGGCACTCGAACCACTAGACCACAGACGTCGTCAAAAAAATTACGTAGGTATATAATAATTTACATTTAAATTATATAGCGATGAGTAGATTTGATAGCTTAAAAACCATTAAATAAACTGTTTAATCGTTTAGAAATATTTTTTGTACGAGATACAATCGAATACAGACATTGTTATATAAAGATTATAATTCAAATAACGGTAACCACGGTGTTACCTACCACAAAACTCGTTTTCGTAATCCTATGGGAATTTCCCATAATCCCGTCTTATACTCACTCACAGGTGAGCGCTAGGTCTAACGTGGTTCTATATTTTAAGGTATTATGAGTAAATTTTCATTCTATAGACCCACAGATTTTAACTCTGTGTTGTCTGCCAGTCAAGCGTACAATCCTATCATTAGTTTATACTTTATTTATTAGAATACAATTTTGCTTATAAAGAGATAAAAAGTTGCGTGATCATTATCACTCAATTGATTAGTGTCTTTCCGACGCAGCGTAAATCATAGTAAAATGTTTAACCTTTTTTGTCCAATACAGTTATGCCTACTTTAAAAGAAAAAACACATACATACACTTTTTTACATAGCGGTAGGCAGAAACCAAAGATAACTACTTGCAACGATTACGAAGAAAATATAATTGAATAAAATATCAATGCAAGAGAAAATTTTATAGAAATATCATTTCTTATCCCTCTTGTAAATGCAGTAAAGTAGAAAATCAGCCAGTAGCGGAAATATAATAAATACTTATTTATATTGACCTGTCTGATGCAAATAGTACGATTTCAAGATATTGCCGATAACAGGAGAGGCATTGAAAATGATACAGACATTTTCTGCAAACATTTAATATTTTGTTTCACGAACTCTTTAAAACTATACGGAAATTGTCGAGCTAGTAAGTATTCAGAATCCACTCCCTATTATATTGCATTTAATATTCCTATGAAAGGAAAATTCTGTATACTATCAAGATTGTTAAAATGGCACAACTGTTTATACAAAACTTTACGGCTTTTCACAGTGATTTCAATTTAGATACCAACTTTTTCAAAGTTGCAGTAAGGCTGTATCACAATCGTAGATAAGAAATTTTTCATCACAATAGATAATAGAATAACCACAGGTTTATCTTGCTTCACCACATTATTATAGTAATACGAGTACCTATTTATTTCAACCATGAAAGAAAATTTAGTTTGATTAAAAGATGTGAGTAATTTCAGGAGAGCCCTCTTCTCCAAACAAAACAAATTTAAAGCAAAATTCCTGTACTAACGATATACGATACTGTGCCTTCCGAAAGACCAGGCAAGCCAAACATAAAGAACAAATTACTGTGCAAGAACAAAGAAACGAAGAACAGAATATAATCACGATTGTGACACTTTTACGACCCCGACTGTCTTTGCACCCAGTATTTATCGTAAAATTAACCTCCGAAGCTACTTCTACAACTTCTCTGTATATTTCTGGAACTATAAATCTATCAAAGCTTCAAAGGGATATAGGATTTTATTCATCGAATACCTACAAGTATTTTTATTCATCCGCAAAGGTGTGCGGCACAGTTCGCCGGTATGTTTAGGTCCCATGTAATAGGGGGCGAGCTTATTGCCATTAACCGAGCACAAATATAAAGTCCAATTTGCTACTAAGAATATATATGTTTATACGCTACTCTATGGATTTTAATAACGTTAATAATTTATTGTCAAACAGGTGTTCAGTGGAGCGGCCACCTGTTTCTACGCGTTCATCGGGTTTGATATCATCGCTACCACTGGCGAGGAGGCTAATAACCCTAAGAGATCCATTCCTCTGGCCATCGTCAACAGCTTGGGCATCATACTCATCGCTTACGTGTCGACCTCCATAATAATGACACTTATGGGTAAGTCTATTTAGATATAAGCACTGCAGAGTAGACGAATCAGAAAGCAAATCTAAAGTACTTAAACTCAGAACTGTTTCCACTATACTAGTTTCCCCGCGGTGTTCGAAATTTGACCTTTTTAAGTTTGAATGTCATAGAGGTCCTTTTGTCCAAGACTATTTAAAAATCAATTGACATTTCAAAGTTGACATGAATGTTTTATTTAATTTAAAATATCTGTATGTAACAGATATTACAACATATTTTAGCTTTGTGCACTCCTTCTGCATAATTATAAACTTTAACTATGCCAAATCTCACATTCCTCTGTGCGCGCTCTTTTTAAGCTTAATGCTTAAATAGAGGTACAAAGTTTTCTCTTCACGTATTATTATACCGATAATAGTCCACCATTCAAACACTAAAAGTCATTCAGGATTTCCTACACTGTTTAAGCTCGTCGACGAAAAATTCCAACGCAGGCGGGTCCAGAATCATGTACTGAAGTCATGGTAAGCCGTTGCACCCTGTATAGAGGAGGAAAATATACCCCGACATTTCTGTCTTTAAATTAATATACAGCTTATTGCATGCTATTCTGAATATTTCCCCATTTATTTCTTCGACTCCACTAGGTTTTATTACGTCGTGTTTCCAACATTGCATTATATTTATTAGTACGTACCCAATACGCAGGTTATTCAGAATTTATTGGAATATTAAATTACGTGCTGATCCGGAAGCCTTTTCAGGCAACTTCATTTTAATTTCATATTGTAAAGAGTCCGCTGCTACAAAGAGTTTTTTTAATGTTCGTTATGTAAGTATATTTCGAATAAGGTTTTTTGAGAAATATAAATTTAAAAAGTTTTTCGGAAATTTATAGAAAATCTGAATCCTTTTTTCGTAGTTTTTTTTTATTTGGTCCGGCCAACGCCTTTCAGCTCAGCTAGTTACTATAATTTCATCATCATCATCATCATCATCAACCCATATACTGCCCACTGCTGGGCACGGGAGTCCTCTCAGTTTAAGAGGGATTAGGCTATAGTCCATAATATTATTTGTTAATAATATATTTATTATATAGGAATTTTAAAGAATGTTCTATGTGTGGAACGGAACGCAAGATGAATGAGCAAATAATGAGGTGTGAAAGAAAAGAAGATAAACAAAATGTGACGTTTGAGATATACAAGGAGAATGAAGTGAAGATAAATGGGACAAGAGCACTGACCTCTATAATACATGTATTATAGAGGTCAGTGGAGAAGAGACTGTAAATGGGTTATGTCCGGCCGATGAGATAATGCATTCCTGAAGTCTGTCATAGTCATGAATTTTGATGGAAAAAATAGCACCTCCAATTTTTCAACTCACCAACAAAACATTTTTCAAAATTGATTGTTTTAGCTTCTAATTTGACGAATGAATGAATCAATCTAAAAGTGAGAATACATAATTTGCAGAACTAGGTATTTAATATAAATATATAAAAAAAATATATTTGCGACTGACAAAAGAAAAAGTTTTGTCGGATTATGATTCGCTTGCTCACTTCGTCACCATTTTCTGCTCATTGTCGTTTGGACATCATTTTCTGCTCATTGTGGTTTGTTGAAATATAAAAGAAGCTAACTGCCCATATTACGCTACTTGCTGTCGTTTAATTTATAAATATTTTAATATTCATTTTATAATTATTATGATATTTATTAGTAGTACAATCCATTATTATTAAATACTTTCACCCGCCAAGGTCAAGCAGGTCAAGCACCGCTTGACCTGTGCTGCGACACGTAGCCAGTCGCTCTCAACCAACAGACTAGTGAGGCACTTAAACATTAATTAAAATTAACAAAACATTATTATCAGTGATTAATAGCATTATCATTAGTAGCCAGCATGAGTTGGCATTTTAGGCAGTTTTTCAGTATTAAATGGGGTTTTCAGTTCTAAGAATTATAAATAAACAAGAGCTTCTTATATAAAGCCACCGACGACGCCGCGGTGTCATTTGATCATCCCACGCACATTTTCTGGGCGTCGCTTTATATTAAAATATGAGGAATAGTCGCCCACGTATACCTTCAAAGTGTGAATACCGTGGTGTGACGTCACTATCAGAAGAGTTAAACGTTTTGCATTTCGCGTGTGAAACCCCTAACACAGTGTACAGGTCAGGGGTGGCGTGTTGCGGTAATGTAAAGGCAAAATAGTAAAAGACGTTCAGACGATCTATGTCACGAAGTTCGTTACATTATTAAAACTTTACGTCGATGACATAGAGGTCATCGTGACATAAAATTGCTATAATGAATAATCCTAATAATTATTCCATAACCTAAAAAAGTACAGCGGGTTCTTTTTTTAAATTCCCTCACTTATTGCATGGGATATAATAAAACATACCGATAACCTGTTAGCATACAGTTTTTTCTAACGTTAGGAATACGTAAAATTACATCTTTGTATTGTCATGCATATTATATTATAACATTACAACAATGTGATATGTAACAAATTTTGCTTCTGCTGTAATTTGAAACGTAACAAGTTTTGCTTCTGGTTCTTTAAACGGCATAACATTACCACAGTGTGATGTGTAACAATAAAATTCGAACATTAAATCACGTAAAAAGTTTTCTTCTGCTTTATTAAGAGGCATGTTTTTTCAACATTGTGATGTTATGCTACAGTTCAAACATTCAAACGTAACAAGTTTTGCTTTTGCTTTCTTAAGCTGCATAACATTAACAACAGTGTAATGTTATGCTAGAGATGAAACATTTGATCGAGTTTATAAGGTTTGCTTGAGCATTAGAAAGCCGGTGGCGAAAAAAAACGACACCACCAATAGCATACGATAGCACCAGAAACAAACAGATTCTATCATGCGGAAACGCATTAAGCTATTTAAAAGAAAAAAAATGAAAAAACAACCCACAAGCCAAAGCGCTTAAATAAAATCGCAGATATTCACAAAATAAAATGCTATAACTCACAATTCAACTTCACACGTTCAGAAGTACTCTCAGGTGAGTGAACGAGTAAAGTTACTTCAACGTAATTCAACTTGTTTTTCCTGCAATTTCTTCCGTTTCTCGACGTGTTCAGCCTTTTTGCTTTTAGTTTTACGAATGGATTTAAAATTTTCATTTTTTAATTTTTGTTAGCTTGAAATCAGTACAATCAATTTATATAATAGGGTTACTGAACATAATGGAAGTGTTAATGAATTAATACATATATTTTGAAATGATGAATCAGAATGAGATGATAATTATTACAAATATTATAAAATTATAATGTTTTTAGTCTTCAACGCAGCAAAGTTTAGTGTATAAAAAATATTCTCCCATTACCCAACATTATAGGACAGTGTGTGTTTTCATAATGTGCACAAAATTATTAAAATCCTTATTTTAATAATTTTAATTAAGCATAGATTCCCTTGAATCTATGCTTAATTTTATCGACTGAATTTTATAAAACCATATTTGCAAATTTCAAAAAAATATATAAAATATCCTAAATTTATTGGCCCCCGTGTAAACAAAACGGTACCTTTAACTTTTAAACTAAATTATTATCTATCATAAAAAAAAAAACAAACTTAATAATGATAAGTAAAATAAGACATATAAGTTGCGGAATAAACTGTGCTCAATTGAGAATTACGATAGCTTTTTTAACAAAAATCTGCTTTTTTTCACCAAGGTTGCAGTAGCGAACGATGAATTTAAAGTAGGTACCTATGGTTTTTGTTGATAAAATTAAGCATAGTTTCTCTTATTTTAATATGTACACATCTTATGAAGCCTGATACTGTATACCATATGCTAAGTTGGCGTATTGTGTCAGACCCAAGGATATAATTATATAGGTCAAAGTGTAATTGACGTCTGTATACACCCGAGGTATAAACTAGGCTACTGATAACCGATATAGCACCGATGAAATAGAGAATTATGTTGCTTGCAACGTACAGTTTGAGTGAGCATTGTAACAAAAAATATTTTTATGAAAGCGGATGTATTATACAGGCTGTTACAAAACTACCCGTAAAGCCGAGAGAAGGTTAAAAAGGGCCTTATAACGAGTCCATTCACAATATTTAAGAACCGTAGTAACGCTGTATAACATACCCCAAAAAAAGGAAAACAACATTTATTAATGAAAAATAGAAAAACTATTAAAGTACACAATTATTAGGTAAAATAGGTACGTAGGCCTTTCTGTTAAATAATCTGGTTCCCTGACATGACAGCTGACAAAATGTTTGGCTTTGATAATTAATAATATTCTTTACGGGGTATTTTGTAACACCTTGTATAATAATAGTCGTATGGTTATCGTTATCATTAATTACTACTCACTATCTCACCTAAGTATCTATATCTTTAACTACGATACCGATAGAACCTACGGAATTTTTAGAATAAAAAATTAAGTGCTAGCCGCGGTCAGTCTGTGGATGGGTGTCTATTCATAACACATTGAGACCCTTGACGATGACCTTGAGCCTTGAGGCGTGCCTTGGACAGCACGAAAAAAACTGTCGGTCACGTTATTCGGTAAAAAGCCTGAGGATGATATTATTTAGAAATTGGGTTTTGGAGGTCTGATGGTAGTCGCTTAGTGTAAAGTACTGATATTCAGCCGCATCTAGTTAGACTGGAAGCCGGCTCCAATACAGTTGCTCCACGCGGAAACGAATATTCTGCCAAACCAATATTCCTCTTTCGTTTTACAGGGTTGGCAATGCGCAAGTTATACACCCGGTATTACGTCTATAGGCTATGGTAACCGCTTACCATCAGATGGGCCGTATGCTTGTTTGCCACCTTGGAGGTATAAAAAAAAAGTTGGGAAAACGCTCAGAGGATGATTCCTGTAACCTAGATTTTCATACTAATATCCATGTGATGGGAACGGTTCTCGCTAATATAACCCATGGGTTGTATACAGTTGCAGCTAGTCCCCGAAGTGCCTTCATAAATTGCTATATTGTGATGTAAATTGACCAACTGACCATATTGAATGTTTCACAAACATTTCCCGGAAAATCTTTTACTTTGTATAAATGTAATTTGATTGCTCCTGTAGATACTTCCTTGTATTATGAATTTATATTTTTTGTTCACTGAAAATGTAACAACCGCGAATTTTCAGATAACTTCTGATAACACTAGCTGATCCGATACACATTGTCCCGTCTAAATTATAATAAATTTCATGACTTGACTGACTTTTCCTTTTTGCTTGGCTTTTGAGGGTTGTACCTTGATGTTAAAAAGGTACCCTATAACATTCCTCAAGAATCGGGCTATTATATGCAAAATTAATTTTACAAATCCGACCGGTAGTTTCAGATATTCAGTTTTATTATATTACTAGCTGCCACCCTACTTTTCTTCCTTTTTGTTCAGCTCCTTTTAGTCCTACCGTGATGTTATATAGCTTATAATCTTCGTCAATAAATTAACTATCCAACATATAAAGATTTTTTCAATTCGAACTAGTAGTTCCTGAGATTAGTGCGATCAACCAAACAAACTAAATCTTCAGCTTTATACTATTAAAGTATAGAAGCATCATGCAAGCGAAATCTATCATAATAATTATAATTAATTAAATTTCATATTAATTCATTGGCTGCAAATGTGGCAGACGAAAGTAAGCTTTCAGGTTCGATTAACAGTTCGATTCAGTTCGATTGCTAAGTTCTATTAAGGCTTTCTGTTACGTAAATTCCCCTTGAATTCAGATTGCACGGTATTGGTTTGCCATATTTAAAAATAAATTTGAATCAGATAAAGATAAATAAATGAAGATGACGCAACCTCTAACTTTTTGAAATCATGTGCGTATTAATAATTAATGACCACTCGCTTAAACGCTGAAGGAAAACATCTTGTGGAAACTGCATGCGTTAGAGATTTTTTCAACGTTGTGTAAAGTCTGCCAACCCGCACTCGGCCAGCGTGGTGGACTATAGCCTAATCGCTCTCATTCTATGAGAGGAGACCCAATCCCACAGTGGGACAGTGTATGAGTAACTCCGCAACCAAATTTCTGGACAATAGGTACCGGTGGATAGATAGGTTGTCAGGCTTTTTAGTCATCTGAATACAACTAACGAATACCATAGATTTTCGCATGGCAGCCGAGACTGCCTGCTTCACTATAATAACAATAATAATAACGTTTATTTGGACTAAAAACATTATAGCCTTATACAAGTTAATCTTATGTGCTAAATATTAATAAATCCAATAAACTTAGGCTGCTAACAATTTATAACTCCTGACTTCCAAACTAGGTTGAAACACCAGTATCTCGGAAATAGGGCTTTTCCGGTAATAACAAGAATTACAAGGCTTGAAGACTGTAGGTATAAAGAATACAGTGAATGAAAAAGAAACACTTGCTCTCTGTGGCACGTAGTGGTCTCGATGTGTTAAGAATGGTCACCCATCCACAGACTGACCGCGGCTAGAGCAGCTTACCATTGTAGATCCATTGATCAACGTAGTTATAACTTAGCCATGGGCCCCTCAAATTATTGGTAACTATAGTCTGTGTTAAACAGGACTCTTTAGCAGCGTTATTTAAAATTAATTATACAAACAAACGTACGCAAAATAATTATTGTATGAAATTTAATTACTATTAAATCAGTGTACATTCAAATGAGAATTCACGTATCATTTAGGGTGAATAGGTATACAGGGGTGAATTCGGACAAACTTTTAATTGTGATTTTCAGCTTTAATTATTATCGTTTGTGGGAAAATTGGAGTATAATATTGTTCTTATATTATAATAAACCATTTAAAAACCTTGTTGGCATCAAACCATAATAATTCAACCTGAAAGTCGCTTTCAAAGGTAAGTCAATATTTTTATTTATTAAACATACCGCAGTTCATGCATTCCCGACTACAAGCTTCATAGGGAATGGCCTGACTGTTTATTATATTAAAAAATATATATATTTACGAACGCTAAGTTTACTATGTGTAACACGTAACCCGCCATACAAATAAGTATACGAATGTTCATCAAAAATATAGTTTTTGCCAACCCCTATTTGACGTGACTGTATGTACCTACCTATGTGTGTAAAATATGACTCCATAGGTTTCTAATCCAAACGAGTTTATGATTGTATGAAAATATTGTAGTTAAATCTATGAACATTACTATTAATGTTCCAGGGTTTCTAGAATGGCCAAAGAGTAATTAGGGCAACGTATTCCGATTTATTTTGAATAACTTCTTCCATATCCAGTCTTATTTACTGGAATCATCATCAACCCATATACTGTCCCACTGCTGGGCACGGATCTCCTATCAGAATGAAAGGATTAGACTACCACGCACATGATTTAGAACCTAGAAATAATTATGTCCTTTGACTTGCCAGTTAAAGGACATAATTATTTCTAGGTTATCTAGAAGTGAGAAACTTGATAGAAACTTAAGAATACTGTATCCACGGGATTGAAAAAAACGCACACACTTAAAAGCTAAACATTGGCTACTTATTTTGATTATAAAAATCATCTGTAGATAGATATAAATAATTTATATTGTCTTCCGGAAATACCAAATAAATATTAACATCGGCTAATATAAATATTTCCTCAAACATGAGGTATTATGATAAGTATTAAACTAAATACTGCCCGTAGGAATTAATATTAACCATATTGAATCCGCAAATCCGTAATTTATTTACTGTACGTGCCTATCAGGGCTTAACAAATGAAGCACGCTTCAGTGAGCTTCAGTTTAAATAACTGTTTTAATTTACACAACTCGCGGGTTGAATTACAAAATATATTCTCATAATAATTTTAAAAGCTAGCTGCATTAACAACCCACAAAATTTATTTTATCACAATAACGAAACCACATTGTGTTATTATTTGTATGCAATCCCTACTTTAAAATCCTTTGAAACATGTCTTATAAAAACATGGATTCAAATACACACTCTTCGTTTATACAGGTTAACACAAGAAACTGAATAAAGAGGTCTTAAGAGGTGAGGTCTGAGGTGACATTAATTTCAACAACATTAGTTGTTCTATTTTACATTCGTAGAAGCGACTAAAATATAATAAAACGTCAGATCACGACCGGGACCGACTGCCCACACTCCCACCCACAGACTAACCGCGGCTAGCGCAGCTTAACCTTGCAGATCGGTTGATCAGCGTAGTAATAATAATACAACAGCCACGTGCAAAAGTGACCATGGACGCTGTAAGGGATTCGAAACGTTGGTAATAGTAAAATCAATATACTATAATATAGATTTTAATTCTATGTCTAATTCGCGTAAGTGTTGTTATTACTTAGCCACGAGCCCCTCACTACTACTTGGACACAGCTTGTAATATGTAGATATTATAGGTACACATATAATCTGCTATACCATTCTTTAAGATACAAACATCAATTATGCTTTCAACGTAAAAACTTTATTGAGATTGTTTGCCTAAGAAGGAACAATATATTTTCCCAAAAAGAATTCAGGAAAAGTCCCCAAGCACTTTCAATAGCTAGCCCGTGGAATATATTCATAAAATGATTACAAAACTAAAATGAAATATTATTTTGAGTATAGAGGTTATTAGTAGATGTAGGCACAATAACTTGGAGGTAACTTAACCGAAGTGTAGATAAAACGGATGGCTGGTATCGTGAGTAACAAGCAGTAAATAATTTCCTTCGTTTGAAATCATCATCATATTTTTCCAGCTCACTGGATATCCAGTCACTATTCATCGTTCCCTCTCTAACAGTAAATTTCGGGATAAAATTAACTACTTTTTTTGTATAAACTACCGAATATTCTGGTAAAATCCCAGAGAGTATTTTCACGTAAATATTGTAGCAACATGAATGTTACGTATCAGTCGTTAAACATTTTGGCCAACTATAAAGTAGGGTTCACACTACGGTGTAATGAAATTTAATAATTTAAAAAAAAATCATAACTAAATTACTTATTTGATGCAGATTATAATAAAGATATGATATTGATAATGTTTAAATAGTTCAAAACAGTTCCTATTTGAAATACATAATTACATTAATACACTCGCGCCGGTGTTGGATAGGCAGACACTACAGAACGCCATTTGATAAGATTATTGCACACTTCCTTTGCATCGTCCACGCTCGTTGCAAGTTAAAACTACCTACGTCTTTTTTGATAATCGCGAAAAATTCTCATGAATGTCACCGGGAAAAATGCTTAAAATTATGGCGGAGTTCTACCTGTTAATTTATACAAGATATTTCATGAGATTTTATGTACCATAATGTGATAATATCCTCTGCAACCCAATTTACTGTTGCTAGTACCTAGTTAATAGCCAAAGCGGCAGCACCACTGCAATATTAGCACTGTTTGAAGAAGTCAGAATATAACGAACGTCACGTTATTGGTAGATTCGAGTTCGTCCTTCGTATCTTCAGTAATGATTGTCTACAATTTCTTGCGTAAAAGCAAGTGTTTTTACCTTTTTCTATTTATTATAGTTATTATAGTTTATTATAGTTATAGACGAATTTAAAACTGTCCAGCGTGTGTGTTTCAGTTTTTGTGAAAACTTATAGCAGTTCTTTTGGAAATAGTGTTATAATGTACCTAGCCTGTTTGTTTCTATTTTTCATCTGTGTGTTAATGTAATTGGTGTAATCCGTATTAACATAAATAAATAAATAAATAATAGTTTCATAAACTAACTTAACTAGAATACATATACACAAAAATATCAGAAAACATGTATTTTTTTCGATATGTTCTTTAAATATATTCGATTATTGATGTGTAAACTCGCCTTAATGTAAAACGCTAGTATGATGCCCATGTAAATAACTGACAGTGATTAAAACATTCATATTCGTTTCAATAGTTGCCATATTGCTTTGTGGGTCCGCATCAAAGGGAGATAAAATGAAAATGTTTTTTTTTATACTATTGGGGCGTAATTAAAAACCAGCCTCCGAAATGTTTCACTATTTATTTTAGATGTTACTTACAGGCGAACAATTTTTTTTAAATTAAAGTAATCAAAATGACTGCCACAAAAATCGTCTAGTGCTGAAATAAAAAAAGATACATAAAGTAATAATTAAAGTAGAGCGACGGAATTATTTTTTTTAAAAAACCGCATATCTAGTGCCTGGTGCTGTATCGCCAAGTTTGGACTGCAAGTACAGTATCCTTCTCTTCTATGTTTTCTTTTTATGGGATAGGGGGCAAACGAGTAGACTGATCGCCTGATGGTAAGCGATTTTCGCTGCCCATGGACACTCGCAACACAAGAGGAGTCACAACCGCGTTGCCGGCCTTTAAAAGGGAGTACGCTCTTTTCTTGACGGTTTGAAGATCATATTGGTCCGGAAATACTGCAGCTGACAGTTCATTCCACAGTTTAGTAGTGCGAGGCAGAAAGTTTCTAGAGAAACGCACAGTAATGGACTGCCAACCATCTAGATGATATGGATGGAACTGCTGTCGCGTGGAACGATGGCAGAAAGTGGCAGCAGGGATATTGGTTTTTTTTTTAAGTCATTATTCAACTAAATACATATTCCATTTTCGATATTCACCAGCATAATACGGAGTCTAAAATTGTAATCCGAAAAGCAGACAAGGGTTCATTAGTGCGTTCCAAAATCAAAGTTATGCCTGAGAAATGTTTAGTACATTTAGAACGGGTTGTTCGCAAATAGTGAAGCATCTCTAACAAAATTATACGAGCAAAATTCACTGAACTTGCTAACTTGATTACAGGATAATCGATCGAACAAATTTGAACTGGAATAGCTACGGATTTTTCTTAGCACTAGAGCTGTTAATATATTGATGTGAAGGATTCTATTATTAACTTTGAACGATAATAATAATAATTAGGTATGTACTTATAAAAGAAAATGTTTTAAAAGTAATAGTGCAGTCGTAACACGTAAAATTAAAATAAAAATATTTTTAAAATTTGATTATACGGCAATATTAAATTCCATTCGTTGCAGGTATGAGTGCACTTTGTAAGGTGGCTCATTCGTTCGTTTAAGGTATGCAAAAGTTATATTGCAGGAAATTTCTGGAACTGCAACATACTTTAATGTCCGTCGATAGAATAGAGCAAAGCAAAGCAAAGCACTTTTCATTTGAGAACCAAACTTTTCTGGAATTTATAAGTTGTGTTGCAAGGAAAGTTTGGATTTTGCCTGTCAAAGTTGAAGCTAGGGAATGAGTAAAGAGTACGAGGTCTGTTTTGAAAGTATTAAAAGATAATTATTAATTAATTAACATGCACTATCTTCTTCTTTCTCCGAGCCTTTTCCCAGCTACTTATGTTGGGGTCGGCGTCCAGTCTAAATGAGTCCAGTTACAGTTTAAGACCTCGATTTTTATTTAATAGAATAATTATATAATCAGCTTTTCTACAACATAGGGAAATTCGCACTGGTTGTAAGAGCCATAATTATGGTTTATAAACAGCGCCTCACTAGGGCTTGACATTTTTAATAATACATTAGCGGAATTTATTTATTAATAAATTATAATCACATTATCGCTTTGGCTGTGAACCTGTGTTATGAAAGTGTAAGATTGTAAATAATAAATTTATTAATTAATTAAAAAATACCTAAATTGAAACTTGAAATACTTATTCTCGCACTAAGACTAACTTTGACACGTCAGTTTAAGGCTCATTTGCTCAGTAATTTCATTGGATGGTGAAAAACAGCGTCAAGAACTTCAATATGCTTGACGTTAAGCTGATCGTGGTTGCCTATTTGGTTGTGCCAGGAGACATAAATGTGTCATCCTTCAAGCGAAGTATATTTAATGTTAAATTCCATGTCCTAAATTTAAGTAGATACTCCGATATATGTATTGTAATCTATTCGAATTCTCTGTAGTGACCAATTAAAGATATTTATTCTAATGTATCCAGTGAAATTACTAAGGGATACGTCATACATTACTTTAGATTTTAATAGATTTTTTTTCTTTTGTTACCAGTACCATACGATCAAGTGGACACCGACTCGGCATTGGTGCAGGTGTTCGCCCACGTGAACGCCCCGACTTGCAAGTACATCGTTGCTATTGGAGCGCTGGCTGGGCTCACAGTATCCATGTTCGGCTCCATGTTCCCCATGCCCCGTGTCGTCTACGCTATGGCCCTCGATGGACTGATCTTCAAGTAAGTTATTTTTTTATTTTATCCAAACAGGTAGGTATTCATTTTTTATTGATCTCCTTGCTTGATAGTAAGCACAAAAGAGGTCTAAGAGTTAATACGCTTTCGGATTCTGGCTTTCATATACAAGACGTAAAACTGTTTGTAAGGAAATCATTAGCATTAGATTCTACAATGAAGTCCTGAATTTTCTAGAATGTGAAGAGAAAGTTCAGCGTTCCTACTGTCAATATAATACGAATAATAATCTTCTTATAATGCGCCTGTTTTATGTATGTTTGCCTTTCTTTATAAAAAGTAAGCATTCACCATCAGTGATTTTTGTATAGCCATTTTAGGGTTGATTTAAAACTATGTAATAATAGCATTACATCCCTAACTAATGTCATTACTTACACACACAACAAGTACATTATATAACTCTTACCGACTTATAATACACACCACTCCATTAAAGTAAACTGTACAATGGCTTATGGTTAATGAAATGGTTATTTAAATACGCGCAATGGAGCTTTGGTAAAATACTTTACAATATAGTTTTTTCAATTTGTCAAGTGACTGTCTTTACCAACTTTATATAAACAACATTATAAAACGGTTGCATTCCCTTTATACACAACTGTAAGTTTCAATTTTTTCCGTACCAATTACTTTCTGAATAAATTAACTCTCCTGTGAGGCGCTGCACATGACATTTCTCTGCATCGCTTAGGAAAGTAAATTACAAAATGCCGAGGGCACTAGACTAGGAATCTCTTTGATAGAAACTAGTTCTTAAGATGACCTTAATATGAATTAGTTTCCTTTGCACTATCATAAATTGGAAACTTATACTTTTATCTCCTTTTCGATTTCTTGGTATATCTTCATAATCCTTTGGAAGTCAAGCACGTCACTCAGGTCCCTTAAAGAGATTCGATGGGTACTCCAGTCACTAATACAGACATGGGAGTTGGATTTGTGCCCGATTAATGTCAATAGGCTCGCCTAGGGCCCACAAGGATCTAAAAGCATACCGGTGGACTCTTCTTAGCCCTTCGAAAAATATAGGTGAGAAAGTATAACTAAATAATACAAATAAAGTCGGTGTCCCCATCAGTCATGATGTTGTTCCGCTATCTTCTTTTGAACCATGTAATGGATTCTGATACAGTTTTCATAATTTAGATAATTTATCCCAGTAGGTTTATTATGTATTATGCATGTTATTAGAACATTGCATCCGTGCGTAATTGGAGTAGTATTCGCTAGTACACATCTAAGTTGAAATACTCTCATTAAAAGTCATAAAATAATTAAATGTTTGTACAGAGGTGTGGGAAACTCGGAAAACGTATAAAAATCTACACTTTACGATGGCTGTTATTATATTTTATGGTGTAAACGAAGCTTGAAACGCGTTCGTTACTCTTAAAGTCTTTTGTTACGAGTATTACAGTGGAGCTAGCTCTAGTAAATAATTAGCCAAGTGCGTGCGAACCACGCACAGAATTCCGTAATCTCAATTCAAAGCTCAAAGTAATTTTTGCAGTTGATTTTGCATGAAGTTCTATTAAATATATATCCCGGACCGATTGGTCTAAAATAAACTGTGGGGTAGTAGGTCTTAATACCTATTCATTAATAGGTTTATAATTGAGCTATACCCAATAGTATAGAAATTATCACCATTAAAAAATATATGAAATTTAACATTTATGGAATTTTCAATCAAAATTTCACAAAACACAGAGCGCTCAAATTTGACTTGAAAAGTCTGTATTCCGCATGGTGAAAAAAAATTAGACGGGTGAATGTAAAAACTACCTTGACTATTCATAATTAGACTGAAAATTGTTTTTATTTTACCTTGGGAGCTTTTATTCCTTGTTGTTCGACATAATTACAATAATCTGGCTGCTTCTCGAACATTCCTGTGAGTCTTTCGTGAGTGGGGTCGGCTTCCAGTCTAACCAAATGCAGCTCAATATCAGTATTTTTTTCACGAGACTGCCATCAGACCTCCGCACGCCGATGTCAGACTTTTTGGGCTTCTGACTACCACTAACGATTGTCATAGATTTTCGTACTGGTACTGACAGCTTTCCGTGCTCTCCAAGGCACGGACGAGTCTCCATGGTCACCCACCCAGACTGACCGACTACAGTGTAGTGCAGTACCTACTAATGTCGAGCAGATCGGTTAATCAGGGTAGTTATTACTAAGCCACGAGCCCCTTTGGCTCTTGGCTCGAGCTATAGATAATAATGCACATTTGAGAAATTCAAAAAAGAGGTCCTATAGTATAGTCGTACTCGTAGTAAAACTTTAAAGAACTTTTTTTAACTTTAAAATTCTAAATTCAAATTCAAATTTATTTATTCGCTCGAATTTGGTATAATAAAGATGATTTGTTTAAAAATTTGTTTCCATTCTCATTTTATATTTAAAAAAGATGTCCCAAACGGTACGTTAACAAACACAATATGTGACTTACAAAAAACCTGGATCACCTACTTGTGAACTAGTACTGAACTATTGAATGTACGTATATGTAATGTACTGGACTGGAAAATCTTTTTTATATACAAAATGAGAAAAGAAACCTAGTTTTTAAAGTAATAAGTAAAATTAGAACTCAATGTAGTTCACAAGATGGTGACAAAAGATAAAAGAAGTGTGAAAAAAGAAAGTGTACCAAATGTATATTAAGTATGAATGTAGTTCACAATTACGTTTTTTGAACCATAAGAGAATTACATTTACGCTCTAGCGCAGAATTAGTACGCTCAGTAAATACACAAATCATTTAAACTCTATTTCAACTTAGTAAATTAAATCTATTTGCCAGGCTTTGTTTGACCACCGCCCCCTTTGCACTGTTCACGTATACAAGCATCAGTAGCCCTAACCAGACCCACTTTTTGGAACCGAGCAACTAGTTTTGACTTTTCAAAAGTGCTATTTTAATGGCCAAATTGATATAAAACATTTGACTTTGACGTGACAAAAAGTATTTATAAAAATATTAATATTTTATGTTAAAATACTCTTAGATAAATGAAATATTAATAAAGGTAATAATAATGATATTATAATGAGAATATTTTAAGATATTTTGTACATTATGTTTGTTTGTGCAAATAAATAACATAAATAAGTACCTACTCGTTTATGCCCAAACTATGTCAGTAAAATTATACTTTTATTTCTTTCAAAATTTGGTATCGTAAGTTTGATGGCAGTCGCTTCGTGTAAAATACTGATAATATACAGCCGCATCTAGTTATACTGGTAGCCCACCCCAATATAGCTGGAATAAGCTCGGAGGATGATGCTGCGTGAAAAAGCAAACAGTGCGCTCACTGACACGCTAATGAACTTTTGAATTTCCATATACCACTGAACCGAAAGTAACTCTGCCTGGCCCAACCCTGTGATCCCCTTTTCGGTCCCATCCGGCTGCGGTCGTCCGTGGTTTTAATTGACACTCCCACTCGACAGAGGCTAACTGCAACAATGTAGTTTAAAATGACACTTAAATTGCAAAAGGGTTGTGTACAATGTGTTCACAACTGCACGTTGCGCCGGCCGGTTGCACAAATAAATTTGTTTAACGTATATTTTTTGAGTCGAAAATACTAATAGACTTACAAGTGAATAAATATTATAATATTAATAATGATGATAGTGATGACTTGGCACACGAGGTTGTCGATATGTGGGAGGTGAATTCAACGATCATTGTAACATCATTGGGTCAGTCAATGGTCTAATAGCCAAGAGCCTCGACTGACATCGAAGGAGGCTCTCGTTGCGTGGCTGGATCAAGCTTGATACAGAAAGCAGTACTCTTGGACACGGCCTGTATTGTTAGGAGGTTTCTTTCTCTGGGGCCCTGACCACCGGTAGCTTGAACCCTGCTACCGATTCCGGTGGGTTTTTTAATTTTTTAATGTTTTTATACTTATGATAAAATACTTATAAAAAAATGAAATATAAATAAAGGTAATAATTATGATATTATAATGAAAATATTTTAAGATATTTTGTACATTGTTTGTTTGTAATGGATAAACTCAAAAAATCTTTAACCGAATTTAAAAATTCAATCATCAGCGATTATTACGGTCTATATTTTATTTCTAGACGTGCATAGTCGGGGCGGGTCGCTGATTTTTAAATATTTTTAGTAGATATTAGATGTCGTGTGCAAACAAACTCGGAGAATCACAGTTCATACATAGTAGTATCAATTACTACAATACGCTTTCAAAAAGCAGGCTATTGTCTGAAACGACTTCAGCGAAGAAAGAGGCACGGCGCGGTGTCTGTAAGTGGACTAGTCTCTACTGACGTCACTCATGGATCAGTGGTTGTATAACTGTATATGTTTGTTAAGTAGTTAGTTCTAAGTAACTAAAAAGTATACCGTGATTGCACTTTCATCAACTAAACTTAATACTATATAGGTACATTACAAGGGATTATTACAAGGGACCTAAACATACCGGCAAACTATGGGTATAAGTGTACCTCGGCCTAACCCTTCGGGGAATACTGGCGTGATAGTATGTATGTTAGGCGACTAAAAGAAAACATACTTAATGTAATTTTCTCAATTGAAGTGAAGGAAAACATCATGAGGAAACCTGCATACCTGATAGAATTTCTTGGTACGTGTAAAGTCTGTCAACCCGCAGTGGACTATAGCCTAATCCCTCTTAATTAAAGCGGAGACCAGTACCCAGCAGTGGGACAGTATATAGGTTGATGAATACTAGCTGACCCGACCGAATTTGTGCTATTCTGATAAAAGCACTCTAAATCTTCCATTTTTCCGGGCAACATTTCCAATTAATCTGTCATATAAAAACTGAAAAAAAAAACTAAGAACTGTCCAATAAAAACATAAGGTTTTTATTAGACTATCACAAACATAAAACAGTGATAGCCTAGTGGTATGACTATTAGACTGCCAAGTCCAAGGTCCCGAGTTCAAAACCAAGGCACGCACTTCTGACTTTTCGAAATCATGTGCGTATTAATAATTAATTATCACTCACTTAAAACGGTGAAGGAAAACATCGTGAGGAAACCTGCATGCCTTAAAAGATTTTCTCGAGGGCGGGCATGTGAAGCCGCACTACGTGTGTGTGTATGTGTGATGCATCAGCGACTTTGTTTTACATCTTTAGTGATAATAATTATCTTATTTGGCTACTGGTATACAGAATACCAAAAACCGCAAATACATTTTCACTGGTTAATTTTTCACGCAGTAAATAATTTATGAACTTCGTAAGCACACTGTTGTGGCTTCGGCATTAATTAACCGGATCAGTTAATACGTCTTTACCACTTTCTGTGTATATAGCGGTATAGAGCAGTATGTTATCAAACAATATACACAACATGATTGATTTAGTTAGCTAATGAACTAATTATGAGATTTACTTGTCACAACTTCGCTGAAAGTCATGCAGTTCTTGCCAAGCACATCTTGACAGATCTGCATGCAACATAAATTAGTGTAATTAATGAAATCGGATATTCTTCTTCTATCGATCAACTCTATAGCCTATAAGTGGACAGCACTTGTTTTCATTTTATTATATGTTGTGTTTATTGTCAAAGACATAAAATATATTTCGTTTATCTGCATTTTCAATGTGTGCGCTGGTCACCTCTCATTGTGTCACACTATATGACGTTGACCTATAAGGCGGCCAATGTAATATTTTTTGTATGTTTTGTTACTGTTTATTTTATTATTCTGTTTTGTTTAAATAAATATTTAAAGATATGTGTTACTTTTTGTTGATAAGAAATGAAAAAAAGAATTATAGTTTTCCTTTCTTTTTTGGTCTTTCGTTATATTCTTTCTAGTCCTCTTCTAGAATCATAGACTAAATAATATCAGTCATATAATCATTATCGTATTTTATACGGGGCGACGGCCGTCAGATCGCACCTCAATTTCTGGGCAACATCGATAGCCACGAGCCCCTCACATAGATGGAGTCAACATCAGTCTCCATCAGCAATTAATTTCCTCCTTATTCGTATTTACATCCAAACTATTTGATTGGTCGCCAATTTAACTGCAAAATTGCTAATGGACGCTTGAGAGTTTCTCCGGGTCTTACTTAAAGTGTAGTGCAAATAAAAGCAAAATAATTATGGTTTTATATTCTTTAAAATACAGCTATTTACTGACGCCGGCACGCTAATGACTGTGCTGCAATTAACGCATTGGCGAATACTAGCCCGACGAAGGTACAATTTTATTCAAATTAGACTATAACTATCGGCCAAGTGGAAGGTCTTGAGTTCGAACCCAAGGTACGCACCGCTGACTTTTCCAATTCATGTGCGTATTAATAATTAATTATCATTCGCTTAAACGGTGAAGGAAAACATCGTGAGGAAACCTGCATACCTTAGAGATTTTTCTCGACGGTTTGTGAAGTCTGCCAACCCGCAATAGGCTAGCGTGGTGGACTATAGCCTAATCCCTCTCAATATGAGAGGAGACCCGTGCCTAGCAGTGGGACAGTATATGGGTTGATGATGATAGACTATGATACTTATGCCCACGTAACGGCACTTAGCACAAGAACTATAGGTTAGAATATAAGCAGTCCGAGTGTTGCTCATTCCTTTAAAAACATTTATACGTCTCTATACTCATTTAAAACTGTCTTTTTCCTGTTTACCAAAACTATATCGCAAACCATATATCCAGCTAAAAAGGATTTTATTTGCAGAATGTTCATAGAGAATGGTATGGGTTATGTGAATCCCGTTTCATATGAAACGCACGTCTCTTTGAAGTATGCCGACATACTTTGAGTTCTGTTCGTGAACGTGGAGCTTAGTCTATGGATAATTTCCGTGCTAGTGGTAGAAAGTGCTTTGAGCACGGTTTTATATACTAGGATAATAGATTTGGGGTATTCAGTTGTAACATAAAGAATAAAATAGAATAGGAGACATATTTTATGGCATTATTATGATGAAGTATCATGAATCAACAACCGTAAATAAAAAATTCTACAGCTTCGTTATTTTGGAACCAATTTTAATTTGTTTTTGTTAGTCAGCCTTATTTAAGGTCAACTTTTTCATGAGAAATAACAATCAACTCGCCTAATCCCGATCTTGGTTCGCTACTGGCTCTTGTGTAAATTTATCAGTACGCTGAGCACCGCTTGACCACAATTTCAGGACCAAACCTAATAAGCTATTTCGGATTGGGTGACGGACTGCCACAAACCGCAAATCATATGCTGCTGGAGATTTAGGAGCAAATTGATAATTATATTGCCTGAGATTGTGCAGCTAATTACAGCCAAGGGATGTAAAGTTTATATTTATTAAATATGGAGAACATTTAATATCTGTATAAACTAGAATTTTATTGCATCTGGGTTTAGGTTAACTTTCAGATTTTATCAAAATTTGTTTGGCCTAGTTATTCACTATTTCTGATATTTTGGGACTGCGACAGCCAAATTTTATACTATATCCATCAATATGTGGTTGACATATATTGGTGAATACCTTTGAAAATCGTTAGTGGTTGTCATTATCCCAAAACTGACAAGCAGTCTATCCTCAGGATAGATTCATCATCATCAACCCATATACTGTCCCACTGCTGGGCACGGGTCTCCTCTCATATTGAGAGGGGTTAGGCTATAGTCCACCACGCTGGATAGAATATTGTCCAGAAATTGGATTGAAAGGTCTGATAGCAGTCACTTCGTGTATAATACTCATATTCATAGCATCCGGTTAGATTTAAAACCGAACCGAACATAGTAGTCAGCGGCAAAAGGTTAGAAGAGTTATGATGAGTATCAAGTTGACTAAAGAAAAGATTCTATAAAAAAAAACAATATAATAAAACATTCATGCATTTTAAATGTGGAATATAGAAATTCCTGACCTTAAACTGATATAATTTATGTTTGGGTCGGATGGAAATAATACTCAAAAATTCAAAGTTAAGCTCCAACTGCATCAAGTATTATGAAGGACCTTCAACATTGGGTTGACCCGATAATAGATGGGAAAAAAGGTTAGGATGAAAACCATCCAATCTATTAAAAAAAAACGTTCATTTTTTATTATTATAAGATGTCTGTAGTATCACTGAGACCGCAGTCGGTCTATTGTGATCGCCACTCGTTGCATTATTAGAGCTCACTGCTTAACCCTGCGGCTATTAAATAAACTACAGGATCTTGCTTAGAGGTTTGCTCTTTTATTTTATTTACTACCTATTTTAAAAAAGACGTTACCTCACTATAGCTTCCGTCTGTATTTGTATTTCTTCGTAGGGAACACAAACAAATATATTTATACATAAACATACGTAGACTTATACAAGTCAGTACAGAATCATACAAGTCGCGTGGGAATAGACCTTCGATACTTTCACTTAATTAGCTTAGCTGACATTTTTAGCACTGGTGTTTCAAATAAACGCATCAATCTTGTAGAATCATGTCAGTAGTTAGCATCTAGTATTAATTAAATATTGATTTGTAAAATATTCTTTAAGAGAGATAGGGCATAGTGGGAGTAATTCCACTCAAAATGGAGCTGCCCGACTGGGGAAGTACCTCTGCCTTGCAGCAAATCGAAATGAAATAACACTGCTTTGAGCTGTGTTGTGTTCCTAATACGTCAACACGTATCCTAGCGGAGCACTGGCAACCTTGCTAGCAATGCAAACGCATTGGGGGGAGGTTGACCCTTACACTGCCATTACAATCGCGGAAGTAATAACCCTGGTGTTGCACGCTTCTATGGGCTACAGTAACCACTCACCATCAGGAAGGTCGTATGCTATAATTTATCAATTATCATCGAACAGGTCTCTGTCATTAAATTTTTAAATTATTAATCTCGAAGTTATTATTTAATAATAAATTAATACTATTGTATCTTTTGTGCAGAAAACTGGCTACGATTTCGGAGAAGACCGGCTCCCCCGCATTCGCGACCATTTGTGGAGGCATTGCAGCCGCCGTGGTGGCGCTGATGATCCAACTGGAGGTGCTGGTGGAAATGATGAGCATTGGTAAGTAGCATTCTTGTTTCCCAATTTTTTTTTTACTTTCGGCAGAAGCATTTGACAGTTAGTAGTTACAATAGAGATCCTGAGTTCAATTCCCAGGTCAAGCAATATATAAACCTGTTTGGGTTTTCTATGAAATTCCTAGTAGCAGCACGGTTAAGGGTAATAGGATTGCCGCACGAGTTGTGTTACATTAGTACACCTCTATCCAACCCTTCATATATTACAGTTATGTTTTCATCTCTAAACCTGATAAAAATATGTGTTAAGTGGTAGTATCAGTATTTCCTATTTGTTTTTCTTAACTTGATAGACTGTACTCAAGAAAACGTAACCAAATAAGATAATAGCTTATTTTTAATAGCAACGTAACAAGATGCCAAGTATCTACTTCAAGTACAGATTTCAATATTGCAATGAAATGAAATGATATTTATTTTTTATAAATCTTTTATAGACAGTTTTACTAGTCAATGTTTTGAATTTCATCAATTTAAACATTCTATAAACTACAGACTAGCATTATTTTTACTACACTGAACAGAAATGGTGACACGTATTTCTTTCCTTCAAATAAATCTACACAACGCTGTCGTATCGTATTTCAATTTTACTTGAGTTGTGGAAATCGCGTAGTATCACGTAGCCGCGTAGCAGCTCCGTAGCGGCGTAGCATCTACGTAGCTTAAAGCTACGCATACGTAGACTTGCACTGTAGGCGACGTGGAAACGTTCAGGGGTGCATAATGTGTGAAAAATTCTACAGACGATAAGTTCTGTTAACAGAATATTTAGTATTATACACTATTATAATCCTTTACATTGAACATAGATTAAAAGTTAAAATATGTACGGCATTTATTTTTTTCAAGATTTTATAAGTTTGGGAATCCAAGTAATTACTCGATTTCACACGTCAGTTATACGCAATTATTTTTTTGGCCTGAACAGTGATCTTAATCATAGATGAGAGGGGTAAAAATTCAAACTCCAAGCTGTTACTGAGAATTTAATAGCAAAAATTAAATAACACATTGATCGCCCTGGAATCAAACCTCGAATCAGAGCTCTAGCTAGACAGGTAGCTTTATCATTCACATTCACTAAGACACAGGTACATGCTGACGTCTTAAGTCTTTTCCTTTTTTGTACTTCAGTTTTCCTAGGATCATAAAATCACAATTTTATTCCAACAAGCATTAGACCAAAACGTACTTGTATTATTTTTACCAGAGATATAAATATTAATAAACTCTACAGAAAGAATAAGTCTGAGAAATGGCATCGCTTTAAGAAAACACTTCATGCAAATTATGAAGTAAGTTCAAAATTCTTATCACTTTTAGTTTCTTCGTTAATTTGATAGGGAAGCCCCTAGAAAGGATAAGATGTAATGGATTTGTGCCCAGTTAAATAATAATAAAATTTATTTTCAAAACTTTTTGACAAAAATTTAATAATGGTGAGTAATAAAATTATATATAACTAAAATATATTAATTACCGGTACAAGAAAAAAATACCTACTGTAAAAATATAAAAGCGTCCTGCCTGATTTAGGTTTATAAACCTGTGTTTCAGGCAATTGGTATGCCATTGGAAAATGGCAGTAGGCTCGCCCCTATTACATTGAACAAATATTCCGGTAAACTGTGGGTTCACACACAGACAAAGTCGCTGAACAAAATTAAATTTAAAATACAACACATTTCATTAAATTTCTTTATTAAAGGTAAACCTTGTAAATATAATTATGCTAAAGACAAAGAGCTCGTACTACATTCTCAGGTCAGTAACTTTTATATAATAAAAAATATTAAAACGTTTAAAAAATTGCATCTTGTTCAGCGACTTTCGTTGCTAACTGTACACCTCTAACTAAGCCTTCGGAGATGAGAGATACAGACGTGATGGTTTCGTTTTAGCAAGTATAAGCAAAGTACAGACACGCGAAACATACAGTCTTTATTATAATGAATTGACGATACAGTACCAACCGGGTATTTCAATACATCGATCTAAATATACAGGTACAGTTGCTATCTGTTTTGATGGTGTAAATTACAGTTTGTAATTTCAGCTAAAAGCTAAAAAAATAGTAAAAATTTAAAAGGATAACAATATTTTATTCTTTTTAGCGCATTTAATTAAAACCTTGTTAAAAAAGTATATTAATAATAAAATTTTACGTTGTTTATTCTATTCTATTTTAGTCAAATGGTTTTGTATAATAATACTGATCAACATGATAATCCGATTGTGGTTGTATGTTGTATGTACAAAATATGTTCAGATCCATTTGTGGATAGCAAACAATAATGGGGAATATGTCATAATCCCTCCAAAGAGATTAGCGCTCCTACCGCTGTTAGCCTCTGATGATGTAATTCTACTTAAATATTATGTAATTCACGCTGAACACTCTTTAACATTTTGTATTATTAATTACCTACTATTTGACCACATCGTTGACAGTGTATTATGTATTAAATAACTAATTCGTGCCTGAAATGTTTAATGCGCAATGTCTTTTCTCGAAATGTGACTGATCATTTATAAAGCTACTTTTTCTTTGAAACAGGTTTAAACATAGGTCTTGGCAGTCCATAGTCATATCTCTAGGCTTTCACTAGGTTTGCTGTTTGTCAAAATCAAGTTTTTAGAATGATTGATTAACTTTACAATTACTTTGTAGACATTTTCTGAGTACAGGAAAACACTAATATACAAACTCTTCATACTTCAGGCAAATAATCCTTTGATTTCCCCACTTCAGTTTAACAGAGAAACTTTATACATTTGACAAACATTATATACGTTCTGCACACAGTCGCCGCTTGAGTGTCCGCCCTGACCGCTATCCACGGAGTCTGTAACCTACTTCCAACTTGTTTTATAGACTGGAAGCTTTTTTTTTCTCTATTATTAGCTTTATAGGAAAGTCATCCTTCATTTTTTTATGAAATATATCAATAAACAGCTGTTATGGTGTATACAAAAACCCTGATAACCAGTTTATCCTTAGGATCGATATTTCCTTAAAATATGATTCATGTACACAACTATAATATAACTCATCATATCCAGTATACTGTATATGATGTTGTTGATTGATATTTTAATCTGACTTCCCATTGTATAGGCTTTTCGTAAACTTATACCACAACTTATTCTAGTATAAGTATATGGCAAGTTGTGTAGCCTTGTGTCCGATTCATAAAAGTGGTCATTCGTCCCCCTGATCGAAGTTCACTAGAACCCCAATATACATAGGTAAAGGAAATAGGCTCGTCCTCATATACATTCGAAATAAATATACTGGTGAACTGTGGGATGTAAATGAGCACACCACTGCCTAAGTCTTCAGGCGAGATCGTATGTTATGTTATTTTGTTGTTACTTAAATTACCAAGTGAGAGGTATGGCATAGTGGGAGTAATTCCACTCAAATTGGAGCTGCCCGACTGGGGAAGTACCTCCGCGTTGCAGAAAATCGAAGTAAAATAACACTGTTTTGAGCTGTATTGTGTTTCTTACGGTGAGCATGTTTGTCAGTGCTCCACGAGGAAACGTTGTGTTGGCAGTGGGGGGACTTTGAACCTTATACTGCCAACCCAACTATTCCTCTTTCAATACAGGGTCGGCAACGCGCAAGTAATACTCCTGGTGTTGCAAGCGTCTATAGGCTACGGTAACCGCTTACCATCAGGTGGGCCGTATGCTTGTTTGCCACCTTAGTAGAAAAAAATAAAGAATACGGCCTCTGCAAAAATGTTTTCCATTGTTCTCAAACAAAATAATTCAATTAGAAAACAAATCTAAAGAATCCTTTTGTTCAATCCTTTATCGTATTTTGACTAATTAAACATTTAGTGAACCGTCAAGACTCTTTGATGCGATACCCCTTCGCAACAGAAGAAGCTTTAAATAATTAAATATTTTTTAACACTGTACTTTACTGATACTGTATTTAATACTATTCAATCTGTATATTTCATTCTGAAGGCCAATTCCAGAATTGGCCTCCGTAATGAAATATACAATCTAATTAAAAACATACAATCACATAAACATGTATACCATCACGCCTGTATTCCCCGAAGACTTAAGCATAGTATAGTATGGTCAGAGACCTAGCCTCTAGGTTGAGCTGCTGGTCACCCATCCACAGACTGGCCGCGACTAGCGCAGCTTAACCTTGCAGATCGGTTGATCAGCTTAGTTGTTACTTAACCATGAGCCCCTCAACCCCAATGATGGCTTACTGAGGACCATTGGACTGCCAAGTCAAAGGTTTCGAATCCAAAGCACGCACACCTGACTTTTCGAAATCATGTGTGCGTAATAATAATTAATTATCACTAGCTTTAACGATGAAATGGAAACTTTGTGAGGAAACCTTACGGTAACACCAGCTCAACGTGGTGGACTATAGCTTAATCCCTCTCAATGTGAGAGGAGACTTGTGCCCAGCAGTGGGACATTTGATAATGAAAAATTTACATTCAAAGACAGAATAAAATTACTATGCTGACTATGTATAGACACATATCCGCGTATCTACATCAGCGGATGTTGCCAGTTATATTCAATTTAAATTTAAATGTAATATATGAATCTGCTGCAATCCAGT
Source organism: Acronicta alni (assembly GCA_964056405.1). Lineage (NCBI taxonomy): Eukaryota > Metazoa > Arthropoda > Insecta > Lepidoptera > Noctuidae > Acronicta > Acronicta alni. The sequence goes on from OZ043913.1 coordinate 6,884,499, forward strand.
TCACTGGGTTACGAGGCGCACATGTGTAGGTAATTTATTTGTGATTGCATGTTACGAGCACATTGCAATGCGGCACATTAATGGCAAACACTGTTTGGTTTATAATTCTTCATATAAAATCATCATCAACCCATATACTGTCCCACTGCTCTCACTGGGTCTCCTCTCATGTTGAGAGGGATTAGGCTATAGTCCAACACGCTGGCCTAGTGCGGGTTGGCAGACTTCACAAACCGTCGAGAAAAATCTCTAAGGTATGCAGGTTTCCTCACGATGTTTTCCTTCACCGTTTCAGCTAGTGATAATTAATTATTAATACGCACATGAATTCGAAAAGTCAGAGGTGCGTGCCTTGGGTTCTAACTCGAGACCTTCGACTTGGCAGTCCAATGGTCATACCACTAGGCTATCACTGCTTATATAAAATCATGAGAGTTTAAATTTTTAGTTACATCATATAAAAAAAATGTTTGAAAATTTTACAGGCACTACCCCTTTCCTTAAGAACGCGTAGAGGTATTAAATTGAACTTCATGTCAAATACTCAGGTCTATAGTACCTTTAAGCTGTTACTAAATCAAACTTCTATGTCAACGCAATCAAAAGAAACAGCAATACCTACAGGTTTGTACGGAACCCTCGGTGCGCGAGTCCGACTCGCACTTGGCCGGTTTTTTTTAATCATTTATATGATAAAAAAAACCTCAAACCCTTTAGGGTTTGAGTGTATTGCCATTAACTGGACACAAATCCAAACTGCTACTATGTTTTTTTTTTTCGTAAGTATAACACCAGATACTCCTGGTGTTGCAAGCGTCTATAGGCTGCGCGTTGCCGACTCTGTATTGAAAGAGGAAACGTTGGGTTGGCAGTATAAGGGTCAAAGTCCCCCCACTGCCAACACAACGTTTCATGAAATTTCGTAGGAAAATTCAACAACACTGCTTGAACTGAGAATCGAACCTACGCACAGTAGTCGCGCTTGTGACTTCTAGAATATTGAGGCAGTTTAAACTTAATGAAAATGAAAACATGAACTTCTTTATGGTATCATTATCCTCCGAGTCTTTTCCCAAATATGTTGGGGTCGGCTTCCAGTCTATCCAGATGCGGCTGAATATCAGTATTTTACACGGAGTAACTGCCAACAGACCTCTGCAACCCAATATCTGGGTAATACCGATACCCTGAGGATAGACTGGTTGTCAAGCTTTTGGGTTTCTACCACTAACAATTGTCATAGGAGTCAACCGCATTTCGATGGATATAGTATAAAATTTGGCTGTTGCAGTCCAAAAATTCAGAAAATTGTGAATAACTAGGCCACGCCGACGCTTGGAGGGGACTTGATGTGTTAAGGATTGTCACCCATCCACAGACTGACCGCGGCCAGCGCAGCTTAACTTTGATAGTCCTAACCACACTTATCCACGAACCATTAACAGTCTTCAAATAAAACAATTAACCAAATATTTATACAAAAATATAGTGAAACAATTTTTCAGTAATCCTTTTCGTTATTTACCTCATTCGGTCGACCAAAAACCACCCTGAAAATCTTCAAGAATATTTTAAAGCAGTTTCACGTAATAAAAGCGAATGAATCTAACAAACCTACCCTAAACAACCTACAACCTACATTTTGATTAAAAACTAAAATATAAATTACTAAACTTTCTTGTTAGTGTTCACTAGTAGTAAGAGTTCTCTATATTTTTCCTTTGGTGAGGTGCCGCGCTCTAGATTGCACCTGGGTTTATTGTGATAGATTAGTCCACTGAATCTGGAAACGAATGCCGCTGTACATTAAGAGTCATATATCATTCTTCATTATTAGCCCTACACTGACCATTGTTAGCCAAGGCTTCTTTTATTCTCCGCTATTCGTCTCAACTTTATACCCGCGACTTTTATGATATAGCCGGAGTTGACTAACACTTTTGTGACCAATCCTCTCATGAGGGCTACGACGGTAATACCCTAGCTGGTAACCTCTTACTTGGTATGCAAATCCTTGTTTTAGTTTAATATCAAGATAGAGAAAAAAATAGAAATGGTGATTGTGTGTCAGCCGCAGACTTTTCTCTGGATTATTTATTTATTTTATTTATATTATTATTTTTTGAAGAACTACTTTTTTTTGGTAAATTATTTGGTTGTTTCTCCCATAGTTCATATAGTTAGCCATAGTTAGATTTTTTGACGTCTTGATCACGTAATATTGAATTTTCTCCAGTATTTAAAAACTTAATGGGAATATTTATTATATTCCTATGAAAAGCGTATCAAAACTACAGATGTACATTGAATTAATCTTACACATCTAACTGAATAATTCTCAATAAACATTCAGAACTAAATTCTTAACTGAAGAACTCATTCATTCCAAACTCCAAAGACAGTCTTTATATAGGAATGCCTTTGAATTTTCTTGCACGCTCTTCTCCATAAGATCTACTTTTTGAAACTATGCAACTAGCTATTGACTTTTCAAACGTACAGTCAACAAAAGAGATTGCTATACAGTTGTATATAGTGAAAAACATTGAAACGTTTGCGGTTTAAAATGACCTTTAAAATGGGAAGGAGGACAAAACCAACGAAATTTTTATAACAGGGCAAAACCACTGATTTACTCTGACTACATGAGGTTTTCTGTATCTGTAACCTTAGTAAAATTTATTTAAATATTTAGCATATTTTATACAGCACAATCTAATCCCAAACTAAGTACATCTTGTACAGTCAATAAAAGAGATTGGTATATAGGTAGCGAACGAAATCTGCATCTTTACACAGATTGTGATTTAAATAATTACCCGTCAATAGGTTTGATGTGTAGCAGCTTACAATACCTGCGCTTTGACACATATTGCGTGATACATTATTATACAATCTTTAACAAAACATAGATGTTTAATTAGCTGCCTGTATACTTAACTCTTTTGCCGACCTAATTTAATGGTCTCATTGAAATAAACATTTTGACTTTTGCTGTGATGAACTTGATCTACTGGGCCCCGTCGTCAATATCTCATAACTTATAGTCACTTCATAATCATCCATTAATTATCCCACTGCTCGGTAGCATCCTGTTCTAGTGCGGGTTGGCAGACTTTAAAAACCATCAAGAATATCTCTCAGAATTTACTGTTTAGACGAGTGATAATTTATTATTGAAACGCAAGGTTTCCAAAGGTCAGAGGTGAGTATCTTGGTTTCATACTAGAGACTTTAGTAGTTTATGATCGTATAGGATTATAGGCTTTATAATGCTTTAAATTTTACCTTACACTTTATGTATATTATACTATTATTCATTCTGTAGCCTATGTCTATTTTGTCAAGTATCTTCACTGCTAGTTTCGAAGGACGTGGACTTGGAAACTCGGCCGACATCGAAAAAAATATCAAAGAACAACTGACCTATATCCAATGTAATCAGATGATTGCAAAATATAAATACAAATAAAAATAGTTCAGCCGGCGGTGTCTAGGGAACGACCAAGCAACTAATTACGAACTTTATAGAAAATTAATAAGTAGTTACCAGGGCTAGTAGTTGGATGACACACAAGCGCATTGAACAGATTTTGAAGTTGTAAAAATGTTGAGTCTTATTCAAACATATTATTACAACATCGATGAACGCCCGAAATATGATTCTAGGATGAAATTAAATGTGTCTTTTCAGGAATTAATCCAAATCTATTACTGAATAAATTGATCAGGTACGTTGAATTTATGAGTTCCCAAATGAGTACCAGATCAGGTGGATCAACAAACTAGGAGAGTTATTCCAATTTTTAGAATACGGAAATTTCAAAATATATATAAATCTTTGTCATCCTAGTACCAAGCGAGCTAGGTATAGTTGGCTTTTACGACACGCGTTTTTTCCCAGCGTGCGGAAATGAAACTTTATAATCTTAGCCGTCCTGCCATGGGCTAAGCGTTCTTTAATAAGGAGATTACTTGCTTTTTTTCTAATTTCTCATCTCCGCTAGACTCTTACTTAGATGCGGCCACACAAAACTTATTAACCCCAAATGAAAATATTTAAGCAACGATATTCCCGGCAAAGTGTCTGCCTAGTCTCAAATTGCGTCAGAGCTCTTTGAGTCGACAGTTAGCTCTTCGATTCTTATTTGAATTTTTAGCATAAGACAGCTTACGTGCTTATGTACATAAATACACTGTGGATATAATAAGTACCTATATTATAACTGAATAATGCTGTTCTAAGTGTGAACATAACATCTAAATTCAAATTATTTTTATTGTTTCTTCGTTCCTTTCTGATCTTTCATATTATAATTAAAAATCATTGCTCCAAACTCTACTACTTAAACCCCTCAATGACCCTTCAAATGTAAAACACAAATGACTATTTAGTATTAAATACTGTTAAGAGCATAATTATTGGGCTAATTGCAAACAACTCACATAAATATTTAACGGAAATAATAACCATTAATGAAGCTCTGATGCCGAAATGATACTCAATAATATTATTTTAAAAATACATTTTCCATTCGAATGATGTAGTTACACTGAAAGCTGAATTATCATTTAATAACTTAGTCTTCATAACATATTAAAACTGGGTTAATAATTTATCTAGTTGTTAATTCAAAATTAACATTATATCATAGACTTGCCTACCGTTGCCTATGAACATAAATTAGGTTGGCATGCAGTTTTGGAGGCTTATTCCAGGAAGATTTAAATTTCTATGAAATAATGACAATTTTAAAAGTTTAAAACTATATCTGTTTTTATCACCTTGTTCTCATTAAAGTAAGACGGCACTAGACAGAAAACCCATTTTAGTTGTGTCCTAGATAATTAACGTTACTTTCCATTGTCGTGTTCTTGTTAGTTTTTACAAACTTTTTAGTATTTCTAACTAATTTATTAGCCTTGTGGTCGCAAACGTTTCTGCTACGCTTGAGACCATGGGTTCGATACCCAGGTCGAGCAAAGTGTTAATGGATTTTTTTTTATAAAATTCTCAGTAGCAGCTCGGAGTTTGGATTTGTGCCTGGTTAAGGGCAATAGGCTCGCTCCCTGTTACATGACACTTAAAAAACAAACCAGCGAGCCGTACATTAGTACACCTCTGCTAACCCACCGGGAATTACAGGCGTGATGGTATGTTTTAGATTTTCCTGTTAGAAAACACAAACATACCTCAGACAGAGCACTCAATTGAAGTAAATACCCCTTCGTACCCACTTGATGATAGTCTTCTTTTTCACTTGATTGTCACAGAAGAGTCAGCTGAATAACAGTAGTCCACACGGGCGAGTTCGAAGGTAAAGTTCGAGGAACTCGTAGCTCAGTAATAACTACGCTGACCCACCGCAAAGTTAAACTGCGCTTGCTGTCAGTCTGTGGCCAGCTTACCACTCTTAACACATTAAGTCCCGGCTGTCATGCGAACATCTATGATAGACTAGATGATAAGCTAGTCAGGAGCCCAAAAAGCCTTACAACAAGTCTTATCTTCACGATATCGGTATTGCCCAAAATTGGGTTGCGATCTGATGGCAGTCTCTTCCACTGATATTCAGCCGCATCTGGTAAAAGTGTCGGAGGAAGATGAGATAAAAAAAATATAAAGAAAGGTATCGCAAACTGTCTAGCTGGCTGTTTGACTGAGATTTTCATATAAACTCCAATATTATCTAAAAATATTGTAAATTGTTTCCCACAGGCAAATTTCGTAAATAAAATTGTACATCATAGCTTTTTATAATTAAATTATTAAAGATACATACAGTGCAGACGATGGAAAGATAGCTTCAGCAACAATTTTTTTATTACTTTTTATTACTTTAGTTACACTTTATCGGTTTTTCAATAAAATTCCATGTTTTACATTTTACGTTGGAAAATATTGGAAATTTTAATTTCATTAACGTAGCTCGTACGTATTGCGTACTCGTAACAAGTTAAACATATCGGCGAGACGTCCTGATTTTTTTAATTAAATTTTTATACAGCATCAACAGATGAATAATGAATTATCACTCGCTTAAACGGTGAACGAAAACAACCTATGCCTTGGAGATTTTTCTCGACGGAGGATGAAGTCAGCAGTGGGAGGACCCTTACACTGCCAACCCAACTATTTCCTCTTACGTTTTACAGGGTCGGCAACGCGTAATTGATACCCGCGATATTGATATGGTGTTGCAAGCATCTATAAGCTACGGTAACCGCTTACCATCGGGTGGGCCGTATGCTTGTCTGCAACCTTAGTGGAATAAAAAAAAAGACAGGAAGTCGAACTCCACATAGCTGAGAACAGACTCGGAGGAGTTTGCTCTCTCAGTCACTATCTGAAACTTTTCCTACAAGCCTACGAATAATGTTATTTATTTATTACTGTAAATTAATAAAGTATGTCAAAACATAGTCAAAATATTAAACGTAAATCTATTTAAAAACAGCGCTGTATTTAAAATTTCGTCATATAAACTATCGACAGCAGAAAATGGGTCGCATTTTGTTTGATGAAAAAAGAAGTCCGTGTAAAAATAAAGTTAAAACAAATTTCGGACAGGCCGTTTATTGGAAAAAATTGAACGGAACATCGGTTCAACTTTTTTATATGGTTATTTTTTAAATATAACATACCATTACGCCTGTATTCCCTTAAGGGTAAGGCAGAGGTGTACTAATATACACCCACAGTTCACCGGTATGTTTGGGTCCCATAGGGGGCGAGCTTTTGCCATTAATCGGGCACAACTCCAAACTCCGAGCTGCCGATGGACTTTTCATAGGAAAATCCAACAACACTTCATTCGACCCGATAATAGAACCCAGGACCTCAAGCGCAGACGTGAAATATAGTACAACAAACATAGACCAGTTATTTTTATATAGATATTTCAATTTGCCCTCTTAACTACTTACGTTTAACTGAAAAAATATTGTATTCCGGTTTCACGAAGAGAGAAATGTAGCCTGACATTACAGGATAAACAAGACTTGAGCTGAGTCCACAAGCTGACGACGATCCAGCGATAATACTGGTGTTCATGGCATCTATAGCCAGTGGTTGCCGCTTACTATCAGGCAGCCTATATACACGATTGTCTACTTATATCTACATAAAACACCCGTAGATCGAAACCTTTGTACCCCTTTATAAAAATATTGCGTCCACGGAGTAGTGTGAAATTTGGCATGGTTAAAGTTTATAAGGAGAAGGAGTGCAGAAAGATAAAATGTATGTATAATAAGATTATTCAATTTAATTCTTGCTCCAAGCCTTTTCCCAACTACGAGTATATTGGGGTCGGCTTCCAGTCTAACCAGATGCGACTGAATATCAGTATTTTACACGAAGCAACTGCTATCAGACCTTCGCAACCCAATTTTTGGGTAATACCAATATCCTGAGGATAGACTGGTTTTCAGGTTTATTGGGCTTCTGACTACGATTAACTATTGTCATAGGTGTTCGTATGACAACCGGGACCGACTGCTTTACGTGAGGGGTCTTGGTGTATTAAGAACAGTCGCCCATCCAAGGACTGACCGCGACTAGCGCAGCTTAATCAAATCAAATCAAATCATTTATTTGCATAAAACATGGCAGGTAACAAGATGTTCAAAATAATATTAAATGAGAATAAATTAGATAAATGTGTGAATTAAACATTATACCTTATAATCAAATTATTATTACATACATACACTCACGCCTTTTTCCCATAGGGGTAGGCAGAAACTAAAGAATGCCACTTGCTACGATTATTGCATACTTCTTTCGCTTCGACCACATTCATACATCTTGTCATACATACACGCCGGTTGCGAGTACTACGCACCTGACCTTTTTGAAGAACCTCACCAATAAGGTCGGTATAAGTTTTTCTTGGGCGTCCCCTCTCGGCGGTTCCACTGACATTCGCCATATAAATCCTTTTTGTTAGTCGCCTTTCATCCATTCTCTCGACATGCCCAAACCATCTCAGCATATTCTTCTCAATTCTCGTCACTACATCGTCTTTTAAGCCGCAACGTTCTCTTATCACACTATTTCTCAATCTGTAATCTGTAATCTGTAATCTCAAATTAGTATTATATAAATAAAAGTAAAGTAAATCTCAAATCAATTAGACATTAAAATGAATTTAAAGAAAAAGCAACTGAACATTATAAATAGATTAAAAACAATTAAATATTAAAATTATTTTCATTGAGGAATTCATGAATACTACAACAAAATTTTTTGGCCAGAATAATTTTCAATTTATTTTTAAATACTTTTACATTACAATTTTTAATATCATTAGGGATTTTATTATATATTTTTGGCTTAACCTTGCAGATCGGTTGATCAGCTTAGTTACGACTTAGCCACGAGCCCCTCCTAAATTTAATTAAATATTACAAATAATAGATTCACATAAATACAAACATGTGCTGTATTGTTAAATAAATTTCGATGACAGAAACTCCGTAACATTCAACTTTAAAAAGGTTGCACTTGACCACCGTGGGACCACAAGTCGAAATAAATACTGATGTGACCAACCTAACCTAAAGTTCAATTGAATATCAGAACAACAGCAACAAGTTGTGAAAGCTACACTTGTTTCACGGTAGTTGGCAGCGATATCGACTACAATAACAGACATCACATAAATCTCGAAAGTCATGTCAATTCTTTCATACTCATTATTTTGTTCATCCAATGTAATCCATTTTTCATAAAGATTGATTTATGATATCCGTTTATACTCGACTTATACGTGTTAATTAATTGTAACTTAATCTAAGTAATAATTACGTTAATCAACTGATCTGCAAGGTCACGGGTAGACTACCCGTAGAGTCTACCCGTGACCATGGACGCTGTAAAGGGTCCGAAACGTCGGGATTAATAATATCAATATACGCGATAAAATCCGTAAAAAGTAGTTTTATTTCAATGTATAATATTCGCGTAAATGTCGGAAATCAATACCTATGACAATCGTTAGTGGTAGACAGAAGCCCAAAAAACCTGATAACCAGTATATCCGCAGGATATCGGTATTACCCAGAAATTGGGTTGCGAAGGGCTGATGGCAGCCGCTTTGTGTAAAATACTGTTATTCAGCCGGATCTGGTTAGGTTAGGTTATTTTCGAACCCACGACATCCGGATCAGCAGTCTGACACACGGACCACTAGACCACAAAACAGACGCCAAGGAAAACTCTGATATGAAAACAAAATGGCTGATGTGGAGACAAATTGTCAAAGGAATATGATCAAATATTGGACCAAGATATTGGACAAAGTAATTTGAGCAGTGGCATACAACCCTTAGATGGAATTCTAGCAATGGTTCTGATTACGTATGCAGGCAGTGTTTGGTACTAAGCAACAGGTTAGAAGCCTTGTCTCATGTGCTACTTTCACTGCACGTTTGGCATAGCGGTTAAGACATTGTGTCGTGAATACGATTCCCGCCATAGACAAATATTTGTTTGTTCCACAGATATTTGTTCCAAGTCTGAGTGAACTTGGTGTCCATTAATTGAGTTTGTAAAGTCTCCTAACGACATAGGGCCTTTGCCTAGGCGGGCGTTGTCTTTACCAGTGAATTATAACTGCTTAAATACGTATACTATTACTTATACTTTTCTACTGCATTTTCCATTAACGCTACGATTAAATATAAAAGTATAATATACTAAATTATTTATTTATTTATTTTATTTATGCTTTCTGTACAAAAAAAGGCGTACAAAGGCGGTTTTAATGCCATTAGGCATTTTCTGCCAGACAACCTTTGTTATTGAAATTAGTGTTCTTATTTACGATAAACTTACCAAAATAATACTTACTTATTTACAAAATATACATACTTACCTATCCCAAAACAAAAAAAAAACTAAAAGAAAAAACGCTAGTAGGCGTCAAAGTATTCCTCGGCATCGCTGTCGTCCGGCAACGTGCCCTGAAAACTGGCTGCATTAAATATATAACTAAATGCAAAAAATATATGAGACTTTCTGTGTCGCCGGAAATTTGCGAGGAGCCGAGGAATATTGTGTAAATTTTTTCGCGACGCATTTCTTATACCAGAGCGTACAGCGCATGGAACCCATTTCTAGTTGTACTGAACTTTATAATTAGAGCTGTACTTGTACCATAAGCATATTCATACAAATAAATATATACTATTTATTTGTAGCAATATGACTGCATCTTTTGTCTGGTGGTCCTAAGCGACTGCAAATCTAGTGGGTTGATTCCCAGGTCTAGCAAAGTGTTCGTGTATTGTACTGTAATTTACTGAGAATTTCTTAAAAATACCCTTATTGGGTAACGTTACGAAATTCTCAGTAGATTACAGTTGCACTGCTCGACCTGGGAATCGAACCCATGGCCTCAAGCTTACGACGACTAAAGAAGCAGTTACTCGTATTTAATTAATTAAAATATCAAACATTAATTAGTCTGTATAAGGAAAATAAAGTACTTTATATTAATACCCTTGATTATAAATGCCGCAGACATTCCCGACATTTCCCGACATTAAAAACAAGAACTCAATGATACAAACGTTTAATTAGGTTGTAGCAGACATAGAATAAGGACATCCGGCATCTTCTAGTATTATTAGTTAATTATTAACTTGTAAAAGTAAGTGTCTTTAAAAGATCTATTTACAAATATAATTAAATCAATTTATGAAAGAATGAATCAACGTAGTTGAATACTACACCATTCGATAAGAAGGTCATGTCCTCAGTACTAAGTTCCTTGAGTACATACATAGTGATGCACTCTTGTGTCTGCAATGACGTGAGAATAAGCGCAAATTCTTCCTCCATACCTTCATTTCTAAATCGTCGTAAAAGAATTATGAAGAAACTTAAGCAACAAAAAACATTGGAATATTGGAACGTATCGTTGTAGGCTTTTTGGGCTTCTGACTATCAATTAATGTTATGACTATGGGTCATATTTATTCGACAACCGGCACCATTGGATTTACGTGCTCTCCCAGGCACAGGATATTGATCCTGTATATTGAACACGGTGTATATTATTATATTGATATATACACCGTGTTATTTTGTCGTCTTACAGTCGAAAGGAAACCATTATTTCAATATTATTTTTATTTCTACTAGATATGGGACTCAATCTGAAATATTGAAAAAAACAGAGAGATGTTTCTTAGAAAAAAGTTCAGGTTTCTCGACAAAATGTAGGATTCAGCTGTTTTTTTTTGCACTTCATGGTTGATCCCATACAAGAAATTGTTGATCATGATGAGTAGAAGTAAGACGACCAAAAAAATACGGTGTATAAATAAAAATCAATTGCCGCATGTATGTAAGACAATCACTTTGAAATGGCTCGACCGACCTATCAGTTTTTATTTTGTTTTAATTAATATATTTTGACAAGGTTTGTATGAAAGAAAATTTGGGAATTTCGCCCGGGTTAGGGACAAATAATTATTGTAAAATATTTTGGATCATTAATATAATAATTAAGATGTTACACAGAGATGATCTGATACCTAGTTTGTTGGTTTATTATATGACCCATATCATTAGGGACGAGCCTATCTATTGCTAATAACCGGATACAAACCTAAATCTTAAAGAATGTCATCTGTTTTCGTGTTTAAAACACTCATTAAAACAACATAGCATAGCATTAAGTCTGTATTCCCCAAGGGATAGAGGCACACTAATGTACACAGTTTGCCCGTACGTTTTACGTCCTATGTAATTAACGGTAAGGCTACTGCCATTAACCGGGCACAAATCCAAATTCCGACCCATAATAAGAATTTCTTAATGTGTCCACCACATGTTAAATACAATCAAATTATCAACACTAGTATATATTTTTCTATATAGATGGACTAAACTAATTTGAGCCGCCTTAGGAGAAAAATGTACCTTTTTTTATTTACTTTTTTTTTACGAAGAGAAGCGTTCGTGGTGGCGGTTCGGTGTGAAAATATTCTATTTTCAAAGCGTTTAAGTACGCTTTAAAAATAAAATATTTTCACACCATATAATGAGGAGTTCACGTTTCAAAGGCGAGAAGAGGAACTCTAATAGCATCCCGCAATATCGTTTCTAGTGCAACGCTTCTGCTTATTACGAGAATAAACTCCTAGCGTTATTTTCAAAGAAATTGTGCGAACAAGTTCTTTTAATAATATTTCTAGACCAGTTTTAATGTAATAATCATAATTTATTACAACCAACTTTACTATTGTTATACAAAACAATTTAAGAAAGAAATATATTTTTACTTTAGATGCTTGGCTAAGTAATATAGTTATTTTTATTAAGCGTTGTCATTTATCCACCTATCTGCAAGGTTAAGCTGCGCTAGCCGCGGTTAGTAAGTGGATAAGTTCATTCTTAACACATTGAGACCCGCGCCTCCTAGAGCACGTAAAGCCGTCGGTCCCGGTTCACATACGAACATCTAAGACAATCATTATTATTGTTGGTCAGAAGCCCAAAAAGCTTGACAACCAGTCTATCCTCAGGATATCGGTATTGTCCAGAAATTGGGTTGCAGAGGTTAATGCAAAATAATGACATCCTATTTTATGTTCATGACCTAGGTTTAGTAAAGAGTATAGTTATTCGCGTATGCTTACAATTCATTACAGAAACCGTGACCCTCCAGAGGGTCGAAACAATTGTTTTTCTATTGTGTCTGCCTAATGATCTTCCATTAGTTGAACACACATTTTTAACTCTGCTGCGTTCGTTTAGGTTGGTATCGCCGTATTGTCGATTATCCTGCCGTTAAGCAATAAAGTGCCAACATTATTGTGTTTTGGTTTAACCCTTTAACCACCCGTCCGATTTTTCGATTAAAAATAATTAAACGTTCCAAGCAAAGGTTTTTAGTCGGATAAATGACTCGGGCCGAATGAACACGAACATTGGTGAGTTTGGCAGTTAAAGGGTTAGAGTGAGATGTTGCTAGTGAAATTACTGGGTAACAACTGAGATCTAAAGATGAAAACACACTGCGGCTGTTGTTACCGCTTACCATATTATCAGGCGGATTTTGTTTGAATCTGACTCCAATACAAAATAACATTCAGGTACCCCAAATATTTTAGAAATAGTTCAAGACATTCTCCATCACAGGATTTCACTTGTGTTGTCAGGAGTAACATACACAAACTTTTATTATAATCATTACTAATAACAATAATATGTATCTAGCTTCCCGCCAGCTCTTAGCATGTTCATACAATAAAAAAAATACTAATATTAACCTAGCCTAGCGGTTTGAGCTTGTCATGCTCACTAAAATGTCCTGCTGGTTGTGTGTATCGGGTCGTCCTATTCCCTGCAACATGGTTGAGTCAAACGAGGCCGATACGCAAGTCATGCTCGTGAACGGGTGCCGTCTGTCGGGGCTGGTCAGCTCTTATTGTCAACGGCAATATTTTTTTCTGTTTAATATACTTGATTAATATTATTGTACACATCAAACTGCATTATTCTCATGAACTATTTAGAACAAAATTGTAAACCAAGATTAACACTATGTGAGTGTCTATGGAGTTTCTTGCCAGTTCTTCTCCATAAGACCCACTTCTTGGAACTGTGCAAATAACTTCGAATTTAAAAAAAAAATTAATGGTCTAACTTAAATAAAATATTTGACTATGACTTGGACATTAATTAATTGATTTACGATGGGCTATGGTCATGCAATTATTTATACTACTTTAAATTTATGTTTAGATATAATAAAATGGTAACGAAGTAAAAGCTATAAATTGAATATTTAAAAATAATGATTGCACACTATTGTGTTTTTTTTTTGTCGTCTTACATCGGCAAGGATATAATAATACTAATCATAATCAACAATTTCTTGCATGGGATTGTATAGCGACATCTACCACTCTACATGAAACTATGAACAAATTCTGAATCGCGCAAGCAACATTCGCAAGGCAAGTTGCATATACAACTGCTCGACATAAACCGTCGGGCCGTGGCCCGCCAGGCAAAACACCAGCCTGGTTGGAGGATCCTGCCTTTGGTTGGAGGGGCAATACACCTCGCCTCTCCACAGGATCAACCATGAAGTGCAAAAAAAACAGCTACATCCTACATTCCGTCAAGACACCTGAACTTTTTCTAAGAAACAGCTGTTTTGTTTCAAGATTTCAGGCTTAGGCCTTCATATCTAGTAGAAATAATTTTGAAATAATGGTTTCCTTTCGGCTGTAAGATAACAAAAAAAAACACGGTGTATATACCTACTGGTACTGTTTGTCTGTATTTCTGTTTATATGTCCGAGCGTCACGCTAACATCGCTGGACCGATTTAACTGTGATTTTGCTAATATTTATATTGCTAAAGCGCTTTACATAGGGTATAAATTATCACGCCAACTGCCTTTAAGAGTTAAGCAATAATAGATTACGTAGATGTAGGTACGAAATGGTTCTTTTTGGCGTGAAAAACGCAGGCAATAGTTAGTAATGATAATATAAAAAAACATACAAATTAAGACCACCTTTTATTTTGAAGTTGGTTAAAAAGACCCGAACGTGAGTGTAATGACACTATTGGATTTACGAGTAGGTACGGTCGCCAACGAAAGTCGCTGAACACAACCAAATTTTGAAAATATCACCACCAAAACTTTACTTTAACTATAATTAAATTATAGTTAAAGTAAAGGTTGTAGTAATTATCTTATAGACAAAGAACTCGTGCTACTTCTCGGTTCAGTAACTTCTAGTTAATAAAAAATATTAAAGCGTTTTAAAAATTGCATCGTATTCACCGACTTTCATTGCTGACTATACCTACGTTTTTTCCGTCAAACTCAGAATTACCTTTACAAAAATTTCCTCGGTATTTCTCGATAAGTACAGCGCGTTCTCCTCAGTTTATTCACATTACACGCAATCCGGTTGCGCACATCGTTGCCTTGACCTACTTCGTGTGGGAGGTCGAAAGACACTGGGGGTTTCAGTCCAAACTGAGACACAATGTTGCTATAGAAAATACATATTATACGATCGTGTATCTATTCTCAGGACAGAGCTTGTTCTTGTTTGAAACTGGCTGTTGAATTAAGCTGCCTTACTACGGTTGTTAGCTTTGATTTGTTTAAAAAAAAGGTTACTTACGTGAATTATTTCATGTCGAATACATGAAATAATTCACCATCCATTTAACAATTTTCCTACATATAAATAATTTTCAGTATCTAATATCGTGTTAATTATTCTAGAACCACGGCATTCTTTCATTCATTTTAGCACTACCCTAAATACCCTCTCAGTTAGTGCTTTATATCTAAAAATGAAATATTAACCTGTATTAAAAAACAAGATCCAAATTCCTACCATATTAATGAAATGATCATATTAACATAATTACTAACATTATTTATTATTCATTGGTAATTAACACCTGCCGTAATTCCACTGCCTGGTGTATAGCGGAAAACGGACATGAATTAGTGTTACCCTCCTGAAAAAATAAATTTAATGTAAAAAATAACTCATTTCTTCATCTTCATATATATAATATAAAAGCTTGTTAGGAATTTAGGAAACACGATAGCACCAATAACGAATTTGAAATTGATAAAAATGAAATTGTTTGATTATTATTACATTGCTTTCCATTGTAATAATCAAACAATTTCATTTGCAACGTGGTGCTACAATTATTAAAATGAAAGCAATGCTCTCTGGTGTGAAGATGCAACTCCATGCAAATGTCCTACTGATCTGGCACCTACCACGTGCAACGTGTTGTGAGCTCCCAAAATTATACTTGAGTTACACGTTGGCATGCGTGCGTGCAGTTTGGGGCCTGGACTACTACTCCAAGACGGCTATTTCCTCAAAAAGCCATTTTAGATATTTCCCTATAGAGCTCTATGCCTTTGTCATATTCATATTATTATAATGATTACTAGGTCTGGACTTTAATAGTGTTTAGAAGTTTTTCTTCTCAGAGATCGTCAGGAAATGTCGCCGGTATTAGATACCTACTAATAATATAATCTAAAACATTAACTTGTAAAAGTGCCTTAAAAAATCGATTTACAGAAATAAATATCATATTTTATCTATCTTATAATAACATCTTTAACCAGAGAGCGGCGAGCTTAAAATATTTTAAAAAGCATGAACTCGTAAAAGACTCTTGGCGAAGTAAATACTTCCAAGGCGTGTTTAGCCCCTTATAGTTGCTTAATGTCGACGGTTTCCCGGGATTATAATCCAGTTAAGTCGTCGACAACGGAACCTCAACAGCCATTCAAAGCTTCATGAAGATAAATCTCACCAAAATTTAATGTCAAATGGCAATTTAAATTAAGTGTCTACGTATTTAAAGATTCATGGGGCACGTGGCTAAGTTACACTGATCCACCGATCTGCAAGGTTAAGTGGCACTAGCTAGTGTGGATAGTCTGTGGATTACCATTTTGAAGAACACAGAACACTTCCAGATCCCTTCGTGCCTCGGAGAGCATGTTAAGCTATCGGTCATACGGACACCTATATCAATTGTTAGTGGTCGAATTTGACAACCAGTCTATCTTCAGGATATCGGTATTGTCAATAAATTGGGTTTCGGAGGTCTGATGGCAGTTTCTTCGTGTAAAATACAAAGATATTCAGCCGCATCTGGTTAGACTGGAAGGTGACCCCAACATAGTTGGGAAAAGGCTTGGAGGATGGCGAAGATGACGTATTTAGAGATCTATCGACCTTCTTTATATTTTTTATTATTTTTTAAAACCTCTTACTATATCTTTACAGGATATTCCAATACGATATTAAAGCTAAACTTAATCTTATTATAAAAAATACAATATCATATTTCTGACTTAGAATTGAATATTTTTTCTGCTACTTCTTAGATCTGGTTGATTGTTAGATTGCTTCTGGTTACCCAACAAGCATATATCATTCATTGTGTAGTACCTACAATACACGGCACTTACAAACTAGAAATTTATATTTTATTAATTGAATTATTGGTCAGCAGGGTATTTGCACATGCCAAATTATCCAGACACTCAGGTAGTTCTACGCGACATATTATTTATAACAAAAATATAATAAATCTTTTGCTGGTTAAAATGAAGGTATAGGTTGTAACTGCCTGAGACGTGTATAGAATCCAACAAATTGGCAACAATGCTATATCTGTTCTTACAAAAAAAAGCAGTCATAGCCTAGTGGTATGACCATTGGATTTCCAAGTCGAAGGTCTCGTGTTTGAACCCAAGGCCCGCACCTCTGTTTTTTTGAATTCATGTGCGTATTAATAATTAATTATCACTCGCTTAAATGGTGAAGGAAAACATCGTGAGGAAACCTGCATACCTTAGAGATTTTTCTCGATGGTTTGTGAAGTCTGCCAACTTGCACTAGGCCAGCGTGGTGGACTAGCCTAATCCCTCTCAATTTGACCTCTCAAATTGACCCATACGGTCCAACTGCTGGGCACGGGTCTCCTCAGACCCGTGCCCAGCAGTTGGACCGTATGGGTTGATGATATATTTATTATTTTAATATTTCTGTTCTTCCACAGGCACTCTACTGGCGTACACCCTCGTGTCCACCTGCGTGCTGATCCTGCGCTACCAGCCGCACTCCACAAACCTGATCGAGCTACTACCGCAGAGCTTGCGCACCCCCGTGGACCCTGAAGGCACCGCCAGCACCAATCGCGAGACCACCTTCGCTGTAAGTCTTGTTAAAGGATCTATATCAAATTGAATTATTTTCAGATAAAGTGCCTTTTTAACCGATTTCAAAAGGAGCAGTTCTGATTTCATTTAATGACGCCATATATCATGACGCCTGTATTCCCCGGAGAGTTGACAGAGGTGTTGTAGTTGTGCACCCACAGTTCGCTGGTATGTTTAGGTCCCATTTTTATTTATTCCTCATCTTTAGTGTGGCTATCAGCTATAACCTTCACAATCAAATTTCTTAATTATATTATTAGTTAACAGTATTTTCTATTAATTTAATAATGATTATATAATAACAACTTGATTGGACACTTGATTGGAGAGAATCTTTGCGAATTCATGCGGATTGTCCGGGTCAGGGAAGGTTATACTCGTACATTGAGGGATCTTATAGGGGGTGAGCCTATTGCCATTATCCGAGCACAAATATGTCCAAACTGAGCTGCTACTGATAATTTTATAGAAAATACCAATGACACTGCTCGACCTGGGAATCGAACCCAGGACCTCAAAGCAAATGAGGCAGTTACTAATTCTATAAACTGCCATAAGCTTCGTAAAAGTTGTTTTCTTTCGGCGTCTAATATTCGCGTAGGATTGTGTACCAACAAAACATTAAACTGTAGGTATATTCTGCCAATTTGACCACCCGTATTCCGCAGCAATAGAGATGAATTTCGTAGTGCTACTTTATATCTTGACTTGTTGTGTATAAGACGTCAGTGTCGGCGCCCATTAAAAATATTTTTCTTCTTTCTCAATAAAAGTATGCTTAAGTCTGAAAAGAACTTTGAAGTGACTACTTACGCGAAGAAAAAGTATTTTAAAAGTTGAGGTGCAAAATTCAGTCTTAAAAGGAAGCACTTTAAAAGTGTACTTCGATTGAAATTGAAAAGTTACAGTATCGTAGAATATTGGCGGTGTTGTTAATGTACTATACATGAAGGAAAATTCGTATTACTGTATCTTTATTATACTAATATTTATTATTATCGTGGATAAGTAATGAATACGCTCAAGTAACAAAATATTACAGACAATACAAAATCTATCTTTCTTCGGCGACGGAGTTTTACCAGTTTTTCTGAATTAATCGGTCTGCTAGGCTAAGCTGGGCTTACCATGGCCAATCTATGGATAGATCTCGATACGTGCGTGCGCAAATAAAATGGGAATCCTGGTTAGTATGACAGTGTGGCTTGCGGGAGACTGAGTTAGAGATTCCGCCACCCGACCAAAGTCTTGGAAGTTAAATTTAACTCACTCTCGACACTCTCTTCCGATTGAGCGGGAATTTTGCATACGCATTTAGTTTGTGTGACAATACATGGTTAGCTAAATGACGTCATTGTAAATCCAGGCATGGCGGAACTACTCCGCCATTTTCGACAGTTTTTATGCACCCCTGTGATAAGGGTCAATTTAAATTCTAAGCGTGATTTTAGTTTTTTTTTTAACAAAAGCTGTCCTCGCATTTCGTATGCTTTCCGTACAATTAGAAGTCAGCTGTAATGGATATTTATGGCTCGTATTGTATTCGTCGGTCCGTAAATCATTGTGATTCATCAAAAGTGGTAAAAGCACCTCCGACAAAATTCAAAAAGTCTACCTCATTTAAGCTTTGTCCGTCAGCTGCTGGACGTAGGCCTGTCCTTGTGAACGCCATTGGCCTTCTGCAAATCGTCACTCCACCTGATCTCCAGACGACACGACTACGCTTGCCTAAGCGAGGAAGGACTCGAGTTCTGGTTTGATCTAGCGTTTGACAGCTCCTTCGAGAGATCCGACCGGCACACTGCCACTTCAGCTTGCTAATCATTTGAGCTATGTCGATAACTTTGGTTCTCTATATATATAGGATATATATATATAGGATAACTTCGTTGCAAATTTCATCCCGTAAAGAGAATAGCTCTCCCCATAGCTCGCTGTGCGACTTTAAACTTGTGAACCAGTCTCAACGTGAGTGTCCATGAAATTTCAGCTCCAAAATTATCATAACTAGTAGGACGCACGCATTGTCTTATGACACTGTGATGACGAGAAGACTTGACGAAGTTCGCCGAATGTTGCCCATCCCACCTGAATCCTCCTATCGAATTCCTACCTTATCGCACTATTTGGCTAAAGTACCTCATTATAATTCCGTTCATTTATTGAACGGTTACACTTGAGTAGCACAGAAACTAAATGATTATGCAGTAATTATTTTCCCGGACACTAACGAAGACTGTTTAACATTCCCCCACGAAGCTAGTACGCCTGCACCCCTGGCCTACTTTCTAGACCACAATTGTTCAATTGACACAAATATGAATATGAATAGAATATGTAGGTTCTAGCGAAATTCGAAATATTTCTATACATTATTATTATATCTTCTGGTAAGATGCACCACCCGTCGAGTCCCACCCGCCAGGTCGTAAATTGTCTTCACATTCTGAATTTACGTCTTTATGGTGACGTCAATGATACCTATTGAAAAGCTTTTTTTTGCTTTTCTACCAACATGACTTACTTTACAGTTAGTTCAATGTCGCGGTGGCTTAGTGGTCATAGCGTCTGGTGTATCTAACCAGAAGATGCAGGCTCGAAACCTGCCCGCAGTCGAATTTTTTCTTTGCTTAATAAATTTAAAATCTTAGTATTGAAAATGCCAAAAAATAGAAAAAGAAAGATAGTTAATAGGTACGGTGGCATAGTTCGACAAATACAAATATATAGTGTATATATTCTGTATAAAATATTTATGAACAATGCACCGGACCAATCACAGTAAATATATCTTCGCTCGTGGAAGCTCCTTTCATGCACGTAGATGTCTTACAGTTCAAGATACAAGGCTATCCACTAAACATGATTATTGAATGTGCAATTGAATTAATGGTGCACAATACCTTCGATTTTAGAATGTTGAGGAAATATAACCGAAATAAGTGCAGTAGATCTTTGCGAAAAAGTTTTAATTTATTTTTCGATCAAATTCGAGATAGATAAAATAGAAAATCCATATAGCACCACCTTATAATAATTCCATTAATAAAGTAACTGTGTAAACAGACTGCCAGAACCACTTCTAGCAGATCAAATCAAAACGCCACACACTAAACCAATTATCGTGCGACAAATGCAGGGAGCATCTCAGAGCACCTGAGTAATTAATCCAATTCCGTTTCCAATTTAATACGCTTATCCAAGATATCACAGTTCTGTCTTCGTGATGAAGTTATGGGTAGACTGGTTCGGCGTTCCCATTAATCATGCTAAGGAATGAAGGTGAAAAAATATGGTTTTATTTTTTTATAGAATGATATTTTCCACCGGTTTTTTATTGTATTATTTTTATTAGTTGTTTCTTCACTACGGTTATCACGATATGTTGTCTGTGAGGAAGATATCCGGTCCTTTGGTAGGCTTGAACGGGGAAACAGATCCAATGCATACAGGCCCTCTGGACACTCCCAAACCGTACTATGGGAGTACTCCGGACGGGTGAAAGACTATTGTAAAACATAGTAATAATTGAAACGAGCTGATCTATTATGGGAATGGGTATCGAGGACGAAGAGGAAAACGGCGTCTGTCATACAACCTAGACCAAACGTTCTTAGGGATGGCCACCTCACTAGCTGCCAGCAGTACAGGTAGAAAGGGGGCAACAGCGGTGTGAGCGGCTAGAGGTGTAGAGAGGTGTGAACCCAGTTTCACCGTCGCGAGTCTCAAAGAGGCTCGAATTGGGTTTCCTCTCTATTATAGCATGAGACACTTCTACCCTGTGGCGGGCCGTCTTTGACTGGCCAGTTAAGGCAAGACAGAGTTTCGACTCTTTGGGGCAATAAGAACCGCAGTGTTGCCACTCACCCTCAGCTCACCACATGCTGCCCTGTACTTTATGCGCTTTTCTTTAAACATTATGACACATTTTCTGTTTTATTTACATATATTTATTTTTGTTCTTATCTACCCTCCAGTTTTCCGTTAGTCACATGAAGAGGTAACGCTTGTCCCAGAGCGAGATTATGACTATTGTATTTGGGTTACGCAAACCGAAATAGATTTTTTGTAATGACAAAAGATAATAAATTATATTATCAGTTTCCTGTAGAAACAGAAATGTACTGTACAGGAAATGTTAAAACAATATATATTATCCTGCGCAGTGTCAATGTAGGTATACATTAATTAATGTACAGGAAATATTTTTACTTAATTTCATTTCGTATTATTTAATTTTAATAGAATGTTTCTTTTTATATTATTCCTGCATTGATGTAATTTCTCTATTATGTGGGAATTACTTAAAATCTTTTTTAGCGGATGACTACACTTTTAGGTAGCAGTCTGAGAAACACAAATAGGCAACAGGCACTACATGGGACCTAAACATCGGCGAAGTTTCAGTGTACATTAAAACACCTCAGGTGAACCCTTCGGGGTGTACTGGGGGTGATGAAATATTGTTGTTATATTTAATTTTAATAGCTAGAGATTATGACTATAATTTGACTGCACGTTTGGCGTATTGGTTACCTCGCCACTACCGTTGCGCTGCAAGACGTGGGATCTATGGGAATAGATCCCACGTTATTGTGTGATCCATATTATTATATATTGTTTCGATTCACACAAAACACACACACAAAAAGGGTTATAATACTAAGGGAAATAACTTACAAGGATTGTTCTAAATTAGAATCTTTGTGGCCCGTATAAATGTCGGTCGAGATGACCCGGATAAACAGCCTTTAGATGTCGCGCCACCATGGCAGGCAAATGTTTCATGATCTTACAATCAGTAATTACAATCTGACTTTCGATACAACAAAAGAATCGAACAATAGGTATAGAATACGTCCACTGTTGAATAAAGGTCTCCCCTATTAGGTTTCCGCAAAGATCGGTCATAAGCCGCCTGCATCCAACGACTAGCGACCTCTGCCAGGAGTTTAGTGAACGGTTTTATTATTCTTTTTATGTGGTTTTAATATCACTGCGTCCGTAGTCGGTCCATTTTGATCGCCGCTTGATGAGTTAGCGTTCACCGCTAAACCCTGCGGCTAATATAAACTGCAGCTAATATAAGCTGGGCTTAAAATATATTTCACTAGATAAGTACTAAGCTTGTGTATTAGCGATTCCCCTAAAAGAAGTGTGAATTTCACTCAAATTGGAGCTGCTCGACTGGGGAAGTAACTTCGCCTTGCAGAAAATCGAAGTGAAATAACACTGCTATAATCTGTATTGTGTTTTTAACGCAGAGCCGAGGGTTGCTAGTGCTATGCGAGGAAACGTTGTGTTGGCAGTGGGGGGACTTTGAGCCTCAAACTACCAACCCTCTTTCGTTTTACAGGGTCGGCAACGCGCAAGTAATACCCCTGGTGTTGCAAGCATCTATAGGCTATAATAACCGCTTACCATCAGGTGGGCCGTATGCTTGTTTGCCACCTCAGTGGTATAAAAAAAGTGGCGTTTCATAAGTCTCCTCACAACGTAGGCAGGTTTGAGTTATGTTACAAGAAAACAATTAAATAAAACTAGTGAAGCGATACATCCGCGACAGTTCGTTAGCGTTTCCTTCGTTATTATAACAAAAGAGAATTATTGCTACAACAAATATAATTAACTGTCACTAATGATGTTGGCGTTGCTTGTTATTCTACATACTTATAGCTAAATGCCACGCACTCACTGATTAATCATAAAATCTCAAATACTGTCTTGGGGCCCGGGCTAATTGTTGCTGAAATAAATGTTTTTTTTTTTTTATTTAGATCTGCCATTTAATAGAGGAATAGCAAAAAATCGGAAACAGCACTACGGGACATCACTAATATATATCTATATACTATACAAATATCAAAAATTACCAAACGTCGCAGGCTCTGAAGCGTCCTCTAGGACGCTTCTAATTAGTTTAACTGAAAAGCCGTAACTGTGTATTGAAAATGTTTAATGTTTATTTTTTCCGTCGCAATTTCATACTTTTGTCTATTCCAGATCGAGAATAGACTTAAATTAGCACTTTGGATTCTAAATCAATAAATTTATTGTCGTTTCTTACAATAAATATCAACCTACCAATAATAATATTTTTAATAATTTATTATTGCCCTATTTTTTTTTCTTTACAAAAATTAAATACGTTTTTTAATTTTTGTAAAGAAAAGCTGACGTCCCCAATATCGTCCAAACCGTAAAATTGACATGCCAGCTTTGGCCAAAATAGATGCTCGAATATCGTCCTTTGACGATGACGAATGACGAAATTACCTCAAGCAAACAAACATTTGAATTCTGCGGCTTAAAATCTAGGAATAGGTGACCATAATATTTCTTAAATACCATTATAAACCCATCTTCAAAATACCATTAAAAACTGAGAAAATTACTATGAAAAATATTTTAACCAAACCGTAGACACTATTATACTAAACTATTTAGTACCTATTTATTTATTTTTTACAAACAAATTAGTCAGCATCTGTATTTGGATTACCAGTGCCAGTACCGTCGATACCGTCGATGTTTTTTAGAGTTTTTTTGCTAGAGTAAAATATTACCTACCTAGCAATTACACATTCATAATTTATACTGTAAGAGAAAGTTATATTAATTGTATAACTTTATCTGTTTGTTATTGTTTAAAGGCGACTCGATCGAGTATTCTTAACTATAATTAAAAATTCTGTTCAGCCGTTTGAAAATCATCAGCTCTTCTAGTTGATGAGAAAAAGAAACATCCACAGGTCTGATCGATTCCAAAATGTCTCTGTTGTTAGCTACTTCAATGATAGTGCAAAAAGATTTTAACCTAGACCGAATGTTGCAGGGTTTATGTACAATAACAGGGTTATTTCTTTACAGCCCCACGTCTCAACCCACATCATGCCACCGAGCCAGCGCGTCATGGTCCGTCGAGTCACCAGAAGGTAACATGCTCCCTGCGAATGGCTTGCGAATGAGCCTCAGCGAAAGGCCGGCCGAACCTACTATTAAGCTATAAAAATAACATGTTTGTGTACTAGCTAAGCGTATAATTATAACAAGCCTAGAAACAAAAACTTAATACACTCATTAGATAAGTGGCGCCCCAAATGGGTATAGTATACAGTGCGCTCTCACTTCTTTGACATCATAATAACAAAGATTAGGTTATATAGTTTAATTTTCAAAATAATTTAAGTTTTAGAATCAGGCCCACACTTTATTATGTTGTAGATGCCTACAGAAACTGTTCTCTAGAATGACTAAATACAGATAAAAGATAAGCGCAATTTTATTACGTTTTTACGAAACCGAGTCCATAAATATGTTGTTCTACAGTTCTCCCGATTCGGATGATAGCCTGCCGGGCGATGAGAGCGAGGAGTATCGCGACGACACTTTCCTGGTCAACACAAATACCGAGAACCAATACTACGGTAAGTGGTTGTTCAATGAAGGTACACGCTCATGCTTATACAAATTTTCTGACTACTTCCTAGTAGTCATTATGACATCAGCTATTTTTGTAATAAGCAGTTTATGTAGCCCAGCGATTTAATGTCGATAATAATTTACTTACCGCTGTTTTTATCAAAAGAAAGCAAGAAAAGGTTGTAAAAGATTTCGTAATATTTTTATGTACCTAATTTTATTTTTTCATCTTTCAAATCATACGAATTTCTAACTGATCTTTTTTGAAATTCGCCCGAGGGCATGGGTCGTTATACAAGGAAGCCTTTTTGGGTGATTTTAATATACCGCGCCTCTCATAATTTTCGTAAAATATGTAGGTTCCTGAAATAAATTATGTCATCTGCGTAAATGGTACTCAGATAACTCGTCGCTAATTTCCACCGTACCGGTTAGATGTAATAATTATGGTTACGAAATACAGAAAAAATAAGATTGCTTCTCAAATACTTTCGTAATTCAGATGACTAACAAAGAAATATCTTTAATGGTTAATTATTTTTAATTGGATCTTCTTTGTGTAGGTATAAGGTGCTACAGGATGCATATCCTGTGCTTTCCACCGACCCATATTACCGTTTCCGTTAATTGTTTAGTTTATGGTTTGTGTAAGAATGTGAAGATAATCCGCACAATGTGGATAGCTTAGGGTGACTACTAATAATATTATATTTAAGCTAATGTAGTATGTTATGTATTGAATTCAACTTTATGGAAAACCGGAGTCTCTAAACACGCATTAGATACTTGCTTAACAGTAGGTTTCAAATCCAAACGCTAACTATGTAATAAGTATTTTTTTGTATATTTTTGGCATTTTCCATGCTAAGATTTTAAAGTTATTTAGAAAAGGAAAAATTGGACCGCAGGCAGGATTCGAACCTGCGTCTTCTGGTTAGGTACACCAGACGCTATGACCACTAAGCCACCGCGATACCATGGCATGGAAAATGCCAAAAATATACAAAAAAATAGTTACAAGGTAAGGTGGCATCGTTCGACATTTAACTAACTGTAAAGTAAGTTGTGTCGGTTGAAAAGCAAAAAACTTGCATTTCAATAGGTGTTACTGACGTCACCATAAAGACGTAAATTCAGTATGTGAAGGAAAAATTCGACATGACGGGTAGGTATCGCGGTGGCTTAGTGGTCATAGCGTCTGGTGTACCTAACCAGAAGACGCAGGTTCGAATCCTGCCCGCGGTCCAATTTTTCCTTTTCTAAATAACTTTATGTAATAAGTATTAACTTGATATCCTATCCCTATCTAATTGGAGAAAAACATCAACAAGAAAAAAAACACAAAAATTAAGTAACCAAAAGTAGCTTGCAACAAATACGTATATTTAATTACTAGATGTTTGATAAAAAAGACTATAATTTAAATAAAATTTGGTTGGAAATCTTAAATAACCTTGGTTTAGTAGTGATCTCATCAGATTAATATTTGAAAAAAAAAATATAGAAAAAGGTACAATGCATAAAAAAATCCGATGGATGAAGTAGCTTTTAAAACATAAATACTTAGTAAACAATGCGACAAGTTATCAAAAGAGTGAGAACAAAACATTTCAGCCAATTCGAAGTCGTTCTGGGCATTTATAAGAAACAGACGTGGTCTTTCAAGATCTTACCCTACCATGACTGACCTATTGACTATAGCCAGAATAGGAAGTGATATTATGTAACCTATATTATGTCAAGCGTTTATTCCTCAAAGCCGTTCATACGAAAGTCGTCTATCCGACAATTCAAGAAACGCAATAATAAATTCGGAATCTTTTACTATGGCTAATATTAAACAGGAAGATATCCTGAAAAAACTAAAATCAATTGACATTACTAGTGCCCAGGTTGCGACCAAATTCCTGTTGTATTTTATTAAGTGTGCGGAAGAACTTACAATTCCCCTTAACACAATTTTTAACAAATCGCTTAGTATTGGTTGTGGTGTTTTCCCGGTAGTTCCCATTTACAAAGGTGATGACGATAACTTAGTGAGTAATTTATGCCAATTTCGATTCTGTGTACTCTAACCAAGGTCTTCGAAGCATTAATGCCCAATAATTCAAAGTTAGGTACTTTACAAAGTTTGTATCGAACCATCAACACGAATTTATAGTCGGCAGATCCACATGTGGCAATCTAGCATCTTTTACCAAACATGTTGTTGAAAATGTTGACTCCAATGAACAATGCAGTACTAATTAAAATGATGATGCAGTCTATACGGACTTTTGCAAAGCACTTGACAAAATTCTCATGCAGTACTAATTGAAAAGCTTAGTGCATACGGATTTGCTGGTTCCTTTGTCCAATGGCTCTCTTCGTATTTGACTGAAAGATCTTTTTACGTAGTAGCCAATGAGTTTCAATCTGACATCTTTAAAATAACATCTGGCGTACCCTAGGGATCATACCTAGGCCCATTATTATTTATAAACACTAACAACAAATAGGAATGGTAGTGTTATTACACTGTACCATTCCTATTTATTCCTATTCGCCAATTATATAGAAATTATAAGTTATGGAGTCACATTCGGATGCTAAATTAGTTGAAGAAGATATAAACAGGAGTATTGTGATCAAAATAACAAGCAATTTAATATTCACGGTCATTGTTTGAACAAAGTTGAAGTCGTTAGAGATCTAGGAGTACTTCTTGATAAAATACTAAAATTTATTCCTCACGTAGACGCTATAATAAAAAACGCTACTGGTTTAATCAGCCGTAACATAAAACGATTTTCCCAACCCAAAACAAAAATATTGTTATTAAATTGCTTTGTTCGCAATGTATTAGAGTACTGTTTGGTTGTTTGGCATCCTCACTATACAAAACACTCTTAGGCTAGAACGAATACAAAAGCAGTTTTTAAATCATCTGGCTTAATCTAAAGGCATTGCTAAAAGGGTACGTACTTATGCTAAAAGTTTAGAATTCTTCAATATGAAAATGCGTGAAACGCGTAGGGAGTCTCGACCTCTTGTTCTTAATCTTTTAAATAATCTAGACGACTGTACACAAGTCGTTTCTAAAATCAATTTTAATATTCCCCACAAATACCCGCCGAAACCTATTAAGTTATTTTACCCACCCCATCGGAAAACAGTTTTAGGCATTAACTCCGCAGTCTCCAGAATGTGTAGGCTCTTCAATAGATTTGACAGTAAGTTAAATATTTTTGGCTCCACTCGTAAAAAATAAAGAAACCAAGGTCATAAAATCAACATGGAATAATATGGGCATATTGGTTTTGTTAAATAAGTGCACCTTTATTATTTTAAAAGCATGGAAAAAAAAAATATTATATTAATTTAATCATCCAATCCTATTTGTTTTAGAATGTTGTTTGCCGATTGTTATTTATTGTACACATCACATATTTAACTATTGTGCAAGTAACCTTACTATGAACATGTATAACAATTGTTGGCGAATTCATAAATAAAAAAATAAATACCCAGAGAAAGAAATAAATAAAATTAAATCGGAATAAATTACTACACTCATACCGCTAGGAGCGGACGCTTGATATTTGACATAATGGATTTCTGCAACGGATCTAATGAAACATCTAATGACTTATATATACAGACAATGTCACAGTGATACCAGTAGCTGGGCAAATGAATAACCCACCATCGTGGTCATGGTGACTGTCACGAATCTCTATAGAATTCCTAGATTGGAATAATTGCATCCATTTAACGTCATCTCTGTACAGTTGGCAGCGGTTCTTCTGGAAGTAACAGCAGCTGTAGCCGATTCTTCGCGGCAATAGGGCGACAAGTGCAAGCCATGAGCTACCTTTGCCCTGGATTCTTCCCTTGGGTGGATTGCGGACCGGCTACTGAAAACAGCGGTGAGTTTAGTTTCTTAGTATAGGATTGAGTTCAGGTTAGAAAGGTTGTATAACTAGTAAAAATACAGGGCAAATGAGACTAAAAAATTACAATTACATCTTATTTACGTTAACAATAAACTGTTAATTAACTTTAACCAACTTCAAATTTTTCGGAATATTTTTTTTATTTTCCTTAATAAATCGTGATACAGTCAGACGGGGTGAATAAGGATGCAGGGGTGAATCGGAACAAGACCGAAAGATATTTGTACGTTTAATTGTTACAGTTTGATACCAACAGGGTTATCTATGGGTTTATTATATTTTCGGATCAACAGTCTCTTTTTCGAAGAAAATATAATAAAACTGAAAATCCTATTCAAAGTGTTATCTCGATTCACCCCTGCATCTCGATTCCCCCCTGTATCCCTATTCACCCCATTTCACTACCACGAGTTAAGACATCCATGGCCTTAACCAAAAAGTACCTAATAGATACATAAGTAAATTCTATATTCAAACAAGATATGTTGATCTCATTTGAACAATTCCAACAGGTATGTTCGTCCTGAAATCGGTCGGCATCATGTACCTGCTCATCGTGGTTTTTGACCTGTTCGCCGCGTACGGAAACCCTGGCACCTCCACCTTCACCAACGTCAGCATGTTCTTCTTGTTTATCGGCATTCTTGTCATTTTACTCATGATCTCGAGGAAACCACAGAACCGGTGAGAAAAGATTATCATATTTATTATAGTTAAGTACTCATACTAACCTATCTCTAACCTATATCTTGATTGTTTTCCCTATTGTAGATTGAAATACAAAATAAAACATAAGCTCCAAAGAGTTGTCAAATTTCAATCTACAGTAGCAAAACCATCGATAGACAGCGTTGTGCATTTGACTCCAGTCTTGCATGATGACAAGCACTAACAGGTTTAAGACGGAGTACAAAATTCAAGTGAACACAATTTCGGGATTTGGCCCTTACACACAGATGACAGAACACAGTAAATCTATTTGCACTGGTGTTATAGTACGCTCGTAGCTGGAAATGGTCGAGTGAAATTGATTTCACATTTCTACCGCTTCGTAAGCGAAGATGTTATTTAATTCTTTTTTATTAAATACTATCTGGCCTCACGTTTTCCTGCAACCCGATTGGAGTGAATCTAAACACAACGTTCTAAAAATGTCATCCAAGTCGGTCAAGCCGTTTTTGAGGTTTGCGAGCCTAACGCACAGGGATTGATTTTTACAAATATAGCTTAGGTACCGTCGCCTTATGTAGAACAGTGTCGTACGGTGTCGTACGGTGTCGTTGTAAATTGTAATTAAGTTTACAGACGTAGACTTGGACTAATTCAGTCGACTATAATCACAAAGCCTTTCATTATTTTGATGAATCATAGTATGTTACATTAAAGGTTAAGAAATCTTAAATCCACATTTAGCTTACTTAAGCTAAATGTGGATTTATTTACTTAAATACATCTGGATTTAATTAATATTTAGTACAACATTTTATCAAATATTCCAGTGTTGCTCTGATCTACACGACCCCCGGCCTGCCCTTCGTACCGACTATTGCCATCATTGTCAATATCTACCTGATCTTGAACCTGTCCATCCTGACGTTGGTTCGTTTTACTATCTGGATGATTCTCGGTAAGTAACTATGTCGATCTTAAAAACCTTTAAAAAAAACTGCCTCTAAAGTCCGTAAACTTTGAACTGTTTAAAACTTTGTAGACTTTTGAAGTAAAAGTGAACAATTAAAAGTAATAAGATACAGAGTTGTGTAATTGATACAACCTACACTGATAGATTATTTTGCACATAATGGCTTTATTACTATTTCCCAAAAGCACGAATAAATGAATAAACTTATATTTTTAAAATAAAAGTATAAATATAAAAAAAAAACAAATTAACATAGGTATGTCACACATAGGTTTGACATACCTATTGGACATAGGTTGTTTTAGATTTTTTGAAACACTAGTGTACCGACACTAAACACTTAATTATACATCGTGTAAATTCATATACCTATGCATCGTAAATCAGCAATGTAGGTAGTTGGGCTTGCGACTCAGTAATAACTACGACGATCAACCGATCCGCAAGGTTAAGCTGTGCTAGACGCGGTCAGTCTCAGAATGGGTGACCAATCTTATTTAGATCCACTGTCCCTCGAAAAGCACGTAAATTCATCGATTCCGGTTTTCAAACAAACACCTATGAAAATTGTAAGCCATAGTCAGAAGCCCGAAAAGCCTGACAACCAGGCTATCCTCAGGATATCGATATTCCCTAAAAATTGGGACATCTGCAGTTGCTTCGTTTATAGTATCTACTGATATTTAGCCGCATTGTACTGTTCGGAAACGGCTCGGAGGATTATGAACAGCAATATAGGTATTAAAACCCAATCCTACAATATTGCAGGTCTAATCATGTACTTCAAATACGGCATCATGAATTCGACGCTGGAGACGAACCCACCGCTCCCGCCAGTGGAAACACCCCCGCCCCCGAACCCCCTGGACCGCACCACCATCCCACCACCATCACCCCATCAATCCAAACCCTCCGGCGACCGCAACATCTTCGAAGGAGACGGCAACGAAGGACTATACGGCAACATGGAGTAAGAACTTTTTAAAATGCTAGGAACAACTAGTATTTTCCGCCTTTTGATCTTTAAGGTTTCTCTGAGTAGATAACTTAGGAATGTTAGTGAATAATGAGTGATACTTAGGTACATCTATGAGTGAGTCTGAGTACAGCTTTACCTGTATGTCTTAAGATCGCCTGGCTATTTCATATTTGGTCATATACCTACCTTATACACGCGATCTTCAACATAAACAAGTTTTTCCCTTCGCTAAATAACTTTAAAATCTTAGCATGGAAAATGCCAGAAAATACATAAGAAGATAGTAGGTACTAGGTAAGGTGACATCGTTCGACATTGCATTGTTATACACTACTACACTACATTAAACGACTGTAAAGTAAGTCATGTCGGTTGAGAAGCAAAAACTTGCTTTTCAATAGGTGTTACTGAAGTCACCATAAAGACGTAAATTCTGAATGTGAAGGCGAAATTCGTCATAGCGGGTGGGACTCGCGGTGGCTTAGCGGTCATAGCGTTTCGTGTACCTAACCAGAAGACGCAGGTTCGAATCCTGCCCGCGGTCGAATTTTTCCTTCGCTTATTAACTTTAAACAATTCTCGAAACTTTGGGTTTTGACTGAAATTTGTAAAACCAGACTCACTCACTTCTCATATAATTATATCGAAAGCTTACTACTTAAGCTAAGCTTACCATGAATGAATACTAGATTAAAACGAATAGTCACACAACAAACACTCGCACCACATTTATTCGTACTTATCTTTACTTCAAAAGATTCCATCAATTATTATCATTTAGATTTTAGATATTAGAATTTAGATTCCTAACTTTTGACTCTTTTGCACCCGTTCTACCAAATGACACCATTTTTCAGGTATTCAAATAATTTACTCACCTGGCATGAATCTAACTTGCAACCAGTTGATTCGTCATTACAAGGTTCATTGACATCTGCACCCAGATACCAGAACCCTTTTGAACCAAACTACAGACAGGCGGAGACACGGTAAGTAGCAGTTAACATGGAGGGTACCTACTTTAAAACTCACTGGAAATATTCCTGGATCCTTGGCTTTAAGGAACCTCCCTATGTTCCGTGGTCCACGCATAGATCCAACAGAGCTCTCAATTCATTTATTCATGCCATTTTGCTAAATCAAAAATCTTAGTACCTATCTATAACTCAATAAAGAATGCTAGCGACTTTTGCAGTTAGTTTTTTGCACGCCAAGTATTTAGATATATTTGTAAGGCATAAAACATTTTAGCAACGTTATGTATTAATATTATACATTTGTTAGAAGTTGGATCAGCAAAATAAGGCATTTTTCAAAAACATGATTGCGGCTAGATCTTATTTGCAGAATGGGTGGTAAAATCAATCCAATCCACGAAAAAAATCTTAAATTTAATAAACGAATATAAATAAAATAGATACTTAAGCTATACTTAGGTACAATATTACATTGGAGAAATAACCTTATAAAGCCTTTATTATATAGGTGTAAGTATCTAATAAGCTACGTTTTTTTACAATAAATAGGTATCTACAAATAAATTTAATCTGTTTACCACCTACAAATTAATGGAAACTAAAGTCTAAACTGCAGTTATTTCAACAATATAACATAATAACTGTTTTTGTTTGTCTAATATTACAGCAAGAGGAGTACCTACTTATAGAATAATTAATTACGACGTCTGTAGTCTAGTGGTTCGGGTGTCGGCCTGCTGATCATGAGGTCGTGGGTTCGATTGCCACAAAACACGAATATACATATAAGTGATGAACATAAACTGTTTGTGTTTGTCTGGGTGGTTTTTATGTATTACAAGTATGTATTTACAAAAAAAAGTATATATATATTTATATCCATTGTCTAGTATCCATAGTACAAGCTCTGCTTTGTTTGGGACTAGATGGGGCTGTGTAAAATTGTCAAAGAATATTTATTTATTTTAATTAATAGAGTGTATTGTAAATGTTTTCTATAAATTATTTCAGCTACGACATGCGTACGAATACGACCAGCACGCACACGAGCTCCATCAGCCGGCCCCCATGGGCCTACCCCGACGCGACTTACGGCGACTGGGGTGACTAATGACTAAATCCTTCGCATCCGCACAACTGCGCTATTTTGTTTTTCCTAAAAAGAGTTTAGACTAAGTTGTAAGCACTTCCTACGTTCCTTATATTTCTTTTAGACAAAATTTCCTCGCAAAACTATCCAACCTCAATAGGTAACGGTGATGTTTGTTTATTTTATTCTGTATTTTTAAATGCGATCATGTTGAAGTTGAATGTTAAATCCATCTCGAGATAAGGTTGCGGAATATTACTCTCTCAGCACCTATGGTTTGATCACCACTATTTCACTTCAGGTACTCTAACCATTGGTGCTGAAAAATTGATGCCGATAGAGGAATACTCCAAAATTGCGAATGCTTTTTTCAGCTTGATGAAAGCTCAAGCTTTGGTTTGCTGAATCTTTTTTTTTTATCGAGCGTAGGCCTAAACTTTAATTTAAAAGCTGCATTTCAAACTATCCTGCGATCTGATAAGTACAATAGTATTTTGTACGCGTTGAATCGCAGGATAGTTTGAAATGCAGCTTTTATAATATGCATAACTTTGCCTTAGCTCGATACAATAAAAAGATTCAACAAGCCAAAGCTTTCCACTGAATTATCACATCACCTATCTGTAACACAGTATGTAATAATATCTCACATTGTGTGTACATTAGATCATTCATCATCAATTGAGGCATTTAGACGATGACGTACAACAATGGCAACCGTACTTACTGTCATAAAGCGATGCAAAACATGGTCCCCTACTTCTTTTAGAGTAGTTTTTGAAGAACTTACAAATACATGCTTCTATTTGCGGCGTAGTTCGTGTAATTTTTTACTAGTTTTTACTTGGCCATTTACTGTAGACACATTTTTTATATCCGTGATGTACATATAATATAAATCTTCTTTATATTATATGTATTTCCACACTATTATCGTATGTATTATCTATATACCTATACTGTTTAAACATATTTTATATATTTAACCTCTATCCTGCGCGCTCTTCGAGTGATCTTTTCATTTCGAATTTCGATGCATTCCTAGTTATTATTATTTATAATACAGTAGGTACTAACTGCCACTTTAATACACATCTTACGAAATAAAAAAAATACATTATGTTTTCTCTTTCTGGATAATAAGGAACAGCGCGCGGGGATACTATTTTTTATTCAAAATTCTAATGTTACTAAACATATCACGTGAGTTCCCACAATATTTTAACTACTTATCCAATTTTTCCCTGTTACCTTGTTATGAAAATTTTCGTAAC
This sequence comes from Acronicta alni, assembly GCA_964056405.1. Lineage (NCBI taxonomy): Eukaryota > Metazoa > Arthropoda > Insecta > Lepidoptera > Noctuidae > Acronicta > Acronicta alni. The sequence continues at coordinate 6,919,575 of OZ043913.1, forward strand.
TTATAATAAAAATACTTATATATATACTACATCTACCTAGTCACAGATACTTGTATTTTGTATTCCCTATTGCTCTTAAGTTAAAAAATCCAAAGAAACCTTCTTTATTTTTGTATCGGTTTTCGCCTGTTTATTGTTATAGGGATATTTTTATGCAACTCATAAAGTTGTTGAATACTTATATACCTATTACTTATATAATATCGTTTCCATTGTTTATCAAATATTCTGTACATGTAGTCATGTAGGTACTTTCTAGCTTTCTTTGTTACGTTTACCTAACTCAAAGCATCACTGTCTTTCCATTATTTTATCACGTCACGAGTCACGTAATAGTTCCTCTACCCTCCACATCTCGCTTAGCGAAATTTCTGAAGAAATGCTAAAGTATCAGAGGAGTGACGTGTGTAGGGTATTACATCATTAAATAAGTCGTACACTTCGCTTGTTTCAGGCTGGCTCTATAATTATGATAATGATTTGGATACGGTGTGTTTACCAGAGGTTCTTTTGGAGCCATAGGTTTAAGTCCGGAGCCAAATCAGACATCATTTTTGTACTCTCACCTGCTACAAGATTCTTTAAACAATGTTTTAGTCCTAGACAATATTTATTTCATTTTTGTCACCTCGCTACCTATTTGATTTGTGCCATTTAATTATTTAAAGTTTGATTCTAGTCATATTATTTTTTATTGTGTAAGAAACTATTTTCTACGGTTAATTTATTTTTAACTATGAAAAATTTAAAATGTGATATTTTATGTAATGTTTTAACTGTAAACTTTATATTATATTTAGAACTCCATATGATATATTACTTAGTTATAATTTAGTACCTATATATTTATAATTTAGATAACCGATATTAACTCTATGTATTGTATCTTCACTTTGTCCTGTTATTTTTAAATAATTGCAACAACACCAGGCACCAGATCAGACATCCTTTTTAATTTGCGTGAAATCCTCATGGATGAACCACCTTCCGGTCGCCAGGGAAGGCGGAAGATGTTAGTTGCGAATGGTACTTACTGAGATACAATATATAGGTCTCGGGTATATCGGACATTATTTAATACTAGGTACCTACCTCTTAGTCATTTTAAGTTTTAGGCTATTTCAAAATATTGTTTTTGAAGTTAATTTCCAATATACATATCTGGGAGCCTCTTTTACAATCTAACAGTGCGTCTAGGCACCTACCTATTTATATGTATTATTATATACTTAGGTTAAGTATTTTGTCAGGGCTAACTGAAGGCAAAATTCTCTTTGGATATCAAAATTATAATAAAAATGGCAGGGCCTTAATGAAAAAAATTGTTGATGTTGATAAATAACTAGTAATTGTTGGCTTTTCCAGGAGTGTTCTTGACCTCTATTTGGAATGAATTGATTTGTAATTAAAATTGTTAAAAGAGGATTACTAACAGCTAATGCTATGAGTTAAAAGCTGGCAATTAAATTTGATTGTAATTCTTCAAACTTCTCAACACTATATGTATTTAGAGGAATAAGAATTGGAACTGACTACCGGACTTGACAATATTTAATCCAATTGGCGGCTGAATTACTACACAAAACTTACAGTAAGCTTGTGTAAATCCAGCCAGTCCTGAAAAGGAATAAACCAAGCGCGTCTTATGACCTTAAGCTTAGCTACTTAGAATGCACGTGAAATAGCATTTACTATCATTAAGAAATATGACTGCAGCTTTTTCCGCGATACAGAACAATCGGAGATCAAACTAATATATTTAACAAAAAAGAACTTGCATCCAACAACACACACGTACATGAGACACAAAATATTCGTGTCTCGCTTCCCCAAGCTATATCACGCGCATTTTGTCCGGGACTACACTACCCACGTCCCGTATCAAAATAGAGATGATACCGAAATAACTCTCTTTTATTATACTATTATTTAGGTGTGTCATATTATATGCAACACACACACTGTGTAACAATAACTGTTAGTATTAATATGCTCCTTCTATCAGACACATTATAATTACACTTTGGAGGCTGTGATCTTGGGTGGCAGCACTACATCAATTTGGTAACAGTCTGGTGGCTCATTTTACATCAGGAGTGGTAACAGTCGGTAGCGACGCGACGAGCACTATCAGAATCAAAACTACGCAGTATTTAAAACTTTATCATCACTTCTAAAATACGTAGAATAAGTCTAGATCGAGCTGGATAGGGTAGCCCTGGCAGTCGCATGCAGTGTCGAAACATCGCTGCTGCAAGGCGCTTCCGGCCGCTACCACTCTTGGTGTGAATTAAGCCTTAGACTCACTTCAATTCAATGTGAAGCTGTACGAGTATATTCAAGATCCTCGCTCTTCACATATGCCAGGCGATATAATATTGGTATCGCTCAGTCCAGTGAAACCAGTAGGTATACCAAGAAGCTCTGTTTCGAGAACTTTCCTGAACCACCTTGTTTCTTTACTCGTAGCGTCAGCACATAAAATAAACGAATACCTCCCAAAGTGATCCACCTACAGTTATTTCAAGGAATATATTGAAATACGAGTCACTCCGTATACTACTAGTTTTGTTGTATAGCCTACACATCACTAGGCGTAGCATGAGGACCGTAGACATGCACCTTCCCATGCACCACCATCTTTAAGCGCACAAAATATATTTTTTGTGGAGTTGATAGTCGTCATAGAATATTAGATCTGCTTGCCCAGGACCACGGCCTGAATTTTAATTGATTTCTGTTTTTCTCCAGCAGATTTCTATCTAGTAAACGGACTTGCAAAATTATGATGCTCAAATTTTAATTTAACCAAAAATCTTTATTGTTTTCGTAGATAGAGTACATCATGGAATTTTTAATTATAAATTGTTGATATGAAGGATAATTACTATTAAGTCTTAATTAAATGGTGTTGTTAACCATATTATACCTTTAGATAAGTATTAAAATATTAAGCGTAGGGCAGACTGTGTGACAACCGTGGCTAGACAAATTTTATAATAGAACTAATAATTATGTATATACATGTATAATATTAGATGTATACATATATAACATTCAAATGGACCAATGAGACTCCAGATGGACACAGACAGAGAACTATTGGAAGTTGTGAATGCTGCTATTCCATTGAATAGGTAGCTTGAAATAAAGCACAAAAGCAGAAATATCATTAAAATATCAATAACAGGCGTGACTTCCGTTAAAACAACATTTAACTAAATATATAATGTCACCCAAGAAACAACCAAATAAAAAGAGACCTGTCCACTGTAGAAAACCATTCTAGCTTCAAGAGCAAACTTAACAACTTTCGACCCTGATTGTGACACCTGAACTTACAACTTTGCGGGTGTTAGTTAACTTCCTCAGGTTCTTCTTGCAGACATGTAGAACGAATATAGCAAAATAAATTTCAACTAGTTCAATTTCATATTCCACCAAATCAGCAATTGTCTAAACTGCAACGCACACAGTTTGCTCTAAGCTTTAAAATACATTGAAAGGTTTACATTGAAGGCACGGGGACAGTGGAGCTGGTCAATAACGGTTTAGTGGCAAAGTTTTAGTTATTTAAGGTTGGTTTCCCTTAGCCTTGAGTGGAGATCGAGTCGGTGTATTTTAAAGTGCCGAATCGATGTTTCCCTTATAACATTTTCCAAGCACTGCTACGTATCATAATATATTAAGTGTTGATTCTGTCGTCCGTGTGTATATAAATACTCGGGTGCAGGATCGAGCGAGAAAATTGATAAGAGACGGAATTGGGTACTTTAATAAGAAGAGAACTACGATTATGAACAAATTTGAAGGGCTTGAACATAATTTTTAAACATCTAAAATTATACAATCGCATGACCAATGATGGTTACTTTGTAGAGGAAAAATTTGGGTTAAATTCACTATCATAGCGCAAGTAATGCAAGAAATTCAATGACATCTCAACTCAATATTTTCGCTCCGTAGATGTCCAGATACTTACAAATTGGCACAATCTAGCTTTCCCAACGAATATCGTACCTTTTCCGCTATGCGGTACAATTTGCTTTGAAGCAAACCTTCAAAAACGAACGAATGAAATATTAGGTACAAAGTTGTTGTAATATTCCCTGGTTTTAGCTAGATATTGTCATAATGTATATCTGTGACCCGCAATGCTTACATTCCTATTTTAGAATTCATAAGAAAACCTAATTAATTTGATTTGCGTGATCTCTCGTTTTTTTAATGTATTTTAATTATTGTATTTGAAAATTTGATTAATAGGTATATTGGATATGTTTCTTCTACGACTATGGCAAGTTGGAATTTTTTTTTGTTCCAAGGAGTTTAATTATTATCGTTGCATTTTTTAGGTTAGGATATTTTACTTTACTCTTTTACTGTGCATTACCGAATTGTTCTACTGTGTAAACATAGCATGAGATACATTCCAGTCCTATAATAATTTAATTGTAAAAATGCTACAATATATTATAGCATTTTTATTAAGAAACTTAATAAATACTGAGTTATTAAAGTTTATTTCATTTATTATGTACTGAAGTTGATTTATTCTACTTAAAAGCTATAGTCTTAAACCATTAATGCACAATACTTTAATTTAAATCATATTTTTATTTTACTGTTTCTGCTGTCGCCGATCTGGAACGCAGCAGCGCTGGTTAAAATAATAAGATATCAAAACAAAAACATAATTATCTATGAAATAGTGTTATAGAAAGATCTTTGTTACACAATTCGTGTGTAGACCGACATTACTATATGAAGATAAGGCAACATCAGGCAAGGATTAGACTTAAAAAAATAATGAATATAGGTACCTAAAAAGACCTATGAGAGTCCAAAGGCAGGTACCTACTCGTAGTAAAAAGGCAAGCAATCTAAACAAACTTGTCTAAATACCTATATTATAATCTTACTATTTGTTGGATGCATTAACTTAAGATATTGGACCAATGGATGATAACCGATTCGCTGCTTCGTTCCGGAATCATTTTTTGTGATATGTAAACTTAGTATAACCTTAATTAATCGTAATAAAATGTTAATAAATCAACCAATGTTTTACTGGATTAAGTCCAAAGAATTTCTCCAAAAAATCCTAATAGCTTACCCTAACACTTACTTCCAATATTTTAAACGAAGTGACTGCTGTCAGACCAATACCCTGATAAAGCTGTGATCAGGCTTTTCGACCTAACATAACATACCATGCAATACGTACTGTACAGTCGCCATCAGATATATCGTAGCAGACAAAGTGACCAAATACATCTGAACGTTTTAAAATGTCAATAAGTTCTATACACTTTAAGTGACCATTAATATCTGAACATTCATTACTTCATTGAGCAAATGCTTGTCAATAATTTCTATACATAGGTAACTAACCAAAAATATCTAAACACTTGTAGGGACACTGCTGACGCATTCGATTTGTATACAGGCGCGGTACTGTATTAGCGCGGCGCAGCAGTCGTCTCCCCGCACCCATTCAGTTAGGTCGTTCATAGTTAGGTCTAATATGTATTTATCAATCTGTAACTGGAAATGTGACAGTATATTCATTTAACATCTCCTTCATCTATAAACACCACACACTTATAACATCAAGTGTATCTACGCAGAAAAACACTGAGCTCACATAATTTGCCAACTGCGTAATATACCTATAGGATCAACCAAACACTATCTGTGGTATGATTAAGATGAAATGGGAATAAAAATTGTAGGTACCTATAGAAAATCATCGGTGTATAGGATGCAACTAGGGTTCCCAAACATCCCGGAATGCCCGGGTGACTCCAGTAATAATGGCAAACCTCCCGAGTTCTCGGAGCACAATCATTTCTCCGGTAATTTTTAAGTTTTGACTTGAGCAATGTAAACATAAATTTAAAAATAAAAATTATTATTATCTTTTTGTATATTTTTGTCATTTTCCATGCTAAGATTTTAAAGTTATTTAGAAAAGGAAAAATTACCGCGGGCAGGATTCGAACCTGCGTCTTCTGGTTAGGTACACCAGACGCTATGACCACTAAGCCACCGCGACTCCTACCCGTCATGTCGAATTTTTCCTTCCCATACTGAATTTACGTCTTTATGGTGACGTCAGTAACACCTATTGAAATGCAAGTTTTTGCTTTTCAACCGACACAACTTACTTTACAGTTAGTTAAATGTCGAACGATGCCACCTTACCTTGTAACTATCTTTTTGTATATTTTTTTTTTTTTGTCATTTTCCATGCTAAGATTTTAAAGTTATTTAGAAAAGGAAAAATTGGACCGTGGGCAGGATTCGAACCTGCGTCTTCTGGTTAGGTACACCAGACGCTATGACCACTAAGCCACCGCGACTCCTACCCGTCATGTCGAATTTTTCCTTCCCATACTGAATTTACGTCTTTATGGTGACGTCAGTAACACCTATTGAAATGCAAGTTTTTGCTTTTCAACCGACACAAAATCTTAAATCTTAGCATGGAAAATGACAAAAATATATAAAAAGATAGTTACAAGGTAAGGTGGCATCGTTCGACATTTAACTAACTGTAAAGTAAGTTGTGTCGGTTGAAAAGCAAAAACTTGCATTTCAATAGGTGTTACTGACGTCACCATAAAGACGTAAATTCAGTATGGGAAGGAAAAATTCGACATGACGGGTAGGAGTCGCGGTGGCTTAGTGGTCATAGCGTCTGGTGTACCTAACCAGAAGACGCAGGTTCGAATCCTGCCCGCGGTCCAATTTTTCCTTTTCTAAATAACTTTAAAAATTATTATTATTGATTTTCTTTCAAAACTACCTACTACTACTCTACCCGCGATTTATTAAAATCCTCCCTATGTACTCCTTTTGTACTCCTTTATGTACTCCTTATGTACTCCTTACGTATTTCTTTTGTACTCCTTATGTACTCCTTATGTACTACTTATGTACTCCTTATGTATTCCTTATGTACTCCTTATGTACTCTTTATGTACTCCTTTTGTACTCCTTATGTACTCCTTATGTACTGCTTATGTATTCCTTATGAACTCGTTATGTACTCGTTATGTACTCCTTATGTACTCGTTATGTACTCGTTATGTACTCCTTATGTACTCCTTATGTACTCCTTATGTACTCCTTATGTACACGTTATGTACTCGTTATGTACTCGTTATGTACTTCTTATGTACTCCTTATGTACTCCTTACGTACTCCTTTTGTACTCCTTTTGTACTCCTTATGTACTCCTTATGTACAGTCAGCGTCAAATAGTTAGTGACACTCAGGGTATTCAAATAAATATACGCAACCAAAAAGTCAATAATATCGGTACAAACAAAGTTTCCATATTGTTGTCAACATTATAGTCGCTCAAAAGGTCGAGACGTTTAAAACGTCATAAAGATAGGTTCAGTCAAACCGTCATAAATATGGTAACAGTCATCCCGCCAATGGTATCCAAGCATTCTAAGTGTTTAAAAATATGGAACACATTAGAAAAATAAACCAGCATGTTATAGAAATAAACGGTTTCCCAAAGATGAAAACCTCTTTAGGCAATCTAGTGTTATTTGCATGTCATTCTATTTATCTATCAGTAATATCAATGTCAAGTGCAAAACTAAAGCAAGCTAGAAATATGGCTACGCATTAGTGACGCCACAAAACATCGAATTATACATATATATGAGGGAGGAAGATGTCTCTGTAACAGATATTTCAAATGAACTGGGAATATCCTTATGTACCTATCGTTTTAGATGTTACGTGTAGTTACCTATCGAATTATTCTCATCTCTCTAGATTCTCATTTCTGCATATTCGCACATATATGTATAAACAAGCACACAGCCCGCCTGATGGTAAGCAGTCGAAAACTAGAGAAAATTGAAAAGATGCAAGCGATTATCGACCTTATTGACATTATTTTATTGCTTATTTTTAGTTATTCATCCACTCTATTACCTTGTTTATGTTTAAAATAGCAGTTTTTGGATAATAGTCAAATAGGGTGAAATCTTTGCACCTCTTTTTTGCAAGCACTATCGAGTCTAGTTTTGTCGACGTTCATTGTTAATTAAAATAAAATAAAATGATCATGATATTGAATCTTAAATTTTAATTATGCACTCTTGCTCTATGAGATATATAGTCATACTCATTATCAATGAGGTTTAGGTACATCTATTTTCAGTCAGCTGTATATTGCTAAGTATCGTAAACGGCTATGCACGAAATTCTTTACAAAACAAAAGACATGTCTATGACGTCATGCTTAAAATGAAAAGGTTTAAGTACCTAGCAAAAGTAGTTTCTATTCCTTTCATTTTTGTGTATAAATGCTTTCACATTAATTGATGTGAGAAATAATATTTAAAATGTATAGCAGTAAAGTTTATTTTTCTAATGTGTTCCATATTTTTGAACACTTAGAATGCTTGGATACCATTGGCGGGATGACTGTTACCATATTTATGACGGTTTGACTGAACCTATCTTTATGACGTTTTAAACGTCTCGACCTTTTGAGCGACTATAATGTTGACAACATTATGGAAACTTTGTTTGTACCGATATTATTGACTTTTTGATTGCGTCTATTTATTTGAATACCCTGAGTGTCACTAACTATTTGACGCTGACTGTACAGTCAACAAGAGTTTGGTATACAGGTAGCGAACGAAATCTGCATCTTTAAACAGATTGTGATTTAAATAATTACCCGTTAAAGGGTTTGATGTGTAGCAGCTTACAATACCTGCGTTTTGGCACAAATATTGCTTGATACATAATTACACAATCTTTAAAAAAACACGATGTTTAATTAGCTGCCTGTATACTTAACTCTTTTGTCGACCGTACTACTTATGTACCTCTTTTGTACTCTTTATGTACCTATGTTCTGCCTGTGTACTACCTATGTATGTTTGTACAATGTATACTTACTAATGTACACATTGTATACACAAATGACGTTAAAAGTGTTCAGATATTTTTGGTTAGTTATATGTAAAGAAATTATTGACAAGCATTTGCTCAGCTATTAATGAAATAATAGTTCTTGTTCAGATATTAATGGTCACTCATAGTTATTATTAACATAACTTATTGACATTTTAAAACGTTCAGAAGTATTTGGTCACCTTCTCTGCTACGATATATCTGATGGCGAATGTAATACTGATGGTTATATAAGGTTACTCTAATTAGCATCGAGCGAACATTGGTGAAGACATGTAAAACGATTAGCTAGACAAGTCGTTTGATGATTTGCCTGTAAACACGGCAAAAACGATCCGGGTCCTATCTGGATCGATTTTTCACCAACGTAAACCATCATATTGTACATTTCATTGAAAACGTTTGACTTTCTGAAAACAAAAAAGCAAAACAAACATCAACCCATATCCTGTCCCACTGTTGGGCACAGGTCTCCTTTCAGAATAAGATGGATTAGGGTATAGCCTAATCCACAACTATAGTCCACCATGCGGGTCAGCAGACTTTACACGCCGTAGAGATGGTATGCAGGATGTTTTCCTTCGCGAGCGAGTGATCATTAATAATTATTATTATTAATACGCACATGATTTCCAAAAGTCAGAGATGCGTGCCTTAGATTCGAACTTGAAGCCTTCGACTTGGCAGTCCAATGGTCATATTACTATTTTATAAAAAAATATAATTATTATATTTTTATTGGGTTGGCAGGTTGGCAGTCTATAAGTCCCCCCCGACTACCAACACAACGTTTACTCGTGGAGTACTGGCAACCTTGCTCACCGTAAGAAACACAACACAGCTCAAAGCAGTCTTATTTCACTTCGATTTTCTGCAAGGTGGAGGTACTTCCCCAGTCAGGCAGCTCCAATTTGCAGACCTCTCTTACCCACCACCACCATTTAAATTATAGATCTGATAAATCATAAGATGTCTGCCGATAGGCTGTATAGAGTTATGAGTTTTTCTAAAATGAAACAAGGCCGGATACGGAATCAATTTTTTATTTCCAGACCTCATAATGCCGTCGTACCCATCATGTGCGCGTTCTTCAAACATTGAGCACATAAACATTAAGACATGTATGATTGTCTTGATTTGTAACTACGTATTAATATACACAAAGGATCGAAACATGAGAAAATCATACGAACTATACAATATGCCGCTAAAAAACGTTTTCTTTGAATTTATTAATACAACATTTATAACAGATAAATTCTTTACTATACGTTATTCTACTCATAAATTAATAACACAATTTTATAATACTTACGGGAAGCATCGGTACACATTGATTTTGTTTGTTAGTAATGAAACGAATTTCCACAATTTTTATACTTCAATTTAAATACATACCGTTAAATTTAGTACCGACTCCACAAAAAAGAAAACATAAATATAATAAAACAAGTAAACTAATATTATGTTACCTACTATTTAATTGATTTTACAGCCAATTTCATAGTCGTTTCATTTTAATATACCTAACTCATTACAACCGAGCTTATTAAAAAGTTGCTTAGTTGGTGTAAACACTTCCACAATCGAATAATTACTATCAAACAAAATACATATTTTAAACTTAAGTTAGTTTGGCGGATACATTTTTGCAGAAGAAGTACAACTTAGATACATTTTAACAACACCAGATGTTCACTACAATAACTATTTGATATAAATAGTCTGAATGTACAAGGCAGCTAACATTTATGATAACTGGGTCGAATACAGGTAATACAATATTTTAGCAAGTTAAAATGTACTAATATTTTAAAGAACTACATGATTAATGCAATGAAAATACAAAAAAATCCGTGTATGCACGCCCGGTTATGTATTAGCAAATTCTGTATTGACGCGCACCGGTGTATTATTGTAACACTATCCTAACATGCAACATTCTACGTGTATTAGGTACTTAATGTTTATTTACTGTTTTTGGCTAGGTACCGAAAGAATGCACGAAATCATATTATAATAAACTTAATTCTATCTTAGTGTGGTTATTTGACATGAACCTAAGAATCGGAGGAGCGCACGCCACGCGTACAAAAAACATATTTATATACTAAACGAAACAGTATTTATACAACTTTGTGTCGGTACCTGAGCGTGAAAGTGACAATATAGAGGAAACCACAAAATTATACAAACAAATATGGAATACTTATACACATAGTTAAATATCATATCAAAAGTGGAATCGAAAAAAAAAGTTATAAAATCAAAGTTAAAGAAAGAAAACGCCGTTTTTTTTTTCATAAATCACAACCATCAAATGAAAATGATCGATTACATACGTTTGCTAAATATTAGGCTCCGTAATATTAGCGTGACAAAGTTGACGTTGATGGCTGATGATTCCGTACTAATCTAAAAACCGACAAAATAGCATATACGGACAAAATGACACATCAGGTTACTTTTTTAATAGTTGGATTAAACGCGGTATTTGAGTTTTAATATATTTTATAGACTTCAGCATGTTTCCAAACCTACTCATTAATTGCGCCATTAGTTCATATCAAAATCGATTTTGAAGTTTCTGCGTGTCGCGAAACATGTGGCGTTGGCGTCAATCACCAGTTCAATAAAAAAACCTTTGTTATTAATTCATTATTCAACTCAAACCCAGTCCAGCTATCCCGCCAAATACACTGGTTAGTTGCTACTACTAAACATTTAACAAAATGGAAATGCAGACTTAAATAAACCGCGCTCGCGTCACGCCAACTTACTACAATTACGAAACTCATCAAGGAGTCACATTATGGATCGTGGCACTGACTGTCACGGTTTTCTTCTGTTCTTTGTCGCCGACCGCTTCATCGGCCTGGCCATCTTTAGCCGGGCCTGCTTCCTGTTGCGAGCCACCAGCATCGGTGGATTCTTCTGGGGTTATGTTCTCATCCTTTTCTTCAATGGAGGCATGTTCTTTGCGAAGGCTTGTGCCTGCCACGCCGCACTCACCGGTCGGTCGCAACACGAGGTACATAAGTAGATCAGATAAAGATATGATACCGATCACTTTGTCGTTCTCGTCCACAACCACCAAACGATGAACCTGAAATCAAAGTTTAAGGACTTATAACCTTGTAAAATCTATGTTACTATAGTAATTGTTGTTAAGGTTTTTTTTATACCACTAAGGTGGCAAACAAGCATACGGTCCACTTGATGGTAAGCGGTTACCGTAGCCTATAGACGCTTGCAACACCAAGGGTATCACTTGCCGACCCTGTAAAACGAAAGAGGAATAGTTGAGTTGGCAGTATAAAGGTCAAAGTCCCCCCACTGCCAACACAACGTTTCCTCGGGGAGCACTGGCAACTTTGTTCACCGTAAGGAAAACAACACAGCTCAAAGCAGTAGTACTTCCCCAGTCAGGCAGCCAATTTGAGTGGAATTACTCCCACTGTGCTCTAACTCCTTTAATTAACTCGCAGTGGCAAATCCTCCATACTACTCGATTCCTACCAGTGTCCCTTTGACTTATCACTACCTAAATACATACATACCTACATAAGGCAAGGTAAGTATAACTGCCTAATTAGCTGATTGGTTGTAAGCGCGTCTGCTACACTCGATTCCCTGAGTTCTGTCCTATCCTGTTCAATCCTAGTTTCAATTCCCCAGATTGAACCAAGTGTTATTGGGTTTTTCTATGAAATTCTCAGTAGCAGCTCGGAGTTTGGATTTCATCATCAACCCATATACTGTCCCACTGCTGGGCACGGGTCTCCTCTCATATTGAGAGGGATTAGGCTATAGTCCACCACGCTGGCCTAGTGCGGGTTGGCAGACTTCACAAACCGTCGAGAAAAATCTCTAAGGTATGCAGGTTTCCTCACGATGTTTTCCTTCACCGTTTAAGCGAGTGATAATTAATTATTAATACGCACATGAATTCGAAAAGTCAGAGGTGTGTGCCTTGGGTTCGAACTCGAAACCTTCGACTTGGCAGTCCAATGGTCATACCACTAGGCTATCACTGCTGTTGTTTGGATTTGTGACTGGTTAATTTCAATAGGCCCTCTTGTTGGGACCTAAACATACTGGCGACTATTGGGTGTACATTAGTACACCTCTGACTAATCCTTCGGGGAATACAGACATATTAAGTAAGCAATTTTTTTTTCTTTTCTATAAGTCTAGTGAAGTTTTACTATTAATATTACCTCAGCGCGCACTATCCTCTCCATGACATCGAAGAGTGTCTCATCAAGGGTGCACTTCTGAACACCCTCGAACCATTCATTGCGGTGCTCGTTGGCAGTCTTCAGCGTCACATCCAGGTTGTTGTACGTCTTCTCAGCTGCCAGGTTCTGGAAGTATTAATAACCTTTTAGCTCGTTGCTGTGTCACGGCTGCTCTTTATCTTGTGCTCTGCGCCGTGTCTCATTAAACTTTGCCCTTCTTTTTTCAGATTGAGAAGAAACTGGCAGACTAAGCCAACAATGCCACTGCTGATGCAACTAATGGTTGGTCAGAAAGACCAGACAATGTTTCTTTTTTTTTAAATACAGCTCTCCATAAACCAAATTACTGACGTAGGTATATCAAAAAATTGGCAATTAAAAAATTGGCAGGGAAATTGAGATTTTTTTTTATAAGTACAGCTAATAAACAAATAAAGCATTCAGAAATGTACGTACAATGACGTCAAACTTAGCGTAAATATCCTTGAGGCGTCCATCAGTGTCGATGAGCGGCAGCGCGGATACCCGTCGGTTGACGAATTTGCGCAATGCGTCGATGATCGATGTTTCCTCCGTCGCCGTCTCTATATCGTTCAGAGTGCCTATGCGCAAGTCACGCAGTTTGCATTGCAAGTACGCAGGCTTTGGCAACTCATTTATCTGGAGAAAAAAGAATGTTGATAGTTTTCATGTCATACATTACGTAAGAGACTCTTAAGATAATGAATCGGTGGGACTAAGGTTCAAATATGACAATCGTTACGTGGAATCGAGCCATTGTATAACCTGGACTGAATGATGGAGGTCTGTATTAGGCTAAATTAAACTGTAACAGTATAGAACTCTAGATAATTTTTACATTCACTAGCCGGCTTTCCAAATACTCACATATAAGAAGAGGAAACGCAGTATCCTCTTATGTGTAAGTATGTAGAGGACGTTGCCGGTCTCAGGGTCGATGACAGGCAACCGATGGATGCGGTTGGTGATGAGCATGCGGATCGCCTCGAACAGTGACGAGTCTGGACCGATCGACACCAGCGGCATTACCGAACCCTTGAGGACTTCTGCAAAGATGACGTAGATGATGAATAGAGTATATTTACCGGAATTTGCCTGTTGCAGTCAAAGAAATCGGTCTTCTAAGCGTGCAACAGAACGATCAATTCAATACTTCATATGGGGAATAGGGAACGAGCGTATTGTCATTATGATTCAAACCACATTAAACAAACTTACTCCATCGCGAGCAATTGGCAGTTTGTAGTCACTAAGAAAAACTGGACCACAACCAGGAATTAAACAGTACACTGGACGCTTTAGCTTTTTCCAATGTCCTTCAATTCCGCAGAATATTGACTTAAACATTTAGTAAAGTAAAATAGACTTTAATGTTTTTATTGAATAGAAACAGTTGTAATACATATTCAATAGTTTTAATCCAGCAATCAGACCATTTCAGGCGTATAATATTTTTTTGATACCTACACTAGAGGAAAAAAAGGATTAACCAACCATGTTATCTTTATAAATTTCTTGTGAAACTGCTAAATTTACACTAAATTAAATTACAGCCTTTTCTAGTGTAAAAAGCACTTTAAAATAGAAAACTGTATTTTTTTATAAAAACTATTTGCTGTTTTACAGTGATTCTTTAGACTGTGGTTTCATTGGTTTAATTTATTCTCGTCTCCACCTTGTATAATTCATGTTTTAATTATACTCACGACGCCAAGTCTCAAGTCTGTGCTCTTCGAGCTCTTCCATAGCGACATTCGGGCTCGTGTAGTACATCTGCAATATCTTGATGAAGTCCGTGATGGTGAGCATGCCCACGACCTTCTGCCGCTGAGAGTCCCATAGAGGCGCGGCACGGACGCCTGTTGGCAATGTTGGTATTGGTAAGGGCTGTTGGTGGCCAACGTAACACAAAAAACATTAAATAAGTATTGGTCACCAACTCAAGCTAAAGGGAAATAATCCTAACAATTGAATTAGTTATTTTCATGTTGTTATGTGAATTTGTTAAATGTATAATTATAAACTTCTTATCTGACATTGCGCTATAAATCTAATAACTTCTGACGTTTTTATTATATTCGTAACTATCAACATACAATCTCCACCTAATGGAAGCATGTGTATTAAAAGATAAACAAATATCGTAAAATAAACGAAAGAATTATATAAATACAAACCAACCATATGAATAATTAATTGGATAATTAATTATAATTATTAAACAAACGTATAGGAGTGTCAGAACACTAATAATATGATAATCCTATTATATTACATAGTACATGCGTATTATGTGAAGCCTTTTCAAAACGATAACCCAAATAAGTGGCGTGTGAATCGGAGTTTACATTTCTGTACGTCACCGTACGTCCGATGAGGCTGAAAGGTTCTCGAGTGGATACAAAGCACCACCACCGGCCTCCAACGAGATGGATGGACGACCTGATAAAGCGGAACGGACCTTTTGGTAATCTATGGGGGAGGCCTTTGTTCAGCAGTGGGCAGCTTTTGGCTAATGCCATATACAAAGTACTGATTACTAGACAAAGTAGTAAATTAGTAGACAAAGTATTGTTTTTTTAAATATTTTTATTTAAGTTATACCAAACGTTGCAAAAATAGGGTAAACTCTGGGAACACATTCGTATGTTGATCGATAGCCGACTTGGTGCTCCAATGCATGATGAACGATGTGATAGTGATTAACTGAAAATATAGCGCCCATGATAAAACTGGTGGATAGTGACAGCCGTAAGCTTGCTATTGCTCTTTATGTCAGTAGGTTATTGGACTGATATTTCTTTATGGCCTCATGAAAAAAAATCCAATAAACAGAGCTGATTAACAAAAACAAAATTTTTAAAAGTTTCAAAAAATATGCTAGCCTGTGACGTCATATGTTCCGAGCGTCATTCTATTCATTCTATTATGAGCACTCCCTCTCAAGCCCCACCCAAAACTGTGAACGCTTTTAAATTATAACTTTACTAGTCGATTTGAATTATTTTTTCAATATACAAATTAAAATGAACGAAAAATGATTACTAATTTTCGTTTATTTTAAATTTTCACTAAGCCTGTTATTTATAAATCAAAGACTTACTACCCCATTATACCCGCCAATAAACTTATTCCAGACATATAATAAAAAAAATTGTTTTTGGGGACCGTGTGTGTGACCGTTAGTGAAATAAGATCTCATATAACAAATACCGAAGAAAGACATCTATAAGTATGCTTTTTTACGAAGACTGATCGCGGTAACCCACGACACTTTTGGGAACCAATTTCTGTTTCTATGCTCGAAATGAATTCTATACTTTGCAATGACTTTAACACTATGCATCTTTAGTTTGGTCTAATTTTTCCTTAATGCCATTCATCATCATCGTGCCCTTGTCCGAATTTATTTCGGGTTGGCGCAATTTGTCTTTTTACTCTAGTGAATCGTGTTAGCTGTCACATCATTATTGGCGCCCTTTTTTATCATATCCGCCTTAACACAATATATTATCCAGTTTTCGTAGGCCTTCTTCTATCCTTCTTTTTATAGTAATCCTCATGGATCGTCCGCCACCTGGGGACGCAGTAGGGTATATCGGGCTCGTACCGATTAAAAATTGCCTTAACTTGCCCTATAATCAGCCTCATGGCCGTCCACGAGGTCCGTGACAGGCCTCCCTCTACCCTACTATCCCTCCACATTCATATTCATCACTCTTTTAGTCACATCCGTTTCATCTCTTTGCATCACATGCTCATACCACGACAAACGGTTCCCTTTAATTTTTTTGTCACTAGCTCCATTTCCCTAATCCCATTATTCTGTATTATTAACGTTCTAACAGTTCTCAGCGTGTCCAACAGAGGTCGGTAAGGCCGTTTTTTACTCTACATTTACAGTACAGTACAATCAGTGCAGAGGAACACTTTTAAACCTAATGTTTTTAATAATAAGGGTGAAAATTATTCAACCGCCGAAATTAAAGTGTTGACGTAAAATTGGTGGTTAGTTAGGGCCTAGATGTTTTTGTAGAGATGTAAATCCACAGTTCGCCGCAGTTTTTAAGTATGTAATAAAGGCGAGCATTTTGCCACAAACGGCTAATAACTGCTCGACCTGGGAGTCGAAACTTCACGCTCAGCGGTCGAAATTATGACCACTAGTCTAATGAGGTAGTTTTATTAATTGAACGTTGTCCTATGACAACCGAGGCCCACCAGCTGACAACAATTTTATCCTTCTAATATCGGCATTACTCAGACATTGGGTTATGAAGGTCGGATGGCAGTCGCTTCGTGTAAAATACTGGATATTCATCCGCATCTGGATAGGACTGAAAGCCGACCCCAGCATGGTTGGATAGGTGGGTAATGATATACCTACAGTTTAAAAAATAATTTAGGACAAGGGCAGGACTATGGTAAACTGTGTAGACATTTTGTCTACGACCCACTTTACATAGGACTATTTTAGCGCCAACGATCGAAAATAGATACTAGTCTAGCGCTAGACTAATTTTAGTGTAGTTATTTTGAATCGATATTTGCAGATGGTGTTTTTAAAACTACCTCATTGCTGATCACTAGCGCAATAAATCGCGTATGTGGTCCTAGCTTCCATTCCCAGTTGATGCAATGAATTTTAATTAGAAAATTATCTGTTGCAGCATCTGTTCTCTGTAGTTTAATTATTTGGCAACAGGCTCGCTAATACAAGTGATACCTACATACATCCACCTTTCGGAGATTACAGTATATTTTATGTACTTTTTAATTAAAACGGCACGTCGGACCAACATCGTCTGAGTCAGTAAACATATAGATTAAATTTTAATAACATGGAAAAAATCCTTAAAATTAGGGTTGCCCTTAATCTATGCACCCAGTCGTCTGTTTGAAACTCATTTAAATAATTATTTTTTATAGATAACCTCCTTAAGAAACAATACAACCACGCGGTGGAGACTGTAAGCCTATTTAAAGGGGATTAATGTAAAACCGTTAAGTTCAGCGAACTTCTTATCCTCAATTCTTATCATCTAATAATAGCGGGATGATAAATCTTTCAGATTAAATTAATAATCATAATTAACATAAAAATCGGTAAATATAAAAATAATTGTGTTTAATTTGTTCGTACCAAAAATACAAGGGCCATGGTGCACTTTCAACGAATCAAGTTATCAAACCCGTATTGGTAACAAATCATGGAACGATATACACCTTGGTTTCCATGGCAACACGGCCGTATTGTTTCTTATGGGGTTCGGCCGAACATTGCAAACACCACAGCTGTATAAATAAATCAGAAATTTTACATGATCAGTATTGTTGTATATAATCATTTCGCTTTGCAACATAAACGCAATGGAAATCGCTTGGGTATTACTAGCATAGAGAAAAAGTCGCAACGCTTAGTCATACATTCGCTCACAGTATAAGGTTATGTTGAGATGGACACAAGGTGCCGACCATTGGTACAGACTAGGTCAAGGTGTCACAAATGATTGTCTTTACATAAATCAAAAAAATATTGACACTAGAATTCTCTATAACTAAGGTTAACATATACATTCGAAATTCGAACAAAAATAACACTGACTAACAAACAGATAAAAACGACATTACTATCATGAGCAAAATATATATTTATATCCTTAAATCAGCTTTAACATTGTGTAAACTAACCTGGCATGTTGCACTCAACATGATAAAATGTCTAGTCTCCACGGAGGTGAGTACGCAAACAGTTTTTCACACACTGACACTGACCGTTATAAACGAGAGCGAAGAACGCCTTCTTCACCAGGAGTTGCGTGTCAAACACCACCAGCTTCGCTGAAGTCGGTATCAGGTCGTAGCACTTGTGGAACTTGAAGAACTTAACGAATATCTGGGACTCATCCTCCTCTGAAATGGGCATAATTAAAAACTTAGTAATTATGTACATTCAAGCATGCTTATTGTATGGCCACGCGGAGATTAAATACGGTATGACTCATTTTTGAAGCCTATTTATAACTTCGTAAAACACTAACATACATGATGTATGTATATTTGCCACACAAACTATCACATTTGTAACGCCATTGGATAATTTTAACACGGCGATGATAAGAAATACTTTAGATTTCCTATGTGTGCGTTCAAGTGGTTTTGTGAAAGGAATTATGTTAAAATTAAGGAAAATTTGTTGTTTCCATGTCTAAAGGATAAACAAAGGTTAGATTATAAGCGAAATAATAGTTTTTTATCATTACGAAAATGTGTTTTGTACCAGTCGCCTGTTTGAGTAAAACTTATAATGTAGTGAATACAGATAAGTGCGACTACAGCATGGGTAGTTATCGTTATATTATGATCATACTATAATATCAAATAAACTTTCAAAATAAAAACGATTAATAAATATATTTTTATTTTAAAAGAGCTCTAGCCCTAGTGTTTATACCCTTTGTTATGGGGAACCCTACAAACAGGGAGTCAGGCGAGGGAATCGAAACTTAACCGCTACGACAAACGTTCAATCGAATAATGATCAAATGATTCCAATCGATTGTAGGTACAATGCTACAACTTTGGAACTATATTAAGGCTTTGTTTAATATACATCAACGTAGCATAGGCATTACAGGACGCTGTTGCTAGACTGCGGCCATATAATAATGTTTATTACTCAAAAAGCTTGAAGTAGTATGTATAATAAATTATATAATAAATGCATATTGATTCACGCCTCGGAAATAGCAGAATGTCCAAATTAGACCTACCAAAATTATATATGAAACAATACAAAACAGTCTAGACCAGTAGTTGGCTATAAATAGAATTATGCTAGACAACCAAATACTGAAACATCACCTAGTATTTGCACGGGGGTAAATATTTGGGCACGGGGCTCTCGGGGTTAGGTTATTGTCCACCACGCAGGCCTAGTGCGGATTGGCAGACTTCACACGACGGGTCCGGTGAGAAAAACTTTCAGGCATGCAGGTTTAGTCCCTATGTTATCCTTCACCGTTTCAACGAATACGCACATGTTTGCGAAAAGTCAGAGGCCTTGGATTCCAATTTGAGACCCGCGACTTGGCAGTTCAATAGTCATAACTACCACTATCACTACTACTAGAGTAATAAATAATACTAATAAAATATTTATCATAAATTTTCCTTCACACATGGCTGATTACATTGTTCTCGTGTTCCTAAAGATTTGTTTTATTTTTAATTTACACCGTTTTTATTTTCTTTATACTATAAGTATTTTATTATGACTGTCTAGAAAGACATAGATATAAATATATATTATCCAAGACTTTTTATAGAGATGGTATCATCATCAACCCATATATGTATATACTGTCCCACTGCTGGGCACGGGTCTCCTCATCTCTCTCATATTGAGAGGGCTGTAGTCCACCACGCTGGCCTAGTGCGGGTTGGCAGACTTCACAAACCGTCGAGAAAAATCTCTAAGGTATGCAGGTTTCCTCACGATGTTTTCCTTCACCGTTTAAGCCAGTGATAATTAATTATTAATACGCACATGAATTCGAAAAGTCAGAGGTGCGTGCTTCGACTTGGCAGTCCAATGATCATACCGCTAGGCTATCACTGCTATCACTGGTATCAAAATAGTTTTTTTAAATTATTTAAATATAAAGGTGCTGCCAAATGTAAAAAATGTAAAAACCTATACCTAAAGAATAATTTATAGTCACATCCTCCTCCTCCGAGCCTTTTCTCAACTATGTTGGGGTTGGCTTCTCGTCTAACCAGGTGCGGCCGAGTATCAGTATTTTACAAGAAGTGAGTTCCATCAGACCTCCACAGCCCAATTTCTGGACAATACCGATATCCTGAGGATATACTGGTTGTCAGGCTTTTGGGCTTCTTGCTACCACTAATGATTGTTATAGGTTTTCGCATGACAACCGGGACCGATGATTTACGTGCTCTGTCTCTCTTCTATCTGGATCTCGATGTGTTAAGAATATCACCTATCCACAGACTTACCGCGACTAGCGTAGCTTAACCTTGGAGATCGGTTGATCAGCATATAACATAATAGCTACGAGCTCCTCCCACTAAATTTATAGTCACATGTTTAATAATATTATTATCTAATTTCCTAGGTTATAACAGACACTAGACAGTTATCGTTATAAGTTCAATTACGAATAATAACACCCCGGTATCTAACCTACTTATTTTTATTTATGACTGGCTGTAAAACTTGCAGCACAGTTAAACATTTACAAAAAAAACATTGTATCGTGACTCATGTAAGGGTTACGCCGAAGCGTATACTAGTACAGACGTAGAATAATTTTCAGCCATCAGCCTCAATCTGAGAAGAGCCCCTTGCCCAGCTGTGGGATATGGGTTGATGATGCATGACGATAGTGTTTTGACTTATTCGAAAAAAATATGAGTAATTAGTAAAGTACATTAGATACGCATAGATTGCGTAGGGAAAAACAAATGTCACTACACTAGCCTCACTAAATATTCACTAAATTGAAATATAAAAAAAAAAAACTGACAGACACCAACAAGAGGACCAGTATGAGACACTGTCATGATACTGTATGGGCTGTAGAGACTATGATTCTCTGAATTTGGTTACATTACTTGTCAAGGTTCAGCTAGGAACTAGCGCCATCTAGTACCCAAAAATTTAAGTCTATTTACAGATATAAATTGTCATTTATCATTTTTTTATGTATTTCGATTGTTCTGTTCTGGAACCTTAATGATTACAGAGTGCAATTTGCATTTTGTGTCTAGTAATAAGTACCAATTAACTCGTTCAATGTGCACTGGCCATGCAAACGACGAGTGTTTACGTTGCACAATGTTGTATTATACTATGTAACGTATTATGGTTTTTTCAGAAAACCATAGGTAGGTACCTACATGGATCGTCTGATCGCTTGACGCTGGCCTTGTCTCAACGAGAGGCATCAGCTCATAGTCCACGTCAGTCTAATGGAATCATTGCTATTTGTGAGTGTTTTATTACGTATTTCTCAGAAAATAGAAATCTAATTGTAATAATTCTTTACTGGCTTGAGTATCTTACAACTTAAGGTGCAGTTTCATCAAAATCGGTCAATAATTTCCAAGATACCGTTTGTTAAGTATGTACCAATAGATGAACGCATCGTTGTCATAAAGTTGAAATAAGTTTACAATTATTATACATAAAAATAAACGTGACACGGACAGTAAGTAAGGGTAACCCTTCATATGATGAACAGCTATATAATACATATATTTTGTAGCTGAAACAGCTGTTTACCTTATCTTCCGGTAAATATCAAGCTTTTACAAATAACGTGAAACGACTCCCATATTTTATTAAACTTTAAATTCATTGGCCATATTCATGTGGAATTATATTATGCAAACGTTTTTATGCTCACCACTTTTATTATGTTCAAAAAGTGGGGTAAATTTTACTACTTTCGATTAAACTACAGTGGATCCTAAGACTAAAAAACCGGAAAGTGGGTCAAATTTAACTTGAAAAAATCCATTACAGACAACAGGACAGGTGAAAGTAAATAAAAGCTTGTAAAATCATGTCATCAACCCAAACTGTCAAATTTTTTTGATAGATTTGCAACTAATACAAAACAATTGGGAAAATTTGACAGTTTTGGATAGCTTGACCTGCTGGCGTCAGTACATACCTAATACACTGATGATTTAACAAACTGCCTTGCAGTTTGGCAGATGTAATTTTATGAGCCCTGTAATTTCTTTTTTTCAATAAATTAAAAAAAAAAAAAAAAAAAAAAATTTAGAAAAATAAAATGGCATATATTTATATTGACTATGGTGTTAGCGCTTAGAAAGATTTTCTAGTCAAGATTATTCTGCCCGTGTTGGCTCAAGATTAATGTAAGGCAGTGTGAGATATTGATAAGAAAAAATATGAAATAACAGTCATTATGTCTTTATTTTCAAGATTTTATCATTGCGACTTTGGTGCGTGTCAAATGCGTTATTATTTGATGACGTTTATGACCAATCTATTTTTAACAGTGGGCCCTTAGTGACCGAAATTCGACCTTTTTAAGTTTTGATATTATAGAGGCTCTTTGGTCTGTAAGGGCACTTAAAAAAATACGTATTCACATAGATGTATTTGACATTGACAGCATGACCGTAGTAACCAATGAATGTTTAATTTTAATTTATGTATTTGTACAAATTATGTATTAATTTTAGCTTTCTGCACTCCTTCTCCATATTAACTTTAACTATGAAAATACTCGCACTCCTCCGTGCGCGAAATATATATTAAAAAGGGGTACAAAGTTTTCTATTCGCGTATTAATTTAATTTTAAGTATAGATCAACGTAAAGTACTTAATACAAATTGACGCTGAATTTAAGTGCAGTTTAAAATACAATTACAAATTCTATAAGCGATTGTGAACTCAGTAGAATGCATTTGAATTATTTTAATTCATTGTAATATAAGGTTCACACACAACTCGTTTTTTTTACAAGTAATCTTCATTGGCGGATCATGTTGCTAAAATGGTGAGAGGAGGCGACTAAAACAAAAGGTTTTGAAACACAAAACAATGCTAATACCTACATTGAATTACCTATAACAATTACGATTAACGACTCATCACGGCTTATAATTAATCAACGGAAGTGAAAAGTAAACAGTGTAATGTAATACGGATGTTATAATTAACGTTACAAATATTCTGTGGCGTTCACTGTTACACCCGACACGACACATCCCTAATGGACATGTTGTACAGGTGAACGCAATATGTCCGTGATTTCATCAGAGGAAAATATCTTCATATTGATGAAAAATGGAGAAGTCCGGAATCCTTGCTAGCGAAGTAGAGGGGTCACAGGCAACGTGTCAAGCGTTTTTTTTTGTTGTTGTAATAGAAGGATGATTCCGGTACGGTGGGCCCCACAGTAGGTGCCTAAGGAAAGTTTGGGGTAAGCCAAGTAAACGCTGGCGAGATGATCTGGATGCTTTTTTTATAGATGACTGGCCGGCTAAGCCACATTTAGAAAATTTGGAATATTTAGAGTGAGAAATTTGCCTAGCAACAGGACAAAGCTCTACACACCCTAAAAGTGATTCCGTTAACATAATTATCTTTATTGTATAAATTGTTGATATTAGTGGTGCAAATTCTAAAGCGGATTATTAAATTAGACTGCAACTAGCCATTTATGACTTCTAAATAGTCCACGACATATAAACTTCATAGTTTCGTGTACCTACCTGCGGCTTTACAATTTAGGACATTTAAACTTGAAACTTCTGAACTCGCCCCACGGAGAGCTCTAGTGAGAACCGAACTTTATTGTTCAAAAGTTAGTAAGTAGCTGGTTCATAGCTCAAAACGCAAGTTAGGTCACACAAAGACATGCCTCACACACTTATATTATTCATACTTATAGTTATTAACTTGTAATAATTCATACGAATACCTATGACAATCGTTAGTGGTAACCAGAAGCCTAAACACTCTAACAAACTGTCTATCCTCAGGATATCGGCAATGCCCAGAAATCGAGTTGCGGGGGTCAGGGTCAGTCGATTCGTGCAGTCAGCCTCATCTGGTTAGATAGTCACCCGACCCAAACATGTTGGGGAAAAGTTCAGGGGATGATGATGAACTTGTTATAATATGTAGGTACGAATATAAGGTAGTAGGTATATACGAACTATTTAGGATATTATATACACGATAAGATAGATACACACTAAATTTATACAGATTGGAGTTCTGGAATCGGATAAATAATTGAAATCGGTTTCGGTGAAATCGGTGCGCAAGTATAAGTGATATTGGAGCTATTTTTTAAATTTTATAATATTTTGCCTGTATAAATAGATGAGAAGGAAATAGCATACTACTGCTGTACGATTATATTGAGCGAGGTGTTGGAAAGGTAATGACGCTCAGCGCCGGCGCCGCAAATGGAGATATTAGGGCTGGCATTCAGAGACTATTTTATGCGTAAGCTTCCTTGCGTAAGTTTTGTAACATTAGACTAAAATCCATGAAGCCGTGATTATACATGACTATATACTGCTTTTACTCAACATAAGCTAAGAGATTACGCTTTCCGGACAGGCAGGAGATGGACGAGGCCTTTGTTCAGCAGTGGGAGCACACAGGTTAAATATTTTTAAAAATCCAAGACAACCGGCTATATGATTTTGTAACATTAGACTAAAATCCATGGAGCCGTGACTATACATGATTATATACTGCTTTTACTCAACATAAGCTAAGAGATTACGCTTTCCGGAGCAGGCAGGAGACGGACGAGGTCTTTGTTCAGCAGTGGGACCAATCAGGTTAAACATAAAAAAAAATCCAAGACAACAGGCTGTAAGTACTGATTAGCAAAGTTTTTTACTAAGCGAAAACCGAATCCGTTTTTAATGACAAGGAGTCGTAAGCTGAAAATTGTCTTCATTTCTGAAAATTGGTTTTTGATCATATGAGACCAGTGCTGCGGATGATGCCGAGTTCTAGTTATAATGTGATATTCCAATTCTGATAGAACTATTTGCTTAGGTTAAGTAAAACGTTTGGGTATAATGTTCAAAATTCAATTTAGTAGACCAATAATTTCGTCCCGGAAATCCTGATTTGAATGAAAATTTAAGTATTATAGCAAATCGCGGATAAAAACAAGTAGTAATAAAATTGTTTTCCGGCAGATCAATAGATAAAAAATCGTCAGACGAAAGAATCCCCGAAAAAAGTCCGTTGCTATCCAAATAATATTGAATAGATGTTAGATGCGGATATCTATTTGTTTATTTACGATCATTGCTAGTGCGTTGCGCACGCGGCGCTAAGGTCGTGACGTCAAAAGAAACCTCAAGTGACCGTATTCGCGTGGTCGTGCTAATGAAATCTATTTAGAATATTTCTTAAACGTTCGGTTGTTTTAAATTTGGATAGCAATGAAACCGACATTTTTCATTACCTGGTAAGCATCATTGCCGGTTAAACATAAACAAAATATGTCACTTTGATTGGTGATACTAGCGCCGAATTATACTTAAGAAACCGCTCCGAGGGAAAATATTTCATAAAGAAAGCTGAAATCCTGGTGAACGTAGTCTGTATTTACCTGCTCAGTAAAAAATGACCAAACGTCTATTAACCAAAAAAATAAGCTTGTTTGTGAAAATGAAAATGATGCACTTTTAGAAGACACTAATAACCTAGCATCATCACAGCACTGACGGACACAATAACAACAAAACGCAAACATCAACAGGTAGTTGCGCAGTAGGTGCGGTCGCGCAGCGTGGGTGACATAAACAAGCCGGCACCTTTGAGGAGCCAGTCCGCGAGGAACGCCTTCCAGGCGCGGCCGACGGCCTCAAACTCCTTGATGAGGTCGATGGAATAGACAGACTCTTCGTCGTCGTCGACGGCGAGCGCGGGGTTGTCCGAAAAGTAATGTAAGCGCAGCATGCGCGGGGCCCGGGCGGCGCATCGCCTGCCGCCACTCGGTGCGGCCCGCCGCGCCTCCCACGGCTCACTGCTAATTATACGCGCGCGCCAGCCGCGCCGGCCACGCCGGGACGCGACGAACTTGACACCACTAGCCGCGCTCGCGCCACTCCACACCCGCTGCTACGTCGCTTGGCCATCTGCCCCTTGCCAGCCTACGCCCACCGGCGTGTGTCAGACGAGATGCGACTATAATGCATCTCTCGTTGCTTTTCGCAGACTAATACGTCTTCGATGACGCATTTGCATTGAAAACTCGAGCTTGTTTTATTCAATTCATGTCACTAAAAAGGATTGTCTTTTTTAGGTATCTAAATACATTCGACTGCAACTTTCGAAAATGTTTACATTTAAATGAATTTAAATATAAACTACGGTTACTACTAAATAAAAAATACGATTGGTTTACTTTCTCGGATAAAATAGATTATCCGAAAAGAAATTCCGCGTCGACCCGAAATAATTAAGAAATAAGGACAGTGACATTCCTATAAACTAACATAGAACATTCCATCAGAAAAAATATTAAATTGTTAATATTGTGTGTCTACTAGATATAAAATAAATTGTAACAGTGACGGTGTGCATATCTATAAATTAAAGTTTGAATGTGTATGACGCGTTGTAGTCGACTGTCCTCCGCACTCTATGTTTAGAAAACTAAAAATGAGCATGCCAGTTAGTATACGGAAGCGCCGCTCGTCCGTTGATCTCTAGTTATAATGTGCAAAAATCTCATATTTAAAAACAGTAAATAGTTTATCTTCAGATCTAGCCATGTTTACTTTTAGATATTACTGTACTTAGTCATGATAATAATCACTTAATTGTGGGATAGATAAAATAGATAGAGATTGTCTAATCTGACATTGCGGGGCCCTCCACTTTACATCAATACAGGGTCTCCACCCTGTATTAATGTATGAATGAATACAACAATAAATTAAACCGCAGCCTATACTAGGCTAAAAAAGCACTATAAAATAAGAAATAAAAATTATAACCAAAAAATAATCAGCTCCCCCTAGAAGTTTATGAGCTCATCAATTAAATTTTGTATGGAAAGCTGTTGTATTTTTATTCGGTTATAACTATTTATTTTATAGTCGTATTGTACAATTTTTGCTTTGTTGTCGTTTTACTATAAATATATGTTTAGATTTATATTTTATACCTTGATACAAGTCCCGTTGACGCCGCTGAATGAGCATTGTATCCTATTTCATTACGAAACAAATTGAATAAAAAAACACACGAGCGTCACGTTACTATTGCTGTTATTGTAAAACAAAAACAAATTATTATGTCAAGAAAAAATATTGAATATAAACGTGACCACTACTTAGGAACACTATCAGAGTGGAGAGTAACTGCTGTGTCGACAATAAAAAATGGATGTATCGCTATCTAAACAATCGTAAAATGGTATACGACGAAAACAGCAATTTTTTATATTGTTTGAAAGATAAAATATAGATTACAACAATGTTCGCGTCTATTGGTAGCGACAGTCTTTGTGTACAGATGCCGCGACTTTTTTATTGAAAGAAGACGACAAACAAGCACACGGACCGCCTGAAGGTAAGCGGTAACCTTAGTTAAAGACAGCAGCCATACCAGTCACTAACGCGACGTCATCAATTCTCATGCTCAGTCATTTCACTGACTACAAATCGGAACACAAATGCTATCACATTACTGCTTAGCGACAACATTTTTGGCAATGCAGTGAATGGTACCACTACATTGCGAACTTAGGGGAACTCAAAAGCATGAGTAGGTAGAACCTACCATAAACCGTCTCTAGTCAATATTGAAGTTTCAAAGGGTACGGTAAGATTTACCATTATTTATTTATTTTAACAACCTACCTAACAAGTAATTTTAAGAATACCTGACAACTTTGCTTCTGACAAACGGAGGATAAAAGCAATTGTAATACGGAACAAAGTTCACTATTACGAATATCTGCCGAAATCGAAATTAAATAGAAATGGAAATATTTTCAGTATGTTTTTAATATTATAAAGTGGTTCTATTAATTTGCAAGTGGATGCAAATTTGCCCACCCGCATAAAACAAACCAATTTATACAATGTAATGGATGTGGTAAAAAGGCTAAGTAAATATAAGTCTGTTTGTTCGACGATTAAAAATTATATGTGTATATTTAAGTACAGGTGTAATATTTGTTTTATTTAAACAGGTAGCAAAAGTATGTACACGAAAATATGACGAATAAATTCAAAATGCTTAACGCGTAATAGGTAAGATGTTCTTTACAAATAAGAACCAAGTGTATATAAATGATGACAAGGTCAATAAATTTGACTAGATGCAAGCCTCTAGTATACTAGTATAATAATACTAGTCCTTATACTTGTATACTATAGTATACAAATATAAGTACCAGTATTATTTTCATCCAATTCTTTTCCTAGATTATTTTTTTGGAAACCTTTGTATGTACAGTCAGCAACGAAAGTCGCTGAACACAGCTAAATTTTTTTATTGTCACAGCTCCAGAACTTGGTGGTCTTTTCTACTAAGGTAACCTAAATATTTATGCAATTATTTCGCATAACCTTCGTAGGTCAGTAACTTCATACTTGTTAAAAATTATATTGAAGATTGCAACATGTTCAGCGACTTTCGTTGCTGACTGTACTTAATAAAATACTTTATTTTTTATTTAAACAGTGATAGCCTAGTAATATGACCATTGGACTACCAAGTCAAAGGTTAATTAAAGGCACGCACCTCTAAATTTTCGAAATCATGTGCATTAATAATTAATTATCACTCGCTTAAACGGTGAAGGTAAACATCGTGATGAAACCTGCATGCCTTACAGATTTTCTCGAAAGCTTGTGAAGTCTGCAATCCGCGGCCTGCGGACTCTAGCCTAATACCTTTCAGAGAGAGGAGACCCGTGCCCAGCAGTGGGACACTAAATTATGATTATTTATTTAATTTTGAGGTAATCAATAAAATATTTTCCAATCTTAAGGTTGCAAGGTTGGATCTGCAAGGTTAAGCTGCGCTAGTCGCGGTCAGCCTGTGACCATTCTTCACATATCGAGAACCTTCCGTGCCTTGGAGAGCACGTAAAGCAGTATGTTCCGGTTGTTATACGAACACCAATGACAATCGTTAGTGGTAGTCAGAAGCCCAAAAAGCCTGACAACCGGTCTATTCTCAGGGTATCGGTATTACGCAAAAATTGGGTTGCGGAGGTCTGATTGCAGTCGCTGCGTGTGGAAGCCGACCCAAATATATTTGGGAAAAAAGTTCGGAGAAAGAATCAATAAAAATATTTTACAGAAATGCTAATACATATAACCTCTGCTTTCTGACATTTACGCGAATATTATACATTGAAATACTTAGACTTACAGTCTACCCGTAACCATGAACGCTGTAATGGGTCCGAAACGTCGGTATTAATAATATCAATATAACGCGATAAAATCCGTAAAAAGTAGTTTTATTTCTACATAAAACCTTTTACATAAAGTACAGAAAAAAGAAAAAGAAATATAAAATGTCACGTCGAAGTATGTAGGTACTCAACATCGCTGTGCCATGGTGAATTTTGCAATGCTAATAAAATTCTTTAACCCCATAATAAACGCCGAAAGATTCGCCATTACTGGTTAAGTAATTACTTAATAGTATTTTTCTTATCCAGTTTCTCTATTTCTTGGTTATTTTTTGGAATCTTTTATATATGTACTTATGTAGACATAGCTATTAAAATGAAAAGGTATCTAATGGGTTGATTTTCGAAATCGGCCGTATATTAAAAATTAAAAAGTAGTTTTTTTGCAGTACAAATTAAATAGATTGGAATAATCGTGTAAGAGGTATGTAGGCTGGTTGGCATAGAATTTTTTATATATTTTTTTAAAATGGAAATTAATAAATTTTGTTTTAGATTGACACAAACATCCTCTTACTATTTGAGTGCCTTCCGTGTTACCCGTTACAATCTCGTAATTCCCAGGATTTGTAAAAATCTAGACTTAGTGCCCAACGTAGAAACTCTTGATCAAAATTTCATGCTTTAACCAATTTAAGCTGAGCGTTGTCTGTCAGTCGTGCGACTGCACGCTGACTGACTAGTCAGCTATAAAATAGATTGCCAGTTCTATTTTCTGTAAATTTATTGAAAGATTTGGTTGATGGGAAGGAGTAACTAAGTAAAATATATTTTAACTACTATTTCGCTACTATTTGTAATACCTACCTAATAATTATACTATTAAAGATAACAAAACGGAATTGGTTTTACACCAGGAGAGCCTGGTGCATTCAAAATATTAATATATCGTAAAAAAGAGTCTTGCTTTAAATACTGCACACATTTTTTCTGTTCCGCTATGTCCATCCTAAGGTTGTATGGAAGTAATCGCAGATAAGGCCGCCTATTGTATGTTTTTACGATCGAATGTACCCTGTTTGTTTGTTTTTATCGGTGTAATGAAAATAATGTTTATTTAAATAAATAAAATAAGTAGAACATTCTAATACTTACCTAAATCGGACATGCTAACTTTTTCCAAAAACGGGTCCGCAACCGGCAACTGTAATAAGAAATATACAGTTTTATTTCCACCAGTAATGATGACAGTAAAAGCACCCTGGGGTGACGACATAAAAACGTCCGCCAAGTGCGTATAAAAAACACATAAAGTTGTAGTCCCTCGTCAGGCAGCACCTAACAAACACAGGTACTTGTACACTAGATATCTATTGAATCGTAACTTTGAAATCGCGGAGAGTACAGCAACCTATTTTTATTAACGTTTTATCTCGTTTTATTTACAAACGGCTATCATTGCCTCCCTATCCTCAAAAGCAGTAGGCACCTGATTTTATGTACTTTTTTACTAACCATCATCATATCATAACCTACTCCATTATTGACTCACTCCCTCATTCAAACATGGATCCATTCTGCAAAGACTACCTTAAAGAAAACCTTACCAGAAACCTGTAAAGCCTGACACACTTCCTTTGGATATCAATAGGTAATGCCTAGAATTTGGGATGAATATAATTTCGTGTAACATATTACTATTCAGACGTATTTGTTTTTACTGGGGGCCAACCTTAATATTGTTGGCAATAGTCTAGGATAATGGCAATGGCCACCCATTGAAATTGTTACTAGGGACTGAAAGGTTGCTGTCATAATATAATTTGTTAAGAACAAGTGCCAATTGAGCGGCGTAAATTTGCGAGCGCTCGTCCATGAGAACCTTACTTAAATAAACGAAATCAAACTAGCTGCTTGAACATTTTAAAATCTGATACCGTGAATGATTTTGTCCTCAGTCAACCATTTGTGTGTACTGTAACTTTATTAAATCGCTTTACCATGTGTTCTAGTAAAAAGGCATAGTTTGACAAAATATAAAAGGGATTTTGGCAATTCTTCAATCGACAAAACCTTTTTACATCTATAAATACACTGAAAACTTAGTGAATCAGGGGTCGGCAGAAACTAGGGAACGACACTTGCTAAGATTCTTGCATAGGTAGATACTTCTTTTTCTTCATTCATAGATCTTGACATAATATGTACGAGCCGGTTGCGAGACCGAAAGGTTTTAAACATGCTCTATATAGAAATAAGAACTGCCGTTTTACTCATACATACATTTTAAAGCATAAAGTTATGTATGTATATGAATAAAACTAAGCTTAACGTCAAATAATGATTATTGATGTATATAGAACGTGTCTTACGTGTACTGAAATATCAAGACTGCAAACATTTAGAGATGTTCATAACAACTAAGTAATTGCATCAGGTGCATATAGATAGGTACCTCTCGATTGATTATTGTACATTAATGAAAGGGTACTTAGGCAGCCACTGGAGCCCATACGGCGCAGGTTTCATTGAATTGTTCCGCGGCATGGTGAATCGAGCATTATCGATTCGCGGCGCAGAGAATACTCAATTGTAGTTTAAAAAAAAAACTGTAGCTATGTGCGAGACTGCATCGCACTCGGGGACCTCAATAAATTCAATAAAATACTTTATAGCAGCGGTTCTTAAAATGGGTTCCGTGGAAAAGTCACTGGGGCTTAAAAACAAACAAACTTGGCAAACTTACAGGGCTGTTACCTAATTAATTTGCGATTTTTTTATTATTACTGGGTACTATTTTTTGGAAAACAGTCATCTGAAGCTTTAAAAGTTAAATAACTGCCGCTCAGAAAATTCAGAAGTGCATTGGTATTTATTTGCAATGCTGCAAACCTAATCTTTAAAATAGAAGTAAGGTTTTGGAATCAATAACGGCGCAAATATTTTGCTTCGTTGTTATTCTGGCGAGTGCCCGCGAACCGAATCGATATTTTCCAAGCCTGTTTTTCTTGGCATTTGCAATTGTCCTAATATTATTGATGCCATCCAAGGATGAACTTTATTGCACCGTGACAAAGAATAATATTAAACCAGGTGCAATTACTAGCTTAACAGTGACTTGGATATTAGAATACAATAAAACAAATCATTTTTTTTTCATCAAGCAATTACCAATGCTATTTATACATATTATCACTATGATGCCAGAATCGTAGCAAGTGTTGTTCTTTAGTTTCTGCATACCCCTATGGGAAAACAGCGTGAGTATATGTATGTCTTATCACTAGTTTATAGCGTCTCTTAATTGGGCCATGAATTACATAGTTATGATGACAAGATGTAAAAAACCTATGATCTATAGATGTAAAAAATAGTACCCAATGAAAGACTTAAACAAAACTCAAATACTATAACGGAAAGAAAATTTACAATGCGAGAAATGTGGAAAAGTTATAAATTTCAGTTAAACTTGACAGGGTGGGCGGCACAGGAACGGCATATAGTAAACTGTTACTTAGGAGACAAAACTGGCATGATTATGTAACTAGTGCCACTGTAGACTGCCAAGATAATCGAGAACTTACGTCTACTTAAAACTCACCCCTCGAGAGTCACGGAACAGTATAGCGGCATGATGAGGGTCGAGGAAAGCGTCCGAGGCTCGATGTCGGATAGTCGGCACGTGGCCTAACGACGAGCGGCGCTTCTCTGCGTCCTGAGATGTTGCCCTCCGCAGGTGAGCTCCTATGAAACAAACATATACACTCATTATTATAACATTTAAGGGATTCAAGCAGGGCGCTCAATTTCATGATGAAATTGCATATTTCGAGATTCAATTATATTTCTTTAGATATATTATGTAAGTAATATTTCAAGATACCTAGACTAACTTTAAATGCTGATAATCTGATTAAATTTGAAATTAAATAACAATAATTAAATAGATAATTTATTATCTAGTAGTCGTTACGGTCTCATCATTTTATTAATCATATTTATTTGCAAATAAACAATATTTTACTAATATTGCAAGAACTGCAAACAAGATATGAATTTGAAACCAGTTCCTGTCAGGTGCTACCTACAGGCAAAATCTTGAATCTCCCATCTATTTGCGACGGTGGACGCGGCGTTTAAAATGACTGCAGCCTTAGCATGTTATTAAGATGTATCTAAGCCAAATGGGAATGTATTGTTGAGAATTATAGGTTTTATACCTCCTTACTGGGACTAGGTATTAATCATAGGTACAGAGGTCAGCATATCAAGCTACCCCAATCTGTCAATTTTTTTTTGTAGATTTTCAACATTAATACAATATAATAAGGTTCATGTTCAATTGGGAAAATTTATACGTTTTGGATAGCTTGACCTGCTGGCGTCTGTACATCCAATCATCAAACTTACTTAAAGGTACTGTTTTATAAAACCTTTTTACCCACATGGCATTAAAAAATAATAAAAAATTCTTGGAATAAAACTTAATTTTAAAGCTATTGACAATTATAATTTAACTAGCAACCCGCCCCAGCTTCGCACGGGTGCAATATACATGTATTATACATATAAACCTTCCTCTTTAATCACTCTATCTATTAAAAAAATCCGTTGCGTAGTTTTAAAGATTTAGGCATACATAGGGATATAGGGACAGAGAAAGCGACTTTGTTTTATACTATGTAGTGATGATAGTGATTAAACACGACATTTCGAATGATTTGCATCTATAGTCAAGGGACAAGTTAGTGTAATTTTTTTTAATGCCGCTTTACACACGTAAAGCGGCATTAAAAAAAATAACACTAACTTAACTAACTAAACAAACACTTGTTTGAATTTAGATTTGAAATAGTTTTATTACAATGTGCAATATTCGCATCGTAAGAAAAGAAAAATAATAAATAAATAAAGGAGGTACATTGTATTTACCAACATAACGTTACGAGTGTTTCAATAGCCGTGTGGATAAATAATTGATTAGCTACGTTCGTATGCTTCACAGTGGTTTCCTGCATATGAACAAGTTGACATATTATCCTTATTATTAAAACATCTCCGCTTCTGGACAGTTGCAATGTAGCATTCGAATCGACGACGAACGAATGACAATGTATGGAAATGACTTTCGACAAACCGTTCATGTGATTCCCATACATATTTTTTCTATTCGAACGGTAGAATGTAACGTGTCTAAAGACAGCATACCTACTAAAGCTACAATTTTTGTAACTGCCCAATGGCAAAACACAGGAGGCCCTCCGGTTAATTCATTGGAGATCTCGGAGCCCGTGTGCAAGAGATGGTCGTGTTTTTAGTCCGTAGGAGTCCTACACAACGTTCATTTTTCCCTTTCTGAGAAGCGGAGAACATCTATGAGAATATTCATACGCAATAAAAGGTCCCGTGTAACTTGTAAGACACGTTTTTTCTAACCCAATACCTACGTCCCACTGCTTGCATAAGCTTTCATCATCATCAGCCCATATTCGTCTATAGCTGGACGAAAAAAGGCCTTCATGCGCAACATTATATTAATTGTCTTTATCTATGGAAATAAAAAAATAAACAACGCGACATAATGATTTCGTGACCGTATCGTATGTTATTGGTTTAGTTTTGAGATATAAATCTGTCATAAATATCCAATATGAATCTCATGTGATATAATTTTGTCATGTGACATAAACAAAGGTTGTAAGTACTGAAAATATACCGAAACCGTGACATTAAATGACATAGACGAATTTCTCTATATTCGCATATAAGATCGCGAGATGACCACAGTTATGTTGTTGGCGAAATTTTTAGAACGATCGATATTACTGCAATAGCTCAGTGTGACCTAACAACAATAAACTATGAGAATACAATTTAATTGGAGCTATTTATTATCCTTGAATTAACTTTTAGAGATGAGAACATTGAATTGCATTCGTAAGAGTTATTGTACTATAATATAGAAATATTATAGAACATTAGATTTTTCGACCCAAATGGTGAGATGTCGTGAGATTTGGCTTAACTCCATTTGGTTCTACCGCAATTTACACAGTTTCTTGAGAAAAAAACGTGATATTTTGGTGATACCCCTGTCCCCCCCTCCTCCACGACCACGTGAGATTAGATGAGATTTAGCTCGACCTCTTGCCCCTCTAATGCCTCACGTAATTAATGCACGTCTCTTAACGTAACACATACATTCTTCCTATAAAACTAGAAATAATAAATTTATAGATGTTATTTATTAATTGTAGGTAAATTAAATATTTTCCTCTAAATAAATCTTTGTGCTAAGTCACAAAAGGTCGAGAACATAAACTCTTGAAACCTAATTGTGGTTATTCCTCGTAAAAGGTAAAATATTTTACAATAATACAAAGAACATAATTTTTAAAACATTCTACCTAGTTGCATATGAACTTCTATAAATATACTATATATAATATAATCGTAAAGGACCTGTGTCTGTGTATTGCAGATATTTAAAAAACAAGTGTATAAACGTGTCCGAACCCAAAAAAAAGTTATTTTTGGAATTCTTGTATGTTTGTTACAGTTTGGCTCAAAAACTTCTGAATAGTTTTTATTTTGTTTTGTACTATTGTAATGCATTAACCAACTTAAAAACTGGGTTACGTCTGATCTCAATTAGTTGAATAGATCCTGACGCAGATCTAGATCTCTCCGTTATATGCAGACCTATAGAAAGAAGAGATCATCACTGTTGGTTCGTAATTAAATAAACCAAATGTCCTTGTAGCTTCTTCCTCCACGGGAGCGTAGCCGCGCCAAAAACAAGTTTACTATAAAACAGTTTTTCGAAACAAAGATCCAACATTTTAGCTTAAAACTGTCTTTTAACCAGCATCTAGGTGGTACAGAAAATTTAAATGGATCTGGAACGATTTCGTGCATTTATACGTATTCAGTGTTTACTCAAGGAAAGGAAACTCATCACAATTCCAAGTACTTTATAGTCAGTAACAAGGCAGCTTTGAGCAGTCGTATTTACCCGTTTTTACTTTACTAACTGATCTAATATATAATAAATTTCACTCCTAAGGGTCGTAGAGTGATGATAAAATACCCAAAATCCTTCCTCAAGAATTGGGCAATCAAATGCAAAAATTTTTGATAGTATCGGAAATTGCCGCGTTCAAACAAACAAAAATACTCTTCAGCTTGATTATACTCGTTTTAGATTAGACAAATAACTCGTATTAGTCAAAATGTGAACTGTTTTTATCTATGGTATGATAAGATCTCATGGCTAAGTAATAACTCCGCTGATCAACTGGCCAATGCGCGGTCTGTCTGTGAATGGGTGACTATTCATTCTTCACACACCGAGACCCCTCCGTTTGGTCCCAGACGCCATACGAACGCCTATGACCGATCGCTAATGGTAGTCACAATCCCAAAAAGTCTGACAACCGGTCTATACTTAAGATATCGGCGGTATTTTCCATAAATTTAAAGAGAGGTAGGGGGAGTATATAGTGGGAGTAATTCCACTCAATTGGAGCTGCCCGACTGAGGAAGTACCTCCGCCTTGCAGAAAATCGAAGTAAAATAACACTGCTTTGAGCTGTGTTGTGTTTCTTACAGAGGGCAAGGTTGCCAGTGCTCTACGAGGCAACGTTGTGTTGGCAGCTGGGAGACTTTGACCTTGCCAACCCAACTATTTCTATTTCGTTTTACAGGGTCGTAAACGCGCAAGTGATACTCCTGGTGTTGCAAGCGTCTATAGGTTGAGGTAACCGCTTACCATCAGGTGGGCTGAGTGCTTGTTTGCCACCTTACTATTAAAAAAAAATGGATTGGGGAGGTCTGATGTCCATCGTGTAAAATACCCTTCATCAGCTGCATTTTTTGAGACTGGAAGCCTTTTCTTTTTTTTAGGCTTAGCGTGTGGAAAATCCCTCATGGACTTCCGCTGCCCGGGGAGGCGGCGGGGCGTGTCGGAATCCACCCAGAGTGGGTGACCTACCGACTAAAAACAACAGTGTTCCTTCTCGTACCTGCTGCGTCGGGGGCTACGGGAACAGAGTATTCTTCAGCGAGGAGACTGGAAGCCTTTTTTTTTAACGTATGGAAATCCTCATGGACTATCCACCGCCCGGGGAAGGCGGTGGGGTGTGTCGGACTCCACCCATAGGGGGTGACCTACCGACTAAAACCATACGGGTGTTTCGCCTCACCACTTTTTGCTGGGGTTACGGGAGCGAGAACATTCCTCCGCGACCCCAGCAGTAGGAGACTGGAAGCCTACCCCAACGTAGTCAGGAAATGAAAAGGAGGGCCCACGTTATCATAGGTCATACTTACCTCTTTTTTATTTTGGTAAACGTTGTATCACGTTAAGCAGGGCTAATTGCTACGGCTTAGTGGCTCGTTAAAATATCTAATTGACACCAGACGTGTGATACAACAATTGAGTCGTTTAATTAGGTCAATTTAAATTGGCAAAAATTTATTTTATTAAATAATTGAATAATTTCCCAAACTAGTAGTACTAAATTCAGTTCTTTAATTAATTCGAGGATCTAAGTCTTTTACAGATTTTCTTGAATTTTTATCAGATTTGCTTCGCGAGCTTCAGGTAGTTTCGAGTTTTCAGCTCGAAAGCCAATTATTTTTATAAGTATTTCAAAATAGAGAAAAAAATACAAAACTTCTACATAGAAGATTTAAAAAATCATCGATTTTGCAGTAAAACCTATAATTATTTCTCTTTTTATGGCTCCTATTTAATCACATTGAAACACAGCCTATGACTGCTGGAAGGTTGGGACGGGGTCCAAACAAAATCCCCCATAACAAGCCAATTTGGATAAAAATATGGTCAATATATCTAGGAAACAACCTATTTGTATTGTGATTTCTCATAAATTAAGCTAAGATTTATATTGTTGTGTTGCCATCACCCTCCCAGTCAGCCTTACCAGATGCTGCTGAATATCAGTATTTTACACGAATCAACTACCATCACTCTTCCACAAAATAATTTCTGGGCAATACCGATATCCTAAGAATAGGCTGGTTCGCAACGACGGCAGCTTGACCTTGCAGATCGGTTTATAAGCGTAGTTATTACTTAGCTACGAGCCCCTCATTTACATTCTTCTAAAATATATAAATACTGTACACTCAAGTACTTGCTTACATAAATATTTCTCAAAAATCACTACACCGCATTTTTTTTTCATACATCTTGAAAATTGGGTACCAGATTATTGGCTTATTTGTGTCAATAATAAGTTCAATTACGTTAGACAGGAGAAAAAACAACAATAACAATATATGTCCATTTGTATGACGGTCAACCCGTACGAAGCTGGGGTGGGCGACACAACAAACATTTTTAATTACAGTAATCGTGTCACATACTGTGCCGCGTACATTCTTGCTTGTGCACATTATAAATGCTTATCTCGATGAACAAATCAATTTACGATTGCCATTACTTTATTGTGTGATAAGTATAGAAGCAATCAAATTATTTTTAATATAAACCTAACCACAAAAGCCAATCAATTTATATTTTACACGCCACATTAATTTCTACTGAGTTTTGTGCTATTCAACCTCGTCCGTTTAATCTCAATTTTAATCGAAATCTTTCTTCAAATAATTATTTAAAAAAAACGTTGAATTTAAATGGTGTAATGTTATATTTAGCATATAGCGTGCATTGGCAGATTGCCCAAACTTGATTTTTGTTAGCGAACGTTTCTTTAAGCAGCAACAATCTTTTAAAAGTCCATAGTCATCATTATTAGAGGTTTATCAAAACGGTCACGGCTCGCCAAGTTCCGCAAGTGCAGTTGCTTTACAAAATAGCTTACTTATCAATACCACACAATCGGCAAAAATCCTGCTTACAAGCCGAGCGTTAGAAAATTTCTGATATGATGTCGAGGTTGTATAAACCACAATCAATTATTGGTTATTTTTGGCATTAGGTTGGGACTATATTTTGATTTATTTTGATTGTGATACTGGATAATAAAGATGGTTTATACAGAAATGTTTAGAATTGTTTTATTATTGAATGATTGTTTCAACATTTTCAAATGAGTTCATTATTTTTCTTGTAGACTTATACCTTTAAAGTACTTGGAATTTGGGACGAAGCACAACTTCATTAGTAATATGGGACAAACTAAGATTTTTTTGGAATGTGGCACAAAACTCAATGGGCCAAACGAAGAATAAATCTTGATTTTACGTATCGCTTAGCTAAGCGATTTTTAGTGATAAAGTGGCTATATAAAGTGGCTCAAAAACTATAAAAGGTTACAGCACACGAATTATATTAATATTTATATAACTAAGCCTCCACAGAAATTGTTAGATAATAAATATTGCCTATTATTGGTAACTATTAAAGAAGCTGCATGAATCCAGTGTAAAAAGACATAAAACAAAGGCTTTGAAAAACTGATATAGGTTTTTTTTTTCAGCTCTAGATAGAATGATTTGTCATTTAAAAAAAATCTTTATTTGTGTTGTAACGTTAATAGAAGTCCCACGACAGATCATAGAGCACGAGAAAGCAAATATGGTTTTAGAATGACCCATAATGGTTTTCCGCATCATAAAAAAGATAACATAGAACAGAATAGAATATTCTTTATTGCACACCATGAACAAATGCCAAGTACATGTTTAAAAATCATAGAATGGTACAGAAGCCAGCAGGTCAAGCTATCCAAAACTGTCAAATTTTCCCAATTGAATATTAACCTTATTGTTTTGTATTAAAGTTG
The DNA here is from genome assembly GCA_964056405.1 of Acronicta alni. Lineage (NCBI taxonomy): Eukaryota > Metazoa > Arthropoda > Insecta > Lepidoptera > Noctuidae > Acronicta > Acronicta alni. The sequence continues at coordinate 6,960,493 of OZ043913.1, forward strand.
GAAATCAATCAAAGAAATTTGACAGATTGTGGTAGCTTGATGTGCTGGCCTCTGTACAATGTTTTTATCGCTAAAAGCGACATGTTGAATGATGGAACATTGAAAACTATCAAAATAGTTCGATAAAACGACATTATCAATAATATACCTTACACCTTAGATAGATAGATCATCAGAACTAACTTCTTTATTACACATAGATCTCAAGATATATTTTTGTGCGTATGTAGGTTTTTTTATTAGAAAATGATATACTTATCTAGTTCAAGCAAAGGTGTCTACTATATCTACTGTTTGGATGCTTGTATCAAATTAAATAATCTTTGACTTGAAAAAAAATAACAAAACGCTCTATATTTAACGATAGGTCAAGTTAAACATAAGACCATACAAAACAACTAGTCCGCCATCTTTGGGAACCCGCCAAATTCAATTTAGAGTGACGTTATTTTATTTTTCTTTTTCTTTTCAGCAAACCCTTTCATTTATTGTAACCCATATCATGATACTAGTTAAGAAAATGTTGTCCGCTACCTTTGGGCGTCTCGTGGGAGACGATTGATTTTACTACTCAAGTGGCAACGCTCAACAATTAGATTGATATTGCTTGTGTGATAAACTTGCACTACTTAGTGGAGCTATCCTCGTGTATGTTGGATGATACTATGTCAATACTTATCAGATCATCAATATTTTCAATGAAATTAGAACTAGTCACACACACACAAATTCTATTGATTGCTGTTCTGAAATAGATGCTCAACCACTTTTAAGCGGTTCTTCAAAGAATTTAAATAATTTAAGTTTATTTTAGCGAAGGAATAATTCTACTGCGGACAGGATTCGCACCCTTCTTTTGATTCAACACACCAAACGCTGTGACCACTTGTCCACAACGAATCCCACGAAACGAACGAACGAAAGTCGAAATTTGCCTTCACATTCTGAATTTACATTACAGACGGCAAAATTCGACCCTTAAGTGTCAGAAAGAAGTACCTACTTATGTTAATACTTTTTTCGCAAAGATTCGTGTTGAAGTGGAAAATCCAATTAAGGATGATCAAATGAGCAATAAAAGCCTGAGAGCTGTTTATGGAATATTTTTTTATCATTAAGCAATTATTAACTTTGAAGTCTTTATGAAGAACAGTCCCAGTAGGTAAGGTACCTACGTGCTGGGAACTGTTACCCTACTATAGACACTAATATATCGTCGGTGATACTACAATACAGCGTAAATAGCACTTTGCTATAAGGCCTAACTTTGTATTAAATAACATTGAAAATTAGGCCTTACAGCAGTGTTACTTACGCGGTATTGGAGTATTACCGACAATATTAGGGATACTCACCATCATGACAACCCCTTAATCTGTGCCTTAATCTATTTATACTTGGCCAGGTTATCTAAGGCCGGCTACCTTTCAGTGAAATAATTTTCATGGGCAGTCGTGAGGTAACCTGATATAAACATGCTAACACATATAAATACATACCTAGTTTCGAAACTCCACTTCATAAAAGGAAGCCTAATTAAGAAGGATATCATTATTTAGATGTATATATTTTATACCTACTAAAGGCCCACCCCGACTTCGCATAAGTAGATAGATAGTAAATACATCCCATGTGGCTCGCTGATAATGTAGCTATCTAAACGTGAAATAATTTTTAGAATGGGTTAAGTATTTTAGTAAAAACAAAAGAAAAACGCAACAGACAGATAAGTTTCGCATTTATACTGTTAAGTAGGGATTAGTTTAGACAAAAGCAACCGTCAATTATTGTGAAGTGTAATGTTTCCAAATTTACTTTGAGTTCAGTACAAACAGTTCGTGAACTAGATCATACATTTTAGAATGGAATAAGTATTTTTTGAGTTAAATACAGACACCAGCAGATAAAGCTATCCAAAACTGTCAAATTTTCCCAATTGAAAATGAACCTATTATTTTGTCTTAAAGTTGAAAATCTATCAAAGTAATTTGACAGATTGGAATAGCTTGATGAGATGGCCTCTGTACCTATTTTATCAGATCTTTTCTCTGAATAATTATTATATACTAATTGTTGCCCGCGGTTTCACCAGCATCCCAAAGAGCTATATGACACGAAAGGTCAATGTGACAGCATAACAGACAGAGTTACATTCGCATTTATAATGTCAAGTAGGGATTAGTTTAGACAAAAGCAACCGTCAAATATTAAGTGAAATATTTCCAAATTTACAGTTCGTGAACTAGATACGCAATCTGAACAAGACGTTTATCTGGGGACACGGCAGGGCCCCGCCAAGTCGAGCGCGAAGCAAACACTGCCGTACCATCCTTTACTGAAATTTGAAAAAACATTTCCCCGCATTTTCAGGCCCCTATTTGAGAACCTCTGGATAAGACCAGAACGCAGAAATTTTCGTCATCCAGTAAGCTATAATCACATACTTAAAATCCAAAATTTCAAGTCTGTAGGTCATTTAGTTCCGAAGTTAAGCGAAAGCAAAGTTTCGCATTTATGACACTCACTCACTCACGATCATCAAAATAGTACTCATGATCATCAAAAAAGTAATGAAATCTAGACAAAGTCGTGCCAAGTCTAAGGTTTCTTTACGCGATTTTATTCTCCTATTCCTTATCGGAATTGGAGAATAAAATGGCACCATCAATATATCCTATTTAAAAAAGGATAACGAATGCCATCAAAGACATCTTTAGAAAATTTAGAAAACATCACAACTCAAATGTTACGCTCAAAGACAGCTCAAATGATTAAAATGATTAAATTATATTTATTTCTGTAATTAGATCTTTTAAAGACACTTTTACAAGTCAATATTTTACATATTTTTTTAAGCTAGATGGCTCCGAACGCCGAAACAAACTCAGAGAATCATAGTCTCTTTTAAAGTCCAGACATTGTATAGTAACAAATATGTCTTACAATGTAGTGCAAAGTCTGAAATGGCCTATTGAAGAAAGAGCCATAGCGGCTTTGAGTAGACCAGTCCCAACTGACGGCACGCATGCATCAGTCATTGTGTAGCTCAACCATAATTTAGGGACCTAAATTATAAAAACTAAATAATTAAATATCCTACTTAGGCTAGGTTAGGTTGTTTTTTTTAATAAATACATAAACTCGATGCCAGTTTAAATTAAAACAAACCATTTTCTATTATAATTGACCACAACGCGTTGTGAATGTTTTTTTTTGGTAATTCCACTCTCCATCTATATTAATAAAGTTGTAGAGTTAATTTGTTGGACTTGGATCAGAATATGTTAAACATTACGACTCGACATTTAATTTTCAAACCATATTCCGAACTCAGGTTTTTGTTTCTATTAATATATACTTACTTTTTTTAAATATACGCGTTAATATTAAAATAAGTGACGTCATTAATTTAGACCTTGAAATAAACACAAACAAGTTTTTAGAATCACGTACTTATCAAAGTTCATTCGTATATAAAATGTTAATTACTATCCAAGAACTTGAACTGCTTTATTGGTCTTTAGCGCCAGCGAATTCCATTTTCATTTTCTTACCATTCCCAAATCTAACGAATTGATATTGGGTTTTTCTTTTTTAGGAAATTCTCAAGGTTTGATTCAAGCATACAATGCTTGGTAAATGGCAATACCTCGAAACATAAATTTTGTTAGCTACCTCATTAGCTACGTTTGTTGGATTCCCGGGTCGAGAAGTGTTTTTGGGTGTTCCTATGAAATTCCTATTAGCAACTCGAAGTTTGGAGTTGTACCCGGTTAATGCAAAAGGCTCGTCACCTATTACATGGGTCCTAAACATACCGGCAAACTGTGAATGTATATTAGTAAAACTCTGCCTAACCCTTCGGGGAATATAGGCGTGATGTTATCTGATGTTATGTTTACACATCCTGTAAACCTTTTCGATTTCACAAACCCTAACATAACAACAGGAATTTTTCAAATGCTGAAATTTATCTAAAATCAGACGGTCGGATATATCGGAATCTACCACGACCAAGACTAGGAAGGGAGTACAGATATAATGGTATCGGGAAATAACATTTGAATAAACTTTAAAAAAATCTTCAACGTTACTAGTGCCAATCTGATGAAAGCCTCGCGAGTTGAACAAATATTTATGCAATCTACTCCAATGCAGACGTATTTTATTTAAGCTTTAGATACTTTATTCCTAGAATATTCATTTTAGGAACGAGTTAAGAGAGCAATGATAGAACATTAGGTACTTATTAATTAAAACGTTTCATCATCATCATTATATCAAACATAAGAGGTCTACTGCTGAACAGAGGACTTCTCCCAAGACTTCCACAAAGATCAATTGTGCCGCCTGTATCCAATAAGTTTAACTCAGCTAGCTGAGTTTTTTTTTTTTTTGACGGACATATTTTTTAGCTCGAGGTAGCTTTAAAAACTTAACCGGACTAGGTGGCGAGGCACCAAATGCCTCCAGCCAGGGGCAACTTATAAACTAAGCAACACAGCTAAGGGCGTCCCCTGCGGGACTCGAACCTCGGCTTAGGGCGTTGCTGGGGGGGCAGCTAGGGACGGCTGGATCTGGGTTTAAATTATTTAGGGGCGAATTTAAAGCTACTGGCTCGGCACGGGCCGGCTCGAGCAAGGGACGGGGAGGATGACCGTTAAGGGGTCTTCGCGACGGGCCTCGCCGGCGAGGACGGTATATCGGGCGGCCGACCTTTATCGGGTCCCTCCATCTCGTTTGGAGACCGCCCTACGCTGCGTTTTCCGGTGCGTGGTCTCCACTCGAGAACCTTTTTGCTCCAGCGGCCATCTTCCATCCAGTTCTAAGAGCTATGTGCGATTAAAACGTTAAATGTTAACGTATAAATTGTGTCGTTGTTTTCAAATCTCACTAGGAGCTCTCAACTACTTTGAATAGTTACTTAATTGACAACAAATTAGTTCGTAGTTCGTACCTACATTACTCAATTAACATTGCGAGTAATATCGTGCACTTGAGTGTTTGTTGTTGGATAACAAAGGTTTGCCAGGAAAATTAATACTGTTAATTTCTAGTTGAAATGGTGTAGTTGTAGTGGTGTTTATTTTTAAACGTAATAACTTTATACCAGTATGGTACATAAATAGGGATAGCGATTAGTTCTAGTTCAATCGTAAATTTTAATATCCATAATGGACACTTAACCTATATGACTTGTAGATATCAGAGTTAAAATATTAGCTACTACTGTAGTTTCGTCTGAAATATAAACAGACAAATATAGGTCACTCTTAAATCTGCGAGTGCATATATATTATTATGTTCATGATTTCATGAAACACATTACACAAAACATATCATCACTCCTGTATTGCCCGAAGGGACAGGCAGAGGTGTACTTAATGTACCTACACAAAAAGGCGTTTTATATTTATTTGTATAAGTGGGTGTTGCAAGCCTCTGTGTATCCATTGATATTTCTGTTTTTATATTCAAGTTCCAAACTAAGCAGAGCTTGTACTATGGGTACTAGACAATGGATATAATATTTAAAGAGATTGAGCTCCTTAAATTATGGTTGAGCTACACAAGGACTGTCGGTTGGGACTGGTCTACTCAAACCCGCTATGGCTCTTTCTTCAAAAGGCCTTTTCAAACTTTGCCCTACATTGTAAGACACATATTAGTTACTACTCTATGTCTGGACTTTAAAAGAGATTATGATTCTCTGAGTTTGTTTCGGCGTTTTTTCTCAAAGGTCGTCAGTTAGACTTGACTTGTAAAAGATCTATTTACAAAAATAAATATTATATCATTTATATACTTTTTTTTGTAAATGTATTTGTAATGATACGAGCCACGACCTTGTGATCAGCTGTCCGACACGCGAACCACTGAACCATAGACGTCATCGAATTTATGACCATTAGGTCATAAATTCGATGACGTCCTAATTATAATAATACCTATTAAGGTAAGTTCTTCCTTCATAAACAACGTTTAGTCGATTTCATATGTACTTTCCTCTTAACCTCATTAATCAAGCAACAGTTCTGCGACCAATAGGGGTAAATAGTTTACTTTGTAAGTAATTACGGTAAGTTAAGGAAACTACCTTTTTCAGATAATGTTACAGCTGTATATAATATACAAGATAATTTCTTTCCCGTTTCTTCTGAGAAGTAAATGTCTATGTGTGTCTCTAGATACATTGTAAGATAGTTCAAATAGTTATAGTTTGCATTATATCAACAGAAATATCCAAGTTTGTATGAAAAAATCCCAAGTGTCCTGATATAAGGTTGCTGACCTTTGCATCACAATTTTACAACACTGTTTTAGGATGCTTTAGAAATATCGGTACAATTCGTTTTCACTTTATTAATTCGTTTAACAGCACTTCTATAATATCACGTGTTCCAAGTTTTAAATGAGGCTTCTAGAATTAGCTTCAAAATCAATACTCCCATCAACATCATGACGACATAATATGATACGTCATTTTGATACTGGACTATAATAGTACCGACCTATGTGATATCTAGTGATATTGTAACAAGCTGGCTAAGCTGCACAGTAGACAGGTTTACCAGCTTGTTACGATATCACTCTTATAGCTTAGCATATCATACCTACTGACAAAATAACCGATTACAATATTAATGATGACGTCGCCGCGCTTCTCCCGTCACGGTGGGCACGGTCATTAAAATATATCTAATACCTACCTAATATTTTTTTTATAACTATCATAATAACTACTACCACTATCTTTGTAATTCTATGAGTGCTAGTGCTATTCTACGAGTGTTATTATAGAGCTGAAGAGTTTGTTTGGTTGAACGCGCTAATCTCAGGAACTACTGTTTTGAATTGAAAAAATATTTTGTGTTGGATAGTCCATTTATCGAGGAAGGTTATAGGCTGTATAACATCACGCTACTACCAAAAGGGACCGAGCTAAAGGGAAATAAGCGGGTGACACCGCGTGGGCGGCTAGGCGAGCGGGACGCATGAGGCGCATTTCCCCACCCGAAAAAAAAAGTAGTTCGCTCTATACCCGGACCTGTTTCTTCCGAAAAATTTCGTTCACCCAGATATCCTAGATAAGCTCGTAAAAGATCTGTTTCTGAATTTGTATCCGCTAGTTTTTTAATCAATTCATTTTCAAATTATAACCAGATGCTATAAAATTATTCAAATGTGTTTGCAATAAATAAAAGTCAATAAAACCCGTCGCTCAACTGGAGTTTCAAGTTCTTTTCCAATTTATAAACTCAAGATCTTAGTAACTCAACATACACGGAAGCAAAATAATTTACATGTCAAACAATTTGTGGAAACAATGGTAAATTTGGTTAAACAAGAATATTTGTATTCATTATCTTATAGATATGACACACACATGATGGCTTTGGGCTTAATATTTTACTGATGATAAAACCTTTCTTACTACACTGCGTTTGCGCAGTACGCTAGTATTATTTCTATTAAAAATTCGAACCCCACATGGACAAACCCAGACCTCTATACAAATGTTAATATTAGCTTCGTGCGAGAATCAAACCTATTTAATACATTGATCAGAGCTTTTACAACTGCACCCCAAAGGCTTTTTTGTGACAATCAAGGTCTAACCTATCTCTGTACCCAGTTTCATCAAAAACGGCAGCAGTTTAGGCGTGAAATCGTAACAGACCGAGTTACTTTCGTATATAATATCAGTAGGGATAGATGACGTTTAGGCACATAACATTGAAGGGTCTTTATGGGTATAGTATGTATAAGCGTCCGGTCAACTGTCAGTTGACCCGCACACTGAGGGTACATTTTTCCTTAGTTTTATTTTTTGGGACTAGTCAATCATAATAAAGGCGTGTAAGGATTTTGATTATTTAGTCATGTAACACAAAGGCTACCAAGGCCACCGAGATACCCAAGGCACGTGTTCGACTTATTTAAAAACTATAATGACAATATTGTGAACTGTAAAAACAAAATCAATAACACAAACAAACATGGAGGTAGTAACTTTCCATAAACAAGCAAAGGAAATTCAGCAATATTTTTCCACAGGCATGGAAAAATATTATCTCAGTCTGTCACCATACTCGCCATAATATATACTTTCTCTATTAGTTAAGAACGTCACGTAATAGGAAACCATGCTGCGTTCAAGAATTGAAGCGCATTTTCAAGAAGATATTATTTAGCTCATTACTTTTTGCTTTAAACTTGGCACCTTTTACATGTACCTACGTAATTTTGATGAAATTTCACATAATTACTTTTGTACTTTTTGCATTTTAGTTGAAATGCAGATAACAATTTTATATTTGTGGATTTTTACTTTCTAGAGCTGCTCATTTAACATATATGGAAGAAAACTACATTACTAACATTATCGTTTTTATCTCGTCAGTTTTATTTATTTAACATGCAGGTGCAGATAATTTAATCGGGATGTAAAAACAGTTTATCGCATAATTTATCTATGATGTATCTAAAAATGTAACTTTGTAATTGTTAGACCATAATTGTTTTCAAAACCAAGAAACTTTTCCATTCATTGTTGTTATCATTGAACATGCAAGGAGGAGGAGGCTTTAAGCCTTGACGCTGGTTTTATGCCAGTATATAATTTTATAAGATTATTTAAATGACTCCAGTATTAAATTTGTCCTAATTTGAGCTTAAAAAAGTTAAGTAGTAAGGAATAGCCTGCAAATCATGGAGAAGTCTCCAATACTTAAAACCGATTTTTTTTTACAATACCTATAAAATTACAAAGCTGTATATAGTTTCTATGCAGGAACACGTAAGGTATTAATTCCCCTGTTCTCATTATGGAAGCACGACATGTTCCTGTCGTCTGCCGCCTGACCTCTGCGAGTGACAAGGTTACAAGATTTATCAGAATAACGTAACCAGTATTATAGCGGCCAACTGCTACCACTTAAGTACTTCTTACAAAAACCCAATGAAGGAACAGGATACCAAGGCTAGTGCGGTTTTAGTAGGTACTAGTCCGACATACCATGCCACCTTCTCAGGTGGCAGAAGATCCATGAGATATAAAAGATTTGAAGACAGGAATCGGATGTCACTTGGACTCTATGTCAAAATACTCTATCTTATCAATAAGAATTCTTATTAAGAACGGACCGATTTAAAAGTAAAGTATATAAATACTGTGAGACAAGTTACTTGAACACATTCATGACACATTTCCAGACATAAAAGCGAACTGGAAATATTTTAGGACAGGAATAAACAAACATTACACATGACAAAGTTATCCAGAATCTACGTCAACTGCAAATGACCCGCACAGAGGCAGTAATAAATACATACATAATATTTGTGACATTTTACAGAGAACCATCTAGTCCCAAACTAAACAGAGCTAGTACTATGGCTACTAAACAATGTATATCATACTTATATATGCCTTTTAAATACATACTTATAATACATAAGAAACACTCAGCCAAACAAACACTTTCGTTAACCATATAAGTATTGCAATGTTTAAAGTATATCTGATAACAATACAGAATATTAATTTAATGCCCATATCTCAGGGAAACTAATCAGTAATCTTATAGAAATATACCTAAACAACTTTGAACTACTCTACACTAACACAACACGAGTGTTGTTATAATAGTTGACATGGTTATTTAATGAATTAATTTTGAGTAGTGTAATCCAATAATTCTTTTGTGGTAATTGATCAGTCTGTAAATTAACACAAACTATATGAAATTCTGTTCGTTGGTAAGCGCATCACTTAAGAAAAGAATAGCGATGGCTATGTTTTTTTTTTTAAATATGTTCGTAATAATCCGAATGAGGTTTTTAGGCAAAGAAAAAGTGAGAAAGATGCTCGGAAAATTGAAAAAATTAGGATAAACTGAAATTTCTTCACAACACGACCGTGAAAACACGGACAAAGTCTCGTCAAGTCGAGTCAGCTACTTATAAAAATTGAAGGCCGCCACGTGTCTTGTAAAATGTTCTAGATGATTATCAATTCGGAAATTACAGTCTGACAAACAAACAACATAATTAGCAATTGGTAGGGACAGCGAAAGGGTTGTCTGGACCGAAATCAATCAGTAAAGCAAAACAAGATGATGTGATTATGTTTCACGTAAGTAAGTCATCCAAAAAGGTGACTATAACTGAATGACTATAAAAATTATTAAATGATATTTATTTTCTGTAAATAGTCTTTTAAAGACACCTTTACAAGTCAATGTTTTGATTTTTATGCTAGAAGGCGCCGACATTTCCTAACTAACGACCTCTGAGAAGAAACACTGAAACAACCTAAGACAATCATGGTCTTTTTTAAAGTCCAGACATAATAATATCACATAATTATGTGAGTATCACAATTTATGTCATAAAAGTGTTATTTTTTTTAATGTCGTCAATGCACAGAGTCAGTTCTTTTACGATTTATCATAGTAAACAAACTAATATTATAAAGACATATCAGTTGTTAGTTTATAATATATAGGGTGTATCTCCGGAACAGATTACATTCGCTACGACACAGTTGCTGGCGGAGGACAGTTTAACATATTCTTTATTATACACGAAAGTATTAACATCGAACTAAAATTTGATTCTTAAAACATACAATAGAATACGGAACGGCATCCCATTACAATATTGCACGCCTAACATTTTAAAAGATACTCGTCTAAGTTAGATGGTGTAAAGGTAAACAACGACTCGTTACCGAGGCAGACAGAATCCAGACAGGACACATATCATATTGACATAAAGGTTATCTCAATACATAAACAACGACTTTAAACATATGTATTCATTATTAATCGCAAGTGGTTTGCGGGTACCAATAGATTTATGAATGATATTATTTAATAAGTATTGCTTTCTGTTTCATCATCATCCTCCGTGCTTATAATTCCAACTATTTTGGGGTCGGTGGACTTTGACCCTTATACTGCCAACACAATTATTCCTCTTTTGTTTTACAGGGTCGGCAACGCGCAACTTATACCCCCAGGGGTATAACTTGCGCGATGTAACACCAGTGTTACAACCATCTATAGGCAGTAACCGCATACCATCAGGTGGGCCGTATGTTTGTTTGCCATCTCAGTGGTATAAAATAAAACCGGGACCGAGTCTTGCTCTCCGAGGCACGGAGGGGTCTCGATGTATCACCCACTCAAAGACTAACCGCGGCTAGCGCAGTTTCACCTTTCAGATCGGTTGATCAACAATCCGATATTATGCTTGTTATGCAAGCTAACCCGGGCTCAGATTTCTTGGTTTCTAGTAAAATAATTAAAATAAACTTTTAGGAATATCTGACAATAGCATGCACGCCTGAATGGATGTTCATTTATCCGGAGGTATCATATCATAAATAATTTTTAATTAATACACCTATCATAATTATTGTCATATCATATTATAAATAAACGCGAATGTTGGATTATTATATCCGAACGTTTGAGTTCGAATAATGGAAGTCCTCGCATAAAGAGATTTTTTTTTTATCCTGGAGGCTGGGACTGTTAGTAATATAGTTAAATCGGTACCGTCAAACGGAGTGAATAGGAACGCAGGGGTGAATCGAGACAAAACTTTAAAAGGAATTTTCAGCTTTAATTATTATATGTTGATGCCAAAAAGGTCTTCTAATGGTTTATTATAATTTAGGAACAATATTGGAGTCCCTTTTTCCAACAAACTATAATAATTAAAGCTAAAAATCCCTTTCAAAGTTTTGTCTCGATTCACCCCTGCATCCCTATTCACCCCGTTTAACATCACGAAACATCAATCAAAATTATTGGTAATAATTTTGAACTGTCATAATCCTTAATGAGGTTATCAATTCAACTGTATTTTTTTTATATTTTACGCAATGCGTCGTAAGTCCTACGCAGACCGGGACGGCATGGCAAGAGATTAAAAATTTTGCCAATGGACATTTAAACGTATCGATATAGCAATGCGACATAAATTTCTATATTCACCCATATGAACATAGCTTTTCGCTGAAATGGACCTTTTTAGTGCAGCCTTGAGACACACTTAGTTACCATTTGATTGTTTTTTCTATGTACCGTGTGCGTTTCATGTATAAATAAGTGTTATTATTTTTTCTTTCTTTCTTGGTTGTTGGTGGTGGGACTCTAGTGGTTCTGAAGTTGCGTAGGTATCTAAAACGCTTCCCTTATTATAATAATTATTTCCACCACATGTTTCACCGAGATAATCTATAATCGTTACATGATCCATGCATTAATTATTTCAGTATTCAAAGGGCGATGTGTAGAGCAAGGAAGTTAGGGAATGATATAATTATCGTTCATTATTTACGACCAGCGATTCCAATTAGATAGTAACTAGTAATCAGATTAATGTATTTGCTTTGTGTTGATGTAAATATCTATAGTCCCTAGATTTACGGAATAAAGTTCTCTCACGCCTTCAGTTTTTACCAATTTTATTGTCACAATTAACATTTTGATTTAAAATCAAAATACGATTTTCATAGTTTTTAAAACCAGGGGCCTTACCGCGAAGTGATAACGCGATCAACTTTAGTTTGTGTGAAAGGGATGGCGCTATTCAATGTGTAGAGCCGCATCCCTCCCTCTCAATCGCAAAACGATCGCAATAACACTTCGTGGTACGGCCTCAGATTTTAATACATTTTAAAATATCGTGTTATAAGTGAATACTAAGTAGGTACTGTTAATTTCCTTGTCTTGGCATCATAGCAAGTTAAATACATCGAATCGTGGTAATTGTGTGATATTATGAATACAACATTACAAAATATAATAATCCGTATCATTTCGCATCGCACACGATCTGCCGAAACATTGACATGATTGATGTTAAGCTTATCATAGGATATCGATCGGATAGAATAGGATCCATTAGATTTAATATTATTGATATGTGCTCATTATGTGTATATATGTATATGTATGTAAAGGGCTATTCGATCATACACAGATGACGAGCAAAGCGTGTCGTGTCGTGCTCCAATTTTAAAATAAACGCAACGCCGTATCCGCGCCAACTGCAGATAAGTAATTTGTAATGTATAACACTGAATTGGTCACACAACAAATGATTAGTGTTTAACTAACAGTTATTAAAATGTATTTTTCAAATATAGATTTATTGTTAGGAGACAACAGCGCCTGTCGTATATATGTAGTTTGTTGGTAAGTAGGTATGGTAGAGGATAGTCTGCAACGGAAATAAGTTAACACAGGATGTGAGCATTCGGGAACAGGGCTTTAACGTTATTAGTACGGAATACGGAGTACGGATAAGCAATAAAAAGGTAATTCGAAGCTGAAGCCAATGTGGCGGTATTCATTTCATGTATGGTCAACGAATACACGTTAGTATTATATTACGTTCTACGGGTACACACATAAACCGCAAGAAAGTGTGCTGAGAAAGTCCAGTCCAATGCGAATCAGAGCGAGCCATAAAACAAAAACGAGTAACAAACCTAATTCAATATATAAACTGTAATTTATTCCTCATAAATAGTAAATTAATGACGTAAGGGAAGAACAGGTGACCTTAAGCATAACGTAGAAAAACAAGTAGAAGACATTGTTTATTTTGTACACGATCTCGCGCCGGCGCGGCAGTCACATTCAATAGGATTCAAAATATTGTGTCATATGCACTGTCTAATATAAGTACTTACTGGATATTTCCACAGTTTCTATTATGCAGTCCCGAAGCCAGAACTGTTTTCCCAACAACCTAAATTAATTAATTATACCTAACAAAATAATACTATTTTAGTTACTTAAATTACGTCGCAATTGACGGGACATAAAAATAATTAGTGCGATAATAAAGACACAAATAAAAACAATACCTTCTCTCAATATTTCGTCGTAGATCTGGTACGTAGCACCGCAATCTTCGAGCACTTGCCTCCTTAAAATTTTGTGCGAGTGATCACCATCGAGAGACTTAGAACGTGAACGAAAATCATCACTGTCCATAGCACGAGCCTCTTCAGTACTGGGGACCGGTGTAGCGCAAGAGCCTCGGCGGCCTTCCCCAGACTCGTGCCGCCACTGCCCCACTTTTTTACCAAACGTTCGAATCAACTCTTGTATCGTGTGGTGCTTGTGCCGATGTCCGCTACCGCTTGACCCTGACCCTCGCCTTTCATTTTTTACATCTTTACTATCTTTGCTGTGATCGTTGCTATGCTCTTTGCCGTGATCTTTGCTACTCGACACACTTTCAGCTAACTTTTGAGCGAAACTTCTATTATCATGACGATTCCTATGACTTAATTTGGAATTCGAAATTTCGCCATAACGCTCACATTTGCTATACTCGTGTTCTTGTATATCGTCCATAGCATCATTATAGAGCGGTGAAATAAAATTTCTGTAGTCATGACGGGGCGCATGGTGTGTGTTGACGCCAATCTGATACCGGTCTCCATCGCTTCGATGCCGCCTGCTATCGGGCTGGTGGGTGTAATAGTGTTGCTGCGTAGGGGAACCTCTCTCCATAACATCACGAATGTAACTAGCAAAGTTCGGGTACCGATCGCGGGGACTAGTAGCAAACTCATAGGGACTTCCGGAACTAGCTCTCAAGCTGCGTTGGCCACTAGAGCCTCTTGGATTAATAGGAATAGATCGGGCGGTCGTGGAAGCTGTGGCGCCATCATTCACAATCACATTGCGCGATTCTGTTGAGCTCAGAGTAGAATACCAGCTATCACTGCTGCAGCTGCTGTCATCCTTTTCCGCCGGTGGGGTAGTTTCACGATGGTGTTTATGAAGAAAATGCGTAAAACCATGCATTTTGAACATCGTTCTATTCAAATGTCTTTATTTGTTTACTCTCATATTTGTTGCTGTTTCATAATTGTTCAAATATTGATCAGATCTCGGGCTAACGTCAAAACATAATTTAATTTAATAGGTAATTAACTAAACAATATTTAGCAGGCGAGTGGTCATCGTGATTGTCTTTTGTCAAAAATAAAGTAAGTACTTTACTTAACATTACTTAACATCTGTGTATACCTACTTACCTACCTACCTACTTAACTTACTTAACTTTAGAGTTCAGTGACACTAAAATGTCAAGATAGAAGCTCCGTTGAGAAACAAGGGTGTTGTAAATTATTGTATTGAATGCTTAATTATGAATCGTTGAGAACATTAGACCGTGAGAAGCCAAAGGAAGGAATAAAAACCGGTTTATGAGGTTCAAAGACGCCCTACATCGAGGATCGTGATCATATGGCAAGGTGGGAACGACGCTTGACCTTGGAGCCGCACAAAACATAAACGTTCAGGACAGGACGCATGCGTCTATAGGTTTTAGGGGTCACCTTCATACCGCGCCAAGTTGATTCACCATGGCAGAGTCATTGCATTCCAACATGTAAAAATGTTTTTTTTTATATTAATCTAACAAAAACGATTAACTTGTCGTTAAGTTTTTACAAAGGACTTGAATGTATTTATATACTTTTTAATGCAGGAAGACAAATCCTATCGAACCTCGTCAAAAAAAGTAATTGGTTGACAAACATAGTAATTTATACCTCTATTCACGTGCGACTATTATTTTTTTATTATTTTAATGACGGCTTTAAAAATCAGTTTTTTTATAAATACTGACAAATGAGTAAGTCACAACTTATTAATACAGTTATGCTTATAATACTTATCAATATGTCGTCGTGCGACGAAAACAATGAATCGCTCAAATCGCTGTATTAAAAAGTTTTCAACTATTGAGCCATATATTTTATTGAATGGTGAATTGAAATTTTACAAACGTTACAAGTTTTCACCTAATCATTTAGTGTAATTTGTGAAACCTTACCAAAAAACAACCAAAGTAGGTGCCTACCTAACCTACCTTGCCTATTTAATAAAAATGTGTCTTTAAGTGAAACGTGTTTTTTTTAAAATACACATCATACACTAGGATTATCTCCAGTATCGTGGTAGATGGGTTTACAAACACTAATTTTCACATTCACAAACACTTAGAACCGGAACAACTACCTAGGTCATACAAATATTAGTTCTGTGTGGCGACCCGCAACACGTGGCGCAGAAGTCGAACTCGTCTCATGAGACGTGTCGTCGATATAGTTTAAGTATTTATCATGGCTTACAATTAATAACTAATCTGATCAACCGATCTACAAGGTTAAGCTGCGCTAGTCGCGGTCAGTCTGTGGATGGGTGACCATTCTTAGCACATCGAAACCCCTCCGCGCCTCGGAGAGCACGTAAAGCCGTCGGTCGAATCGTTAGTGGTAGTCAGAAGCCGAAAAAGTCTGACAACCAGTCTTCCGTCAAGGCATCAGTATTACCCAGAAATTGGATTGTGGCGGTGTGATGGCAGTCGCTTCGTGTATAATACTGATAATCAGCCGCATCTGGTTGGAAAAAGCTCGGAGAAATAAGATTTCTCATGCATATACCTATGTAGGTATAGGTCAAACTGTCATACCAAAAACTTCAATCAATGTTTTCAAGAATGTTTGACTAGGCGGGGTCGTTCCGTCATCATTGTTCGAGAAAAGTTAAAGTTAAAAAGTTTTGCACTGAAATTCAATTTCAATTATAGGCAAGTGCCTTTAATTTTTTTAAATGGTATAAGGGTAAGACTACTAAGATTTTTTTATTACTAATTATATTAATGTCGTTTTAAATCTTTAGTTATCTTTTAATTTATAGCACTAACACATTTTAGTTTTCTATTTTATTACACGGAACGAAAATTATATTAGCGAATATCATATTCACAACCGTAACAGACTAACCGCAATGGCGCTTCACGTTTTAAATCAACTTAAGTTCAGTTCGTTATGCCGCTTGCCACAGGAAATTTAATAACTTGGCTATTCAATATTGACTTAATAAAGAGGCAAACTAAATTACCATTCAGTAGCCTTGCATCTAGGTTGGGGTCAGCTTCCAGAGACTCCAAATAGAAAATCCTGGGCAATACCGATATCCTCAGGATAGACTGGTTGTCAGGCTTATTGAACTTCTGACTTTGTCATAAGTGTTCGTATGATAACCATTCCTAATTAATTACATACATAAACTCACGCCTTTTTCCCATAGAATAAACTAAAGATCGCCATTTGTTACGATTTTAGCATAGGTACTTCTTTTGCGTCCACATTCATACAACTTATCATAATACACGCGTCGGTTGCGAGTACTACGCACCTAACCTTTTTGAAGAACCTGACCAATGAGGTTCGTGCACGTCTTTCTAGGGCGTCTCCTCCAAGCGCTTCCACTAACATTCGCCATATACCCTTTCGTTAGTCGCCTTTCATCCATTCTCACAACATGCCCAAACAATCTCAGCATATTCTACACAATTATTGTCACTACATCGTCTTTAAAACCGCAACGTTGCCTTATCAAACTATTTCTCAATCTTAACTAAAAATCTGAAATAAAATGAATAAACTCGTAAAAAACAATATTCTTAAAATGGGACAGAAACATCATGACGTGTCACATGGACATATATGGACTCAGGCCTATTAAACCTAAACAATGGATACTATTACGTCGATCTACTTATTAAGTACATTACACTAATAAGATTTAGACTAATTAGCAGACTACTTTCTGCTAGCAACTTTTTGTAACATAAGAAATACATCTAAATGTACCTATACATAATACCAAGTCATCGATATCTCTTAAATCGATAGTTCTATAAGTTACATGTGAAAAACATACCATCGCATACACTAAAGTACACACACATTCCGAAATATTAAGGTCTCATGTATTGGTTAGACCCGTTACTAACCGAACATAATTCCAAATCCCAAACAGCTACTGAGCATTTCATAGATAGAAAAACCCAATAACACTGCTGGACCTGAGAATCGAACTCAGGACCACTAGCGTAGCAGTCGCGCTTAAGATCACCAGGTTAATGAGGTAGTTACATGGAAACTGAAGCTAAATCGTAAATAATGCTTTGCCTATATCTATACAGATCTTTAAACCAAATTGCTAACACTAAGCGTTCAGAATATACGTCTATTTAATAAAATACTATAAATTATAATTAATGTAGCCTTTCTCGTTGGAGCTCTCTATATGAATCTTAAACCCGTCTGCTGGCAGCATCTAATGATCAACCTCCTTTTAAAAAAAACCGGCGCCAAACCGTTTTAAAAAAAGAAATAAATTGCGTCTTCTATTTTAGACCCTTTGTGATTTTCATCACGCAAGACTGTAGTGAAATGCATTAAATAAGTAGGTCAATATACTAAGGGTGTAATAGCAGATATCCTGTAATCGGAAATTGTTTACAAACTTCCGATAGCAACGATGCGGGATCAAATCGTTTCGCAATTCCTTGTCCTGAATTAAAAAACTTAACAAAAATTGAGTATCTTTTCATCAAACACCGACGCAACATAACTGGCTTTTTGTGTTTGTGTTTTTCTCAGTGTTTCTTATGCATTATAAGAATGTATTTACAAAAAAAGTATATAAGTATTAGATCCTTTGTGTAGTACCCATAGTACAAGCGCTGCCTAGTTTGGGACTAGATGGTGCTTGTAAAATTGTCCAAAATTTTGTTTTTTTTTTTAGTTTTAGTATTTTTCTATAATTAAGCTTATGTAGCTGAAAAGATAACAGAGAACCAGTAGAATTGCAAACACAACAAACGTACGTTTCCGTTCCAAATACCCGATTCACTCACATTGTGACAACTTGTAAATTTCTTTTGCTGCATTTAACATAAAGCTATCACACTTGACCCGTTTAAAAATAATATATAGGTATATTATGAAGAAAGAAAATATAAAAATAAATAAATGAGTACGTTCATTTGACTGTCAGTATGACCTTAAAATTAATCACACCCAAATCCGTTTGTGTTATGAAATGATACAACACTTACATTGAAGTATTTATAACCTTTACATGTTTATTTTTTTGATGTATTGTCTGAGGTGATGTCAAAGACAATCAATTGGGCAAGTGCAAACAATAATTGCGTAACCAGGGTTCCGTACTAAGTTGCTGTCGAATCCTAAAGGGCCAATGAAAGTATTGACAGTTTGATGGACCAAATAATGAGCATCGATTACATTACCTTTCTTCTTCGGATTTTAAATAAGTCAATTCCCTTTTTGATTCGCGAACCGAAAAGTCCTGAACCGAACCTTTATGGTGAGAGTTCAGTGTCTTTTTCTGTTAGACTGTCCGTCTTCTGTATGTCAAACGAAACTATTTATTACAAGTTTTTTAATCAATTTGCAATGTATGTATGTTCGGGTGGAATCTTGCAACTCAATTTTGAAGCAGAAATCTTCAACCGATTGAGCTGCAATATTGTATACACGATTAGTTTGGATGATAATTCATGGTTAGCTGTGTGATGTCATTCTAAATCCAACAAAGCAGATAAACCATTATGGCGCACTAGTTATTTTATTTATTTAATGCACTCCTATAAATTTTGACGACACGTTTGGCGTAGCGGCTGAGCGATCGGCTTCTGCGCCACGGGTTGTGGGTTCGATCCCCACACGGAACAAATATTTGTATGATCTACATGTAGTTGTTCCGGGTCTGGGTGAAAAAAATCCTAGTGGGGCAAATTCTTATAAAAAAAATGGGTACCTATCAAATGAAAGGGCTTGTTGAGACTAAGATTTAGATTTTAGTATTGTTCTCAAGTAAGTGACATTATGTTTTTATTGGGAATAAAGTTTATTTAAACCTTAAACCATAACTCGAAAAATAAAGTGACGTCACTAAAAATCCATTATGTTGGACTTCCAAAGATGGCGGACTAAGATTTTTATGCTTTCCTATAATACCTAGGTATGGGTATCAAATGAAATGATTTTTTTCTTCCTAGCGTATTAAAATAAAAGATTGTTTTTAAAAATGATTTTTATTTTAAAATATTATAGATATTAAGCCGGTTTTGTTTTACGCACTGACACACTGATTAATTATTACAAAATAATTCTTCAGTGTTTTCATTTTATACAGGATCAGATTTAAAATCTTACTTTAAAAATTAAGTAATATTTTTTTCCAAAACTACGATTCGAATAATTTGTTTATGGATTAATTAAGTATTTAACATTTTACGTAATCTACATTTTAATTAAGATTCCCAATTACATTTTAACTAACATTCATAAACACTTAAGTACTCAGTTTCTTTCCGAGAAAGGCATTGTGCCACAGTACGCATACATACTTTAGAAGTTAGCTCCATATAATTATCTACTGTGTTTGTGCACTAGAATCGAATGGTCAAGACTACGAAATTGCAATTGCAATAGTAGAGCATGTTTCTAAGTGGTCATATAGCTTTAAGTTAATTTTATTTTATAGCATTATTTTTTTGACTTGCATTATCTCAATCATTATTTAAAAGTAATATTTTTTTTTACTTTGGGGCGTTTTAACATCTTATATTTTGTTTGTTATATTTTATTAATATGCTTATTATTTAATATATCAGTTTTGGGCAGAAACTTATTAAAATACTTACATCATTACTCAAGTTTTCTTAAATCACATTTTTGAGCAAAGTAAAGTTTTATGCAAGTCTTGCACAAAAAAAAACACATTTTATGTAGGTAGGTAATAAAATAATTGAGCCAAGTTCATAATGTCAATTTATCAATGATATAACAATGTTTCCAAAATTTTTAAATAATCTAGCTACTGATATCGTTAATCTAGTCTGTTACAATGTCTTTGTTTATCTATCAAAACTTGTGACCACTGATATATAAAAATAGTGTTTACTGTTCATCAGGAAAATATAGTACATAAACAATTATGCTGACATTTGGCGCGTTTTTGGCTGGGCCGTTTTGATAGTGAACAAAACAATGTTGTTTACAACATATATGTGTCGCAATGCGCTTGCCACCATACGGCCAGCAGTAGTACGAGACGCACACCATGTGCCACAACAGAAAAACGTAAACACTACGCCACGCCGTGGCACCGGCTACGCCGAGATCTGATCAAACAATGGGAAGTAAACCTAGTACCACATCCGCACCGATCATGGGCGATTTAACACAATGTGCCGCTCATGTTCATCGTAAATAAATATTCACAGTTCATTGTATCGTCGTTATTATTATCGTGTGTGTGCACGGCGCGCGCGACACGTCACTCACTCGCGACAGACGTAGGAACACTAACTTAGTGAAATAATAAGCAACCAAAGAGAGTGGGAACGAGAGGGCATTAGAGAAGACGCGCAGTGTCGGGTACACTGCAACCGCACACGGCAGCGGCACAGTCGGTCCGGACCGCGTGGCGAGCACGCGACCTGCGGGCCCGACTCGGATCACGTCGGCTCTTCGTATAGCCGGCACGCCTCACCGTCCCCTCGCACTAACGGCCGCACGACGCACGGTGGCCTTGGTTTGCCCGCCGCTGATGTCATTTGGGCCTTACCTCTTTTATAGTCTTATCAACTTCTTAACCATTCAATATTATTGATGACCAATTCATGAGGTTATTTGACCTCTGCACTACTACCTATAATATCGGATTGCTGACTTGGGCTTTTAAGGTTTAAAACTAAGGTGTAAACTTAGTCTTATTCATGAAAATACAAATCGTCTTATCCATGTGTTTTGTCGTCCTTTCTCTGTAATAAAATATTACAGACCAAAACAAGACAAAACACATAGCAATAGGACATTCATAAGACTTTATATTTTTATGCATAGGACCGTAAGATTTAAAAGGCGGCACGGAAGGTTAGTTATAATGTGGGCCCTCTTTTGGTATATTGTGGTAACTAATAATAGGTATAGCAATATATAAATTTATGCGACAGCGTGGCTGATATGATATGGGAAATAAAGTTGAGAGGTTATACTGTTCCGAGTGAATGATGTGTCATTAGTATTTCCGCCCTTGCGGACAGTCATATTATACCGTTGTGCACTTTATATCATTATATGGCATTGATATCGTTAACCTATTAACGCCAGGTATGATAGAGATCAACGACGCAAACATTTTTCTCAGCCATATCAAACATAAAGGAAATATTTAAAACAAAATCAATATACTTAACGCGATAATGTCAACAAATAAGAATTTAAATCTAAAGTGTGATTATTTAGCTATTCATTACTTCAAAAGCAACCTCAATCCAAAGCTCCTTGGTCCTGATATGATACTGGCCTATAAAAAGGTGTGTGACCTCATTACGGTAAAAATATCCACAATGTAATTGCAAGGTCACTTCAACTCACGAGTCCTGAATTGCGTACTCAGCTGGTTTGTTCCCTATTGACCTATATTGTAGACCAGCTGACGCGGCAAGGATAAATTCCTGTCTAAATTTCAATAAATCATACGAAATTCCATAGAAGAAGCATTTTCTTTTCAACTTTCTCTCAATTTTTCAATTTGTCTTTCCCTAAGAACCTTATTCGGACTTTTATGAACATATTAAGTATATAAAAATGTCACTAACTGGGCACGACGGGTACTTCTAACCTATGCCAAAAAAAAAAGACACAGGTTACACGCTATTATTTATGGGTTCGATTCCCAGGTCGAGCAGTGTTATTGGGTTTTTCTATGAAATTCTCAGTTGTGGGTCGGAGTTTGGATTAGTGTCCGGTTAAAAGCAATAGACTCACCCACTATTACTACGGCGAACTGTTGGTGTACATTAGTACACCACTGCTTAACCCTTTGGGGAATACCGGCGTGATGGTATGTTATGCTTTTATTTATATCACCATCTTACCAGTGCTATTTGAAGCAAGTGAGATCCGAACTGGGAAGGATCAATAGGTGATAAGGAATAATACCATATAAAATACCTACATAAACTGTAAATGAACACTTTACTACAACGCACAGCATAAGCGCACTGGCGTGTGTAGTGGTATGAAATTTTGCACAGGAGTTTCTTATAACCCCTGACCACTAAAACGGGATTTTCGATTTCCCACGGAATTCGTATAAAATCAAAAGCCATTACTGCAGACATACTTATTTATGTACGCTAATGTAACATAAATAAGTCAAAGGCTGAAAAACCGCCATTTATTTGCTTCACTGTACCACATTAGTTCTTTCGTTTGTACATATTACGTTATCCTATAAATAAGATTTGATCCCTTTTAAGCAAAATAATTAATAATAAGGTTCCAATTAATGTCTTATGATACCTGTAATCCAAGTCCGGAAAATTGGCATATTTTGCCCACTGCCGACTACAATTTGGACGCAGGTTCTTTCATTATCTGTAAAGATTTATCGTATTTCAAGCAATATTCAATAAGGCTAAATGAAAGCCTGATAAATGAAAATGTATTTTAAAAATTTTCTGCACCGTTAACCCACCTGAACAACTAAGAAATTTTATAATTTAAAGCTGAGATTACATAAGAACTGCACTAAAGTATTCATAAAGTTCCTGTCGTATAAACCCAATTTAACTACCCAATTTGGGAATTAAATTATGACGCCATGCTTTTCCTTTTTCCTCAGTGCCGAAATTCCTTAAAAACGCCAGGATTATCAGCAGGGCATTTTACTCTGACCGACTAGAAACCACACTTCTATCCTGAACAAATGGTCAGGGCCACAGTACTGGCGATCAACTTTCTCCCGCAACCCTCACATAGGTCTATTCGTTCTTGTCTTTCATTGCATTGTCAAGTAATGAACCCGCATTTGTGTCATAAACTCCTTCCTTAATCCTCAGTAATGATAATCTAATTTAATTTAAAGTATTTTTGTTTAATAGATTCGTTTACAATGAACCAAATCCCGATAATATATAAAATAAAAATAAAAATATACACATTTTACACAACACCATCTAGTCCCAAACTAAGCAGAGCTTGTACTATGGGTACTAGACAATGGATATAATACTTATATACTTTTTTTTTGGAAATACATACTTATAATACATAAGAAACACCCAGACAAACACAAATACTCATGTTTTACCCACACAAATATTTGTGTCCTGTGGGAATCGAACCCCATGATCAGCAGTCCGGCTCGAACCGCTGGACCACAGAGGTCAAATATAATCGAAATAGTTCAAAATTTGCATACCATGCAGTCTATTAATGCTTAGACGCATTAGCTACGTTTCAAGTATTATTCATAGATAATTATATGTCGCACATATAACCAAATATCAGGACATATAGTTTTAATAATAGAAAACATGCATGAAACACAAGTTTGAATAAATCTAGATCAGGCAAGTCACTTTTTATAGTTTTAATTTGAGTAAATATTTATTTTCTCGCACCGCTAATTTCTTTACACCATTTGAATTTGTACGACCAACAACTTAGTAATGCAAATATAATCATTATATGTATTTCCATTTTTATAAAATGGCAATCTATCTCGAAATGGCAATCGAGAAAATAAAATTAACATTATTTCGTCTGTACAGAAAAATCTTTAAGTCTCGCTTAGGAAAATTGATATTTTGTGAGTTTATTGCAAAATGGCATATTGCGACTACTATATTATGTATACTAACGTTACTACTACGCAGTATCGTATGTGCGTCTAGGTAAGCGTAGTGTAGGACGCCCGCCGACCAGGTGGAGGGACGACTTGCGGAAGGCAGCTGGCAGTGACTGGGTGAGGAAAGCCGAAGATCAGGCTTAGTGGCGTTCTCTAGGAGACGCCTATGTCCAGCAGTGGACGAATATTGGCTGATGATTATGATGTAAGTATATAGCATACATCAATTTAAACTAAATTCAAACAATTTATTGTAACAAAGGACTATACATAAATATAAAGTATATGTATATGAACCGTACGAATACTTCACACTAATTTAAAATGTACCTTTTAATAATTGTAATTTTTTAAGAATGTTATTTTATAACTTAAATAAACTAAAACTTAGTTTTCATCATTAAAGGGGTCTTCAAAATGGCGTATCAAAAATTAATTTTAATACGGTATTAAGGGAAATATTCCATACCGACTAAAAAACTGAAATAATAAGAAAATGATAGTTAAACAGAATTCGGAATTCAACAGCTATGATTACGAGTTTCATAGTTCAAGTACCTATAGTTATTAGAGCAATTATTATAATTACCGTGAACCTAGAATTTGCGGAACATCATATCTCAATGTACAATTACGTGCTTATAATACTGAAGGTATACTAGCGTTTAAGTGTCTCTGTTTGCATGTACTAAAACAATATAACAGTACAAGTTACGTGACCTATGGCTGCTACGCGGAAGAAATAATTATTGTGTTACATTTTATTAATTTAATGTACCATTCGTAAGCCGTATAACATTGAGCTAAAGACTATTAAGATACAGGATGTTCCAATTTATTTCCCCAGCCAACCTTATACTGTTAACGATAACAGGGACTCGCTTCGGTTCCCTTCTTTTTTGTTTTTTAAAGAAGGAAAGAGTATCGTTTCTTGTGAATATTAAAAAGATTGTAATACTTTTGCAGAAATTGTAAAAGAAATAGGACCCAACATATTTTTAACATTATAAGTGAAAGTCTGTGAAAATAACAGGCTATTTAATAATAAGTACAAACTATTGATTATTAACTATTGATTATAAATAACTGTTAGTAGCCTAGTGTTGTGGGTTCGATTCCCAACCGAGAGGTCTTTGTGTGATCCACAAATATTTGTTTCTATGATTATTATAGCAATTGAAGGCAAGTGTGATTTTTAGTCGGTAACAGTCCGACATACTTAACCACCAACGATTTTCCTTACTTTAAAAAAAAGGTTGAGAATTTAGAAGAATATGCTGAGATGATTTGGGCATGTCGAGAGAATGAATGAAAGGCGACGAAAAAAAAGGATTTACATGGCGAATGTCAGTGACCGACCTTATTGGTGAGGTTCTTCAAAAAGGTCAGGTGCGTAGTACTCGCAACCGGCGTGTGTGTATGACAAGATGTATGAATGTGGTCGAAGCAAAAGAAGTACTTATGCAAGAATCGTAGCAAGTGGCGTTCTTTAGTTTCTGCCCACACCCATGGGAAAAAGGCGTGAATATATGTATGTATAAATGTAAAAATGTATGTATATAAAAAAAGGTGTGGATGTACTTTGTATCCTTTAATATGTTTGTGATGTCCCCCGCGACACGAGGCTTGTTCCACAGTGCCGACTTTGGAACTTGTGTAACCTTTTTTCTTAATTCTTTTTTTTAAATTGATATTGTAAAGTACGATGAAAATCTTATAAGTGATTAAGTCTGATTTTGGATCGTAATTTTCCTAAGTATTTTTATTTATCATAGAAAGTGTTTTGCCTACAAATTAATATGAAGCACGTCCAATGAAATGGATTAAACTTAAGTATTCTAAGTTGAAACTGCTTGAGGAAAAAATTGTTTTGATCTTTATAGTCGATATTCTTGTATCGAAAACCTTATAATTATGAAGACTTTCCAAATGAATTCATAAGCGATTTGTCCTAGATGTCATTGAAAATAACAACAATGTTATATTATAAAAAAAATTCGTAGGTTATTATGTCAAACCCATAAAATCATGATTAAGTATATTACTCAGCTGAAAAATGATAGTGATTGATGGCAACAAGGCAAATCACCAAAAAAATAGAAATTTTTGTTGTACAATTTCCCGTCAACGACTAAAGTATTTAAATTATTTCTTAACTAAGCTCGTATCACCCTTGTGCTCCTTTACCTTTTACAGTGCACTAACGTGCATCCTGTGTTTATATTTATTTTGAAAACCACGGTGCACGCTACTCTACTGACAATCGTAGCAGGTAATGAAAATATGATTTTAAATAAGCGACTTACCTGCATACTGTTGTTGCTGAGCTATCGCCCTCTGAAAATACAAAAAGAAAAAACAAATTATAAGCGAAAACGCAGAAATAAAATATGAAAACTAACTAAAAATTGAGATGAAATAGTATAATTAAAAAACAATATAAAAGAAAACGGTCCAATGGATAAAGCAAAAAATACAGAGAAATCAGTTATACTTTATGATAATTATTGAACGGCGAAGCTGTATAATAAATGATTGTGTAATGAGTACAGAACGTATAAGAATTTTGTACTTTGAACCAATAAATTTTTATTGGTTCTGTTCTGGAAAATATTTATTTAATAGAATAATGAACTGAATTATCTGTGTAATTAAGTATTTACGCATTGAGTTCAATCAAACCCTTTAAGGCGTAAAAAAATGCCTGTATTGTAATCACGATTATTTGTGAAATAATTTATTCCTTTTCTTCTGAAAAAATATAAGGTCCGAAAAGTTAGAAAACTTTGTTGGTTAGGTTTTACTACTCGATATATGGAGGCCAAACATATGAAACTGAACTGTCGAGCTGTTTATAATATAATATAATAGTTGTAAATTAAATTAGTCATTCCTACATTTTTTCGTTTCGATAAGCGGCCGTCGTCATTTCTGTAGGGTCAGCAACGCAGTACTAAATAACTGAAGGCTTTGTTTGTTTTGCTGCGGCTTTTCTTCATAACCGTGAAATTGATACCACTACAGACAAACAACTCGCAATACTTACAAGTCTAAGCCCCTACTCTTTGTAATTCCAGTTTGGTAATTCAATTAACGTGGACTGTTTTGTATTAAGACCAAATTAAATACGCAGTAATTAAGATACACGGATACAAGACTTTGTTTATCCACTATTTTTTATATTTCGGGAAAGAAAAGCAAGGTTTTAGCAAATAATATACTTAAACTACAAAAAATTACATACAATTAAAAACGCCGCGAACAAACTATGAAAAACGTTAGTGAAAAACGATACAATACACCTACAATATTACCTGTTAACAATAAACATGCGAAGAATACGAATACTTAAAAAACATACCAAACTTTTAAAGAATTAGATAAATAAAATATCAAGTAATATCTTGTCTACTACATATTATAACACCCACCGTAACTAACTCTCATAGCATGCTACATCCTGATGTATGTTGGTGTTCCAGACGTTTTGACCTCTGTCGATTGCAATGTGTACTTCGCAATACTACTCGGTTGCAAACTACCTTACCTTTTACTTTTGTTTGAACAATATTCGCCTACCAGTTTTCAAATATTTGTAATACTATCTTCTGCCCACGACTTCGTCTTAAAAGTTACTTTTAATTATCGTTGTAATTTGGCTGATTAACTCAAAATCGTTATAAATTATAGCCCTATGTTATCTTGATGTCTAAGTAATAATACTGTAATCATCATCAAAATCCGTTCAGTAGTTTTAGCGTGAAAGAGTAACAAACACCCATCCTCACAAACCTCACATTTATAATATTATATATCTAGTAGGAGTAGGATTTAAATTAAGTGTTCTCATGTATGTGAATTATAAATTCTTATGGGAAATATATATGTCTCAAACCTCAATATCATGTCAACTGTATGAAACGTAACTTTATAGCGATAGGAGTTAAAATGTGTCACAAATAAACTCACGACACGAGCGTCAACACATTACCGGTCCATATTTGTCGACTCCTATTTATTTGATCACCTGCATCAAAGGTTATCGTATGAATACAAGTTATACAAATTTCCTGATAGTGTCTTATTGTGATGTTCAAGTTTCATGGCCATCACAATTTTCATGTAAAATTACTTACTTAATTATTATAAGAGAGGTAGGGTATAGTGCCGCCTCGCAGAAAATCGAAGTGAAATAACACTGCTTTGAGCTATGTTGTATTCCTTACGGTGAGCCAGGTTGCCAGTGCTCCGAGAGGAAACGTTATGTTGGCAGTAGTGGTACTTTGATTCTTATACTGCCAACCCAACTAAGTATTCCTCTTTCGTTTTACAGGATCGGCAACGCGCAAGTGATACCCCTGGTGTTACAAGCGTCTATGGGCTACGGTAACCGCTTACCGTCAGGTAGGCCGGATGCTTGTTTGCCACAAGCAAACAGCCACCTTAATGATATTAAAAAAAACTTTCTAAGGACCTGCCTAGGACAATGGGAAGAAATGTCCCCACCCTTCAACAGATTTCAGACATATCTCATTCGAGAGGTCTTATTTAGTAGATGTTTTTTCATTATGACGACCTTCTTCAAATATGTGAATGTTAGGTACACATAATTGGGATTTATAAGCATTATTGTTTAGATTTTGTGGATAATTATTACATACTTTTTCTTAATGGGATGTAAAATGTCAAAATAGCTAATGTTCTCTTGCATGATAAACTTGTTACACGTCAGTTTTTCTGTGGTGTTTCTTATGTATTCAGAAACACCCAGACAAACACAAACACTTATGTTCATAACATAAATAGTTGTGTTCTGTGGGAATCGAACCCACGACCTCGTGATTAACAGTCCGACACGTGAACCATTAGACTAAAGACGTCGTCAAAAATTATTTACGCAGTATTGTAATAAGGCAATACACAGTATATGTTTATCATTAATTCATTGCCAAGCAATACTTTATCAAGCTTCCTGAAACAATCTAACGCAAATCATGTAACTAGGTAAAACTATCGACCGCAAAACTGTTTCATCTCGCAGATCTGCTGGAAAAGATTTCTTTAGAAATAAGCAGCAACTTTGTAGGTACTCTTATAGTCCTACGTTTTCAATTTCCTTTTTTTTTTGTTGTGTGTACCTGTTGCCATCAATCTACGTCCGTAATTAATAGGTGTGAACACTAGAATTATCCACAGCGAAAGAGCGGATATCATATTATCTTGTACCTAGATGTATGACAGTTACGCTCTTTTATCTATTTCATTCGATATTTCTAGACGTGTCTACGTTATTATTATAATCATTGTTCTTTAGAGGGGCTCGTGGCTAAGTAATAACTACGCTGAAAAACCGATCTGCAAGGTTAAGCTGTGCAAGCCGCAGCCAGTGTGTGGATGGGTCACCAATCTTAACACTGAGTCCCGTCTGTGCCTCGGAGAGCACGTAAAGCCGTTGGTTGTTCTGGTTGTCATACAAACATCTGTGACAGTCGTTAGTGGTAGTCAGAAGGACAAAAAGCCTGACAACCAGTCCATCCTCAGGATATCGGTATTACCCAGAAATTGGTTGCAGAGAGATCTCTGTCATCAGATGATGGCAGTCGCTTTGTGTAAAATACTGATACTCAGACGCATCTGGTTACACTGGAAGCCGACCCTAACATAGTTGGAAAATACATACCAAATTATTCAGTTTGAGAATAAATGTTTGAGTTTAGGATATTCTAATGACAATCTCGGCAGTTCCATAAGTTTTCAGGCGTACACTCAATATTTGTATCTTTTATTTATGAAACCACCAATAATGAATAAAAGATACTGCAATTTAAGTAGATAAAACCTTGAACTTATGACCCGTGGTGACCTTAAGTTCCACGGAACTCATATCAGGAATATTTGATCTATGTATTAGTTAAAGTAGCTGTGATATTGTGACGTTTAATTTAATATTTTATTTATTTGTATAAATAAAATATAAAAAGGAAAATTAATGAAAATCCCCAAGACGGATGAATCGAAAAAGGTTTAAATAACATTTTTGATAATACCCTTTCGAACTGAAAACTTGAAACTTGCGAGGAAAAACTGACGTGTAACAAGTTTATCATGCAAGAGAACATTAGCTATTTTGAAAAACATTAGATATTTAGGAAAAAAGTATATAAGTATCATATCCATTGTCTAGTACCCATAGTACACGCTTAGTTTAGGACTAAATCGTACTGAGTAAAATTGTTCAAGAATATTTATTTATTTGTCCAAGAATATTATTCATAACATACATAAAGATCGAAGGCTACATAAAATCATAAGATTGAGTCTCTTCATCGGCATGTCGATACTCTCTCGATAATGACCTTTTCACAGCAAAAAGCTCTTTCAGACGAGCGACACTTTACTCGAGACAAAGGTAACTGTAGCCGCCTTGTCGTACACCACAGAAATAAATAGGTATCATTCATCATAATAAATAATCTCTATTTCTATAAATAGACCTATTAAAGACATTTTTATAAGTCAATTTTTAATACTAGATGGCAGCGGCTCGGCATTTCCTAGCTGACGACCTTTTAGAAGAAACGCCGAAACTAACTCATATAATTCTGGTCTCCTTTAAAGTCTCGACAGTAACAGCCTAGTATTCATGGTTCTCAGCTATGTGTTTTACAATGTAGGACAATAATCTGAACCGGCCTTTCAAAGAAAGAGCCATGGCAGCTTTGAGTTGACCAGTCCTGACTACACGCATTCATCAGTCATCGTGTAGCTTAACCATTATTTAGGGAGCTCAACGACCAAAACTATCAGAAAACGTTAATAATTAATCTTGCCCAAGTTTAATAGCCTACAGGTCGAACATATCTTTCTCAATTCTCGGCATACTGTCGCTCGTCTGCAAGAGCTCCAACGAATACCTACCGTAGGAATACGACCTTCATGATACGACAAACAGTGACATACGCTTTGTTTTTCTTTTCTTCCAACTAAGTAAACAGTGCGGTGTGGTATGTTTTAGTGATAACAGCGATAATAATTTCAGAATCGGTTTTTTACAGATACTTTACAAACCGCAACCCGTTCGCGTCTTGATATCTGTTCGGTAACACATTCTCAATAAATGTGTAGTGTTTACTTAGCATGTAAAACAAAATCTAAGAACGCTATGTAAGTAGGTATTTGCATATTTCAATACAATTAACATAATGTATGCATTTAAGTCTTTATACGCGTAAATAGTCGTGATTCATTGATACAATGTCTTTCTTAGTGGTTGAATGTTTCTTCTGTAGGATTCTTAAAGAATACTGAGACATGCCGTAATGTAGCGCTAGAATGTTACATCTAAACATTATAATAGAATAGAATCATAGACATACCTACATGTCTGATGCTCGATTGATATCGGATCGATGATGCTCAATACTTATGTCGAATATTTTTGCATTTGATAGTTCAGTTCTTGAGGTAGGTTATAGGGTAAGTATAGGGTCGGTAGCACGTCTGACGTTTCGAAATCATGTGCGTATTAATAATTAATTATCACTCGCTTAAACGGTGAAGGAAAACATCGTGAGGAAACCTGCATGCCTTAGAGATTTTCTCCACGGCGTGTGAAGTCTGCCAACCCGCACTAGGCCACCGTGGTGGACTGCTACCTAATCGATCTCATTCCGCGCCCGCAGTGGGACAGTATAATGGGTTGATGTTGTGATGTGATAGGGTAGGTTACAATCACGCTACGGTCCTTTGCAGCCGTGAAAAACAGTCAGGGCGGGTGAAATCTATACCTACATAAATAAATAAGTAGCAGTCATAACGTGAGAACGGTTTTTCCGATTTCATTGAAGTTTTTTTTTGTTTTCTAATACTTTGTAGAAGGTTTTTTTCATTTTTCTCTTCTTGCACCGTGCACAGCAAGTCAGGGCTCTCTCCGAGGCTCTATCTGACAGTAGGCCCAAGAAAGTGAGAGAGAAATGGATTTCACATTGCTTATGAATAATATACACTGAAAACGCTCAAATTAAGTTATTTCATACTAAAATCTGAATTGTAAATTAGACTGACTAGCCTAGACTGCTTTTGAAAAGTATTTCTTCATACAGAAATTCAGAGGCATTGCCTTTATGTTCGCGCTTATTGAAACTCGTAGAGTTGGAAATCTAAAATAACTTTCGTTCAATACAAATACTTCAAATACAAGTACATGAGAAAGACTGGGCTAAAATTCCGTTTCGTTAAACAATTCAAGGGACTGCGTATCTACTAAATAAACTACTTTGAATATAACAATCACCATCAGTGCAACACATGATGATGTATAAATTCGCGTGTCTGTACATTGCTTAAATTTGCAAAACAAATGGGGAACTGAAACAAGTACTAAAATACCATCACACTTGTAGAGTAAGGCAGAGGTGTACCAATGTACACCCACAGTTCGCCGACCGTCCCGTTATGCATAACTTCTCAAATTAATTACATAATTATAATATTCTCAGCTCAAATTAATAAGGAAATTCTGTAGTTAACATTTATTTTATCTAATCATTAACAGTACTCGTTTAATCGTGATTTCCAATTTAAAATCATAGTCGTATATCTGCGCTTCAAGCAGACTAATGAGCTGTGTGTATTTGTTTCACAATTGATAATACGTAGTCTCATTTTGTTTCATTCATTACCTATATCATATTCATCGTCAAACCATTTAGGTACTCTCGTCTCCGAATGAGAGGAGTCCAGGCTCTACCACGCTGGTCTAATGCGAGTTAGCACATAGGACCGGGAGAAAATCTCTCAGGTTTACAAGTTAGTTTACGATGTTTTTAAGCAAGTATTAATTACGACGGATTTGATGATGACGAACGCGAACTCGCGGCCTGTGACTTGGCAATCCAGTGTTCATATAACGAGGAAATCACTACTTTACGGTTAAAATGGTTAACCGTACTATTATTACAGGTATTGTGTTACAGGATACATTCAGCGCATATCTATGGCAAATTCCGTTTTGATATTATAAGGTAACGAGCCATGCACTATGTAGAATCAAATAGACCTTAGTATAATTGCTCTATTGTCTGTTAGTTGCTTGCGGGCTTCTGACAGGCAATCTCGCAGAGGGCCGCCTGTTTGTAGCGCCTGTTTGTAGCGACAGCAACACAACATGGCTATGGCATCTCCCTAACCTACACGGCTGAAGGGTGGCTACACTTGGGATCTTGTATAACACAGCAGCAATCAATCGCAACCGCTACAACCCTTCAATGATAGATAGTATTGTATACAATCCCAATACGGAAAAAAACTAAAAAAAAGCGAGAGCAAGGTAACGAACCTTGCTCTTTTACTAGATCAATTCCCAAGCCCTTTAGTTATTTTGTTCATCCGCTCGATCGACCGGATAAGTCTCTTGACCGAGTGTTCAAAACTTTTATACGGGCAGTCTTTTGTTATATTATTAGCGTCGTGTCTGAAACACCAATCGATCAATAAGCTAGAAAGCTGCTGAGAACGAAAGAATAAATTTAGGAATAGGTTACAAGGAAATATGAAACTAACATCGACATAACAAGGAATTTCTGATTCAACACTTCTTCAATATAATAAAATATTTAAGGAATTTACCAAGTTTATTTGCTTGTTTCATAAAATATACCTACTGTGCATTATCACTATATTTTCTTATTCTGCGTAATACGAAACTTAACCGACGTTGCTCAAATAAATCACCTATCAAAACGGAGCACGAAGGTATTGAATTATATTTATCTTATTCCATTTTAAGAAACATGTAGGTAAGATATAATTATATTATGTAGTTATATGGTATTTTTATGCGGTTCCAGTAGTCTAAAATAGCCTTTTAGCGAAAACAGTCCAATGAATGAAGTAGCGATATTACATCGTCATCAAGCCATATACTTACTGTCCCACTGCTGGGCACGGATCTCCTCTCAGATAGAGAGGGAGTAGGCTATAGTCCACCACTTTGGCCTAGTGCAGGTTGGTAGACTTGCTGACATGACACAGGTATGTTTCCTCGCGATGTTTTCTTTCGCAAGTGGTAATAATTAATTATTAATACGCACATGAATTCGAAAAATCAGAGGCGTGCCTTTGATTCTAACTCGAGACCATTGACTTGGCGGAGCAACGGTCATATCACTAGGATATCATTGCTATGATATTTGAAATACTAGGTTATTTCGAAATCTAAGTAATGTAAGTCACTTGTTTTTTTTTTAATTACTCTTAAATTTTTTGGTAGGTATATATTATGTAGGTTTGTTCAATATAAAGTTGACTCTTATTGAATGCACGTAAGTATAATCGTATAAAACATAAACAATTTATTTAACGTCGTGTTGTGGTACGGCCCACCTGATGGTAAGCGGTTACCGTAGCCTATAGACGCTTGCAATACTTGGGGTGTCACTTGCGCGTTGCCGACCCTGTAAAACGAAAGAGGAATAGTTGCGTTGGCAGTATAAGGGTCAAAGTCCCCCACTGCCTACACAACGTTTCCTCGTGGGGCACTGGCAACCTTGCTCACCATAAGAAACACAACACGGCTCAAAGCGGTGTTATCCACTTCGATTTTCTCCAGCTCCAATTTGAGTGGAATTATTCCCACTATGCCCTACCTCTAGTGTCATAAAATGTTGTTCTCATCATGTCTGATGCTGGTACTCGTAAGTTTATCCTTTTTAGGTTAGAGTCATGTCCTGAGCCCAAGAAATAGAAGAGTTTTCATTAACCGCGCGCAGTTTCATTTTAACGTTCGATTTAGAATTTCCCCTGCTTAATAACAACTTGTTTTAGATAAATATTTCATAAACAAACCAGCAGGTGATATAAGAACACGTCATATCTAGTTACCAGAAATAAAAATATTAATAATAATCCGTAAAACAACGCTGACTGCGTTTATTAAATTTTGTGCCGGGAAAGTGCGAGTACACTCATTAATTTCAATTTTATTACTTTACCATCGACACGCTGACAAGCTCAATATTCCCTCATAGAGGAACCAACTAACTAGCAACTGAATCTACTGCCCCTTTGCTAGGCAGGAGTCTCCTCTCAGAACAGGGGTATACTCCACCACGCTGATTATGCGGGTTTGTTGCAGACATTCACACACCCAATCACTCACCTGACTGTTCCTGCACTGTTAGATAGTTAATTATTACCTTGACGTTGGAAAACGGATAATGGAACTCAAATGGAGTTAGGCGTGGCACCTAGCAAGACGTGGTGATGGCAGGTGGATTAAAGCTGTGACAGAGTGGTGGCCGAGGAGTCGGAGAAGGAATTTTGGGCGTCCGCTAGTGAGACGGACGGACGACATTTCCACCATCGCAGGGAAGACATGTATGAGACTGGCACAATTAAGAGCGTGGAAATTGGAACTACCAAAGAGAGGCCTATAACTACCAAAGTGGGTGAACGTGAAAGTCTGGTTGCGGTTGATGATGATGACGATTCCGAAAATTCATTTAAAGTCTCAGATGCATACACGTATTGCATGACTTATGGAAAATGTATGTTTTGATTTGTGTTTTATGTGAATGGAAAAACACCGAAAGAAACGTTCAAGTCAATACACCGATAAAATCTATAAAAACGTACACTTATGAACTTCCGAGGCGACTGGTACCTTTGTGTTATCGTACAAAACGTAAACTGCCGACGTGTGTATGAAGTGAGCTATACGAGAATACCTACGCGAAGGAAGATTACATGGTCATTCAGAGGCGCTGGAGCGCAATGCCCATTAATTACCCGTAAATTGTGTCCAAGAGGCTAGTATCAGCATCGATTAGCGATGATGAAATAGTGGCTAATTGACGATGTTGTTTGTTGAAAAGATTCACGCTGTTAAGTATACATTACTGCCTCATTAGCCTATTGATCTTAAGAGTGACTGCTACGTTAGAGGTCCCAGGTTCGATGCCCAGGTCGAGCAGTGTTGATAGGTTTTGATAGGAATCTCTCAGTAGCAGCTCGGAGTTTGGGTTTATGTCCGATTATGACGATTTTGTTGACAATAGGGTCACCCCCTATTACATGGGACCTAAACATACCGGCGAACTGTGGGTGTACATTAGTACACGTCTGCAACCCTTCGGGCAATACAGGCGTGATGATATGTAAGGTAAAAATTGAAGATCCTGAATTAATCATAATTAAATTACCGTGAGATACAATTAAAATGTTGTAATCAAATCTACAGTAATATCTATAATTTCAGTAAAATATAACCTATTATTATGTATACCTAGGTATACATAAAAATAAGTCCAAACACATGAATTCGTAGTTTCCATTATAGACTTCGCTTTATAAAAATAACCTAATATCTTTATACGGATAATCACGAAAAGCCATGAATATTTTTTTGAGATAAAATAAAATGTCAACAACCGATTATCTATCTCATTTCTGACCTAATATTAAGACAAGACATAAAACATGACAATATTGGATTTAGGCGCAGATAAGAAGCTCTTATTTCGGAATAGAGATAACGGTAACTCTATATAATAACTCGACCATTTCTTTCAACTGGGCTGAATTTATGCAGAAAATGATAGAGGAAGAAATTGTGAAAAGTGATAAACAATAACTATGTAAGCTAATTACGCAATACCTACAAAACATACCTACATAATGACATTAAAACATATACATACGTACAGGAATTAGTGTTGTAAATTGCTTAATTTATTGTTCAACTTATGTACTACTTTGACAAGTTGTTGTACATATTTTAATAATACCTGACCTAGCATAGTAAAGTGCAATCAACGGATCATAATTGACCATGTGCGCAAATGGCTATTAGAAGTAGCAACATTTGCATTGCTTCAAGGGACCAATCACCTTACGATGCGCAATTTGCGATTATCAGTGAAATAGCGGACGCTAAAGTCGTTTGCTCTAATTGTAACAACATGACTATGGCAATGGGTAATAAGTAAGCAAATAAAGGTGTTAACTGATTTAACTAACTTGCAAAATAAACAGTTGGTACTTTTTTTCTATTAACTCTAATGCTTTCGGATCTAGTCGACTGAGAGCGGTTTCGCACTACGTCCGATCCGAATCCGTGAAAATACATGACAATAAATAGTCGTAGAACTATTTGTATGGTAGTTTACACACTAGATCCGATTTCCGTCATCATATTTCTCTACGTCATCCGTGGAATCTCTCTCTCTCTGTATTTTCACGGATTCGGATCGGATGCAGTGCGAAACCGCTCTGATGCTCCTTTCAGACAGCACTTACTGACCACACACGACGGAACATAGTAACTGTGCGCCTGTTTTACGTCATAAACGAGTGTAACTAGCCAGCAAAAACAATCAAACAACAATATTGTACGTAACCCATTTTCTCATGTTCTTACTGAAACGGCAATCAAAATATTTTTTGAATATTGTGAGGTTTTCGGGTCTGTTGCAACCAGTAAACAACGATTGCTGACATTTAAAGTATTTGGCGGTTATACCCATTTACAATGTTATAATTAATCACAGCAGATATTCACAGTTGGATTACCCGTCATCGAAAACAACAACATCAATTACTATATTATCATTTTTATTTACTTTTTTGTACACTCTGTAAATAGGTTTTTTTAATAGAATTTTTAAATATTATCATTGTGAAAATAAATTTACAGCACCATCTAGTCCCAAACTAAGCAGAGCTTGTACTATGGGTACTAGACAATGGATATAATAATTATATTATATTTTTTTGTAAATACATACTTATAACATAAGAAACACCCAGACCAACACAAACACTTATGTTCACTTATGTGCACTTATGTTTAGATAAATATTTGTGTCCTCTGGGAATCGAGGTCGTTCGATCAGCAGTTCGAAACGCGAACCACTAGACCACAGACGTCGTCAAAACTACTTATTAGTAGAAATAAAACTATCGAAAAAAGACGTTTCGAACCCTTTACAGCGTCCTTGGCCACGGGTAGACTACTAGTCGGGATTAATAATATCAATATAAAATCCGTAAAAAGTAGTTTTATTTCAATGTATAATATTCGCGTAAATGTCAGAAATCAATATACTTATTAGTTATTAATACCCCCTTAAATTATAGTCTGAATTTTTTGCCTCACTATGAGCTTTAAGAAGTCACAAAGAAGATAAATATCGTAACAATTACTACACCGGAAAACTACGGCAGATTTCATTTCATATGATTGTTTACACGGCGAATTCACAGTAAAACATGAAGTAGCTCAGCTTATTGCAAACAAATTGATCGTCAATCATGATAACCGGGACAAGAGATAATGTCGGAGTATTTTCCGGCAGTGTGGCTTTATCGAATCTCACTTGTGCTACAAGTTTTAGGACTCCACACCATTAAAAACATATTTGCATCGTAAAACTAGAACCAAAATAATAGCAGCTGATGCAGTATTTGAATAAATCTAGGTATAATAACAATATTAAAGTACAATTCAGAGCGTTATTGGTGGAATCTTCACGCAGGAAGGACGAACAAAATAGTCTACTAGAAAAACAAAGGCTTTTGTATGTCAAAGGTAAACTGTAAGGTACCATTAAAAACATATTTGCATCGTAAAACTAGAACCAAAATAATAGCACCTGATGCAGTATTTGAATAAATCTAGGTATAATAACAATATTAAAGTACAATTCAGAGCGTTGTTGGTGGAATCTTCACGCAGGAAGGACGAACAAAATAGTCTACTAGAAAAACAAAGGCTTTTGTATGTCAAAGGTAAACTGTAAGGTACCATTAAAAACATATTTGCATCGTAAAACTAGAACCAAAATAATAGCACCTGATGCAGTATTTGAATAAATCTAGGTATAATAACAATATTAAAGTACAATTCAGAGCGTTGTTGGTGGAATCTTCACGCAGGAAGGACGAACAAAATAGTCTACTAGAAAAACAAAGGCTTTTGTATGTCAAAGGTAAACTGTAAGGTACCATTAAAAACATATTTGCATCGTAAAACTAGAACCAAAATAATAGCACCTGATGCAGTATTTGAATAAATCTAGGTATAATAACAATATTAAAGTACAATTCAGAGCGTTGTTGGTGGAATCTTCACGCAGGAAGGACGAACAAAATAGTCTACTAGAAAAACAAAGGCTTTTGTATGTCAAAGGTAAACTGTAAGGTATTCATTAAGTGTATACAACCCTTAATATAACAACTTATATTTCAACCCAACTTGTTGATTTGAATAATTTTAAATTAAATTATGATTTAAAATTGTTCGAATAACCATTTCTTCTGTTTGAACAACAGACCAGTTAATAACCATTATGTCAAAAATACAAAGTAATTTATTTTAGTCTATGAAGATTTATCTTTCAGAGGCGCAGCATCCTCATTAATGTTCACTGCAATTTCATGGATGTTATCCGGTTGACTTTGAAATGTTATTGTGAATATCTACAATTCTACATATTGCCACGTGTATTCCAAATTCATTGTTAGGAGTCCGGGATCGATAGGTTAAAACTCATGTTTAAAAATCGAGGTCGCTCCCATTTGTATCGATGCTATTTTCCAACTCAAGGCAACACTAAACAATAACTCCTCGCGTTATTTAAAAAGAATAAGTAAGTCGTAATCTTTGATAATTCTTTTAAGTTTGTACTTAGTGTTATCGCTTGTCTATCACAAATGTTATTATCAATGCGAGCGCTGATTGCATTTAGGTGTATAGTCGAAGCAATAAATCAACTCCAGATTGGAAGCGTCCTGTCGGTGATCGACACACACAATTTAAAATGATCAGACACTGCAATGATTGAATTACGAGGGATATGTGTTGCATTATCGATTATAGCTATACAATATCACATCGTGTGAACAAATGGTTATGGAAGATTAAGTATTACTCTACTCGGCACTTATCATAAAGCGCCGGTGTCGGCCACTGTGTCACATTGATTTACTAAACAGGAGCGCGTAGGTAGACACAAGGACTAAGGAGTAATTTATCAGGTACTAAAAAACATCATAAAATATTGTGCAACGCATCAAACAACACAACAGCGATAAGTATCATAATTTATATTTATGACAATGTTGAAACAGACATTCTCTATAAATCAAACATTTGATTTTTAATTCGTCCTCTCGACGCTTGACCATACTACAAACAAAAACATGAAAATAAAAAGCTTAATTGCGATATTAAGCAATATACAATACTATGCCTTGAAATAAAGATACACAAAGAAACTATGGAACTATTGAAAATTAATGCTCTAAATATGGCTACGTACTTCTTCCAAGATCTATGTATGGATGGTACCTGGATGCGTCCACTTTACCCACCTGTTGTTGATGCTGCTGTTGTTGTTGTTGCTGCTGTTGCTGTTGCTGATGGTACTGAGCTACAAGTCTAATGCCACTTAATTCCAAGGAGCGAGGATCCAATGATCGACTTCGCGGTTTCTCGGAATAAAACACATCTTCGTCCCTTTTCCCTTTTTTCCATCTAAAATAGTTGGCCATTTTGCCACATTCACTTTCACAGACATCTACAGTGATACATACATTTCAAATGTTATTATTATGTTTAACGCAAACGTAATTGTGATTTTCACATTCAGTAAAACTTGGTAGGTTAGATCGCGAAGGCATCTCTATAAGTACTGAGAGATAACGTCGGTGTCGCCGTCACGAGACGACATTATTGTTATGCAACGCGGGAGTGTGTAAGCGACCGATATCCGCTAGTGTCAAGCTGGTTCCGCTGCGGAACTGAAAATCGATTGCGGGAAATGCGCCCGCGCTTCTAATCTAACCTGAGACCGCGCACGCATCCACCCCCGAGATACGGCTCTCTGACACAATAGCTGACATGTGACAACTTAATAC
This sequence comes from Acronicta alni, assembly GCA_964056405.1. Taxonomy (NCBI): domain Eukaryota; kingdom Metazoa; phylum Arthropoda; class Insecta; order Lepidoptera; family Noctuidae; genus Acronicta; species Acronicta alni. The sequence continues at coordinate 7,001,979 of OZ043913.1, forward strand.
CTCCACCTAAATATATTTTTGGTAAGTGGAATCGTGATCTTGTAATTGAGTCCATAGTTATTTTCAGCATACCGCATAATAAAATTGTAGTAATATTTTCCGTATTCATTTGACCTCGATTTATCACAAGTGATTACAGTGTGTCAGTGGTCGCGCGATACTCTCATGTTTACTTCTCGAGTGTTAATGTATGTACGTTAATTATTGCGCAGGAGTGCGTCTGCCACAAGGTTGGTCAAACAAATAAATAGTGCTTTACACCCTTCGCGCAACAAGTCTATTTTATAGAAATGGTATAATCGAGAATGTAATTTGTTACTAAACCCGCGGAGTACAAAGGATTAGGTGATGTAATCAAACTAATTTAATAAATTTTATATTAGAAGGTTATTTTATATTATGCTATTTAATTATAAGACAAACCTATCAAGAAAATTTTAGTAGAGTTTAGAATACCCTACATACCTTTCCAAATTTAAATGACATTTTATTTTACACTTAAATTGAGCATTAGGGTGTTGTGTGATTTTATAGTTCTTCTGTTTTGCCGCAAAATGGCATGAGAAATGTAGGTGGATTTAAAAACATAAATACCAATTACAATATTATTACATTCAAACATATAACAATTAAATAATTTTCTACTAGGGTCAATGTTAAAATTCATGTAGGTATTTCGAAATACTATTAATTTAGTTCTTATAACTACGTTTGTTGAAATAATTCAGTTACAGTATAATATGCTTTGTCTAGTAGCCAGTTCTATAGGTTTTCTCAAACTATGTAAGCGGAAGATTCTTAAATGATTTCGGTAGTTTATTAGATATCTGTATGCACATGGAGTAATAATTTCTCTGATATAGTGTAGTCCACGGTTTGGACTCGAGAGAGATGAGATTGCTCGTATTTCAAGGAAAAAATTCTATGGCCTTAATAAATGCTCGGATTAACTCTGTAAAATTTTCCTATATCATAAATGTACAGATGTCAGCGGGTCAAGCTATCCAAAACTATCAAATTTTCCTAATGGAACATGAACCTTATTATTTTGTATTAATGTTACATCAAAATGTTACTTCCAGTCATTGTGCTTATCTAAAATATTCCTAAAAATTGAATATGTTCAGTTTCATCGTTTCTTATGTCATAGTATACAGGGTCACATTTCAAAGATCAGCCAAAATTAAAAATTAAGAAGTTAAGATCAAACCCAGTGTGTGTTAAACATTATTGTCAAATTAATTATATTGTAAATATTGCATATAAAAATAACCGATAAAAGTCTAATTTCATATAGGTATCGAAAATATTATCGATCCCGAACAGTCTCGGTAAGTTGTCCGGTGATTGAAAATTAACCCTGTATAATATGTCTACTAACGCTTTTTGACATTGAAATTGTATATATACAACATTATTATTAGTATATGCGAAACCTGAATATAGTTTGTTCAGAATCAGTAACTGAATCGATTCCAATAATTATTACATCATGTTATATTTTGTCCCAAAACATTTAAAAAATGTTACGAGTAGGACACCGAGCGACACTAAGTACCTATTCGCAATCATATGCGCGCAACACAGGTCACTGACACTGAGCGGTCAGCGCGGGCGCAGTGGGGCGGGCGGGGCTCGGGGGTGAACCAACCACTTCAGTCAGTCGCCCGGCAGCTATAGGGAAGTGTGCACGTATGTCGCTCCCGTTCAGATAAGTAGGTACAAAACGAGAGCGCGACCGCGAGCGATCTGTACCTATCGTATGTAAAAAGCATAGGTAGTGTTCGTTTAAGAAATGGTACGTACAGTAGCGGTTTGTGGTGATAACGCGAGCGCGCGGCAGTTGTGTTTCGGTTGACGTGTACCTATCGTATGTAAAAAGCATAGTGTTCGTGTAAGAAATGGTACGGATACTAGCGGTTTGTGGTGATAAGTGATAACGTATTCCTGGCAGTGCAGCACGAGGAGCTATCTGACATTAAAGTATCGTCACACACATGAACACACGTTTTTACTTGTACCTACAGCCTGTTGTGGTTAAGTAGTGCGATGTTTAACACTTTTCATCCATTTTAAACTTACAGTGTTTGGTATAAGGTGCAACATATCGCATTGACTACATTTAATCACTTACGGCTGCATTTACAAATAAAGTACTTATTAATGTCTACCTACACTTGACCATTACGACAGTTCAAAGACTGCAAGTGTGATGGAAAATGTGGAAAGTGTGATGTATCATCAGTTAAATACAATGCAATCGGAAATCGCCGTACGGTTAGGTATCTACTGCCACATTATTATCAATGAGCGCCGCGACAACGCGGGCGCGGGGCGGCGCCTGCGCGTGATGAGCATGTTTTTGTACGGACAACCAGGTAACTTAACAAGCGTATAACTTTGTGATTTTTCATTATACAAGTTTTGAAATTTTCTACATAGATTATTTACATAAAAATACTAGACACGTGTTTCAGGTTTCGCATATACTAATAATAATGTTGTATATAATTGGGTTTCTTTAGGTTTATGTTTGGATTATTAGATTCCAACCATTAACATTATTGATGGAATTGTCTTATTTATTTTGTCTTCGTAGTTAGTCAATTCATTGAATGTCATTATTACTGAAATGTCATCTGCAAATAGAGTACTTTTATAATTTGTTATAGAGATTATTTATGTACAGTAAGGATAAGAGTGGACCTAGGATACTTCCCTGCGGTACTCCACAATTATTTATTTGAAATTGAGACCTGCATTGGGTTTTAGTATCATTTTTATCTATACTACATATTTCTACACGTCTAAGTCGTTTTAAAAGTATGATTCCAGCCTTATAATAAGTGCTAGTCCTCGTATTCCGTAATTTTGTAGTTTTTGCAACAAAAGTTTGAGAGAAAGAAGTCGAAAGCTTTTATGATATAAAAAAAATTACCAGTGTCGGTATTATTTTATCTACATTAGAAATAACGTTATGACAGGTTTTTCCTACTTTGAATCCATTTTGTTCTGTTTTTATTATATTGTATTTGCTTAGGTAGGTATGTTGATATTCTGATATGCATTTATTTTTTCAAAGACTTTAGACAACACAAGAATTAGAGTTACAGGTCTGTAATTTGTCATGTCCGTTTTGTCACCATTTTTGTAAAGGTTTCATTACAGATATCTTTAAACTTTCAGGAAATAGTCCCTGTTCAAAGGATAATTTATTAGGTATGTTATAACAGAAGAAATAACATGGGCACTTTTGTACTTACATGACACTGAGTGGCTTTAGGAAAAAGCTATTTTGAATCGACGCCTTATTAGTATTCTTAATATTTTTAAGGTTTGGCGGGTTTATTATTTTACTACCGATTTTGATGGCGGCAATTCAATCCATTAAGTTTTTTATTTCTATTGTTAATTATAACTGACCAACCATATCTACATCTATTGAAGATTCTGTGGATGTTATTTTTTAACGGTAAGTGGCGCTTTCACTTTTAAAGGGTTTCCAGTATATAGTGCGACAACAAAATATGTCCCACAAATTGTGATTACAAGTCACACAAATTTTTCCAAAATTTCGTAGACCGCCTTCTACATTCCAAGTCATAATTTTCAGTATGTCTTAATGTATTTCTTTACTAGTACTTATTTTTTACATCTGGGAGCACGGAAGCTCCACTGCCATGTCGAGCAAAACGCACAGCCGTACTATCTTTTCTCGAAGCTATTCAGGACATTTGCGATCCCACTGTAATTTCGTTATGGATAAAGTTAGAAGCCTGAATTTTCGAGGACCAAGAAGGCATAATTATTATCTCAAATTACTTTCAATTTGAACCTGTTTCAGGCTTCAAATTTTGAATACAATTATGTTCCGCCTATAAAGCAAGGAAAAACTGAAACATACTGCAATTGCAGTTCCGTTTTTTAGATATATTAACTGCATAATTATGTAGTGACTTCCTAGTCCTATATAAATAAAGTCATTACAAGTTACTTCTGCAGTTCATACAATTCTTATTATTATTACATCCTTTTATTTAATAAAACTGATTGCAGACTGAGAAGCTGCACTTAGGATAGTTTCTTTATGAGACTTCTCCTGAACGGTTAGTAAGACAAGAGGTACCTACGTCCAACGAAAATTTAGTACCTACCCTTTTTAAAGAATATTGCACGTGTGAGAATTGGCATAGCTTAAGTTTATATAGAGAAGGACTGCAGATTGCAACAAAGGTACCTATATATACATTAAATAAAATTATCATTGTATATGTGCGGGTGGTCTATGTTAAACAGAAATTGTATATAAATAGACTGACAAAACGAACTATAACGGGACGACAACCACGGGACCGCTAATGTAATATAAATAATTATTAAAACAATTGTCTAATAACCATAGTATAAGTTCTGATTATTTTAGGATGAGCAAGCGAAAGACCTGTCAAAATTTAAATAAATTAGTTCTTCTACAAAAATCCTATTTTCCCGGACACTTCCCAACTTTATCCCTAAAAACTATTTCAAATTATTACGAACAAAAATAAAAAAAACACCAAATCGATAGCGCCGGTCTCAAGTGATGCGCTTGAAAACAATTTCATTTTTATTTATGCAGAAGATTAAAAAATTCAGACGAATTGAATTTATTTCAATAGTTTGTTTTAATAGAACTTTCAGGAAAACGTGTAGATTCCTTTTCCTGACAGTACTATCAAAGCAGACAGAGAAAGGGAGAGTTATTGGTAAAATATTATTAAATTACCGATCTAGTCTTAAGCAACAGTGAAATCGAAGTGAAATAACACTGTTTTGCGCTGTGTTGTGTATCTTACGGTGAGCACGGTTGCCAGTGCTCCACGAGGAAAAGTTGTGTTGGCAGTGGGGGGACTTTGACCCTTATACTGCCAACCAGCTATACTATTCCTCTTTCGTTTTACCAGGTCGGCAACGCGCAAGTGATATCCCTGGTGTTACAAGCGTCTATAGGCTACGGTAACCGCTTACCATCAGGTAGGCCATATGCATGTTTGCCACCTTAGTACTATAAAGAAAAAGACCTCAAGACAAGTCAAATGCATTAAAGTAAAAAAGAAATTGCCTCATTAATCTAGTGGTCATAAGCAAGACTGCTACGCTTGAAGTCCTGGGTTGGATTACCAGGACGAGCAGTGTATTGGAGTTCTTCTATTAAATTCTCAGTAGCAGCTTTGAGTTTGGTTTGTGGCCGGTTAATGACAAGGCTCGCGTCCTATTACATGGGATCTAAACATACCAGCGAACTGCAAATGTAGATTAGTACACCTGTATTATGTTAAAAAAATAAACGCGTCAACTTATTGCGTTATTCACATGTAGAATAAAACGCCTAGTAACTATAAAATGCACAGTAAATATATTGTTAAATACCATTATGAGCAGGCGCAAAGCTTAAAAGTAATATGATCACAATATACCATTGCCTGGGCTTTTTTATAATTATGTTAAATGACTTACCACAAACAACGATATATCACTTGAATATTAATAAAATAAAAAATATTTACGTTTCGTTTACACGACAAACACGACAGACACGAGCCCATTTGTATAATATACGTAGAAAGAAGCCCAAAAAATTCACATAACCATTAAATACGCTTAAAAATTCCACGGGAATGCAATTCGTCTTTTCCGATCAAAACTAGCAAGTGATCTGAGCTTCTCACAAGGAATGACGTAAGTAAGTACTCCGTATTATTAAGGTTTAGTGGTCTGGGCAGTCTTTAGCATTGTGCACTTATTATTTTAGCAATATTACTTTTAAAAAAGTTGTCTTAAAAGAGTAGAAAACCTGTTGCAATTCAAATGCGCCCCACAAATTGGTCCACGAGCAACTTATAAATGTAAATAAAAAACTATAAAACATGCTGTCATCAACATTCACCCTTAACGTCTTATTTGAGTAGAAATTTAAAAAGAATAATATAACAGTAGAAGTATTTTAATATCAAGGACGAATAACAAAAATATATTGAGTATGATTTTTATATTGCTTCTTTGGGTTACATAAGTGTCCGGTTTCGCATTCTCACGTTCCAATACTAGGGAGATAAGGACCAATATGCCGTGTCCCGTGTGAGAAACAGTTCATAAAAGCAGCTCTGCAGCCATATTCAATGTTACATGTTAATTTCACAAGCTGACCTCGGACGTGAAGTAAATTTATACAAAGATAAACCGCTGTTCCATTAAACACCCTATCGAACGGGCCGAATAATTTAAAAAAAAATTATGGTAAGAATCATTGAAATAAGATAATGATGCTGTTCACAAACCGTAGAGTAATATTACGTAGGTAGCCTATTAATAAACAAAAACCAAGTTAATTCTATTGACAGGCGAGTTTTAAGAGATTGTATTATGCATGGTTGAATCTAGATTCGTTATTCATTTTTAACGTAACCTGTCCCATTGCTCATGCAGCATTTACTTAAGATATTGCCTTTACACACTTTACAGGCTGCCGGTAAGGGGGTTAGACCGGGGAGTGTGGGATTCTTACCCACGAAAACCACCCCGATGGCCACCATCAACACATGGAGGGGGGCATTATGTCCTTCGAATATCTACCATACATACACCGAAAAGGTATAACTAAATTACGGTTATTTATAAGTATTGAAAGTGCTTACCGCTTTTCTCTTCTCAGGGCCCTCTATCGGCATATTCTGTCCTGGAACAGAGGCGCGTCCACGAAACATCTCCATAACTTTGGCCATGGCGCTGGGACGGCGACTGGACGATGCAGTTACCGTGTGGTAGTACTGTTGGGAAGAGAGTATAATAATATGTATTAATTTTTTTTACATACCTAGTTCTGTACACATGACCGATTTAGGAAAACTGATTGCCCGACAAGAAGTGCATAATTATTATAATTACATAATTATCTCTGTCTTCTATAGCCGAAGTGGATTGTAATTATAGACAATAATTATGTCTTTTGTGGCATACTTATCCTCTTTATAAAACAAACCCTGGCTGTCTGATATACAACTGTTTTTTTTTTATGGGATAGGGGCAAACTGGCAAACGGATCGCTTGATGGTAAGCGATTTCCGCCACCCATGGACACCCGCAACACCAGAGGAGTCACAAGCATGTTGCCAGCCCTTAAAAGGGAGTACGCTCTTTTCTTGGAGGTTTTTAATAAATCGGGAAATCCTGGTGTAACATATAAAAAGAAACTGTGTAAAGGTTGTCTGTAAGAGATCGCTTATAGCGATAAAACCGCCCATTCTACCATTAACTTTATCTAAATAATTCTAATGTACGTGTGTATGTCACTGAACTCCTCCTAAACGGCTGGACCGATTTTTATGATTTTTTTTGTATGCGTTTGGGTGGCGCCCTGTATGGTTTAGATTCACAAATCAGCCCAGCAGATGGCGCTGCATTCGGTATCTAGGTTATTTATCTATACTGCAACTTAACAGCTGGATCATGCAGGACCACGTCTGTCGGGTCCGCTAATATTATATAAAACATGTACTTGGCATTGGTTTATGGTGTACAATAAAGAATATTGTATTATATTCTATTTTAAATGAATACAATCTGGATATCATGGAATAATAATCAAAAATATACAAAGGATCAACTGCTCAGCGTGCTTATCAATTCATCACACTACTCCTCAAAAAGGATCTCTCCAAGGATCGATCTGTTATATTTATAAGAATAAATTTGGTCATAGAGACAAGCACAAGAATAAACAAAACAGAATTGACAGCCATCCTGTTAACCTATTTCTCTCAATTGACACTCATAACTAACAAGGAATTACTTCCAATTGATGTGCTACAGATGTATTTGATATATTGATCTTGGAGCAAACTTGGCCTATATATCAACAAGAATTCAATATAAAAGGAGTATGTGCTATTTAATATGTGTACCTATAGTGAAAAACATTGAAATGTATGCGGTGTTCATCTGACCTTGGCTTGACCCAGGGCAAAACCGTATTCATATTTCAATTTTGTAGGGGCCAACCTACTGATTTACTCTGACAACATGAGGTTTTCTGTATTTTCAACCTTAATAAAAGTTACTTAAATATTTGACACATTTTATACAGCACAATCTAGTCCCAAACTAAGTACATCTTGTACTATGTGCACTAGACAATGGATTTAATACTTTTTTGTAAATACATAATTATAAATGTCAGTGGAACCGCCGAGAGGGGACGCCCTAGAAAAACTTACGCCGACCTTATTGGTGAGGTTCTTCAAAAAGGTCAAGTGCGTAGTAGGTACTCGCAACCGGCGTGTGTGTATGACAAGATGTATGAATGTGGTCGAAGCAAAAGAAGTATGTAAGAATCGTAGCAAGTGGCGTTCTTTAGTTTCTGCCTACCCCTATGGGAAAAAGGCGTGAGTGTATGTATGTATGTACATAATTATTAGTTTAACATAAGATACACCCAGACAAACACAAACACTTATGTTCATTACATCAACATTTGTGTCCTATGGGAATCGAACCTACGACCTCGTGATCAGCAGTGCGACAGTTGAACCACTAGATCACAGAGGTCGTCAAATTACATCGTCAAAAAATCATCTGGAGAACTGCTATTGAAGATTTTTTTATGTCACTTGATGGTAAGCGGTTACCGTAGCCTATGGACGCTTGCAATACCAGGGGTATTACTTGCGCGTTAACGACCCTAAAAAACGAGAGAGGAATAGTAGGGTTGGCAGTATAAGGGTCAAAGTTCCCCCACTGCAGACAGAACATTTCCTCGCGGTATAACTACTCCGTCAAAACTGTACATAACATGTAATATTGTTTATAAAAATCATTATCAATAATTTCATAATCCATAGAATTCATAATTCGAACTGATAAAAAAACGACGAAACTATCGTCCTGGTCTTATTGTCACAGTGTACGTACAGGTAACTCAGTCTGGCCGAGGGTTGAGGAGGCGAAATTCACACTACTGTAACCATAATATTTAACCATGTTGCAGTAGACTGCTGCAGCCCATTTTTTAACATAACTGTCTTACTTACATTACGAAACCACCGTAACTAAATACCAAGCTATTTCGTAAACGTTTTTATTTTATCGAACTGTCTGTTACCACCCATACGGGGATGGGAGTACATCTGAGAGACCGCCAAATTAGACCAGCTTGGCGACACTGGCTTCCCTCGAGGATCCTGACTCCCAACGTTATTCAGAAACAAACGTTAATGGTAGGTGATTGTTGTCTAAGTGAAAAAATATATACGGCTATGCTTACTCTCGTGTCGCTACCAGAATGTGGGTGAGCTGACCCATCCTTGGCCTTCAGCACTGGCGTGAGGGCTGGTTCCACTTTCGTAGTCTCGGGTTTGGTAGGTTCTTTGGCAGGTGCGTTTGATTTGGTCATGCTCTGCAATTGTACCAATTATTTTTATCGAAACTGTAACTTGACAGTCTTTAATTTAATTTATTATTGTTCATCATCAACCCATATGCTGTCCCACTGCTGGGCACGGGTCTCCTCTCATATTGAAAGGGATTAGGCTTTAGTCCACCACGCTGGCCTAGTGCGGGTTGGCAGACTTCACAAACCGTCGAGAAAAATCTTTAAGGTATGCAGATTTCCTCACGATGTTTTCCTTCACCGTTTAAGCGAGTGATAATTAATTTATTAATACGCACATGAATTCGAAAAGTCAGAGGTGTGTGCCTTGGGTTCGAACTCGAAACCTTCGACTTGGCAGTCCAATGGTCATACCACTAGGCTATCACTGCTTTTTATTATTGTTAATAGGGTTTAACTGCTAGCAATTTTTGAAATAGTTAATCATTAAGTAAAATCGAAATTAGTCAAAGAAACAAGTTTAATGATAGTATGACGGAAAGATGTCGTTACGATCTATCAAGATTAGTAAATATATATAATCTATTAATGAAAAGCGAAATACTAACCTGTACTGCAGCCATGACCTGCTGCATGATCGAGGGCTGTTTCTTGACCTCCCCGCGCGGTGTCTTCGACTTAAGAATATCGAAGAGAGCAGGTCGACGACTCACCCCGGAGGTTCCTGGTAAAGAGAATGTACATGAGATTTATTGAGCCGCCGACCAAAACTGTCACTATGATTTCTGAGACTTGAAATAAATCAACTATTTCGAAAAAATCAACACCATCTATCGTCCATTTTTTAATTCAAATATGTAAATATATACGCAGCCCTGCTATGTTCGAGACTACCATAACACATACACACAAAATAAATTCTATCGTGTTCGTATTAACTTACATACATACACTCACGCCTTTTTTCCATAGGGATAGGCAGATACTAAAGAACGCCATTTGGTAATCGCAGCAGCGTAGGACCTTTTGACCGTATATAAATCACACCATTATAGTATCTGTTTTTTATTACTCCATATTGTTATATTACCGTGTATAGTCTGCTGGTACATGGGGTGCGGTTGACCTTCATCATTGGATCCTCGGCGCTTGCGCTCGCCCACGGACTGCGTGCTTCTTGTGATAGCTGCATCCAGACGTTGCTCTGAAACGTACCAATTTACCAATAAATACTATATTGTGTGTATATGTTGTTATTTAAGACGGAAAGAGGTTAGTATCTACGACAAATGGACTCCTTGAGTATTTCTATACTCTATTCATTAAAGCATTAGACAAATAACGATGAAATACCGACAGTTATTGTGTTATACTAAATAAATTAACGAATTTTATATCATATATTTATTTGTAAATGGTAAATAGATTAGTATGTAGTATTATAATCGTGAAATAACGTAGCTTATTATAACTATTATCGAAATAACGCTGGCGTTATAACTCGTTATTTGTTTTATAATGAATGAAGTGTAGTGTAGCTAGTGTATTTCTCATAACAATATTTTATTCTTTAAAAATAAAATTATAATTTATTTTCTGAGAGACTTTCTTGACGGCTTGTGAAGTCTGCGAACCCGCAAAAAGCCAGTGTGGTGGACTATAATAGCCTAATTCCTCTTGTTCTGAGACCTGTGCCCAACAGTGGCACAGAATAACTATGGTTGATTGTATGATGATGATGCTTTAATGTGTAAATCCGGGAATATTTAAGAAGTATGTAAGTCAGTTGGCCGATTTTATCAACTAGAGAACCAGATATGGATCAGGTATACACATATCAACAGAATACAGAGATATCTTAATCCTAAATTAATTATAAAGAACATAATATTTTTTTTCGATTCTTTATTTCTATATTAGAAAGGTGGCCTTGTGGTTACATGGGGGAGGCCTTTGTTCAGCAGTGGACGTTCTTTGGCTGATATGATGATGATGATGATAGAGATAGATTAAAATACCTATTATACCTATAATTCGATGTATCTGTATATCAGTTCCAAATTGATTTACATATTAAACCAAATTACCTCATGTTCAGTAGAGGGACCAAATGCAATATTCATAATCATAATCAACGCTCGAAGAAGGAAAGTCGATAAAACGTTCACACAATGTGTGCGTATCTGTGTCAGAATCTACATAAGTACCGAGCAGCGGTCACGCGGTTATGTTACAAAACGGTTTCCCTTGATACACGTCATTCGTCATTTTTATAGTAGAGGGGGTCAAAGGAGGGGAAAAATGAGAATGTTACGACGCCACACCTCCCGTGTAAATCCGCAGCACTAGGGAGTGATAGGGCTCAAAACTCTTGCCTATTTTTTCGTTTACCTTAAACCAGGTCATCGATATTGATAAGTCCAGGAATCAATCGATGTTACACCAAGAATTTCAGGGAGTTTGAATTGTAGATGATTAAAAAAAGAACTAAGGCCTGTGGTTTATAATCCGCAGGTCATAAGAAAGGGATAAAACGAGTAACGAAGCTCCTTTCCAGGCCAAGTGGTGTTCCTCATTTTACTCTAGAAATGGGCATTATTTAGGGGGCAAGTGCTGCGTCCACATTGACGACACGTCTGGCGCAGCGGCTGAGCAATCTGCTTCTGTGCCACGGGTTGTGGGTTCGATCCCCGCACGGTAAAAATATTTGTATGACCTACAAGTAGTCGTTCCGGCTCTGGGTGTTTGTGTATGTGAAATTTTGTGTTTGTAAACGCACCCACGATACAGGAGAAAATCCTAGTAGGGCAACATTTAAAAAAGAAAAAAAAAAAACATCCAAAGTGTTGCCAATCAATCTTGAATCTTATCTTACTTATTAATTACCTCATATTTTTTGGGCTGGATATTCCTATGATAAACACTACATATTTTGCAGTAAATACCTAATGACATTTATACTTTTCCTGAAAGGGGAAAATAAATGGCAAAGCAAAACGTCTAAGCAAATATGTTGAGATAACAGATAACTATCATGTAAATACTCTAGATTAATTCTCCATGTTCTAGAGCAACTGAACCATAGTCACTAACGCCTAATTGAATATGGTTCCGTTAAGCCCACTCAAGGTCAAGAGCATACTCAGTTGTTGGTACACTAATAGAATTTACGCACTTCTCGCGCAACTTTACGATCATTGCAAATGCAATAGGAATGACTATGTAGAATGGACTATAAAGATTTGATGCTTGATTGTCCTTTAAGGTCTCTAGAGTGGAAGCTATTTGGAGCTTCCACTGTCAACATCAACAACAACAACATCTATTACAACATGTTGTTTGATAAACAACCGTCATTCTAAAATTAAATCGAAGAATCGAAATGAATGTAGATTCAGTTTGCCGGTATGTTTAGGTCTCATATAGGTAATAGGCGGCGAGCCTATTACCATTTAATCACAAATCCAAATTCCAAGTTACTACTGAGAATTTCATAGAAAAGCCCAATAACACTTTCCTAGACCTGTTTATGGAACCTAAAACATCTAGTGTAGCTAATGAGGCAAACAAAAATTACTACATTACATTAAACTGAGAGTATGTCAGAATTACATTCATGGCCTATTTTGTCGGCGACTCGATATCCCATCTGAGACGGGGACACTTGACGGGAAAACACGCTTTTCGGGCTTCACTATGAATGTCATAGGTATGTCCGCCGCCACTAACAGCGAGACCATATTAATTATAAAGAAGCACAGTGAGACTAAATTAATTTAGTTTGTAAACAAAATAAAGCTGGCTCAAATGCCTTAGTCCTAATGTCGGACAATCAAAAATATATTGTCAGTGAGTGGAGATGCTATTGAAACTTCAAACGACCCTTCGCAATACAGACATCGTAAACAAGATTACAGCATTAATTCTGAACAGTTGGCGTCATTTGTTTACCTAGACAGATATTTTTATTAGAACAGTGTGAATCCATGTTGTAAATACCTAATCACATTCAAAGAATATTGTTAAACGAAAAACTAGTATCGAAATCGACGAATTATATTTATTTCTTTAAATAGATCTTATAAAGACACTTTATGAGTCAATATTTAATACTAGACGGCGCCGGCATTTCCTAGCTGACGATCTCGGAGAAGAAACGCCGATACAAACTCAGAGAATCATGGTCTCTTTTAGAGTCCAAAGTGTAGCAGAATTCATGCTAAACAGTGTGAGATTTACAATGTCTGGCAAAATCTGAACTAGCCTTTTAAAGACTGAGCCATGGCAGTTTTGAATTCACCAGTCTAGAATTAACTGTCAAATATGACATTTTCCAGCTGTGAAAATGTTTGTCTGTCTATGTTTTCATACTATGCCTGCAGTACCGTAATGGAGCCGAAGTATTTAAGTGTGCATAGAAACGTTATGAATTATGTATTGCGCACTGTGGTGCCGCATATTCCGTGAGACTTGAACATTCGAAACGCACAGATTAATTTAACTCTATTAAACACCTGGAGCCTGTATAGCTGTTAATTACGTCAGCTCTGACACTATAATTCATTCGGTTCTCTTCTCATCTATCGAACTACATATCGCGCCACTGAATCGTATCTAAAATTATGTATTAAAATAGTTTTTATCGCGCGTAGACAAACATAATATGATAATGTTAACTACTTATGCTATAACACAGTAACTCAAGGCCGTTTTATATATGTAACTGTAACAGGTTCACATTGTTGATCTGTGAATTGCAATAATTTGCCTTTAATTTTCTAACCTACTAGTTTTCCGCTTTTACAGCGTGCAATCGAGTGCTAAGAATTACATAATGCAGAGCTTGCGAAATGTTGTTGGTAATGAGTAATGTGTAGTTTTTCTCATATAGGTACTTCGTAGACCGGTACAATTAGAACAGTAAATGCGGTAAAGTGATTGAAAATTGTTTGAAATACCCTTGAGATTGGTTATAAATAAATAATTATATCACCCGGCTTTGTGCATCTATTTCAGCCAATCAGTGCGCCTTACAAAATAATCTTCAATAAATAGAAATTATGTTTAATCGTGTCTTATTAGTCTGTGCATGTCCATACATTAGTGATGATATCTCGGTGGTTCATAGAACGTGATATTTTCAATACTTGTTCAATAACGTACGATCAAATAAATAGCCACAAACAATCTAACGTTCATCCCGGTATGAAACTCACGTTAACACCGACCCTAAAGACTGGCTGGCGTGAAGCCAGCACGGGCATGCGACTTAAATATATAGGCGCACTGGCAAACATTGCGTGAATCTACTGAACTCTCCGCCGATAATAAAACTATATTTACTAACTGCAAACTACATAAGGTTCTTTGTATTTGGCAATACAGTTAGCATTAACACTTTGTTGTACTGAATGTTAAGAGGCAAGTAGGTATGACTGTACGAACTACATCAAATTAAATATAAAGTTTACAATATCTGGCAGTACGCAAGTAATAATGATGTCATTATAGCTGCGTGCTGGACCTATGCCACTACGTCGCATGTATTTACTAACAACAACGGTAAGGTCGTACAGAAAGTCATGTTCAGTGCGAAACCAGCAGATTATTATCATCAACCCATTAACTGTTCCAGCTGCAGAACTCTTAGGATAATAGGGTTAGACTAGTCCACCACGCCAGCCTAATACGAGTTAGCTTATTATATCACTATTTATTACCACTCACCTCGCTTTTGTCGCCTGTCATCACTGCTGCGTCGTATTTCCTTTTCCTTCTCTTTCCGAACTTGAGCCTTCTTTGTCGGTTCATTTTGCTTGCTCACAGTCGCCGCACCCCAGGTCCCAGAACGGGCTCTCGCTTGTTCAACATTTTGACCAATCACTGTAGGTACATCTTCATCAATCTTTGATACCTCGGCTTTGGTGTTAACAGACTCGTCTTTGGGTGGTGTAACCTGTAATGATATTAAAATTGCGGCGTGAATTTTATTTTGTAATTTATAAATTAAGTACTTCATCGTATTAAAAGTACCTACTTTCTCATCAGTCCTTTTAACCCAAATGTCTTCAGAACTAGCGGGCACTCCATCAACGGTAGATCTAATTTCGATTAAACTGCTATCAAAATAATGTTTATCAAGGTGGAGATTCTGTCCTGAAAAAATGGTGCGAAGGTTTGGGCGTTGTTCTTCAGCGCCTTTGGTCCCAAAGTGAACAGTATGTGCATTATGAACATGCGTGCGCAAGGCCTTTTCAACCAAAGGCGGCGCAGTAGGCGGCTCCGTTGTGGTCACTAGAAATTTATGTCGGGCTCCCATCACGGTTCTTTTTGGAGGTTCCTGTTCATCGACTCCGACGTGACTGCCACTAGACGGTAATTCACTGACAACATTAGCATTCTGATCCTCTCCTTCTTCCTTTGTGCTACCATTCTTGGCTAGATTGTCTTCGCTAGTTTTAGAAACAATTTGGGCCGTTACATGTGCCCAAATATTAGAACTCAGTAGATCGCCATCTTTTCTCTCATCTTCTTCATCTTCCTCGCGGCATTGTGACAATCTACGACGCTCGGGAAACGGGAAAGGCGAATTAGAATTACGACTTGAAAGATTGTTGCAGTGATTCATAAAATAATGCTGAAAGAAAGTATCCGTTTCTGGAGTATCATTATTGTCTCCCTGAATAATATCCTTTAGAGCGGCTAGCGATGTGATGGTGTTGTAGTTAATTGCATTGACTAAATCTTCGCTATCGGTGGAGCTGGCCGAGACGCTGCCTCCACCGTCTTCGTCGGCTAACTTGGTCATTTGTTGGCATACCACATTCAACGTGTCAGTATTCTGAGACTCAGTTTTTTTCTTCTTCTCATTTTTACGTTCACTCTTCTTAACTTTTACATTCGAGGTTGCTTTTTTTTCGGTATCCATTGAACAGCATATGCCTCTATTGTTTGGCCAAAACTACTATATTTTAAAAGCGGAAAATAACTTAAGGCACTTACTAACTTTAAAAAGTTATTTCACATAAAGTCACATGTTAGTAAAATTTACTATCACAAATTAAGTAATGTCGTAACAAGTTTCGTGGCTTCCGTCACCGAACATAGGGCATGGTGATGTTGTATGATTCCAGACTATATCCAGCGAACATTTTACGAATCTGAAAAAGAAAAAACTACTCATCGATATGTTCTTAATTCTCATTAGTTAAAATACCATCACGCCTGTATTTCCTGAAGGGTTAGGCAGAGGTGTAACAATGAACAGTTGTACACCCACAGTTCGCCGGTATATTTAGGTCCCATTTAATAGGGGGTGACCCTATAGTCAGGCCAGGACCAGGCCCAAATCCAAACTACTACTACCAGCTACTGAGAATTTCATAGAAAAACCCAATAACACTGTTCGACCTGGGAATAGAATCCACGACCCCTAACGTAGCAGTCGTTGGATCGCTAGACTAACGAAGCACTTTGCATCAGATGTGCACTAAATATGATATCATATTTTTAAGTGATATATAAAGGTACGTAGCTGTTGCATTTAACGGGCATCTGTGGATTCTCAAGAAACAAAAATTTTATATTGTACATCACGTGCTCGTAAAATGCAATAACTTAACACTATTAAAATATGCTCTACTGTCATTGACTAGGTGCTTGCCATGTAATCTTTGAATTTATACGCCATCCAGTGTAAGTTACTTACTTAAATATTACACATCGTAATTATCTACCTCGAGCCTGACACAGTTTATTGGTGAAACTGACAGTAACAACAGTTTAGTTTAGTAAAAGTTAGCCTAATAGGAAAAGTAAATCTACTTCAATCGATTAGTGGTGTGTCTTCATATTTAGTGGATAAAAAACCAACAAGACAAGAATCGTCATCAATTGTCTTATGAAAACAGTGAAAGATAGGCTCAGACGAATTACAAGGCAAATTATTTTAGAGCAGTAACAATATTTAATGATAATAACGCAGATTATTTAACTGTATTTGAATAAAATAATTATCATACATTTTATATATTATAATACAGTACTGTAACTAAATTTCCGATTTATTTATTATATTTATGTGCCATTTATATGTATATAAATAGGTTATTCGGTAGAGTTAAATTTATTCAGATTCTGCCGCAGTGCCGCATCGTTGTGTTATCTTATCAAAATTTGTCACAACAATGCGCGTGGTTTACGCCGATGAGCAAAGAACATGATTTTTTAAATCTCTAACTCAAGTATCTAAAGTAGAATTACATATCGATGAGATCATTTCAAAAGAGAATTACTTTATCACTATCTTCAACACATACTTACACGGCAGAGTATCGTAATGTAGTTTTTATATTTTAATCCGCTAAGTGTTTCTGAGTGTTACGGAGTATTTTTACTGGTGTGAATATATATCATGTTCTAAGTGCAGTTATTACAAAATACCTAATGTTAATTATGCATTATGTGTTGTGTTTCAGTAAATAGTAAATAATATTAATCTTTACAATTTAACCAGAGAAAAAACCTAGTAGGTACCTAAGTACTTGCTTTCGGTATGAGATACCTACGTCATTTATCTATTAGCTGAAGACATGAACAACTTATTTATGATAGATAGATTAACATTTGACAATCCGAACCTTCCGTTTTAAACGGACTAAATAAAGATATTTATTCGATTTACCATAAGAATAAAAAATGGTTCTAAACCAAGATGGGCCTCAGCTATCAAACTGATATTGTAAGAAGTTATTCTAATCATCTATTAATATTTTGAACAGCTGCTCTAAATTTCCTCTACTATAATTATGTCATGTAACATTGTGATATTGTCAATCAAATAACAAACCTACATAGTAAACAAACGCTCCAGGCATAATAGAACCGAACAGAGTCCATAAAGTAATTAGACGAGATCAACAAGTCATCACATGACATCTCTCGACGTTCAGTCCTAATAAAAGCACGATCAATGGCCGTGTACCGAATAATAAAAGACCACAAGTACTTTGTACCGATAGGACTGTCGATCATAATTGAAGCATCTTCTACCTGCATGATCTAACAAATTACTTGTCAGAGTGGTATGGTTGTAGCAGCGGCTGATCAGTCTTTTTATACACATGCGCTGTGTGGTGTTCCGTACGGTGAGCAAGAAGCCAGTGCTCCGCGAGAAAACGATTAGTCGGCAGTGGGGGGACTTTGACCCTTACTGCCAACCCAACTATTCCTTTTTCGTTTTACAGGGTCGACAATAGGCTACGGTAACCGCTTACCATCAGGTGTTGGGGAAAAAATAGCAGACAAAGTTACAACACACCGGAATGCTGCCACATTGAGATGTAATCGCATTTTGAATATGTAATTTGATGTCACACACATTACCCGTCAAACTCGACAACAGCAATATTGTTATCAAACTACCTACTGCTTAACAGGGTGTGACGAACCCTTGTAGCAGAACCCTACCAGTGTACTTGTATGGGAGGTAGCCTGGAAGAGTGCGTAATTTCCCAAACTTTGTTTTTTTTTTCTATGCATTGCAGTTGTATCTCCTGTCCCATTAAGTACTTAAGACATCCTTTAAATTGATTGCTTACGTACCTCCAATTAATAGGCGATCCGCTGACGCAAGAAACCAAGTGTTCAAAGCGGCAAAACAATATTTTATCTTGAGAGTTATTAGTTTCTTTTAGAATAGGCCACAGTAGGTACTACCAGACATTTCCTTCATTAACTTCTTTAAACGTATAATCCGCATAATAAGAAGGATTTATCTTAAGACACGACTTAATGCCATGAGAATTAATAAAAAATGTTAAAAGGCCGCGCAAACACTTTATCAATATTATGTTCGAGTAATAATAGCTTTATTTCAAAGCCCTTTGCAATGCAAGACACTATTCTAGTCGATTATATTAATTTTACTAGTCAAGCTATGTTGAGATTAATGAACGATCGATGCTAATGCGGGTGCGCAAGGACAAAGTTACTAAGTGCATGACAACTAGCAAACTAAGGTACTGCTATGATATTATCTAAGTAAATTAACTATAAGTATAATCCACACAAGTAACTGCAGCGTAATAATAGCCTGATGTTTAGATTTCAATAATTACAATAAACTTTTTTATCTGAGAGAAATATTTACTTAAGTAAGTCATATATATAACATTTTGATAGATTTCGTGATTTTAAGAATAGGAGTGTACAGACAGCACATCAAGTAACCCCAATCCATCAAATTTCTTTGATAGATTTTCAACTTTAAAACAAACGCAATAAGTTTCATGTTCAATTAGAAAAAATGACAGTTTTGGATAGCTTGACCTGCTGGCGTCCGTACCTCTGTAAATGCAACAATGCAATTATATTTCCCCGAAGGGTTAGGTAGAGGTGTACTATCTATCTTATCTTCGCAGTGGGGGCTGGCATGGCCAGCAACACTTCGACCAAATGTGATCTGTTGTGTTGTCCCCAGCCTGGTACATTCCTTACTCTTCAAAGACATGGCACTGGAAGGTGGCTAGCCCCCTAAGAGGAAGGAACCTGTAGTCCTCTGGCTTCGGGTATCCGTTGCCGAGATGACTCATTCGTTTCGTCGCTAGGACGTCACAATCACACAAGATGTGCTGCATGGTTTCCCTGAATTCACCACAAGCTCTACAATCATTATTCAAGGTCAGCTTGATTTTTTGGAGCATGTCGTTTGTTGTAAGGGGAGGTGTACTAAATGTACAACCACAGCTGATCGCCAGTATATTTATGTCCTGTCATGTATGTGTAATACACAGGGGATGAGCCTGAATACGTTATAGGCATTATTTTAAAGATAAATTAATTACTTTTATCAAAGACATGTCATGGAAACATCTGAGATATTTATATGCGAAATAGAATGAAGAAGTAGGTCTCGTAAACCTACGGATAGATCTAGGTTATTTTGAGATAAAATAAATAGCAGTTTCTATAATAAACATATAATTAAATTTTTATCTATTCATAGATCTCTCGGAAAACAACTAATTAAGGTTGATTGAATAATAATTACACAATCCATTATAACTGTTAGTTATTCATATAAGTATTAGTAAGAATTATAAGTGTACAGTTATATTAATATCTACCCTTCCTTGATTAATCATGATCAACCAAGTGTGCACTGATGAATGCGGACGTTTCAATTAATGTGCACTATTAATTCGTCATTTAATTCTTGAGCATTATACATTAGTCCTTATCTTAATAGTTTCTTCCCCTGAGGACACTGATTACGATAACGATTTTATGAACTAAGGCCGAACCTTAGGCAAATAACATTTAAACAGGAGACAACATAAATAATATATAAAATTCTCTGGAAAATTACAATACGGGCCCTTAACGTAATGGAAACTGAGACCATGTGAGGTAAAGCCAAGATGACAGTGTACTATGTAGGTAGAGGTACCGTTAAAATCTTCAAGGTAAACGCTAGCGAGCTCTTTTTATACACTAAGAGAAAATCTATCGTGCATGTTGCGAGTATGTATTTCAACATTCGTTCTGGAAATATTTACCTAATAAGCCTGTAGCGTCGAGTATTGGCTATGAATATGAAACACATATTTCATATTTATATAGGTATAGTCTGCCATAATAAACATTCAGACAATAGATTTTATACAAACAAACATACGTTACGAGGATGGGGATTACGTCATTTGCTACATATCATCCGTCATTACTTCACTTAAATACGAATCAATTAAATACGGATGTAAGTATGTATCAGGGGTTCCAGTGCTAACGCTCAATTTCATACTATTTCCAAGAAATTTTCTTAAAATGTCTCTTGGCTGTCATTATGACACCTAATGACTTATAAAATCTAAGAACTTAAATATTGGTACCTACTTACATAACTATAAAAAAAATGTTTCGAAGAAAATCTGTTAAGAAAAATTCTGAATTGCTGTAATCTATCAAAATACTGGCAACTTCGGAGCGCTTCGCCATGTGAATTGTCACCATGACCAGTCCTACCGTCTTTACCATAAGGGCACGAGGTCCCCGAAAGACCATATTTATTTATTCGTTATGAACAAAAAATTGTACAAAGGCGGTCTTAATGCCATGAGGCATTTTCTACCGAACAAGCTTTGGGTGATGCAGAGACGATCAAAGCCTAACTTATAACCTGGTGCTTTTTTTAATTTTCGGGAATACTACGTATTTAATTTATATAATTACAGCTAAGAAATATATAGTTGCTCCATAATAAGCCATAATAAATATAAGACCAGCAGAATATTCTTTGGCATTCACTTTTTTTTACTTTCCAACAGGGCCCCAAATTCTTGTGTGCCCTAGGGCCCCGGCATAGCTTAAGAGGGCCCTGACCATGACACGACATGATAGATAGGTACGCACAGCTACGCTACACAGATACGCGCCCATACAGCACAACTAGTATTAAACTTAGAACAGGAAATACTTAACGTCACCAACAAAAATAATGCTATTATGCAATATGAATCAAAGAACAGTCATAATATTAAAAAACACAGACACTAAAATCGCTACTATGCCGAAGAACATTGAGGCACATCATAATGTTTACGTTAATTTATCTTTCAATCAATATGATGAGCAATGTACAACGCGTGACTTACAAATGTGTGTACCTACTTGATTTCTCATTTGTGGTTTCATAACAACACGTATTAAAATAAAATTAACGTTCTAATGTGTCCAAGTTTTTGCGCGAAGAGAAGTCATGTTGATTGTATAAACTGTTGATTTTTCATGAACGTAATGTTGACACGCAAATTGATTGCTACTATTTCAAACAGCTTGCACTTACGAATGTTTAAATTAAAAATTGTTTTTCAACCGACGAAACAAAAAACGGAGGAGGTTCTCAAGTCGACGCGTCTATCCTTTTTTTTTGTGTATGTCCACGCATAACTTTTTACTGAGTAGTCCGATTTTGATAATTCTTTTTTTTATTGGAAAGTGTATACCTCGAAGTTGGTCTCATTTAAATTTGGAAAAAAAACCTAAGCTAATGGTGGGAAAATAGGGGTGATTTATTGTTGTTGATTTGGTGTTCACTCACAGATTTTAATGCTGAGTTGTGTATTACAATTAAATTAAAAATAATCATAAATGGAGCATGTAGTAATTAGTAGATAATAGCAACAAAAAATATAAAATATTTTTTTGTTACTGTCTTGACAAATATATTAAGTAGGTATATTATTAAATAAAGCACAAGCGAACCAGCCATAAATTATAGTTAAGGGAGCAGCCAAGTTGAAACTTGTGGTTTTGTCAATCAGTACACGGAACAGACAATGGGTAGAACCATGGTGCCCACGAACCGTGAATGAAAGGGGTATATTTACGCTGGCAGTACTCCGAACAAGTCACGCAGCCAAAATAAATTCTCTAGTTTCATGTGTGTCCTTCAAGTACACTCTTACGCAGCCAGTATTGACCTTCAAATGCCCTGCAGTGTATAAATAAATTCATACAAAATATTCAAATTCAATTCTAAAATATGATACCTACCTATGGTTCCATTTATTAATGGAGTACTTCGAAACGCGACGATCGGCTACCAGCCTTAAACGGAACTGACACAGTATAGGAAAGGAATTTATACTGAGGAACTGGACTGGACATATATTCGACACAGCAACACTTCTAACGATTTGTGGGCAAAAAACCAACCAACCAAGAAGGTGGATCCCACACAATTGCATAAGATGTTACAGTGCAATCCGCGAATAAAGTGGGATAAGACCACATAACCGATAATGGGAGGATGAAAGGAAGGCCTTAAAGAGGTACGATGACGGTTGAAAATAGTATATTATTAGACAGCCAACACTTTTATAAGTGCTCATCAGATCAGAAATATCAACTCACAACTGAATGGTTTGTATGACAAGATGTATTAATGTGGACGAAGCAAAAGGTGTATGCAAGAACGTAGACATAACATCTGGCAAAGCTCAAGAGTCTTCTGCACTTTCATTGATTTGACAATGGCTTATGATAGTGTATGGAGAGACGAACAGTGGTCAGCGCTGGCTAGGTAAGGATTGGAGAAGCGCTTGGTGCGGACGAAGGATTCCTGTTATGCTGAAAGTGGCTTACAAGGACTGGTTTGGCATCTTCAGATGTGTTAGACGAGGCTGTGTCGCGTCGCAGTGGCAGTTAAATGACAGCTGTTTAGCAGATTTGAACGATAATGGTTTCGCACTGAGAATGAATGAGTTGCCTGGCAAATGCGTTTTCTACGCTGATGATCAGGTTATACTTACATCGTCAGGGAAAGAGTTTCAAGACATGGTATTAATAAATTTTAGTAAGACGAAATTTATGGTTTTTGAAAGAGAAGAAGATAATATGTGTGTGTGATGTAAAGATACGAGGGTAAGAATGTTAAACAAGTGAATGACCTTGTTTGCTTAGGAAGTGTTTTTCTAGGATGGTAATACTTACTGATGCAGATGTGGAAAGGAAAGTGAATGCGAGTAATCAAACGGGATGGTGGAAAAAGTCAATGTCGATTATATGATATAAAGAAAAAAGATTTCCTAGTTCTATCCACTCGTGACTGTTTTTATTATAGACCAGGCTAATTTATATGTCTGTACAGTTTGTTTATGGTGCAATTGATACAAGAATATTTAATTTTTTTATTAGTAATGAATATCGATAATTAAGTTATTAATTACGTAGCATATGTTTTAAAAAAATATGATGTGATAATCCGAATAAGGTTTTTAGGGAATAAAAAAAATTATAAAGTGGCCCGGATAGTTGATAGTTGCATTGTTGTTTTTCATTACTTATAATTAAGGATTTGCTGTAGTAAATATCTACTACATAATAATTATGTTGTTTTTAGCGATAAGACCGCCAATTGTTTGTTTAACATTATTAAGCTTTTTGGGGTATAATAAAGATAATTATTCTATCTATCTATAGACGCACTAATTACGAAACTTACTAAGAGAAAGTCCTCTCACATACTAATTCCCAATTACTCTCATGAAGTCACAAGATTTTCTTTACTGATACTGTGAGTGCACTCAGCTACCACACACTCATACCTAGCCATTTAAGGATCGGACATAATTATGTACAGACGCCAGCAGGTCAAGCTATCCAAAACTGTCAAATTTCCCAATTGAATATGAACCTTATCGTTTTGTATTCAAGATGAATCAAAGAAATTTGACAGATTGTGGTAGCTTGATGTGCTGGCGTCTGTACTTAACAATACTAGGAATTGACAAGAATCATCATAATCAAATAGATGTCTGTGCAAAGACTATTTCTATGAAGATGGGGCGCCCGCACCACCAGAGAATCCAGGATAGAATAGAACGTTTGTTTAAAAACATTAAAACTCATACCTACCTAGATACACTAGACAGCAACGGCTGTGAAGCGCGAATGAAGACTGAACAGCTGGGTCTTTCTGTCTGTTTAGTCTGATACAAGAGGTGATCAAAAATACCGTTGTTTGCGAGTTGATTTTCTGTAAGTATACGGATTTTCATTCACGATATAATAATATCTAAAAGTGCTCTTGGGTACTGCACAACAGTAGAATCAAATGGGGCCAAGACCGATTAAATAATGCCTAAATATCCTCACAACAACATTTTCTCTAAATAGTAGTGCCAACAATGATCGACAACTTCATACAAAAAACACACGTCTTTGTGTAAGTAAGTACTTGTGGTAAACCGAGTGAGATACAGGTACGTATACATACGTATGTAAGTTGTTTGTACTTGTGAGTTTAACACTTTTAAGGAATCGATGTCGTTTGCTACTACATGCACCTAGTCCTATAAAATGGATTATGGCAATGCGTAGCATAAGGCGTCTTGTAAACCCTGTAACACTATAATGGCTGGTAAACCTAGCCAGCAGCAACAATCTCCGTTAAAGAAATTACCTGCCTAGCTCAACCTTTGACCTAAAAGGATGCACAAATTGCTTCGTTGTCATCCAGCTGCATCAGCAAAGAAATTAAGGGGTAAATAACTACATATGTACCTGCCCGTGCTCATAACTCCCCGAGGTTGCATGATTAGCAAGGGGTCCCGGGACCTTCAACAATGATAACAGTGTTTTAGATAGTGGCAAAACAAACTGAACTTCAAACTGCAAGAAACTAGGTACTACGTAAATCCCTACGTACTGATTTTCAAACCTCAACTCTTTGCGGCATCGAAAGTTTATCAGAATAAAAATTATCTAAAAATAAACATGTTTTCCATGATTCATCCAGCTGATGCAGGGCGTTGAACTAAGAAGTTAAAACTGATAATTTTAGCAAGTTTTTAGTTATTGTTATTATGTGAGTAATTTGAAAACATGTGGCCCTGACCTCATTACTTATTGACTTAGTCCTTGGCCATAGTTCGAGCCTTAAACGGTTGTGAAGTATGTAGCTCACCAGTGTCAGGCTCAGGTAATGGAAAGCTAGATAAGATGGCGCAATAAATATTTTCAAAGTTCTTTATTAAGTAAATCCTCGTCTATGGTTCTCAACATTCCAACATTTGCAAGACATCTAAGCGTTGGTTGTTGTTGTTGCTCGAACCACTGTCGCTGCCGCGCTATTGTCTGGTGAACTTGTTGACATGCTTGTTATTGTGTAGCAGTCTTATTCTATGTCATGTACTAGTATGGTTCAAGCCCCTTCTATCGAAATCAGATTATAGGTGTTTATCTAATCTCAAACTCATTAGAGAGTTACCGTCTTCGATTCTGACTAGCTCCTGATAATAATCAGGTATATGGGCTTGTTTTACCAATTTCTGATAAGTCCCTTTTAATTTCATAAAAGTTCCACGGAACGAGAGGTTAAAAAAAAGAACTATGCGTATACATATAACGTTCATCTTATCACCTCAAAATGAATATAAATAAAAATCAATGGCCGCATGAGTGTAAGATCATCACTTGATATTCACTTGACCGATTTGGCTTTTCTCTCGGGATTGGGAATTACGAAATCAATGTGGGTAGCACGGTGCTGCTAACACCGCCGGTCAAAAATAAAATCTATTCTAGGTAATAAAAACGTTCGTATTTCAACTAAAAGTTGACATTGATTGGTGGCACTTATCCTAGACCAAGTAACGAGAACTTGACGACCAACTAATCTAAGCCCCTGTCGACCACCGTCGGGTCAAAGTCATAGCCATATCGATGTTATTCCTTAATCATAATTAACGTGATCTTTTCACTATTTATCGCGAATTGTGAAGCTGCCTCGCCTCAAACCCACAGTTATCGTAACAAAGCCAAGGCGAGGCAAATTAAAAATTCGATGCTTCGCGCGAACGATAACAGACGCTCCACGAGGTCGCGCGGTACAGATCCGGCTAGTCGCATGTGTGATGTGATGCCCACACGAGTTGACGTCACATGGGTCTTCATAACGATCATTATGATACTAGCTTTGTAAATCTTTACGGCCGCAAATTCACTTGCGACACGCATTGTTATTGATAAACTATAATGCTTAGCTCAGACACAATCATACACTTTGATGACAAGACATACATTAGGTAAGTAATAGTGTTACTCAAGTGCTTGTTGGCAAATAGCACTTAGTATTTAATGCTGATAAGGTTATAATAAGAGAATGAAATATAAAATGAGCAGTGCCCTGAAATTAATATGTTGTTCTTCCTTATATAATACCTTACTTTACATTTTTTATAATAACAGTAATTAAATATTGAAGAAGGTAAGAAAAGAAAAAAGGGAAGGTAAGAAATGTATCAAATCGTAAAGTGGTCACCACCACTTTAACCTCTTAGTAATAAATATAAAAACTGGTCAAACACAAAGATTTTTGATTGTACAATTACAATGATTTTACTGCCAGCTTCCAACACAGAATTTTGAGGAAATTATAATTTTAGAAGTTTTGACCGCATACAGGTTTGATTATCCAAAACATCACAGATAAAATATTAATTTCATTTTACAAGAAATGTTCATTTTTCTTTTTGATAGCAGTAGTACCCATATATTGTCCCACTGCTGGCCAAGAATCTACACACTGTTGAGTGAGGGACAATAATATAATGTTTCCTCAACATGTATCAAATTAAAATCACTATCATACTAATATTATAAATGTGAAAGTTTGGTTGTTTGTTTGTTTATTTGTTACTCAATCACGCAAAAACAGCTGAACCGATTTGCATGAAATTTGGTACCCTAATAGTAAGTGACTGGGAATAAAGTAGCCTACTTTTTATCCCGGAAAAATGTCGGAATATCCCGGAAATCCCGAAAAACGGATATAGGAGAACTACTTACGGGATTTGCATGAAATTTCATACACACATAGTATGTGACCGGGAATAACAAATAGGATATATTTTACCCCAGAAAAATATGGAAATATCCCGGAAATCCCGAAAAACGAATATCTTACGGGATTCGAATGAAATTTCATACACACATAGTATGTGACTGGGAATAACAAATTGGATACATTTTACCCCAAAATAATATTTAAATGATATGTTGTTACACTAATAGTTTGTGATTGGCGCTGGCATATTGAATACTTCTTTTCTCGGAACAAAGCAGGAATTTCCCTAACATTGAGTACTTCTTATCCCATGAATACAATCCGACAACAATTGTGTTACTAAGTCTAGGCATACGAAGTCGCGGGTAAACGGTAGTTAATTAATAATATGCACATGATATGAGGTGCATGTGTTGGATTCAAACTCAAGACCTATGACTTAGCAGTCTATGGATATCATCACAAGCCTTAAGGCTATCAGTGCTTTTTTTACTACAAAATAATTAAGACAGTGGGGAATGAATAACCTAGCCAAGAGTGATACTTTACCTTATAAGAGATTATAACTTTGACTATTCCTATATGAAATTCCTGTGAAATTTCAAACTGGGTCAAAACGATGAAATCGGTAATTGATTACTTTCATACAGAGAAGACACCATGACCAGCTATGAAGATTATTGGGCCTAATTATTGATTACTTTTATATTCATTGAACTATTTATAGACATTGAGGGTAGTTACTAAAAAACTACATAAGCTCACAAATCATTACATACAAAACTTTTTTTCATGAAATATTTTAGCTGAGACTGACATATCATTTTAAAAAGATAAACATGTTTATCAATAATAAATAACCTACAGAAGTTCAAATAACAACATAAATACAATCAGCACTGGCAACTTTGCATCCTATGCTTAGGCATAGGATAGGAAAATACGTAAGGTTAGTGTGTCATAATAATGACCTATATTTGCCCAAAATTAAGTGATGCACTAAATAGTTACTGGAAATGGAAATTTGAGACATGCAAGTAATATCAAATTTCTACCACAAGAGGTTAATGGTTTAACTTTAACTCCTGGTGTTGCAAGCATCTATAGGCTATGGTAACCGCTTACCATCAGGTGGGCCATATGCTTGTTTGCCAACTTAGTAGAATAAAAATTAAATCAATTTTTAGAAAATATTAATGCCTATGTGTAAGGCACTTACCTACAGTGAACAGCTTTTTAAAGGCTTGGATAAGCCATAAGTTTGTCAACAACACAATAATTAATGTAAAGAAGCCAAAATAACAGTTATTAACGTAATTTATAAATGACCACCCCCAATACATTTACAAAATTTGTTAGCTAACTTTCAATATACAGAAGCAAAGAACAGACATTGTAAAGTTGATTTAGTTCTACATGAGGGTAGTAGTTACCATTTGTAATTTGTTCATTTATTCAAAATGTCCATTAATTTACCTGTAGATTCACCATAATAGGTACTTTTTGTAGGAAATAGTTGTTCTGTACATAAATAATGGATTTATCTTATCAGATACCAGACTACTTTGGTCAACCTAAACAGCGAATCGTTTACTATAATATTTCAGTACTTAATACTACATTTGCATTATTTCATCAAAGATTACTCAGTGGCACCCACAGAGGGATAAGCTAAGGAGACGTAACCAAATAACTGTGAAACAAACCGTAAACACATCAATAACACACACTTCACTTGTTTATGAAACGAATAGTCCCATCACTAAAAACATGTATTGTTTCTCCAATTTATCGCAATATTTCACAAACAATTTTCACGAATGGATAACTATTGAATTAAGTTTTTAGATTATTCTCCTCTCCTGCTCGAAACACTTCATTCATTTTTATTTGACATGACAGACAGACTGACTAGGACGACTAGGACAGTTTGTCACCTTCATACACCGGATAATAGTGATGTTGATAATCGATTATCAATAATCGAATAATATATTAAAGGTATAATAATTGTAGCCAAGTCTCTTTTTGTACTTACGACACAATTATTGATTAATAAATTATAGTTTTATTTGAGTAGGTTTTTTTTTTCTTGTACCGCTAATTAATATATTTTAGTTAAGATATACAATTTTATTTAGGCCTTATTAACACTTTTTGAATTTCTACTGCTTACCCACTACTGCAAATGTATGCATTTCATTTTTGTCAAAAGTTTTTGTAATAAATTTATTATTATTATAATATTGTTATTATTAACTGTTAAGTTTTGCAACCAGTGTGTTACGCTGTGGTGTTTCTTAACATAATGCCATTTTCAGTGCAAGATTTATCGAATGTTATTGTTAGAATTTTTAGATTATATCAATCAATCAATAAAACTTCGCGGAAAATATACAAAAATGAATCTACGAGAATATTTAAAAATATTGCTTAGCATTGTCGGAGATCAACCTGTGCTATGCCAGCCGTGTTTGAAAGCGCTAATCTAAGTTCAGTTCTATACTAACAAATAATTTAAAACATATTTATGTTGTTATGTGTGTTATGAAGAAATATAAAGGTTTGTTTTTTATTTCTAATTGTTGTGTTTTTTATGTTTTATAATTTACTAGCAGCTGTGCCCGTGACTTCACCCCGCGTGGACTTTCGGCACCATTTAAATATTTTAAGCTTAGGCTTTTTCTAGTTTTAAAATTGATGTAATTTCCATATAAAAAATTATCCCCTATTTCAACCCCTTACAGCCCTTTTTTCGCATTAATAAGTAGCCTATGTCCTTTCTCAGGCTATCTCTATACCAAATTTAATTTAAATAAGTTCAGTAGTTTAGGCGTGATTGCGTAACACACAGACAGACAGAGTTACTTTCGCATGTATAATATTAAAGTGAGGATTAATTTTCAAAATGTTGGTGGACTCAAAGTGATTGAGGAAATATTTTTATTTAATTTTGGTTGCTATTGTTGTCTAATTTTGTTATAGTTTTGGTATTTTTTCGTTATAAAACATCGATTATATAATTTATTAACGTAGTTTTACATATTTACCGTAATTTCGGCCAATTTTATTTTATTTTATTTCGGGATAAAAAACAGGAGTACAATTAAATGTTATACATAGTATCTTACTAGCTCAACAACATACTTATTATACTACTAGCAACATTATCCATTTATTACTAACTTTTGATTGTTAAAGCTACGTGTGATAAAAATGAGCAAAAACAGAAAAGATAAGAGAATGGACTTAGTGCATGAATGAATGCTTATTAATAATATATTTTATGGTACAGAAAAAAAATGAATTTTGAATGTAGTTACAAAACTATGCAGATAATCGATTAATCGATTACGCTTTTGACTCACAATCAATTAATCGATGATGAATTTAATCGATTATCAACATTACTACCCGATAATAACATAGAGAAAAGTATGGTTATAGACTTAATCTGACATAGACAACGATTTTCGGATACACCTCAGATGATTGGAATAGATAGAAGTTAGGGGACATTGGTACAATGTAAACTGCAAAGACCACAAACCACAGACTTACTAGAAACTTGCTGACGCCAATCGGACAACAAGAACCAATAAACAAGTAATATAACAAAGTCAGCCAATGGAATAGCTTAGTTGAGTTTGACAGATCGTAATGTGCGACAAACTTATCTAACTTGATGAGCATTAGTGATGGCTGTGGGGAACATTTCTATACCCCGGAATATTCCAAACTACTGAAATTGACGGAAATGTTACTCAAAAATTCCATTAACAATCTATTTTCCAAGATGTTCTTCCGCATGTAAAAAAAAGTGTTAAGCCCAAACTAATACTCGGACAAAAATTAAAAAAACGATAGAAAATTATTTTATTAAAATTAATAGTGACTCCCAAACTATTTTTTAGTCTTATTTAGTAACTAGCTTTTACCCGCGACTTTGTACGCCTAGACTTAGTAACACAATTGTTGTCGGATTGTATTCATGGGATAAGAAGTACTCAGTGTTAGGGAAATTCCCGCTTTGTTCCGAGAAAAGAAGTATTCAATATGCCAGTGCCCATCACAAACTATTAGTGTTGTACCATCATTTCATTAAAATCCCGTAAGATATTCGTTTTTGGGGATTTCCGGGATATTCCCACATTTTTCTGAGGTAAAATATATCCTATTTGTTATTCCCGGTCACATACCATGTGTGTGTGAAATTTCATTCGAATCCCGTAAGATATTAGTATTTCGGGATTTCCGGGATATTCCCATATTTTTCTGGGGTAAAATATATCCTATGTTATTCCCGGTCACATACTATTTATGTATGAAATTTCATTCAAATCCCGTAAGTAGTTCTCCTATATCTATTTTTTGGGATTTCCGGGATATTCCCACATTTTTCTGGGATAAAAAGTAGCCTATACTTTATTCTCGGTCACATACTATTAGGGTACCAAATTTCATGCAAATCAGTTCAGCCGTTTTTGCGTGATTGAGTAACAAATAAACAAACAAACATACAAACTTTCACATTTATAATATTAGTATGATTCCCAAAAAGTTTACGATAGAACAGTCCTTCTAGCCGCTGACTGCCGATGTTTTTTGAACAGATCACCTCTTTAACACCTTTTTTGCACCATTGCCTCAATTTGAATTTGGTTTGTCGCTTTTTATAGCTTCTCCACCTCCATTAGCGTTGTACAGATCCCAGCACATCAAGATACCACAATCTGTCAAATTTCTTTGATAGTATTTCAACTTTATCTAAAACAGGATAGGGTTCATTTTTAATTGAGAAAATTTGACAGTTTTGGATAGTTGATTGACCTGCTGGCGTCTACATCAAGGGCTACATCGCAATGTGATTTCTAACTCTCTCCATCTTTTTCTGAGCTACTTGCAGCTGCTGATCATAAGCTAGCGGGTGTGTCCAGGAGTAGGTATCGTTAGTCATCGACGGCGAATTATGCTAATAACTATCTTAATTTTTTTGTGAAGCTTAAATAATATTACTTTATGGGCCAATTTTCGCAGTTTGACAAAGCCACTTGTATGTATTTGTATTTTTAACAACAACTCATATGTACCTACAAGTTGTACAACGCGACTATTTGACCACGAATTATTTTAGTTTTTTTTCTTTGCGTAAATTTTGGTTTAACTTAGTTAGAAGAAGGTATTGGCACTTCATCGTCGATCGAATCGAATCTCGACGAAAATGTTTTGGTACTTTGTTTTTTAAGTATGAACGGTATGTACTATGTAAAATAATCGTCATCGTTAGCCCGTATTTGTCCACAGTTGGACGTAGGCCTCTTTTCTTAGTTATAGAATAAGCCTCCCTTTATGTAAAATAGCTGTACCTACAAGTAATTGCTGATTTACTAATATGGAGCCGATGTGCTCTCAATGAATAGACAGGGCGAAAACCAAAGGAAACAAGAATGCTGAATGTGTAGGTACTTATACAGGGTGGAAGGGACATCGACGCGCAACGGCTTACCATGACTTCAGTACATGATTCTGGACTCCCCTGCGTTGGAATTTTTCGTCGGCTTTATCTTAAATTTTACAACTCGCAAGTGAATTCTAAGGAAACAGCTAACCAGAAGATCTTTCGAGTTTAATTTACAATGCTGTTTTTAGTGAAAAAAGTGAATTATTGACTTTTTAATTAAAATTATTTTTGGGTTAGATAGAAATAATGATTTTATACAGTTTAAAGTTGAAAAAACTGCAAAAAAACGTAAAATTTAAGAATAAGCCGACGAAAAATTCCAACGCAGGGCGGTCCAGAATCATTTAATGAAGTCATGGTAAGCCGTTGCGCGTCGATGTCCCTTCCACCCTGTATTTTTTGAAGACCAAATTTCGCAGAAATGTGTTTTGGGGTTCGGACAAAATTGACGCAGTCGATACGGGGCTCGGTAAACTATTTTCAGTCATTTTACACCAAACCAAAAGTTGTAATATTCGTAATCAAGCCAAGTACCTAGTTTCAATAATTTCCACAAATATTATTTAACTTATTTTACAGTGAATTTCTTTCACTAAACGTATTCGCATTACTGATTAACTAACAAAATTAATAAGAAGGTAACTTTATTTTTGGTGCAATTTCGATGTTGAGTATCGAAAATTCACCAGAAATCAAATTATTATACGAACAATCTTAATTTAAAATGTTTCTTTATGGCTAGGAGTGAAAATTAACAGTCTGAATATTTTCTTCGAAAATTTTCCAATTTTCCGGGACACATCTAATTTTTTTCCTGAACTCTTGTATGGGCTGTTACGTACGTATATAAAAAAAATAGCCCAAGAAGTTCAGTCGTTGTCAAGTGATGAAAAATAAATCTCAAAAATATCTTTGATGCAAGGAATCGTCTACTTGGAGTAGAGGATTCCTAGAATATTTGCAATTCTCAGAATTAAATATAGGTATTATCACAAAAAAAACGTGTGATGTGGTCAATATTTTTTTAATATTATTAACTCTAAAACGTACATAACAACTATTCTAATTTTACATGTTTATATATTTTTGTAAAGAAAGTTCTTGAAAAATTACATGCCTTCTTTACCCACAATAAAATGAATGTCTATTGTAAAGTCTATATCACCATATTGCTTGTTTCTTATGTATTAAAAGTATGTATTTATAAAAAAATAAAATATAAGTACCTATTATATCCATTGTCTAGTACCCATAGATCAACCTCTGCTTAGTCTGGGACTATATGGTGCTCTTTCAAAATGTCCCAAGTTTTATTAATATTTATTTATTGCTAAATTTTGATTAAATAGTTATGAACACACATAATTACAGCCTCTTTTCGTTCATTTAAAATATTAAAACATTACTACATACTCTACTTCCTTTTTATATTTTCTGACTAATCTTATCATTTATTTAATTTTCTTTAATCTCACTAACTTTCATCATAGCTACTACAATTAATACAATATCGATAAAATGCATATAAAAAATTAGTTATGGCAGTATCGTTAAGTTTGTAAATACTTACCTATATAATATTAATTATTTATAAAATTATCTGAATTAATTTCTTTCAATATCGTTTTAAAAATTATTCAGTTTTAGCGCTCTGAACAACAACTCAGAATACAGCTAAGAATGAGAAAATGAGAATAAATCAACAAAATACATATATTATCTGAGCAGTTCATAATATAATTACTAAAAGAGTATATACAATAATAAAAAAAAATTGCATGATCCCTGTAAGTATATTATAATTTTAGCACCAATTGCCAATCTCATACCATCCTTTTTGTACAGCACATGGAACAATACTATAAGATCTCTCTTATAGTATTATTAGCCATAAGATGGCGCCGCATCGGCAACTGTCGCTTAAAAACATTATTTATCACCATGCATTATATTTATGAAAGTCTTACTGTTATTAATAAGTGACCTAATTGTGGCTTTTTTTGATAAAATTAAAAAGCCATGCCCAATATCATAAATTGTCTAACTTCAAAGTTTTATATTGCTAAGAATCAGCCTTGATTGGTATCACGTTCGCATTCAGAATATTACTATATACCAAATTGTCCCTGAAAATAAACATACATATATTAAATTTGTCTATATATTTTTTATTTTAAGGTTTATTTCATTAAAATGCCTCATAAGCAAATTGGTTGTAAGCACAACTGCTATGCTTGAGGTTTTGATTCACATTTTCGATTCACAGGTTCGGTCCCAGGTTGCTGGGAGTTTGGATTTGTGCCCGGGTAATGGCATGGCTCGCCCCCTATGACATGGTAACCAAACATCGGATGAACTGTGGTTGTAAATTTAGCAGTACATTTACCAGTGCCTCTAGATAAAAAAAGTAAAACATTGACTTGTAAAAGTTATATAAAAGATGTATTTACAGAAATAAAATAAAATCTATTACACTTCCGCCTAACAAGCGTGATGTATATTTTTATGTTGATTAAAATTACACTCAATACTAACCTATACTGTTTATATACTCGAGCAAAATATATTTTATGGGCAACGTAAATTGTAATGAAGATACAAAGGCCAACGACAAACGATGCCCCAAGAAGCGCCGGAAACTGAAATAAAGAATAATTGTTTGTTATAAAAACACAAAGCTATCTTATTTATTAAATAGTTTCTTACGCAAATTCTACATAAGTTAAGCATCACTAAATACATCTATAATAATAACAAATTGTAAAATGTAAACAGAATTGTTGTACCTATGTTGGAAATAGAAGAGATATTCATACTTGCTGAGAAAATATAATGCACTTTGTAAAACATGTGGCTTGAAAAGCATCAGGAATGTTTACCACCAAAAGGGGTTGTAGTATGTTCAAGATAGGGCCCCACATTCAGTTGCATTTATTGACTTCTTACTTGAAATACAAATAACTTTCTTTAAAACAGTCATAGTCATCAACCCATATACTGTCCCACTGCTGAGCATGGTTCTCCTCTCAGAATGAGAGGGATTAGGCTACATAGTCCACCACGCTAGTCTAATGCGGGTAGACTTCATATGCCGTCAAGAATAATCTTTTAGGCATGCATGTATCCTCACGGTGTTTTCCTTCACCATTTTAAGCGGGTGATAAATTAATCATAAAATTAAGCATATATATAAATTAAGCATATGATTTCGATATGTCAGAGGTCCTTGTGTTAGATTCAAACTCGCGACCGTCAAATCATTAGGTTAGTACTGCTCACAATTTCAAAACAGTATTCAAACTCAGCCTCCTTCAATTAAATACTACTTTATTAATTAAGAGAAAATTCAACACTTTTGTGTACATTAAATTTAAGAAGTAGTAAATTAATATCTCACTTGTTTCCTGCACTCATACTCCCAGTTCACAGTAAGAAGATTATCGTAAAGCTTAATAAACCTTTCTATGGGACAATATTCACCACAGAACGGTATTTTAAGGACTACAGGTTCAACAATGTCAGTCGAATTTCTGTATGAGATTCTCACATAATGTCCTGCTTTTGTCTTATCTGAAATGAATAAAAATATTATGTTATCAATATTATACATCTTCAATTCCTGAGGCAGATATCCCTTTATGTATCATACTTACTCGTCAATAGTTCAAATATTACAGTAGATGTATAAACTGGACAGTTTCCGTCAAATAACCCTAATGCGTTGAGAACACTTCCTACTGTCAAATCATGACCACTGTACATAAGCACCTTGCGTTGGCTTGAATGAGGATTGGAAGCAGCTTCTTGAAAATGTGTTATTATATGTTTGAGAAAAGGTCCCACTTTCAATCGAGCCAGAAGTGGTGTTTCCGTTTGTGTAGTAAAGCTGTAAGTTCAGATTGATAATTAAGAATGGGAAACTATACTTTTGACCTTGCACTATTCACTCACATAAGCAAATGAGATACCCCCATGAAACAATGATTCTTAAGTGGTGAGTTATTAAAACCCAGCCTTATCTAATACCATAAATCTAAAACATTAGCTTGCCAGTATCTTTAAAGATCTAGCTCACTGAAAAATGCCTAGTAGAAAAAACAAAATCTTACTAGAAGATAAAAATAAAATATGTCTTCACCTGTAGCATGCTGGCTCGCGCATTTGATCCGGATACACAGAGTGAGTCCAATTCGGCAATGTAAAATTATACAATGTTTCAATATACAAAGTACTATATATATCAACAATGTCATAGTAGTCTTTTACTTTCATACCAGTATACGCAGACAGATAACTGAAAACAGGGTAATTGTATACAATAATGTGTGGTACTCCATAGTTCTATAATATTAGCAGGTGTTCATAACGTAACAAAAAGAAAACTTACAATAAACACTGCTAAATTTAAATTGACCAAGCAAGTAATAAAAAAACCATACCATCACGCTTGTACTCGCGAAGTGTTAGGCAGAGGTGCACCACACCACATATTGTATGACACGTACACCACAGTTTGTGACTATATTTTGGTAGTATAAGCCAGCCCATTGCAATTACTGGGCACATATCGAAACTCAGAGCTGCTGCTACTGAGGATTGCATAGAATAAATCAGTAACACTTTTGCTCAACCTGGGAATCGAACCCAGAACCTCCAGCGTAGCAGTCGCGCTTACGATCACAAGATTAATGAGTCAAACCAGTAAGCAAAATATAAAGCGAGTTTCCTCTCATTACATCAGGTATATAAATTATAGTTGTAAAGTAACAGATATTTATAGTTGAAAATAAAACTATTTTCTAGAAGGAGTTAGAAGCAGAAATTCTAGGCAGTTAAGTGATTATAAATAAAATCAGGGCTCAAAGCCCTGTCATCAAATGTAAAATAAATTAGGACTAACTAATTACAAATAAATTACCTAACTAATTTTTTTGTTAGTGAGCTTATGAACAAAATTGTTTGGGATTATTCATAACACAAATGATAATCTCCAAGTTTGATAAGGAT
Organism: Acronicta alni; assembly: GCA_964056405.1. Taxonomy (NCBI): domain Eukaryota; kingdom Metazoa; phylum Arthropoda; class Insecta; order Lepidoptera; family Noctuidae; genus Acronicta; species Acronicta alni. Next base: position 7,040,160 of record OZ043913.1, read on the forward strand.
CACACATTGATGCATCAATAATCATAAAAATACAGTGTCACATTCCTTATGTAAAAAATGCAGGAACATGGCATATTTTTTTAAATATTGAAAGAGCTAATTGCCTCATTAGTCTAGCAGTACTAAGTGCGACTGCTACGCTAGAGGTCTTGGGTCTTCGATTCCAAGGTTGAGCAAAGAGGTATAGAGTTTTTCTAGGAAATTCTCAGTAGCTCCTCAGAGTTTGGCTGGTTAATGGCAATAGGCTCGCCCACCTATTACATGGGACCAAAACTTTACCACCAAACTGTGGTTGTACATTGGAACAACTGCTTTACCCTTTGCGGATGGTATGATGGAATGTGTGTATTGGAAGAGCATGTGGTTAAGTTACTTACTCCATCAATTGTTGGTATTTACTCAGTCTTTCTTTATATGCTTTGGTGTGCACTAGCCTCTCTAGTTCCTGGTCAAAAGCTGGACAGGGCTTCTTCATTGCAAGGATTTCATCTTCTATTTCTGGTATAGTGTGAACAGGTATTGGCTGCCACTTTATATCTGTATTCCATACAGTTTTCCCAGTTGGTGGATACAGACCTGGTATACAGTAATGGATAAATATTTATTATAGTAGTCAAGGATCATTAATTTTGATAATACATAAGCCAAAGCAAAAAATTACCCTTGGTAGATACTAAAATTGCCTGTTCAAAAGGAAAACCTGTGGGAAGGTTCGACGAAGCTGCCTTAATCACTGCTCATATCAACATCATCAATCCATATACTGTCCCACTGCTGGGTACAGGTGTCCTCTCAGATTGAGAGGGATTAGGCTATAGTCCACCTCTCTGGCCTAGAGCGGGTTGGCAGACTGAACACACGGTTGAGAAAAATCTCTAAGACATTTAGGTTTCCTCACTATGTTTTTCTTTACCGTTTAAGCAAGTGATAATTAATAATATTATATTTATATTCAAAGATTTGGGGTCATTTTAAGAACATTTAATAAATACCACATATACATTCTCACCAGCTAAATTTGCTAAGGCTGACATAAGTGTGCGGTCCACATCTGTAGACCGAACATAAATCTCAGTAGGATCAAAATCTTCTGACAGTAAATGCTGAAATGTTTAATTTTACAATTAAAAGACAATTCAAATACACATGAAACTTACATGTTACATATTTCAAATTTAATTGATTCCTACAATTGTGTATACATCTTTATAATGGACTACCTGACCCAATAGATGCTGTCTTGTTCAAGGTGCCTGTCTGACCCAAATTTCATTCAAAAAGCCCACAGAAATAAGCACTTTCAGTTTTTCCTGAATTTTCGATTTATCCAGGAACTTTTTCCATTTTCTCTTTCCCTAAAACCTCATTCGGACTATTACAATTATATTTAAAAATAAATTTGCCAAATCGGTCCAGCCATTTGTAAAACAATGAACAAATAATAGCATTCCATTTTTATTTATATACATTTGGATAGTCTTTATTATTGCAAATTGACCCCTGATACAAAAGAAATAGGTATCAGTTTAGCACAATTTCTAATTGAAAATTTGTATAGTCACTTGTGCTTGTGGGTTGTGGTATGGAATAATAAATTATCATCACTAATCATGTTAATGTTTATGTAACTCTTTGTCATGCAAGATATAAAATTTATTTGACATTAAAAAGCAATGTAATATAAAAATTTTCCATTGTGTCCAGAATTTGTTGCTCGACCAGTATAATGAACTTATTAATACAAATACAGAGTAGCTATCAGTAAATCATAAGCCTAACAATGGAAATCTAATAAAGTAGGTTGTTAGTCATGTATGTCATTCCTCAAAAACATACTTTTTACAGGGATCACTTTGAAACTTTTTGTATTAGTTAGTGCAGTTAAGAGCATGTACGGTCAGTCATCACCCTTGGAAATTTCTTAATCTAAAGATTTTCAAGTGTAATAAAGAGTATGCAATAGGTGGTATATTTTACTTTACTGGCAGTCATTTTTACCCTCTAAATAACCAACGACAGTAATAAGACACATACATAAAAAATCTCACCGAATATCTTTTTCTAAACCACTTTCCCAGTGCAAAATGCTGCGCTTTCCCAATATTAGTAAGCTCTCCAAATTTCACGGGCCATAATGATTCATTCCTCCAAGGATCCGTAGGATAAATGTCCACGGGTGTCCTATCACCATGTCTATAGAGAACAGCTGCAAATTTCACCCTTTCATCGCCATACGTTACAGTCGTGAATAATACAAATATTAAAAAAGGCATCATCTTCATGAATAGTGAAACTAGCTCTATTATCACACTGAAGTTAAATGATGTATTCTTTTAAATATATATTTTTTTTTTAATTTATGGAATTGTTTTTCATATGTTCGATCAGAAATCTGGAAAATTATAACAATTTTACAAACAATGAAATTGAAATCTGAAACTTGAAGGACTGCTCAGTTTACTGCTGACTGCTGGCTGATGACTGAATGTGAATGATGAATGAATGAATCTGAATAAAAATCACTTTAACTGAAATTACAAACACAGATTAAAATTGAATGATTATTTAAAACAAAAAAATAAAAAATGTATTACCTTATCAGGATTGAGTAACTATGTCACTAAAAACGAGCAGAGCGAGAGGCATCGAAAAGGAGTTTGTCTCCGTCAAGTAGGGTACCAAAATAATATTAAAATTCATGGATTTTCTAAGCTTACTGATTTCTATGTATTAATGACGATACGTTGCACCTACTCTGAAATTACAAAATATGGTAGGTTTAGAAACGGCCCCCCGAATTTGTGGTTACTGAATTTGGATTTAAATGTACTTAGTGATTGATTTTCCCTATCCCCGTGAAAATTTACAGTATATATATACTGGTTTTCAAAATGCGTAACGGAACAATTTGATGATAGATTGAAAAAAAATTCAATTTAGACTAGCGGTGCTGACGATTATTCGTTGACAAGGCATACCTATACATGGAAACCCTAGTTTGCCATTGCTTTAGAACTTTTATAAATACAATATTGTGAAAAGTTAAGCTGCGGCTTGCAATTGTATTTTTTCATTGTAAAATTTCTTGATGATGACTCACTATTTAACTTCTTGTGGAGCAATGTTTCCAAGTGTTATTGGGCATCATCCGATAGCAAAAAGTTATTTATTGTTAGTAGGTACCTATATATTGCGGTGTTAGGTAAAGTTGCGTCAACATGGTGATAACTATCGATAAAATTAATTTTGTTAGTTCGTAAACATAATTATGCTGTGCAAATTGCTGGTTACTATTTGTTACTTTACATTATTAGCGGTATGGATGCGATAATTCAACAAAGAGTAACAATCAGTCGCAAAAGTTGAAGAATGTTACCTAATGTTATCGTGTTGCTCCACAAAAAGGAGCTATAAATGATAAATGATATTATTTATCAACCGACGAAAAACAAAAAACGGGGGAGGTTCTCAAGTCGACGTGTATACAAGGTCATTATTAGTATATGCGAAACCTGAACCTGAATATAGTTTGTTCAGAATAAGTAACTGAATCGATTCCAATATTTTTTACATCATGTTATATTTTGTCCCAAAAACATTTAAAAAATGTTACGAGTAGGACTCCGAGCGACACTAAGTACCTATCCGCAATCATATGCGCGCAACACAGCTCACGGCAGGTCAAAGTCACGGTGCACTGACACTCTGAGCGCTCAGCGCGGGCGCAGTGGCGCGGGCGGGGGTGAACCAACCACTTCAGTCGCCCGGCTGCTATAGGGTAGTGTGCACGTGTGTCGCTCCCATTCAAATAAGTAGGTACATAACGCGAGCGCACGGCATTTCGGTTGATCTGTACCTATCGTATGTAAAAAGCATAGGTAGTGTTCGTGTAAGAAATGGTACGTACACTAGCGGTCTGTGGTGATAACGCGAGCGCGCGGCAGTTGTGTTTCGGTTGACGTGTACCTATCGTATGTAAAAAGGATAGTGTTCGTGTAAGAAATGGTACGGATACTAGCGGTTTGTGGTGATAAGTGATAACGTATTCTTGGCAGTGCGGCACGAGGAGCAACCTGACATTAAAGTATCGTCACACACATGAACACACGTTTTTATTTGTACCTACAGCCTGTTGTGGTTAAGTAATGCAATGTTTAACACTTTTCATCCATTTTGAACTTACAGTGTTTGACATAAGGTGGAACATATCGCATTGACTACATTTAAACACTTACGGCTGCATTTACAAATAAAGTACTTAATGTTTACCTACACTTGACCATTACGACAGTCCAAAGACTGCAAGTGTGATGGAAAATGTGGAAAGTGTGATGTATCATCAGTTAAATATAATGCAATCGGAAATCGCCGTACGGTTAGGTACTGTAGAGGTCGCTACCAGGAGTCAGCGTGAGACTGGCTGGTTTAAGAAGAAATAATCATTTGAAATTATTGTAGAATGTTTAGTGAAAAAAGTGAACAATGATTGTGTCAGAATTCCCTTGACCTTTGAAGAATAAAGTCGCAGAGTACCTTTTAACCGAGAGTTTCTTTGAATAAGCCTCCTAGGACCCCATCAGGGTCCTATAGTACCTACTGCCACATTATTATCAATGAGCGCCGCGACGACGCGGGCGCGGGGCGGCGCGCATTGTTCCCGAAGTTGGTTCCATTTAAATTTCGAAAAAAAATCCAACCCTAAGGGTAGGAAAACAGGAGATGATTGATTGTTCACTCACTGATTGTAAGGTAGGTAGGTATGACCACGCATAACTTTATACAGAGTAGTCCGATTTTGATAATTCTTTTTTATTGAATAGGGTGTATCTACCTCGAACTTGGTACCATATAAATTTGGAAAAAAATCCTACGCTAAGAGTGGGAAAATAGGGGTGATTTATGGTTCACTCCCAGACTTTAATGCTAAGTTATGTATCACAATCATATCAAAAGTAATTATAAATTAAGCATGTAGTAATTAGTAGATAATAGCCACAAAAAATTATAAGATATAAAAATATAAAAAGCTTTCTAACAAAAAAATTAAACCGCCGAAAAACTGATAAGAAAAAAATAAAGTTTCTTATTTAAACATATTACTTAGCTAAGTTCTTAAACTAATGTAAGTATACCTAAGTAATTTTGAGTCGGCGCCAAACAATCAATGAACACAGATTACTAAATTACCTTAAATTTAAAGGAATAGCCAAATCAAATTAACAATGAAACGTGAAATCTCCAGCGATAAACATTAACATTCTAAAAAAATTGGCGCCGTCTGGACTTTAAATACAATAGTAAGAAATATGTCTTACAATGTAGGGCATAGTCTGAAATGGCCCTTTGAAGAAAGAGCCATAACGGCTTTGAGTAGACCAGTCCCAACCGACGGCACACATGCATCAGTCAATGTGTAGCTCAACAACCCGTCGCACGACGATACCAGATCAGAGGAACCTTTGCGTAGGCCACATAAAAAAAGGCTCAAAGCCACCAGACAAAGCTGAGTATGTATATTTAGCCTACAAAGTACTAACATTTACATTTTATTGAGTTAAACATTATTAAATAATAAGAAAAAAATATACCTAATCACAGTAACTATTTCAGTAAAGCTGCGGTGTGGATGCACCTTAAAACACAACACCATCGCCGTATGTATTAATTTTAATGTGGAAAAATTTAAAGGTGCTTTGTTTTGCGCCGCGAATGGGTGTGAAGCGGATCGGGATGTGTTAAGTAAAACACTAAACTGAACTTCACTTATAAATTTTAATTTTAGTACGTAAACATAAACAGTTACAGACTCAGAACATAAACAGCGTAGGTACAATAAGAGTAGCGCGTGGACGTGAGCGCGGGCGCGGGAACCAGAGCGCAGGCGACGTGCGCTTCGACCCGTGTCTCATTTCTCACTGGTGGGGCGCCCCGCTCCCGACCGTTGCCACGCGTTACTTTAGGTATCTACCGAACTTAGTGGCTCGGGCCGGCAGCGGAGCCCCGAGTAGGTACATATATCACAGTAATAATAAAATATTTGAAATAGCTACGCTACAGGTGGTCATAGCGTCTGGTGTAGGTATCTAACCAGAAAACGCATGTTCAAATCCTGCCCAGGGTCGAATTTTTCCATCGCTGCTAGAAGCGAAAGAAAAGTCTAATCCTTCCTTTCGCGCTAGATTGTAAAAGTACAAAAATAAATATAATTTATCATTATAGAATTATCACCTTAATAAAATTTTTAGGTAAAATTTCATATAGTCTAGGAAATTTTACCTACCTACGTTTAAAAAATAATAGAGGTTAAAGTATGAAATTGCCGTTTTATTGTAAGAGGTAGGTACTTCGAGTTGACATATAACCTTCATGGTTTAAGATTTTTGAGTGAAACTTTTTTCACATATGATACCGAAGTTCTTCTTTTAAAAAATGTGCAACATTCAATTTAAATCGTCTTTTAGTTATTTTTTTACTTCAGCTTAGACAAGAAAGATGGATCGAAAATTCGAGTGATTTTTGAATACGAGTTCCGACGCGGAACTAACGCGGCAGAAATAGCTCGCAATATCAATGTTGCGTTTGGAGACACTGCTAATGATGAACGCACCGTGTGATTTTGGTTTAAACGCTTTCGTGATGGAAACTTTGATTTGAAGAACGAACCACGAGGAAGACGTGTTCAATTCATTGTTAGATGATTATCAATTAATTGAAAGAGATGGTGGAAGCCGATCCGAGCCTAACTACCCAGGAATTTGCAGCATGATTCGACGTTACCTTACCAACAATATTAACTCATTTGCGTCAAATCAATAAAATAAAAAAATATGAAAAATGAGTTCCTCATGATTTGACTGATGTGCAGAAAGAAACGCGTGTTGAAACTTGGGTTGTTGAATCGATACAGAAATGAAGGAATATTGTATCGAATTGTGATATGTGATGAAAACTGGGTTCTTTAAGATAACCGTAAGCGAAGAATGCAATGGCTGACCCCAAGTCAAACGCTGCAACAGTGTCCTAAAGCAAAGCTTACCAATAAAAAGGTAATGGTAACTGTTTGGTGGTCTCAGCATGGTGTTATGGGACAGAACGTGGGGTTTGTGTTGAATGATACTCAGAGTCTCGTTCCACAATGGTTATATTTTCTGGCAGAGCTTCCGGTTATTACAATTGTTACAAAGCAAATGATTATTATTTACTGTGTTGCAGCCTATTTTATAGGGCAAACTCACCACTTACAGGATGTGGGTACCTTAAACTACTTTAGAAATATTTAACAAAATATGGTTAGACTAGTTTCTTCAAACATAAATTATTTAGTATACAAAATGTTATATGTAACATAATTAGGTACTGGGATTATTTATGTTATTTAAATTACTTATTATGCAAATCTTTACTAAGTCTAATGACGTCACTACCGGTTACTATTAATAATAATCATTTAGATTAATATAATTATTTGATACCTTGTCTTAAAACATAGTTAATTATAAAATATAAATCGGCTTAGTAATTAATTAATTTATCAATCAAGAGAATTAATCAGGAGTAGGATGTGACGAGTGTTGTGATTGCACCATCACTAGCGCCGGATGTCAGTCGCTAACAGTTATTCACTATAGCTTTCTCTGATCTGGTCAAGCAATAACGGCAGAAGTCTACTGTGCCAAACTCCGAACAATGATAGCAAAACTAGCAGTGAAACAGCCCATTATTGCTCCATGATAACGCAAGACCTCATACAGTACGAGAAACCGTTTTAACTCTACAGGAACTGCAATCAGAAACCATTCATCACCCTCCGTATTCGTTGAGAGTTTGCTCCAACGGACTACCATTTTTTTCGTGATTTGGACAATTTTCTACGTGATAAAAAATTTTCTTCCCAGGAGGCAGTACGTACAAAATGCTTTCACACAGTTTGTTGAATCTAGATCACCAGAGTTCTATCGCAAAGACATAAATGATCTTCCTATTAGATGGCAGCAATGTGTAGATAATAATGGTAATTATTTTGATTAAGTAAAAATGTTAATTTAAAAAAAACGAATTTCAATTTTTTAGCCGGTACAAATCCGCAATATCATATTCCTAATAATATAGAGGTCAGTGACAACTTCTCAATTGCCGTCAAGAGAGAGAAAAAAAGCAGACGTGTTGTTACAATGAAGCAGAGTTTACGATTTCATCGACATAATTATTACTAAAAGATAAATATTGTTACTCAAATCAAAATACAAAATGATGACATGGATATACCGTAATGTCCATTCCATACAACACGATCGCTTGTCTTCGATGCCAAAAACGAACTGACCTGACATGGGTTTGTACGCAGGGAACTAGTGTTGAGGCGTATTGATCGTCACAGGGATAATATCGTAGACAGAGAAACCATCAATATTTGTGACTGCCTGTAACAGTAACTTATATCTGCTCCGTGACAAACACCTAGCTTACATCATATTACTTTTTACACTGTCAGTTTAAAGCCTAATCAAAGCACGAAGGAAACTTTTCAGTTTTATTTTCTAATAGATTTAAAGTTTTTTTTAACGTTTATTAAAAATTTGAGCGCGTTATGTTGAATAGTATTTTTGCATTTACAATCTCTCAAAATTCAACCAAAACCGCAACATTTCATGTTTTTAAGTGGTTACAGTTTAAAAACTACTGAGGTTAGCCCAATCATATATCTATTATTAAATAGGTAATTTAATAAATATATAAATATTCTTGGACAATTTTACACAGCACCATCTAGTCCCAAACTAAGCAGAGCTACTACCCAAATTTCCCTTTGGACCACTCGAGACACCCTGTCTAAGTTCACCTAAAATATTAAGACATCTTACACTATAGACACTTATTAGACATCCACAATTTAAATGCCCTCTGGCTCTGCACTAGCTATGTATTACATAAAGCCACTGTGTTTGATGGCATTGGTACTACTTACTGTACATAGGTAATGCCAATAAAAATATCAAGAACGAGTTGCCACTTAATCGGATTTCATAAATTAGTTTTTCAATTGAGTAGTTATTTAGGTGTTAATTTTACTACCTCAGTGGTCAGAAGCTAGGCTACTGAGTGAGAAGTTGGATCAATTATCAGGTAGAAAAAAATATTATTGGGTTTTTATAACATTCTCAGTAGCAGCCGGAGTTTTGATTTGTACCTGGTTTTAATTGCAATAGACTCGGCTGCTATAAACTACATGACCTCAAAACATAACTGTGAACCGTGGGTGCACAGTACACACCTCTGCCTAATGACCTCCACTGCACTAATATAATAATATTATATAGGTAAGTATAATACATTAAAATTATATAGACCTAGGTACGGATTGAAGCCAGGTAGGTAATTTAATTAATAAAAGTAGATACCTACTAAAGAATTTAATACGTAACTTGTGGTTTCAAAACAAGTTTGTACATAATAAATAAATGCGGATGGAGCTACTTGCAACATTTAGTCAAATATTTGCGCTTTCGATTATATTAAAATTCTTCGTAATAATTCAAAATAGCATGGATACTTTATTTTTCAGCTACGCGTAGGTGAAAGTGTTTGTTAATCCTCATTGATATTACAGTCATAATTGATATTAAAGTTATACCTATTAGCGGGTTATTTTACTTTGCAAATTTACCTGTTTCACAACCAAACACAAGCTAACAACCTTTTAAATCCTCATGGATCGGTCGCTGGGCAGATGTCGAGAGGGGTGCGTGGGGGGGCGGTGTTATGTTGAACTCGTAGGTATCAACTTAAACCGCTTTTTTTTTCTCTTGATGGCCTGAGTATTTTGTTTACGAAAAAAAAATTAAAGGAGACAAAATCATAAATATTATGTCCTTACCCAACTTGGGGTCGGTGGTCTTTTCCAAACACCTTTATCAGCCGTACCTGTTCTCATCACAGAGTTTCTTCCTTTGTTTTACTTTTAGTTTTAGGTATAAATATCTCAATATATTTTATTATCTGCCGAATTTTTAATTGGCCTTCACATTAAAGGCTAAAAAATATTTGGGGTCGTCCTTGGCCCAGGAAGGATCGTATTTAGGTATTGCGATCGAGTTGATCAGAAATAATGTCAAAGCGTTTCCTAAATAATAAAATTTCCTGGCAGAACCATAATGTCGATAATGTGAGGACATAAAAAGTTAATGTAACCACGAGATGTGAAAGGTCAAATCGTTTCACATTGATTACAAACAAAACGCATAAGTAAAATTAACGATTCTATTCATTACTATTCAATTTGTGCACACCTTATAATACAACGCAAATATTTAAAAAAATATTTGTAAATCATCTATGTGATTGCTATTTTTTATTGTCATTTTTTAAATGTTATCCATGTTCTGCTCATCATGGTTTGACGCAACAACATTTTAATAATTGCATAAATAGTTTCGAAATAATGGTATGTAACATAGGCGATTCCTAAAAGACTGGAAAATATAGCTATTTTGGCAACAATAGCCTTGAAATACCCGTGTGTTTAATACAAATGGGTATAGTCTAGACTCGCATATGTATTAAAATATTCTTAAACGACTTGAATAACGCATGTTATACAAGGGCATTGGCATATTTGCTATTCGACCAACGCTTAAGAAACGCGGATATGTCTTTACCAAAATTGTCGATTAATATATAACGTAGATACTTTACAATTAAAAATAATTCGGTGGACATACATGGGCGACTAAATCGGAAGGCCTTCCGCATGGCGGCTACTGGGTAATATTTTCCGGTATAACAACGTAATAAAAAAATAAATGAAGGGCGGTTGATACCTTATTTGCGTTATTAATTATAAATAGCCTCATTAGTCTAGTGTTGTGTTCTTTTCTCAGGTCGAGCAGTGATTTTTCTATAAATTTCTCAGTAGTAGCTAGTAGTTTTGATATACTCTGCCTAGTAAATGGCAATAGGTTCACTCTCCATTATTACATGAAACCGAAACATACCGATGAAATATGGATGAGAGGCTGAGGCTGTAGTGCACCACGCTGGCCTAATGCGGGTTGGCAGACTTCACACGCCTTCACGACAAATTCTCTCAGGCATGTTTTCCTTTACCATTTTTAAGCGAGTGATAATTAATTATTAATACGCACATGATTTCGAAAATTCAGAGGTGCGTACCTCGGATTCAAACTTGAGACCTTTGACTTACCAGTCCAATGGCATTCCGCTAGGCTATCACTGCAGGGTGTGGTATGGTAATCATATATTATTTCAATTTAATACAATAACTTATATTAATAGATATGATAGTAGGATAGGAAACAATAGGACTTTGTTAAGTTCATTTTAGAAAAGTTATAAACTGTTAAATAATTAATAACCATTATGTACTTACTTTACCATTGCTAGGAAGGAGCTACCACTCAGATTGACATATTTCTATGTTCCATCACACTAACCTAGTGTTAGAAAATTAGAAATCTGCCAACCTGATGACTTCTAATCACATGATTAGAAGTGCAGTATTTTTTTAAACTTTACCCCTCCTCACTAGGCTTTTCTCCTGTATCGTGGCAGCATTTATGAATACCCAGACCCGGAACAACTGCCTGTAGGTCATACAAATATTTTTACCGCGGGGACTGAACTCACAACCTGTGGCACAGAAGCCGATTGCTCAGCCGCTGCGCAAACATATCGATTAACTCTGGAGGAGGAGGAGGTGCTCTAGTTATCAATTTTTTATCTATACAGCATTCGAAAGGTGAGTTCAACACTGGCCAGCCAGCGGCATTGCACTAAGTAAAAAAATAATGATGTACAATCTAATTGTACTTTCGTATCGAAAGTAAAGATAGAACAATACATTATCACCAAACCAAAAAATTAAAGATAGTGTTGAGATTAATTGTATTTTATCGCATTAGCGACCAATCAGATCTCGTCTGTGTGTTACCTAATAAATTCCGGAGAATCATGTCACCTTTAACCTTAATGAAAGTTGCTAGCGAAGTAGTGTGCCCATTCGCATATTTATATTTACCATCAACTCTACAATTCCATCCAGCATTACCATAATACAATTGTACTGATTACATTATAAAAATCGTTTTTTTTTTGTAACAAAACCGTGTGTTTAATTTTAAGATACTGAAAGCACTACTCTCATATTTTATTTCAAAAATTGATTTATGTTTATTGTTTTAAATTTATTTCATAATATCTATTTCCACAAACCGCTTGATAATGCAATAAACGTGGACTTTGCCAGAGTAATATAAAAAATAAATAGTTACAATATGAAAAAAATAAAAAATTGCATCGGGCGTTGGTTTAGCTTAGGTATTCGTTAAAAGTTCGCGCAGCGTAGATGCCACGTGGACGCAACGCATACTGTGACGCAATTACAGTGTAGCTAGGCGGCGACAACTGTGTCTACGCAGCAACTACGCGTTGCCTACGCAGCTACTACGCCGTGCCTACGTGGCTACTACACCATGCCTACGTGGCGACTACGCGTTGCCTACGCAGCTACTACGCGGTGCCTATGTGGCGACTACGCGGTGCCTACTTAGCGCCTAAGCTGTGGATACGCTCAATGCGAAATCACATGGTATGAAATCCGAAGTCATTGATTCTAAGAAGTTCATCTACATTCTACATGAAAAAGAGTGTTAGATGTTTTAATATGGTCTCTACGTAACTTTTAATATCCTTTTTTGGTTTCTAAATTTAAGTAGTAAACCTCCTTTTTTAATATTATCTTTGTCATTCAATTTCATGTATACTTGATCAAATACGTCTTTATAATAGTATCAATTTACTTAAAATTATATATTTACCTGTAGCTCTGTCAGTAGGTAACTCAATTAACGATATTTTATTCATAGGAAATAATATTAATGTGTAAATGATGGATGCTGGTTAACTGAACTCGGTTAGAAAATGAAACCACTCTTTCACTATGGACTAATATTTCTTAGGGCCATCCTTGTAGACAAATCTACGATGTATATTTAAATGTGACATTGCGGTAGCCAGGAATTCCTGTCTAAATATTCTACAATAGACGTATACGTAGAAAAACGTAAAAGTACCTACCTATTAGACTAATCTCCAAGCCGTTGATGTCACGCACACAGCACAAGAAAAAACATAAATAAAGGAAAAGAAACTATAATTTTAATTATAATACATTTTTTATAATAATATTCTAAGAGGCTTGACATGAATTATCTAATTATATGGGTAAAATGAGTATTTTGGATTTTATTTTAATTTTAGACCTGCTACACTAGATACGAACGTGTTTGGCAAACTTGATTTGAAACTTTTAGCAGATTGACGCCAACATTCAGATAACCCACATAAATTAAATGTTCTTTAAGTAGGAAGTTGCGTGAAAAGGTCATTAGGTAGGTACATTTTACTTACTATTCATAATGATACCTTAGAAGTAGTCAGTTTCGGAAGCACCGTTACGTTACCAAAAATATTTTAGTAAGCATGTCACGATATAGTCCAGCGACGTCACAACAGGATTTGCTGGGCTTAAAAGCCAACAATTGAGTTAAAGTCGCTATGAAGACAATGTTCGGCATGTAGTTGCGCGCGCGCCACTCGAATTTAAATCAGGCTAGTGGTCCCCGGGCGGTGGCGGCGCGGCGGCGGTGGCGGCGGTGGAGCGGCGCGGCGCGGCGGCGGGCGGACCGCTGCAGCGACACCGACTTGGAGTGTACCGGAGGTGTTCGTGTTTGAACGGCAGATCAAGCGTGGCCTCCGCCGATTGTGGACCTGCACAAAGCCGTGCCGCGGAGAAAGGACCGACACTAGTGCCTCTTGCAACATCACCAGCTCCACCACACAAACATGAAGATTCTACCCCTGTGAGTAGTTTTATATCATATATTTTGTTTCTTGTCGTTCCATCCCTTACTCATTATTCGAAAAGTCTCACCTAACTTTTGTTTAGAACTTGCTTATTAAGCTCCGGTTGCAGCTGTGCGATTGCTATTGCGATGTCTCATTTTTGTAGAACTTAATTTAGTGTCACCTGAAACTGTGTTATATAGGGGAAAGTTAATCTTTATTAACATGTTTATTAGGGCACAGCGATATAATTGGGATGGTAGGTTAAGTGATCGACTGTGTTAAATTCATATTGATAGATGGTTACTATACAAGTGTCGAGAACTGCTTATAACCTATGACGAAACATAAAAACGCAATCGTAAATACAATATAAGCTTAGGAATGTTTACGGCGTGTGTTGCCTTTCTAATATCATTCTCAATGGTCAAACGTAATACTAACGCACCCTTGTACTTAGTGCAGCTGACAGCTTGCGGACATTATAATAAATACCGCCTACGACACTATCAGCCGCTATGAACATAATACCCAAATATTTTAATTATGAGTTACATATGAGTCTTATTCGCAGATTAGAACAGGTGATCGTAACCAATATTTCATAATTTGTTGACTTATAAACCTTGTTATAGAGACGGACTGACCCGGCGTAACAAATTAATCAATTTTCAAATTAATTGAGCGAAGCCAAAGAACCGGTTGTATGAATGACTCGGTCCCATGTTGAAAGTTGGTCCCACGACCTACGATTAGGCAATGTAACGTTATGTAGGATGCGGCAGACGCAGCCGTGCCTAGTCTCCCAGAGCCGCGGCATTAGCAACACGACGCCTATTATTATGTAAAACATCTCCACATCTCAAATGCACGTGTGTACATACACATGCTAATGATTAAATGCATCTTTCTTTTATTGAAAAAGTTCGTATTATGTTTGATCATTTTCGGAATGCTACGTGGACTTCATGAAACGTAAAAATTTCAAACTCCCATATTCTTTATACCGTGGTTAAGAGTTCGCGTATTATAAGTACCTATCTATATAATTTATCAGAGGTCATTTTGGATAACGTCTTTTATTATGATTGTGGGTCCTCTTTATAGAGATTGGCCTAAAGGGGAATAGAAAAATATTTGAGTTTACTGAAAGGATATTTTATTAAATATTTAATCTTCCTTCTATACTTATATTAAATGCTCCATTCAGTAATACATTCATTACGAAGTGGCTAAGTCGACAAAGATAGGCATCGTTTACAAAATACAACAACAGAAAGTAGTTATATAGAGTTTTATAATAACGATCACGAGAAACCAACGAATGCATTTATTAAATATGCACGTAGAAGTCCTTGATCGTATTTTGTCGGCCTTTGGAATGTTTAGAGTTCAAAATACATATTCACATATCTATTCAGAAACTATCTTGTTCTGAATTAAATTGTCGTAAAAAGACTTACAAATCACTCTGTCTGCACGTGTGCTGATTATAAACTAAAACGTTCTAAAGCACTTACTCAACTGAGAATAAATTGATCTTATTTTACATATTGCGTATATTTTAAACCAAGTTTGTAATGTTAAGTTCAGTAGTGAGGACCTCTGGAACAGCTCAGGTTAGATTTACATAGACACTGTCGTAACGTCTGAATAATATTTCAAAAACCGCGAATTCGAATTGCAACAAGTGTGTTACTTTTTAGAATTCATTGTATCACAAACTTTCACATGTCTGCATTTGAAATTCATATATTGCAACATAGAGTTAGTAATAAAAAAGCCTCCGAAACGTACCAAAACTGATAAATATTATTATAATTGAAACAAGGTTTAAATATTAGTGTTTCGACATTTTGCAATATCGGTAGGTAGCTATTGATAATGAATGCAACTACTTCCACTAGCTGGCCTCAATTAATATAGATTATAATGTATTACAATTCGCCATTATGAACTTTTAGTGCAGTTTTCCACCCTATAGATTTTCAAGAATTACAATATTTTGTAATCGGTGTTTGTTCAGCTTAAACAATGATATGCGTAGGTTGATGGTACGCAACATTATTTGTATACTTTATTACACATCGCACATCATTATTATCTCTGACTAAGAGCGTCAAATACAATCAACCGTTATAGAAGGAATTACTAATTACCCACGGATTTGTGATTACTCCTATTGTTTCAGCAAAGGCTGGTAGGCTTTGCTTCTTTATTTTAGGCGAAAGTAGGCTTTGCTTCTTTATTTTAGGCGAAAGACGCTGAAGATATAGAGATTAAGTCTTCTTAATTCAAAACCGTGATGTTAGACAAAGGCGTGACTGGATTTAGATGCACTCAAAAATAACTAGCACTTACTCAACTCCGGCATTACCTAGTGCGAACATAAGACATTTCGTACTAAAACAGGGTTGCTCAACCAAACGATTGACATTTGCCTATAAATTCAAGAGATTCACAAGTAGAGGTGTTTCATACTAGATTTGCCGTATCTATGCTTGCATAATTAAAAAATAAACAAATTCTCTCCACTGAAAGTGCTCACAATACATGCGTGCGTTGCTCAACAGCTGTGAAGCTACGTTTAACGTGAGAAGATTTGCACATCAAAGCTCTCATTGTTTCTAAAAATATTGGACTCACGTTTGATCTCTATCAGAATTTTGTGTAATCACTTATTTTAATCCAATTATCATTTCAGAGTATTATTTTAGTTCAGATTGTTGAAATTCGTGGGAATAGTGATGCAATAGGTTTTTTCGGGTCACGAGACGATTACCATAGAAACCGAATTCCTGTTAAAAGTGCGTAATTCCGTCATGGCTGGATGCAGAGCGGTGGCGAGTGCCGCTTGAGGGCAGAGCACTGCTGCCTGCCGCATTGCACTGCGAGGTCAGCCTACTTTTTACCACTTCTGGTTTCTGGCCGACTGACCTTGACGTGATTTGAGGTTAAATTTACACATTCGGTGCGCCCACACACGTGCGACATAGTAAATTACATTGCCTAGTATAGAAAGCTGCACTTTTTCCGACGTGACTTGAACTGCAACTAGCTACAGGATTTCTACTCACAAGACAAATTATAAACAAAAGGTGGGGACTTCCTTTCACAAAATGCAACGGCACGTTTACTAATGCGCAATGAAATATTTGTGAAATTTACAATTGTAGTGATTGCTGATCGTATTCATGGCACTCGTGATGCCGCATACCATTAGATGGACAATGCGTGCGTGGGTGGGCGTGATCAGTTGTGAATTACATAAAACAGAGAAAGAAAAGGGAAGCTGCTGTCGGAAGCGGATACGGAATTGAAGCGCGGTCCACCTGACCCGACCCTGTGCGGGGACCTGTTATACAACAATCTAGTACTACTAGTAGGGCGACTTGTTGACCTTTGGCGGCGATGCGGGCCACGCTGGAGTCGAAGTGTCCGAGGCTCTGCGCACGCGCCTCTGATCCTACGCGCCGACCCGGAGGTAGTCGCCATGTTGCCCTGCGTAACACGACATTCACCCAGCATCGGCATGCCATACTTTGTGTTTGACATTTAACGCCTTTGAACTCATTTGCATTAAGCACACGTTAGGTAGAAATAAACACGTTAAGTAAAAAAAACTCATTCGTCAACCTGTTAGCTTCCTCGACGATACCAGTTGTTATTTCAGCTCTTAGAAATCTGGTCCATTGTTTAGATAAAGTTCTTAATGCTTTGCCTCTAACATGACTTTGTACCAAAGATGTAATAACATTATAAAAATAATAAAATACTATAGCCCCTTGAACTTAAAATTGCCTGACCTTTTTGGAAGACCACTTACATGTTGAAATGTCATTTTCTATTACGTGATTTTTATTTACGTAACTCAATATTAGACAGGCATGTCCTATTGGAGGGTTATGTAAAAAAAGATAGCTTGCGACAATTATTATACTACCGTCGTGTGAATAGGTTTTCTGATGCAGAGATAGATTGATATCTGCATAATGTGGCACGTTTCTCATCGTGTGCTTAATTGTTCGCACAAGGGCAACACAAATTCTTAGTGCATGACAGTCGTGACATTATAAATTCGAGGAATGATTCGTCTTGCTATAAGTATTTATAAATTGTGAATATCAAACAAGTACATGAATAGGTGCCAGGTATGCAAGCGTCTATTATAGATATCCCTGACATTTTACATTTAGTTAAATAACTATGCAGAAAAGTCTCGATACTGACATGACTAGCTTTATTATTAACAACTTTATATATTCACAATTAATTCATATGAAATTTAAAATGACCGAAATACTTATATTCGTATATTAAATATGTATTATATCTACATATTAGTTTAGTATCGAAGTAATTATGCATAAGAGAAACATAATGATATTAAAAGGACTGGTTATTGATTACTTCCAGATATTTTTAGTGATTGTATCGTAAATATCTGACGGAATATTGAGTAGTTTATTAAAATAATGTTTGTTAATAAGTACCTGCTGGTACAGAACTTGTAGCGATAGGTCTAGTTTGGATTTTAGTAAATGATCACTGCGAACTAGATAACAACAAAGTCAGGGTTGTATTGATTTAGTCTGACAAGGCTGTAACATGGAGCGGATAGAAGTAGCGTTGTAGAATAAAATGATATAAGAAAACACGTAAAAATTATAACAAAAGTTACTAATGAGTAAGTGGTACCTTAAAATTTCACAATAATTGTATTTATTGCAAATGTTTCAAACCTTAGAAACAGATTTTGATTTGACTAAAATCAGCGTTCAAACTGATAAAACTGAATTGAATACGGTTGAAACGGAAGATGTTGACAGAATAATAAAAATAATAAAACCCCTATACTTAGTTGCGATAGGGGTAGGATGGTTAAACAGTTTTAAATTTTAGCAATTTTTCAAGTTAATCCCATTTCTTTAATATACGGATTGTGTACGCAATGACGGCCATATCTTCTTGACAAACTTGATTACCTCATAATGCCCATAATGTATGACCGGGCAGTTGTCAGACAGGCCGATACTGTAGTTTCGATAGGATTGCGCGCACGGACGCTTCGGTGCATACAATCTCATGTATTTCAACATCAAATGATACTCGGGCACAAAATATTATTACATGTATGTATGTATCGCTATATTTTTCTATAGGACATTGTTAGGTACTAAGTTACTGGTTAGATTATCGACCCATATAGGTACTGTCCCACTGTTGGGCACGAGTTTCCCCGTCTATCACGCGGGCTTAATGTGGTTTGGCAGACTTCACACGCCGTCCAGAAAATCTCTAAGGCATGCAGGTTTCCTCACGCTGTATTCCTTCACCGATTTTAAGGGAGTGATAATTAATTATTAAAACCACATGATTTCAGAGGTGCGCGCCTTGAATTCGAAATTGAGTCTTTGAATTGGTAGTATCTACAATGTTCATATCGCTGGGCTATTAGTTACTACTTTATAGTAGATAGGTAAATGAGCTGTCTCTTTTGTTTGTTTGTTGGTCAAATTACTTGGGAAGTTGGGACAAATCCGATGGTAACGCGTGACTTACCAATCATGTAGTGATATTTGATATTTTGTGAATATCTACAACCATTGTCTATATTAAAAAAAAACTTAGTTCAAATGTAACAAACAGGTATATTACACAAATTGTTACGGACCTGCTAAGTGCTACCATAACACCCCTTTGCAGAAAAATGTGGTCTATCAACATGAATGTTGAAACATGAATATTAAATGTATGGGTGGTCAGCATTGCGGTGCGGTGACACAGAATTCTTACGCCGAACTGGTCTATTGTATTGTAATAATGACTAAAGACTATGATATTTATGAATTCGAACAACAGGATATATAAAGAATGCTGTGCCTGTGTTTCAGTTTTATACTGGTGGCTTGCGTCGTGTGTTCTGCGCGGACGCAGGACGAGGACGCAGGGCGGGCGGTGCAGCGTAGCCCGCTTAAACGCGGCCCTCTGGCCAAGGGGAAACCGACCACAACCACTACCACACCACCACCACAGGTATGTTAACAACTTCAATCAAATAAATTCCGTCTTATAAGTGTAGACAAATTAATAGAAGAACAATTACTAAAATATTTAGTTGTTGTAATATTGCTACAAAAATAAATCTATATTGATTGGCTATCCAATCAAATAATCGACCGACATGCATGTAACAACGCACGCAATCGTAATCACAGATTTCCGTTCAATAGATTGTCTATTTTGGGTAAAATGCTATTTGATTACCTGCCCCGCCGTGGTTACCGCGCAGGCCCTGTTGCGGTTACACAAGAGTCACAACACACATTCACGTGTACAAATAAACATATAAAATAACAATATTGCACACAATATCTCCTAGTCTATTGAAAGAAATTGCCATATAATCCGGCGACGATTTAAGCTCTTAGAAAGTCCACTTAGTGTCATTTCGCAACGAATCTCAGTCAATGTAGATTGTTTGGCCAAGAGCGTTAATTGTGTAAATATGACTTGTACAGTCAGTATTACATGTATGTTGTGTGTCACGAGATGACTCTTGAGCCGTGCGCTCGCCGTCACCGCTAAAAGGTGGAAGTTCACGCGATTTCACGCTTAATTATACCTTACAATACTGAATAATGTACTGGAAAGCGTTTCTTTTTGTAATGCTTAGCGTGGAATACCTATCCAATTATATAAGATATAACTACAATTTTACAGTCGAGTGTTTTGGATAAGGTTAGGCATTTACTCAAAAGTACTGGGAAAAAAGCTTCGGGTAGGTATGTACCTACGTGATGTAAAGTGGTCTTCGTCATCCTCCGATAATAAACTTGTCCACAATTGCCTTGACCTGTCTTTGAGTTACGAAAAACAAGGAAAAATATCGTATTTATTTTACGCTTTGAATTTTTTATTTTTATGTTCCATGATATAAAATTTCGGTCAATACTTTAGCTACCTCCGAATAAAGCCAAACATGTTACAAACGGCAAAAAAACAATATTTGTACAAAACTCAACTACCTATTTGTTTTTTACTGTGTTATTTAAAAGTATGATCTTTAATCTCTTAATAAATTGCAACACGACGAATAATCGTAGTTTCTATAGTAGCTTTTATGGAAGTACCGTCAAATTCTATCTACGAGGGTAGAAAATCTTCATCCGGGTATAATCCGGGACAGAAATAATTATTATAGTCTTATTAATGACCCGATTTTTTCGGTGCAGGATGACTGACGTCATCATTATGATGCACCAGTGTCAAATACATCGGAGTTTCGCAAAGGAGGCGTTCAGGTCCATCTAGTTCAAGGCAAGTGGGGCGAGCGTCCGATGATCGGGTCACCTTCGCGTATGACCTTTGCAAGACCTCCCTTTCCTTTGAGGAATTTCTACCTGCAAGTTTTGGTCACCACCCGTAAAGTGTCCAAACTGGTTTTCTCAAGGGAATTTATGACGTCCAAACTAAAGCAAAACATAATTTTAGCTTAACCGGAAAATGCATCTAAAGAAATACTTTTAAAACCTGAATGTGTTGTTGGTTGCTTTGTTTCTTGGTATTCTGCCTAAATGTAATAAAATAAATAATGTAAGCAGTTTATAGAAGGAGTTGGTACGCAAAGGTCAAGGATAGCCAAGATATATTTGAATTATTTACTACAGACGCGACCGTGACTGTGCACCGTTAGAATCTTTCATATTTGGTAATCATTTTAAAACCTAGCCTGTCTATCTTGAAATCCTTGATAATTTTACAAGATTGATCACTGTATTTAAAATTAGATTTAATTAATGTCATTGGAGGATATTGTCAAAATAATTCATCAATATTTTTATTTATATTATTGAAGGTTTCTGAATGAGTTGCATTCCGTTGTTAGATAACTTTGATAATTTTTTTCACTCGTTAGCAATTGTGCATATCTTGCTTATTGATCCTGTTAAGTACGCTTAATGACGGATCCGCATTTAGTTGGCAAATCATTGATTAAGTGCCTAAGTGTATCGAGTTTTAGGTATACTAATAGACCCAATTAAATTTTAATCCCTAAATTTGGTGAAACACTATTTTGCTTCCTTCAATTTTCAAAGAAGGTCCATTTCCAATTGCTGCATATGAACAATGAATTTAATAAAAATATTGTTGATGCAATTTTGTAATCATACTGATAACACCAGTATTTACAGTTTTTGCTTATGATAGGTAAAATAAAAAAAAAACTATTGATTCAGCTATAGAATCTGACTATGATATGGTATACGACGTTAATTAAATTTTCCAGGAAGATGCTGAATATGAAGAGGAAGGGGACTACCCTGCAGATGGCGAAGCGCAGGAGCCTTCAACCGAGGCTCCGTCATCCACTACTGAAAGCAAGAAGCTCGTAGGCAGTGGAGTCAGGCCTTTCAGAAGCAACACCGATCTCCTCGAGATCCTCAAGAGGAAGAGAGCTCAAGCTGCCGAAGGTAACATAAGTCAAATGGCCTAAACTGAGTTACGTTGAATATAACTTCCTTATATTCTAACTGGGTTTACAATTGAGGCATGATAAGGATATGTTGTTGCCAAGCAGCCTTACTTCTTCATCTTTCTGCCAAAAATTAGACTAGCTAAATTATTTTTAATCGATGATTAACTTTAATCAATGCTCGTGCCTTCATGCGAAAAGGCAAAAGAAAGGGCAAAGACAAAGGGGTCATTCATTTACTTTTAAAATATGAAATGGGAAAATTGGTTCGAAATTAACGACGCTTTGTATTTGCAGCTAAATTGAACGGCCCCTCGACAACAACCTCTTCACCGGCTCAGGACTCTCTAGACCCTACGAAAGTTTCCTACAGCAGTTAGTAGTATAACTTTATATAATACGATCGAATCTAACTTAACAATTTGTATTAATTAATTGTTAGCAAAATTCAGTTTCGTATGTTTTTTTCTAGCGTACTACCGAATACTAGACAGTATTTGGCATTACACTGGCATTGTAATTTATTTGCGATTTAATTGATTGAGTAAAAGCGTGTGTCTAGAAAATAAAACATCAATATTGATAATGGTATTTTTACTACAGATAATAAGAGCAAAAAACGTTTCAACAATTCTCCGGTGGTCAGGGATGTTGCCAACGAGGAAGCGCCAGCACCTAAGCCAAGCAGAGGACGTTTTAATAAACGTAAGTAGGAAATAAATATTGTCAATAATTTATGATAAATTGAACAATATACAGCCTAGTAAAATATACTTTTACCGGAACAATTAAACCGCTTTATTGGCCTTGTAGTAGCAAGATTGCCCTTCATACGTAATCTGGTGAACGTAGGTACTCTATGCAACTTAAAATGATCGTGTTCAACATAAAAACCACATTACAAAAAGCCCCAAAAATTGTCTTTATTTTTTAATTTCATTACTGCTTTTTTTGGTAGCAGCAGTCACAAGGTCAGTCCAAGAAACGGAGGAGGAGCCACAGAGTGAAGCCGCGGCAGTTCCCCCCGCGAGGTCAGGTAGAAATTTCAGACGAGGTGGCAATTAAGTCTCCTTAATGCATACAATTCCCCCTTTCCCACCATCCCACTCCCTTAATTTCTTCCAGTCAAATTAAATAATTTCCAACAACACATCACGAAGAAGAGTTTTAAACGCTCCATCCAGGCCATGGTCTAGAATATTATTTGGAATTCGATGCGGCAACTCACCTGTGATATTGTGAAATAATTTGGATCATATAATTAAGATGAAATTACTTCAATATTATTATGTTAATAAATGCTAGGCCACTTTATCGATGCTCCAAACTGTCTTCAAGGCCATGGACTGGTAGCGGCCTCACGCTGCCTTTTCAATTCCACATTCATCACATTAGATGGATTAGAATACAATTTTTTATACTTGTGTAAATTGTAATTGTAAGTAATAATTTTTAAATAAAAATAAAATAATTTTAAATTAAAAAACACTTTTATTTAATATATTATTTTACAGATCAATGAGACATTCTGGCCCGTGGAATGTTATAGAGAAATAAACACTTCATATAAAAAAGAGACTACTTTTTTTAATTTACTTAAGTAATATAGTTTAACTAAACCATTTTGAGCTTAATGGACAATAATTGTTTCAGTCTCATTGTAATTTATAGTTGACAACAGTAAACTGACTGCCACCAATATTAGCCGGGCCTTATTCAAGTAGATCTTTGAAATACCTACTATGTAACTAGCATCATGATCAAACACAAAGACAGGAACTTACTGAAAAATGTTAAATACGTACTTAACTATGAACCTACATACGAGTAGGTAGGTATACAAAAAATACTAAGCTAATGTCAAATAAGTATTTTTAATTCATATGAACTGTATGTAGTAGGTACTTATGTAACGAAATTATCTCTTTTAAAATAAATCATAATAATGATAATTAAAGTAACTTAATGTAATAGAAACAAAATGAATGGCGACTGTGACGTCAGAGATTGTGTTAACATTCTAATGTTTCCTCTCGTTACTGTCCTACTTGTTGAGGACGCGAGTGACCTCGGCAAGAGGAGTGTTATAAGTGCCAGGCTTTACCAAATTTACCAACTGTTCTGCTATCTCCTGACCAACGCGCACTTGAGCCTCCTTTGTGGATGCGCCTGAAAAGATAACAATCATATTAGGCCCCTACATTCAATACCAATAACTGGTTTGAACATACAATCTTAATTAATTCCTGTTCTCCTTGGCCACGTCATAACTTGAGAACGACTTTACCGATTTCATTAACCTTTTTTAAGTTTTCTAATATTTTGTAGAAGGTTCGGAAAGAATCGGAAAGAAAAATTAAGAAAATTACGCAGGAGAGTGGAAATTTTCAGAAAACAACCTTGTTTTTGCTTAACAAGGAGTCAGTTACTAGTCTTACCAGATGAGGCTGAAGCACGGTATTTTACAAGAAGCGATTGCATAAGATTATATTTGTGGAATAACCTTTAAAATATCCTAAACAGAACCAAAAATTTAGTATATACATGATTATTCTAAAGGAATTCGGTATAAGAATTGTGTAATAAAGTTATTATAACTCTACAATTAGTTATTACTGATTACGCAAGAATTATTCACAGATTATGGTAATTACCAGCAATCTCTGTTCGAAATTATACCTCGCTAGTGTTCATTATAAATGTATCTAGAATTCTAGATCTTTTGTGCACAGTGTTCAAAGTTCATAATACAATTATATTGTCCGATGTATGAAATTTTCAGCCGTGGCATTGTTGTCCGAGACAATACAATTTAATTGTTTTGAAATAAGAGCCATATGATGTAATAATAGTGCAAAAAGACGCAATAGGACCGAATACAATTATATACTTGGACTGCTCGATTGGCGGGTCATCGTTGTGCTACGGGTCGCAGTTTCAATCCTATCACCGATCATAATATTTGTATGGCCTACAAGTGGGCTGAAATGGCCACTTTAATGAATCTTAATACGAATCGCTTACGTGCGGCTGCACATCGGCTATGCATTGTAGTCTATGTAGACCTGTCATTGTACAAAAGCTTATAGAATACGAGGTCAGCTTGTGCTGGACATATTTGAAGAAATTTAGGCCGCGTATGCGCGATCTATATTATGTTTCATCAACAGTGACAAATTTTGCTTCATTCAGACATACTGTTGTTCCTGATCTGGGAGTTTGTGCTTGAGTGAGCTTTGTATTCATAAACGATACTGGAGAAAATCCTAGTGACGGGCAATGCTTAAAATATTATTGTATGGAAGCAATGCAAGGTTATTGGTTTATTTACAGAAGAAACGGAATAATGTGGCTATAAGAACGGAGGTATTTGGCTGAGGACTGTACCTAAATGGGGCGTGGCAATGACTGCTTTGTGTTGAATGATCTCTAGTGTCAGGGGATCTGTAGGTGGCTCTTGCTCGAACACGTCCAGGGCAGCTCCTCCAACCTGAAAGCAGATGGTAATAATTAGTACTACCGGAATACTTCTAGATCTACCAATATTATGACCCTGTGTCTTTTATTCTGATAAAAGAGACAGGATCAATATTAATATTCATCATCAACCCATATACTGTCCCACTGCTGGGCACGGGTCTCCTCTCATATTGAGAGGGATTAGGCTATAGTCCACCACGCTGGCCTAGTGCGGGTTGGCAGACTTCACAAACCGTCGAGAAAATCTCCAAGGTATGCAGGTTTCCTCACGATGTTTTCCTTCACCGTTTAAGCGAGTGATAATTAATTATTAATACGCACATAAATTTTAAAAGTCAGAGGTGCGAACTCGAGATCTTCGACATGGCAGTCGAATGGTCATACCACTAGGCTATCTATCACTGCTTTTTTATGTAATAAGTAGTATTCATATTAGTACTACTTATAACATAAAATAATATGTAAAATTTATAGGATCACGTTAATTCATCTACTGCTATGTAGGTATACCTAAGTAGACCAAAGACTACGTACCTAAACTAAACCTAACTAAACAGTAAAATGCGTTAACAGATTTATAATATTGTCGACTTTTTGTGAGTAATAAGTAGTAATTAATTTCTGAAAGTGAAAGTCGGATTTGAACTATAGACCTAAAACTTGACTTCAACCTCTGGGCACAAGGACACAAGGCCGCTTCTTGTTGCCTCTGATTTTTTATTTAAAAACTAAACAAAATAACAAATCTGTGGCATCATCATAGTAGTACTTATGAGATAGATAATACGTCCTGTGTACCACAACACAGGTTCGTGACCTGAGGTCCAATTTTTATTTTAGTTTTTTTTTATACAAATAAGATGGCAAACAAGCATACGACCCACCTGATGGTAAGCGGCTACCGTAGCGTGTTATCAACCCTTTAATACGAAAGAGGAATAGTTGAGTTTTGGTTTGGTTTCAGTTTGGTTGGCAGTATAAGGGTCAAAGTAACTACCAACACAACGTTTCCTCGCGGAGCATGGGCAACCTTGCTCACCGTAGGTACGTAAGGAACACAACACAGCTCAAAGCAGAGTTATTTCATTTCGATTTTCTACAAGGCGAAGATACATCCCCAGTCGGGCAATTCCAGTTTGAGTGGAATTACTCCCACTATTACCTCTCTTATAACGTACCCATTAATGAATAAAAACAATTGACTGCAAACATTTCGTCTTAAAAGCCGATAGTCAGACACCAACCAAATTTATACCAACTATTCCAGTATCTACCATTAAAATATCAATATTATATCAGATAATAAACCATTTCTGTTTTATTATCTGATAGAATAAAGATATTTTCATCGAAATCGGTTCTGTCAGCGAAGATTTCGAGTAAAATACGCATAAAAAATTGGTATAAATCTCATTTTTGAACTTACAATATTTGTAAATTATCTAACCTGTCCAGCATTCAAAGAGTCAAGCAGGTCCCGTTCCTGGATAAGACCTCCACGTCCGACGTTGACGATCTTGACTCCCTTCTTGCACTGATTCAGCACTTTAGCGTTGATGAAATCTGAAATACAACCATGTTTTAAGCGATATGTCATATTGCCAATAAAGAGCTTGGAGATAAGGCTTGTTTAAAAAAATATCGTACAAACAATGGTTTTCAGTATTTGTGCAAATAAAGCTAAGAAAGTGAGTAAGGTCAACGCTCACTTTAGATAGACGCAAGTCCCTGGAGTAACTTATGCTTTCCGTCTCTGTATCAGCAATAATCAGAGCACTTGGAGCAACTCTTGTTGCTAACGCCTGTATACCTCGACGAATTAGGCAGAGGTGTACCTACGAATGTACACAGTTCGCCGGTATGTATAGAGGGCAAGCCTATTGCTAAACCAGGCACAAATCCAAACTCGAAGCTACTACTGAGAATTTCATATAAAACCCAATAACACTTTACTCGACCTGAGAATCGAATCCAGGACTAGCGTAGCAGTCAGGCTTCTCACTCAGGCACTCTAACGAAAAAATGTTACTATGTTAAAATTGTAAGCATAACGGCCGATATATCTTGCCGCAAGTAAATGTATTATGACGGACAAAATCGAATTAGAAAGTGAAAAAAAATAGATTAATTATAGATAATAACGGTGGGTTTACCTACATAATTGGTACACCTCTACCTAACCGTCCGAGGAATACAGGCGTGATGATATGTTATGTAATTACAATAAAATTTTATGTAAATATAGCCCAACCCAATATAAATATAGCCAAGAAATATGTACGTGATTTTGATTTAGGCCATGATTTGACCTTTACCGCGCGTTGATTGGATAGTTAATCTTATAAATATTCAAACTGAATACAATGCTTGTTTCGAAAGAATTTACTCTATTTGTTTCCTCTATCTTTAAATATTATTCTTGGAAGTGGACTTTAGTGTATTTTTACTCGAAAGATTATCCTATTCACCCTTCTCAACTATTACCTACCCTGGAATACTTTAACTAACAAAAAGTTACATACACCAAAATTATATTGCCAATAACCTCGTATTAGAATAGAACAGAACTATGTGAGCCTTTCTAAAAGATCAAGGAATTAAGGAATAAAAAGGAGGAAAGTCTTCAGAAACTAACTGTAACCGAAGCATCTTTTTCCACACGAATATCGCGAAACCAGAGAATTTTATTTTTCAAATTGGGCAACAGCCGGTCGTATATTATTTGATCAGAGTTAAAGTTAATCAGAATATCAATTCATCAGGTTAATCAGGTATGGGCATGTGATGAGGAGAGATGATACTCATGTAACTAAAAGAGTGATGAATATTAATGTGGACGGATGAAGGAGTAGAGGGAGGCCAAAGAAAAGATGGATGAATTGTGTTAAAGCGGAAGAATGATAGATATGGGAGTGAATGATGATGTGACGGCTGACAGAGGTGAATGGAAGAAAAGTACATACTGCGCCGACCCTAAATAAATTGGGACAAGGGCAAGAAGATGATAATGAGTTAAGGTCAATCGGCCAGTTTTCTAGGTGGTAGGATCTACTGCTGAAGTCATCTGAGCGTCATATTTGGCAATACGCTCAGAAAGAGTGTTTATTACATTGGGGGTACTACCCCAATGTAATAATAAATACACTTTGTTAGCGCCCATAGGCTACCGTTCCCCATGTAGCGGTTCTGTTTGTCTTTGGTAGTATAAAAAAAACTTACTCTTAGTAGATTCTATGAGCGGCGTGTGAAGAGTGATGTAATCGGCGAAGGGCCAGATTTGATCTAGTTCCATCTTAGTGGCGTGGAAGCTTGCACACTGCTCCGCGGTGACGAACGGATCATACCCGATAATCTGTGTAACGCAGAATCATACAAATAGGTCATCAAAGAATTGTGTATTCATGTGGTATTAATTAGTTGAAACCAAGTGGCGATCACAATAGACCGGCTACGGTCGCAGTGAGCCGCCCATTGCCAATAAAAAAATAGTTGAAACCAAATATTTATCCTCACTGTACCATAGGTAATCAATTCAATTTGTAATACGTGGAAACGTAGTGTGTACAGACGCCAGCAGGTCAAGCTATCCAAAACTGTCAAATTTTCCCAATTGAATATGAACCTTACAGTTTTGTATTAAAGTTGAAAATCAATCAAAGAAATTTGACAGATTGTGGTAGCTTGATATGCTGGCCTCTGTACATTGTTTGCAATATTTATAAATGTAACTTGCATTGTACAGAGGCCTGCACATCAAGCTACCCCATTCTGTTAAATTTATTTGAGTGAGATTATCAACTTTAATACAAAGTTATAAGGTTCACCTTTAATTGGAAAAAGTTGACAGTTTTGGATAGCTTGACCTACTGGCGTCTGTACAGTTGTTTGTTTTCCCAAATAAAATACAATTATATTGCGATCGTAAAAAATTGCGGAAACCATACGTAAACACCATAATATGATAAAAATTCGCTCATAAAATTGTAATGTGGTAAGCAGTTTATAATCACTACAAAAAAAAAAGCTGTTGTTGTTGCTTACAATTAGTTTAAAAATACGCACACAAAGTAGTGAGAAATAAAATCATGTTATAAATAGGTAAAAGATAAAATTATTTGCACCAGTTAATTATTTCATCAGAAAAAACCAGTTATTAAACATTGCTAACCACTTCCTTATCTTATCGCAAGCTGTAGATGTCAGTGGAATTATATTTAACGATTCATCTTCAATTGTAAGTTAACTTTCATCACTATTACCGCTATCAACAATCAATCATGAGTCGAGACATCTTCACGTCCCATAGACATTTACGTTGTGTAATAGATATACCTGAGTGTCAGTGATTTCTTCCATGCCAACATTGCAACATTATTTTTTACAATACATTAACAATACAATCTTCCGCACCTGTCTAACGATGTTTATTTCCTGTGTTGTGTTTTGCTGTCAAAGTGACATTATTTATCATAAAAATGTCACTGTGACGGCTAAACACGCCACAGAAATAGTCTTGAAGGTTGATTCGCTGATGATTTCGCACAGACCTAGAATTAAAAAGGAATATATACCTTCATTCCGAAGGAGTGCATGCGAACGGCGACTTCCCTGCCGACCCTGCCCAGGCCTAGGATGGCGAGTGTCTTGCCGTTTAGTTCCGTGCCAGTGTAAAGGGCACGGTCCCAACGTCCGGCGCGGAGGGCAGTGGCAGCCGGCACCACATGCCTCGAAAGGTTTAAGATCAGGCTGCAAGTCAGCTCGCAGGCGCTTAGGGCGTTAGCACCAGGGGCACTGGAAGAAATGAAAGCCAATGTAATGCAAAAAAAGTATTTAATGAAACTAGAAACCAAAACACTGACATTGAAAAACAATTAATTTCGCCAATTGAGCCCATTTAGTGAGAATTGGCGAACTTGGGTCACTCAATATAATAATATCGATAGATTAAACGTATAATTTACAAATAATAAAACAAAATCCCTGACATTGAAAAACACTTAAGTTCTCCAATTGAGCCTATTGAGTTGGGACTGTGGTAAACAACCCAAACAATTAAGTTCATTAAGTTCGTCAATTGAGTCCATTGCACAGTGTCAGGGTTTAATTTTCGCAACTTTTGTATGCGTCAGAGTGTATATTGTGTTCCTTACTTGATAACGCCAACTCCTCGCTGTCCAGCAGTAACAACATCAATGTTATCAACTCCGGCGCCAGCACGACCAACCACTTTGAGGTTCTTGCCGGCTTCCAAAACCTCTTTAGTCACTTGCGATGCAGATCGAACCACCAATGCGTCGTATTTCTGATAAAAAAAATTATTGCGATAAGTTAAATCTATTGTAATTGCAATGAATGATCGCTACAACATAACGAAAAATAGATACATACACGTCGCAGTAACCAAAGGTTTCTTATTTTCTCTTAAATACCTATTTATAAAGAGAACAGAAGAGACGCTGTTATAATAATAGGTATGAAATTACCAATAAAATTGCCGTTCTGCAGTAGGTACGGGCCATTTTAAATCAAAATAATTTTTGTTTGGCTAAGAATTCTAATTTCAAATTAATTTTATTTAAAAAACATGGAATTATTTTCCAAAAATTGTTTTGTTTATTAATTAGTGTTATGTTATCATGAAGCTCTATTGTCATCATGAATACGTTCAAAATTCGAGTAAGTAGTTATGGAATATGAATACCGTCCTGGCAGCAACGCGGCACAAACAGCACGTAACATCAACTCGTTTACGGAGCAATTTTACGGTTCTTACGATTTCTCAGGACGAAATTTTCATCGTTTTGAAAATTTCAACCTGAAATATTTGCCTTGCTGTCGTACGAAAACTTTGGTTGACATTGACGAATTAAAGGCGATTGTGGAAGTGGATGATACTCAATCGGATGAATTAGCAGCAGCTTTCGACGTTAACGTTAACAATATTGGTACATTTGCGTCAAATTGGCAAGGTACGAACCTTGCAATGCTCAACCGGCACGCAAACGAAGGAATTATGAACCCATTGTTACCTGCGACGAAAAATGGATTCTGTTTGACAATCGTAAGCGCTGAGCAAGGTTGGATCAGCACCTAAACAAAGCCCTAAACTTCTCACTAGAAAAGTGATGGCCACTGTTTGGTGGTGGTGGCGCCGGTGTGATTCATCACAGTTTCTTACCAAATGGGATGAGCATTACTGCAGATGTGTACTGTGAAAAACTGAACACAATGATCGAAAAGCTCGCACATCTCCAACCAGCTTTGGACAATCGTTCTTCTCCGCTGCTCCTGCACGACAACGCGCGACCTCATTCTGCACAGCATATCGCCTCCATGTTGCAAGAGCTGGAGTTGGAAGCTCAAAAAGGGCATCAATAAACTGCTATTGCGTTGGTAAAAATGGATCGATCGCATGGGTGATTACTTTGATTAATAGAAATAATAAAAAAAACATTTTTATCATAGAAAACGGCATTCACCTAATGGTCTTCATCTATGAAACCTATAAATTTCTCACTATCTCACGATGATTGTCATGACAACTCTTTCTAATTACACTAATTGGAAGAAAGAGGTTGATCATGCATAGACCAACCTCTTTCGAATAAGTGCTATGGACTAAGAAAACACAGCCCTAAAAGAGAGTTAGAAATATTCTGGAAGTTTGAGACACTCATTATTAAAATGGTTTCAATAACTCCTTCTTTTAAGACGCTAGAAACTAAATCATGAACTTGATAATAGTTTATCAATTTGAGGTCTAGAAAATGAATAAATGTGATACCGTTCCCATGTAGATCCATGTATTCCACTATCGCCAGACTTTTTTTTAAATAGAACAAACTAATACTACAAATTTAAAATTAGGAATGTACTTATCTACCTTTTAAAACTTCCAATTTTTTTAGAAAAAACACAATAAACATTATATAGCATTAAAAATCTAATACCGAGTATGATTTGTATAAAATATATAAATATGAGATGATAACAATATTGCCCTAATCAACCTAAAGTGCAACAACCTTGTCTCCTCCTCTTTTGTCGTAAAGTCGAACGTATAGAGATAAGAACACCGTAGATTACACAAACGGGCCAAGTGTAAGAAATTAAATAATATAAGCCCTTACCGGTATTTCTTGTAGGAGTTCATCTTTGGTGATCTTCGCTTTGTTGATGACACTAATGCCATGCGAGTTGAGGATTTCAGTGCAGTTAGCACCAACACCATCCACCACTAACACCGACTTGATTTCCAAAACCATCTTGTTGCTAAGGAAAAACATTTATTACAATATGATGTATAAGAAATTACAGAACAACTGAACAAGACTAATAAATATATTCGCATGCTGGCAGTACCTATATTTGTAATTCAACCCACGTTGCAAGGTTTATGATAAAAAAGGGATTCCAACCGGTTTTCATGTTTACTATAGTATAAGTAAATACCCACTGTGCGAAGTTTTAAAAGATTCCTTGATAGTGGGTTACCACGTTGATCCCAGAATGATTCAATAAGTAACTTAATGTTGCAACGGTTATTCTTTATTGCAAAGCATAATTCGCGGCGTAACGAATAATTTTATCAAAGTAATAAAAATTGTTTTGGCTAGTTGTTTATAAAACTTGCAGCATGGAATGTTCATTCATGATTTCCAGGAGTTGGTCGTAAATATTAAGAATACGATTACAGATTAAGATATAGTTACTCACGGTTAATATATTGAGGGTGATGTATGTATTGTTGAGCGGTTAGACAACAACTGAGGAGTAGGGGACAGCGAGGAGCGCGGTATGATTCCGATGAGGTTGGCGCAAGCGACGCGGCCACTTATCTTCGTTAGCGGCCAATGAACGATCGTCACAGTCAGCGTCTGCTATTATGTATGCCTGAGTTTGCACTCAATTCTAATCAGCCGCATGCGCCACCTCGCGGCCGTCCGCAGTCACCGTGTGCACTCTTAGATCAGGAGATCGATGTTTTCGGGCAATCGTGTGCAGTCAGATATCACTGATTATATTTACATCTAAAATATGCTTTGTCATTACTTTTTGTCAGTGTATAGATAACGATGCTGTTGTTCCAAGATAACACTTAATTCTTGAAAGGTATTAGATGGATTTCAATGTATATTATTATTGTAAGTACATTGTTGAAGAATGTGTCTACAATTATTTGAACAAGCGTTATTGAAGTTGTTTGTTTGCAACAAAAACATCAATGTCCTTTGCTGTGATGTCATATGGAGACGTTATTGCGTCTAGTTGTCTTTTGTTAACGTAAACATGTTTATCACGTTCATGCTCGTTTTCGATTGCTGATAATTTTATAATTTGATCATTCAACGTTAGAGCGTTTACAATTATTGCATATTATTTAAAATTACGCAAACATCCAGAAAACCCATTTACTGCCCCATTTCTGGGCACGAGTCTACTTTCAGAATGAAATGGTTCAATAACTGTAGAATATAAAAAAAAGATAAAAAAAATAATTAATACAATAAAGATTACACAGCATGCCTAACTCCTTTAAAGGTTAGGTACATGTAGGTACTGATGTACCCACACAGTGCAATGTTATGTTTTCGGTCGGCCTCAATTCGCCTAGTATTGGTTAACGCGACTGCTTCGTTACAGGTCATGGGTTCGGTTTCCAGGTCAAGCAAAAAACATAATAATAGGATTTTTTTTCATTGTTTTTAAATATAAACGTTGCCCCATATTAGGATTTTCTCTTGTAACGTTTTAGCGTTTACAAACACAAATTAATGCACAGAAACACCCAGACCCGAAAGAACTACCTGTAGGTCATACAAATAGGTATTTGTTCCGTTGGGGGATCGAAACCACAACCCGTGTCGCAGAAACCGATTGCTCAGTCGCTGCGCCAAACGTGTCATCGTGATTTTTTAGGAATTTCTCAGTATGCTCAGCTCAGCTCGGAGTTTAGAGATTAGTGCCCGGTGAATAGCAATAGGCTCACCCCCAATTACATGTACACCTAATCCTTTGCGGACTACAGACGTGTTGTGATGGTGATATTTTCGGGCCTACGTAATAGGAGATAAACCTGAAGCATGAGAGAGAGAGGTAGTGCATAGTGGGAGTAATTCCACTTAAATTGGAGCTGCCTGACTGGGGAAGTACCTCCGCCTTGCAAAAAATCGAACTGAAATAACACTGCTTTGAGCTGTGTTGTGTTCCTTACGGTGAGCAAGGTTGCCATAATGCTCCACGAGGAAACGTTGTGTTGGCACTTTGACCCTTATACTGCCAACCCAACTATTCCTCTTTCGTTTTATAGGGTCGGCAACGCGCAAGCGACACTAGTCTATAGACTACGGTAACCGCTTACCATCATGTGGGCCGTATGCTTGTTTGTCTGTTAGTAGTATACAAAAAGCACAAATCGAACTTCTACTAAGAACTACTTTTTACGGATTTTATCGCGTTATATGGATATTGTTAATCCCGACGTTTCGGACCCTTTACAGCGTCCAAAAGTAAAAGTAGTAAAAAGTAGTTTTATTTCAATGTATAACTACTATTATATATACTATTATATAGCGGACAGTGAAGTCGGGGGCAACAGCTACAATATATAAGTAATAATGCTAATAATTCAATTAGGTGTGTGCTTTTGAATGATGGAATATGTTAATCAAATCATTTGTGATGGGATAGATCATGCAATGGATAATTAGATTCATGGATAAGGTGTAGTTCTAAGGGACTTAAAGAGTGCGGTTTTAGGTCGGTATGAGTCCGACATACCCTGCCACCTCCCCGGACGGCGGAGGATCCATGAGGATTTACAGTACTATAAAAAAGGGGGCCTAAAGAGGCCACATGAAGCAATTCCTTTGAAATAAATTCATATTGAGAATGAATCAACTAAAATGGCCGCTTCGTAAATTCATAATAAGATTCACACGATTCACGTTAGAAAAAGGAAAGGAGGTTACTTATGTAACGTAAGAATTTATTTATTTAATTCTAAATATTATAGAACAACTAGCTGTCCCGGCAGACGTTGTCCTGCAAATTTAGGGTTGTATCATGTATTTTTTAACAACATCATAAAAAAATAGAAATAAAAAATGTTGTCCCAAAAAATAAAAATAAAATGGTGGACCATCCTTATCACTTAGGGGTATGAAAATTCCTAAATTTCATAAAAATCGGTCAAGCCGTTTCTGAGGAGTATAGCAACTAACATTGTGATACGAGAATTTTATATATATTTAGATAGATAATTCGATGTAAAGGATTTGCTGAACTGTATTCTTTTCACTAGATTTGTCCAGTCAATATTTCATCTACTAATAATAAAAAGAGGTGAAGTTTGTGAGGTTGTAGGGACTACAAATCTCTGAATCTACTGAACCGATTTTGAGAACTCTTTTACCAATAGAAAGCCACATTATTTTTGAGTATCATAGGCTACATTAATGTGGAGGGATAGAGGGGTAGAGGGAGGCCAAAGAAAAGATGGATAGATTGTGCTAAACCGGATATAATAGAAAAGAGAGTGAATGATGATGTGACGGCTGACAGAATTGAATGGAAGAAAAGGACGTACCTACTTCGCCGACCCCAAATAAATTGAGACAAGGGCAGGAAGACGATGATAGGCTATAATATTTATGTATAATATATGCATGTTATCAGGTAGTACATTGCACCCGTGCGAAGCCAGGGTGAGTCGCTAAGAATCTATATAGATAGGTCGGTAGAAACAGAGTATCAGTATACCACTGATAGTTAAATAAAACAACAAACATCCAAACATTATAATCTTAATTATTAATTTTATTATCACACTTACGAAAGATACAAAAACATATCACGATGGCACTAGCAGTCAGTGCTTCAGCAGACATGTAAAGTTATCGAGTTGAGAGTGACGTTAGTTACCTTTGCACAATTAGTACAACTTTTCATCACTCTTAAATAAATATACACGAAAAATGAGTATGATTGACAAGAAACAATTCAATTTCAATATCTACAATTTTTGAGTCGAAATAAAGCCGCATACATATACAATATCTAAAACAATATGTGGAGGCAAATATAAATATAAATACATCTAAAACTCAATTGGATACAGGTTTAGATAAATAACGCTTGTCGTCATTGTTTGTTATAAATATATATTTCTAACATTTGCAGAATAATATTATCTACAAATCTCAAATAATTTTCAAGGAAGAGATAATTACATTTGTCTTAAAACTCAGACTTTATAATATGATTGGATACAACTCTATTTTTATAAAAGATGGTAAGTGATATTGATTTGGTTTACATTGAATTTATCGGGCAATTTCCTTATAATATATGGAATCCCGGACTTACTCGTAACAATATCTACTACTAATATGTACATAACACTTGTAAAATAAAAAGGATAGTACTAAGTAGAGAGTACCCTTAGGCACGTTCCTAGACAAGAAAAAAAATATAAGAATCTTACACTAATTATAGACAAATTAAAACTATAGTTGAAAAATTGTTGATATTAGGCAAAAGTACGAAGACGAAGAACACTAACACCTAAGTAGTTTCTGGAGTGAATTGACTAAGATTAATGACATATCATAAATGCTGAACTTAGCGGGAAATCTCTAATATAAATCCTTAAAACAAACTTTTAAATAAAAGTAAAAAATAATGTACTTATTAAATTTTGTCTAGTGACGGGGTCACTGAAACAGAAACTACGGTCTAGAAAGTGGCGTAAGATTCAGCATTATGTCATTATTTATGTAACCTGAGATTTGTGGGATTTCTGTGGTGGTTATTTGGGATGGTAGATGCCTCGGGCGGGTCTGGCCGGCCTGCCGCCGATGCCGCCGGCTGCGCGTCGCTTGGCGATGAGGGCGTCGAGACCACGCAGGGGTGGCGCGGGAGTGGTTTCCGCAGGCGTAGGCTCCGTTTCAGTTTCGCTCTTCTGCTCTGCACTAGTGGTCTCTTCCGTCGTTTCTGTTGACTTCTTAGGCGCCTCGGTAGTTGCCTATCAAAATGGTTAATGCAAATCAGAAAATATACCAGCAAAATTATTGTTGTTCTTAAAATGTCATAACTATTATTAACAAATGTTTAAAATTTTGTAATTAATGTTCACATACTTCTGTGGAAGCTGCCAGCTTTCTCTTCAGGAGTGGGTTGACACGGCGTGCGGGAGGAGTAACCGGGGCACGGGGCTTGGGTGACGGAGAAACCTGCAGCCTGTTGCGGACCCTCAAGCCACTGCGCGGTGCCTCGGGTGCGGGAGTTGGCGATGATCCCTGTTATAAAGTCAAAGTCTTTTGTCACAATATGTATATTTCAGCCTGTAAATCTAAGCCGTCCTTCACAGACAATGCCTTTGATCCCACAAAGTGATAATGCTCGGTAAATGCATTTAGATGCAATATAATATCTAAACCAACTAGTAAAGTACAGAAAGGAGAAGGGTAGTTAACCTACTCACTTAATTCTTATCAACAGTTTTGAGATGAAAATGATGAAGCAGAAATCTAAGGAAGATTTCTGCTTCATCACGGGATAAAGATAATTTTTGTTCATGCATATATTTCCAAATAAAAGCAACTTAATGTTTAGGATGAAATGTTTATACAATACCTCAGTATCCGAATCAGTAGCTGGGGATTCAGGAGCGGAGGTTTCTGCGGGAGCTTCCGAAACGGCTTCGGGAGCTGTGCTGACGCCTCTCAAGCGAGGGTTGGGTCGCAAGTTCAGCCTGGGCCCAGGGCGCAGGGACGCTGGCCGGAGACCGGGCCTGCCGCGACTATCCGTAAGACACAGTCATTAGATTAATTATAATAAAAATAGCCTTTATTTCCCTAACCTTACTTACAACGATATATGATTTATTGATCAGTCACTAATTTCAGCATGAAGGCTTTTTCTATGTTATACGA
This sequence comes from Acronicta alni, assembly GCA_964056405.1. Taxonomy (NCBI): domain Eukaryota; kingdom Metazoa; phylum Arthropoda; class Insecta; order Lepidoptera; family Noctuidae; genus Acronicta; species Acronicta alni. The sequence continues at coordinate 7,078,911 of OZ043913.1, forward strand.
TATTTTTGAGCTATCCTCGTCCAGCTTTTCCGATGTCGATGTCATCTCGCCAATATACTGTTATTACTCACATGTTTTAAACTATAGTTTTTACCCCATTACGCTATCACAATATATACAATATTGAAAGTTAAAATGTCAATTTCATCGACCCATTGCGTAATCCAACAATCAAAAGACTACTTATTTAGTAGCGACTTTAGACAAATAGAGTATCCTGTAAACTATAATTAACTGGTTTATTCACCACAGCGTTGCTTATCTTTCTGGTTTATACAAACGAGAGAGTTTAAAGAGAAAAGGTTCAAACAGCTATAGAGGTGTTACAGGCTGCAAACAAAAAATCATTCATCATTCAGAGTTACCGGACACAATGGAATAAATAAACATTTGACGACACGTTTGGCGCAGCGGCTGAGCAAGTGGCTTCTGCGAAACGGGTTGTGGGTTCGATCCACGGAAACAGTATTTGTTTAAGATCTACAGGTAGATCACATACACGTACTTTTTGTTGTCTGGATGTCTGTGTATGTGATAATTTGTATTTGTAAACGCACCCACGATACAGGAGAAAATCCTAGTGTGAGGCAACGTTTTTATAAACAATAAAAAAACACACGTTAAGACCAGCCAATATGAAGCATTTTCAGTAACTATCATAACACAACTGACCCAATTGTCCTGGAGGGCGTGGGCGTAGTCTCTACCTCGCCGGAGCTAGCACTAGGTGAAGTGCTATCTTCAGCAGCAGAGCTGGCAGCTGCAGCAGTGGTGCTGGTGCTTGAAGGACCTCTCCTCACACCAGAACGAAGCCTAGGTCTGAAAGTATACCACAAGGTGTTAATATATTTAACAAGGTAGCTTGATCAAGAATATCAATAATATTATTACGGTCAATTTGAACTGTAGTTGTACTACATGAAAAAAACTGTGTAGCCATTTTAATGTAATATTTATTGTTAAAATATGCGTTGTTGGTCTAGTGGTCATTTAGAGCCACTGCTGAGTGAGATGTTCTGGGTCCTGGTCCAGCGATGTTATTGGGTTTTCTATAAAATTCCCAATAGCAGCTTAGTGTTTGGATTTGTGCCCATTTGCTGGCAAGTTCGCTCTCATTACATGGAACCATACAGACAAACTGTGGGTGTACAGCTCTGCGAAATTCTTTGAGGAATACAGCCGTGACGATGGATATTTTATGATAACTAAACAGGAGTCATATAGATGTTAAGGTTCTTAGAGAATGGACAGGGAAATATGTGACCTGGGTGCAGGAGCTTCACTGGAGGCTGGTGCGCTGCCGGCGTCGTCCTGGGCAGGGGCAGCAGTCGTGGAACTCGGCCGAGTGCGGCCGGCAAATAAACCCCGACGGCCGAATGCCTGCAACAATAGACACCCTCGTAAAGCATATAATATACACTTTACCGACTAAGCATTAGACAAAATACCTTACAACATTACACCATAAATATAGTTTCCTAAATTTTCCTTCCTTCGCTTTCATTTTAATATTGCGTAGTTTTTGGGCCGTAGTTTCGAAATAATGGACTGAAATATTGATTTCTGACATATTTATTTATAATGGATCATCCTTTTTTCTCTCTTACAATCTGAAGATGGGCGCCAGTCGTTACTGACTTCATCATTCACAGTGAAGAAATCGGCGCGTAGCTTGAATTCTGCCTTTGAGGCCTATCATTGAGATTTTTTTAAATTATGGAGTCCAATAGTTCTAGCGGACCACCAGTGGCTGTAAAAATAATAATCTCCAATACTACTATATTATTTTCATGGTTTCAACATCACTATCCACCTAAGGGAAAGACCTAGAACGAAGAGAACTTTTTGCAAAGAAGATCAAGTAAACATCAAGATCAAACTCAAGCTTGTCAAAACGTTATAGAGTAACTCTACGACCAGTCGAAGGCTCATAAACAACTGAATATCATTATCAAACCACTTAAAGTAATTAACATTTATATCTTAAATACCAAAATATTTAAATATTTCGTAACATGATTTTAACCACTGTGTTTAGCTAACACGTAATTCGCAATGCAAAACAGTACAGTCGCTCTTATAGCTATTAGCTCAAATATACCTACGCAGTAAGGGGTCAATTAATATGGATGCAGACCTTAGGTTGTGTGACAGGTTTATCTGCTGGTGCTGCAGCGGTGGAAGATTCTGCGGTGGCAGCGCTGCTGGCGGCTGTGGTCTTGCGTCCTCCAACACCTGGCTTGCCGAACCGACCTGGCGAACAAACACACAGTGAATGCATACCTACGGTATACTGACTACTTGTAACCTAGTGACGGTTTTTTACGACACTTGAAGTTTTTTTAATGAATGTGGCAAAGGCAGGGTGATCAATAGTTCATTGCGGAAATAGTTTTTAATTGCATAACAATAATTATATTATAATTTTAATTGAGTATTTATTACTATCAGTAGCGAATCGAAATAATTACTTTTTGTTTCAAAACTTTTACGATTAAAGCTATATGAAATTATATACCGACTCGTATTTATAACTAACAGCTAAGCTATCGCAATGTCGGTCAGTTTGGAATATTTGTTGCTGATATTACCAGCGCCTGCTCAGTCAGGGCCAACTAGCTCAACTTGTTAGAATTCCAAACGAAATTACGTAGGAAATCTTATAACACCGTCAATGTCTTTTGAATTAAGTGCTTATGTAAAGATTAGAGGTCTTAATAGAAAACCATGTCATTTTAAATATTTATGTATATACCCGTATTTATAATTTACGTTTCATTAAAGTGAGACGACAATAGAGATTACCACCTATCCGTTTTAGAATCCTACTAAATTATAAAAGTGAAAGTTTTTATATTTGCACAATCACAGAAAAACGGGTGATCGGATTTGAATGAAATTTGGCACAGAGAGAATAAGGGATTTTCCATTAATCACGGTGAGACTCCTCCCGAGTTCGGAGAAAATCACAAAATATCACAAGGTTGGTGACATATGACGTGTAGGTATGTTTTCGTTGAACGCGCGATTTCTATACGAAAGAAATACTTACACGTGATTTTGGGTTGGCCGTCTGAAATCTCACCAGGTATTTCCAGTGATAATGTCGATGACCCCTAACATGAGCAATTTGACTAGTGGGGTCCGGTGGTTGGTAGACTGTGGTCTACAGAGGGGGTTCAGAGGGGTTAATTTCGGTGTGCAACCAGGCCGTAATCAATGATAATAAAATGATATGTTTACATTTTTGGATGGAAGGCGACTAAGAAAAGGGCTTATATGGCGAATGACTGTGGAACCGCCGGGAGAGGACGCCCTCGAAAGACTTACATCGTCTTTTTTAGTGGTGTTCTTCAAAAAGGTTAGGTGCGGTACTCGGTACCGGCGAGTGTGTATGACAAGATGTATGAGTGTGGACGAAGGGAAATAAGTATGCAAGAAACGTAGCAAGTGACGTTCTTTAGTTTCTGCCTACCACCATGGGAAAAAGGCGTGAATGTATGTAACTATTATGTAGGTATTTACATATTTTCAGGACACTTTTTTTTGTTTACGAGGAGAAACCTTCAAAGGGCGATCGGTCTAAAGGGGTTATGTATAGCGCCTTTTTTTTGCGATAACATGACAAACAAACATAGGAGCTGCCTGATGGTAAGCAGCATCCGCAGCCAGTAATACCAGTATTATCACTCGCGCCTTGCCATCTTGAGACCACAGTTGTTAAGTCTCATATGATGCTCAGTACCAGCTACTGGAACACCGGAAAATAATAATGTTAGCACATTACTATTTTTATTTAGAATATTTGGCCATACTTTGGTACCCCAGACAAAGTCTACTGCATGAGCAATACAGCCTAACTTTTAGTTTCTTTGACTTAGCGGTTCAAGCTCTGCTTTTCTAGTCTGCTTAAATAAGGTGGCAAACAAGCATACGGTACAACGGTAAGTGGTTACCATAGCCTATAGACGCTTGCAACACCAGGCTTATCTATGACTTGGGCGTTGCCGACCCTGTAAAACGAAACAGGAATAGTTGGGTTGGCAGTATACTCTGCTGTAAGCTGCAGTAAGCTCTGGCAACCTTGCACACTAAAATCTGTGTTATTTCTCTTCGATTTTCTGCAAGGCGCAACTCGAATTTTAATGGCATTACTCCCACTACGCCCTACTTTTATTATAAAGTTTATAGATTTATTATTATTGTATTTATAGTCTTTAGCCACCACTTCTGCCGTCTAACCATGGCTAACAAAATGAGTGGCTTCAAGTACCTATATAATTATTATATTAATTAATATAATGATCAATTACTTTTCCGCAATCACTACCTATCTTTGGTAACTAGTCGAAAGCCAAAGATTATTAGGTCGTACTTTTTTCATGTCATTTCTTAGTATGTAGTTTATCATTTCAATACTGATAAGGATGTTGCAAAATATAATATCTTGAGATTACAATTACCTATCAAATAGATGATAAACATATCTACGAGTATATTGTTAGATGCTATCATAATATAGCAACAGTAATAGGATCATGGTTTTAATTACATTTTCTAAACGTTTTATTCTTTATAGGTTTTCTAGTAATTCTTTATTCTACTAATATTATAAATGTGAAAGTTTGTGAGGATGGATGGATGTTTGTTACCCTATCAGGCTAAAACTACTAAACGGATTTTGCTGAGACTTTACAGTATTATTAATTATACATCAAAATAACATAAGCTATAATTTGTAATGATTTTGTATTAATTTGCAAAATTACAACGATAATTAAAAGTAACATTTCCACGCTGAAAAAATCGCGGGAAGAAGCTAGTTAGCTTGTTTTAGGATGCCGAAAATCCTTGTGGATTATGGGTATTAACCTGCCCAAAGGCAATAAGATAATAAAAAGCTTAATACCGATAGCATCTCAAGTGAAATGTTGGTGAATGACCTGCCGTCTTCGCCTCTTTGGAGTATAGCGAGAATACTAGCATTATGCTTGATTATAAATGCAATAGTAACTCCGTTGTTGGTTGGCGTCTGTTGGTTACGCCTAAACCAATGAACCGATATTGATGAAAATTGATACAGATATAGATTAGTTCTTGGAGAAGGATATAGGCTACCTTTTGTCTCAAAAACCTTTAGGATGCGGGTGATAACGTAGGCAACAGCTAGTCTAAAATAAACATAACAGATTTCTCAGAGAAAAACTATCGTTGTAATCGAATTTCCATTTTAAAAACTTTTATTTCTAATTGAAGTAAAAATATAATAATAAAATCTAAACTGATAGCCGTATCAACAACTTGTCACCGAAATAACTAGCTTATCTATATGAACCGACAAAACAGTAACGTGTACTGTTAATGATGTAACAGCACGTAAGAAGGTGTCACCTACATTGACACACGAGGTATTCGTCTCTGAACCCTGCCTTTCTCACTCCATTGTTCCTTCAACACATTTATGAATACATTCATCAAGCATAAAACAATACTTTAACACCTTAGAAACACGCGCTATTTAAACATATGTGAGAAAAGCATTCACGTAATGTCTACATCTCTACGGAGGTATAGAGCGTGTGTTTAAGGCCGTACGGATACTCTTGATACCGTGACATTCGCTTTAAATGCACATTCGCAACAAAAACAATCGCAGAGCAACAAATGAATACTTAAAATATAACTTTCGCAGCCGTATCGGCTACAGCATAAACATCTCGACATTATAAGCAGGATGATATCTAGGCAGGATGACGGCAAGACGATCAAGTCCACTACGGTTAAAGCTTAAGCAATATTTAGGAAGATGGTGTCGGTTGTGTAACGTACGTATGCATCGTTAATATTCATTAAGGCATAAATAATTTTATTTACAAATCGCTCATATCTAGTAGCAATAATTAGTTGATTAGTTCCAATTGTTGGGTAGTGGTTTTATTTAATTTTGGTCATGTAATTTTATTTTGAATGAGAAAATGCAAATTAAGCGCCTGATGAAATTGTTAAAACTAGGCGCGGTATGTCGTGATACTGTGAATAGTTATAAGGATGTAATAGAATACCTACTGTATAGCGACAGATAATGTCCCATAGTTTTTTATATATTATACTTTGTTATCTGTATTTACTTATTAATCTTGAAGTGTATGTAGCACCTTAACTACTTTCCGCATAACAGTTTACTGTTTTAAGCGAATGCCTATACATATTGGGGTTTCTATATATGATCAAATTCCAAATAATGTTTATCGATGCAAGTACAAATAACGCGTCGGATGAAATCAATTAACTGGTTTCAATTATAACGCGTAGTGGACTTTCGCCAATCGCGCTGAGAATCTACAACTGGATTTGTTAATGTAGTTCATGGTAAAGTAGTTATATTACACAAGAGATCGAAAGCTGCGTTTTTACCTCGCACTCTGGTAGAGGTCTCTTGTGGTGCTTCGGTGGCGGCGCTGGAGGTGGAGATACGGGCACGAGCTCCAGGGCGACCCTTGAATCTGGAGGGGCGTGTGGGCGCTGCTGTTGTAGTGGTGGTGGGCGCCGGAGTGGTTGTAGTAGTCGTTGTAGTCGTGGTGGTGGTACTTGTGGTGGTCGGCGTGGTCGCTTCCTCCGTGGTGCTCAAAAACTCCGTCGTAGTCCACGTGTCATCCTCAACAGTAGTCGTTCCATCAAAACCAATTTCATTCGTTGGGTTGATATCATTGTTCAAGTTCTCTCCAGCTAAGTATGCGTACAGGTCCAAGGCGACTTTCTCCATAGCAGTCATGGTCGTGTACTCAGTGGTGTCCTGCTCGTAGGGAGTCGTCTGCTTGTAGTCGGCGGGAAGCTTTGAGTCATCCAAGATCTCTTGGAACCTGATGCCTGACGTTAAACTGTGACCTTCCCTGGCGGACTCTTTGGCATAAGTGGGTTCTTTGGCAATTGGTGTCGTTTCAGGCACCTCCTCTGTGGTGGTCCGACTTTCCGAAGAATATCTACTTGGTGGCTCTTTGTATTGCGATGGTGACGGGATGTCTCCGGAATGAGTTTTGAAGCTGTCTAAGTCTACTAGTTCTGAGCTGGGGCGTCTGTAAATATTTAAACATGAATTAAGTTTCCTTAATTAAACACTTTTATTATAACAAAGCAAGTTTTGTTGGGTAAGGTACCTGATGTGCGCACGGGTCCTGCTTCTAGTTTGACCAATCGACTCATCAGCCACATTGTCGCTTTGAGATCGTCCGCGTTGTCTAATAGTTTCAGAAGATACTTCGGGTACATAAGTCGTCGATGTAGCTGATGCTAAATTACGACCTCGAGGCGGAAACCGGGTACTTGATGGCAACCTAACGCTTAAAAAAAATTGAATTCAAAAGAAACAGTAATAATAAATGAGTTTATCATATTTTCAAAAATATGTCTACAAATGACTCTAATGATAATATAATTATGAGGTTATTACTGATGATGATTACCTGATGTCATCTTCTTCTTCCTCGGAGACAGGTGCAGGTGCGATGTTGCGGCTACGGCCTCGTCCTCTGGTCGGAGTGGGAACAACTTCATTTTGTATTTCCGGAGTCGCTGCTGTAGTCGTTCCAGTTCTGTCAATAGTACTGTACTTGTTTTTAGTTTTACTTTCGTTAGCTATGTGATTTTCACTTTCAATTTTCTCTGGGCCATCATGAGAGTTGTGAACTGGAGTAGCAACTGTAGATGAACCTTTGTCTTTTCCTTTTCCGTCTTTTTTACCTTCTTCGTCTTCATCATAGTAATAATAGATGTACTCATATTCATAGTCCTGGCCATTTGGACCTTTCTTAATTTGGATCCTTGATTGGGGCTTTTGCTCTGAACCAGCTGTTTCTAAATTTAAATTAGAAGGAAGCAATCCGCTGTTAATGTCATCAATAGTATCAAAATTAATAGGGATGTAGTCATACGCCTGGGTGGTAGCAGTTGGTGCTGTTGTCAATATAGGTTTTTGGGTAGTTGTACCCGCAGTCTTACTTAATTTTCCAGACTCAGACATTGCTTCTAAAGCTACAGCCATGCTTGGATTGGTTTCAACGTCTTTAAAATTTTCCGGTATTTTAATGTCTTCTAGTTTTGAAACCGGCACATCAATCTCAATTGATTCCGAAGCTTTGTTTTTCAATCCTTTCCTGAATAAAGCTTTCTTGTCCTCCTCGATTGCAATAATACCCTCAGTAGCATGCTTGACCTTACCGCTATGTAACTTCTTGATGATCTTTTCATTATCATCTTGTTTGAAGTTTCGATGATGAGGGTGCTTTTCAGGGATTTTATGTGATGTTTCAAAATTTCTCAGCGGAGTTTGTTGGCCAGAACTGACCAGCACGTACTCTTCACCAGGCCGAGGCTCCGTGATGATATCTACTTCGGCGTGCACCGAGTAGAACGTGCTCACTAATAAACATCTGCAACAAAGGAAATGGAATTCGTAAGATCTCCATCAACATGGTAAGTTACGAAAGTTTGTTACATTATAGAATAGGAGTCAGTGCTCCGTGACTCAGCAAGATGACATCTGGCAGCTGCGCCTACGAGTCAAAAGCTTGCGACCCTGCACAAGGAACTCTGAGTCACCAATTCATTTCATCACCGCATTCCCGAGTTGGGTATTGTTTGTCTACCAACACTACACAAGGTACTTCGCTGTTACATGAGCATTTCTAATATGTATGTTTAAAGTGACGTTAGTATTTATGAACGCGTAGGTATGTTATGTATATTAGCACACTTTTTGTGCATTTATTGGTTTCATAACAACTATCGATTTGCATAACTATTGATATAGTATGGCACAGTTGCACGATGGGGAGCGAAGAAATTGTGTGAAAATTCATCTAGATGGCTACAAAACAAGCATTGTCGAACATTGCAATGTTGCAAAAGTGATGTGGTCGTGAGAAATGGCGTCGAAAATCGGAGCGTGGGTGTATTACGCATGTCGATTCCGCAAGTGCAAGCCGATCGATGAAGCAACTCGTTGACGTTGACGATCACTTTCGCCTCTGGATTGACTCTCATACGACCCGTCGGGCTCGAGACGAGCCCGCTGGCATCTGCGTGCCTACGTGTAAATTCACTACAATACCTACACTACTGTAAGCATACAAAGTAAGTACTTTAATTGATCAGGCTATCATTAAAATTATCAATACGTAAGAGCAGTTACATCTGTTACAGCGTCCTACATGGTATTTTATGCTAGTTTGATGAGACAAGAATTTTGCAACTTTTTACGATGGAAGATGTTTTTGCAGTTACTCAACTGACGGGTTCTGGGTATTATTGATCAGCGATGTTAGCAAGATTATTCTAGCAGACAATATTTTACAAAATCTAAAACAACAATGATATACTGACTAGACATATTGGTCTTTCAGAACCTTGTCGCAGTGATATAAAAAGTGCAATGAATCATATCACGGCTACTTTATCGAATCGCGAAACCAATTATCAGTGTCGGAAGTGTATATGCTTCCGTAAAATTTCTTGTGAGCCTCGACGGTACACGGAAACTGATTGAGGGATAACAAGCGAATGGCGCTTTATTAGAATTAAGTCCATCCGATCGCATTAGGCCACCTTCATTTCACTGCGTGTGAGGAAGTGTGTGACAACGCACGCCAGTGAATGCGGCACTGCCGACCGTGACTGGTTCGGATGCCACCGTCACTTTACATTGAAGGTTACTAACCAAGTGGACAAGAAAACACATTCTTTTTAGAATTAGGTAAATACCACAGTTTGCAGTAAAAAAGTATGTAATATATCAACATGAACAGTATTATGACAATTTAAATTATGCCCGTCACAAATCAATCAAATGGTTCAATGTTTTGTGTTTTTTCTAGTATAACAGGATACCTAATAGTTGTAATATAATAAATCTTATTTGAGTTGAGTGATAAAAAAGTAGAAAGAGGTATAGCAGCTTCCAGCAAAACTTGTACTTGGATATCCGCTTTCCGTAATAACAATACGTAATTTCCTGTTTAACGATTTGACGTCACACAACTTCAGTAAGATAAATTAGTCTTACATAAATATTATGGAAAATAATTGAGATAATTAATGTAGCCTCAATTCTGCAGTGGACTGGAGCCAGTCCAGTAGCTACGTTTGTACCGGTTCAATTTCACTAGATGTAAGGTCGCGAGCGCAAGGCTAGGTGAGCGTAACACAGGACCAATACACAAAGACATGATACAGTGGTACTATAGTACCTACCGATTCGAGTGGTACATTTATTCACGCTTTAAGAATATTAATATAATATAGATGAAAGTAAACTTCGTCCTTCTTCTTTAATTAAAAACTCAGCTCTTGTCGGTGGAGCAATACCACTGTTCTCTATCCCCAACCTTCTGTTTGGCCTATTGACGATTTTTTCCTTCATTTGTTCAATAAAACTTCGTCTAGATCTTGCCCGTTTTGAGAATATTTTTATCAAAGTATAAATATTTTCATTTGCACTTGGTCGTACCTACTATGTCAATTCTAAATAACTTCCCACAAGTAACGTAGGTACTCTTGTGATCTTTAAACTTTACGTGGTATTGCCAAAGCCTCCAAGGGTTCAGAAAGTTCAAGGCGCATCAAGGCATCGTTTATTTGAACCATTTGAATTTGTGACACACGACTTACGATATTTTAGAATGCAGTTGAGGACGCATACCTACTTTAAGATGTAAATTCTCACTTTCAGTTTTATTATATTCCGCTAAACATCAGTGTCTATTACATATTTGATTAATACGTTTTATTAATAGAAGTAGGTACATGGTTAATTTTAAGTCCCAGGAGTTGAATTTTGTTAGAAATAAACTTGTTTCAATGAGATAACACAAAGCTATTTTTAAAATAGATCAATCGGCCTGTCACTAAGTGGCGTGACAAATTAGATATCTACTTAGAGACTTTGCACAACATTATTCTATTTGTGTTTGTCGCGTGCGCTTTAGTGGTTTGTTGTTTACTAAAAAGAAAATACTCTTTCGAAATATCAACTGGCTACATGTGGAACACTTGTATACCCCGGTTCAGCATAAGAATTGTATCAGATAATGCAAGTGTGTGTAAAAGCAGAATAGAAACTAAAAAAAGTGTTTAACGAACGGGTGCGTTTGCGTCGGTGCATTTATCATTTGTGTAGCTGTGCTAAGTCAGTACTCGTGACTTGATTACATCTGGGTTCGACAACCCCACGCTTCCTCCCAATGCCACTGAGTCTGAGTGGTGCATCGTAAAGGAAGCCACAGATTAATCTCCCGGGAAATTGTGAGATCTGTACGTGACAAGAAAGTAACTCGAACTAACTTCTTTCACTGTTCATCTCATGCGCAATATTACCATGTTTTGATTAAATAGCACCGCAGTGGTAAAGGTTAGACTCTCTCCGCGTGAATAACAAGTTTAGTTATATCTCTATGCTACTGTCCTGATGCTCATACTCACAATATAGAAAAGCGGGTTTTATAACCCGCTTTGCTATTTTGTTTCGTTTTCCAGCAAGAATTTTAGAAGAAAGATCCTAGAAAAGTAAATTATGATTTGCTTCTCAAATTCATGAATTCATGTGGCAATAATATTGATTATTTACTCAACGAAAGAATTGGTAAGGCCCGGAAACTTTAATTTTCGCAGATTGCCCTGTAAGATACAAGTATTAACTAAAAAGAGTTTTGGGAAATTCCCACGGGATTAGGAAAAACGAGTTCATTGCGGGTGGCGCCGCAGGGCCCAGCTACAATTTTGGTCATAGTTACGTAAAATATCAACAGAACATATATGCAATGCAATGCAAAAACAAACACACATACCAAAAGATTTTTTAATGGTCGTGTGAAAATTTATCATTAAGATAACAAATGTCTACCATAATTTATAGTTATTGTATACTAACTTACACCACACAGACATTGGCCAACGAAGACGGTGGATGGTAGACGCAAGGTTAAGCTCATATATTTTAATTATTTTATTTGTTAACGTATAATTAAGTACACAGTAAGGTGCAACTAAGCCCATTGTTGGAATGGCCATGGAACAAACAAAAATGAATATTATTTTATTATACTGTTATTGTAGCTATATAATGCATATCGTAAAACGTGTCATTGGATTTTTCACACCTATCAATTTTAAAAAACTTCACAGTTATTCAATGCTGCCTACAGAGGTTTCCACTCAGAATGAGAGGGGTTAGACTATAGTTCACCGCGCTAAGCTGGCCTGGTGCTTCACACGCGGTCGAGGAAATCTCTTAGGCAACCCTCACGATATTTCCCATTACCGTTCAAGCGAGTTGAAGAATTCGAACTTCCGCGGTTATATTACCTAATATAAATAAACACAAAAATAATTAAAAATCTTATTTGAGCATGTTTGATAAACAGTAAATAACAATACTATTACTTGAAGCTACGAGTAACACTTTCAAAACGACTAGTAACAAAAGATTTTACAGTCAGATGTACAAGCTCTCATACATCCGGAGTCGGACATACCTCAACGACAAATATGTGGCCGCTTACGTAACAACGTAATAATATTAACAAGCAATCGTTTCACATTTCTGAAATAAAAGTGGTCACATTAATATGTAGTGTGGCAGTTTATAGTATTCAATGAGGTTGACAGAAAACCGGTGGAAAACAGGTTTGATGGAAAACCTGAGTGGAGCCGTGCGCACAGGCAGCGAGTACCACGGACGGCAGTGGTGATTGTTATCCGTGGGAGCCCACCACTTGAAGGGGGGGTCAAGGACGCCCTGCGTTTCCCACACATTCATAATATTTACTTGTTCAACATCCATACAAATAGTGGCCTACGGCTTCAAAAATACAAGTTTTCTCTGCAGTGTAGCCACCACAATACTCATTACAAATCAATCATAAAATCTTATCAGTCATTAGCTCTACCAGGAGATTAAAGGACCATAGACGCTAGTGTATCCGTCAATGTTTTGGCACAGATAACCTAGCCCCTCAGGTTACCGCTATAGGCGTTTCATAATTTGTATTTAAGGCAATATTTTTTAAGGTTTCTGTATAAATAAAACATTATTATTATACATAGACCCTAGATCCCAATAAAATATTCGATTCGAAATGGTACAAAAGGCGGAGTGTATTTTTTTACATAAAAGTTTAAATAACACGCTAATAACTAATTACGCTAGCGTCTTCTGGTATTGACAGATTATAAAATTGGGGGAATAAAAACCTTATATCTCTTAGTATACTAAAAGAATTTCTGTTTCGAAAACAGGCTTTGCAACATTTAATTTGCATAAACAATTTCTAAAGAGGACACGTACATTAATCGATGATCTTTAAATTACGAAGACTATGTCACATATGACCTATAATTAACCTATTTGGGGTGCATAAAGGTGGGTACCACGCTCCTTTTACTTAAGATAAAACAATTTCATATTCTCTGATTTATCTTAACAATATTCTTCAATTAAATACACCAAATTCTGACAAATACTTTGACCTTACTTTGTTTTTCGAAAATAAAGACTAGTGTACTTGAAGCAAACTCTAAAAAGGAACGGCAGACTATGAATCGGTAACGTCTGTAACGTATCAAAACAAATAAAAAAATGATAATATTTTTTTTATTTGAGTTTTTACAAGGACTATGTGCTGAATTTTCCGGATGCATGAAGATACGGATCTCATAATTCAAGCGACACCTCGACAATGTTATTATTGCATTGCTACTGTACAGGCAAAAAAGTTCAGCAAAAAGATTAGATAGAACCTATAGTAACAAAGGGATTGGATGCATAACATTATTCATTGTGCTATATTACCAAAAACGATTACACACAATTTTTTAAATGTACAGTGGTTGTCAAAACGTTAAGTTAAATATTTGTACTTGTCCAACATATAAGAAAGTATGAATATATTATAAACTCACTTTGACATTATCTTATGCAGTTAGCTCACAAGTCATATATTACGAGATGTTTGCCGAGGTGCGCAAGCACATCTCCTAGCTGCAATTTCGATTGCAACCAGTTATGTAAAAGCAGTTGTATGTTAGGTCGCGCCAAATTGTATTATAAACGCTCTTCACTTTTATCATCCTTTCTTGTGTGTACATAAGAGTCATTATTGTCGCTTGGCTCACCTTGACTTAAACAGATGGTCTACCTATATTGGTAAATTTGCATTTACTGGCTTAACTTTTCTCATGCAGTGGTATCTTTTTTAATGGAGGGAGTTTTAACAGTTCCCGATCTGGTAACATGGGTTACAGTGGCCGCTAGTTATTAAACATAAATATTCACATTACAAAATTGCTAAAAAAAGTGCAATAGGTTCGAATTAACAAATTATTCCAGAGAAATTACTAAATGGGATCTTTGCAATCAATGTGAAGGGTTCAAATTTAGATACCATTAGGAGAATAATGCTATAAATTTCTTGTAAATGCTATATGTCATTTGCATTTCAATTCCAGGCACGTGCCTTGTTGTCCTGAGAATGCTGACAAATAGCGACACCACGTTGTGCTAACTACCGGCGGCGTAGGCGCAGGCGTTACGCGGATACATCGAATACCAAGCGTTTACCGTCGCGTAAATTATGCCACATCGCTTACCAATGATAAAAACAATCTATCACGACTGCATTTACTGAAGGGATAAGCAGAGATGTACTGCTGTACATGAAGAGGTTTCCGGCATGTTCAGGTCCTATGGCATAGGGGTCGAGTCTATTGGCATTACCTGGGCACAAATCCAAACTCCGAGCTGGCCTGTATTCCCGTGGGGTAACAATTTTATAACTTAAATTACGTAGCACGAAAAAAGCTCCAAAACATATTGAATGAGGCTGGCGTTGGGCTGGTATACAACAAGCTGGTGTACAACAAAATGAGTTCATTTCGTCAGTGCGTTGTGCCAGGGTAATAAATACCGACCGATGAAACCGATACCTTGTGCAAACGGATATGAACCACTCGGCAGTGCCGGAATCAATTCAATACAACAAGACCGTAATAAAATGAGCTCACAACTTGTTATTATTTTGGATATTTTGGTTCTTAGGGATCTTGAGGGATTATACGGGCTATGCGGCTACATAAAAAAGTCCCTACTACGAAAATGTTTAGTAGTGCTACGAAACATGGTCGTAGTGCTACGAAAAATGGTCGTAGTGTTCGAAAAATTGTCATAGTACGAGAAATTTTGCTCTATTAGTCTTGTTTTAAGATAATCTGATGAGTATGATGGTCTAACAAGATATCCAAATATTTTTATACTTTAGTATACAGTTTTTCTTTGGATAAGTAAATAATCAAAATGTATTTTAAATGCCCGTACATGCTACGTCGATTTATTGAGCATACTAACACAAATATTGCTTTGAATAAACACAAGTTAGGAAATAATATTTAATAAGTAGGTACTACACAATATTACAAACGTCTGTAACATGTTTTAGTTTTAAGGTGTAATTTACAGTTGCAATTATAGTACTTTTTAGATTTTAAAATACGATTAAATTAAATCACCAAATTAACATGATTAAATCGACACGTCTCATATATCGACCCTAAAATATTTGTCAAATGTCACATTTATACATTAAACATAAACTTAACGGTGAGTCAGAGGAACCCGGATCTGAATAGTAGTATTTTCACTAAACAGACGTCAAGTTTACATAACCAACTGGTTATTATTTATCATTAGTTAAGTAATATTTATCATTTATCACGCAACACATTTTCATTGCATTAAAAGTAGTATCACTGTTAATAGGTTATTAGTTATTACAGAGAGACACGGAATCAATGACTACTACAAACGCGCATACGTGTAATTTCAAAATTGTGAATATTATTTTCTGTAACGTTCATTAGAAAGTATTGTATGAAGTTAGTCGTTAATATCGGCTGATCGTTGTGCTCAGGGTTACAAAAAACGCAAATATTATTGAGAAAGGCTTGCCGAAAATATTTAGTGGATTGCGCAAATCCTTGCTGGACATTTACTATAGTGTCTCGCATAGTTACGCATTGTGCGTTGTTCCATAATGCAACTTAAATTACGAGTAGGTAATTGTAGAAATTTCGTAAATTTAACATTGGAATAGAATTCACGAAATCATCGACGATACGATTATAAAATTAATTTCAGTGAAGGTTAATTTAAATTACAAAAGAATATTATTTTGTAGATACGTATACATATATTTTAATTCCTTGCTGTACATATGTATGTTGTTATAGACATAGATGATATGTGTAGTTCACAACAAAGGTAAAAGTAGAAAATAAATTCTAAGTAAACGGAACCGGTTGAAAAAACATACCTATTATTATTGGAACACGTAAAGTAAATCTACTTAACAGAAAATTTAAGTCGAATTATTGAGTGCATTCATATTTCAAGAGCATTCATTATCTGAACTTCCTAAATGTGGCACGTGAACGGAGGCGGTCGCGACGTTGGCGACACTCGGAGTGCACCGGTGTCCTGGCACAAGGCCTGCTCTACCTCTCGTGCACCTCGAGGTCACCAGTGAACGTAGCCACGGGGGCAAATATGTGCGCGTAATCAATTGCCTATTTATTACTCATGCTCGCTCTTTTACTCCTCGTACGATCGACAGAGATGTGAAACGCAAAACATTTTATCCAAAAAACTAATTCAACACGGTGTCTATACAATGTTTGATGAATCACGACTCGCCTTCTATCTTCGACATTTGCTTTTGACCAGAATTCGCACCATTAAAATTAGATAAACGTCTGCATCAGCTCACTGACGTATCATACGTGAATGTGAAACGAAATGGAAAGGGTAACACGTCAGTTTACTCTGCAGACTTTCAAATCGAACAATCACGAAATAATATTAGTGTTTAGATGCCAATGAATGAGCCTCGTGTTGACAACGTAATAATGATAAACATCGAGAAGAGAAAATGACAGACACGTCCCATCAGGCCATCACTAGTGTGCCAATAATATATATGGGATTATCTCGTTACAGTTTGGTTGTGAAAAAATAAGAATCAAGCATGTTCTTTAAGATTAAAATAGAATTGCTCACATTATCTCCGTACCTACAACATAGCTAAAAATGATAGGGTAATTATAAGCTTGTTGAGTCATCGAATAGAATTATATCCGCAAAGGATATATAAAGGTTAACTGGATGTGAGTAATATCGTCCTTTGGGCAGCTTTATTTTGACAGTAGATGACCGCTAGACGCGCTAGGCACGATTACTATTCCGTAGCCGTAGCGGATTGATGCGATAATAATGACAAGTTATGCGGCACGTTACTTGTAATGTATTGAACGGTACCGTGGTTCGTCAACCCTAGCAAATGGTGACGTCCTGTTCCTCGTGTCTAGAACGTTGACGGTGGCTTGGTATGGCAACACCACACCCGCTGCGGCAGCTTACACCGTAGATTGCTAGATACGTACAATCCAACGAAACATGAACACAGTACGTAACTATGATTGTTATATACAATGGAACAAACAAAAGGAAATTTTAATATAATTTATGTACTGATAGACGCTAATCTGCGAGAAGTGCGAATCTCGATGTGGGCCGAAGATCGAATTATAGAGATAATAATTATTATAGAACAACACATAGCATAGGTAGGTATAGCGTAACATTTTCTATAATTTTTTTTTTGCCGCTTCCTATTTTACCGTAGACTTAATTGCAGTTTTTTCAACTAGACGGTTTAATTAGTTGTTATATAATATTACAGCATATTATTCACAAAAGTAGGCAGTTTTCGTAATAATCGTAACACAATTAGCTTTAGGTCACTATGTTAATTTATGTTCTAGAGCGTTTTTGTTTCGACTCATAAATTGTGGCGTTGCAACTTGCACCTAATTGCCAAGCAAAAATACGCCGTTTGTGAAATTCTAACAATTAATGATGTGAAATTAAAATGATTTAACATATACGTAAATGTCACTTAGTATAAGAGTTTCGGCAATTGAAATGTCAGTAGGTGAGTCAAGTCACATAGCTCATCCTAACCACTACTAGTCACGACTTTCAAGGATGAGCAAAGATCACATTTTTCTTTGATTTTTGTTTCTATTAAGAACCACTTACCAATTTACGACCGCGCCTTCATTGAAAACTAGTCGCGGCGCATTACTAATCCGTACAAACAACAATGTAAATTAAGAAGCGGAATTTTGCATAAAAATGAAGGTATGCCTAGAGACTTATAAATAAAGTTTAGTGGTCGAGTGAGCGGCGACCACTTGAGTATCGATGTCACGCCCGCTCCGCCACTCGCCAGGAATCACAAAGTGTGGTATCCGCGGCACGCACTGCGCCTGTCCGCGGCTGACACCGAAATATTGCCATCACACTGCACGAGAATATATAATCCTTCCTTAATTCACATGCAGCTCTCTCGAAATCCACAGGCATAAACAGCTAAGCTTAACTTGCACAATGTATAAGCACGTATGGGTAGACATCTGAAGACGGGTTGGTTTAACGTTTAACAAGTCTACCTGTCCCGCTGTCATTGGGGGGTTCGAAAACCTCACATCAAGGTCCAAGTACTTCTTATTAAATACCTACGCTTCCCAAGCAGAAAATCAACTTTTACCACAATGCCGGCACATAAAACATGTTTCGTGAACAGGAACCGCTCATGCGTAGGTACCGTGACTGACGGCGCACCCTTTTCTTTTAAAACTTCACAAAAAGTATCAAATATTTTATATGTAAATCATCTTCAAATAGCACGGCGAGCGGCCAGTACTGTAACTTACACGGTTCATTTCGCTTCGTAGTTCTGATTACTCTATCCATGGACACGAGCGAGTACTGAGCACAATTACCGTAACTGCTCCTCGTCAGCTCAACAGCTGACCACGGCGATAGGTTTACTTCAAACGTGTTTAGAATAAATTATAATGGCTCACTTCAACGACTACATTCATGTCTGGCGGTCATAACTCACAATACATGGCGTTAAAATGGCCATTTCATCGGCATCGGCGCAGAGCTCGTGGATATGTTTCGTAACAGCAGCCGTGGATCATGGGCATAGAAAGAGCCAAGGTCAAAAAACTGCGTTCCAATCGTGCAGCGGCGCCGACACCACGTCACTCACCGCTGCCGGCCACATTCTCGGTAACTGGGAATCTCCCGCCGACTTTAAAACGTTGCGAAACTCTATATGCAATAGACAAAGGTTAAATCAACCGAATTGCTACAGCCATTTGCTTAGTAAGTGTATGCTGCATCTGCACGTGCAGCAGCAACAATAGTGCATGCATGTATACACACTAGGCTTCAGAACGTAGCCTATATTATGGGAAGCCGATGAGAACCTATAACAAATTCGCGTGATGTTTTATTCATCCGTTATCTCACTTCGCATTCCTCGAAAGGTCATCGGCAGGAAAGTGAAACTGGTTGAAGCCGAAAGTGATGCTTACAAAATAAGAAGACGCACATAAATATCCGATTATGTTCGCGTGGACGAGGTGGCAGCGCGGGCTCGAACCCGGACCCCGACGTCGCGTGCTTAATGCCACTGATGCAATGATGTTAATCCAATGTCACTTTATTATGACATGCTTTTAGCGTTTTCTCCGCGAATGATGCGCGAACCTATCTGACGAAACCGAATGATATAATGTGTGTGGTTTGCGCAAATATTATTAGCGTTTATTACCGGCGAAGCCTATTGAACTTCAGTACCCTGCACCGCGTACCTCCTCTAAGAAATATTTCATTTTAATCCACGACTCGGCTCATCAGCAGATATATGCATAATGTATTTTATTACTACGAAATATCACATAGTTATTTACATTCTTGTCGCATAAAAAATCATTAAGGAGCATGAAATGTGTTAATAAAATATTAAGCAACTAGTCGAACCAGCCGAATATCAAAATGTCACAAAATGAATATCAATATTAAAGTATTTTGGTCTCAAGGGGACAGCTCTGTCATCACGTCAGACGGCTGTTTCCTCGAAAGGCGGATTCTTTTTAGGAAAAACAACGTCGTGACTTAAGATCCGCGGAAGCGAGTGCCTCGTTACACTTAAATGGTAACTTCATGACTAAAAAAATTGATTTGTATCAGTCCCTAAAGCCATAATGAAACACGAACAGACAATTATTATTTATCGCACCAATTAGCCGCTTCCCTTTCTCTACAAAAGACTATAATGTCGATATTTACGCATTGTTTTTTAACTTTGCCGGTCACGAAGTATAGGGGTAAGTCGGCTATTTTTTACTGTTGGTTAACCACTGCATTATTTTCTACCAAATTACTTTATTTTTTTGAAAGACAAATCTTTTTGTACGGCCGCGCCACTCATTGAACGCAACCCATTGGCTAAAATTATTTTAAATATCTATATATTATATTATTATTTTAGTACTTGTTAACGCTTAGAAAGGACAATATAACCAACTCTCCAATGTATAAGAGAGTTGAATGAAGGGAAATGGATTTAAATATTCAATAGGTGATTAGATATCTCGTCAACTTTTTATATTCAGTAGAAATATCACCCCTCATCGTCCAAGCTTTTATGTAATGTGGTGCAATAAAATCCTACGCAAATAGTGCTTCGGGCGAAGCTAGTTTATTATTTTGGCCACGACTTCGACATGACCGCATTATTGGCGCATCGGTACTTGCACGCAGTTGCAACACACCATTGATTCTATCATTTTAACCGCAACAATTGTTCGGGAGGTGCACGTGCCGAGAAAAATGCTCGTGTAATTTACCGCTACAAGCCTGACCGCGCTGAAACTATTAAAAGCGTTGCGTCAAATGGAGTCGCAAACTAATGTTGTTGCCGAGCCGGTTCTTGAGCAGAACGAACACTGGGCTAGTATAAGTCCTCTTATGTTCAACGCACGTGCCAAGCTATGTGTAAGTACCGACTGCTTCTAGCTGCTATCACAATAATAGACAGACCACGTCCAGTCCCAATGATACCTAATATAGTCACAAAAACCTTTTTTTTTTAATATTGTATAAGAAAATACTTAACTTAAGAGATATGAGGCAGAAGGGAGCGAATTAGCTTCATAATGAGAGTAAAATGAGGCGATACATGAAATTATGACAGATACAAATTCACCAATAGAAAACAGCAACAAATGAACTGCTGTAATGAACAAAAGTGCATTCATTGCACACAGCAGTCAGACAATAATTTACTACGCCTACAAAGACTTATAACCAACTGCATTACCACATACATCTATTGCCAAGTTTATGCACATTCCGATTGAAATCAATCTCTAGCCGTTACTAATAAATTGGTCACTGAAGGAATGAGGTATTTACGTTGCGAGACCATCTGCATTTCGTCATAAAGATTTGCTGAAGTTTTCTTACATCCAATTCTGAGGCGTCAGCGTAGAACATGGAGATCGCTCACATATCAACTATCAGTCTGCCACCCTTACGATCTTGGAGGACTTTGTGACATGATCAAACCACTTTCAGGTGTCCATTTTCTGCATAGATACCTCATTGGTGGTCTCAGTTATCTAATACTTAAGAGCGGGGAGACAGTAGCCCGAGAAGCCTGATAACCGCTGCATTCACATGATATATCAACAACATTATTTATGCAATGAGTAAACAATTTTCTTCTGAATGAAGAAAGAAATAGGTATGTTTGAATTATCTGACTTAACTGCGTAGGTATTATATCGTACGTACACGACCAAAAATGTACGGTAACATCAAAATACCTCGATAAAAGGATGATGATCATGATTGACCAAATTAAACAACGAAATGCTGAATCGTGAAATGAGTGAGGAGTGAGAATCATTAGTTTACCTCCCAGCGAACTGGCCGCGGTTGCTAGGTCGTGACCAGATCCACAACCTGCTGCCCTTGACATATCGACTCATAGAAAGTATAAGCATCAAACTCGAGCGCTCGGACTCGATATTGTTTGCAAACTGGTATAGTTGATATGTTGAATGTAATGTCGGGAATCTTGCCTCACATCTGTGGGGTCAAGTTGAGAATATTTTAATAGCCGCAATGCATGCTGTTCAGGCATCAGATAGCCAATTTTTTTTTTGAAAATCATTCTTAAACGTTTCTCCACCTTATTTTTTTTTTTTTTTGACGTACATAGTTTTTAGCTCGAGGGAGCTTTAAAAACTTAACCGGACTAGGTGGCGAGGCACCAATGCCTCCAGCCAGGGGCAACTTATAAACTAAGCAACACAGCTAAGGGCGTCCCCTGCGGGACTCGAACCTCGGCTTAGGGCGTTGCTGGGGGGGCAGCTAGGGACGGCTGGATCTGGGTTTAAATTATTTATGGGCGAATTTAAAGCTACTGGCTCGGCACGGGCCGGCTCGAGCAAGGGACGGGGTTCTCCACCTTAGAATTTTGTCCTGTATTTGTAGGTGCGTTCAGAAACATAAAACCAAGACACAAAATAAATATTACCCATATAGTTGATCGCTCTGCCTTAATTATTACTACTCCTTCTACGTTTATGTGGTAATTTCCCAAAAATGTGCGATGGATGCCTACACGCTTTACGGGATCTTCCTGCCTTTCAGTTGTTTATTAGTCTGTTAGGTATTTCGTTTCACATACCTGTCGCTATAGTTTTTTTCTTTTACTTAAACGGTTAAATTGTAGTGATTCTCAAAAGACAAAAATACGACATACGTAATATTATAAAATCATGATCTGAAAGTTTGTACTTACCTTCTGTGTATGCAGCCATTTTGGCGTTACTGAGTTACAAATCAAGAACCATCCAGGCTTTCTAACTTTAAATCATAACATAACTAGGATTAGTAGTAGGATACCAACGAGACAAGTAACCTAGTACTATGTTTGTCAATGTCACGTCCCACGCGGAGACCATTTACCTAACTATGCTGTATTCATTAGAACTGCTTTATCTCGTAACGACCGCCAAAGAAGGAGCATTCGCTTTACATAGACGGACCACATACTTAGCCTTGAGACTGCTTATAAACCTTCAAGCGATGTTTTTCTCTATTCTTGTTGTTGTTTTAAATAAACGTTTCCTCACGCTTAGATTTTGTCCTGTATTGTGGGTTACGAGCACAAGTTTCACATGCACAAATATCCAGACCCGGAACAATTGTCTACCATAATATACTCATCATACTCTATATAGTTCAGCGAGAGTCGTAACCGCGAAATCTAAAGCACCAACCGATTATCGACCACTACGCCAAAGGAGATGTCTAAATCAAAATGAAAAAGAATCTAGAATTAAAGCTACTATTTCTCAATTCAGTTCATTTGTTTGTTTGTTGCCGAAAATTTCCTGAATATTACAAATATTCCTCGCTGTGTCCCAGGGTTTAACCAATCTTTTAATTTCTTCTCGGATCCTAAGAGTCGTAACATGATGTTATATTATACCTATAGTAGCCTTGCTCAAGAATTGGGATCTTTTCAATTTCGACTGGTACCTACTTCTTGATTAACACGTTGACACAAAATAAACAAAGCCTTCAGCTTTATTATATTAGTGTAGATATTCCAAGAAACCGAGAAACATGTAAAGAGGACTAAATATTTTTTCTTATCCAATTGAACTGGTGTTTGGTTGTGATCCTGGATATGACATCGCTAAGACATTGGCACAAATCTGAAAAAACCTTAAGACCTGCAAGCATGTACACTCAAGTAAGATTATAATAAGTATTACGTAGGTAGGTATGTACGCTGCGTAGATTCATCGACCTTTCATTTCGTGTATAGTTTGTTTTGGCCTATTACGTAACGACATTGAGAGTATTTGTTTTGTCATAGAGAAAGTCAATAACAAATGATGATACTCAATGGTAATAGCACATGTAACTATTATTTTATTTGAAGACTGATCCCGCGACCTACTGTGTGGCGCACGCTATATTTTTCTAGTAAGAATTTTCTTACGGATTTTATAGAATGCTTCATTCTACAAATTATCGGAACTGATCCAATGAAATGCATGTGAATGAACGGAGATTTTGTTTTCATTTGAACGCGAGAAGCGAAAGTTGTCGGTTGTGATGCGCGATCGAAGGCTCGCAGCAGAACAACGTCACACTAGATTACGTTAACCGACGACAATGTGGTAGTAAATACGCAGTTTAATATAGATAATAAACGTTTTATAAACTAATATAATTATATCCAGATAAAAAATATATATTTATCCAGCTAAGAGAATTTAATAATAATATTTTCTATCCAGAACACTACATACAATAAAAAACAAGCATTTACTAAAGAGGAACAACAGGTGGAGGAGACAATTTATTAATAGAAAAGGTTACGGTTATATGTTAAATAATTTGCAATTCAAATATGTAGCTATAGAGATTTTTTGTAAATCATTATAACACGTGCGCCACGGGCCTAATCGTTAAGAGTTATAGCCGACTAATTTTATTTGCAAATTTCTAACAGGTTTTCGATTCGGTTTAGCTTCAAGCTATAAAACAGAACAAACATTGCTAAACGATTGTATGACACCAAAAGTAAATATTAAGTAGTTAGTCAGAAATTTTAAATGATAACTATATCACAGTCTCGTGAAAAACAAACAATATTTTTATGCTGACTTTACAAAGGATATCGTGTGAAACAATCGCGATTGTCGCCAGTTACGTAAGCAGCGAGGTGTGTGCGATGGGCTTTAGCGAGATTCACACATAAAAAGCGAAAGTGAAGGTCGGCACGGCGAGACCGCGGCCGGCGCGCGGCGTCCGCGCCGCGGTGACGCGGCTCTGCCACGACCATGTCACCACCGTTTTGAAACACCCACATCAATATTAAACAAGTTAGCTTAAGTTTTGTTCAGGATATATTAAAAAAAAAAACAACCTCATTACCTTAGTGGTTGTAAACGCGACTGCTACACTCGAGGCTCTGGGTTCGATTCCCTATTCGAGCAAAGTGTTATTCGGTTATTCTATGAAATTCTCAGTAGTAGTTTATTTAGTACACCTCTGCCTAACCATACAGGCGGGATGTATGTATGTATGATAAAGGATAATTATGAAACTAGGGAGATATTTTTTTGACATTTCGTAAGAACTGAGATCCTAATCATGCTCAATGTGACTGCACCGATCCAGACCAATCTATATCACACTTGCTGGTGTCCCTTGTGCCTGATCACCCGAGGACTCTCCGCGGTCACACCTAACGCCATTGATATGACCTCATATGACCTACCCCAAAATTATTGACAAGAAGATGATGGAACTGCACTAGCTTTGCTACTAAACTCGACATTTTGTATGGATATTAATAATGAAGGGATGATATCGACTCCGATTCCAATGTTGGCAAAAAACTATCAGCCACAAGAATTTTCCTGATATTTTATAATAGTAGTTCCATTTGTTATGGAGCTCACCTGGACAAGATGTTTAATTATCTATGTATTATAGAATCTGGACATCATTTAACGTATTAGGCACATCCACATCCTCTTAGTCTTTTCCCAACTATGTCGAGGTAGGTTTCCAGTCTAATCGGATGCGGCTGAATATCAGTATTTTACACAAAGCCACTGCTATTTTGCCAGTGGTCCGCGAGGAAACGTTGTGTTGGTAATCGGGGGACTTTGACCGTTGTGCTGCCAACCCAAGCCTTCCTCTTTCGTTTTACAACGTCGGTAACGCGCAAGTGATACCCCTAGTGTTAGAAGCGTCTATAAGCTACGGTAACCGCTCACCATCAGGTCGTATGCTTGTTTACCACCTTAGTAGTATAAAAAAGGCTATACTGGTTGTCAGGCTTTTTGGGCTACCACTGGGCACATCGTCCAAAATTAAAAAATAAGCCTATTCGAATTCAACTCTAAAATTTATGCAAGTCAGTCATTTTTTTGTCGCGCCTATAGTCTGACTAACGGATGTTACGTTTACCTTCGTCCGGGGAAACTAGCTCCAGACGCCCGGACATCCTCACCAGTCGTGCATAAACAGACACCTTACACTGCATGTATTGCGATTGTGTGCAGTAAGTGGATACATTGCAATACACGTCTGTTTGAGGCGAAACCGAATTTCTAATCCGTACAAGAATTCGAAAAGATGGATGTGCGTAGTTGGATTTCGGAGTTTGACCACACCGGAGGTGATCCGGCGAGGGAGGCCCATCATTACAACCCTGGAAAACGATTTTTCAACTCTGAACACGCCGTAAATATCTAATACCAAGAGGGACCTAATTTATAACGCAACCCTGGAACATTTAATTTTAAGGTCTACTTTCTCAAAACAAAATTACCGACATTTACTTATCCATTTCTTGATGCAACAATTTTACCTATAAATATTTGATAGAGAACTAATTATGTATAATTTATTACAAATTTATATCTATTATCTTTGTTCGAAGGTACTTTAAATTTAACTTTCAGGAAATACTGGTTTATTTTATATTCCATTTAGCATGCTTAATGATTTAATTAACGTATTGCGGAAATGTGAAAATCAATCAAAACATTTCAAGAAAATTCCAGTTTAATATATTAGTTTTATCGAGTGGTAGTAGTGAAAGTTTAGTGGACTTTACTAAGCTATCAAGATAGATTCCAAGGCACGCATCCCATTTCTTAATGATAGTGATCATTAAGAAAGTTGATGGGCTTAAACGGTGAAGGAAAACATCGCGTGGAAAACTGTATGACTTAGAAATTTTCTCGAGGGCGTGTTAAGTCAGGCAACCCGCACTAGGCCAACGCGGTGGACATATATAGCCTTAGTAAGCCCTTTGATTCTGTGAGGAGACCCAACCGTAGAATAGTATATGGGTTGATAATATTAATTTTATGGTAACACATGATGAAATAATATATGCAAACCAAATATAACAATAGTAATTTAACTTCAATAATTCATTAAATAATAATAAGCAACAAATATTCAAGGAAAGCGTCACTAAGAATCTACAAAATTTATTTCAAAATAAGTACTTGAACACCTCCTCAGCTAATTTAAGAATCTAAAATCTACACAATGTTATGACTGCAAGTACAAAATTCAACATAGCTATTAAGCTTCATAGGCTCGCAGAACCACAGACAACAAACAAATTACATGTTAGGCAACGAAGCGGACAATGAGAGCATGCCCAGAGACAATAGAACGACATAGTACCAAACAACTTTGCCTTACGAATAAATTTTTGTCAGTAACTTAAGATTCTAAAGTAGCCAAACAATTATCTGCAATCTTTTACAAAGCAGTTGTAAAAGCTAACAAGTTTGGATACTTAAAACACGTCCAGCTTTATTTAAGAATCCAAGTTTACTATTTCTAGAAATTCTGTCTGTTTATTTGTTACCTCATCACGTGAGAATAGCTGCACAGATTTCACTAAATATTTACTATTGTATAGCTAACAATTCTACTTAAAAACTAAGGTATATATTTTATCTAGATCGGTTGATTAGATCTAAGCTCTCTTTTGTATGCAGATTCACATAAGCATAAGCAGAGCTCATGAATGTTTTGCTCATGACTGCAAACTTTGGTGAAAATATGGATATTATAAAGCAGATATACAAAAATACTGTGACGATTTTCAGTCAGCAACGAAAGTCGCTGAACACGATTAAATCTTCAAAACGCTTTAACATTTTTTACTATCTTAAATTACCGTCTGAGAAGGTAGATACGAGTTTTTTGTAGGAAGATAATTACAAGCTTTACCTAAACTAGAATTTGATGGAAAGTTTTGGTGCATTAATGTTGTCAAATATTGATTGTGTTCAGCGACTTTTGTTGGTGACCGTACATATTAGTAGACCACATGGCCGCTAAGGTATTACTGTTTTATGTAATAAGTAATTGCATATTATTAGATGGAATTGCATGGCTTTTACAGTGCTAAGCAGGTATTCGTGATGTGTCACCCCCATATACTGACACCGAATCCATCGACCGTCTTGTAACAATACCGGATTTTAAAATAAATGCAATACGCTTTTATTTTGGGTGCTACTTTTTACCTTATTCTATACGTACTAACTCAATAAATAAAAGTGTGAAATAATTTTCTGAAAAAACCTTGTTGATTTATTCTAAATAAATGTTTCAAGAAAGAACGAGGGCATAGTTTAAGTTCGTTACAATTTCAAAAATTCTTACCAAGCATTGTGCTAACCTATGGATTCACATCGGACGTATCTAATTATAACGACAATAATTAATTAATTTCATGTAGGTTGAGGTTAGATGTGGGTTTCATTTAGGCGTAGATGAGTCAATCGAAACAAAAGATTGTTGAAGGCATCTTCACGTAATGCATACTTAATTGAAGGCCAAAGTTATGGATAATAATTAATGAGTCATATTGCAATAATTACTGGCTAAAGACGAAAGTTTCGATGAAATTTAATTACAACTCCCGGGGATGTGAACACTGAACATTTCAACGCATGTTAAAGATCAAAATAATTTAAAGAAGGAAATAATATTCCCCGTTTGTGAGGATTGAAGGATAAGCTTACAAAAAGCTCATACTTTGCGAAGCACGGCGCCGGCGCG
This sequence comes from Acronicta alni, assembly GCA_964056405.1. Classification (NCBI taxonomy): domain Eukaryota; kingdom Metazoa; phylum Arthropoda; class Insecta; order Lepidoptera; family Noctuidae; genus Acronicta; species Acronicta alni. The sequence goes on from OZ043913.1 coordinate 7,107,505, forward strand.
AGCGCAGGCGTCTCGGTCGACTAGTCGCACCATCCAACTAATGATTACCTATTGAAATGTAACAGACATAACTCCGAACGCGATGTAAACAGCAATCGTCACGTTTTTATGGACTTTCTTTTCACACATGCCTCGACATATCGAAAATCTCTTAGTAAGGAGAAATTCCCATTTGTATTCAACATGTAAACACCTAAACGAATTGTTGCATTGGATACGTTAGTTTTTTAATAGAGAAAGCAATCTAGGTATATTTATATTACCTAATTAGGAAGTGGTGTCATACAATAAAGCGATTGTCTCACTACACACGTAACATGGAGCACGCACCAAGTTTTAAATGCCTAAATAGCTTTCTTTATAACAATGGCTATTATCCGTTTTAAGTAAGTACAATTAAATGTTATTCACTATTATTATATAAATAATTAAATGCACATCAGAATATATTTAGTTATTGCGTAAATCTAATGACGATTGTTAGTCCAGTTTTTGATTTCGTAAAATGTTAAAACGTTGGTGGGTAAATGGGTGAGTTTTTTTTTTAATTCTACATTTTTAAATGTTAAAATATATAATATTAAGTATCTTACTGAGCTCATACTGTTTCTGTGAGTAGGGTTTATTCGTAAAAACAGTTTTTTAGGTACAGACAACTGTACATTCTGCACTAACTACATTTTTCTAACTTTGGTGGGTTTCTATTTTAATCAGATATGACTTGCAAGATTTACAATAGTGGCATTTCATTTTATTTTTTTATTTATACTAAAAAAGGCTGATAAGCAAATATATGTGCCAACCAGTCAACTAGGTATCCTAGAGACCAAGGTGCGTATGAAAAATAAACGAAGTAGGTTTCATTACAATTTAAATGTTTGTATCACTTTCGATATTCACGCAATAAAAGTATTTCGTGAACGTTAAAAACGCAATACACGAAGTTTACAACTTAAAAGCGACCTTGCCATTATTCGGAGAAATTATGTTAAATGTATTTATCAATAACTCCATTTTAGTTATTAGCTATACATTGGAAATTTTAATCTGCGTAGGTATATTGGGAGATGGGTTCAAGGGTAGACATATTCTAGGGCAGAACTAACAACTTTTGTTAAATCAAATACATATTTAAACTTAGTGAAAAAAATAAACACATTTTATGTGAATTTCAATAGATCATGGTTATATTGAAATTCACGATTATTCAGCCATGATCATCCCAATGGTGGACAAACGCCTCCATATGTATATCTAAATAAATATCATACACTACATTGAATACCTACTAACTTCTTTAAGTGAAGATTATGTAGTTATATTTAGGTTCTTCAACCAGTCGCCCAGTGGATATACATAAATAATGCCGAGATTCAAATAAAAACTCACCAGACTTGCATGCTATACTTAATTTTTTTAATAGCAGGTACATAATGAAGTGAAGTGCTTGGCCGATGTCAATGTTCGACCCTTGCGTCCAAAAATTCGACTCTGAATATCCACTCAATCTCTTTTGACAAGATATTCGAATATTTGAGACAATTATTATACTTTGATTTTGTTTTTCGATCACCATCGTAAGTTTCTTTTTTTATGGGGATCTTAAGAATCGCATCGGAGAGTAGGTACATTTTTATTAAAAAAAAAGTCCAGATTTTCATGATTCTTTAGCTAGTTTAGAAGCTTTACGCCACGGAAAACAAGTGAGTCATTCAAAATACCATACCATGTAAACGAAGGTAATAAAATTCAATGCACGCAATTGTTGGAGCACTGCGCTTACATTATACTTATTATAGTTGAAGGGGACATAGCAATGACTTTAGAACTTAGCCATTGGAACATAGTCGGACAGAGATCAACCAATACACTGAACAGGTATTTCTTAAACCTTAAAAGTTATACTGATTGAGGATAAAAATAAAGAACATTGAAATCTGGTTATATGCCAGTCTCATGCGCAGATTGAAATAAGTAGGTACTGAGTCATAATCTAGAGATACCACCATGGACTGCCCAGTCACAGATCTTCAGTTCGAATCCAAGACAAAACCTCTGACTTTTCAAAATCTTGTGCGTTTAATAATGATTTATAACTTGCTTGTATGGTGAAAGAAAACTTCGTGAAAGCTGGACGGCGGAGAGATTTTCTCGCAAGACCACAATAGGTCAACATGGTGATTCTCATTCTGAGGGAGGAGACCGCCCACCAGTGGGACAGTGGATAATTAGCTTGACGATGGTGATGCAAATCTGAGGTAACATCCAACCGCAGACTATAGTAATTACATTGCAATTAAGGATCGATTCTTGATAAATAAGTACCTACCTAATTAAATAATGCCTAATAAGTTTTGCCATTTATGAAATTTTAACGCGTTCTAATAATTTTCTAGGCAGTTGTTGAATAGTCAAGTGTTGCGTCAACAAAATTCTACAGAAAGGGGAAAATAAAACTTATCAGCTAATCAAGTTCAGGAAATCGATTACTATATTGTAAGTTAAAGTTATGGAAAGCACACGCGACTCGGAAGTTTGCCCACGCTATGGAAGATCATGGTGCATTTGTTAGCAACGCTTTCATACATCACACGCACTTATACATAATAGGTATGTGAGTGTACAATGATTGTGCTGACTGGTGATAGCGGTGCCAGGTGACAGGTGGTCAGGATGTATAAATATGTCTGTGTGCGTGCCGCATCCGCGCCGCCACTTAGCACCGTGTCGCTACTGGAGAGAGCTTTGACAATGGCCAGTGTTAGATCATACTTATCACATACAACTTACGTTAGTTACCTAAAAGTATTACAGAACTTTTATCGTCACTTAGCGATGTTTACATCACCGTTAATCAACGAGACATAATATTTTTATGAAGTTGATTTTACAATAAATTAAATACTGGCCTGTACTCAGATCGTGTGAGGAGTGAATGGAATAAGGCCCTTACTTTGCAAAATCAACGCAAATGTCGACTTCTTAATGTCTAAGCCCAATATGATCATCGAGCTTTAATACGCAACTTGGCCATTAATTTATGTGACGGGTAATTTTATGGATGCTTCGTAACAAATGAAGTAAATATAGCTATAAATGGAGAATACCATGAGTAGGGATAATAACACGTATTGTGAACAAATTTCGCAGCGAAAAGTCAGTTGTCATTTCTCAGTTTACATAAAATTGCAAGCCGCAAGTTACCGGTACATTGTTTTGCAGTGAAAACGGCAAAATACAATAGACATTTAGCATTTGCGGTTTATTTGCAACATGTCTTGTATCAAAACGTGAAATAGCGGGTTCATTAAGCTATTTATATTATGAAATAATCCAATATGCAAATACTGGCTATTATAACGACGAGGTTCGACAGATAGCGTGGAGCGGACGCGGTGGCGCGGGCGGTGGCGCGGGCGGTGACGGCGCTTACGCCTGCCAGGGAGACAATATGCGCACAAAGTCGTGCATATTTTAAAAGCAATGTTTCGCAGCCTTCATTGAGAAATACGCGCCCTCATTCGTGATGTTAGTCGGCTGCCGTTGAGCAATGAAAACCTGATTTCCACACGAGAAATCAGATCGAATTTTTGTCATATCAATCGATGAGTTAACGCTATCATAACTGCATACTCATCTATTGAAAGTTATCCTAGCAAGATGAAAGTTATCCGGCTGCGGACGAGGCGCTTAAGTGTCCATTTATCGTTTTATAAACACGTATCACTCAGCAATTATCTGTTTCGTTGTTTGAAAGTGCTCGTGTGGAAATAGCCATAATATGTAAAATGGAACAGTAATTATCACACTATCAATAACAAGAATAAAATTATTTCGTTCTTAGTATAAATATGATATTATCACTGGTGGTACTCACAGCGCTATCCTGGCAATCATGTTGTATGTTGTGTTGTGTGGCTTTTCGCCGGCCCGGCTGCTCGGGCTGCTGCTGCAACAGAGACGTCACGTCAACACACGCGCCTTTCCCAAGCGACACACAGTTGCGACAGTGAAGCTCAACGAGGAAGCTGCATCGCACATTTAAATGCAACGCTAATGTCAGAGCGCTTAAATGCCAATAGCGGCGACCTTTCGGTTTCGACTCGGCTTGCGCAAGTGAGAATCGCCGGTGATCGTGTGAGAAAGGCGAGTGCGTGTGGGGAGTAGGGTAGGGGTGGAACGCACCGGAGGGGGGGGCGGGTAACACCGCTGGCGACGCGCTGCCGTACGGCGACTAACTTCGCCGGCGCGCGCGCACCTCTTACTTATAGCCGCGCGCCCACCAGCCGTCCAAGCGCCGCCGCAGCTCACCCTCCACACTTCTCCTGTAACCCTGACTGGCACACCAACCCCAAACGTAGTGTATACATTTGGAATTTAGGTTTAGGTTTCTAAAATCAATAATTTGGTTGTAACAATTTTATTAATTATTAATAGCAATACAACAATATTCATGAATAGTTATTATTCATCTTGGCTTGAAGTGCCTCGCTTGGATGGAGGCGAAGCACTTTGACATTTTGTTTAATAATAGTTATACAAGATCACTACAACAATGCATGTCATGTAGGTACTATTTTCTACACTTACTCGTAAGTACATACAAAATAAATAATATAGAATAGACTGCGCTACAAAAGACTTCAACGCGCTCGCGCACTTTTCTATTGAGAGTTCTTGAAAATTAAGCATCTATGACGACGCTATTGATAATACGATTGGTACAGTGGCTCTGCAGTCGCGTTCGATTCCCGCATAGAACAAATATTTTATAAGGCCTAATAGTTAGGTAAGCGGATCTTGGTACCTACTTGTGTAATTCACGATACTAGAGGAGTAAATGAATTCTTCCACAACTTTACAAGCTGCCTGCATCCAACGACTTCCAGCGACCTTCATAAGCAGAGGGGTGGACGAGTTCTTCTGGATATATAATGATGATGAAATAGTGTTTATTAATCACACAAGATTTAAAATCCGGCTTTGGATCGAGCATTGTTTAACAATCGTGATTATCTAACCCTTACCTATCCGTCAATCAAAAAAGATGTCATTGTCTATTATGCAATGTGCCGGAAATGCGACAAACGTTACAAACAAGTACCTACCTAATTAAAATCAATAAATATGTAAAAGAAGCTGTACTAAGAGGCGAAGGAATCTTCACCTGCAGCTTATTCAAATTTAACAAAATGTAGGTATTATAGGTACCTGTCCAATATCCACATTGTGAGTCATAATGTGTTTTCCTTATAAACTACGTAGAACTTTGAAAATATAGTGGTTAGTTACATAAGTTAACTTAGGATATCAATAACCGTTAACACCTCTTAGGTAGCTACCTGCTAAACGTGTGATTTTGAGTTATGTATTGAGTTAATACATAACTTAAAATCACATGTTTAGTACTTGTCTCTTAGTGTAAATTAGTCATAATATGTATAACCAATTGCAGTAATCAAGTTAGCTTACTTATAAAATAGGCACATAACATTGTAATAGTCTCTCTGAAAGGCATTATCCTTCTGCTCTTATATCAAATTACCTGGTCGGCCCAGTATGTCTTTTTCAACCATACATCTCTTTTAGCCAGCATCTCATCATTCACTTTCTTTGTAGCTATATCATCTCACACACCGTCCATCCATCTTATCTTTGGTCTCCCTCTTTCCTTATATCCATCTACATTTATGCTCAGCACCTTCCTGGTAACATGCTCTTCACTCCTACACATCACAGAGACTTTTCCATACCACGACAAGCGAATACTGCACAGCTTTTCTGTAAAAGGTGCCACTTTCGAACTGCCTCTTATATACTCATTCTTCACCATGTCCATTCTGGTAATCCCAGACATTCCTCGTAGCATTGTCATCTCCCAACCCTTTCGTAGCCCAACATTCTAACTCATACTAGTCTCATAAAATCTCTATAATAATATACTTAGTAAATCAATCACATTATCTACCAACCATTAATATAATCACGTGGATAATATAGTATTAGAGGAAATAAATATAATCGCTTAGTTAACGTCCCTTAATAAGCATGACCATAAAAGAGATGAATGAAAGAAAATTGGTAATCACTGCGCTGGAGAAACGCTTTATTTACGTTGTGCTATTTCTGGAGTGAGTGGGAATGCTACCCAGTATTGGACTGCGATTTCGCCAGCTTACTGATATCCGTTCTAATAATATAAAAATGGAAGTAACTGTGTGTTTATATCCGTCTGTTTCCTTTACGTGCCTAAACCGCTGCACAGATTTTGATAAGCAGGATTTTGAAAGACAAGTACTACCTATAGCAATGAGTGCGTATAGCTTCCTCTATAGTCTAGTCTGGTATGGTCAGGGTGTGTATCTGAAAATGTATGTTTGTTAAGCAGAGGCGTAAGTTTTTTTATAGTACGGAAAATCCTCATGGATCCTCCGCCACCCGGGGAGGCGGCAGGGTATGTCGGACTCGTACTGACTAAAAACAGCGCTAGCCTTCACTTGCCTTATAGGTCATGGCCATGGAATCCCTGAAATTCGTCACTACCATGACAAAGCAGAGGCATACCCACAAATGTAAATCCTCAGTTCGCCGGTAACCTGGAACAAATCCAAACTCCGAGCTTTAATTAATAATTTAAAAAAGAAACCAACAACACTGTTCCGCCTGAGGATTGAATCTAGGATCTCGAGCATAGCAGTTCCGCTGACGACTCCTAGAACTATATAACATTACGGATTGTCAATAGAAAGCTATCATAGAATGCGTATAGTTATTACAATAGAAGATGATTACCTAATTACTTTGTAAAGCACTTGACAACATACCCTAGTTAACTTATGCCCTCGGTTAAATATTAATATAATCTTCATTATGAAACCAGAAAGTCATCAATAGAACTAGTATCAAACAATGCACGGCTTGAATAACAAATACAATTTCAAATCTTAAATCTGTAAGGGAAATCTTATTAGTCATGTGTCGAGAAGCTTCGCTTCGAAAACTTTGTATCGTCTTCAGCGTTCAAGTGGTTTGGCAACAAGGAACTCACATAAACATGCATACTAAGTACATAGCTATATGTATGGTATGCGTAAACTTTTTATTTTATTTGTGTTAATAATCTTCACGCTGGTAAACATTCATGGCTTGGCGCCACGAGAGTCGACAGCCGGTCGTAGTAGGTACCTACCTATCGTCTCGCTGATATTATGAGGTGATTTTTGTAGGTAAATACTGAATGAGGAAACTTAGGTTTTACCTTAAAATAAATTAATCAAGTTGTCAAACATAACACAACATACCTTCACGCCTGTATTGCGAGCACGCTTTGGCAGAGGTGTCAATATGTAGGTATACATACTCACAGTTCACCGGTATGTCTAGGTCCCATGTAATAGGGGCCAGCCCATGTCGTTTAGCAGTAATATCAGTTAGACAAAAAGTACTCGTATAATTAGATTAGGTAGATAGGTATCTGTTTTATCTGTAAAAAACTTAAACAAATGCCGAACGTTTCGTCGATTGTTCGTCCACTTGAAAATTGGCTTGCTTTTAAGTTGGTTATTGACTTTTTTCGTTGTCTACTTTATTTAAAAAAATAAAGTCACAATTATCGTGACGGAATTTTAAGGATGCTCATCAACGTCGCTAACGTAATTATAACTCAAAAACTGCCTGAATTCTTTTTTTGGGCAAGAAGCTCCTAATTTTTCAGTGGAACCTGTGAAATACCCGGTGGTTACCGCGCAATAAAACCATCGACGGTCCGGGTTCAGTGAACTGTGTAAATAACATTCAGAAAAGACAATATTAATTTAAAGAATTTCCTTTACGGATGAATCATACATACAAGATTATGAGCTTAAAGCTGCTCTGCAAATCAATGCTTGAGAGCAATAATAATAAACTGTATATACCTTCACGCCTGTATACCTATACCTTGAAGGGTGACGCAGAAGCATAGTCGTAGTATATGACTGAGTAATATAGGTACTAGGTACATTCTAATATTCTATGGACAGTAGTGTAGTCCATAATGTTGTATACCCACAGTTCGTCGGTATGTTTAAGTTCTAAAGTAGGTGATTCGCTACGACCTACGACCTAGAACCGGGCACAAATCCAAACTCCGACTCCTGAAGCCAATAGTCCGAGGCAGTTCTTGTTTTGTTCTTTTGTAATCTTAATTATGTTGTTTTGAAAGCGATGAAGTTAATCTTCATTCTTCTTAAAATCAATAGGATAGGATGTTATTACAATGAATTACTTTATGTTATTCTGCAGAACGTGAAGTAATATTTTGAAATCTAAAAAAAGAAGCCTGGATATAGGTATTGACACACGATTGGAACACGATTGGAACACGATAGGTATAGGACAATCGTTGACGAATTCCAAGGCGAATGGCAATGATGTAGTTAGTTTTGTGTCCAAATCGTATATTTTGCGATAGATCGGTATTCGTCCGCTGTCGACCCGAGAATGCATCAAAAGTCAAGGACGCATGACAGCAGGCTGGACTTGATCCTCTTCATTTACATTAGCATACCTATCGATATTAAATGTTTTTACGACAACCGCTGGTCGCTTGCGACTACTTTAATTGCCACACATATACATACTTAATATATTATTATTATTTAGTGTATAAATAGGTTTTATTTTTCGATCCGGTTTATTGGCTAAATACTTATTGTAGGTGGAACCGTGAAAAGAATACCTACCTACCTGGGCCCCTTATCTCTATTCGGTGTGGTTTATATGTAGGTTACTACACATTACTGATCACGTCAATAATGTGGTTCTAACATTGTTTTCTTAATTGTTTAATGTTTAGAATAAAATCGATTTTATTCTTGTATCGTGGGTGCGGTTACAAACAAACTCTCACATACCTACAAACATTCCCAGATTCGGATCAACTACCTATAGGTTGTAAAATATTTTGTGCCGTGGCCGGTGGCCAGGCTTGGCCGTGGCGTGCCAGCGAAACGTTCAGTAACTGCGTCAATCGTGTTGTCTATAACATCGATTGAAATTTAAAGTCAAATTCTGACTTAGCTCTGATATATCTAAACGTTGCGGCGATACGATGTATGGACATCAATTTGCATTCTGAATTGGCTTTGATACATTCTAATGAGGAAACTTTGATAATATAAAAATAAAACGAAATACGTGTGTTATGCCGCACAAAATGGTTCTGTTTCGGCTTAATATATAATTGAGGTATATAGTAAGGATTTGTGTTGTCTAATAAAAAACATATATTATTTTAAAGTTTTATTTACAATGCGCATAATGAAAATAGCGAACATTGGTACTGAAATATTCATGCTCTATCGTTCATTCATGTTACAAATAGTGATTAATTAACGTACCTAGTCTATCTAAACATGTTAAAAGACGAGTTGACAAAAAAATATAATTATTTATCACAATATTCTTATGTTATAAATTGAACTAAATATTTACAAATTTGGTTAATAAAGTTAAAGTATTTCGTCGGCTGTCGCGTGCGGCTCGCGGACAACGCTACAACACGTCGATATATAAAAACACTGGTGGATCCCTAACTTATCGAGCGAGTTTAGACCCCAAAACCTCGGAAGAACTACACATGAAACAGAAATACTATTGTTCCACATACTTAGTGTGCCTATACCATGGCACAATATATTAAACAAATTGAACACATCACATTTTTACATTACAAGAAATGTATATTATTATTTGTATACCTATCATTTACCACAAGAAAGAAAGCCTAAGTTTACCACAAATCGCTGATTTAATGCGGAATTTTATACAAATTGAGGTACCTTTCTGGAAGTTAAGGTCAATATTGGGAAGCTACCTATAATTAAACCAATTTATTAATAATATCAGTACCCACTAAAATTTATCAAATACATCTACCACTTACATTATCCGGGTATTCTACATAATTTTCAATTCCTTACTTGTTTTAAGTACCTAACAGTTATTCGTGGTTTCCATAGGGATGTACTAAGATCTCGATAATTTTACATTATTATTATGTAGACACATTCATATAACAATTTTGCATTTAATTACGGACCGTGTGTTGGGTCATATTACTTCGGGAACGCTGTCATGTTAATTTATAACACACACAGTATGTAACGATGCAACAACATACATAATTATTATTTATAATAATTTATATAATATTGAGCGATTGAGTATTTTGTGATCGTCATTTGTTTCCTTAATTTCCTTCCCCTTAAAATATAAGAATGTGACATCGAATACAACTAATTTCAGTAAAGCTATGACTTATGTAAATTTATCACATTGATGTGCGCTGACCAGCTTGATACGAATGCGCGTGCACGTTGTACTACTCGTGGCCGGGCGCACATCACGACGCGCACGCTATGGGCTGTCGTTACGTACCAGGGGGTCTACTCCCTAAGCACGAAGTCCGTAGTTTCGACCTTCGTTACGTGCATTTCCTACTCCGTAACACCTACGGATGGATGATTCGTTCGGGGCCCGAATTAAGAATGAATGACAACACAATTTGACAGTTGTTCCTACTCCCGATGTGTTTTACCCGTTAGAAAAATTGAATTTGACACTTGTTTTATCAGACTCCGAAGTTTCGGAGAACTTTCGAACGGCTCGTAACTTCGTTGACGGAGATAGGGAGTAGACCCTCAGTTTTAGAATTTACCAAAGCTTAACACCAACAAAGATGTAAGATTTTAGATGATCCCCTGACTACGCCCATTTATCACGTTCACTACCAGACTCACACATACATTATGTGCTGTATTAAGTGCGCCTAATCTTCTAATATATAAAATTCTCGTGTCACAGTTTTCGTTGCCATACTCTTCCGAAACGACTTGACCGATTTTGATGAAATTTTTTGTGCTTATCGGGGAGGTCTGAGAATAGGCCAACATCTATTTTTCATACCCCAAAATTTTTTTTTTTATGGCAAAACAACGTTTGCGGGGTCAGCTAGTGTATATATAAAAATACAACTACATTATAGTTGTAGTCAATTATTACATACACTATTACTCCCATATTGCATCGCCGACGGTCGCCAATAAATTATAGGACATATAATTTATTTTAATTATTGCTTATTGGTGCATGATTTAAAGCGGAGGAATTATACGTGTAAATATATAATTATTAATTTATTACAACATTAATATACTAATAATTTTTTAAACGTTTCCTTTACGAAAATAAACCATTTTCACATTAATATTATATTACATATTTCTTAATCCGTAATACTTTTTTTCTACATCTGTTTTTACACTATCAGACATTAAAGTGTGATACTTATAAAAAACACACCAGTTATAAAATGTAGACCAAGGCTTTAAATACAGAATAGAAATATGTTTCATTGGGAAATGATTTGGTTTCGATCAAGACTGAGTTCATAAGAAGCGCACATATTTTTTGGAAGAAATATTTTATGAGACATTAATTTCAATAAATCACAAAATCGTTACTAACCAGTTATTAACAATAATTTGGATCTTAAGATACAGATTTCGTGTACTTATTTTTGGATATTGGTGGCGATTGCCCTGTCAAAAGTAATATCAGTTTGTATGAAGGCCACATTGGCGGTGACCTTTTCTCAGAACTTTTGATCAACTAATTCTTGATACAAATTAATCGCCACCAATATTCAATCCTTAATATGTTAAATGATAGCGTGACATCTGACCACGTATCACATTATAAAAAGTCACATACAAACCTTAACATCAACATTGGTTTAAAACACTACTTTTTAAACCTTATTAGCTAGGGTTTAAAGTGGTACACTAAGAATGCACATATGCGTTTCACATTATCGTTGTATACTATCACGAACTAACGGCTGGAGTACCACATTTAAAAATATAGGTAAGAATGGTAACCGTTATATCGATAATAATCCCTATGCACAAATTTTAATTTGTTTCTGTGAAAATCATAATTATAATCTATATCTAAATAAGCGAGTATTAGACAAATATATAAGGGATCGTAATAGTGAAATGGAAGGGGACAAAAATTTTTGTTAGACCAAGTAATCACCCAGCCAATTGTCAATTTACAAAAATATTTCTTTTATATATCTATTTACTTACTTACCTATTTATATGTATATGCAATATATCACAAAAATCCGGAGAGAGAAGACGAGATATCAAAGCAAAAATCACTAAAGCTAAGTTTGTAAACATATTACCAAACAGAACATGTCAAATAACAAGAAAACAGAGAACTATATAAGTATCTATCATAATAGGAAGTGTAATAAAAAAATGTGAAGAATATTAAGTATATCAGCAATTACAACAAGAATAATATTCTTGAATGGACAGAGCACCATTAACATATTGATGGCGTTCAGCATATAAAATAAAGATGTTCTATGACTATTTTTTATTATATATATATATTTCTGTTTCGTAAATCCTTTGGTTTTATGTAAATCATATAATACAACGTGGAAAAATCCGATCCTTTTCAGAAAATATTCTATACTACAAGTAAAACCAGTCTCACGCAAAGCGAAAGCGTGGAAGACTTATAAAGTTCTGTAAACGGGCGCACGAGCGTCAGAAAGCCACTAATATGGACTCGAGGTTCGCTGTGACGTCACGTTTTCGTCGTTCATTGTACTTTTTAGACTATTTTATTTTGTTACTTAGCTTTATTCTTTTTGCAAACAACGTCAACTGCCCAAATTTAACTTTTGCAAAAAATGTGATGTCGCTATTGATAAACATGTCTATCCCATCATTACCTACCTAGACTTAGGAGTTTCTTTAACTATATACAATTAGGGACGAAAATTAATGCACATATACTGCCATGATTTAGAATTTAAGTTTATAAATTGTATAACATGGACAGAATCCACGATTAAACTTTGTGATCCTCTCGATGCGGTACAAAGCAGCAAACAATAAATATGTTCCTGTAAGATCTTTCGTAATGGCAAATGTTATCAAACTACTTAGAAAATATTACTATTTTATTTCAAAAACACACTGCATTCTATAAAATATTATCAGGACTGGATATAATAAGGATTTTATTATTGAAAAAACATTCACAGTAGAGTTGCTAATCTATACTAATCCGGCTATGCGATTATTAATTGCGGATATTTATATTGTACTATTCTCGATACAGTCAATATGTACAACAAACAGCCCGTGACGGCTTTAAATAGTATTAACATATTAAAAAAACATCATTCAAAGTAATTTATGACGTTTGACCGAATATGACTAAAGCTGTAGGTATTCACTATGCAAAATATACCGTTGTTATATTTAGTACACTTTTAACGCCTAGGCCGAAAAAATTGCGATCGGTGACACTTCGCTTTCGGTAAACTCTCGTACTACAAAGGATTTTATCGCGATGAACTTCGCTTGCGCGGCCACAATTCTGTTGTCAGACATTGAGCGTAATGGACATGTCGGTGTAAATCAAGTTGTACCTAGAACGTATAATTATTTCGATATGGATTGGATTAACGTGATAATTATATAGTTTAATGGCGATTTCTTATTTATTTTTTTCTCTAGATAAGAAATGTAACATAAATGTTGCCATCGTAGAATATATAGCGGCTAATTTGTTATTTTTTACGTTTGTTATCACGTAAAAACATCGCGACGACGTAACTCCGAAGTATGTGGCCATGCACCATCGCCTTTCACAGAAGACGACACGATGAGTACGGCCTAGGCATAATGCAAATATTAATGACGTACACATTTGGTTATTAAATCATATACGTTTAGATTAAAAAGGTTTTCAAGTGAAATTACGTTCTTAACACGGATATTCGGGCAGTATGCTAAACTATAATAAACAACCTTAGTTCTACAACTTGCTCAACAATTTCAAATATTATGATTGTTATAATATTTTAAGATAAATGGACAAAATTCAACAATACAATACGCAAATAAGCTTAAGCAGTACTGTGTTAATTGGTAAAACCTGTATTGTAGCTACTCAAAAACATTTAAATATTACGACCGATATAAGGGAAAACACGATGTCGAATACTCCCATAAGCAACAAATCACTGTCTAGTCAGGTTGCTGTATGACACATCAACCTGACAAAGGAAATCAGGATGATGTTTGTATGAAATAATTCCCATAACACTTTTAAATTTCTTTGTGTATGTAATTTGTAAGTTGTGTAGCGGCAAAGTTAAGTACATCCAAGTTTTTACAAGTTTCCTAAAAGAAGCATGACTTTATGGCCTGTCTAGATAAAACTATGGGCACTGCTGCATTTAATTCGACATAACTTTTAAGGTCTATGATCATATTACTTGATATGATTTGAGTTTAAAATAATTCTGTCACTATTTGAATGTGTTTTGAATTAAGATTATATTACTCAGATTGATAACAACTACTAAAATGATTTCAAAATTATAAACGTCTAATAGGTAAAGCGGTAGAGAGGAGTTTCAAGCATTATTTAAGATTTTCAATAATATTTTAACAATTTTTCTTTCTTATAATGAGGTCGCTTTGAAATTATTATTAAATCGGGACCAAGATTATATAAAAATTACGGCAGAATACTAAAACGCTATGGAAACATGGAAAATTTCTTATTCAATATTTCTTGGGAAAAGGCAAAATAGTGTGACTTATTTAGCGTCAACGATAACTACTACTGACAGAATCAGCTGTCTTTATGTAGGAAGGTCTTACAAATATATGAAATTACCATATTACCGTGCTTACGTCCCGCTGAAACTATAGAATGAAATAGTTTGTCCATTCAGGTACAAAGAAACATTTTTACTTTTCTTTCAATAGAAACTAGTATCCATTTTTCCCAACGGTCGTAAGTAAAGTCGATGTAAGTAAATACTGCTCCGTGTCGAAGTGTCGACTATCGCATTTAAAGAAATTATTTTCTAGGAACCACCACACAAACAGTTCCGAAATCTTTGGAAGAACAATAGTGACGCAATTCATAATATCTATGCGTGTACGGATTTTACAGCTCACTTAGTAGTCCAGTCTCATCTATCTGCAGTCAAATACACCCGTACCTCGGATATGAATCATTAATTTCTGAAAAAACTACCACTACTATCGGTTGGAAACCGAATAAGACTTTTTAAAAATGCTTGATACCAAAGACTTACAACAGAGGCGGTATGCGGACAGACAGAGAACGATTCTACAGGTGCACCCATAAAGTTTATTAAATTTATTTCGTAATAAGATAACCACTAAGGCATTTTATTATGAACTGTACAAGATTTGCAAAGATAAACGCACTATGCATGTTAATAAAAATATTTCTTTTTCTTAATACCTTAAAATTGTTATTTTTTACCCTATTATATTATAAAAAAGTTTCGAACGTTTAATCGCTTTGATTTTACGCAACTATTTAGTTTCTTAGTGATTGTTTTTATTTAAACGTAAGCTTTGTCAGGCACGCGTAGTGTCCATGCCGTTCATAACTTTAAGCTGCTTTCAAATAGTTTATATTATAATGTATTCCATCCATCCATGTTATTTTTTTCATACTCATTCTGTGGCACATTACTGAATGTGCATGTAATAACTATATCGCGAAATGAATAATTACTAAGCACTAAAAAATAGGAAAGTATTTGCAAAACGCATACACGATACAGATATAAGTAACAACGACTTACTCATCGCCAATTATTGAAAGCTAGACAATTTAAAAATCTGAATCCAGTACAAATGCTGAGCTTTCGGATAGGATCGAAGTTATTGGATTACAACGGGTAACTTCGGTCCCCTAAATCCAGTACAAATGCTCAGCTTTCGGAGAGGATCGAAGTTATTGGATTACAACGGGTAACTTCGGTCCCCTCAATCCACACAAAATAGTCCTCCTTGAATATTATTTGTACATTGATCCACAGTCTAGTCTTATTACAAGACACAAAGACAAACCATGCGTTCTACGATTCTAGTAATTATCTACAACGGTTTCATTTATAAAACTAAGTTACAGAGAAACCAAAAAAGACACATCTATGTTGAATTTAATGTTGTATTACAACAATGCCAGTCGCCAAATTTATTTATTATTGAAGTAATTTTCAAGACCAATTTTTTTTGTCACTATCACACAACAACGTCAAAAGTATTGGAGTTCGTCAAATAAGATATTGATCATCTGTACTTAAATCAACCACAGCTGAATATAGCTTTAGGACACGTAATCAGTCATCAGAATCAAATCTATGGTGACATGTTGTAATAATTATGTAACGTTATAATAAACATTTCAAACAAAATTAGACTTAATCATTTTTTATTATGATGTCCAAAGAAACTGGTTTTAAAAGATCTTCGTTTCTTTTTATGCAAAGACATTAGAAAGTAACGGATATATTTTAAAACCACGGGTGAACTTAAACTTGGTTTAAATCATCATTTTAATCGGTCATTGTGTAATAAGGAATAAGTTTTACTGTAAGAGGATGAAAATTAAATATTCAAACTAAAAATGAAAACATTATATATTATTACGCCTATATTCCTCGAAGGGAATGGGATGTGTTTATGTACACAGCTAATATCAAGCTATACATTTTCAATGTAGGCTGAGCTCGCATTGTACAGGTCCTCCGTACAGACAACCGTATAAGAGTTCAGCTTCTATAAAATTAATATTTATTTTTATTGTATTTGGCATTAACGCATGCTAAACACTCCTAAATATATAAAGGAGTAATAGTCAACCAGGGTAATTGTAAACAGTAAATACAAGGGGTAATTGGAAACAGGACTACGTATATATGCATACTGTTCCCGATTACCCCTTTTAATAACTGTTTATAGTGTACCCTGGATGAGTCTAATGTTTGTTTCTGACGGCTATATCAATGTGTCGTGTGTGTAGGCTATACCCAGACGGGGTGCTTGACGCCGCGTGGGGACAGCAAGCACCAGTGTTATGGCCGGTGCAACAGCGGCGTGCCCTCACCCTCAGTGCTGTCCCACCTCCCGCCGCGCTGCCGCTCGCTGCATTTGTTCGTACAGCATGATACATTCTGACCAGCCTGAAAATCAATTTATTTTTCCATTATATAATTTTTTTGCAGTTTGCCCCACTATCATATTTTCTCCTA
Source organism: Acronicta alni (assembly GCA_964056405.1). Lineage (NCBI taxonomy): Eukaryota > Metazoa > Arthropoda > Insecta > Lepidoptera > Noctuidae > Acronicta > Acronicta alni. Next base: position 7,124,666 of record OZ043913.1, read on the forward strand.
ATGATGATAATGATCCGATTCTGAAAATTATTTCACTGACAGATAGCTACATCTCTTAGTGACACAAGTATGTTTTATTGAAATAACATCCACGCAAGCGAAGGGGGCTGAGAAAGATACATAAATATTCATAATTATATCAACTAGGTTAAAATGCGTGCCACGAAAATTTTTTGTCGCCGCTTTATCTTGTTTTTCGTCGACAAAACTATTTCAAAGCGCGCATGGTAGCCTAGCAGGGCTAGCCAGCATGCCGCCCGGGCAGCTGGCTCATATTATGAAAAAATAAACGTTATTATTTCTAAATTGCTTTGAAATAGACAATGGTAGGTAGTGCAGCCAAATGTGAAATTATTTACACAATTTGGCCCTATTGAAAACGATAAATCATAGGTACAGTACCTGTGTAAGATGCAGATCATAGAGGCGCAGCGTGCTGATGGACATGTCTTGATTGTCGTCTCCAGCCTGCCGTGGCGCGTCGTGGCCGAGTGCGCTAGCGCCTAGCACTGAGCTGATGCCTGCCAGACCTAGCGGCGGACTCGACCGCGAGTCCGACTGCGCGGGACCAGCCGACGGCTCTTCATCCTCATCGCTCGTTTCGTCCATATCCTTAGTAAAAATTAACAATTTGCCTATGTACTGTGGAGACCGTGATTGTTATCATGGGCTCCCTAGAAACCTCTTTGCCCACGGTAGAAAAAATCAACGAAGAAATACAATATTGTTTAATTGATTTTTTAAGATTTAACACCGATCCTCGTATACCTAATTAATTTATCCAACATGAATATTACATTAATCGTCTCTTAATGTCATAATTGTTATGACACGTTTACAAGTAAGTAGGTAGGGTCCAATGTAGGTAGTTGTACTATGTAGCAAAGGGCACAGTACATTACTGCTATATTTAGAATTATTACTTACCACAATCATAGACACAAATGCCACCCTACTTATTTATATATACAGGCATCTTAAGCTCTGAATCTCGGAGTTGAAAAGCCTCTATGAAGTGTCCGGGGTGTGTTTAAAGTTTACGCTACGGGCACTCGTAGTGTCGAACCAGAGTGCAGTTGATTTTAAAACCATAGGTACCCAGATGGATATAAATTAAAACTTACAGGTAATCTGTATTGTTGCCTTTGTTGTGGATAGTACGAGAGAACTGCAGGTAACGGTGTGATGGCACCAAATAGACTTTGTTGTATGTACGAGCCCAGCATAGTCTTGTTCTGAAATCCACACCATACATAGTATTAAACACATATTAACTAAATAAAAACACAATGTCTCACAATTTGAGAAACAAAAACAAAATAGAAGTTATCAGCGTACGCACTAATTAGCGTAACAAATCTATATTGTTTGAAGGAGCACAGCTGTTCAATAAAATGCCGAAAGGTGTGATATAAAATAATGCGATAACATCGCAGAGGTGCATACGAGGAGTATGCACGTTGGGCGGGTCACATAGCTCGGGGAACCCCGCTGGGGCAAAAAGGTTCTCAAGACAACGCCCCGGAAAACGCAGAGTACTCCCTGGTAAAGGTAGCTAGAAGTCTTTGGGTGTAGGCCGCATATAGCCGGTCCTTGGAGAAGGCCTTAGTTCAGCAGTGCACCTCATGTGGTTGATATGATGATGCACATTGTAACTTCCTCTCAGATAATTGTTCCGTATTATTATAGGTACTTTCATTACTTTTATATCATTATAAGACTTTATGATAAATACATTTCTTCAAACCGATAATAATGTTTATACCTTCAATGATAGCAGTGATAGCCTAGTGGTATGACCATTGGACTGCCAAGTCGAAGGTCTTGAGTTCGAATCAAAGGCACCCACCTCTGACTTCATGACTGGATTCATGTGCGTATAAATAATTAATTATCACATGCTTAAACGGTGAAGGAAAACATCGTGAGGCAACCTGCATAGTATATGGGTTGATGATGATGATACCTTCAATAAGATTACGATGATTTCGAAAATTAGTTTTAGTTCAATTAGTATGTTACTTTGTTCGTTTTCAAGCACATAGTAACAAACGTGACTTGCCACTAAAATATATGTAGCTTTTGCTTTTACCTTTAATAGATTTAAGTTTTAGTTTCTCTTTGGTGAAATAAATTATTTGTACTTACGAGATGATTGTTGGCAGGTATAGCGTGATGCATGCTCTGTCGCAGTGATCTTAAGAAGTGCCTCTGGGACGGCTCGGTCGGCTGCCAACCCGGGTGGCGGCAAGAGAACGCCACCAAAGACAACTCTGTCTTGCCACCCTCGCCTTGGTCATATTGGGTGTTGCCATTTCCTGGGAGTAACATTAGTAGTATTTAACATTGTATAATCTCAATGGGAGATAAACGTCCATTACCCATGTTTGTTGATCATCATCTCCGAACCTTTTCCCAAATATGTAGGGTTGGCTTCCAGTCTAATCAGAGGGTCTACTCCCTATCTCCCTCAACAATGTTACGAGCCGTTCGAAACTTCAGAGTCACAACAAGTGTCAAATTCAATTTTTTGAACGGGTAAAAAGACATCGAGAGTTAGGGAGTATTTTTTTTTTTTTTTATTCTTTTTTGTTTAGAGGTTTTTATCTAAAGAGATATGTCAACCCCATCTTGCCTTTAACAATGTTAAGTTACCAGACTATAAGTACCTATAACATGGCTGCTTACTTAAATTACAATAATTATGTTGTTAAATATATGCTAAGCGACATAGTTTTTTAGCAACCTCTGAAGTTGGTTGAGATAAAATTGATTGTATTAAACCTACATCCAACTTATTTAGTTTTAGCTCCTCCAAAAGTGATTACAACAACTGTACAACTGTCAAATTGTGTTTTCATTCATTCTTAGTTCGGGCCCCGAACAAATAATCCATCCGTAGGTGATAAGGAGTAGGAAACGCCCGTAACTAAGGTCGAAACTACGGACTTCGAGCTTAGGGAGTAGACCCCCTGATTCGACCAAATATCAGTATTTTACACAAACCGACGACCGTCTGAGCTCAACAGCCCAATTTCTCCATGTGATTATGATGTACTTTTATGAGTACAATATTCATTTACTATCAGTATATAATTATTCAATTTATAAAATTAGGAGTTTATATAAAAGCGTATTTATCGATGAAATTGAGCATATAGGTAATATGCCCTTAAAGTATCGGTAACCGCTTCCCAAACACACTATATGTTTGTGGGTCATACAAATATAGCGCTGAAACCGATGGCATGACCACTGCACCAATCGAGACGTCACTAATTGTTCCTAATTAGTTGTTTCTGATCATGTTAAAGTAACTACATAAATACTTGCCTTTCAATTTGCCCGATGAATGCCAGTCAGGATGACCGTGACGTCGGATGTCGAGCTGTAAACATCAAGTATCACTATTTAGTGTTTATCAAAAATAATTATAGCACTACTTATAACAATATGTATGGATAACGAGAGATAACCACCTATCACCCGCTGGGGACAGACTATGGTTATTAATAGCAATCGAGAATTCGATATGTATATTTTGAGGGAAAACATCGTAAGAGAATCTGTATGCCTGAGACTTTCCCGATAGAATTTGAAGTCTGTGAACCCTCATTAGGCCAGCGCGGTATAGGCTAAACTTAGTGTTGTAGTGGAGTGGGAGGAGACTCGTGCGCATCAGTGGGACAGTAAACGGGTTGATGGGTTGATGCTGATATCATGTTTTGAATTACGACTACTGACTACGATGATTGCACTGGCACACGTCGCCACTACCGTTGCGCCTGGAGTCGTGGGTTCGTCTTCCACCCGATTCAAATCTTTGTGTGATTCACTGATGTTTGTTTCGGGTCGAGATGTACTTTATATCTGTTGATTATTATGTTTGTAAAGTGCCTCGCAACAACGAGTTTTCCCTAAAGCGAGAGCTAATTTATTACAAAAAAAAAAGATTATTTTTAATGTTTATCTCTATTATCATATCTATTATTTATTATTAACATAACATAACATACACTCAAGCTGTTTTCCCATGGGGGTAGGCAGAAATTAAAGAACGCCACTTGCTACGATTCTTACATACTTCTTCTGCTTCGACCACATTCATACATCTTGTCATACACACACGCCGGTTGCGAGTACCTACTACGCACCTGACCTTTTTGAAGAACCTCATCAATAAGGTCAGCGTAAGTTTTTCTACGGCGTCCCCTCACGGCGGAATATTTATTATTATTAGACTCCCATTGGACAACCAAGGGTAACAATGGGCAAACACTGCTTATTTAGACAACATTAAATACACCATTACGTCTGTATCGCCGTAAAGTTTGGTAGAGGCGACGTGGAACTACAATTCGTCGGTATATTTTAGTTCCCAAGTGATTGCCAATGGTCTGTTACCATTCAAAATTCCAAGCTTCTTCGAAGAATTTCCTAATGGACAATACCAATAATATTTTCTTTGACGTAGGAGTTACAAAACACAACAAAAACAGAAAACATTAATACCTACACAAGCATTATATTCTATAACATAAAAAATTTACATCTGCAATGTTACCTGCGCAAATGAGCAAACGTCACCGATCCCGAGCACGCTGACAGTGAAATTGCGGTAAAAGTCAACGATGTCCAGTGCTCGAGAACGCAGTGAGAAGAGCACTAGCGGGCACAGCAGCGGACTCAGCAGCTCAAACAGGATGTATACCTGTCATTATACATTTATTTACTACACGGCAGGCATTAGTACAACTCTTACAAAATACACACTGCACAGTACACAATTCCAGAAAAATTACGTACAGGAGAGGTGGAATGGCCACATTCAGAAATTCATATGAATCTAAACATATTCAGCACTTCCATATCCAGGTACTCTTCCCGCGTTGGTACTCGGTGACGTCACGATTCGAATGTCACGATCAGTATTCGGCAACCCGTTGCATGACATCTATATAATTAAGGAGTTTTATGATTCGAGATAAATTAATGTAAAATAAATTACCAAGTAACCCACTTATTTTTATCTCGTGTTTTTCATCTATTCAGTTAAAAAATAAACTGTTTACAATTACAAATCCAGAAAAAAATTAAAACTTTGACTTGTAAAAGTGTCTTTGAAAGATCTACTACAGAAATAAATATCATTTATCAGAATTGCTTCATTCATTTTGGGGATACATTCCCGCAAGTGAAAATTAAGGTAATTTATCTACTTTCAGTGTCAATGTATCAAACGTCAAACTTGACGTCATCAACGTCAATGCGTAGCAATCACGTGTAGTAACTGTTACATGAAGACAATACCTCGTATTATTTCTACCATGTGCGCACGTACAAACGTTATGTTGCTCATATAGTTGTATAGTAGTCATCGTAATTAATTGCATTTCTACGGAGTGTTCGCGGTGACACAATTTCATGTAGTATTGTGTTATTACAAGATAAGGTACAAAGGCCAGCACATCAAGCTACCCCAATCTGTCAAATTAATTTGCTGATTTTCAACTCTAACACAAAATAATAAGGTTCATGTTCAATCTGGAAAATTGTCAGTTTTGAATAGTTCGACCAGCTGGCGTCTGTACCTATACGATGTTTTCAAATGTGATAGTCATGACTTTATGGTCATGTAATAACTACGCGGACCAGGCACGGTTGAGCTTCACTTAATGTGGGATGAGCTAATATTCTCCACATCAAGACTCCTGGAAACCTCAGAAGGCACGATATAAAATAAATATCAAATCTTGCAAAACATACCGCTCTAAACTGGAAGAGTTGTTGAAAGTGTGCAGCAACGTCCTTGGTATGAGCGCGGCCCCTCCACGTCGCGGGCAAGTAGTGGACGTGCCCCAACACCTGCACAAATAGTTCCTCGCCACGTGCGGGACCAGTACAGCCCCCACCTAAACGCTCCTCCTCCCCGATCAGAGCCCTAGAGTTATAATAAATGTATCAATTTTAATTCAGTTGAATTTAATAGTAATATGGGCTAAAGAGCTCCATATAACTCAATTTCTACTAACTTCCCTTTTTTACAGCCTCTTTCAGTTAGGTCTCTCTTTCAAGATTGGTAAGTTCAAACGTTTTACTATGTCTGCGTCAAATAAGCAATTTAAGCCCTGGCTTCATTTTAACCAAAGGTGACTCTTCACCGTGAGAGACACTACTGGATCTCAAGAATTATAAACTAACAATATTATTACTATTATAACTTCAACAGGCCTAAGACGTCGCTTTTAAAGCAGCTTGTCAGCCTTGATTAGAGGTGGAATATAGAGGAAACTAAAGGTGTACCGACCTGGCAGCAGCTAGGACACAGCCCAGTATGGTAATGATGCTGAGCACATGCTCCACCGTTAGGACATCCTCGTCGTAAACCGACAACACCACCAGAACGCCCAGCACACTCGCAGATAGGAAAACTACGTTCCTGGAACAATACACTTATGAAGTTGCAGGAAACATTTGAATTTGTGACTACCATATCGGTATTGTACGCATAATGTAATCCAATCAACAACTAGTTGTCGAATATCGGTTCAGAAATAAACAATTTTTAATTTTAATAATGTGGTTAGATGATACGACTTTTTAATTAGAAAAAAAAGGTGTGATAAGTAAATGGATTAGAAGTCTTTCCCTTAGTATTTTTTTTCAAAGTATTTTTGTTCTAAAACGTAAAATTCCTTTTTGGAACGAGTAGCGGACGGCCGGCGAACGCGTTGGTTACAACTTACAACACTTAATACACAAAATAACTACGCCATATGCTTCTACTCCATTCTTCTACCACAACCTAGTTTTTTCCTAGAAAGAGGCATCCAGTATATTCATATTTTACTGACAGTCTGTGTAACTTATTACAAGTTAACTGTTATTAAAAACTAGTATTAGATCAGTAGATCCTAGGACTCACTAGGTTGTCAAAAAACATTATAATCCTAACAGACAAACTAATATGCTCTGCACTGTTGAAGCCACTTTCACCAAAGCTAAATAGAGTAGACATGATTTTTTCTTATTAGCAACTTGAGCTCCTCTCCACACTCACATCATACAAATTCAACAGTCCAACATTTTTAGTGACACTAAATTTGAACTTAGTGTAGAGCTTAGCTTTAATAGTAGTAAATTTAATCATCATAGTTATTCTAGAGTAGAGTAGCTATGATGATTTTTAAGCAAAGTTTTTAGTAAAGTGAATATATATTTTTTTTGTCTACAGTGGCAGACGAGCAGGCGGCCCATCTGATGGTAAGTGGTTACCGCCACCCATGGACATCAGTAACGTCGGAGACAGAGCTGAGCCGCCGCCTACTGTGTATGGTAGAGAGCTCTTTTTAGGCATCTTTCTTTATATGCCTTAAACCTACAATATTGACCATTTCAAATTGTATTGGCGAACTATATATGACCTGACCCATATGATTTATGGTAAACGAATTCCAATTTGTATTTTACAGCAGGGATAGAATGCATTGCACATAATAATATGTTTTAATATACATAATGCATTATTGTAATGCAATATTCCATTCAAGTACACACCAAATATGTAATATAATTCTAGTGGATATGAATAAAATGCAAATAAATTGATTGGAAATGTGCAATCATAATGTATCTGAGGGGTTTACAAGTCATTTTTGCAAGTGTCAAGTGAAATGCGCAATACATGTATAGCTACCAAAAGTTCGACGTCATTTGTATAAATGAGTTACGATGTAAGTGCCAAATCCCCCGAGTTTTATTTTAGCCTAAACGAATAAATGCGAGGTAAAAATAGCACGTCATTGTTTACGCAATGTCTTTTACTAGATAATAAATATTATAAAAAAGCTACCAAAGATAACAGTGCTGTAACGACTTGAATAGAATAACTATTTAGTTCATGTAGTACACCTAAGTAATAGTAGCTTTCACCATAATGTACCTATAAAAACTTTTTAAGAATTTCATTTTAACAGTTCGTCTTCCCACTGTTTTTTAAAACCGTATCCGCGGTTGAGCTTAAATTATAGCTGTAATAATACAGTCTTTGCAATTTTCAATACAAACTATTCTCAAATAACCCAATGAGTAATGAGTAGGTATCTCTCGCTGTCTATCTTTATTGTAGTATTAAAAATAGATCCATATGTCCTAATTTCTGAACGAACAACTAACACAAATAATGTTACTATGGTTCAACATTATATCTTGCCCCATTTTGGGCTTATTACTGCAATAAATCAATCTGAATTGCAATTAATTGTTGTGATAAGATAGTTCTTATAATATTAAATTATTGACCAGTACAAGACCCTCGTATCCGACAATAAATTATGAATCACACCAACTACGCATGACGATAAACAGTTCATACTTCCTATCTCTCAATGTTTCTTAGATCTAGGACTAAGTAGTTGATTCAAAATAATACGTTGTCTTTGTCTGTAGGTTAAATAAAAAGCACATGCATCCCTCGGGGGACAGTCTCTCCCTGGCGTGTATGTCGTAAATGTAGAATAAAGTATATGATAGTAACAACTAATAACACACTTTCCTAGAATATTTTGATATTGCTGGTTCACGTTCGCAATATCTAGGAATCATGCTGCTGTTAAATAAGTTTAATAAACACCGGAAATACCACACAACTCCCGGTATTCCCGGAATAACTAATACAGGAAATCTACTACGGGATTTGAATGAAATTTGGTACACATAGTTTATGGTCAGCACTAACATATTTACTAAACCCGGGAATTTCATTCGGAAATAATCGGGCAATTATTTAAGTTTACTTACTCAATAGATGAGCTAGGTGACTAAATTATATACACCGGATTTTATTTTGGGACCAGTATTACCATTAAAGAGTACTGATTTTGCAAATGTCCTTTTAATCCCGTGAAACCAAAATCGTGCTACTAAGTCTACGCGTATGAAGTCGCGGTTAGAAACTAGTAGAAGATAAATATAAAGTAATGTAGATACTTTATTAATGACCTCTTTTATAAAAAAAAAAAAATCATCACACCTGTATTTCCCGAAGGGCTAGGCAGAGGTGCACTAAACTACACCCACACTAGGCAGGTATTTTTTGGTCTCATATAATAGGGCGCGAGCTTATTGCCATTAACCGGGCACGAATCCAAACTCCGAGCTGCTACTGAGAATTTCAAAGAAAACCTCAATAACACTGCTACACCTGGGAATCGAACCCAGGACCTCATGCTTAGCAGTCGCGCTTACGACCCTAGGCAAATGAGGCAGTTTATAAAGAAAAACTTGTTTATTTATATTTCCGTGCTATAAATTGAAGATTATTATATAATAACTGTATTTGTGTAAAGAACTTGATTGTGCTGTGTTTAATAAGCAAATAAACTTCTTACTTGGCAATAACAGTAGTGATGGGTGAGGAAAAACTTGAGAGGTATTTAGTCGCCGGTTTGTGGGCTCGGTTAAGTCTATCGCGCAGTTCATGTTCCAATTCGTTGAAGTGTCGTAGTGTGATGCGCGCGTACAACGACCACGTCCGCAACCCAAGGGACGCGGGCGAACGTTTTATTAACTGAAACATCCGAATTATTAAAGTTGGGACACAAAGAATGATTGCAAAGATCAAGTATCAGAAGAGTCACATTTATAATTTTTACTTAAGAAGCCAGAACAAGCTACTCCAAGCAAGGTCTCTTACTACCTCTACTTGTTCCCTAAATATCCGGATTTACCTCAAACTGTTGAACAATTTCTCAAAGGATAGAAACTTTATTTAAAATACTGATAAATTAAATATGATACAAGAAACAAATTAAATAGAATACTAACCTCTGCATAATTAAAAAAGAAGTAAAGTATTTGCCATGCCTGTATAAGTGGCGATAGCAGTAAGTTTACTATGGCCAACCATAATATTTGTCGCTCAAGCTGACGAGCGAGTAACATGCGTTTTGAATGATCCTTATAACATCCACGGAGCTGCCAGCAGTTCTCCCAAGGACTCCATGGACTATCTGTAGGAGAAAATAATTATTTACTAATGAATTTTATATGTGTTCCATAATGTAGTAGTAAAAAGACATCATCAGTGATCAAAAAGGTAACTTAATCAATAGGTTTTATATATCTATTTATTTTTAAGAAATTAAAAAATACGAAAGTACTTCAGAGGGAATTGAATCGTCTACAGAAGACTAAAATTGCACAACATAATAATATGATTATTGTAGCTATGTAGGTCCTATTTGTAAACAATTTATCTCACATTTCAATAAATACAATATAGGGCAGGTCCTAGATAACACTTACAAAATAACAAAAATTCTATATTCCATTTCAAACCCCTGGATAAATAGTGAAAATCACCAATACAAGGCACATGTATCTGCAGAGGAAGTAGGTTTTTGTTGACCATTGCCACCATATAATTTGTAAATCTGTAAATTGAAAAAAATATACATTATATTGGCATGGACAAAACTCCCAGCTCATGCTAAAATAATATTTAATACTGACATAATGATGAAAATGTTGTGTGGGACACTTGTTCTATGTTTATGATACATACATAAAAAACACCTACACATTAAAGAAACTACACACTCAAGATACATATTAATATTATCTTATATGTAAACATACGGATCAATAATATGCACCAATAATATCAACACAAGGTAAATAAACTCTTGGGAACAATAAACTCAGATAAAGAAAGTATTTCACATGGAAATTTATTGCTTGCATAAATGCATACTATGTAAGTTTCCTACATATATTAATTTATACATTAATGTATGTCATTTTACTGAGAAAGCCTGCCCAACTGTGTTAAAGACATTCTGTAGATTATGGTGATGGTGACAATTCATTTCATAACAGCACAAGTAGATCGTACATAATTTATGTAGTTATGAGACCATATACATATAATTATGAATAGCTAGCAACCCGCCCTGGCTTCGCGTAATGTACTAATAATACGAATGTACTAGACTTCTTCAGAAAAACCTTCCAGAAGAAATTCTCAGAGAACTATATAATAGTGAAAGTAAGTTCTATAGTGAAAACGAAGTATCTAAATCGTCATAAGTACTAATGTGTCTGAACGACCAGTGCGCTATTCTGTCTGTCTACGATTAGTATCGAATTATCGACGACTGAACTAATAGTAAATATTCCAAAGATTTAAATCGTTAGATGCGCCCTATCGCGTCAAAAATTGGTCACGTTTCCGTAAGTAAACTGGTTGACATCGGAAGTATCGAATCTGTTATTGTCTCGTTCACTCATATTGAATATTGCACACTGTCGTTCTCTGTCTCTATTACGGAACGTGTGCATTCACTCATCTCTATATTGACACGTTTTCAAGCGGTATAAGTATGGTGAGGGCAAATCTAACAATTTAAATCTTTGAATTATTCAGGTGAACTAGTCCACTGACTGAAAAATAGTAGTACAGAATGATCTCTTTACTGACCGAATAGGCACAAGAATACAGCCAGCCAGTCCAGTATAGGTATATTTAAGTAATTATTAATTATTTTAATGATGATTATTTTTGATTTTCCTAAGACATGTACAGAATGATGAACTTTGGTATTAATACTTTATATTGCTATTACCTGAGTATTCGATGGTATATATCTAATTCGTTGATCTCTTGTTTATGGACACACATGTGATGTTCTGGCTGTGCTTCTCTTACTCTATCCTGTATCGTCGACCAGTTTATCCAAACTAAATCACTCTGAAATCATAGAACATTATTCAAGTTAATTATTAATTCTTATTTATTTTGTTCAGAAGATCACATAGCACATTTTTTTATTAATTTAACCTCTTTACTTACTTCCTTAATTTTTAAAGCATTATTATAAAATAATTTTGTATCATGGGCATGATATAAATGGTATATTGATATAAATAGCCTCATTAACCAAATGACAGCACATAATGTGATGAGGCACCACCTAAAACAAATATGTCATAAGCAACTCACAAACAACTACTAAATAAAACTATAACCCTGACCTACAGAGCACGCACAGCTTAAAATGGTAGGCCTAGAAGCATTAAATTTTACACAGAAGGGTCTTATACATAGAGCGTAGATGAGCACAAAACTCGCTTTATTATAATTTAATCTGATAGATTTGCTACAGCTATATCAAAACTTCATGCATTCGCAATTAAAGCAGTAAAAATAATTTAATAGCTCAAACCAAAACATTATTTCTATTAAATTCAATCAATTTTATTTGAATTCTATTAAATTCCATTGTTTCTGTAATTTCGTTACTTGATGGGTTAACTTTATCTGACATCTTAAATATAATTGTATAAGTTACCAAAACATACCAAAATACATATTTAAATATATACACTATTAGTCAGCACAGCAAAAAGGAAGATCCACTGATGCCACTTACAGGGGGATATGGCTTCAGGAGATTTAAAATTGTCAGTAAGCATTATTGACACATACTTAACACAAAATTAATAATTTGTGACTCAGAATAAAGTTATATTAGGTGATAATTCTGGTTGTCAAACAAGCACTAGAAGTTATAATGATATTATCAGAAGACAGGAGCCCAACAGTTGGGTAACTAATCTTCCTTGAGGAGATAGATAGATAAAATATTCTAACCAAAAACTGACTATACCCAGGTATTGCCCAGCTGTGAAGGACAGAAGATACAGTTGTTCTCCTTTTACTAGACTAAAAAGAGAAAGAAACCAAAACAAGAAGATGGTAGCAAAGCATTTTTAGAAGATAACAAAAAGATAGAAGTTTTATAATTTTATAATATTATTTGGTTACAAAGTGGTCGCTATGCATAACTTGGTGTTATATTTGATGTTTACTAACATGCCCAGTCAATGGCTTGCCCCCATTACATTAGGACTTTGGAACATACTTATGAATTTAAGGTATACATCAATACACCTCTACCTACCCCCTTGGGGACAAAAACATGACGATATGTTATGCTATAAATATTAACTCATTCGGCAATTATTGTATTTTATTATATTTTTAGTATGTTGTATATAACACGCCAGCTGGCCTACATCCAAAACTTTTATGCACAGTGGTTTTATTTAGTATAATTATCATTGTTTTTTTGAGTTGTCAGTAACAATAAAGACAACACATATTGAAATCTATTTTAACTATTTTCAATTTATTCATTTGCAGCAAATACATTTGATCTTATTATCATTATGTATGATAAAATATAACTATATTTAATATGCTCTTTACATATTTGTTTAATTATGCATTTTAAAGTTAAATTTTATGTAATCTGGAACAGATACATTCTAAGGACTATCAAAAATGGGAATAAACAAGTGGAGTATAGTTTCAGTTTAATTTAAAGATTTTTATACACATCGTGGACTATTTCATTGTTAGAAATTATAATAACAAATCTTCTTGAATTTCTACAATTAAGTATATCTATAGTATGTATTAATTGATACTCACCACTTCCATGAAACACTCTTCACACACACTGCAGGAGAATCTATGACATCATTTAAACTGAGTTTCTCACTCCTGTTGGCATTAGGATCATTCCTAAATAATTTTGTATAATCTACACAGTACACCAGAAATGTGGAAAACCACACTATGAAAATAAATTGCAACAAATAAAATAAGTCTGACATTATCATTGGGTAAAATCCACCACGAACATAGTATCTGTACATTCTTGTAAAAAATGAGTCTAGATCCTCTATATGAGTCCATCCTCCTGCAAGAAGAAACAACATATTTTAAAGAAGCTATCATTTGAGAAAGAATAAAATGGGCTGATTCATAAAATCTAATACAAAGCACTCTAGCTGATGATATAGCATTAATTTTAAATGGCCTTGCATATACAAACATCACCCCAAAGTATTCCTTGGTAGGTATGATAATGGAATCATGAAGCAATGAACAATAACATAATATTAGGAACATGTTTTATACCAACCTTTATTTTTGGGCACTTTATGGATGATAACATTGTTGGCATCTTCATGCTCGTGGTCCAAGGTGATAAAAGTAGGGGCAGCATTCGTGGTCTCCGCCAGTGCCGCAAGTGGCGGAGTTAATTCGTTGTCAAGCGCGCTATACGTAACATCGCGTTTTCCAAAATGAGCCATGTTTATTCAATAATATCAACAAAACAACACGTTTCTACGTCTAATCACAATGCACAGAGGCCATTTACTTTCTACACAGTCTTGACTTTGTCCAGTGTAGAAACGTGAAACTAACAACAATACAATCAACTTTAAATTCATACAAAGGATTTTTATTATTGTAAAATTGTTTATATATTTGAATATATTTTTCTTTTGTGTGTTTCTTGTACCATCATTAAAAACGTTCAAGGATACAAGGAATTTTGTTAGTCTCCAACAATAAAGAATGAATGAATACACTTCACAAATGACGAAAATAAACCACGAATGACAGCTCTAAATTTTCTCAAACAAATATTGGTTGTTCATTTTCACGCAGAAATATTATTGATGATAAAATCAATGTGTGAACAAACATTTGATTAATAATTTGAGTTTTTTGACAGACGGTGAATTATAGAACTAAATTGAAATGTAAAATGTTGCCAAGTTATTGCTGTATTTTCTTTTACGGATATTATGGAATGCCTTCTCTCACTGCCAACAGCAGCGCAGCCCTTACGATGACTAAGCCAAGCAGTGTTACATTTTCGAAGTTTATGAGTTTCTCTAAAGCTGGAAGGATGAGTGGACACAAGAATCTGGACACTTATTGCGTTCCAAAATAAAGATTATTTTAAGTATGTACCCCATTTCCCTTGCGGTCTGTTTCGAACAATAGCTACCTATTTAATATTATCGAGCATTAGGTACTAAATTATAAAAGCCATCTGGGAAGGTGTAATGTGCATTCGAGACCTCTCTATATTTTTCTCACGTCCATTCCGTTTGTTTCTCGATTCATCGACATAGAAAATATCAACTAGTTCTTTTTCACACCTAGAGTGGGGTCCACTAGCAGTAGCCCATTTTGCCCTTATGATAGGCGGCCCTATGTGCAACTTAGACTCTGCTACAACATATAAGACAAACCATGCATGCAAGTTGTCGACAGCAGATCACTACAGTAACAAACTATTCAAAGCACACTAAACGGCTCCCAAATCCCAAACGTGGGCAAGTACTGCCACTGACTCGGAAAGCAAACGAGGACGGCTATAAGCCAATGGCACGTCTTAAATTATTAGTTACCAACAGCCCAAAGGTGAGTTATTTTGATTGACGAAAGAATCATAGTAAGTAAAAAAATAGCCAATACTATTTTATTTAACATTCCGGCCCTTACTCATTGCTCATAGAGTAATAATGCTTTTCACTGACCAAAATAAAGAACAAACGCATGCGTAGTATTTACTACGTCAGTAAGTCTCTATGGTGCCTGTTTTCAAATACTGCCAATAGGTGGCCGC
Source organism: Acronicta alni (assembly GCA_964056405.1). NCBI lineage: Eukaryota > Metazoa > Arthropoda > Insecta > Lepidoptera > Noctuidae > Acronicta > Acronicta alni. Next base: position 7,140,160 of record OZ043913.1, read on the forward strand.
ACGGTAGCCTTTTTCACCCCGATCAATAAGTTCGCAAGGCGTAAGATAGTGGTTTACAGAGGACACAAAGGTGTACAAAAATAATTCTCAAGTTACTGTCGAGCGATTTAAAATGGAGCATGATGAAGAGAATGAAGAGCCTACTTGCCTATTGTGGTCTCATGCATCTAGAGTACCGATTTTTAAAGTTCGTATTTTTTCTACAATAATGTACACATAAGTACATAGAGAATGCTAGCTACTTAAAGTTAAAATTCATACTTTTATTTCCACAGAAGCAGAAGAAGAAAACTACTTACCAGCAGAAAATCAAATCCTTGACCGATATATTATTGGAGGAGTTTACCAGTCAGCCACTCTTTTCAGGCATGGATGACTTTCGTGAAGAAAATAAAGCAGCCTGTAAGTAAAGTTTACCTACTGATGTACCAACAAGCCCATGCAATGCTAGTAATAACAAATGCGAATGTATAAAAATATATGAATGAAAAACCTTTTAACCATTTCAGACCGCCAAATAGTAGAGGCACGGCGACGGAAGTTGCTCAAGCAGCTTGCCATAATTAAGCGCCTCATGACAATCAGGAAAGATACCGAATTACGCCGTTTGAAAAAAATGTTTAAATTGACTCTAAAATTAAGGAATATCGATCTTTGCTTCACTTAAATGTACATGTCTTTTTATACCTAACACAGTACAGTTTTATGTGTCTGTACCACACAATATCCTATAAATTCGATTAATTATTACTCTTATTACATACATACACAGTTAAATCAGGTACTATGTACTTAATTAAATTATTTTATTGGCATAAATGTGGTTTAAAGTAATTGGTGTGATTTTATACTTTCAGATAATGCAATACACATATTTGCCATTTCAGTATTAAAGTAGTTCAGTATTTGGTATGATAATTTATCTAATGTATTAAATGTTTAAAATTTAGGTCTTTCATCCTCGTAATATGTGTCCTTGGTTCTATGAATATTATTAGCTTGTTCTTTTAAGTACTTAATAATTATGTGTAATTGTGTATTTCTATCATTTTGTAAGCTTATTGTAAACGTATTTCATTCAAATAAATGATTCTTATATTCTTTTTTTTCATTTTGGTATAGTGTATATTTATTAAAATATTTTAGAAATACTTGATGTATATTTTATTCAGAAAATTTATCAAATACTTCTTTAATAAAACTTTTGACTCATAGGTAAGTATATGTAGAGCTTCGATGTTCGACTATATCAAACATCGAAGCTCTGGCGCTCCTAGGTTTGTTATGAGGCAACCATTACATTGCCGAGCTTGGGGTGGCAATAGTCGTGGTTAAATCCGTGAGTTGGCGTTGGTGATAGCGCTTCACAAAACTGAAGCACTATGGTTCCATAAGTTGCCACGAGGTACAGAACCACCCAGCTCATAGGTACGCGTCGGTGACGCGGCAGTCCATGTGGGCCAATATATCAGGTACCTCGGCCTAACCTTGGACAGTCGCAGAAGAACACTTCGAACGCCTTGTTTCCTGAATCGAAAGGGCAGTGGGCGCCTTGCACAGACTGCTGCCCAATCTCCGGGCACCTCGGGAGGATGTTTGTCACCTCTATGCGGGAGTCGTGCGGTCAATGGCTCTTTACGGGGCCCTGCATGGGCAAAACGTGCATGGCGTGAGCGGCTATCAGGGCAGTAGTTTGATAAGTTTCAATAAAACAACTATTTCATATTAACCATCTTTTATCACTCTTGTCAAAAACTCTCTTTTTCTGGCGGGACTCGGTTTTGCCATCAATATACCACATTCGTCCCCTTTTTAAAAACTAAGTTCTTACTTATAAATTTAATCTATTTGGAGCTTTTCTTATTCTGATCTACGGACATCAGGTGATGGAGACTGAAGATTTGAATTCCTCCCAGGATCACTGTCCTTAATCAAGCCACTGTCATCTCAACTCAACTCTACATCACTGTTTGTACTTGTAGTGCCACTAGTATTTGACTCATCCGGGCATGGAATTCTGTCCCCCATTTCTCTAGATAGAAACTGAGGTGAGAATTCATTTTCTGAAGTCTCCCTCACCTGTTCCGGCACAATATCTATAATCAGAATGAAATTCCACATTACTTGCACATGGTCTAAGGAAAGATGCATGATAATATTTTTCAACTCCGTCAACATTTACAATATATCTGATTACACTTAATCTCTCTACAATTTCTCCTTTTACCCATCCTTTCCCTTGACTAAGATTTTTACACCAAACCTTATCCCCGTTTTGAAACAAAATAATATTATTTTCCTTCCCTTTACAACTTTGTTTTGAAATAACATTATAGGGTTTCATTAAATCAAATTTAGTTCGGGGTTTTTGTTTAAACAAAATCTCATTTGGAGACATACCTGTTACATTAGGTGTGTTTCTATAAGTAAAAAGAAAATTTTGTAAAAGTATTTCTGGACTTAATTTAGGATTTTCACTTTCCATTCAACTCAAATATCTTTTAATAGTTTGCACTGTCCTCTCAGCCATACCATTTGATTGTGGGTGGTAGAGTGGAGACACAAATTCACTAGAATTAAATGGAGGGCCATTATCACTTACTAATGCAGCAGGTATTCCCATAAAAGCAAAAGTTTTACATAATTTTTCTATCACCTGAGAAGTAAGTAGTTGTGCCTTGCATAATATGCACATCTAACCATTTTGATCGTGAATCTACAATTATAAAATATGTAATAGACTTAACATAACAAAAATCAACATGAAATCTCAAAATTTCTTTCAGTTTTGATCCAAGGAGTTACTGGAGTCATATTAGTAAATCCTCTAGTTAACTGACAAATATCACAAGATTGTATCATTTTTTCAATGTTTGGATTGAACAACACCTTGATGAGATTTATGAAACATACTCAGAACTTTTGTTCTTAATTTGGATGGTATAATAACTCTACTTCCTCATAATAAACACTTCTGTTCAATACACAATTCTGCACGCTTCAAAAAATATGGTTTTAAGTTTTCATCTCTTATACTGTTTGGCCAACCAGATTTTACATACTCATAAACTTTACATAACATGGGATCTGTTTGTGTATAAAAAGCAATTTCTTTAAAATCAACTGGCGGATTATCTGTAAAACTAAAAAAAATAATTGTATAAATTACTTCAGCATATTCTGGTAATGGCAGACGTGACAATGCATGCGCATTGGCTAACAAAGTTCCTTTTCGGTAACTTATCTCATAACTATATCCAGATAAAAGTAGAGCCCATCTTTGGAGTCTAGCATTTGCAGTCACCGGAATTCTTTTGAGAGGGTCAAAAACAAAATTTTAATGGTTGATGATCAGTGACCAATACAAATTTACGACCATACAAAAACGTATGAAACTTTTTATTGCAAATATTATCCTTCTCAACTTGTGCATAGTTTCTCTGTGGGCTATTTAAAGTTCCAGATGCGAAAAATATAGGGTCTCCATCTATTTTATGACTTAATACTGCTCCTACTCCATACTCACTAGCATCAGTTGTTACATATAAATCTCTATTCACATCATAATGAACTAATAACTGATTTTCAATCAATAAGTTCTTACTATTTTCAAAAGCCTTTTGACAATCCTGAGACCACTTATACGGAGTATTCTTTTTTAATAGTTGATGCAGGGGATTTAAAGTTTCTGACAACCTTGGTAAAAATTGACAATAGTAATTCAAAAGTCCAAGATAAGCTTGTAATTGCGTAACTGTTTCAGGAGCTGGAGCTTTCAAAATTGCTTCTACTTTATCAGGCAAGGGTTTTATTCCTTCTTTATCAATGATATGCCCTAACAACTTCATCTCATTACAGAAAAATTGTCATTTTTCTAAATTAACTTTAACATTATGTGATTCTAAACGCTCTATAACAGTCCATAACACTATTTCCCTTTATGACCAAGTCATCTATGAAACATTTCACATTATCCAATCCTTGTAAAATTTGATCCATAACACACTGAAATACAGAAGGGAGATACCCCAAATTGCAACCTGTTTGGTCGAAATTTTATTTTTTATTTTATTTTATTTGGAACAATAAACAGCCACAATATTAAAAATAACATTAACAATAAATATTTGACGTGATAACAACACTGCAGCCCACGATGCTCACATATTAAGTCGGTGCTTTGCGTAAACTGCTCTTTTTATTTCTATATGTTAGTAATTACTTAAGAATAATGGTTACATAGTGAAAATGTTTACTTAATTTTTAGATTTACTACATTAAAATACACTTTTTTTTTATAGAATTATGAAATAGTCCTAAAAGTGTATTAATAGTCATATACTCACGAGAAGACTCTTCCAATAATAATTGTTGGTACACGCACCTGTTTACTCTAACACAGAAAATACTACCCCCACTTAGAGCTGCAAATATGTCTTCTGGTATTGGCTAGGGATAGCGCTCGGTGTCCAACACTCTATTAAGAGTTACTTTGTAGTCTACACAGATACGCCACTTCTTGTCACCCCTCTGAGCCAAAACTATTGGACTGGCCCATTGACTATGTCTAACCCTTTCTATAATCCCTGCTTTTTCTAAACTTAACAATTCTTTTTCAACTTCCTCCTTTCTAGAATATGGAATAGTATAGCTTTGTGAAATATAGCAGCAAATAACTCAGCTCCTTGTTTAAGTTTTAAGCCAGCTTTTAATTTTAATATATGTGATGATCTGTCTTTCTCAAACACTTTTTTATATTTTATTTTAACTACCAAATTTTCTTTATCACTATTTTCTGATTTTATCTGTCTTAGCTCAAAATGCTTTTGCCATTTAGGAAATATTACTTTTAGCCAGTTTCTTCCTACTAAAGGATTAAAATACTTTTCACAATCAATAACCACCAAATACAATTCTTTTTTAAAAATTTTAACTGAAATTTTGAATGAACCAAGAACCTGCAATAACTCACCCGACACTGACTTTAATTTATAGTTACACATATCCAAAATACTTAACAAAATCTTTTATATGCACCACTGACTTGCATGCTCCTGTGTTGCATTTTTAATAATGACATCCATGCCCCATCTTCCTCACCAGAAATTTGCTGAATAGTTCCAAGTATAACTTCCTCCCCAGTATCTTGTATATCATTATGCTGCTCATCCATTTCGACGACGTCTGTGGTCTAGTGGTTTGTGTGCCGGACTGCTGATCATGGGGTTGTGGGTTCGATTCCCACAAGACACAAATATTTGTGTGGATAAAATATGAGTATTTGTGTTTGTCTGGGTGTTTCTTATGTATTATAAGTATGTATTTACAAAAAAAAAAAGTATATAAGTATTATATCCATTGTCTAGTACCCATAGTACAAGCTCTGCTTAGTTCGGGACTAGATGGTGTTGTGTAAAATGTCCCAAAAATATTTATTTATTATTATTATTTATTTGTTTTAACATCCTTCCCTCCAAACGGAAACGACATTTTGTGGCAATATGCCCTGGCTTATTACAGTGAAAGCATACCCAATTTTTCTTAAAACATTTTTCTGACATATGTTTGCCACCACAACGGGTAGATTCACCACTATTTTGCTCTCTATGTAGGTTACTTCTAGCATTATCCCTGCTATTTAATTGCGTACGCCCTTGAAAATGCTTCTGAATCGGCTTCTGGACGATTTGTTAACTCCCATCCGGCTGAATGTTCCGTGTTTCTTTGTCTGCACTTTCATATGTTGTCGCAATTTTCACAGCTTCTTCAAACGAAAGGCTGTCCCCAACTTCTTTATAAGTTGCTCTTTTGCTAACCCACACACCAAACGATCTCTTAATGCTTCATTTAAGAAAGTTCCGAAATTACACAAGGCAGCTTTTCTTTTAATTTCAACGACAAAATCATTTACACTTTGCTCCTCTTTTTGTTTACATTTTGTAAAACTCATAACGGCCGGCTACGGCTGACTTCTTGACCGAGTGTCGAGTCAAAACCTCTATGAGATCCACATAAGTTCTACTCGCCGGCGTTGTTGGGGACACCATATTTTTTAACACGTTGTAAGTTTCCGGTCCAATTATAGTTTTAAGCATTGGCACATTGGCACTTTCATAGCTTCTTGCACGCTATTTACATTAAAGAATTGTTCCATGCGCTCACTGTAGTCCTTAAAGTCCTGCTTTTCAGGGTTAAAATGTTCGATGCTTCCAATCAACGCCATTTTCTTTTCCCTTTGTTTCTCGTCGCCAATGTTTTTTTTTTTTTTTTGTAGTGTGGCACTAGTTTGATCTTTGTGCCAATTTCGGGTAATAAAAGGTAGGGAAATATTTTTAACGGAAAATATCGGAGAGGAAACGGAATTTTGTAAGGTTCAGGAAAGGAAGTATTTTATTCTTTAGGAAAAATACATATATAGGTAAACATACACAAACTAAATCTTTATATCATTTTTTAACAAGAATGCAGATATCAAGTTAAAATATTCAATGGGATTCATTACTAAACAAGAAACACAAGTGGGAAGGGAAACATTTTGGGAAACAAGAGAACGGAGGAAGGAAGAACGATCATGACGGGAACAGGAGAAGAATATGTGATCTAAAGTACCAACATCATCTCCACACTCGCAAAGATTACTATCTACGATATGCAACTTAGCAAGGTGGAAAGGAGTACAAACGTGGCCAAGCCGCATGCGAATTATCATGCTTGTAATGAGTTTAGAGCCTTTTACTTTAGAAAACCATGGTTTGACTTGGACTGAGGGCTGAATTGAGGCATAAACCTTGCCCTTTACTTGAGAGCTCTCACTCCAAAGAAGTTCCCAGGAATCTCGAAGATAATCTTTAGGGAGGCTGACAAGATCATGACAAAAATTTTTATAAGGGAATGTGTCACCATTCTGCACCGCTTGTTTGGCTAACTGATCAGCTCTTTCGTTTCCTTGGATTCCGGAGTGACTTGGAATCCAAGCAAACTGTACCGTGTAGTTTCTCAGTATACATTTGTGCAACTGTTTTCTTATGTCAAATACGATGGGATAAAAGGGTTTCATTTTAAATGTAAACTTTTCAATTGTTTGTAATGCACTTCTAGAGTCACATAATATGAGAACATTTTTAAGTTTAGCAATTAACACGTACTCTAATGCCTTGAACAAACCAAAGCATTCCCCAGTGAAAACTGATGTTTCAGGAGGAAGTTTAACCATCTGAATTACTTTATACTGAGAATGAAATATACCTACTCCCACACAACTAGACCGGGTCTTTGATGAGTCCGTAAAGATATAATGATAGTCTTTCCAGTTTTCACCAACGGCAGCATTAAATTTTATGTTAGCTCCTAAATCACTTTTTTCTATACCGAAATTATAATGCACTACAGGGGAGACAAGTAAGGGTTCAAAAGTTTTGCATTCAAATAAAGGAAGAGTAGGTGACCTATGTACACTCGCTGGTATAGAATTAAACTTCCTGAGACTTTTAACTAAACACGGAATATCTTTGTGCCGCCAATAGTATGAAGTTTGAATAAGATTATCAAGATTTAATAATTTTGAATGAAGCAAATGGTTAGAAAACTGCAACGATTTAAATAAAAATCGGTCAGATAGATATTGCCTTCTCAGGTGGAGCGGAGGATCTCCTACTTCTACCTGTAAGGCATTTAACGGGCTTGATTTCATGGCTCCGGAAATGATTCGAAGAGCTTTCGACTGTATGCTATCTAACTTTTTAAGACCCTTTCTGTTACCATCTTCAAGGAGGAATGTACCGTAATCTTTATAATTTAGGCGTCTAACTTTCAATATTTCACCAGTACCTATGGGAGTTGATATATTTTCTTTAACTTCTTCCACACTCCATTCAGAAGGGATACCCCGGACCAAGCCCATACGAGTGACATTAAAAGTGGGTAGAAATGCTTTAAATTTGTTCAGAGGCAATAAATTGCTATTAATAAATACGTTAGCAGCCATAGGGTTTGTAAAAGCTACAACACACTTATTCCTACCAATTCTCTTGACACTGCCAGGAACAATATTCTGAAATTTGTTATTTTTAAGGAAATTTCCAAATGCAATAGGGTGAAGAATGGTACCACTGTTTTCAGTACTGGTAATGCGCTGAACATGAACTATGTATGGCCCTGAATCAGAGGCCTGGTACTCCTTCCTACCTACACCAACTGGTTGGATTGTTTGTACTGCAGTTGGATCCAACTGCAAAGTTTGGGAAGCAGAAATTTCAGAGGGTTGAGAATGTGGAGCTGATGTATTGTTATTTATTATGAAGTCGGATTTTAAATTAACTTCTGTGCTGGGAATACATGTACAGTCAATGTGAGAAGAGGTTCCCTCAGGAACCACTCCCTGTCTACTCCGTTTGGTTTTATTACAATGCTTACATACTGTTTTATGCTTATGTGAACGCCTCTTACGAGAAGCACTAACTTTTCCGGAGCTCGACGCATCAGTTTCCCTTCCACTTGCTGTGGCTACAGACCCATCAGTGTCCATACCACCCATATCTAAATTAGTTGATATGGTAACATAATTACTTACAGGGGGACTTAAGTCAGGGCCTAAATCCCCCACATCTGCTATAGGCGGGTCGTTCATACGACCCGGGAATAGTCTTGGACTATGCTACAAATATATACAAAAACTTACCAAAAATCAGGAAAAAATTACACAAAATTAATATTATATACACTAAAAAGAAAATATATTTACATAAGAACCTCAACTGAACCAATTATTTGCTTAAAATTTAAATAGAAAAAATTGCTGAGAAAAAATACACCCGGTCTAACCGAAATTTCCCGCGCTTTTCCGTCGCCAATGTTATGTTTCAATAAAACTATTTCAATTATGCATCGTATACCTCTCTCATCGTATTACTCTTGTCAAAAACAAAAACTCTCTTTTTCTGGCGGGACGGTGTATTAATAGTCATATACTCACGAGAAGACTCTTCCAATAATAATTGTTGGTACACGCACCTGTTTACTCTAACACAGAAAATACTACCCCCACTTAGAGCTGCAAATATGTCTTCTGGTATTGGCTAGGGATAGCGCTCGGTGTCCAACACTCTATTAAGAGTTACTTTGTAGTCTACACAGATACGCCACTTCTTGTCACCCCTCTGAGCCAAAACTATTGGACTGGCCCATTGACTATGTCTAACCCTTTCTATAATCCCTGCTTTTTCTAAACTTAACAATTCTTTTTCAACTTCCTCCTTTCTAGAATATGGAATAGTATAGCTTTGTGAAATATAGCAGCAAATAACTCAGCTCCTTGTTTAAGTTTTAAGCCAGCTTTTAATTTTAATATATGTGATGATCTGTCTTTCTCAAACACTTTTTTATATTTTATTTTAACTACCAAATTTTCTTTATCACTATTTTCTGATTTTATCTGTCTTAGCTCAAAATGCTTTTGCCATTTAGGAAATATTACTTTTAGCCAGTTTCTTCCTACTAAAGGATTAAAATACTTTTCACAATCAATAACCACCAAATACAATTCTTTTTTAAAAATTTTAACTGAAATTTTGAATGAACCAAGAACCTGCAATAACTCACCCGACACTGACTTTAATTTATAGTTACACATATCCAAAATACTTAACAAAATCTTTTATATGCACCACTGACTTGCATGCTCCTGTGTTGCATTTTTAATAATGACATCCATGCCCCATCTTCCTCACCAGAAATTTGCTGAATAGTTCCAAGTATAACTTCCTCCCCAGTATCTTGTATATCATTATGCTGCTCATCCATTTCGACGACGTCTGTGGTCTAGTGGTTTGTGTGCCGGACTGCTGATCATGGGGTTGTGGGTTCGATTCCCACAAGACACAAATATTTGTGTGGATAAAATATGAGTATTTGTGTTTGTCTGGGTGTTTCTTATGTATTATAAGTATGTATTTACAAAAAAAAAAAGTATATAAGTATTATATCCATTGTCTAGTACCCATAGTACAAGCTCTGCTTAGTTCGGGACTAGATGGTGTTGTGTAAAATGTCCCAAAAATATTTATTTATTATTATTATTTATTTGTTTTAACATCCTTCCCTCCAAACGGAAACGACATTTTGTGGCAATATGCCCTGGCTTATTACAGTGAAAGCATACCCAATTTTTCTTAAAACATTTTTCTGACATATGTTTGCCACCACAACGGGTAGATTCACCACTATTTTGCTCTCTATGTAGGTTACTTCTAGCATTATCCCTGCTATTTAATTGCGTACGCCCTTGAAAATGCTTCTGAATCGGCTTCTGGACGATTTGTTAACTCCCATCCGGCTGAATGTTCCGTGTTTCTTTGTCTGCACTTTCATATGTTGTCGCAATTTTCACAGCTTCTTCAAACGAAAGGCTGTCCCCAACTTCTTTATAAGTTGCTCTTTTGCTAACCCACACACCAAACGATCTCTTAATGCTTCATTTAAGAAAGTTCCGAAATTACACAAGGCAGCTTTTCTTTTAATTTCAACGACAAAATCATTTACACTTTGCTCCTCTTTTTGTTTACATTTTGTAAAACTCATAACGGCCGGCTACGGCTGACTTCTTGACCGAGTGTCGAGTCAAAACCTCTATGAGATCCACATAAGTTCTACTCGCCGGCGTTGTTGGGGACACCATATTTTTTAACACGTTGTAAGTTTCCGGTCCAATTATAGTTTTAAGCATTGGCACATTGGCACTTTCATAGCTTCTTGCACGCTATTTACATTAAAGAATTGTTCCATGCGCTCACTGTAGTCCTTAAAGTCCTGCTTTTCAGGGTTAAAATGTTCGATGCTTCCAATCAACGCCATTTTCTTTTCCCTTTGTTTCTCGTCGCCAATGTTTTTTTTTTTTTTTTGTAGTGTGGCACTAGTTTGATCTTTGTGCCAATTTCGGGTAATAAAAGGTAGGGAAATATTTTTAACGGAAAATATCGGAGAGGAAACGGAATTTTGTAAGGTTCAGGAAAGGAAGTATTTTATTCTTTAGGAAAAATACATATATAGGTAAACATACACAAACTAAATCTTTATATCATTTTTTAACAAGAATGCAGATATCAAGTTAAAATATTCAATGGGATTCATTACTAAACAAGAAACACAAGTGGGAAGGGAAACATTTTGGGAAACAAGAGAACGGAGGAAGGAAGAACGATCATGACGGGAACAGGAGAAGAATATGTGATCTAAAGTACCAACATCATCTCCACACTCGCAAAGATTACTATCTACGATATGCAACTTAGCAAGGTGGAAAGGAGTACAAACGTGGCCAAGCCGCATGCGAATTATCATGCTTGTAATGAGTTTAGAGCCTTTTACTTTAGAAAACCATGGTTTGACTTGGACTGAGGGCTGAATTGAGGCATAAACCTTGCCCTTTACTTGAGAGCTCTCACTCCAAAGAAGTTCCCAGGAATCTCGAAGATAATCTTTAGGGAGGCTGACAAGATCATGACAAAAATTTTTATAAGGGAATGTGTCACCATTCTGCACCGCTTGTTTGGCTAACTGATCAGCTCTTTCGTTTCCTTGGATTCCGGAGTGACTTGGAATCCAAGCAAACTGTACCGTGTAGTTTCTCAGTATACATTTGTGCAACTGTTTTCTTATGTCAAATACGATGGGATAAAAGGGTTTCATTTTAAATGTAAACTTTTCAATTGTTTGTAATGCACTTCTAGAGTCACATAATATGAGAACATTTTTAAGTTTAGCAATTAACACGTACTCTAATGCCTTGAACAAACCAAAGCATTCCCCAGTGAAAACTGATGTTTCAGGAGGAAGTTTAACCATCTGAATTACTTTATACTGAGAATGAAATATACCTACTCCCACACAACTAGACCGGGTCTTTGATGAGTCCGTAAAGATATAATGATAGTCTTTCCAGTTTTCACCAACGGCAGCATTAAATTTTATGTTAGCTCCTAAATCACTTTTTTCTATACCGAAATTATAATGCACTACAGGGGAGACAAGTAAGGGTTCAAAAGTTTTGCATTCAAATAAAGGAAGAGTAGGTGACCTATGTACACTCGCTGGTATAGAATTAAACTTCCTGAGACTTTTAACTAAACACGGAATATCTTTGTGCCGCCAATAGTATGAAGTTTGAATAAGATTATCAAGATTTAATAATTTTGAATGAAGCAAATGGTTAGAAAACTGCAACGATTTAAATAAAAATCGGTCAGATAGATATTGCCTTCTCAGGTGGAGCGGAGGATCTCCTACTTCTACCTGTAAGGCATTTAACGGGCTTGATTTCATGGCTCCGGAAATGATTCGAAGAGCTTTCGACTGTATGCTATCTAACTTTTTAAGACCCTTTCTGTTACCATCTTCAAGGAGGAATGTACCGTAATCAAGTATGCTTCGGATTATTGCATTATATAACAGTTTTAAACTAAAAGGATGTGCCCCCCACCATACTCCAGAAAGACACCGCATAGCATTCAGTTGACGTTCGCATTTTTCAACTACAAAGTCAAAATGTTGTTTGCCAGAAAGTTTCTTATCTAAAATCAATCCTAGAAATTTAACATGATTTTTCACAGGAAGGCTTATGCTATTAAAAGTAACAATTGGGGAAGGAATATTACGTTTTCTTGTAAAAACTACTACAGTACTTTTTTCTATTGAAAGACTTAACCCATTAATTTGTAACCATTGCTGTAAAAGACTTAGGGAGACGGTCAAAGCATTACATGCATCTGAGATGTTATTGTGAGTAGTATAGATTAAAAGGTCATCAGCATATTGTAAAACATCAGCAGATTTTTGTAGAGATGATTCTAGATCATAAGAATAAATATTATAAAGCAAAGGTGACAATACTGATCCCTGTGGAAGGCCTTTGAACACTGTCCTCGTTATTTTCTTGTCACCGCAAAAAAGAGAAATAAATCTAACTGATAACAAATTTATGATAAACCGTATAATCAAATTAGGGACGTTTAAATTAATTAGCTTGCGTTTAAGGACAGATATAAGTACATTATCATACGCACCTGTTACATCTAGAAATGCGCCAACAACCGACTCGTTTTTTGAAAAGGCTATGCGAAGGTCAGTGGTAAATACACTTAAACTGTCAGTTGTGCTTTTTCCTTTACGGAACCCGAACTGACTGCCTGCTAGTAATTGCTTGTTTTCTATATACCACTCTAAACGATTTTTAACTAAGTGTTCTGCTATTTTGGTAAGAACCGAAGATAGCGCAATAGGCCGGTATGATACAATATCATTTGAATTTTTATTTGGTTTAAGGATCGGCAAGATTTCTTGGGAACGCCAGGATTCTGGAATATTTCCAGAAACCAAAATAGAATTAATTATTTGTAGATAATATGATATTGTATTATCACTACAATGTGAGAAGAACGAATACGGAATACCATCTTCTCCTGGGGCCGAGTCTTTCAAGCATGATAGTACTCCTTTCAATTCGTACAATGAAAAGGTAGCGTTCAAAGATGAATGATTATCAATATTTAACAGAGTAGAGTTAGGGTAAATTTGATCATACTCTGGAGCTGATGCTGGAGCTAATTTGTCAAGAAAACTGTTACTAAGAGAAAGAGGTAATTGTGTAAAGGAAGGAGTATCACTAAAGGCTTTTCTAAATCTTTTAATACTGCGCCAAACTTCAGACGGGCATGTATTGGGTGATAAAGACATACAGAATGACCTCCACCCCTGAAGTTTCTTATCTCTGAGAAAAATCCGTGTATCATTAATAATATCTCTAAGGCCTTCCAAATTTTCATGTGACATGTCCTCAGCATATTTTTTTTCAGCTTCCTTTCGCTTCCTAACTGCATGAGCACACGAAGAGTCCCACCATGGGGGCATAGGAATTCTATCAGAAGGATTTTTTTTAAGAGGGAAAACTTGGTCTGCTACTTCTACTAAGCACATCGCTAAAGCTTTTGAGCAATCACTTTCTCCACCCTGAGTAATTTGCGGGAGCTCAGCAACTTTAGCATCGACAAGCGTTTTAAATTTATTCCAGTCTGCGTTTCCGAGTCCATACTTTAATCTAGGGGGTCTTTTCGGTGTTGTAATGAACTTTACAGAGGAAGTAATTATTAAAGGAAAGTGATCACTTCCAAAGGTAGAAGAAGAGAAACGGGACCAAGATAAAGATGAAGCCAATCTAGGGGAGCATATAGATAAATCCACAGCACTAGCACTTTCACCTGCATTTGTTCTACGAGTAGGCTCGCCAGTATTTATAATACATAGATTATGATCATCTATAATTTCTAATAAACGGATCCCCTCTCTTTTTGTCTCACCACTTCCCCAACACTGGTGGTGACAGTTAAAATCGCCCATTACTAAAAGTGGCCTACAAAGGGATGACAACATATTGCTAAATTCTTGTAGGGCATTGTTATTAGCAGTAGGAATGTAAGTGGTAACATAAGTAATATTATTAACAATTACCCCAACAATATCAATATTAGAACATGAAAGGAGAGAAACACGTGAAAATGGGGTATTATTTTTAATCAATATGGCTACACCGCCATATCCGTCAGCTCTGTCATTGCGTACACAAACATAACCTGGAATACCAAATACTTGATTATTTTTTAACCAAGTTTCAGATAATGCCACAATATTTGGCTTAAATTTATTTAATAAGTAGAATAGGTCCGTTTTTTTAGGTATTACTGATCGGCAGTTCCATTGAATTATTGTGTCCATCTTTTTGGTTTTTATTTAGTATTAAACTACTTATCCGCTCCACGTCGTACGGTTCAAAAGATGTAGTTTTACTTAATAACATTTTGATGAGGTTAATAATAACATCAACAACTTGCTCATTCTTGTTCTGTTCCAGTTTCATATCGGATTCCTTAGACAAAGCACTCCCATTTGCCAAAGATGGGGGTTGAAACTCCCTAAGAAGGGCGTTATGAGCTGCTCTGTCATAACCTTGTGCTGACTTAGGAGGAGCGCGGGGTTTAAGAAATACTGTCTTTTTATATGATGAAGAAGTTGGGGGTACAGGTTCTGAACTGAAGTATGAATTATTATTGGCATGAGAATCATGAGATGAAACAGTAGTGAGAACATTAGCATAGGATTTTGAGGTGGCTGGGTGTATTTTACTTGCTTCTGCATATGAAACACAGGAATGAGCCATAGTGTGTTTAATGTTTTTTTGCCTCTGAAACTCAGGGCAAGTCTTGTTTGTAGCATAGTGAAATCCAGAACAATTAACACAAGATGCAGAATCCTCTTCTACTAAACAAGTTTCACCTAAGTGATTTTGTCCACATTTATAGCATCTAGGGGCAGCTGATCTGCATTGATTTTTAGTGTGGCCATAACGGCAACAGCGGAAACATTGTATGGTGGGATACACATAAGTCTCAACAGGTAGTGCATTATAGCATACATAAATTCTTTTAGGAAGAGCTTGACCATCAAATGTTATTACAACAGTTTGAGATGGTTTCCATGTATATGACCCATTCACTTGAACTTTATAATTTAGGCGTCTAACTTTCAATATTTCACCAGTACCTATGGGAGTTGATATATTTTCTTTAACTTCTTCCACACTCCATTCAGAAGGGATACCCCGGACCAAGCCCATACGAGTGACATTAAAAGTGGGTAGAAATGCTTTAAATTTGTTCAGAGGCAATAAATTGCTATTAATAAATACGTTAGCAGCCATAGGGTTTGTAAAAGCTACAACACACTTATTCCTACCAATTCTCTTGACACTGCCAGGAACAATATTCTGAAATTTGTTATTTTTAAGGAAATTTCCAAATGCAATAGGGTGAAGAATGGTACCACTGTTTTCAGTACTGGTAATGCGCTGAACATGAACTATGTATGGCCCTGAATCAGAGGCCTGGTACTCCTTCCTACCTACACCAACTGGTTGGATTGTTTGTACTGCAGTTGGATCCAACTGCAAAGTTTGGGAAGCAGAAATTTCAGAGGGTTGAGAATGTGGAGCTGATGTATTGTTATTTATTATGAAGTCGGATTTTAAATTAACTTCTGTGCTGGGAATACATGTACAGTCAATGTGAGAAGAGGTTCCCTCAGGAACCACTCCCTGTCTACTCCGTTTGGTTTTATTACAATGCTTACATACTGTTTTATGCTTATGTGAACGCCTCTTACGAGAAGCACTAACTTTTCCGGAGCTCGACGCATCAGTTTCCCTTCCACTTGCTGTGGCTACAGACCCATCAGTGTCCATACCACCCATATCTAAATTAGTTGATATGGTAACATAATTACTTACAGGGGGACTTAAGTCAGGGCCTAAATCCCCCACATCTGCTATAGGCGGGTCGTTCATACGACCCGGGAATAGTCTTGGACTATGCTACAAATATATACAAAAACTTACCAAAAATCAGGAAAAAATTACACAAAATTAATATTATATACACTAAAAAGAAAATATATTTACATAAGAACCTCAACTGAACCAATTATTTGCTTAAAATTTAAATAGAAAAAATTGCTGAGAAAAAATACACCCGGTCTAACCGAAATTTCCCGCGCTTTTCCGTCGCCAATGTTATGTTTCAATAAAACTATTTCAATTATGCATCGTATACCTCTCTCATCGTATTACTCTTGTCAAAAACAAAAACTCTCTTTTTCTGGCGGGACTCGGTGTTGCCATCTATGTACCACATTAGTTGTTTTTTTTTTTTTTAATTTATTTCATGACCATGGATACAAGTCCTTCAGTCGAAAGATTAAAAACTATTACAAAAATTATATGGCTAGTTGAATAATGGCTACAAATCTATGTAAACAAAAACAAAGATCATTCCTACATACACTAGAATACTACCTTTATATAATAGAATTATTGAAACTTATGACTAATTGAATTAAGTATATACATTTATACATTCCTTATTTCATGACGTTATATTTTTTCAACAGTATTTAAAATAAACTTAAAGATAGGGATAAAATAGGCTTTCATTGATAATAAATCTTGGACACGGCGGGGAAAACTACAGTTTTGTTTTGGTGCAATTTCACAAATGTCACTAGTAGAGATGAGATATACCTGCCATTCTCCATACCCGGCCTTTAAGGTATGGGTATCACTAAATACCTGGTACAAATACCACGTATCAAAATACTTCTAAGTATTTGGGTGTGGTAGGATTTCGATAAGTAAACGTATGCGATAAGTATGGTATGCCTCCAATATAATGTAGGTACTACGTTTCAAGTACCTATACGTAATTATGCATTATGAGATATGAAATCTTTCCTTCCTACTTTACCAGGCTTAGGACTGTCGGCTAAGAGTATGACGATGGTTATTAATGAATTCTAGTTATTTCTATATAAATTAATGCAAAATAATATTAATTATATTTAAACTGAATAACTAGCCGGCGTAGTTAAAAGATTTCAAATCAATTTATTTACAATCGTAACTTTAATTTGCAATATTTTTTTTAGTTTTGTCAGGTTTAACGAAATCGCAATCACAACTGACGCAAAAAATCAAAACATTGTCGACCTAAGAAGTACCACTAGACAACGTAAACATTCAAACACGTAATAATATTCCCTAACATAAACAAACTAATGAACTCTTTCACGTCGTGACAAAAAATGTAATTATGCTATTATGTTCCTTATGCACGTAAAAATAAGTACCCATTTTGTCTGACTAAATTAAATCAACTGAATGTTCATAAAGCACGAATGACGTTTCGGGTCCCTTCGTAAGCTGTCGGGTAGCTTCGGGTTGCTTCGGCGTACCGAAGTACCGATAAAACTGGGCGCTACCTTGTGGTAGCGGTTCGTATCGTACTATGCGTCTGACGTCATACCTTCAAGATATTTACCCAGTATTTCGGTCCGTACCCGGTCTATGTACTGGGAAGCACATACTTGGTATATATTATACCAGTATATACGTCTCATCTCTAGTCACTAGCAAGTAGTAGTCGTTGCACGTTAAACGTCTCACATTCAAAAATTATGTGGTGTATGTCAGCATTTGGTTTGCTACAATAGCTACATATATTTTCGCTAACGATTCCAAGTCTTTGAAGATGGGCTGGAACCAGACAGTGACCATACCGTAAACGATTGATAACTGATATGAATTTTCTATCGTAACATCCGGATTCATGAAACCAAGGTTTCGTTGGTAAGTCTTGCTGTATTTCTGCATACCACTTTCCTTTAGTCTGTATCGTAATGTCCCAATATTCCTTCCACATCTTCCTTGAGTTAGACTTAAACTGGTGGTAATAATCGGTGAATGGAACTTTCAAAATACCCGAGTGATCCTCGTCGTGACCCTGATGTGTCGCGAAATCTACAGTCTCATTGCCGTATATGCCACTGTGCGAGGGTACCCATACAAATTCTACATGTTTGGTTTGTTTTATAAATAGTAACATTTCTTTAATTTTATATACAAGATAATTGAGCTTGTATGCAAAATTCTTATTACATAATGTTGATAAAACACTTTTAGAATCGCTAACTATTAGTATATTTACACTATTTACAAAACTGTTTACAAATGTTAAAGCAGTTAATATGGCATAGGTCTCTGCAGTAAAGATACTACAATTATTACTTATCTTAAAGCATTTAGTTATTTTTTGTTGTGGATCATAATAAGCTGCTGTAACACTGTCCACAGTCTTAGAGCCATCTGTATAAATAACATAAAAATCTAATTTATTACTTAAAAATTCGAAAAAATCAAATTTATTTCTAATGGAATCTAAATTACAGTTAATTTCCAAATTAACTAAACAGTTGTATGGGCACTTATATATGGGCCACTTACTATTTACATAAATATCTTGTGTATAGTTTTTAACATATGTTAATATGGTTGAAATTTCAGGTACAGCTCCAGAAACTAGTGTTAACTGTAATATTGGTAGATACAACTAACTGAGAAACCTCTACCACAGGATAAAAAATATTGCTTAGAACTATGGTATTATTGGAAGCAATCTCCTTCAGACAAAATCTCTCAGCCAGCTGTAAACGTCGCAGTGTTAATGGAGGTATGCAGTTTTCAACTTCCATAGAGTTTATGGGAGTGGAACACATAGCACCACTAATTATTCTCAAGCCCATGTTTTGTATTACATCAAGTTTTCTTAGTAATGTAACATTAGCATTCATATAAGCTAAACTACTGTAGTCAAAGTGACTTCTCACTATGCTCTTATATAACATGTGCAGTGTTTTGGGATCAGAACCCCAAAAAATCCCTGCTAAGCATCTCAAAACATTAATACTTTTCATAGCTTTATGGCAAATATGGTTTACATGCTTATCAAACTTCAGTTTGTCATCTATTATGATACCAAGAAACTTATGCTGATGAACAACAGGAATTGTATCACCGTTGTAAACAATTTTCACAGTTGACTGTACAGTTGTATCTTTACTAATTACTAATACTGAACTTTTCTCAGAACTAATTTCTAATTTTAAAATATTATTGTAATAATTGTGTAATTGCTGCAATGCAGTATTTATATTATTAACAGCCACATTAAGATTTTGATTTTCACTGTACAACAACAAGTCATCGGCAAATTGTAAGATCTTGATATGTGAAGTATCCACATAATCAAGGATTTGAGATGTGTACAAATTGTACAGCAGAGGTGATAAAGTTGCTCCCTGCATTGTTCCTTTATTAACTTGTCTTGGTCCATGTAATTTATTGTTATATTTAACATATAAAGTCCTATTGCACAAAAAGTTTAGTACCCATTTTAATGTTTTAATTGGCAAACCTAAATTGTGTAAAGTATGAATGAGACATTCAATATTCACATTATCAAAAGCACCTTTCACATCTAAAAATACACAAATAAAGTTAGAGTGACTAAGTTTTGCTTTTTTCAAATCTGATATAAGTGACACAAAACTTTCAGAGCTACTTCTCCCTTTTCTAAAGCCAAATTGTATGTCAGGTATCTTATTATGTGTTTCAACAAAGTAATCTAAGCGTAACTTAAGCATATTTTCAAAGAGTTTACCCAAACAGGAGGATAGAGAGATCGGTCTATATGATGATGGAGTATTTTTAGGCTTATTTGGTTTTAAAATGGGTATGACACATTGGGTTTTCCAAGATTCTGGTATAACTGAAATATTCCAAAGTTTGTTATAAATATTTAAAAGCATTTTCTGGGCATTGGGATGTAAATTCTTAATTAATTTATATGGGATATTGTCCAGTCCTGGTGCTGTATCTTTCCTACTCTTAAGTGAGATACAAAGCTCATTAAATGTAAAAGGCACATTAAGAAAATTGTCGGAATCATCTAACCTACCTATAATATCATTTAAACGAACTTCATCTACTCCAGATGAATCTGCTAATTTGTCTAGGAAACTTGGTACCCACTCATCATTTAAATATCTGTTCTGAGAACTACTTATTCTTTTAAATCTTTTAATATAACTCCATATCCTGGATATGGGAGTCTTCCTATTAAAACTAGTGCACAGTACATGCCAAGAGTTAGTTCTTTCTTCTTTTAAAGTTCTTTTCTTTTTTGCATTCAGTTTTTTGTAATTAATAAAGTTAGGAATAGTTGGTGAATCTTTATAAACCTTAAGAGCTTCCCTAGACTTTTGAACAGCATCCTCACATCTTTTGTTCCACCAAGGTGCTGGTTTTCTTAGTATTTTTGGTGATTGATTCGAGTTCTGTTTTGGAGTAGTCTCATTTCTGATATGTTCCAAAATATTTACAAAACTATGATATAATGCAAGAGGTTGTATATTATCCGTATCTAAATGAGAGAAACTATTTTCAGATAATGTGTTAAATCTAAACCAGTCTGTTTTATTATAAATATATTTATCTTCCACAGGACCAACTTCATACATTGATGGCTTTACATTGATGTCTACCAGAGTTGGATAATGATAACTGCCCATTGGATCGTCATGGACATGCCATTCACAAAGAGCAGCTATTGTGGGACTGACCAAGGCTAAATCTATTGCAGATGCATTCCTGTTTGGGTATTGAATAGTAGTCACGCTTCCATCATTTAAAACACATAAATCAATTTCATCTATAAGTTTATATAAACTGTTACCCCTACTATTACTTGTGTGACAACCAAACAACATATGATGAGCATTAAAGTCTCCCATGATGAGACATGGCCTAGGTATTTCCAGCAATACCTTTTTCATTTTGCTGATATCAAATCTAGTACTGTTGGGAGGGCAATATACACATAGAATATGTAATTTACCTGAAGATGTTTCGATTGATATACAGACATTTTGAATAGATTCATAAAAATGAGTATTTATAACATGATATTTTATACATTGTTTAATTATTAATATACCAACTCCATTGTGCGCATTTATTGAATTTTTAAAAATAAAATTATATGACAAAAAACCGGGAGTTTTACTGCTACTTTTTAGCCAAGTCTCATTCAATAGGCATATATCAATATTTTGTTCAGTGAGGAATTTATTTAATAAAGGTTTTTTGCTCTGTAAGCTTTGTATGTTAAACTGTGCTATACGTACATATGTATCCATGCAATCAAATTAAATTTGACAATAAAATCTCTTTAATTCTTTTATTTGTTACAGGTATATTATCTCTATTATTACCAAGATCTATTAAAGATTTAATCAGAGCATTAATTATAATTTCATTGCCCACAATTTGTTCAGTATCTAATACATTGAGAGCTCTATTTGTACTATCATTGGTTTTTAAAACCTTGGGCTTTTTTAAGGTGGGAAATTGTATGGGGTTTGAAATTGTAGGTGGTGGCATACTCACAGTGGTGGCATATGATCGGTTCAGACTGACATGTTTATTCTTTTTTTCTTGCAATTTCTTTATTTTCACAGGACAGTCCTTCGATATAGCCAGATGGTTTCCACTGCAGTTAATGCAGACAATTTCTGACACATCGCATTCCTTGTAAGAATGACAACCTGCACATGATGAGCACATCTGCTCTCCTCTGCAAGCCTTTGCTGAATGGTTGAACTTAAGGCATTTGTAACATTGTACTAGAGGTGGGATATAACTGTGTACAGGGTATCTAAATAATTGTATGTAGACATACATTGGTAATGTAGTTGCTGCAAATGTTACTGCTATGGTGCCTAATGGAGTCAGTTTCCCGTCAACTTTTCTCATAAAACGTTTCACAGAAACTACTTCAGAGTCACATGTAATGTTTTTGTATAACTCTTCATTAGACATTGATGTGGGGACATGCCTAATTACACCTATTATTTCAGTCATATATGCAGGGATAAAAGCCTTAAGTTTATATTTACTCAGGAAACTGTCCATATTGAGGAAATTATTTGCTGGAGCAGGCTTTTTAAAAGTTACTCCCACTTTATATGCATTAACCCTATGAACACTCACAATGCCCTTAACATTTTCATTGAAAAGATTTGTTAATAGAATTGGGTTTTTATTGCCTACTTTTTCTTGTTCTATGGATTCCACATAAACTACACAATCACCACTATGATTTGTGGGAAAAAGTCTTCTGTATAATGGTTTTTTATAAAGTTTATATAGTTCTGTGGAGCTAGGTCCTAGCTTCCTTTTTTTTCCATGTTCGACGGGGTCCTCCCCGTCGCTAGTAACACTCATATTGTATTTACACTATTTCTATTAAGAAATTAAATATTTACACTAAAGTTTTATTATATTTACAACAAAAAACTCAAATTGAAATTTTCAATGAATTTGAAAAGACCGCCTTGTTTGACTTCCCGCCAAAAAGTCCCACATTAGTTGGCGGGACTAGTGTTGCCATCAATATACCACATAGTTTTCGCAAAAGCGAGTAGTTATAGCCATTCTGCCGCGATTCGAGTTTTGGCTGCGTAGAAGTGAATGCGTCTCCTACTGGCTTACAAAGGTATTCACTGGGCACGGTTGTTTCGGTGAGTACCTGAATAGGATCGGATGCGAGGCCACGTTGAATTGCCATCACTGCAGCAGTGCTCTAAACACTCCCCAACACACGCTTGGCGAGTGCCCTTCATGGGAGTCCGAGCGGCGAATCCTGGTTAATGAAGTCGGCTAGGATCTCTCTCTGCCAGCAGTAGTGTCGGCTATATTGGCAGAGTCGACAAAATAAATGATATTTATTTTGTAAATAGATCTTATAGAGACACTTTTACAAGTTAATATTTAACATTTTTTTAAGCTAGATGGCTCCGGCATTTCCTAACTGACGACTTCTGAGAAGAAACGCCGAAACAAACTCAGAGAATCATAGTCTCTTTTAAAGTCCAGACATAGTAGGTATAATAACAAATATGTGTCTTACAATGTAGGGCAAAGTCTGAAATGGCCTTTTGAAGAAAGAGCCATAGCGGCTTTGAGTAGACCAGCCCCAACCGACGGCTCGCATGCATTAGTAATTGTGTAGCTCAACCATAATTTAGGGAGCTCAACAACCCGTCACACGACGATACCAGATCAGAGGAACATTTACGTAGGCCACTAAAAAGGCTCAAAGCCGCCAGACTGTTCAGAGCTGAGTATGTATATTTAGCCTACAGAGTACTCACATTTACATTTTATTGAGTTAAAAGTTATTAAATAATAAGAAAAATATAATCACAATAACCATTACAGTAATGTCTGTTAATATCAAATTAATATAAATCATTGTTATGTCCGACTTAATAAAGGGCAGTAGCTTCCTTCTGCGTGACTATTATGGTCCAGAAGGAGGTCGCTGAGCGGGCTGATCCCGCTCGAAGGAGAAGACGCCGAGGTGGCATCTGCATCGGGATTTAGCCCGTCACGGCTACATACGTGTCGTAATACAGACACCGTACGGAAGGCCTCTGGGCTCGTGGGTGCATAGAGTGGGGGCACAGCGATTCCACCAAGCGACCTCAGGGATGACGGCAGCATGTGGTGGTCGCGTGCCGCCGGGTGCACCACACAGAGATGGGATAGGGAAGAGGCCTTCTCTGTGATGGGCCTTGATAGGCATGACACAATGACACAGGAAGGACTCTGGAACAATACCTATTTGGTTTCCAGAGCCGCCAATATTGTGCTGAAGATGGCCACGGGGGGGAGGGGGCTGGGGTTAATGGGGTAAAAATTTCATGAAATCGGGGTTTGAGCAGTCAGACCTCAATTAGGTATTGGACTGTGTTATTAGAAAATTTGTGCCCGATAATGGTATAATTACACTTTAAAGATACATGAAAACTGAAAGTTACGAGATTGTCATTCAAGGGGAACGCACACCATATTTCTATAATTTATTTTATAAGCCGATTCTTATGATAAATAAAAAAAGTGTTCATTTTATATGATTTCCAATATCATGCATGAATCATATTCAGAAATTATTATGATTTTATTTTAGTCCCACATAATTCAAAGGACACACAATAATGGATAAAAATGGGAGTAACGAACTAGGGTTTTTTTACCATAACGGTGAGAGGTCCAGCGAATATTGAAACACGAGCATGAGCGTGAGTGTGTGATGGCAAGTGCGGTTTTAAGTCGACAGTTAGGAAATGCGGGTACCATTGAGCATAAAAAAATCGAAACATTGTATGTCTTTAAAAGATCTATTTAGAGAA
Organism: Acronicta alni; assembly: GCA_964056405.1. NCBI lineage: Eukaryota > Metazoa > Arthropoda > Insecta > Lepidoptera > Noctuidae > Acronicta > Acronicta alni. Next base: position 7,164,844 of record OZ043913.1, read on the forward strand.
CTAATTTCATAATTTCAGTCGGTTGGAGCACGTTGGAGTCCCCTGCCACTTCCCACGTACCTCACTCTAAAAAGGTTAGGTAGGTAGTCTGAGGACGATATTATTCAGCGTGAGGTGTCGCATAACTATATCGATAGACAAGTAGATATGTAACTTATATGAATATTTTATGTGTATGCAATCTAATTTCAGGGGAACGTAAAATTTTTATTGCTAAATGTAAGTAGATAAATATACCTAAAATGTTGAAAAATGTTTAGTATTTTATTAAAACTTACGTTCAGAAAATGTTTTTATATCTTATTTTCTTGTGCTGTGTTATACAGCCTTTATTCCAGTACGTATAATGAAATATTAAGCGTATAATTTTTTCACTTGTTTTCGTTCTAACATATAATATTTATAATCTTAAGATTTTTTCAGTCATTACGGTGTTTTTGGTAAAAGAGAATCGCTACAACGTTTTATAGTAGAAGAAGGAGCTAAACCGTATGTATTATTTTCGGTTTATTCATTTTGTCCCCCGATTTTAATAAAAATTAAAGCTTAGAATTTTAGTGGGTGAATAGCTACAAAAAAGAATACCTTTTAGTACCGTGGGGCGAAGTACGGCGGATTTTTCTTGTCAAGGTCTTTGTACTACTAGGGTTACGAATGAATAAAACAAAATAATCACCGTCCTATTTTATTTAATGAATTACCCAATAAAATGAATTTTAAATTACAGCACAAACTATTACTTTCTACATACTACGTCTTTCTTTAAATACCTATACGAGCATTATAATATACCTACTTCACTTTATTTTTTCAACACACTTTATGTTGTATCCGTCAACCCTGCATGAAATACCTTTTACATATTAAGAACGACCAACTTATTTTAAAGAACTACTTAATATTTTTACTTTTTAGAGCTATCTTCGGTTCATATAGTTACGATCCAGTTAAGCAAGTGTTTGTGCCACCGCCTCCGGACAACGAAACTGTTCATCCTGGTGATACTCCTGCTACAGTTAGTAAAATACCAGACCAGATAGTCAACGGCTCATATGTGCACTCGACGGCTGTGGGCGATATTACTCCGGATACGGAACATACTACACATCATGGGGATCACAGTACGACTCATCACGGGGAACATGCTACTAATCACACTACCCCTGTGTTTAGGAAACATGTAACGTCACAACCACCCAAAAATTCAGCTTGGTGGACACGACAAAAATTACCTATAAAGAATACAAGTTCTAATTTACACAAGTTAAACAACATATTGTAAAGAGAAAACCAATTTGTTTTATTATTGTCCACCTATTCACTCGAACGTACGTGGAAACAAGCATTATTATTGAAGTAAATAATTGTTTATATACAACGCAATTATGTCCAGGGGTTAGCACGTGTCGTGCAGGCATTTCATCGGCGCATTATCTCGTGTAAGCTAAATTCTTGGCACGAGATACGCCACGATATAATTATTTTGTGGCACGCTGGTTTGGTTACTGGACGACCTAACTAATTCGCAAAGGGTACCTCGGCAAGTTATTTAGAAACTAATGTATTCAAAATAACATTGAAATTAATTATACACTACCGAAATTAATTATTTTCAAATGAAAACATTTGTAAATATAACAACTGTGTAGGTGATGAGTTATAGTGAAACATGTTGGCTGCTAACCACTTTGTCCTTATGGCCTTAAATATAAAAATAAAGTAACTCTCTCTCGATCTTCTTAATCGTAACAAGATAACATAATATGTAGGTACTTTGTATTACAAACATACTTACAAAACATTATTATGCTTTTTTTAGTTGGTTATGTATTGTATGAACATTCTTACATTATGTTTTGGTATTTATACTTATGTTAAATGCAAAAACAATTTGGTAATGAAATAAATTATTTGTATAATAATATGCAAATAAAAGATTGGTGTTGTTGATTGATCTGTAAGTACAATTTTAATAATTTTTCGTTGGATTCTAATGAAACTATTTATAGGATGCCTAATCATAAATGGCAGTTTTTAGAGATTTTGTCTGTCTCTCTGAAAGTCTCAGTGAAGTCTATAGCTATATAATAATATAAATATAAATTAAATTGTAAGGCCTATAACCAGAATGTTAGTCTTCGTGTACTTATGTAGGTACTATTGAAATATGTTGCAACATTTAATATTTGTGGGATTGGGAATAACACCGTGGAACACAGTTAGTCATACATAATATCATTAATCAGCATTACTCAATCCACATTAAGTAATTAAAAAATAATATTTTAATAATAACGATGTCGTTGACACACGACAACCCGTCAAGCTATATAGCTGCACTACAAAAATCACCGCTATTGTGATGGAATACGGGCGGTCCAAAAGGCAAAACTGTATATCTTAAATGTGGCATAATATACATATACTTTAAATGAATAACAAAACAATATAATAAAAAATATTTAGGAAACGCTATACTTACTATCTAACGATAGGTCTATTGTGACATGGTAACAGCATAATAATACAATAACGATTTTATTCCAATTCTTTCAGACAGGAAATAAAAGACTCCTGGTTCACAAATACTGTTCAAAGTTGGTCATATTGGTAACGATTTCTTATTACATAGAAGAGTACCTACAATACAATTAATATGGTCTCATGTAAATGTAAGACCATCATTATGATCATAAACTCCAACACTCGAGGTTTTATATGACCATAAACTCCAACACTTGAGGTTTGATTTTTCTGTAAAAGTTAAATTTATAAACATGTTCATTTATACTATAATTCAAGTATTATTCTATTAATATTACTAACTGAGCACAATACGAGGCTTATACTGGGTGACTGGTTGAAGGGGTATAGGTATTGTCTCATTTTCCGAGACATAATATCTATATGTAATCCAAATCCCAACTAATATTATAAATGGTAACTCTGTCTGTCTTTTATGCTTTCACGCCTAACCTTTTTGTCTCAAAAAGCACTTTGATATCCAAGTGAAACCGCGGGCAACAGGTAGTTAACTATAAAAGAAAATATTCATAAAATACGGTTAAGACTTTTTGTTATTGTACGGAATATCGTCATGAATCATTCCACCACCTGGGGAGGCGGTAGGGTATGTCGGACTAGTTCCAACTAAAAACAGCACTTGCCTTCACTTGCCCTAGTCATGGCCATGGGAATGCTTTACCGACTCGCCAATCGGCTGACCACGTTGCTTTCTAATTAAGTAAATACTTTTTCTCGAATTTCCTAAGCCTGTAGACAAGTTGTCACTTTAGATTATAGGAATTATGCACTAGACTAAGTCCTTCCTTCAACCAGTCACACAGTATGTCCTATCCTAATCCTACTTTCTACCATAACCTTGATAAATATAATGTTACTACCCCTTTGTACTTCACTAACTATTCCTTTAATTTGTCTGCCCCTGCTACTTCTATATCTTTACGGTACAATTACTTATGGTCCTAATCTTTTCCCAACCATGTTTTGTAACTAACTTGGTTGATTACTAAATTATAGATATGGTTAAATCAATATTTGACATGACAACAAACTTCGACAACCAGATTTTTGAACCAGAGGCACCGCAAGTGGGCTACGGACATTATCCAAATAGAAAAAAAAGACAAATCTGAATGACATGTTATGATCAGGTAACATTATGGAAAATTGATTGAGTGTTGAATTACAATAAGCATAAAATGCATTTACTAAAAATATATGTATTATTAGTATTGTATACATAAAGTGGATTCTACACAACATGTATGAAATAGCCTACAGTTAGTTTTTATACTTCTACATTATAAAGTATGTTCCAAATACTGATGATAATGATGACCACTTAATAAGCCTAAAAATAATGATTATGACTCATACAATACGAAGACTATCGGTTATGCAAATCTGTTTATGAGTCTGACTCAGAGGATATAAAAATATGTAGGAATGTGCTTGGCAGCAATTTATGTAGATATTGTAAAACTTAATCTTGAAAAATATAATTCTTATATAAAATCAGCAGTGTAAATTGCAATAGTAGTTTTCAGAGCATATACAATTCTGTGGCCTGGTGCAAAAAGGGCCAAAATCCATTTTTGTAAGAATCACTTTTTGTTTAATGGAGTGAAAACGAGAACGATCAAAGTTAACTTAAGCCCATTTTGTATTAAAATGTTAGCCCTAACTGCACAGTTTATAATAAAGCTAAATTTCTGGACTGCCTGCCACCTTCTAGCAGTCCGTTTGTTCATTGCTATAATGTTATTTACGGGAAATAGAATTTTTAGACTTTGGCCGTTTTAGCATCAGGCCACAGAATTGTACCCTATAACATCAACAATATGTACATTATGTGCAACAATATAAAATCAATATCTACTTTTCTATATCATATTTTAATCACTGATAATTCATTGACTATGCTTGACTAATGGAATAACATAATTAAAACTATGAATAAAAGGCTTCATTAAAGCTTCGCTGCAGGTCTACACTCTTATATAAGTATAATTATTTATTATATTTTGTATACTAAAACTTACTACCACAGTGCTGAAAATTTCAATATCTTTGTTTCATTTACTATTGATAATATTGTTGATTATATGTCCAGCTCCAAAAACTAAAGATAAAAATGCGATGAAAATAATTGTTCGAAAATACCTGCAACAAAAAATAATTCTAAACATTCTACAATTACCAAAAATGTTAGATAATAAATGTTAAATCTAAAAATATTATGGAGTAATAAGTTGAAATTTCTGTGTGAAAACTTTTATGCTTAGTGAAAACGAATAAATATCTGCTTAGAATGATTTCCTAAAGTATTTATATTATCACGTTATTATAATTATTAATAACTATAAGTTAATTATGGCTATTTAATGTTAAATCACACAGTTTTTCATAGTACCACATTTCAATGTAGTTGTATATTTTATATCAAGATGTTCAGAATCAGATTACAAACAGCTGAAAAAGGGTTTCATATTGAGGAGATCATGAAAGTTTACATACTGCAGGAAGCGAAAGCAGCCTCGAGCCAAGATTGGATTACTCGAGAGAGACGCAGGCGAGATTAGTCATTTGAGATCAACAAATTCACTGAACCTACTTTTTAAAATAATGCATTATTTTTTACAAAAAAATGCTTTATCTAAACTAAAATGAAAAATTTTTAGGGTCTTTGTGAATAATACTTAAGTATATTTTGTAAATAAAACAACATAAATCTTGAATTCAAATGTTTTATGCATTTTTTTTAATAATTAGGATGTTGAAAGTTACTTTAATGTTCAGACTGATTATGGTTTCTGATAAAAAATACATTGATTTAATTAACCACATTTATAACAAAAATCACAATAACTTTCTCCTCTGATTGTACCCTCACTGGCCCTAACTGTATTAGGTCTCATCCTTATTAATGCAGAAGTTAAAACCCGATGAATTGAGAAATTAAATAAAATGTCCTATAAAATGAAAGTATCTATAACTCACCAAGTAAATTTAGATCTTCTCAGTAATCTCATAATGCATTCTGTTTGGTGTTTAGTGTTGGCCAAGCTTCCTGAGTTGTCTATCACAAAATGAGACTTTGCCATTTTATCTTCAAGCGGCATTTGACAACTAATTCGTTTCTTAGCAACTGTTTCTGAAAAATCATTACGTAGGCACAGCCTGTCTAGTTGTTGATGATCTTCACTGAAAAAAGTATTTTGCTTAATTAAAACCAAATACAGCATGTATCAATAACCCTGTCCTATCCATAAGGGTCTTATTAGGTATTGTATTGCATACACATACAGTAAATGTTAAATAGATACAAGATTTTTATTCCACAATATATTTAAATTATATTTTAAATTCCTGATCTGAATTCCTGACAGAGTTCAATGACTTTGATAGATCAAACTAGTGTAGACACTAGTATCAAAGATCCAGTCCACAATCCTTTAAAATAACATCCCTTACCTCACCTGTATTCCCAAAAGGGTTAGGCATTGGTGTACTGCTGTACACCCACAGTTCACTGATATGTTTAAGACCCATGTAATAGGGGGCAAGCCTATTGCCATTTCCAATCACAAATTCAAACTGCAGTGCTACTGAGAATTTCATAGAAAAACCCAATAACACATAGCGCAACTTGGGAATCAAACCCAAGACCTCTATGTCACAGTCACACTTACAAACACTACACTAATGATGTAGTTTCCGACATCATCAATCCATTAAAAATAATAATGTAATAAAGAAATTCTCACCAAACAACTGTAATAATTTTATGCATAAAGGTCAACATCTTTCCAGTTTCAAATAACAATGGCACTTCCATGACTATGTAGCTATGACCAGAGAAGAAATAAGATATAGCCATTCCAATCATCGCACTTTGTATTCTAGGATGGGTGATGGCATTTAATTTGCGTCTCTTCTCAATGTCATCAAACACAATTTCACCTAGACGCACCCTGTTTACTCTTCCATCAGGTAGCAGCACTTCGCCTCCAAAATATTGCCTTAACTCTTCCCAGGCCTGTGTGTGTGGCTCCAGCACTGTAAACAAAGCCCAGACATCGTCACTAACAGCTAAGATAACTCTCTGACCCATAACTTCTGCTCTTGACACACGCTAACAAGATCATTCTATAAAAATATTATGTAATTGAAAATCGCTAGGTATTATGGTACTTGCTGTATGGTAATCAAACAGTAGATCATTAAGAATTTGCGATCGCAAAAGCCAGTATAGGTAACTTCGCTCATTAGCTGATTGAAAAATAAAAACGTTAATTGCAATAAAAGTAGTACCTGCATGCACTCATAAAATGAAATGTTAATTACCTTTTCTAGCGACTTCATCTGCGTCAATCACTGCTATACCATTCTCACGAAATATTGAAAGTACTGTACTTTTTCCAGTCGCAAGTCCTCCAGTAAGACCCACTATAAACATTGTTCAATTGTTAAACTGCACCATTTACACAAGGTAAAAATTTATACTTCAACACCAACTGTGAATAATTTAATGTTTTCGACAATATTTTAAGATACAAAATATTTTAACTGTGCAAACATGAGTATATTTAGGAAACCATGCAGGTTGTTAAATTAACAGAAAGAGATCAGTCATAATAAACGACACAAATTATTTTCTTTTCTTTGTGGATATTTATAATAAGAACTCAAGTCAAGAGCCGTGCCTGCCCGTTTGCTTGCGGCATAACCAGACAGTAGACACTACCAGACTGACTGACGTCTGACATACAGTCTGACTGTCAAATCAAAGTGTCAAAGAATTTTATTTTTTTTACGTGTGTAAAAAAAATAAAATTCTTTGACACACGATACACATGGGTATGAGTTTGACAATAAAAAACAGTATAATATTCTCTGTAAATTATTGAGGTGCTGGTTTCGGGCTTAATGGACAGACAACATTAATATTCTAATAAAATTATACCTTTATCTTGTAATAAATATAAATTTAATGAAAGCATTTTATTTTATCATGAGGAGGTTTGGAAAAAAGGAAAGGAGGTGACGCACATTGACTGGGAATTGGATATTTAATTTTGAAGAAAGTTGTTCTAACGGAAAAGCTCTATTTAATGGACAGTTGAGGAAAATGTGGTCCAGAGTACCGGACTCTGATTATGGTAAAAACACTGGGGTGCAGCAATGTCCAAGGTGGATTCTGCAAATAACAGATGTTATTATTTTAGGAACCTTTTTAAATTTGTAAATGCAAGGTTTAGCTGGAATGTCGGATTGAATCGAAGCGTAGAGGGCGCCCTTTGACTTATTCGAGTCAGTCCAGGAAGCTTCCCAGGATTTATGTAAATTAATTTTACAGGAGTGGAGCAAGTCATATACTTGGATGGAATAATGTTTAAGGTCAGCCAAATTACTGGTAACCGCAGCTTTGGCAGAGGTGTCCGCGCATTCTTTGCGTCTAAGATCTGCATAACCAGCGTAACCAGGGACCCTTATTAGAACGACCTCAATTCCCTTTTTAGAGGTGTCAAAGAGTTTAACACTGAGACTGACTGACACTGCTGATACCAGCTGACACAGTCAGTCGTGCGTCAACGTAGACAGAGAATCTCTGTCTACGTGCGTCAGTGAATGCGTGTTGTCTGTCTGTCACTAAAAACGAGCAGAATGAAGGAGACATCTAAAAGGAGAACTCCTTTGCATTAGACAGAGACGAACGTCTCTGTCTAATAGGGTATCCAAATCATAGATTTTCTTAAACCAACTGCATCTTATTGATGTAGGTATTGATGATGATACGATAAAGAAAATAGTATGATGAAATTACTCGTACCTAAACGAAAATTGAATATGCGACCTACTCTGAAATTTCCAAAAAGAGTAAGTTCTAGAAACGGACTGCATGAATTTGTGGTTGCTGAAGGTTGCATGGGGGAGCTTTACAATTTGGCTTACTGAATTTAAGTTTGAGTTGTGGGGGAGGACAGGAGGGCCAAAGGACTGCATGAATTTGAGGTTCCAATGATACTCGCTACCCATGGAGTTATTTTTGAGAAAATTGCATTTCTAATTAAGTACAAACCCAACCTAAACAAAATTTTATAAATTTTTCTCCAAAAAGATTTTTCATTTGCAGTTTAGATTTGCAACTGCTCCGGCGCTGCGGGATGGTTAGCCTCTACCCCCTTGCGTAACAAAGTGCAAGCATCAATACTCGCCTTCAGAGCTTGTTGGACCAGCCTCAGCCGTTGCAGCTCGTATAGTGCCTGCGCCTTGTTACAGCTAGCGGAGGATTCTCTCCATAAGCGACTGCGGCTCTATAAAAACAATCTTAGGGTAGGCTACTATGGACAACTTGGGATCGGCCGATTTGATTACCTACGTTACATTTATTGAACTTAATCTATTCTATTTAGATTTAGCCGGTTTCGTTTTGCTAGCGAAACTAGGAAAAGTAATTCCGTCACACGTATTTATTAACACATCTATATAAACTATAATTCTGCGAGAAAAAAATGTTTCGTTGCATAGGGAAAATCAAACCCTACATAATCAAACCTTCAGAAACCAGAAATTCGTTAAGCCACACTCTAAATCCCAGTCGATTTCATTATTATGTAGGTACTAATTTTCCCTATCGAACGAATCTTGTTCGTATTTCTGCTTAGAAAAGTGATATTCTAAAAAGCCTTATTGCAATGGCATACGGTATAATATTGTATGTTTTAAAATATATAGTACGCAATCCTGTTAAGGTAATACATTTTAAGCACTGCACCTCATGCACCATGCACCAAGTCAGCACCACCGATTTATATTTGCAATTTCAAAACGGTCACGCAGTAAAAAACTTGATTATGCCCAATAATAATAAAAACGCAACTTAAGGTGAGTATAGACTAGAGCATTTACTTGTAATAGAACAACCTAATAATATGTTCTACTGTATCACCCTTCAGAAACCAGACGTCGAGCACATTCGCCCTTTTGTTACAACAATAATTGTACAAACTAACGAGCGTATTGGTGTAACATTTCGTCGAGTCTTTGCACGAGCGCGGGCGACACATTTCAAGGAAGAATGAACGCAAAGTACCTACAACGAAATGTTACCGGTAAATGCACACTCGCTGTGAGCATTACGCCGAGCATTCTCAGGAACGTTACATTACATTGGAAATGCTTTGGAAACTGAAATTTTACCTGTATTGTACCATTACATTAGAATGTTACATTACACAGAAATGCTCGATAAAATGCTCTAGTCTATATTCATCTTAATGTTACTCGCTGATAACAAATTTTAAATTTGGTATAATATTTTTTTAAAGTTTATCCTATAAAAACAAAAACCAGTCAACAAACTTTTTTAGATATTAACTGCTTCATTAGCCCAGCCGTCGTAGGGTTGATTACGTTTGATTCCCGGGTCGCGCAAATTCAAATGTAAGATTAGGTATAAACTCTTATCATAATAATATAGTGACCTACGACCTTTTTTTTATTTACGGGGGAAAACCAGGAGGAAACCTGACCTACGACCTAGACTTGGGTTGCGGTGATCTAATACCTTCAATTTCTGGGTAATATCTACCGATATCCTGAGGATAGACTGGTTGATAGGCTTTTTGGGCTACTGACTATCAATATTGATTGTCAGCACATTGTGAGAATGACTAACTGCGGACAGCAGCTTAATCTTGTAGGTAGATAATTGCTTGCATGGTAATCTCAGCGTAGTTAAAACTTAGCCACTAGACCATTGTGGAATAAGTGTATAGAAAATTGTCTTAATATGACAGATAAACGGTTATCGAATAAACGTAACTACTGAGTACCTACTTACTTTATAAGTAAGTAGGTACTTACTAGTTTTCTGATACACCAGACAGTATGACCACTAAGCCACCGCGAGTCCCACCCGCCAGGCCGATTTGCCTTTACATTCTGAATTTATGTCTATGACACCTATTATACATATAAGTGACACCTATTGAAAACCAAGTTTTTGCTTCGTAACCGACATAATTACATCGTTCGACTGGTTTGACTGATCTAACCAGAAGACGCAGGTTTGAATCCTGCAAGCAGTCGTATAGTTCCTTTGCTAAAAAATAACTTTAAAATCTTGGCATGGAAAATACAAAAAAAAAATGCAAAAAGAAAGTCTAATAGAATCAATCACATCATAAACACGCGTAGTGGTTTTCAATAAAACATCGGCATTATTTTGACAACCAAGTTGACACGTTACAGAAGAAATAGGAAATTAGGTAGCTTCACTTACAAACTGGAAGGATTCCAGCGATAAGTTGAATTATGTACTAATTACTATAAATAATAGTAGTTCACATAATTCAACCTACCTATTACCTATGCTGAACTACGAGATGAATTTGGAACTATGAAGTCAAGACGTACCTACATAAAATTTGTGAGCTTATAGTTTTTCGCCGAAATATCAATCCACCATGGCGAAACTGCTCATGTGGCGAAACGTTGTGTTGGCAGTGGGGGGACTTTGACCCTTACACTGCCAACCGAACTATTCCACTTTCGTTTTACAGGGTCGGCAACGCGCAAGTTATACCTAGATAATACTGGTGTGACAAGCGTCTATAGACTACGGTAACCGCTTACCATCAGGTGGACCGTGTGCTTGTTTCCCACCTTATTGGTAGGTAAAAAAATGCATTACTTAACATGATTTTGAATATCACAAAGTCTCAAATCTCTAAATCCATGATAAATACTGACTCATCAATACCTACATGATTAGTATAAAGGTACTACTTACATTATTTGATAAATATAGATGGGCCACACTACTGTGGCCCATCTATATGGTGGTATACCAATGCCTAATGATAGATGTCAGTGAAAAAAGTGCAATATGGGTTTAAGAACGTATCTAGGTGTGTTTACAGTCACTGAAACCGCACTACGAACTATAATTTTCCATTTATATTTTACGTACCTACTAGTATAGATTTCTGACATCGACGCATGTTGTGTTGTGACTACGAGCTTTTGTTTTTATTAGGTATCTTGTAGCTCGTAGCGGATCGGTAAGCACCGTAAGCAGACATACCAACGGGCCGCCCGCGCCCGCAGCGGCCGACTCGCGCCATAATAAAAGTGAATTCTGAATTTTATACCCGTGACCAATATATATAATACCATAAGTAATCAAGTTGGTACAGGGCAGCACTATCGGTTAGAGTTCTCAATACCCCGCCGACGACGTCGTCTTCTACAGGCTGTATCTCGAGAATACTATTCTTTATCTAAAAAAACGTCAACGACGACGTCAAGACATTATGGTATATCAAATCCCAGACCCTACACTAGTCTGATTAACGACGTTTAATGATTTTAAATTACAGATCACGTCTGAATAAGTACCTAGTGTTAATTAATTCGAAAAAATATAGGTATTGTTAAACTACAGCATGTCCTTATCCGGACCAAGCAAACGAAAATCAAACAAAAAGTATCGTAATTTTATGAAACCTTCACGATTTTATGATAACTAGTTATAACTATACTCTTCTTCCTATCCTTATTATACCGATGCATGTTATCCTGATCTCACTGAAGCACAATTAGATAAGCTTGAGCGACTTCAAAACTTTTGCATCAGATTTATAATTGGCTTACGCAAATATGATCACGTAATCCGAATTTCGTACTAAGCTCAAGTGGCTTCCAATTCGCCTTCGTCGGAATGCTCATATTTTATCTTTACTTTATAGTATTTTGTTTAATCCCGCTACCCCCTCTTACCTTAAAGAACGATCTCGCAGAATTATTTGAGATCATCGGAGAATTTGAGGCTTGAAATGCCAATGCATTCCACAAAATTCTATGATAAATCCTTTACCGTTCAGGCTGTGCGTTTGTGGAATGCATTGCCTATATCAATACGACGTGCCCAGTCACTAGTAAGTTTTTAAAAATTGATATACGAATATTTCTTGACACATTAATTTTTATTCATTTATTCAAGTATGTCTTAGCGTTAAGTCTTTATCTTTACATTATATCCGTTCATTTATATGTTGTATGGGTGGATATTGCTGCTTATGCTGTTCGTTTAGGCTACGTACACTGCTACTTTTTATAACTTAGGTATGTTAACGCCATATAATATTGCATAGCCATATAATATTGCATTATATTTATATAATTATTATAGTATTATGTGGTTTATACGCCTTCTCGACTTTTTCAGTCGGTTTTAATAAGTGCCCCGTCTCGTAACCAACAGGAAAAAAGGCAATTATTCTCCCCTTAATGTTTTATTAATAATTTATTTTATTAATAATGTTTTTTTTTTTGTTTTTTATGATTTTAATTGTTTTTTAAAGCTAATATGATGTATATTGTGCCGTTTCACATAATATGTCCCCGCCAATTTTTGAGATGATGTATATATTATATATTTATATCTAATATATAAAATTCTCGTGTCACAGTTTTCGTTGCCATACTCCTCCGAAACGGTTTGACCGATTTTGATGAAATTTTTTGTGCTTATCGGGGAGGTCTGAGAATAGGCCAACATCTATTTTTCATACCCCTAAATTATTTTTTTTATGGCAAAACAACGTTTGCGGGGTCAGCTAGTATTATATATTTAAGTATGTATTTATATATTATATTTATCTACATATATGTATATCTAAGTACTGTATTTATGTATTTCATTGTAATAATTACTTTATTTGTTTATTTAGTGCACCACGAACTACCCCCCCCCCATTTTTCTCTTTTTTCCTGTCCATCCAAAGGTTGTCTGGTAGATATCGCTATTAGCGATAAGACCGCCATTGTACAGAGGCCAGCACATCAAGCTACCACAATCTGTCAAATTTCTTTGATTGATTTTCAACTTTAATACAAAGCGGTAAGGTTCATATTCAATTGAGAAAATTTGTCAGTTTTGGATAGCTTGACCTGCTGGCGTCTGTACCCTTAATTTAATGAATTCCAATTGTTGTTCAGTTACATGTGGTGTGCAATAAAGATTATTCTATTCTATAATTTAGTATATTTATTATATTTTTTTTTAAAGAGGAAGAATAACATCTATCTTTGTTTTTCTAGTAAATATTGTGTGCAGATTAGCAAAGCTCTTCGCGGGATTTGTTTGCTCAAGGTCGCCGGCGGCTATCCTTGCCGTAAGGCGTAACTACCCAGTATTTAAAAAAAAAAACATTTAAATGAGGTCTTCCTATCCCCCTCGTTGGAGTACTCAATGCTCGAAATACCTAGAGGGATCCGTTTTCCGATACAGAGGGCCTGATTATTTCGTAGCACGTGGGCGGGGAGATAGTAGGGCGGAGTCTCTCAGTGACGCGAACCCAGCCCTCTGACCCTCACAACGTCATAAACTGTCAACGGCGAAACAACTCCGGGCTTAATTATTCAAATCCTGTTGTGGAATATCATCACAACATTTTCCATGTGTGTTACGGTAGCGGTTAAAAAAATATTTTTTTAATGTGAAATGTTAGTATGGATGGGGCTAATGTAATCAGATGCCCATCTATGGATAATACTAGTGTAGTACCCATGCCAGTTGGAGGTTCACCATCCTCAGCCAACAGTTCTGACATGTACATGTACGATGATTCCTCAATGTCCGATGGAAGTCTGTACGCCAGTGACCAAGAGAATTTATCTACGCCGCGAAGAAGGTATGGAAGTAGACAAAAATATGTCTGGTTAAAAACATTATTTAGTGCTTAGCGAATTAATTATGATTTAAGCTTTAGCGATTTTACTCCAACATATATTCCAAATTATTTTTTTCTTTCTACCATCCCGAGCCCAATAAAAATTATGTGATTATTTTTGTTACCCAGCTTATTATAATATTTAAAGCTTAAGTCACGGGATAATGGTTTACGTAGTATAGTTTAGTTATGTTAGTTTATATATTATAGATAAAACTGTAAACTGTAAACTGTCAAAAGAGACACTATGTTCTTCGTCAATTTCCGGCAACCTTTCCGCGTTAAAAATCTTGTGCGAAGCATGTGTAATCAAATTTATTTTTCTTGTAACTAAAATGGAATGCTTGTATAGGCATTGTATTGCATTATAATAATATTGGCGTATAATTATAATAATAATTATTATTCAACCTTATTTTTATGTACCGTAAAGAATTCTGCCATTGTAGGTCATTCCGAATAACTTTTAATATGAATATTAATAATGAAATCGCACGAGTGAACATTACTGTTCCATTCCATGTTGAGTGAACATCATTAGATCCTAACACCAAACTTAACATAAACTTAGCGTATTTAATTATAAGTACCTAATACTTAGTGTCAATTAAGAAAAAAAACTTACAAGAAATGTTTCTAGATTGCTTCCTGAACGCAGTATCAACGTTAATTTGCTCCGTTACCTGCAGGTCCGACTACAGGCGAGTCCACAGACGCAGGTCTTCACTGCGGTGCCCTCAGCAGCAAATCCAGCAGCGTCAAGCCGCGAACCTGCGCGAGCGCCGACGTATGCAGTCTATTAATGACGCTTTCGAGGGGCTACGCGCGCACATCCCCACTCTGCCTTACGAAAAAAGGCTGTCCAAAGTTGACACTTTGAAGCTAGCTATTGGCTATATCAGCTTTCTCGGAGAACTAGTAAGTTTACATTCATTATTTATAACCTTTTATAGTTTAATAGTTATATTATATTCATTTAGTTAAATTAAAACAGAATACTTAGAAATCCTCTGGCTGTTTGTCACGTTTTCACGCCTAAACCGTTGAACCAAATTTGATGAATTTTGACATGCAGATAGATTAGACCTTGGAGAAGGAAAATAGGCTACCTTTTGTCTCAAGAAGAGATGTGAGTGAGACCGCCAGTAACAGCTTGTTACATTAATAATTGGTATCTTGTGATCATCCACAAGAACCGATATCCTGGCAACTATACCTTACTTTTTTTTCTATGTACTTAGGTACGAGCCGACCGCTGCACATCAGAATCCATGCTCTCAGGAGTAGCCAACACTCACAACAAGGAAGAACAGAAGAAAGTTATAATTAGAGGTAGGAATTTCAAAAATAAATTCACAATGAAATAGGAACTACGAATAATTATGACATCATTTAGCGATTTTTTAAACGGATGTTTGATGGACGATTGTAAAATTAGATAATCGTGACCGTAACAATAATTATAGTTGATGAACCAATACAGTTATACAGATGTGCGATATCCAATGGAGCATGTAGCGATGTCGCGGGTCAAGCGCCATGCCAGGGCGCGACCCCCGCAATGTGTTTGTGCACCTTTTAATGATCGATACACCACTAATGTGGGTTTGGTATTACACTAAATGAAATGGCAGCCACGACATACCATCTCGCCTGTATTCCCCGAAGAGTTAGGCAGAGGTGTACTAATGTACACCCACAGTTCGCCAGTATGTTTAGGTCCCATGTAATAGGGGGCGAGCCTATTGCCCTTACTTAACCGGGCACAAATCCAGACTCCGAGCTGCTACCGAGAATTTCATAGAAAAACCCAATAACACTGCTCGACCTGGGGATCGAACTCAGGACCTCTAGCGTAGCAGTCGCGCTTAGGACCATTACACTAATGAGGCAGCCACGAAAATTGCGTATTTCTGAAAATGTGCCTTAAGTGTTTACCAGTGAGGCGTTTAATTTCGTATGAGATAAGTCGGCAGCCGGACTGCGCAACTAGTAATACTTTCTTTAGTTAGATTTGCTATTTGGCAAAACTAAAAACTAATAGTGACTATTCAAAAGGAAACCCGTAGGAATATACTCGCAGTTATGTGGACTGTGGAGCCTTCGCTACTTTCTGGGTAATACCGATAATACCGATATCCTGAGGTTAGACTGGTTTTCATGATATTTTTTCGGCTTCTGACTGCCACTAACGATTGTCTTAAGTAGGTGTACTTTATGTCCTCTCCGATGCACGGAGGGGTCTCGATGTGTTGGTCTCCTGTCCACAGACTGACCGCGGCTAGTGCAGCTTAACCTTGCAGATCGATTGATCAACGTTGTATTATTTACTTATTTAGCTTCGAGCCCCAAATAATAAATCATATTTTTAATTTACTGTAGCGAACAACTAAATAGGTAATACTTTCTTTAAAAAAAATCAACATAATATTATGTTAATAAAATAGTAAGTATTTAGTAAATTAATATCTAAAAATTACAAAGATAAATATTTTTGATAATAAGGAGTTTTGGATAATACAATGCGTGCGTCAGGTTGCATAGCGTAATGTTTTGTAAAAATATCTTTTAATTGAGTATTATTTATCTACCTATAAAAATAATAATCAATCGCCGCATATGTGAATTCATATGAAAGTGGCGATTCGCACCAGAAGGTGTGTAAAATCTATATTTTACACACTTTCAGGTGCGAGTCAACCCCTCTAGGGCTGCACGTCGTGGTTAGCAATTACGTTCGCACATCGCGTGTGATAGTTGAATTTAATCGTCACATAACTCGATTGGTCCAGTTGCATCGTTTATTCTCACGGTAATATGCGGGATCGCGGGATCGCGTGATGCGCTCCCCGCCTGCCGTGGGATCTCGCTACCACGCAAAACGTGTAATTATAATTTATTTTGTATCGATAATTTTCTTCCTCTCCCACAATGTGTTCGGTGGCTCGCGATCACTTTACAAGTTTGTTTGTTTATATCTAATAGTCACTAGGTATTTCGACGTACTGAATAATACTTTTCATAGTATATAATTTAACTCATTACTGTAGCAGTAGATATTTTATACATAGTAAGTAAGTACAAATATTCAGAACAATACACCCCTAATTTGATGGACAAAAAGCGTTGTTGTACACTTGTGCCGAAAATGGATGCTTCTAAAAGTGTAAACAAGGGTGTAAGCAGCATATTTGCGAATCACGCCGTAGCAAATTGAAAGATCACCCTCCGCAAATAGGGATATGGAGTGTATTAGAACACAATTAACTACTCCACACCACTTTAATGCGTACCCCCATTTATAATTCTAAGGTTCGTTTCTTGAAATCTAACGCTTTAAATGTTGTTATACGATAATGTATATGTATATATTATACGATAAATTAATTTCCTATTATAAAAAAGATGGATTAGGTAATCAACATTAATTCGCAAATAAGTATTTTAGCTCGAATAGCCAAATACCCAAATACATGTCAGAAATAATTAAAGATATTTAATAAAGAATTTACCTATGCCTAATAAAAATCCCACATAATTCATTCACTGTCTCTCTGTGTTTTTTTTTTCAAACAATAATTGTTTAATAAAGTATCAAAATCTGAATTGAAAAGTGTTGCTAGGTTTCGTTTTTACTTTTTTTAACTTAGAGTAGTTGACTCAAAACTTGAAACAAGGTTGATATAAAACTTTATTTCGAATTGTTAAAGATAATGTGTGTGCTACGACCCAATAGTGGTCGCTGCTTAATCTCTTTTTCAATTATTAAAAAGCACCTTATCAAAGTGTAATGTAGGATTTACATAGAGATTACTGTGCACGTGCGTCCTTTCACACCCGCGGATCGCATTATTATTTTACGAAGTGTGTTTTATTGTTTACTAATAGTAAATCGTGGATTTACCCAACATTGATTCCGTATTTCCAAATTCCGTGAAAAAATCCCAAATTTTCTTATAAGTATTATAAACCTAAAATAGAACAAAAAAAAGGCAAAAAAAACGGTCGAGCCGTTCTCAAGTGATACTCCGAAATCATCAACATTACCATCAGTATCATCATTCTCAGCTGTATTATGCCACGGACTTCCTTTCTTTTAAGTTTTCTATATCGTCTATTTCTGTCCCCTCTAATTGCTCTCTATGTCATCAACCCACTTGGTCGCCGAAATTCCTATACTTCGCTTGTCCATTCTCGAATACCACTGTGTAAATAAGTTACCTCCACCTGCCATTATGTCATCGCCATCGCTCCGTCATATAACTGGCAATTTATTTGTTTATTTATGTTAAAATATTTACTCTTAGATTACGAAAAAGTATGGTAAACCTGAGATACTGGCGTGATCAAATGTACATTAAAAGAAAAACAAAAAATCGAATTTCAAACCAACCGAAATTTGGCATATTACTTTTTACGTCTTTACTTAATATATTGCATGTGAACTAATCTTAGTTTTACAAATTAATGTGATTAACATTAACAATGCCAATCAAACTTTTACTCGCCCGGCAAATATTTGACTCTACATCCGTACCAACCGTTGAGGTGGACATGGTGACAGAACTTGGATTATTTCGTATTGGAGTTCCATCAACCGATATGAAAAGAATTTCAGAGGCAGTGCAGCTCCGAGACAATAATCCAGCTGAGTACCGCGGTATGGGTGTATTGATGGCTGTCAAAAACATTAATACTATTATCGCCCCAGAACTCATTAAGCAGAATCTAGAGGTTACCATGCAGAAGGAAATAGATCAATTCATGATCGCCCTAGACGGCACCGAAAATAGGTCAAGACTCGGGGCCAACGCTATAATGGCTGTCTCCCTGGTGGTAGCTAAAGCCGGAGCTGCCAAGAAAGGCGTGCCACTGTACAGACACATTTCAGATATGGCAGGAGTCACCACTATCATATTACCAGTTCCACATTTTACTATACTCACAGGAGGGATTTTGTCTTCCAATGGATTGCCATTTCAAGAATATGTAATAATGCCTACTGGGGCGGCGTCTTTTGCAGAGGCGATGCGTATTGGTACAGAAATATACATGTATGTGAAAAACATAATATTAACTAAATATAACGTCGAGACTACGTATGTTAGCGATAACGGTGGTTTTTCCATTCCACTCCAAAGCCATAGAGACGCGCTTCTATTTCTTACTGATGCTATTAAACAATGCGGATACGCTGGAAGAGCTGAAATAGGAATCAACGCCGCTGCAACAGATTTATATAAAGATGGTGCTTATGATTTAGAATTCAAAAATCCAAATTCTAATCCCCAAGAATACATGTCATCCGACAAGCTGGCTGAAATATATTTAGACAACATCAAAGAGTTTCCAGTGTGTTCTGTTGAAGACGCTTTCGAGTTTGACGACTGGGCTGCGTGGTCCTTGTTAACTACTCGCACGGTGGCCCAGCTTTTTGGAAATGACTTGACACAGACTAATTATAGAAGAGTTGGCATGGCCGTCGAGAAAAAAGCCGGTAATACAGTTGGTCTGCGACTTAATCAAGCTGGCACATTGTCTGAGATCATCGAATGTTTCAAGGTGTTAAAAGCAAGTGGATTCGGTGTGGTCGTTTGTGATAGATGGGGAGATACTGAGGATTTGTTCCTAGCTGATTTGGTAGTAGGATTGTCTGCAGGTCAGCTCAAATGTGGCGCGCCCGCACGCTCCGAGCGTATAGGTAAATACAATCAAGTTCTCAGAATAGAAGAGGAATTAGGAGCTCTGTCAAAGTACGCCGGCAAAAATTATCGCGGACAAATGTAAAAATATAAAAATATGTATATTTTTCTGAACATAAAAATAATATATTACTTACAATAAATTTATAATAAGAAAAACACCAACTTTTTCTGTGATACTCATTCTGTTAATCAACACCAAGAGTATTAATCGTACAGTACCTAAATGCTCTATTGGAGGAAAGTTATAATCATGAGCTATTTATTGCTGAGTCGACCAGATTTTTAATAATTAATGACACATCGTAAATCATTACAGTTTGATGTGATACACACGCACAAATGCCGGAAGTACTAATTATTTCCATGAACATAAATACTCTAAACTGTTATTAATGCACTTGTCGTGCATAAGGGTTAGTCGGCCGCAATACGTCTATGATTGACGATTATTAAATGCTAGATTTCCTACCATGAACGTAATTGGATCGATGCAATAGTATTAATGAATAATATTATATACCCATAATTTTCCTAAGTGCCGACACGTATTTTTAAGGTTAAGGTTTTAATTAAGGCATATTATTATACGCGATTGGTGTCTAGGCATTACATTTTTAATTTTTGATAAAAAAACTTACTTTACCGTCCGCCCCCGTTATCTTCTAATGTATCAATGAATTTGTTATCATAAGCACAACACAATAGAAAAAATAATCGACAAGGACAGGTCAACCCTATCGCGTTATATCGGGGGGCTAAGGGCCCATAATAGTGCACACGTGCGCGCCCCTCGTGTGGCGCCCCCTTCACCACACGGGCCTTAACGCATTCGCAAAAAAGGTAGTTAGCCCTCTTTATGTCTCACAAAAATAATTGTAGATAAATAAACCTCAAGTTTAAGCGCTTAGGGGGTTTTGTCGCAGCGATTGTGCGCATATAAATTAAAGTTCGATGGTTAGCTCAGCATGATGATAATTTTAAGTTTTTGTAGAATTAAATAACTTTGTAGATAAAAAAAAATTAACAGTTGAAATAAAACTACTTTTACGGATTTTGTCGCGATAAAATCCGTAAAAGTAGTATTATTTCAATGTATAATATTCGCGTAAATGTCAGAAATCGAAAAGTTAGCTTGTTGTACAGTCAGCGTCAAATAGTTAGTGACACTCAGAGTATTCAAATAAATAGACGCAACCAAAAAGTCAATAATATCGGTACAAACAAAGTTTCCATATTGTTGTCAACATTATAGTCGCTCAAAAGGTCGAGACGTTTAAAACGTCATATAGATAGGTTCAGTCAAACCGTCATAAATATGGTAACAGTCATCCCGTCAATGGTATCCAAGCATTCTAAGTGTTCAAAAATATGGAACACATTAGAAAAATAAACTTTATAGCTATACATTTTAAATATTATTTCTCACATCAATTAATGTGAAAACATTTATACACAAAAATGAAAGGAATAGAAACTACTGTTGTCCTTTTCATTTTAAGCATGACGTCATAGACATGTCTTTTGTTTTGTAAAGAATTTCGTGCATAGCCGTTTACGATACTTAGCAATATACAGCTGACTGAAAATAGATGTACCTAAACCTCATTGATAATGAGTATGACTATATATCTCATAGAGCAAGAGTGCATAATTAAAATATATGATTCAATATCATGATCATTTTATTTTATTTTAACAATGAACGTCGGCAAAACTAGACTCGATAATGCTTGCAAAAAAGAGGTGCAAAGTTTTCAACCTTATTGACTATTATTCAAAAACTGCTATTTTAAACATAAACAAGGTAATAGAGTGGATGAATAACTAAAAATAAGCAATAAAATAATGTCAATAAGGTCGATAATCGCTTGCATCTTTTCAATTTTCTCTAGTTTTCGACTGCTTACCATCAGGCGGGCTGTGTGCTTGTTTATACATATATGTATGTGCGAATATATAGAAATGAGAATCTAGAGAGATGAGAATAATTCGATAGGTAACAACTACACGTAACATCTAAAACGATAGGTACATAAGGATATTCCCAGTTCATTTGAAATATCTGTTACGGAGACATCTTCCTCCCTCAAATATATAATTCGATGTTTTGTGGTGTCACTAATGCGTAGCCATATTTCTAGCTTGCTTTAGTTTTGCACTTGACATTTATATTACTGATAGAAAATAGAATGACATGGAAATAACACTAGATTGCCTAAAGAGGTTTTCATCTTTGGGAAACCGTTTATTTCTATAACATGCTGGTTTATTTTTCTAATGTGTTCCATATTTTTGAACACTTAGAATGCTTGGATACCATTGGCGGGATGACTGTTACCATATTTATGACGGCTTGACTGAACCTATCTTTATGACGTTTTAAACGTCTCGACCTTTTGAGTGACTATAATGTTGACAACAATATGGAAACTTTGTTTGTACCGATATTATTGACTTTTTGGTTGCGTCTATTTATTTGAATACCCTGAGTGTCACTAACTATTTGACGCTGACTGTACAATGTTTGATTTTCCTAGCAACCAGAACAGCTAGGAACAAGCAAATTGTAGATATTCTTGTAGGCGGATGGTTACGAAGCTCATAGACACGGCTACGGCATTGCCTCTTAAAATACCGGTAACTTCACTTACGGGAAATAAGTCCATTATGTAACCTAAGAAAGCCGAGAAAAATGACATAGTTATATTATAATTTTTTTTATTATACGAATAATCCTCATGGATCCTCTGCCTCCTCGGAAAGTGGCAGGGTATGTCGGACTTGTACCGGCTAAAAACCGCACTTGCCTTCACTTTATTTTTTATACCATTAGGGTGGCAAATAAGCATACGACTGATGGTAAGCGGTAGCTATAACGCTTCCAACACCAGGGGCCTTACCACAACGTGTTAATGCGATCATTTTTAGGTTGAGAGAAAGGGATGGCGCTATTTATTTTATAGAGCGACGTCCCTCTTTCTCAATCGGAAAATGATCGCAATAATAGGTGGTGGTACGGCCCCAGGTGTATCACTTGTGCGTTGCCAACCCTGTAAAACGAAATAAGAATATTTGGGTTGGCAGTATAAGGGTGAAAGTCCGCCCACTGCCAACACTACGTTTCCTCGCAGAGCACTGGCAACCTAGCTCACTATTAGGAACACTACATAGCTCAAGGCAGTGTTATTTCACTTCGTTTTTCTGCAAGGCGGAGGTACTTCCACAGTCGGGCGGCAAATTTGAGTGGAATTACTCCCACTATGCCCTATCTTTCTTAAACTTTTTAGAAACAGCTGTCTACCTGTTTTATGTTATCACGTTTTTAAAATTCCGTTGAAATTATCCAGACATTGGTATAATATGTTCTAGACCTATCGATTTAAGTTGGTTACTAATGTTACTATTATACCAGCAGTGCTTAATATTTATGAATCACATAATATCATATATACATATGCACGGTGTCGATTATCATGTGGTCTAAATGAATATCATCGACGGAGAGGCCATCTAAAGGACTATCTAAAGGACCCAAGGTTTGAAGATTTTCCTATATAGACCGACCTACCCACTAGACGCGCCATTAAAAAAAAACTGAGTAGCCATCCAAGCAGTGACGTTGGTCAAAATCTTCTAAAGTTCCATTTTTCATTTTCCAAGTGTCCATTTTATATGATATAGTATAAGCAATCAAAGTTCTATATTGTTAAGGTCATAGCACGGTACACGCTAAAAGAATATTGTTCTAAAATACTATTGTTTTTTATTTTGGTTCTTTTTGAGCAATCTGGAGTAGTACAGCGTTACATCCATTTTGAAACTTAACGAGAGTGTTTTTCTAACATTTTTTGATCGAAATATACAGGTCACCTATGAGTGGCACGAAATATTAAAAAAAATGCCAGACGCCACAGTAGGCCATAATCTTGAAATAATAGTAAGTATTCGAGAAAATTACATTTATACGAGTAGAAAAGTATTTAGTACACCTTGGCGTCAGATGTTACGATAAACGTGAGTTCCCATAATTTCTACATTTATAGTCGGGTTATTGAATAATAAATAGGATTACTTAATGAGAATAAAATTACCCTGGTTTCTACTGAAAGAAATCGATCGATCGGCTATTAGAACTTACGTTTACTTTACTTACGAAAGGTATTTTAAAAAAATAATTACCTAAGTGTAAGATTAAAAATATGTAAGTAGGTTCGACGAAGACATTGTACCCATTCTAAACAAAAAACGAATCATTCAAATCTGTTGGGAGCTTTCAAAGATAGATAAGAAGATTTATTCGCTTAGAATATGGTACAAAAGCTGTTGGTACATACATAAAAAGTTCAACATATTCGCCTTTGGAAGGCATGCGAACTATTATGACACGTTACAAATTTACATCGCAATTATAAGTAAGGTACATTATATTTTAGAAGTGAAAAAATCTTTTAGTGTGTAGAAGCATTTGTCTAATAATCATAATCTAAGTTTTGCTTTAAATAAGTTTAATGGTAATTCTCTAATCATTTGTGTGATTGTAAACTTTAACTTGACATTAGGTAGCTGCTTCTATAGTGAAAAGTGCTTCTACACAGTACATTTCTCAATTTAGTAGGGTCTCTTTTTTTCAAATTTACAATTTTCGCTGATCTTAACAAACAAATGGCAATTTTTTTTTGCAATATACTCCAATTTCTAGGATATACAACGATACCAAAGTCAAAATCTTCAGCTCTTTGAATATAGGCTTACAACTATCAGTTGGAGCTTTCCTTGTAATCGCTCTAAAACCCTCATGAACTATAAAAACCGTCATGTTGTGTACAGAATAATAAATATAAATAGATAAATATTTGATAAACGGAAAGAGACTAAACCACATCACTCAGTTCGTAGTGGATGCCGCAGGGGTAACAGACCTCCAGCTTCCATGAGCTGTAACCCGCGGGCAGCTAACTCGGGGACTCGGCCACCGGATGACCGGGCTAGACAATAGTCACAGTAGGTAGAGCGTGTGTAAGCTAATTGGGTGCCATCAAGTAAGATGCGTGTCAAGGTCAGCGGTAGCAACCCATAACCTGCTGGTTATGCATCATGAGTCCCGTAGCCCTGAACATAAGGAAAGACAATCCGCACTCTTCGGATTTTAGTTGGTACGAATCCGACATATTCCGCTGCCTCCCCTAGCTAGCGGCGAGGGGCCAGGATTTGGTATTGTAATAATAATAATAACCTAGTCATAATAATTAACTGATAAAAATGTGAACCGAAACCTGCTAATAACACAACAGTACTGAGGATGAGGACCATAAAATAGCCGACGGTCTGAGTCTAAGTAATGAGTAGGTAATTATTAAGTTATAATGATTCTTTTGTTTCAGGAAACAACCTTCAAGCACATTCCCTGTCATGGTCGCGACGTGGGGAGAGACCAACGGGCTCCACCCTGCACGCCAAGATCTGGATGCCTGAAGACCCTCGGATTTTCCCCATTACATCGGCCGCCATTATTGAGAAAGAGGAATTAAGATAAAACGCCAGTACTATCAAGTTGTTTTGTCAATTTATAATTACTGATCTCATTTATAGAATATTCATAATCCTTACTTAATTATACGATATATATAAATATATATATAAAATTATAATAAATATATGTAGGTATGTTTATCACAAGAATCTTCATCTCAATTATGCTATGTCAATTGGCTTAGATCACCTTATTTTAATCTGTTAAATATTTCTAGGTATCAATTAACACCAAAATCGATTTAAATAAAAGTGAAAAATATAGTTGGAAACACATTAGGTATTAAATATTAACTGTCTAGCTAAACCACGTTTTTCTTTCAATCAATGCGCAACCACATCATATGTTTATAAATAAAAATCCGTATGTAGGTACGCGCATTTTTTGTAGTTATTTTTCTGTTGTGTTTTATGTTGTCAGGGTAAGGTTTGTATGGCAGATGGGAATTTCATTTTGGATACAAGATCAATGCAGGTAGCAGCGCGGAGCACAGCTAAGCGAAATATCAACCGTTGATCTCTTCCTCGGAAACTAAGTAAATATGTAGCCTATGAAAGGCATATGCTCTTTTTGGGGTCTCCAACTCCCGGATTGTGAAAACGAAATCATGCGGATCACAGAGCCTATTTATACTTAGTTGTAGGATTCTACACAAAGATATTTAAATATTCCTAGCGATAGACGGGACATCACGAACAAAATTTAAATTTATTAGTTTTTTCCTATTGGAAACAAATGGCTCTGTCATGTCTGTATCATGTCAAAGAGGCCTGAGCCTGGCAAAGAGGGAAAACAAATCAAATTGAGTTAAAAAATTTTGTATGAAAATGTCCCCATGACCGCTGTATATACCTATAGCCTTTTTAAATCTCTTTGATTTTACCTACGATCAAAGTTGTTTGGCCCAATTATGTATATTGTTATGTCCTATGTTGTTTTAAGTAAGTAACTAGTCATTATATTGTAGATAATGTTATTGAACATGTTTACGTAAAAAATGTAAAAACTCTTATTCAATAAATAAAAGTGTAAAATAAATATTGATATATTTCTTATTTTAATAGAAAACATTGTCCCGCAATAGGATCATACAGGTCATATACCTAATCGTAAATATTTATTCGGTGTCTGAATCAACACTACGATCCATAACACAGAAGTCAATCGTTTAAAGCATGCACCATCATCATCAACCCATATAGGTACCGTCCCACAGTGCTGGGTACCTACGGGTTTCCTCCCACAGAACGAGAGTGATTAGTATAGTCTACCACGCCTCTGACATGTGTGCCGTCAATTAAAAATAGTCCAATTCCGATAATAGGAACCGCCTGAATTACATCTTGATTGTACAAAGGTAGGTACATAAACATCATACTTCGTTTAAAGAATCTGGTTCTAGGTATATTATAATGACATCGGAAAATAGTAAGTAGGTTAATCCAACGGCATTGAAAACTTACTTGAATTATTGTGAACACAGAATACTTTATTGAAAATACCATTATGACGCATTAAGTTCTCAATAGTTTATACTCCAAGTCTAGTCTTCAGCCTGCCAGAGTTGTCAAATCGTGAGTAGGTAAAGAACGAAGCGGAAGAAGCCGATAACACTGCCGATAGAACTCAGAATATCAGTAAACTTAGAATAGTACCTATAAGCATACTTATCAATAAACTTGTTTACAATCTCGCTCTCTTATTTAGAAACAAACGGTACCTAATATTCAATTGCGGAAAATCCTCATAGATTTTCCACCGCGCGTCCACAGACGGGGTGGGACACTTTTTGTTGTTGGACTCGTATCTACCGATAAAAAATTTAATGGCACTTTCTTTTTCTGTGACTATGATCAATGAACCCTGGGCGAACACAAGCTTATAAAAAATCGTTTTCAAAGTGTAGAAAAAACAAAATTCTGACGGAATCGATTTCGACGCAATTCACGGACGTTTAGGCACAGTATATATACTTATCTATACTGCGGTTTAGGTTACATTTTATCACATGCATTCAATGGCCATGGTGCACTAGTCTATTACGATCGAAGGCTATTTTTGGTGTCGGTGTCAAAGTGTCAGGAAATTTCGTATGTGTCGCTCTTGCTAATTGCGGACTTCGGTTGTGGCATGGAATAAAACAAAACGCAGGTGTTTTGTTTCCCAAGGGGCGAGCACTCCTCTGTGTATACATATACCTACCCGTTTATGAAGCACACGTGGTAGCCGATATAAACGCTTTCTGAAAATGGGAAACTGCAGTTTTATCTATAGGTTTATATTATGACGGATAAAAGATAACGACAACGACCCACATGCTGCGGAGAAGAGAATCTAGATTGTGTGGAATGACTGAAATACAATTATATCTGATACTTAGTTATCTATTGTGGAAACAGTGAGTTATATAAAGACAGCCTGAAGTGGCGTGTGGCGTCATTGAAATAAATGATGTAAGATAATTTTTTGTATCGGTACAGGCGCGTATGGAAGATCGTATGACAAGAAACCGCACATTACTAAAAGAGTAATAAATGTGAAATAATAGGATCGTGTGGATCGATACGATATCGATCCAGTCAGCCAGGGCCAAGGAAAATCAAAGGAGAGATGGATATGGATTACGCGAGGGACGATTAATAAATCTATCAGAAGTGAATGCGAGTTGACACGTATGGGGATGAATGATGGAAAATTGGTTCCAAATTATTAAAAAATATATTTTAAAAGCGACAATGAGGCAGCAGGCAGTTAGGGTGTAGGTAATTAAAAAGAGATATAATAAACCGCTCATCAAAAATACTGATTGAGCGACAAAATTACTAATTGAGCAGCAAAATTCTAAATACAGATATCGGTTAGGTTAGGTTAGAACTATGACCACACATCACACGATCAGAACCAAGTATTGTTCATGTATTTTGCAACTTGAATGTTTTGAGACCAAAGGGATATTAATTAGTGGCTAAGATAGACGCTCGTTAAATGTAGCTGACTTAGTAATTTAGAAGGTAATGTAGATTTTTATAGGTGAATAATAAATTAACAAAATTATAAATTTTGTTAATTTTTCGTACATGTTGATATTATATCCTTTTTAAAAATTTTCTAATATAAAAAGTGATTTAAATTTCATTCAATTTCAGAAAGAAGCTAATTTCTCGACAAAAAAAAGGGTTTTTCATTAATATCAAGTAAGTTCAATAAGCAAACCTTGCATAGCCTTCGTGGTTGTCCATGAGACTGAAGAGCAAGGCTTTGGGCGGCACTCGATCAATATGTATGGTCGATGCGGATTGGCCACAAATGTTTGTTCCCACGGGCCTTCCCACACCGCCGCCCGCCGTTTGTACAGCATACTCGTGAATAGAAAGCCTCGGGCTCGTACGTACCACGCCGTGTTCGCTCACAAACGTAAACAGCTTAAATTATGGAAGTAAAACTAGTGTTCACCCAGTACACCCGACGGCAACATAAACGTAGTTCTCCTAATTTAAAATTGAAGAATAGGTAGGTAGGTACTAAAGTCGCTGAACATTCATACCATCACGCCTGTATTCCCCGAAGGGTTAGGCAGAGGTGTAGTAATGTACACCCACATTTCGCCGGTATGTTTTAGGTCCCATGTAATAGGGGCGAGGCTATTGCCATTAACCGGGCACAAATCCAGACTCCGAGCTGCTACTGAGAATTTCATAGAAAAACTCAATAACACTTTGCTCGACCTGGGGATCGAACCCAGGACCTCTAGCGTAGCAGTCGCGCTTAGAACCACTAGACTAATTAGGCAGAACATTCATTAATTTCAAAACAACTTAGCAGCATCAAAACATTTGAATTTCATTTAATTGACGATGTGGTCTAGTGGTTCGGGTAACGCACTGCTGCTCACGAGCTCGTGGGTTCGATAAATGTTTGTGTCCAACTGGGTGTATCTTATGTATAATACATAAGAAACACCCAGACTTCTATGTAAGCATTATACACTGTCTAGTACAAGATCTACTTAGTTTGGAATTAGCTTGTGCTACGATAATGTTCCATAACTTACATATTTCATTAAATTCTAATTAAGGAAATGCTTTTAAGTAGATACCTACTTGTCCCATATGCAGAAAATTCGTACTACCTTATCGGGTCAGTATAACTTCTGGACTGTTCAGCGACTTTCCTTGCTGACTGTACCGTTCCAAAATAGATGAATAATTAAGTGTGATCTAGACATGTAAGTGAATGTGAGTAAGTAGGTAGCTATCTTTTGAATAATAAACGAGTTTGAACATGGCATTGACACACCTACCGTTCAACATGTTGGTATTAAATATTTCTGTATTCGCATTGACCTACTATTCCGACCACTATGAATTTGTAATGTTTAGGCGAGTTAATTGTAAATCGATGTCAGCTAAACTTGCCCCTGACGAATACATTAAAAAAAAATTGATTTCTTAAATATACATCATCCTGCTAGCCTTTTCCTTTTCTAGTATTTTACACGAAGCAACTGCCATCAGACCTCTACAATCCAATTTCTGGCGAATACCAGTATCCTGAGGATAGACTGGTTGTCAGGCTTTTTGGGTGTCTGACTAACTATAACGATTGGTCGATTGTCATAGGAGTTCGTATAAAAACCGGAACTGACGGCTCTCCGAAACATGCGAGGGATCAATTCAAAGGATTCTGTTAAGAACGGTCACCCATCCACGGACTGATCGTGGCTAGTGCAGCTTGCAGTTTTGGCTCTTTAGTCAACTGATCCCGCTCGTACTGAGCCCGTGGGATCATTTGACCAATGTATATTTAGAATTGATCAACTGATCCCGTTTCATATTTTTATCATTTGCATAGACGAGAAAAGTGTTACGTAGTCGTAGAGAAAAGTTTTGAATCGTATCGTACCTGCAGGAAGGGATGAGGAAATAATTATTTCGTGACAGTGAAGTGATATTTGTGCAAAAAAAGTTCAGTGGGTGAGTAAAAATTATATAAAGAATTCAGTTCACTTGTATTATTTACAAGGAATTTAGATGAATTAATGGACACAGTGTATCTAGATTGTAATCATGTGAAAAATGTGATTTTAAAATTTAGGATTTCTTTAATATTTTATATTGTAAGTACAGATCAATCAAACGACGAATTTTGTTGATTTTGAATGTTAATCAAACGACTGTGGTTTTGAAACAGTTTAGTTTTATTTTGTTATTTTTGAATAGTTCTAAGTAAATATTAATGAAACTACTAGGTAAGTTGTATCAACATTTATTAATGATTGATTTTTTAAATTTATTATTGATTTTTTATTTAGTAATTTATTTCAGGCATCCATGGCCCTTAAATAAATACCTTACAAGCTAACATATATACAGTCAATCCAAAAATGTTTTAGTATATAAAACTTAAACCTATGTTAGTAACACTTCACTTTGCACTAATTGTCTTTGGTACTTGCACCACGAACGCCTTAAAGTTTACGTTGCGGCGCGAATCCAGCAGCACCACTCGGCACGTAGGTACCTTGTCTTTTGGCGCACGGACTCTGCGATGTCATCCGCCTTTGTGGTATAGTGCAGGCGGGAAATGTACACTAAGGTGTTCGGCCTCGCGTCACGCAGACTCGCATTGGGCTCCGTAGGAGCTTTACCGCAGCGCTTCTTATTATTTTGTATTCCTCCTCTGAACCGTCACAAAAACACCATCTCGTCATCAGCTCTAATCGGTGTCTGTATTAGCATAGGCCTGATACTTGGAGTTCCAGGGACGCTCGCTGTTATAATACTGACGAAATCTTTACTTGGTTTCAGACACTGGCAGCAGATTGAGGTTGGTTTAGATTTTGATCAATTATAAACGACTATGATTTTTAGGTTATTTAGTTTTATTTTTAAAGATTCATCCACTTACCTATGGCCATCATTGTGCTGATGTTTTAGCAAAGACGCGAGTTTGCCGCTGGCTAGTGAGTCTTATTTTTTGTTATGTATCTTTTTTTCTTTTTTTTATAGTACGGAAAATCCTCACGGATCCTCCGCCACCCGGGGGGGCGGCAGAGTATGTCGAACTCGTACCGGCTAAAAACCGCACTTTCCTTATGGTCATGGTCATGGGATCCGTGAAATTCAAAATGTGTGACCAAGAATGCTTTATATGTCTACTGTGCACTTTATTTTTGTAGTCCTTCTTAAACATTTTCCGCACGCCTGTACAGATATTTGAAAATATTTAATAGAGTTTTGCCTAATTTCAAAGCGGGATCAGTTGACAAAAGAAACATAATAAAATAAATTAACTAGTCGACTCATCCCGTGGGCTCAGTTTAGAGCGGGATTAGTTGACCAAAGAGCCCAGTTTTCTTCGACATTATTATGTAAATAAATAAATAATAATAATAAATATTTTGGGGCATTTTACACAGCACCATCAAGTCACAGACTAAGCAGAGCTTGTACTATGGGTTCTATTAGACAATGGATAATTATAATACTTTTTTTGTAAATAAATACTTATTTACAAAAACACCCAGATAAACACAAACACTGTGTTTGTCACATAAATATTTGTGTCCTGTAGGAATCGAACCCACGACCTTATGATCAGCAGTCCACCCCTCAAACCACTAGACCACAGAGGTCGTCAAGTAAATACATGCAAAAAACAAAACAAAACGTAAATACAAAAAACCTACTTTACTTACATAAGTACTTCCAAAAATTTTATATGTATCTTACATAAGAGACTATTAGTTCCTATAGTTGTTTGTTTTATATTTTTTGTTCAATCTATTCATGATAATGGTGAATGAAGACTACTATGGTAACCGAGTTATTTTCCATACAAAATCACGGTGTCCCGTGCAGCAATGCAGTAGATAAGTACGTCCTATACCTACATTAAAACCTTTATAAAATAGATTTTCGAATCGAGACCAATTAAAACAATCCGAAGAAGTTCACCTTGAGGCACAGTGGCGGCTTTAGGGGTTAGGAGGTGGCAAGCGGGGCAACCGCCCAGTAGCCCGATTCACGTAATTAAAACCGTAGCGATGTCGCACCGACTTAATCGTTGAAACAGTTTTCCTATTCACGTCCGTGATCGAATCGTTTTCAAGTCGTTGAACACATAGAAAAACACAATCGTTGTATCACACAGTTCAACGATTTTTCAATAGGACGACTTCTATTAGCTCCGATTGACGGATGTGAATAGGAAAACTGTTTTAATGAAACGCTGCGACATTGCTATGGTTTTAATTATATGAATCGGGCTACAGGCCTACAAGACCTCGATCTGACTGGGGCCTCGCGCAATAGATAAAGGACAGTAGATAAAAGTTTACAAATTTGATTTATCCGTAGGTTCGTTGTATATGTATAGGCAGGGGCGTATTTACCCTAGGGCCATCCGAGCCATGGCCCGGGGCGGCCCGGCCGCCCCTGGTTGCATTTTGTTTTGGTTCTGACGTCATTCGCTACACGAGGTCTTTCTTTTCATGGCAAGACAGACAAATTCGGAGCAACAAATAATGTCAACTTTATGATACTTAAAGAAGCAATTTCCGAATTTGACTCATTTTTGGCAAAGTAACTTCAGCAATTGTACCCGAAAGATCTCGCGGAAGATTTACAAAAGGAATGTTCTTTTAATATTTTTTTTAATAGAATGAATATATAAGCTTGAGAAAGTAAGCGTTGTAGTAGCGATTCTCATTATTGAAGTCTATTTAACAACATATTTTTTTATTTAAATCGTTTTTTCCTTGACTTCTGGGGCGGCGAAATTTATTGGCCCGCGGCGCCAAATTTCAAAATACGCCCTCTATATAGTATATCGTTTATATAGTTTGGTATAACTTATAATTACAAAAGCAGACGTTGTTATCTTTTATAAAAAGCTCTAATAAATGAATTCATCAAACATGACTTAACGCAATGGACAAGGGCCTCGCAAAAATCTGCTACCAGGAGCCGCTGTGCAGGCATTTTAAGAAGTACCTACTTATTCAAATATCGGTCAATAATTACAAATGCACTTTTCTAAACTATTGTAATTAGTATTAGTAAAATTAGTAACATAGTGTAATTACAATACAATAAAAATCACGCCTGTATTCCCCGAAGGGTTAGACAGGGGACCAGAGGTGTTCTATTGCACACCCACAGTTCGCAAGTATGTTTAATCTATAAAATAGGGGGCGAGCCTATTTCTATTTAGCCAAATCCAAACTTCGCGCTATTACTTAGAGCTTCATATAAAAACCCAATAACACAACCCTGGAATCGAACCCATCAGGAACTTTAGTGTAGCAGTCGACGGGTGGGCTTTAGAATCGGGCTTACGAATATGGGGTTACCGAGGGATTGATTTCCCTATACAACGAAACTCGACCCTGCTAAAATATCGTTTTTTTTTGTTTTTAAAATGGAATGTAATTAGACGAGGATTCCGGCGACCGGGACCGCAATTAACTCGAACCGCGGTCCCAGTTGCCGGATCGATTTATTTTATTATTTCTCTTCCGGCGCCTGGGACCACCAATAAAGAAAAACTAAAATCTGTATTGTATTGTACTGTACTGTACTGTTCATAAGTCAAAAACAGTACAGTCAAACAAAAAAGTGTTAGTTCTAAATACAAAAGTTGCACATCCTTTTATTACCTACAACTTTGCCATTTAATTTTTTTCCATAAACTTGTAGTTTTTCCGGAAATCAAAATAAAACGTTTTATACCCTTAAAAACGCACAGCCATCCACTTCCCGCCCTCAGATCGCCCGTAAATTATTTTTCCTTTAATTTTTGTTATATTCTCTTCCTTTTCCCATGGGTTTATCCTACTATAATTAATTTGGTTTCATAAATTATCGCCCGTGGTCTATTATACATATGTCACGGTAATACTAGATACTATGCGTTTCAAATATAAGAATAAGACTGACCTCCAGCCATCTTGTGACGTCATAGCTGTCATTTCAAACCAGGTAGGGTGAGCAAAACAGATATTTTTGAAATAATATTTTATAGGTGTTTAAAATATTCCACTGAGTGTTATTTAGAAGAAAATTTGGTTTTTTACACCGTGTTTTTAATAAAACTATAGTTATCGTCGTCTTGAAAAAAACCCCTTTTTTGGCATTTATTTTTTATTCATTTGACGTGGTTAATTTCTTTTTGACAATCGTCACTGGTAATTGAATCAATAGTTTCCAGTGTTAGATTCTCAATTTGGCTTTCTAATTGTCAAACATTATTGTCCGCCACCCTATGCTAATCTAGTGCCAGATAAATTCAATTGGATTTAAATCACAATTCTAGGGTACAAAACTTCAAAGCCAAGAGAGTTTAAAATATTGTCTATAATGTAGTTTTTTGGCGGTTTGTGCCTTTCTGTTTGTGCATTAACTCGCAAAGTTCTGGATTTTGTATTACTGCTTATAAATATATTATAAAGTTTTATAATTTAAAAGCAAAATAAATTTTCTTTGTAAGCTGTACTTTTTTGACAGATCGCGGTCATTCGAGGTATTGACGTTCCTATTCTTATTTGAAACCCATAGTACCTACCTATGTTCTCGATCCTGTGCAGAAGGATTGGGACGGGAACGGTGTCGAACGCTTTTTTGAGGTCCAGGAACACTGCTAGGCATTCGTGACCCTTAGGGGAAGTGGGGCAGATTCATACAAGGGGCACCGTCATACACTCGATATATCTGATTTTAGGCGCACATCAACAGAATGACTTATGTGTGTATGGGTAGCTTACTTAAGGGTGTGGTTGTTGACGGAGTTTGACAGCAGTCGACATAGATAGGTAATTGATTCTACCAGTCGTAAGTATTTTAATTACCTGACTGTTAATGTATTTTTTTAATAAAAACTGCTCTCTAGATTACTCAGTTCTATTTTATATATTAGTATTAGGGTCAAGTTTTTAAATTGATCTGTGAATAATTTTAGATATAGCCTTTTTCCTAGCAATATTTTGATTTTATTTTCTTGTGATGGGGTAG
The DNA here is from genome assembly GCA_964056405.1 of Acronicta alni. Lineage (NCBI taxonomy): Eukaryota > Metazoa > Arthropoda > Insecta > Lepidoptera > Noctuidae > Acronicta > Acronicta alni. Next base: position 7,200,353 of record OZ043913.1, read on the forward strand.
GTTCATACAGAGGCATGCGGGGCACATTCACACTGTATGAATGTGCCCCATTTATTATTATTTTAGTTTTATGATATCACAATTTTGTTTTTCAGAAGGATTATGGTCAGAAATTGCAGGAAAAACGGAACTAGGAGTGAAGGTGGCCGAACAGGCAATGTTAAAAGCTATCTATGAAGATCAATCGATCAGTAGATCTATCAGATGTGGTTCTGATATTACCGGATTCTTAATAAGCTAAGACAGCTAGGGCCGCCAATATTTCAAGTTTCAACAAAGATCTTTCTTCTGCTAATAACGTACATTAATATTATTGTTGTAAAGATAATTCTCATCTAGTTAATTAGTCTATGACATTAATTTAAGATTCCATATGTTGATTGTGATAAATTTTTAAATTGTTTATTATTGATAGTAAGTATTACTAAATAAGAATTAAGCAATAGCTAACAATCTTTCTGATCAATCTCATGAGACTGATCAGAAAGATTGTAATAAATATTATAGTCATGACTATTAATATAATTACAAATTTAAATAGTGATGTGACTGAGTGCCATAAAAAGAAAATCGACGTTTATGTTATTTTCTATTTATATGATTAAATAAGTATTTTACACACACTACATGTTTTCGATATAAAGTTTTAATGAAAGGAGAAGTTGCAACTTCCACAGAAAATTACCCCACGACCAACACCTGAGAAAAATATCTCAAAAAATAGATATGAGTATTAATAAATTGCATATCTTGGGTTGTCATCCTTACTGGCTACTATACTTAGAAATTGCTCCAAATATTCTTTCAGGCGCAGAATTACTTAACTATCTTAAAAATATTTTATCTTCAATCACCTACTACTTACTCTAACGAACATAAAAAGTGGATTAAAGATGACATAAAGATTAAACAAATGAACATCTGTGAAATACTAAATTCATTTGCTTTCTTGTTACAAGGAAAAAATAAAATAAATAAGACTTATTTATTCCTGTTCTACATCGAGAAAAATATTATTTAAAAAATGCGCTGGGTGGCTAAAATCATCTTCATGTCTCACCCGAGCAAGATAATACAAAACAGTCATAAAATAGCCAAAGAAGATTGTTGTACATGACTGTATACATGGGCGCAGGACACTGGGAGTCTGCGCCAATGTATAGATACATGTATTTACACACCAGTTCTAATAATGTGTTCAGAGCAGTATAATCGTGCTATTTTCGGATGATAGGAACCAACTGATATGATAATTAAATCCTCAAAATTATGTCAATCTCGGAAAATCATTAACTTCTTCACCAGTTGCTTCCAACCTCACAAAGGGAACTCTTTGCTGGTTTAGATTATGTTCTTCCACATAATCTGCTAACAAGATTGGTTTATGCATATTTAGTCTTATTATTTGACAAAACTCTTCAGCATAGGCGCTGTCCTCTAAAAGCTTTAAATAATACTTTTTAAATATGTTGTTATTACCCTAGTATAATAACTATTTTCAAACAATCGCAAATGAGTTAATACAGTGTTTAATTGCTTTTTAATCCTATTCTAAAACTATAATCAGAAGTTAGTATATTACGGGTATCCTGCCCCTGAATTATTATTTAGAGAATTTTTTTAATATGATAGCCAGTAAGGGTGATCACCGGAAGTATATCATTTTATTATACTAATTTTTAGCGACTTTTTGAGATACATAACTTTGCAGTTGGAAGTGGGACATTTTTGCTACTTCTTCTTTCATACACACGTAGTATGTGACCGGGAATAAAGTATAGGCTACTTTTTATCCCAGAAAAATAGGATATCCCGGAAATTCCGAAAAACAGATATAGGAGAACCACTTACGGGATTTGAATGAAATTTCATACACACATAGTATGTGACTGGAAATAACAAATAGGATACATTTTACCCAAAAATTATATGGGAATTTCCCAGAAAACTTATGTAGACACCTAGGTACTGTAGAGGTCGCTACCAGGAGTCAGCATGAGACTGGCTGGTTTAAGAAGTAATCATTTGAAATTATTGTAGAATGTTTAGTGGAAAAAAGTGAACAATGACTGTGTGAGAATTCCCTATCCCTTGACCTTTGAAGAATAAAGTCGCAGAGTACCTTTTAACCGAGTTTCTTTGAATAGGCCATAAGATGTTTGTTTTAATTTCAGCATTACATTGCAGCGTTCATTCTCAAAGATGCTCTACCTGTTGAGATGTCAGGCTGTGGTCCAGCACTCGCTGGAAAGCTACACCCCCTAGCGTTCACACATTCATTGTACACATCTAATTAGTTATCAATACTTATATTTTTTTAAACTGGTTGGAGTGTTTTTTTTTTATTTTCTCCACACACTGGTCGCACTTAGAAACTTAAAATTTGAAATGTACGTTCCATATGGAGTATATACATCAGCTAAGAAGGGATTTAAGGAATTTTCCACGACATTGGGAAGTCTTAAATAAAACTATTGGATTATTTATGCATTTTCTTTATTTTTATAATTTCTTATTATTTGTAATATAGCATATTATTATAGATAATTATTTATTATGTTCATGAGGTAAATATTAAAAGCGGCGGAGGTACAGGTACTTTTTAGTTACTTAATCTAGAAAATAACAAAAAAAACACCTGGTTCCCTGGTCACTATTATTTATAACTGTTCCTATATGATTAGTTCCTTTTATTTCAGTTTCTTCAAAGAGGGTTACATCATTGTTCACAAGTTCCTGTCAGTCTCATATTTATGAATACAATTATTGTACTTTTCTGGACTACAATTATTTATTGTTATAAGCGTAGGTTAAAGTTATGGACCATGGATGAATAATATATTACGGACATATCAATAATTTGAAATTAAATCAGCGTCGTAGTTTGTATGACAATAATATTGACTACTAACTATGCAACAATCTTAAAATAAGGCTACAACTATTACAGCCTTTTTCCACTATAAACATGAATTACCTACTTTTAAGTTATAATTATCAGACTAGTTTCTAAACTAACATTCTAAGCTACTTCCATACAATTATACAACAAAATTTGAGAGCACAAATAATGTGTTTAGGCTAGGCGACATTAGATGTAACTTACTGTTTATTTAGCTTATTTGTTTGGTATCCAGGTGATTGATTATATTCTCTAGTAAACACTCAAAATTTTGCAAAATACTTAACAATAGCAATTATTTCTTATACTTAAGGTTTTAATAGTTTTAATTGATCAAACATGGAGCAAAGGTTATAATGACTAACGACTATTTCTTTATCAACAAAATAAATAATTGTAGGTATGTTAATTGGAAAGTCAATGACGAACTGACGATGAAGAAGTAGAAAGGGTCATACTTTTTTTCAATTGTTCTATTGTTCAATTTTGAACGCTATTATTTGTTTCATTACAAGATGGACGCAATCTGCTGTATAGCCTCGATTAAAGGTTTACAGTTTTCGATTAAAACGTAAAATCGCGGCGCCTATCATGAATTCATGATTAACATCAATTAAAACGATTTATGCCTAGACGATTTATGCCTAACCATTTATGCCAGCAGGAAATGTATTTGTATAAAGCGAAATGGGCCCAAAGTCCGCAGTAAAAGTGTCGATAGCATATTAATGTTTCCAAGAACTCTTCGGATAACTATATACTTCGGATATACTTCATACTGAACACAGTGACCAAAACAAAAGAAAAATCAATTAAGTTAGTGAGGAACAATTAAACCATAATCAACATTATACCTCGGCTTGTGGCTAAGTAATAACTAAGCTGATCAATCGATCTGCAAGGCTAAGCTGCGCTAGTCGCGGTCAGTCTGTAGATGTGTGACCATTCTCTACATATCGAGACACCTCCATGCCTCGGAGAGCCCGTAAGGCCGTCGGCCCCGTTGTCATACTAACACCTTTTTTTTTTTCTCTACTTCTTCTACAATTTAAGAGCTCAGCTCTTGTCGGTGGAGCAATCGCCACTGTTCTCTATCTTTTCTAAATCCTCATGCAGGGTATGTCGGGACTCATACCGGCTAAAAACCGCACTTGCCTTCACCTGCCCTATTGTATGAAAATCGTTAGTGGTAGTCAGAAGCCAAAAAGGCCTGACAAGCAGTCTATCCTCAGGATGTCGGTATTGCCCAGTCATCAGACTTCCACTGGTTGTGGAACTCTGATGACAGTCGCTTCGTGTAAAATACAATACTGATATTCATTCCAATATAGTTGGGAAACTGTTCGAGGGATATACAGTATCTAGTATAAATAATGGTATTAGGTTCACCCCTATTACCTGGAACCTAAATATAAGTATAAACAACATAGGTGACCTATGGTTTTACCTATCCCTAACTTTTTTATGTGTTACAGTGCTGAGGTGCTGTGTACTAATGTGCACCCACACACAGTATGGAGATATGGTTTTAGGTTCCATGTTATAGGGGGCGAGCCCATTTACCGGGCACCAATCCGAGCTCCTGAAATGCAACTGAGAATAGCATAGATAAACCCAATAACAGGGAGTAACCTGCAAATTTAACCCAGAATATCATTCATAGCAACCACGCTTGCCACTTCATTAATATCTGAGCAAATACTTGTCAATAATTTCTATACATAATTATAACTAACCAAAATATCTGAACACTTATAACGTCAAGTGTATGCAGACAAACACTGAGCTCACCGAATTTGCCTACTGCGTAATATATAAGATGAACCAAACACTATCTGTGGTGTGTTTAAGATAAAACGGGAATAAAAATTGTAGGTAAGTATAGAAAATCATCGGTATAGGGTGCAACTAGGGTTCCCAACCATCCCGGACTGCCCGGGACTGGAGTCTCAAGCTATGAAGAAACTTGTTCAGGGTCATTCCATTATCGCGGGTGCAACATTTAGACGCATGTTTTAGATTTATGAAATTAAATAAAAAACATTTTTAATTTAATTAATCTTTGAAAGATTGCATTTAATAAACCTCCTGAGCTCCAGGGGCACAATAATTCCTCCGGATTTTTTAAAATTTTGACTTGGTCAATGTAAATTTAAAAATAAAAATTAACTAAGATTGAAATTTGCTTTCAAAACTCAACGCCCGATATATTAAAATCGTCTCGTTTTTTTTTTATTCTACTAAGGTGGCAAACAAGCATACGGCCCACATGATGGTAAGCGGTTACCGTAACCTATAGACGCTTGCAACACTAGGAGTATCACTTGCGCGTTGCCGACCCTGTTTTGAAAGAGGAATAGTTGGGTTGGCAGTGGTCAAAGTCCCCCCACTGCCAACACAACGTTTCCTCGTGGAGTGGCACGAGTGGAGTGGAGTGGTGGCAACCTTGCTCACCGTAAGAAACACAACACAGCTCAAAGCACCGTTATTTTACTTCGATTTTCTGCAAGGCGGAGGTACTTCCCCAGTCGGGCAGCTCCAATTTGAGTGGAATTACTCCCACTATGCCCTTAATATTGTTTTGCAATGAAATTAAAAATTATTGTAAATATTTTTGTATTTGGGACAATATAACTAAAATGTTAATATTTTGGGTAGCTCAACTACGTACTCAGGTATTTAAGACCTTCTGCGTGTAGAATTGTACAGATTGTATACACTTGACGTTATAAGACGTGTTCAGGTATTTTTGATTAGCTAGAATGTATAGAAATTATGGACAAGTATTTGCTCAGATATTAATGAAGTAATGAATGTTCAGATATTAATGGTCACTTAAAGTGTATAGAACCTATTGACATTTTAAAACGTTCAGAAGTATTTGGTCACTGTACACAAATAATCTAGTAAGTAAAAATAGCAAGCGGATCCTAATTTATAAGAAATTCTTGTAGTTATAAATATGAATACACCTACAAACATAGTTAAGTTGTAAAAAAAAGCAATACAACAAATATCTCCATACATCTAGACTTTGAGCCAGTCACAATATGCGACTCGCTGGACTGTGTTCTTCAAAATGCTGATCTGTCCCTAGTTATGTAATTACTTATCTAACGGTAAGCAGCAACTTGTACTAGATTTTATCTTTTTGTAAATAATGAACGACATGCAGTTACTAAACTTTGTAATAACCAGGTAATGCAATACAATTAACGCTAAATGCCTCAATTGTATTACATTACCTGTCTACTCAGTGCAGGATCCTCTTACTATAATCATTATTGTGTTTTCGGGCGAGCTCCAGTAGCCTTCAAGCATTTAATTAATAGAGGCTTATAAACAAAGGACCATGGCAAAAATAGTATAAATCCTGAAAAATATAAACTAGCATATACAGTGTACCATTTGGAGAAACTTTTAACATCAAAGGGTGCTAAACTCCATCCCATGAATACTATCGTGTAAGCTTTAAGTATTATATAAAGTATGTATTTAATAAAGGCGTTATCCCACATTTTGTGATAAAATTCAGTTTTGATCAATATTGATTCTAACTCTTTCTCCATGACCATAATAAGGAACTCATTAAAGAATGTCATGTAGTAGCCAGACTGCGTTCCGTGCCAGAGCGCTAGAAACGTGAGCGTTATAAGCTGACTAAGATTGCGGTTACCAAGGAACCGTAGCCGCTTATACACGTACTCTGCAGCGAAGTGGTTTGTGTTGCAGTTGAAGCTGTCGATGTAGTGCTGGAACCGCGTGGCGCTCTCGAACCGCAGCAGCTTGATGTTATTGCACCCATCCCACTTGCTCTCCGACGTCTCACCCGTAGTCTCGACACCATTATACGACAGTCCGAATCTAATACATGACGCTGCAACAACAAGTGGCGCATCGTTTATTTCACAATTCATTAACATATTCCTTTGTTAAAATCATTCCATTTCCAACAAACAATATCGGCTTCTATAATTCAGTTTAAACAAAGTAAATACTTTCTCAACAATTTGTTTTGTCTCTCAATTAAATAGGTATTAATGCAGTTTGAAATTGGAGCCATTGGAGCAAGTATATCCATTGTTACTGCGTATTAATTTAAAATTCGAACGTAGCGGTTTGTAGTCCACTTGATTTTACAATTCTTCTTTATTTAAATTAACTAAGTAATGGTATTCAACTAATTTTATTTCGTAACGTTAATAGAACATGCAGCTGATTGCTGAATATTGCTGATACAAATTATATTGTAACATCCATAATTTCGGTTGTCTGTTGTAATTAATATAATCAAGGTCAAATATCAAATATATTGTACAATACATACAATAGCACAATTATTAGGTAGATTGAGTAACATGATAAGAATAATAATGACATTGTGTTTACCTTCGGTGAGTAGCCAGCAGGAAATGTATTTGTATAAAGCGAAATGGGCCCAAAGTCCGCAGTAAAAGTGACGATAGAATATTGATGTTTCCAAGAACTCTTCGGATAACATATACTTCATGCTGAATACAGTGACTAAAACAAAAGAAAAATCAATTGAGTTAGGTAGGAACAATAATTTATTTTTGAGTAAATAAATAAAATATAATCACCCCCAACTTGATATGCCACTAAGTAGATTATTCCCTGAACAAGTCTCTTCATGGCTTGAGCTGCATAGACAGTAGACTCCGTTTCCAGGGGAAAATTATCAGAAATAAAATCTTTGTATCGCCTGAATGAGAATATGGGCCCGACTAAGAAACAAGCTGGGAAGTAAACAAAACCAATCAGCTCCATAAATGTAGGTCGGCTCTCCAGAGCAGTTTGTTTATTATTTGTTGACAGTGGTTCTCCTTCTAGCTTCTTTTTTCCATCCCAGAGGTCAAAGGATAAAGCAACTAATTTGAGGGTTAGCACGCAGTGTGGCATTGTCCATGTAATATCATAATCCTCTGACTCGGTCACTATGTAGCCAGCAAGAAGGTATGTCATATTGAACGCAAAAGTTATAATTGCGTTGATCTTCCCTGGCCCAAAACACTTAGTAGTTATATAAATTACTAGGGCTGGTATGGCATTATGGTACATTGAGATACCAAAGTTATAGTATGCCATGTCAAAACCCGTAAGGATGAAATATAAGTTTCTATATTCTATGTTTTGCTTAACAAATTTATGATAAACAATTGCCAGTGGGTATCCGATCAGAATAGATATTAGCAGTTTAAGTGCTGGCTCCGTGGTACCAATTAGTTCAGCCAGGTAAGGTACTGGGCTTAGACCAGCTAAGCCCAGTAAATAGAGCAGTACCCCAAACATTATTCACCAATCTGTAAACAAAGACAATAATTGAAAAATAGTTATATGAGCTAGTTTAGATTACATAATTATATTGACGACCTCTGTGGTCTAGCGGTTCGAGTGCCGAACTGCTGATCATAGGGTCGTGGGTTCGATTCCCACAGAACACAATTTTCACATTCTTACTTTATTTATTTACGAATCCTTACTCTACTGATAGAGAATGGACAAGCAGAAAAGAAAAATGTGGAACAATAACATGCTACATTTATGATACCAGCCATAATTATACACACTGAAATAGTTAACCGTTCTAAATGGTTTTGAAATATAATAGTATCTAAAACATAAGTTAATTTAACATTAATTCCAACCATACATAACCCACACAGTAACCTTCTAATGGTCAAATAGGTAATGATTGCGAGAGATATAGTACATAGGTATTTTATATGGTTCATTTCTTGTCATTTGTGAACAAATAAACCATAATTAATAATGATGTGACTATAAACAGAACCATGGCAATGATGGCAATGGAATCTGGGGGCACGGTAGTGCACCCGCCAAGTCGAGAGCGAACCAAACACTGCCGTACCATCATTTACTGGAACCATTTCGCCGCATTTTCAGGCCCCTATTTGAGGACCTCTGGATAAGATCAGAACGCAGAAATTTCGTCATCCAGTAAGCTATAATCACATACTTAAAATCCAAAATTTCAAGTCTGTAGGTCATTTAGTTCCGAAGTTAAGCGAAAGCAAAGTTTCGCATTTATGACACTCACTCACTCACGATCATCAATATAGAACTAGTACTTCCCATAAACTCAGAGAGCTGAAATTTGGCACAGAAAACTATAAAAACTAGGATAATCGAAGATCTGGAGTAACTGGTGACCCTGATTAGAAAACACAAGAGGCCAACCAAACTATTAGAAATATCGACATATACCGCCTTTACAAAAAATATTCAACTTGGTGGGCCACTTCATTTGATGTCAAAAATCGAAGGTCTAAAGTATCGAGTTATTCCCAGTTGTCACCACCGTCTTCGTCACCACTGGTGACAAATGGGAAAAAAAATCCCATTTGTCACCAGTGGTGACGTCCCCAGTGGTGACAAATGGGAATGGCCACTCTTTTTGTTCCCAGTTGCCACCAGTGGTGACAGATGGGAAAAATAAATAGATACGTCCCCAGTAAGGCGGGGCTAGAGCTGAATATATAGTGATGTGAATTCAATTTTTTGACACGAATTATTTTAATTAGATGATATATTCTATTATAAAATGTACATTAAAACGAGAGAAATAAAACTTTTACACGTCACCTGGAGGACATAATTATATTTTTATAAATCACAATATTTATAGTAATCGAAATTAAAACTGCATAAGTACAGTTTTTAGTACTACAACTATTACAGATAATTATTTTACGTAAAACGATTTTCTTAGGTTTTTTCACAGTTTCAACACATGGAATGACGTCTATTTATGTAAATTTGTAATAAAATAGCACTTAATGAATACTTAATTACAACACATTTACAATAATTTTCGCACTCCCATCCTGCCGATAAACCCCCCTCCACTATGCTGTCGTCGGTTCGTAGATCAGTGACGTCACACTGATCAGTACATTCCTAACAATGTCAGGGTCAAGTGCGTCGTGCAGTTCTGGTGCAGTTTCGTTAGTTTTTATAAAAAGACGTCATGGAACTATTATGCTTCGCGCAGGATATCATATAAAAAGGAAACATAAAAGTGGGTTAATTGTGTGGGAATGCACCAAACGCAGACAAAACTGTAAAAGAATTGTTAAAATAAAAGTAAGTTTTCGGCCTTTGTTTAAAAATTCTATTATATTGTTGACATATTTTTTAAGAGTTTATTTATGTTGTAAATCTTATGTTCAATTATACAAGAGTTAACAAGAACGAATATACTTGGCACAATAAAACTTGAAACAATTTAAATCTAAAAAATGACGTGTAAAAGTTTTATTTCTGTCGTTTTATAATAGAATATAAATATCATCTAATTAAAATAATTAGTGAAATAAAATTGAATTCGCATCACTATATATTCAGCTCTAGCCCCACCTTACTGGGGACGTATCTATTTATTTTTCCCATCTGTCACCACTGGTGGCAACTGGGAACAAAAATAGTGGACATTCCCATTTGTCACCATTGGGGACGTCACCACTGGTGACAAATGGGAATTTTTTTCCCATTTGTCACCAGTGGTGACGAAGACGGTGGGGACAACTGGGAATAACCCAAAGTATCTGATGAAGAACTTCAGCTGGTCTCAGCTGTATTAGAGATATGGTAATGCCCCCTTCTACTATTGGTAGAATCTAATAAAATAAATCAATAAGCCCACGTTTCTACAAAAAGAAGTGAAATCCCATCAAAAACATTCTGTAATAAACTAGCCAAGTCTCGATGGAGCTGCTTGTTTATCTCTAAAAAGTAATGAAATCTAGACAAAGTCGTGACAAGTCTAAGGTTCCTTACTGCAATTTCTTTATTATTAATTATAGTTAATGTTGTGTGACTTGGCCGTTGACTTGTACTCTTGTTGTAAATTCAAATATAAAGGTGAATCTTCAACACATTTGTACACAGAGGGTTACGTAGTATGAATGTTCGTTGAGAATATAATTTGAACATTCTTTATACGTTAATGGGTTAAATTAATCGAAGAATCGATTTTTCAGGCACAATAATAATATATATTTTTTTTAATATAAAATATAGATTATTAGCGTTTGACCACAATCTGTAAGTGACGATGTGGTCTAAGATGTAGCACGCTTACCTAGAAGATACCTATTCACTCGTGACTTGAAGACCAAATTGTACACGTCAGGAAATACAGACTCCGGCAGCTGATTCCATTCCCTCACTGTACGGATAAGGAATGTCGAGGCAAAACGCTTAGTGCGGGTTTCGGGAATTTCGACCATGAAACGGTGGCGCTTTACAGTTTGCCTGGTTGTGCGATGGTAAAAGGGTGATGGCAGAATTTGATTGTGCAGTTCTGATGCACACCCTCCGAAATGTATCCGGTAGAAGACCGACAAGCCTGCCACTCTACGACGATGACCAAGGCTTTGAAGCCTGTTGTTGGTCCCCATAATTGTTATTATCGAATTCCCTGAACTAAAAAAAAAACTGATTTTACTGATGATAAGAGATCATTTATTTATTATGGTATGTTTCTTGTGTTTCATAAAATGGATTTATATTTACATTATGTATGTACAAGTCATGACTAATGGTCGCAAGCAAATTATCGACGAAGATGGGCAGATAATACACTATGTCCACGAATATAATATCTATTTGGGTCAGCTAGTAAGCTTCGAAAACAGGCAAAGTAAAGAAATTTATCGACGCATCAAAAACGCCTGGAAGTGCTACTGGTCCATGAAGTATTTAATGATAGCACCCTCCCGCTCTCCTTAAAGCGGAAACTAGTCGACATGTGTATCCTGCCCATTCTCACCTACGGCTCCCAGACCTGGTCACTGACCGAACAGCAGAACACCAAACTAAGGTTTGTCAGCGAGCAATGGAGCGCAGTGTTTTGGGTGTAAAGAGGACGAACTACGACCGAAATACCATCCCCCGTTCCAAAACGCGCATAGTAGATGTGGGTGTTCAAACTACAAGGTTAAAGTGGCGATGGACTGGCCACGTTAGTCGCATGCAACCGGACAGGTGGGCGAGGGTAGCAGCTACAGAGTGGGTCTCTTGCATTGCTATTCGTGGACGAGGTCGGCCGAAGGGACGTTGGCGACATAACGATCGCTTTTTGCCAACATGGTATGAAGAAGCTCCGGATAGACAGTCCTGGACTAAGATAGGGGAGGCCTTGGCCCTGCAGTGAAACACAAAAGATGCTATATAAAAAAATAACATTATAAATGCAACTTGGAAAAAAAATCGTTTTTATTGGACTTAATCTTTTAGACCTCGATTTTTTTATGAATCGATTCATCAGCCTTCAATTCGAATCGATTTGAAAATCGATCTTTTTCGGAAAGAATCGCCAGCCCTTGCGCAAATGAGCAAACGTCACCGATCCCGAGCACGCTGACAGTGAAGTTGCGGTAGAATTCGACAATGTCCAGTGCGCGAGAACGAACCGAGAACAGCACTAGTGGGCACAACAGCGGACTCAGCAGCTCGAACAGGATGTACATGTACACCTGTCATTATACATTTATCTAGGCATTAGTACAACTCGTACAAAATACACACTGCACAGCACACGTTCCCAGAAAAATTACATACAGGAGAGGCGGAATGGCCACATTCAGAAATTCTTAAGAATCGAAAAATATTCAGCAATTCATTATCATTTTTTAAATTTAGATAAGCATACTCCAGGTACTCAGGTATTTCAGGTATTTTATTAAATTCATAGTTACTAACAAGATATAGGTATAATTTTATTAGAATAATTATGTTGTCTGTCCATTAATCCCAAAAGCAACACCTCAATAATTTACAGAGAATAATAATAATATATACTATTTTTTTAAACTAATACTCATGTGTATCCATTACAGGTACACTGGCAGAAATTGTTGAAAAATCAACAGATTGCAATAATTTAAAAAAAAAGTTTTTCTGAGGCGTCCCCTGTTGGCGGTTCCACTGACATTCGCCATATAAATCCCTTTTGTTAGTCGCCTTTCATCCATTCTCTCGACATGCTCAAACCATCTCAGCATATTCTTCTCAATCCTCGTCACTACATCGTCTTTTAAGCCACAACATTCTCTTAACACACTATTTCTCAATCTGTTATTCCGAGTTACACTGTACATACTTTGCAGGGAACTCATTCTACAGCATTCATTCTACTTTCATGATTCTTCTACCATACCCAACTTTCACTTCCATAAAAAAGTGTATAGGTAGGTACCAACACACCATTATGCATAGCCATCCATGCCTTTTTGGACACGGACTGGTTAGCCACAACCGCATGTATAGCACCATTCACTTTAATTCCTGGATTTACTCTTCCTTGTAAATCCATCTCCATCCCTTGTAAACATACTTCCCAAATAAAAAAATTCATACACTTGTTCTATACTCTTACCTTTGTGGCAACATTGTCATCCTTCAGAGCTCGCTCGCCCACCCGCTCACATAATGTACTTCAGTTGTTATCCTTAGGGCACAGGATAGGCACATGCGTGACTTATATTTTCGTGGAAATTAAACTAGTTGTTCTAACCTTGGACTTTAATTATTTAATTCCTTCTGACAGTGTTATACCCTACACTACTGTAAACCTAACAATGGTGTAAAACTCAACACCTTCAATCTTTATATCACACACACATGCATCTTCATCTCTTTCAAAGACCATAACTTTCGTCTTATTTACATTTATGTTAATTCCCTTCAACTTATATGCTCAATTCATTACTGTTACCATGTCTTGCAACTCTTCTGTCGACAATGCAAGTAAAACCTGATCATCAGCATAAAGACGACATTTAACAGGTAGCTCATTCATTCTTAGTCCACAATCATTTCCTTTCAAATCTGTCAGACAACTATCCATGTATAGGGTGAACAGCCAAGGCAACGCTACACATCCCTGTCTGACACCTCTGGAAATGCCAAACCATTCCGTGTAGGCCTGTGCCAAACTATTCCGTGTAGGTAATTCTATTAATATGTAGCTAATTCCACAGAATATATTTTGACGCAGCAACAGCTAAAGAAATCAAAGAATGTTTAAAAATAATATATATAATTAAGTAGTCTTATGAAGAGTAGTTTATATTTATTTCCTTTACCTATTAATAAAATAAATAATAATACATAGCACCATCTAGTCCCAAAATAAAAAAAACAAGAAACATTTGAATTGTGCATAGGACAACTTTCACAGCAAGACTAAGTTATAGATGAAACAATGGTTATATTTTATCATTAAATTAATATAATTGTACAACAGGTTTCTCCAACTGAATAATAGTTCATAATTTTATAGAACCATTCAACATTGAGGTAGGTATAGTAATTGCATACTGGTCCCCTCTAAGACAAGAGGCCTTATGGTTTTTATACAATTAAATTAATTACATGGAAAAGAAGGTTTCATACACATTACATACTTTCCAATGTAACTGGGCAATGTAATAAATTTAACCGATTTTTAGGCAATACCTAAAACATTACAAAACATTAATATCAGTCGCACCAAAAAATAAGGGCACATAAGGACACAGCAAAATCATAGAATGCGGTCACGCAACAGCTCGAATGAATGATAAGTCTAAATTAGGCAATTTATACTGCCAAAAGCCGGATGAGATAATATGTTAGTACAACGATATTTAGTTAATAATCGTAGACAAATTTTAGTAAATGTTGTTAGTATACTCACTTTTAGTTATATGTGAATACGAGCACTAAAAATATTACTAGTTAGGATTGTGTCTTCAGTGTCTTCAAAACTGAAAATGCAGCCCATAGGGCCTTCCCCAAAATTTAAAATATACTTCAAGATAAATGACAAGGATATTTATTATGAACGTGTCCAAGCACGCAGCATAATTGCATAAAAATGCAAGTAAGCAAACCGTACACTTTTACGATACGACACTCGTTACGACGTTATCGGATAATGTCTCGACCAGTGTTGCCAGATGCACTGAACTTTGTATCTGTAAAATCTGAATTAAATCTGTATAAAATATATATGATCAAAAGAACCTTACTACTTACCGTAGGCACGCTAGTTGCTTTGTTCTTTTGAAAGATATTTTACAGAATGTTACAAAAAGTAAAATATTCACCTTTATGAGTCGGTCTCAATCAAAGCCTTAACAAACATACAATGGGTGGTTCTATCGCTACCAATCGCTATTTTTAAAACTAGCTAGCCAGGCAGACGTTGTCCTGCAATCTGATTACAGCGCCATCTGACGGGTCCATTTGTGAATCTAAACTATCAAGTGACCCACTCAAACACACACAAATAAAACACAAAATTGGTAGATGTATAGATCTAGTCAGTAATTACTTGATACCGCAGACTTTGAACTTCTTTTGAAGCAGGTAGAGTAATTCAAGTTGGCAATGTATGGCCCCGCTCCACGATTGTAGTTGAACGATTCGAAAACCCCAGTACGATCAGGGTAGTACTGGAGACAGCCGGAAGGAGCTGGAAACAATAGTGAAATTCAAGTTACAGATACGAACACCTATGACAATCACATATTGACATGCTCAAATTGGAGCTGCCCGACTGTGGACGAAATTCCGCCTTGCAAAAAATCGAAGTGAAATAATACTACTTTGAGCTGAGTTGTGTTCCTTACGGTGAGTAAGGGTCGGTTCATATCTAACGGAATTTACATTTCATACACACAACACATTAAGTATTCCAGACAAACATATCGTACACATTTGACCGAAGATGCGTTATTATGTGTACTAAGCATAATATAGAGGTACGCGACCGAAGATCGGCGACGTAAATTCCGTCAGATGTGAACCGACCCTAAGGGTGCCAGTGCTCCGCTAAGAAACGTTGCATTAGGCCAGCGTGGTGGACTATAGCATCAGACTCTTCCATCCAATTCCGATTAAACTTTTCCGATTTTTAAGATGCCATATCTAATTGTTCACAAAAACAAAATCAATAGATACCAAAACTACTACTAAAAGTTCGTACGATATGAATTACTTTCGAGAAATGCATCACGACAGCGCAGTCAGTATCTTGGAGAGCACACAAAAGTTATTGGTTAGGGAATTCCCTCCATTTCAAACTAGTAACGTGGCCATATTAAAAAATGAACGACACGGCTTAATAAATGAATTATACATAAAAAGTAGCCGTATACAACATTTTCCAATTTTTCTTTCTTTTTTTCTTTATTTTAGTACAACCGATGGCATTTGAGTGTGTTATTTATTTTGCTATGTTCCGTTTTAAGCAGATTATGTCAATGTAGACAATAGAATGTGAAAATTCTGTATAAAAATCTGTATTCAATGTTAATCTGCATCGCACATCGAAAATCTGTATATTTAGGGAGAAATCTGTATTTATGGCAACGCTGTCTTTCAGACATCAATCATCAGACTATATATATATTTAATTTATTTCATAACCATGGATACAAGTCCTTTAGTCAAAGATTAAAAACTATCACAAAAAATATATAGATGAATAATGGCTACAAATCAATTTAAAAACAAAGAAATAATTCCTACATACACTAGAATACCAAAGAGAATACCTACTTTTATTAATAAGTGAATCTTATGAATAATTAAATTTTCATATACATTACATTCCTTATTTCATTACGTTATATTTTTTCAACAGTATTTAAAATAAACTTAAAGATAGGGATAAAATATGCTTTCATTGTTATATAAAATATCTTGGACACGGCGGGAAAAACTACAGTTTTGTTTTGGTGCAATTTCACAAATGTCACTAGTGTCACTACTCAGTACTCACTCACTTGTGAACTAGTCACTAGCAAGTAGT
Organism: Acronicta alni; assembly: GCA_964056405.1. Lineage (NCBI taxonomy): Eukaryota > Metazoa > Arthropoda > Insecta > Lepidoptera > Noctuidae > Acronicta > Acronicta alni. The sequence continues at coordinate 7,217,098 of OZ043913.1, forward strand.
AGTCGTTGCACGATGAGAATGGAGAATGTACACTGTGTACATTCTAATTACTTTAATTATTTTACTGCTTGACTGTGTACAGTACACAGTCAAGCAGTAAAATAATTAAATTCTTTATGTGATTTTCACACAAATAATTATTGTATTTAAAACAAAATCTTATAACGATGTACAGAGGCCAGCACATCAAGCTACCACAATCTGTCAAATTTCTTTGATTGATTTTCAACTTTAACCAAAAGCAATAAGGTTCATATTCAATTGGGAAAAATTTACAGTTTTGGATAGGTTGACCTGCTGGTGTCTGTACCGACCCTAAACAAATCAGGACAAGGACGGGAAGTGACGATGAATACACACCTACATTTTCATTTTTATGTTCTTTTTCATAGTTGTAGTACATTTCGACGCCCCCCGCGACTAATCCGGTGATCGTAAAAGTGTAAATATTCAGGAAAAATAAAAAACCATTTTTCCTTAATAACTCCATTAAACATCAAGTATCAGAGACTTTTCAAATCGCAAATGGAAGCTATTTTTTTCAGCTATCTGGTGATTTCAACAAAATTTAAGTAGTCCCAAGGGCTTCGTTATAATTTAGCTGGATGCATTTTACTATATTAGTGTAGGTCAAGCTCTGGTCAGTAGTGTCACTTACGATATTGTTCGTGTAAAATATTTTCGACGGCAACAGTAAAATCTTGTTGCAATATTATTCGTGTAAATTTATATATTCGGTGGCAACGGTAAAATCGTGTTGCGCTATTATTCGTGTAATTTGTTTTGTATACTGAACATTTGTAAAAAGCAATTATTAGGTTATTCGATTGTATAACAGTAACGTACATTTTATTGTTATGACTATTACTCTTTATTCGAATAGTTTACTTAAGTATTATTTGATGATTATTCTATAATAATCCAAAATCATATAGTACTACTATTAGTACTTTATGATTTTGGGATGTAAGGGAGCACACTACCACCTATGTGCTCCAACCTCGCCTGCCCGCGGCACATCCTGCTGATCAACGAATGAGGCTCTGACGAAACGACCGACAAATGGCGGTTAAACTTTTTCATAAGAACCTGCATAGCTAAATATGATAGACCAGTGACGGGCAGCAGCGTCACTGGCCTGAGAAGCTATGCTCTGCGGTCACCAATCCCCTAGCCCAGCGTGGTGAAATGAAATGAAATGATATTTATTTCTGTAAATAGATCTTTTAAAGACACTTTTACAAGTCAATATTTTACTTTTTTTTTTTAAGCTAGATGGCTCCGGCATTTCCTAGCTGACGACCTCTGAGAAGAAACGCCGAAACAAACTCAAAGAATCATAATCATAGCATATATTAAAGATAAAAAAAATGGCTCTAGTTCTTATCCAGCCACAATGACCAATGGGACCCTTTTAACATCACATGGTCCAGAAATTTGTGAAATGTTCGCGTCAAATTTTTCCTCCGCTTTTAGTAGTACGACAGTGACTCATAGTGAACCCGAGTCCGATTTTCTTCATAATATGAAGAATAACAGTCTACCACTAACAGCACCTGTGATTGATAGCGATAGCCTGATGAATAAGCTAAAATTATTGGACATTCGTAAAGGCGCTGGGCCTGATGGTATTCCGCCAATATTTATTCAAAAATGTGCTCCAGCTTTGGTATCCCCTTTAACACTAATATTTAACAAGTCTCTTAGCTCAGGTGTTTTCCCTGACTTGTGGAAAAAAGCAAAGGTTATTCCAATTTATAAGAGTGATCAAAAGGACAACATAAAAAATTATAGACCTATCTCTATCTTATCAACCTTTGCTAAGGTTTTCGAATCTTTAGTTTGTCCTAACATTCAGGTACACTTCAAATTGTATTTGAGCTTTTCTCAGCATGGTTTCGTAGGGTCTAGGTCTACTTGCACTAATCTGGCGACTTTCACAGAAATGCTATCGGATGCCATTGACTGCGGCAAGCAGATTGACGTAATTTACACAGACTTTAGCAAAGCCTTTGACCGCGTGTCTCACCATATACTTCTATCGAAGTTATCGGCGTATGGAATCACCGGTACACTTTACGACTGGCTTAAGTCTTATCTCGAAAATCGTTCCTTCTTTGTCGCAGTTAATGGTTTCCAATCGGGAACCTACAAAACATCATCAGAGGTCCCCCAGGGCTCACATGTTGGACCGGTTCTATTTATTATGTTCGTTAATGATATCCCGCACTGCCTAAGATTCTCAGAATGTTTCATGTATGCAGACGATCTTAAATTCTCACGGATAATCGAATCTGAAAACGATTGTACATTACTTCAGAGGGACGTAGACTCGTTGGTTAAATGGTGTAATGATAATGAAATGAGCTTAAACATAAAAAAGTGCTACCACATGAAATACACCCGAAAAAAGAAAGCAATTGGTAGTGTATATCGCGTGGGCCCTAACGTTATCCAAGAGGTAGATCAAACAAGGGACTTAAGAGTTGTTTTCGACAACGCCCTGATATTTGTACCTCAAGTCGAGGGCGTCATCAAAAAGGCTTCTAGAATGCTAGGTTTTGTCATAAGGAATGTTGCTGGTTTTAAGCGTAATCGGACGAAGATCTTATTTTTTACTTTTATTTTAATTTTAACTTAAATTTTGATTTTGACTTCGTTTTTTTAATTTTAATTTTGATTTCAATGTTAATTGTGTATTTAATTTGACTTTTGATTACGATTTTAATTTTTGTTTTATTAATTATTGTATTAAAATCACAATTGATATTGAGATCGGAGTTGTAATCGAAATTGATTGGAATCCGAATCAGAGGTCAAATTGAAATCAATTTCGATTATAATTTTGGTTTTGATGTTGATTGTGATTTTAATTTTGACTTAATTTCGATTTTAATTGTTAATTTTTTTATTGTAATTTTGATTCTAATTGGACTTTTAATTCGGATTCCAATTTTGCTTCGCTTTTCGTACTGTAAATGACTTCTTTTTTTTTTTTCATATATATATAGATAGTTTTATATCCCATCACGTAATGCTTGTTAAACCTATTAATTTAATTTAATTTTAGTTAAGTACTCAAATATTCATCTTAAAAAATATAAATATAAATCTTCTATTATAGTTCAGTGCTTGTGGCACATCATGGGGCATGCGGTGCTAACCTGTAATTAATTGTTACACTAACCTTAGATATTATATACTTACTTTAAATGTTATCAGTGTAAGCAATTGTTGGTTGGCCAATAAAGGAAAATAAAATAAAATAAAAAACTGCTCGATCTAGTGCATTCGGACTTAGCGGGCCCCATGGAGGTGGAATCTTTAGGTGGCAATAGATATTATTTGATATTTATAGATGACTTCAGTAGGAAGACATTTGGGTATCTATTAAAGTCGAAGACCGAAGTATTAGCTAAATTCAAAGAATTTAAGGTACTAGTTGAAAATCAAACAGGTAAGAAAATAAAAAAGTTTCGTAGCGATAATGGAACAGAGTATACCAATGGCCAGTTCCAGGAATTTCTAAAAGTTCACGGTATCCACCATCAAAAGTCTGTACCGCATACTCCTCAGCAGAACGGAGTGGCGGAGCGTACAATACGAACCTTAACTGAGAAGGCAAGATGTATGGTACACGATGCAGGTTTGGATAAGAAGTTTTGGGGAGAAGCCATTGGATGTGCTGTTTATCTGAAGAACCGATCTCCAACTATGGCTTTGTTGGATAAAGTGCCTGAAGAGGCCTACTCTGGAGAACGAGTCGACCTGTCGAACCTTAGAGTATTCGGGTCCAGGGCTCAGGTTCTCATAAAGGATCATAGTCGGAAGAAGTTTGATCCGAAGACGGTTCCAATGGTAATGACTGGATATGCCACTAACCAGAAGGGCTATCGATTTATCAATTTGGAGAAAAATCAGAAAAATGTTGTTATTGCTCGAGACGCAACTTTTTTCGGGAATTTTCCTGTGATTAAAGGACATGAAAATTCTTCTATTTCAAATAAAGTTTCTGTTGATTTATATTTACAGAACTCCTGTAGTAGATGTTCCAAGAGATACATCTGGTGGTAGTCAAACTATAGAATCGGAATCTGGAGAGCATTTTTATGACTCTGTTGATTCAGAAAGCCAGATGGCAGAGGATTTGCAAGGCTTAGTGAATTCAGATGATTCTGAACCTGTAAGTTCTATAATAGAGCAAGATCCAGTAAACTCAAATGTTCCTGAATCTGCAACTGATGTGGTTGGTCCTGTAAATCGGCGCTACCCACTTAGAGAAAGACGTCCAAAGCGAGAAAAGGACTTTATATATAACTTTAATGTTGCTGATTTTCCTGATCCTGTATCGGTTCATGATGCCACGGAGCGCTCAGATAAAAGGTTGTGGTTGGAAACCATGAAAGATGAATACAATTCTCTGATCGTGAACAAAACGTGGGAGTTGGTTGATCGACCATTAAATGTTAACGTTGTTAAATCGAAATGGGTTTTTAAACTTAAGGTTGGAGCGGATGGAAGTGTTCAGCGCCATAAGGCCAGGCTGGTCGCAAAAGCCTATTCGCAAAAACCCGGTGAAGACTTTTTTGAAACGTTTGCACCAGTGGTCAAGATATCATCTATTCGCCTTTTATTAGCACTGGCAGCGGAGAATAACCTAAACATACATCACATTGATGTAACTACAGCTTTCCTTGATGGAGATTTACAGGAGGATATTTATATGGAGCAACCAGAATTTTTTATTCAAAAGGGGGAAGATCGGAAGGTCTGTAAGCTTAAGAAGGCACTGTGTGGTCTTGAGCAAGCCGCGCGTTGTTGGAATCAAAAAATTCATTGCCATATTATAATGAAGATGGGATTTACACAATCCAATTATGATCACTGTGTATATATTAAGAAGTCCGAAAAGGTTTTTATAGCCATCGCCTTATACGTAGATGATTTTTATATTTATTAGACATATATTACAAAAATTCTAAAGAAATATGGAATGCAAGACTGTAAACCAACAAGCACCCCAGTGGAAACTAATATTCATTTGAAGTCTGGAGCGAAAAGTAATGAAGGTGATACACGCTATCAAGAAATTATAGGCTCACTTATGTACCTGGCGTGTTGCACAAAACCAGATATAATGTTTACAGTTACGATGTTGTCTCAGTTCAATAACTGTAATGACTCAACTCACATGGCAGCAGTAAAACGCGTATTGAGGTATCTGAAGGGGACATTGGATCTATCCCTGTGTTACAAGAAGTGTAATAAGCCTATGGTCGCTTATACAGACGCCGATTGGGGTAATGGGCCTGATGGGAAATCTTTCTCTGGCTACACTCTGATTTTTGGTGGTGCTGCTGTTGCATGGCAATCGAGGAAACAGCGATGTGTTGCATTAAGTACCGCAGAGGCGGAATACATTGCTATTTCTGAGGTTTCCAAAGAAGTAATTTCCGTTAATGGTTTATATTCTGACCTGACTGACAAAATAGAGAGACTGTTACAGTTTTTAGTGACAGTCAAAGTGCTTGTAAGCTTGTGTACACTCCTGCAATTGGCAAACGTTCCAAGCATATCAACATTAGGTACCACTTTGTTCGTGAGTTGGCAGAGCAAAGGGTAATCAGTGTTAAATATTGTGAAACTGCCCATATGCCTGCCGATATGTTAACAAAAGGTGTCACTAAGCAGAAACATCAGTTCTGTGCCAGACATTGTGGATTAAGTGGGAATGTTATTCTTCCATGAAGATTTTAATAGCACAATGCTAGCCACTAAGAATTATCATATGCTTGTGTTGCCTAGCAACAACTCTTGTTAATTACATAAAACTTGCAAAATTATTTTTATTTTATAAAAATACTTATGTTGCTTTAGTGTTTAATTATTCGAAATATACCTACTGTTATATTTACTCGTTTATTTTGACACAACATAACAACAATTACAAGTACTTAACATTTTATAATAATAGGTATAGTAAATATAAATCAATCGAAAAATTCTTAATAATTCTTCAGCTATCGTCATGGTAAATTTCAATTTTTAAAACACGAACGTAATCTTACTAACTTATATCACAAAAACACGCGCAACACTAATGGAAAATTCTATACGGCGCAACTCTGTTATGACGTCATGAACGGTCGTGTTTATCCGACGCAGGTGCTGGCTATACTGGCGAAAAGGACACAGTCTAGGGATGGGAATTTGCATTTATAGTTGTCCGTACAAAAATATCGATATCGCTAATTTCTTACAAAAATGTAGATTTACACAAAACAAAAACAACACGTTATTAAATAACAATTACTAAATGTAGTTTTGTAGTTTTTTTTATTTAATAACTCACAAATATATATTATATACACGATGATTTTGTAGTCGTTTTGGAACCGAAAATTTTAGACTCTATATCAGTAATAGAACCTATTTAAATATAATTTAAATTAAATAAAAATACATTATTTTATTGATTATTAAAAGTAATGTCATATTCGAACAAAAAATGAGAACTCATGATAATTCCACTCAATGTTACGTACTACGATCACTACGATCGATGTCATTCAATGTTACACACACAACACTAAGCGGTAAAACATGCCTAGACACGTTATCCGCCCATTGGATGCGGCGCGGCGCCCGCTGCCTACAATCCACGCACACAGCTGTAATGTATTATGTACCTACCCCTAGTAACAGGCTGCGCGGCGCCGGCGCGGCGGGCGCTACCGCGCCGTCGCCCGCGCCGCACCCACCCCCGTTAACCGACGCGCACCCGCCCGCCAGTTCTGCTGCAACTCGCGCGCGTAAAGGTTGCATTGTTTACGTTTTACGTAGCCACGCGAAAATGAGTCTTCAGTATGAATATTCGAACGCGGAGTAGGTACTTGACAATGGTTCAGCTGTACACTGTTACTAGTTACAATTTGGAAGGCCAAAGCTGAGGCCAAGCGGTTGTATTCCCGGCCTGAACATTTAAAGGCGCTGCGGCTACGAGGGATTGAAAGTCCTCAAGTACCTTCAACCCCTACCAACTTGGCTGCAACCCAGCGCCTTCTCAATCATGGACAATTCCGTGTGCCGGCTCACGCGCAAGGTCGAGGGCGCCTAAATGAGTCGCAGGAGAACGAAGACGCTATTCTGGAGTAGGTACTTCGAGCGGGCTCCGCGGCGAAGCACGAGAATGGCGGCACAAGAATTTAATGTTAGCCAATGCTTTGTATGGAAAATATTAAATAATAATGGCTTAACATCCCTATAAGTTCCGTCGAGCTCACGTCATCAACAACAATGATGCACCGGCAAGAACTGCCCTATGTCAGCTGCCCGGCTCGTTATGCAAGTGTTGTGCGTGCTTACCCAAACAATCAGTTCCGTGATCGATGGATAGGCCACGTCGCGCGGCGGTCCCGTGGCTTGCCCACCACGGAGCCCCGACTTAACGCCCCTGGATTTTTCTTGTGGTCGGAAATAAAAAGACTCCTTTATACCCGTGAACATGAAAGTCTTAACGAGTTACGCAGTGCGATAGTGGACGCCTTTGATAAAGTGAAAAGTGATAGGCTAAAAGACAATAGCATAAAACGGGCACGTTTGTGTATTGAACGCGGCAGACTCCATTTTGTGTACTTGCTTCGGTACAGGGAAGTGTAAACAATTTATAAATAAACTTTTAATAGGTAAGTACTTAGCTATGTACATAAGTTAATTATTTTGTAAATAGCTCAAATTCCAAAAATCCAAACGCCTGAAGTACCTACTCAGTTCATTGGCTCTCTGTTTCTAATTATTGATACTTACAGTAAAATAAAGATAAGTTCAATTCAAATAAAGTATTTCTGCCGGTCCTAAGCCCGTGTAAAGTATGAACGAGAAATTGGAGTAGGTACAATTTACGTAGTTGGCGTGAAAATTTTGATGCGCAGCGGCTGTGCGAGCGACTGCTGCGCCTGTCGCGGGTTCGATCCTCGCTCGGAACAAATTTGTATGATCTGTGGGTGAATGTTCTGGGCTTGCGTGTTTGTGTATGTGAAAATTTATGTTTGTAAATGCACCCATGACACAGGAGAAAATCCTAGTGTTGGGCAACGTTTTTTTCTTAAATAAGAACTACGATAAAACCTACCTACACACAGTCTTATTCTAATTTTTTTAGTAAGAATGTAGGTATTACGTTCGTGTCCCGTATCAGCTGATTCGCTGGGCGCCATACTTGTCCTATTTGAACTGTGATCCTAGGTACCTACCTAACATCAAATTACGTCGCTATCTGCATCGTAATGCAATTTATTTTAATAATAAAATGTACTTGTCTAGCTACTAGCTATTAAATCACGCGTAGTAGGTACTCGGACGGATCATCCGACCGTCCGTCGCTCCCGTTGCTGTAGGTAGGTGACCAGCTGATGAGCTGACTCGTACCGCGCCGCGCCCCGCGCCCGCGCCCGCGCCCCGCATCATTGATAAATGGCAAGCTTGAGACTGAGGCGGTTTAAGAATGAAATATTCGTGCACTACTACGAACAAACTCGAACAAGTGAAATTTTTTTTTGAAATGCCAACTTTTTTATTATTAGCTGTACAGTCAACTTAATATTTTTTATTTGTACTACTAATTATCCTAAGTTACCACGTTGCGGTTCCAAAACGACTATAATTTCACGCTGTATATAATATTTTTGTTTAAGCATATTCCATATTTATAAATTCTAACATTATGTCTCATCACTACTGTCGGATAAATACGACGTAGGCGTTGGAAGTCAATACACTTTCTCCGGGATAATATTAGTAAATTCTTGAAAACTTACTCAATTTTGGGCACCTTATATTAATTAACAACACTGAATCGACGGTGCCGACTGCCGTCCTCTTTCAGTTCACAGATAAGTTGGTAGGACTGTAGTCGTTGTGATTCAACTTTGGTTGGATTGGATGGAGTTTTATATAAATCGCTAAAACAAAAGTGATTGGTTTGTTCTTTCAACTTGTGTGTGGTGGTGGCGTGGTGTGCTAACAATATTCGGTAAGTAAATATCAATACAACATTAAAGTCGTGTTTGGCTTTGCAACTGAAATAATTATGTTTGTTTTTGTAATAATTGTCTTATACTGTCTCAGAACAATAGTAGTCTAGACTCCCTGTATTGCCAGATCGTCCGAAATGGGACGATTTTAATCTTTTTATGCATAATTTATATTCATCATACTGATGACTCTTTCGAAAAAAACTATTTTGTTTTGGTACTTACATAAATTACTGTACCTACGTACAAAGTTTGCTGTACAAAAATTTTGTCCTTAGGAGTTTAGTCTTGATATGGAGAAACTAACATTTGATTGGACATTAATATGTAATTGTATTACTTTTTTTTTACAGGATCAACTATTATTTCAATTCTTTCGAGGCTTAACTAATAACTTTTTATTTTTTGTGTAATAAAGTTTCTTATGATAGTATTATTCTTTTATTATTATTTGAGTCATTTCCACATAAAATTAGGTAATTTTACTTTTTTCGTGAAAATATCTGTCACTGGCAACACTGTTGAGAGTTTGCTGATTGTTCTACTTCGACTGAAGGACTTGTATCCATGGTCATGAAATAAATTAAAAAAAAAAATGTTTTCTCTACTACTATAGTATTTACTTATAAATTTATCAATGATTATTGATCGTCGCTTAAAGCTGTTCCAAGAAGAAATTGCGTTAGCGACACTAAACACACACGTGCTCCCGCCGAACTGTAACTAATATAAAGTTAAAAACAACACCATGACCGATCCCGAAGCCAGTAAACCAAATGACGAGGTGTTAGCAAACTGGACGAAAGAAGAGAAATTTAATTTACTGCAAGCCATAAAAGCTGTTGGGATACGTGACGTCAAGAAAATTCACGAGTACGTTTCCACGAAAACCGTCGAAGAAACCCGAGCGGCGCTCGCTTACTACACACAAATTGCTTCACAACACCCTATATTTTTGCAAAAACAACAAGAAAATAAGTCTAAAGCTTCCAAGAAACCTCGTGTGCCGCTAGCCAGCTGGGCAAAGTTGCTAACAGACAACTTACAATACAATGAACTCCGAACTGAGACGGCCACCGCTGTGAGAATGATTGCTGATCTTGAGAATATTCCCTCACCTCATTGCACCGACAATATCGACTTCAGACAGGTGTATCATCAAATTGCCAATGCTTTGGAAGGTAAACCGTTGAACCTGGACTTGGGTACTGCAGCTGTACTCCACAAGTGTCTCATAGAAACAGCGTTGTCAAGCAAAGCATTCATCAAGACCGCTGCATACAAATACATTATTAATACTATTGATCTGTCCGACAGAGAGATAAATACATTCCCGAGGCCTACAAAGAATCACGAGCTCGCAATACTAAGGCATTTGGCTGTGCAGCGCAGCTATAATCCTTTGAAGATACCGGAGGATTACTTGAAACCATCTTGTGAAACTGTTATGAAGGAACCCAACTTTGATTGAGGCATGAATATGCGATAAGAAGCAGTGAATTAATGAAACTATTTTTTTAGACAATTTTTTTTGCTAACGATGGCAGAATCGGCGGCAGAATTTGAACACCATCACTCTGGTTGAGCACACTGAATGCTTTAGCCACTAAGCCACAAGTTCTTCTTTAGCTAAAATTATAACTTTCAAGAAAAGGTATTAAGCAGTAGCTTTGTGTGAAATACTGATATAGCAGCATCTGGTTCGACTGGAAGCCAGGGTCAGCTTCCAGTCGAACATCATTCATCTTTACAAACAGTCATTAATAACAGCTTGTGTGCTTGTGGTGCTGATAAAGAAGAAGATTTAAATCATATTTTCTTTGGTTGTCTCCTCAATGATTGCACCTCATTCATAAAAACTCTAGATCTCCGCATTGACCGCATTCTTCTGCCTTTAACAGTTCTTACCTTATTAAGTCAACTATGACATTAGTTTTAAATAATTTAATTTCCAAGTTTCTAATTGATATTAATATTTAATTGTAATTTTATCTAATTTTCAACCTTATAAATGTATAATACAATAAATCAAACAATATTCCTCCTATTTATTTAATATTATTTACTATATTGTACATCTGATTTCATCTATATTCCTTCTAACTTTTTTTTTTTATACCACAGGTGGCAAACAAACATACGGCCCACCTGATGGTAAGCGGTTACTGTAGCCTATAGACGCTTGCAACACCAGAGTTATCACTTGCGCGTTGCCGACCCTGTAAAAAGTTTTCACACCCTTCTTGAAAAAAATGGCCACGCGATGAGGGACAAAAAATAGCATATCGTTATCTCTTTTCTTCTCGGGCATCTGGTGTATATTTATCCTTTTTTTTTTAACCCCTAAGGGTTAGGTGCGGTCATAACTAAATGCTAGACATCCAGGTACCTCTTGCAGGGTAGGTACCTACTTAACTTCGCATTAAATGAAATTTGTATCCCCCCGTCGAACATTAAATCTGCGTAAGTACAAAGTTTGCTGTACAAAAATTTTGTCCTTCGGAGTTTAGTCTTGATAAGGAGAAACTAACATTTGATTGGACATTAATAAGTAATTGTATTTTTTTTACAGGATCAACTATTATTTCAATTCTTTCAAGGTTTAACTAATGGGACTGAAAGCCTTTATATTTTTGTGTAATAAAGTTTCTTATGATAGTATTATTCTTTTATTATTATTTGAGTCATTTCCACATAAAATTAGGTAATGTTACTTTTTTCGTGAAAATATCTGTTACTGGCAACACTGGTTGAGAGTTTGCTCTACTTCGACTGAAGGACTTGTATCTATGGTCATGAAATAAATATTAAAAAAAAGTTTTCTCTACTACTTCATTTACCTACATTTTTATCCTTTCGTCTGGCAGGATATAGGATTATTGATCGTCGCATAGAGTTGTTCCAAGAAGAAATTGCGTTAGCGACATTAAACACACACGTGCTCCCGCCGAACTGTAACTAATATAAAGTTAAAAACAACACCATGACCGATCCCGAAGCCAGTAAACCAAATGACGAGGTGTTAGCAAACTGGACGAAAGAAGAGAAATTTAATTTACTGCAAGCCATAAAAGCTGTTGGGATACGTGACGTCAAGAAAATTCACGAGTACGTTTCCACGAAAACCGTCGAAGAAACCCGAGCGGCGCTCGCTTACTACACACAAATTGCTTCACAACACCCTATATTTGTGCAAAAACAACAAGAAAATAAGTCTAAAGCTTCCAAGAAACCTCGTGTGCCGCTAGCCAGCTGGGCAAAGTTGCTAACAGACAACTTACAATACAATGAACTCCGAACTGAGACGGCCGCCGCTGTGAGAATGATTGCTGATCTTGAGAATATTCCCTCACCTCATTGCACAGACAATATCGACTTCAGACAGGTGTATCATCAAATTGCCAATGCTTTGGAAGGTAAACCGTTGAACCTGGACTTGGGTACTGCAGCTGTACTCCACAAGTGTCTCATAGAAACAGCGTTGTCAAGCAAAGCATTCATCAAGACCGCTGCATACAAATACATTATTAATACTATTGATCTGTCCGACAGAGAGATAAATACATTCCCGAGGCTTACAAAGAATCATGAGCTCGCAATACTAAGGCATTTGGCTGCGCAGCGCAGCTATAATCCTTTGAAGATACCGGAGGATTACTTGAAGCCATCTTGTGAAACTGTTATGAAGGAACCCAACTTTGAATGAGGCATGAATATGCGATAAGAAGCAGTGAATTAATGAAACTATATTTTTTAGACATTTTTTTTTGCTAACAATAGCAGAGTCGGCGGCAGAATTTGAACCCCATCACTCTGGTTGAGCACACTGAATGCTTTAGCCACTAAGCCACAAGTTCTTCTTTAGCTAAAATTATAACTTTCAAGAAAAGGTTTAATATGCAGTAGCTTTGTTTGAAATACTGATATAGCAGCATCTGGTTCGACTGGAAGCTGACCCTGGCTTCCAGTCGAACTTCATTCATTATTACAAACAATCATTAATAACAGCTTGTGCGCTTGTGGTGCTGATAAAGAAGAAGATTTAAATCATATTTTCTTTGGTTGTCTCCTCAATGATTGCACCTCATTCATAAAAACTCTAGATCTCCGCATTGACCGCATTCTTCTGCCTTTAACAGTTCTTACCTTATTAAGTCAACTATGACATTAGTTTTAAATAATTTCTGTGGCCTGGTGCTAAAACGACCAAAGTCTAAAGTTTTTATTTCCTGTAAATAGCATTACAGCAATGAACAAAGTTTCTAGTGTAGCTTAAAATGGACTGCTAGAAGGTTGCAGGTAGTGCAAAAATTTGCTTTATTAAAATCTGTGCAGTCAGGGCTAACATTGTAATTCAAAATGGGCTTAAGCTAACTTTGATCATTCTAGTTTTCACTCCATTAATATAAAAAGTGATTCTTACAAAAATGGACTTTGGCCCTTTTTGCACCAGGTCACAGATTTAATTTCCAAGTTTCTAATTGATATTAATATTAAATTGTAATTTTATCTAATTTTCAACCTTATAAATGTATAATACAATACATCAAACAATATTCCTCCTATTTATTTAATATTATTTACTATATTGTACATCTGATTTCATCTATATTCCAACGTTTTTTTTTTATACCACAGGTGGCAAACAAACATACGGCCCACCTGATGGTAAGCGGTTACTGTAGCCTATAGACGCTTGCCACACCAGAGGTATCACTTGCGCGTTGCCGACCCTGTAAAAATGTTCTCACACCATTCTTGAAAAAAATGGCCACGCGATGAGGGACAAAAAATAGCATATCGTTATCTCTTTTCTTCTCGGGCATCTGGTGTATATTTATCCTTTTTTTTTGCTGAAGAGAGATAGATGTGTCCAGCAGTCTATAGTTTCCTCTGTCTGCGTCTATTACTATTACACTCGTACCAACTTATCTGTGAAATGGCGAAAATTGGAACTACGGCCGTCATGTTGAACTGTCATTCGATTGTCAGTGTCTACTACAATCGAGTTCTCTGGTTGTTTTGTCGTGATATTGCTGAATTTATAAAGTTAAATATGCCGAAAGCTATTCAAAGAAAGCTCGAAACGAGTTATTCCCAGTTGTCACCACCGTCTTCGTCACCACTGGTGACAAATAGGAAAAAAAATCCCATTTGTCACCAGTGGTGACGTCCCCAGTGGTGACAAATGGGAATGGCCACTCTTTTTGTTCCCAGTTGCCACCAGTGGTGACAGATGGGAAGAATAAATAGATACGTCCCCAGTAAGGCGGGGCTAGAGCTGAATATATAGTGATGTGAATTCAATTTTTTGACACGAATTATTTTAATTAGATGATATATTCTATTATAAAATGTACATTAAAACGAGAGAAATAAAACTTTTACACGTCACTTGGAAGACATAATTATATTTTTATAAATCACAATATTTATAGTAATCGAAATTAAAACTGCATAAGTACAGTTTTTAGTACTACAACTATTACAGATAATTATTTTACGTCAAACGATTTTCTTAGGTTTTTTCACAGTTTCAACACATGGAATGACGTCTATTTATGTAAATTTGTAATAAAATAGCACTTAATGAATACTTAATTACAACACATTTACAATAATTTTCGCACTCCCATCCTACCGATAAACCCCCCTCCACTATGCTGTTGTCGGTTCGTAGATCAGTGACGTCACACTGATCAGTACATTCCAAACAATGTCAGGGTCAAGTGCGTCGTGCAGTTCTGGTGCAGTTTCGTTAGTTTTTATAAAAAGACGTCATGGAACTATTATGCTTCGCGCAGGATATCATATAAAAAGGAAACATATAAGTGGGTTAATTGTGTGGGAATGCACCAAACGCAGACAAAACTGTAAAGGAATTGTTAAAATAAAAGTAAGTTTTCGGCCTTTGTTTAAAAATTCTATTATATTGTTGACATATTTTTTAAGAGTTTATTTATGTTGTAAATCTTATGTTTAATTATACAAGAGTTAACAAGAACGAATATACTTGGCACAATAGAACTTGAAACAATTTAAATCTAAAAAATGACGTGTAAAAGTTTTATTTCTCTCGTTTTATAATAGAATATAAATATCATCTAATTAAAATAATTAGTGAAATAAAATTGAATTCACATCACTATATATTCAGCTCTAGCCCCGCCTTACTGGGGACGTATCTATTTATTTTTCCCATCTGTCACCACTGGTGGCAACTGGGAACAAAAATAGTGGACATTCCCATTTGTCACCACTGGGGACGTCACCACTGGTGACAAATGGGAATTTTTTTCCCATTTGTCACCAGTGGTGACGAAGACGGTGGGGACAACTGGGAATAACCCCTCGAAACATTATTCTAAAGGTTAAAATCTTTTTTAAAGAAGAAGCTCGGGCGGGGTCTGATTATTCCAATATAATATAATATATCAAATATACAAACGAATTTCGGCAGCGACAGTTTAGTGTTGTAAACTTGCTTGTTATAAATTACCCGATACTTGACTAATTATTTAAGTCCACCAAATATTCGTTTCTATTCTTGCTGCAGGTTAGCGTAACGGTAACGTACATCTAATAGATAATCTGCTAAGTGAGTGAGCAAACTAACCTGCCAGATTTTAAATTTCTACTAACATTTATTTTATTATCTTACATTTCAGGTGTGAGTCAAGGACTAATTTCAAAAATAGTTAAGGAAGGGCACGCATTAGAAGAAACTGGTACAAAAATTCGGACACCAGGCAAGGAGAGAAAACGTAAAAGTGGATTTGTGAATACGTAAAACATGATTTGTATTTAGATGAACCTTTTATTATAGAAGTGGTAAGTGACACTGAAAATGATCATAGTGGTACGGAAATAAGCGGAGTATGGCCTCAGAACCAGGATGAAGTTGTGTATGCAGGTTCATCTAAAGATCACTATTACTGTAAACCTGGTTTTCAATAAATCATTGTAAAGCAATTTGTTTTTTTTTATTACACTACACTACCACTGGTTACCACTCCTCATTAATCAAATCTGGTGTTAGGGGTTAGGTACGGTCATAACTAAATGCTAGACATCCAGATACCTCTTGCAGGGTAGGTACCTACTTAATTTCGCATTAAATGAAAGTTGTATCCCCCCGTGGAACATTAAATCTGCTGAATTTCCACTTCATTGGATTGCTTTTTAAATAAAGCCATTGTTTATTGCTGTGAGACTAAACTGTTAGCGTACCTACGTAACTGTAAATTATCAAATTATTTTCATTTATTTTATTATTTTTATATGGTTATCATTGTTTTTAATTTGTAAAAACTGTAAGTAATTCTTGTTATACCATTACGTCTAATGTGAAATTTCCTTCTTAAAAACTTACTCAATTTTGGGCACCTTATATTAATTAGCAACACTGAATCGACGGTGCCGACTGCCGTCCTCTTTCAGTTCACAGATAAGTTGGTAGGACTGTAGTCGTTGTGATTCAACTTTGATTGGATTTGATGGAGTTTTATATAAATCGCTAAAACAAAAGTGATTGGTTTGTTCTTTCGACTTGTGTGTGGTGGTGGTGTGGTGTGCTAACTATATTCGGTAAGTAAATATCAATACAACATTAAAGTCGTGTTTGCCTTTGCAACTGAAATAATTATGTTTGTTTTTGTAATAATTGTCTTATACAGTCTCAGAACAATAGTAGTCTAGACTCCCTGTATTGCCAGATCGTCCGAAATGGGACGATTTTAATCTTTTTATGCATAATTTATATTCATCATACTGATGACTCTTTCGAAAAAAACTATTTTGTTTTGGTACTTACATAAATTACTGTACCTACGTACAAAGTTTGCTGTACAAACATTTTGTCCTTAGGAGTTTAGTCTTGATATGGAGAAACTAACATTTGATTGGACATTAATAAGTAATTGTATTACTTTTTTTTACAGGATCAACTATTATTTCAATTCTTTCGAGGTTTAACTAATAACTTTTTATTTTTTGTGTAAAAAAGTTTCTTATGATAGTATTATTCTTTTATTATTATTTGAGTCATTTCCACATAAAATTAGGTAATGTTACTTTTTTCGTGAAAATATCTGTCACTGGCAACACTGTTGAGAGTTTGCTGATTGCTCAACTTCGACTGAAGGACTTGTATCCATGGTCATGAAATAAATTAAAAAAAAAAATGTTTTCTCTACTACTATTTACATATATTTTTATCAATGATTATTGATCGTCGCTTAAAGCTGTTCCAAGAAGAAATTGCGTTAGCGACACTGAACACACACGTGCTCCCGCCGAACTGTAAATAATATAAAGTTAAAAACAAAACCATGACCGATCCCAAAGCCAGTAAACCAAATGACGAGGTGTTAGCAAACTGGACGAAAGAAGAGAAATTTAATTTACTGCAAGCCATAAAAGCTGTTGGGATACGTGACGTCAAGAAAATTCACGAGTACGTTTCCACGAAAACCGTCGAAGAAACCCGAGCGGCGCTCGTTTACTACACACAAATTGCTTCACAACACCCTATATTTATGCAAAAATAACAATAAAATAAGTCTAAAGCTTCCAAGAAACCTCGTGTGCCGCTAGCCAGCTGGGCAAAGTTGCTAACAGACAACTTACAGGCTGCCGGGGTCTTCGGGCAAGCAAGCCAAAAAAATGAATGAAAATTATGGTGATAGCGGCGGTGGTGAGGAAAGTTTGAACTTTTTACCTTTTCTCAAACTTAATTATAAAAGACTGTACCTACGCTGAAAATTCTACAAAATACGAATTCAAAGTGTTTGCTGAAAGCAGTAATAATGACCGATTGGGCAACAAAATTCCCATTTATCATCATTTATTATTATATTCACGGCAGAAATGAAAGGAGTGGTTGCCATTCACAGAGTGAATGCGAATAAAATTGCGGATAAATTTAAACAATATGATACTGCCAACAATTTTTTGTCGAATAATGTTTTTCTGGAAAAATATAAATTGAAGACATTCTTCATTCCAACAGCTCAAATCGAAAAAACTTGAATCATCTGTTAAGTTCCAACTCACATTTCTAAAGAACTGTATTGCAAATTATCTTGTACATAATGAAATTATTGCTGTGCGTCGCTTTTTTAGTAAAGTAAACAATGAAAAAGTGTTATTGATGTTTTAAATTTAATCACTCGGCAAAGGTCTGTAACGGCAAACAGAGCTGCAGTATCTGCTCGGGTGAACACTATTACAAAGACTGTGATAAACCTAATGAACTAAGTTGTATCAATTGTAGTGGACCACATCTGACAATTTCACATTCATGTCCTGTTAAAATAAAGAAAAACAAAATTACGAATGCAAGCACTGTTGCCGTTACGAATGAAAAGAAAAATCATGCTGATTTTCTTTCTTTCTTTTCGCTCTTGTATATAATATAAATAAATCAACTTTATCAACATCATTAATAAAAACAGTGACAGTCCCTGTACAAAAAACTGTAAATAAAGTTCAACAATCTGTGAAATCTTTTACACAGAGATCTCTATATTCTATAGATGAACTTAAAAGTCAATGAATTAATAATGCTGAATTAACCAATGCTATAGTTCGAACTTTAATTTCTATAGCTAACAAAAGTGACGACACTCCAATTACTTCTATTGCCATTAAAGATTTATTACTCAAAAACCTTTCTCAATTTATGGACTATAGTACCTCAAATAAGTCTTCTTTAAGAATACCCCAATTTTTTTTTAATTTTTTTTATGACGGTCATAGTTTTTAGCTCGAGGGAGCTTTGAAAACTTAACAGGACTAGGTGGGCGAATTTAAAGCTACTGGCTCGGCACGGGCCGGCTCGAGCAAGGGACGGGGAGGATTACCGTTAAGGGGTCTTCGCGACGGGCATCGCCGGCGAGGACGGTATATCGGGCGGCGTTTTTGTGCGTGTGTTTTGAAGCCTAATTTAATATTCACAGTACCTATTTATAGTAAAATCCCTCTATTGTTATTTTTTTTATTAAGCTTATACCAATGTCATTATTGGTATAAGCTTAATATATGTATGAAACTTGGTTACGAGACAGTAGACCTTGTCGAATATCTGGTTATATCATGTACTATAAAAATGATTTAAATGAACATGTCGGGGTAGCCACACTAATTAAACCACATTTAAAATATAAAGCAATTTCCACAAAATTTTATTTGGGGATTTTCTAAGATCTCACAAAAGCGTTTGACACTGTCTCTGTTCCCCAACTCTTATTGATTATGGAGAAAATGGGTATCCGTGTAAAAATAGACTCTTTTGTTAGCAACACCACTTCTCTAAATTTCAGTATACCACAGGCATCGATTTTAGGACCTACACTCTACCTACTTTATGCAATTTTCTCACCCCCCCAACTGTGATATTTTTACGTACGCCGACGATACTAATGCAAGTAATGCAATGGCTTTCAAATAATTTTTTAACATTAAATCTAAATAAAACTACATATTTAACTTTCTCACCGTCTGTTGTTTCTCAAACACCCCTGGAAAAGTTTGTAATAAAAGCTCATTCTTACACCATCAGTACTTCAAATCTATTACCTTCATGTAACTGTCCTACCATATTTAGGTCTACTCAAACTAAGTACCTGGGTGTGGATATTGATAACCTCATCAGTTGGAAATTCCAGTTAACAAGTCTCACTTCTCGTGTCCGTAAGATGATTTATATTTTCAAAAGGCTTAGATATTCTCTTGATTTTAAAGCTCTTAAGACGGTTTACAGTGCCCTCTGCCAGTCTATTCTGGGGAGGTGCTGCAAAAACCCACATATTACCTCTTGAACGAGCACAGAGAGCGTTAATTTAAGTAATGTCCTTCAAGCCTTTCAGGTAACCTACAGCTCAGCTTTTAGGCGATTGTCAAATGTTGTCTGTTAGGAAGCTGTTTATACTAGGAACAGTAACAAGGAAGGAAGCATACCTATCTAGAATACGACCTAAATTTTAATATGAACCGTCGTTCATATTAAAATAAAATATTATTATTATTAGGACGAAAATAAAACATTATTATTAATAGGTACCTATCTCCTTTATTCATCTACATATATAAACATAATTATTATTGTTATTTTTAAATATTTAACAAATAATATAAAAAGATTGTAAAACATTTATAAATACACAATAGAAATATGTATTTAAATATTCTTAATATTTTATTATTATTGCCCCCCTACGGGCCCGCTAAGAACTAACAACTTGCGTAACCTTACAACCTTCCTAAGCCTATATTCGTGGCTGGCGAATTTAACGTTCATCGCATCGCTTTTGGATGCTTATCAAATAAACGTAGAGGAGAGTAATAAATCTAATTCATCTTTAACCTACAGTTAAAGATGAATTAGATTTATGTATACTAAATGAAGGTGGCGTTACTAATATGCAATATCCAAATCGTTATCCATCAGCTATTCAGTCCACGATGATAACATGGGCAGTTATCATTTCCCAATAATAACAGAAATAACTATTTTAACTGATCAATACAATGTTAATCCTCTTAGGATAAATTTCTATATGTTAAAGCTGATTGGAACCAATACAACGAACTTTCGAAATCATGTTTTGATGATATTATTCATAACAGTTATGATCCTCTTAGCTCATAGAATTCATTTTGTAATACACTTTCTACCCTGAAAAATCAGAATGTGTACCTGCTGGGGGCTATCACGATCAGCCCCCAAGATGTAGCCCGTGCAGTCCGTCCGTTGCCAAACTGGAAATCTCCAGGGCCGGACGGGCTGCACAACTTCTGGATTAAGTGGCTACAAAGGTCGCACGCTCGTTTGGCATCTCAGTACCAGGCAACCTTGGAGTCTGGTTTGCTACCCAAGTTCCTTACAACAGGAATAACCGACCTGCTCCACAAGTCTGGTAGCACCGCGGAACCCAAAAATTATAGTCATATTACATGTTTACCAACGGTCTGTAAGGTTCTTACATCCATCTTGAGAGTTAAAATTAATAAACACATCGACAATAACTCCATCATGTCGGTCTCTCAAAATGGATGTAGGAATGGGTCCCGCGGTACTAAGGAGTTACTTCTGATAGATATGGCCATTAGCCAACTGGTTCGGCGTTCCCGAAAGGATCTGTCGACATGTTGGATAGATTATAAGAAGGCCTATGACTCGGTGCCACATACATGACTCATGAGGGTGCTAGAATTGTATAAAATAGATATAACTCTACGCACCTTCCTGATGTCGTGTATGAGGCAATGGAGTACAGTCCTTCGCTATCCAGGATGTCGAAATATCCAGAGGAATAGCGAACCTGGAAGGATCGAGCGAGGTATATTTCAGGGCGATTGTTTGAGTCCGCTTTGGTCTTGCCTAGCCCTGAATCCTCTAAGCATGCTGCTGGAGAATTCAGGGCTGTGCTATTGGTTGAAGAGAGGGGGTCAGGTTATATCTCACCTCTTTTACATGGATGACCTGAAGCTCTTTGCCCCCAGCAGTCTTCGGCTGATGGAGCTATTGAAGGTTACTGAAACTTTTAGTAGCGCCATCAGGATGAAGTTTGGTGTGGACAAATGTGCGGTCATGCATGTAAAGTGAGGGGAGATTGTGGAATCCGTAGGAGTTCAACTCGCGGATTCCATAAACCTGAGATCTCTCTCTTCAAACGAAACCTACAAGTACTTGGGTATGTCAGAAGCGTTAGGTATCAGCACTACTGACATGAAGCAATCGTTGAGGGAACGTTTCTTTGGCCGCCTGAAGAAGGTATTCAATAGCCTTCTTTCGGGCGGAAACAAGGTGCGCGCCTTCAACGGTTGGGTCTTGCCGATATTGATGTACTATTTTGGCATACTCAAATGGACTCAAACGGAACTTGACGCCCTGGATAGGCGGGTCCGTACACTGCTGACTGAATATCGAATGCATCACCCACGATCGTCTGTCATGAGATTGTATATCCCGCGGAAGTGTGGAGGCCGAGGCTTTTTAAATGCCAAAAACCTCCACAGCCGCGAGATATGCAATCTCAGGGAATATTTTCTACACGCCGACGTGGGAATGCATCGAGATGTAGTAGCCGTGGACAAGGGACTCACCCCGCTCTCCTTGGCGAATGAGAACTGGCGCAAGCCTATAGTGCTTGATACTAACGACCGCAGGAAGGTATGGCAGAGTAAGGAGCTTCACGGGCACTTTTTCCGGACCCTAAATGGGCCCGATGTAGATCAAGCAGCGTCCGTAGCCTGGCTACGTTTCGGTGACCTCTTTGGAGAAACCGAAGGTTTTGTCTGTGCAATTACGGACGAAGTTATCATGACGAATAACTACTGGAGATTTATTGTGAAGGATGGCACGGTTGACATTGGTCGGGCATGTCACCGCCCGGGTGAATCGATCCGCCACATTATCTCTGGTTGTTCTCGTCTAGCTAACGAAGAGTACTTGCATATAGGTACAACCTTGTAGCCAGAATTATCCATCAGCAACTTGCTCTGAAATACACTCTTGTGACATCGGAGGTACCGCACTACAGGTATGTGCCCGACCCAGTTCTCGAAAATGGCAGTATCACATTGTACTGGGATCGGTCCATCATCACCAGGACTATTGTAGCCAATAAGCCTGATATTGTGGTGGTGGACCGAATCGAGAGGCGTGCAATGATTGTTGACATTACCGTCCCGCATGACGGGAACCTCGTGAAAGCCGAGAAAGATAAGCAAATCAAGTATCTTGACTTGGCTCGCGAGGTTGTCGACATGTGGGATGTGGACACAGCGATCATTGTACCGATAGTCGTGTCAGCCAATGGCTTAATAGCCACCAGCCTCGATCTACATCTTAGGAAGCTCTCGTTAGGCGGCTGGGTCAAGGGCTTGATCCAGAAAGCAGTACTGCTGGACACGGCTCGTATTGTTAGGAGATTCCTCTCTCTGGAGCCCTGACTGCCGGTAGCTTGGACCCTGTTCCCGATACCGGTGGGCCTCTATTTTTTAATTTTGAATGTTTTTGTCTTTTTTATTTTATAAAAATATTTAAAAATGTAATTAGTAAGTATAAAGGAGATAATAATAATCATGTTCGTCTGTCATCCCGCGGAAATGCGGGGGTCGAGGTTTTTTGAATGCTAAGACCCTCCACAACCGCGAGGTGTGCAGTCTCAGAGAATATTTTCTCAAGGTTGACGTGGGTATGCACCGAGATGTGGTCGCAGTGGACAATGGACTCACCCCGCTATCTTTGGCTAAAGAGAACTGGCGCAAACCCGTGTTGCTTAGTACCAACGACCGCAAGGAAGTATGGCAGAGCAAGGAGCTACACGGCCGCTTTTTCCGGGCCCTACATGGGCCCGATGTAGACCAAGTAGCGTCCGTAGCCTGGCTGCGTTTCGGTGACCTCTTTGGGGAAACCGAAGGTTTTGTCTGTGCAATTATGGATGAAGTTATACTGACGAACAACTACCAGAAGTATATCATGAAAGACGGGACGATCGACATATGTCGGGCATGCCATTGTCCCGGTGAGTCTATCAGGCATATTACTTCTGGGTGTTCTCGTCTGTCTAACGGCGAGTATTTGCACAGGCATAACCAAGTGGCCAGGATTATCCACCAGCAACTTGCTTTAAAATACGGCCTTGTGGATTCTGAGGTACCGTATTACAGGTATGCGCCCGACCCAGTTCTCGAGAATGACCATGTCACGTTGTACTGGGATCGATCTGTTATCACTGACAGGACTATTGTAGCCAATAAGCCTGATATAGTGGTAATAGATCGATCAGCGCGCCGCACAATGATTATCGATGTCACCATCCCGCATGACGAGAACCTCGTGAAGGCTGAGAAAGAGAAACAGTTAAAATATCTCAACTTAGCTCACGAGGTGGTCGCCATGTGGGATGTGGACTCGGCCATCATTGTGCCGATAGTCGTTACGGTCAATGGACTTATCGCCAAGAGCCTCGACCAACACCTCAGGAGGCTCGAGCTGGATGGCTGGGTTAAGGACCTGATTCAGAAGGCAGTACTCCTTGATACGGCACGTATTGTGAGGAGGTTCCTGTCTCTGGAGCCCTAACCACCGGTAGCTTGGACCCTGCTCCCGATACCAGTGGGCCTCTATTTTTTATATTTTTAAATGTTTTTGTCTTTTTTTATTTTATAAAAATATTTAAAAATGTAATTAGTAAGTTTATAGACAAATAAAGGAGATAATAATCATTTTATTTCAGACAGTAAATCAGTCCATATTTTTCTAAAGATACCTACAATCAAATTAAAATTAAATAATATAAATAGTAAATAACGAAATTAGCGAAATTAAGTAGTAAATGAATAAAATCATGTTAGAATCATTTAATTCATTTACTACCTGCCCTAAGCTTGATATATGGGTGCATGTAAGGCCTGCCAGTGCTGCATGAACGGCCCGTCCAACCTGCTGGCAATAACTGAAAGGAGACCGTTACCGCTGCCCCGCACTCTACTTGCTATCGAGGTGGCCCTCTTGCGCATACTGGCATAAAAACAGTCAATGCGGACGCTCGCGAACATTCCCGATGCGCTGCAGAAGCGAGGCATCCGGAGCAGCGCCCTCAGCGCGTTGTTATACTGAACGCGGAGAGCGCTGTAGGATCTCTGCAAATATGATACCCACAGACTACTCGTATAAAAAGATGTGCAGTAGGCTCGAAACAAGGTAATTTTCACATCCCTGGAGCTACGAGCAAACCTGCGGGCAATCATATTCGCCCTCACCGACATCGCTCTCCTTTCTCGCTCAATATCACCGTCGTCCTTCAGGTCGGATGTTATAATATGGCCCAGATAATTGAAAGTATGTACCCGCTCCAAGGGCACTCCATATAGCCTTACTGTTGGAACCTCCGCCGGACATTTACAACCCGCATTGAAAACTATAAGCTCACTCTTTTTGACGTTATATTTTAGGCCATGTGTATGAGCGTACGCTTCGCAAATGCTTATTAGCTCTCTGAGTCCCCCTATTGACGCGCTCAGCAGCATCATATCATCAGCGTAGCTGATGTTGTTAAAGCACACACCATCAACATGACATCCAACATGGCGGCTGCTGAGCTCGGCAACAAGTCCATCGATATACAGGTTGAAGAGCGTTGGAGAGCTCACACCTCCCTGCCTCACCCCGCACTCCAACCTGTAGGAATCCGACAGAGCTTCCGACCATTTAACATTATTGACCTGGTTCCCGTACCAGTACTGGAAGATTTTAACAACTTCAGGCACTACTTGCCTATCAAGCAACTTCTTCCACAGCACTTTATACGAAACCAGGTCAAACGCTTTGGACAGATCTAGGAAGCAGGCGTAAACAGGCGTGCTCCGGTCCGTGTAATATCTGACAGCATGCTTTAAACTCAGTATAGCACTATCTGTGGACAGTTTGGGCCTGAACCCAAACTGGTTATCGTGCAAAGTTATTGTATTGCTTAACTGAGCATTAAGCATGCTGTCAAAAACCTTCGCGATGACTGTCGTTAATGAGATCGGTCTGTAATTGTTTTTATCTGATATTATATCCCCAGTTTTATTTTTAGCAATTGGTACTACGACCGTTCTCATAAGCTCGTCTGGCAAGTACGAATGGCGAAGGCAGAACGTGAACAGCATGGCCAAAACACGTGGCAGGTGGGGACCTGCATGCTGTAGGTGCTCAATGCTAAGTCCGTCATGTCCCGGAGACTTACCCCTGGTCATATACCCGATGGTTTTAGCTATGTCCGCAGCTGTGAACTTAACTCTTGCATCCAGGACAGTACACTGTGACTCAGCATCGGTCACATCAGAGGGTGGGATACTGCTTGGCTTAACAAAAAACTGGGATTTAAAAACATTAGCAATATCCCCTTCAGTAGACACGTCATCGACGCTTACCGTTATCAAATCTTACTGTAATTAATTCATTACACAATTTTTAAACAAATCAGATAACGATAATGAAAATACAACTGATTTAAATACTTTTTTTTAATTTAAATTACATTATGGTATGGTATGTACATTATTAACATTAAAGCTCAGAAGTTATTTTTAGTTATCCTCAATAATATTTGGCATAAACAAATAATACCTACCATTGTCATGGAAAACACAATGTGTTATTCCAGTTCTAAAACTTGACAAGCCTCCAGATAACTGTGACTCGTAGTGGCCTATTTCATTACCTACTTATCTTCTTGCTTAGGAAAAATATTTGAAAATACGGTTAAACTTCGTCTGGATAATTTTGCTGAATCAAATAGCCTTCTACCAAATAACCAATATGGCTTCAGAAGATGCAAAAGTTGTGGTGACAGCTTCCATTGTCTCGTTTCGGATCTGAAATTATTATGCAAAACAAAATAAAAAAAGTGTAGCATGTGCCTTTCTAGATATTCAAGGGGCATTTGACAATGTTCAATCTGCAAATTCTAGTACTACAGGTGTTATCTGGGTTAGGCATGCCTGGCCTAGGTACTCTGCAAGTGGATTTACGAATTCCTAAGCAATAGAATTCTTTATGTTAAATATAACAACATTTTACATGGACCTAGAACTGTCTCTATCTCTAAAGGCACAATGCAAGGGGCCACATTGTCCCCACTTCTTTATAATTTAAATACCTACTTACATCTGAATTATGTACTGAAAATGTAAATATTCTCCAATTTGCTGATGACTTAGTGATATACAGTGTAAATAATAATATTGACATGGCTATTGTTAATGTAAATTCAACTCTTGTTAATTTAAACAGTATCGTAAGCAACACGGGCCCCTCTACTATTCGTGCAACTCGCGGTCGCATCCCTATGCGTTTTCTAGAATGATCCGCTGCGTGCGCATACCTGTGCCCCGCGCGCACACGCCGGCATTTTCCCGCCGGAGTCGCCTGAGAGATCCTAATGCGGAACGGTCGCGTCGCGCGTGGTGTACATACCTACCCACTGTGTACCCCTGTAACACTTCCTTTTAAGTTGTTTCTCTTCTCTGTGCAATTTACCACCCTATCACTGTACTGTAACTCACTTGTGCTTGTTTTTTAATCTTCCGTGTGTTTGAACATTATACCTACATTATCCCAGACTAATTTTCATTTATCTTTTAAAATCCCTACCAAAACAGGTATTATGATAAGTTGCAACTTAAAATTAATCCACTCAAAAGTCGTACCATGATATTAAGCAAAGATTTTCCTTCTACTGCACTCTTGTACAATGATCAAGCTAGTTAGTAGTTGACCAGCATACATTGTTCGGTGTAATTATTGACAAAGATTTAACCTATAGACAACATATTAACTAGGTACATTGTACAAAGAGCAATGAAAGGCTTGAACAACATCAAATATTTAACTGGGGTATCATGGGGAGCAGATCCTTTGACTCTCTTCATTTTGTACAAAGCTATTATGAAGAGGCATTTTGATTATAGTTGTATAGCCTATTTAGATAGTAAGGCTATACAACTAATACTAATAACTTCTGAGCTTTAATGTTAATAATGTACATACCACACCATACCATAATGTAATGTAAATTAAAAAAAAGTATTTAAATCAGTTGTATTTTCATTATCGTTATCTGATTTGTTTAAAAATTGTTTAATAAATTAATTACAGTAAGATTTGTTAACGTTTAAGTCCTTTAAATTTCTTAATATTATTCCAAATGGTTGAAATAGCGTAGATCTGTTAAAACTGTCACACAATGATCTCCAACTATTCTTTTTCTCTTCGGCAGTAGGTATACTTAGTTCGTTTTTTCAAAGCATCTGCTTTTTTGTAAGATAAATAATTTTCAATAGTAGGTAGGTAGGTAGTCTCCTGTATAATTTTAAAGCCACTTTAGATGTAATGTGACGCTATTTTTACATTTATCGTTCCACCAGGGTGCAGGTGGCCTACTTTTGTATTCTGTGGATTTGGTAAATTTTGGTACACATTCTGATTTTTCAGGGTAGAAAGTGTATTACAAAATGAATTCTATGAGCTATGAACGATTTGGATATTGCATATTAGTAACGCCACCTTCATTAAGTATACATAAATCTAATTCATCTTTAACTGTAGGTTAAAGATGAATTATTATAATATTTAATTTATTAATTCAAAATCATTCAAAATTTACTATTTTACAACGTGTAATTGCTCATGTTTTTCGGATTATAAATAATTGTCGTAAAGGTAAACATAAAGGTGCGTTCACTATATCAGAGCTGAATAATTCCACAATGTTTTTAGTTAAAGTCGCTCAACAAATATAATTTCCTACTGAATATCAGCTTCTTATTTCGAACAAAAACCTACCACACAAAAATCGCCTTCTGCCATTATCACCATTCATTGAGCCGAGCACAGGTGTCATACGGGTAGGTGGCAGACTAGGCAATTCTCATTACGAGTATGATGTAAAGCACCCTATGCTCCTATTTGAATGGACGCATAAGTTGTATTTACATCCAGGTCCACGACTATTAGTAGCGACAGTTAGACAAAAGTATTGGGTTTTAGGTGGTACAATGCTGGCTAAGCGCACAGTTCGATTATGTGTGAAATACTGCAGATTAAAAAGGCAAACCATTCAACCCATAATGGGTAATTTACCTAAACAACGCATGCAGCTCGAATTTCCTTTCCTCAACACAAGTGTAGATTATGCTGGGCCAGTGATGGTTAGTGATCGTAAGGGTAGAGGTTCAAGATTATCAAATCATATATTTGCATTTTTATTTGTCTAGCATCAAAAGCAGTGCATTTAGAGCTTGTCTCAGACTTGACTAAGGAAGCATTCATAGCTGCTTTGAATAGATTTACAGCTCGTAGAGGAAAGCCGCAGAACATCTTCTCTGACAATGGCACTACCTTCGTAGGGAGGTTCAAAGAGTTGTCCAGGCTCCTCAATCACACACTATCATCAGAGGTTACAGCCGAAGAAGGTATCAATTTTTCATTTATACCAGCCTACACCGCATTTTGGCGGTCTATGGGAATCAGCCGTTAAGTCGACAAAACACCATTTACGTAGGGTTCTACAATTGACGCATTTAACATTAGAGGAGATGTCTACTTTACTGAGTCAGGTCGAGGCAATTCTCAATGCCCGGCCTCTTACTCCCTTATCAGACGATCCGTCTGACTTGTGCCCACTTACTCCGGCTCATTTTCTCATTGGGCGATCACTAATCTCTGTGCCTCATCAAGAAATCACGTCTACTAGAATCACATCTCTGCAACGTTTCCAGCGGATCGAACTATTAAAGTAACACTTCTGGAACCGCTTTTCTAACGAATACGTTACGTTACTCCAACAGAAAACCAAATGGCACCAGTCAGGGGGGACCTGAAGCAAGGCGACATGGTCGTCATAAAGGACAAGGCGTCACCCCCGCTGATGTGGCTCTTGGGTCGCGTCATCCGGATTCTCCCTGGCAAAGACGGCGTCGTTCGGGTCGCCGACATAAAAACCAAGAAGGGGATTCTTCGTCGAGCGGTTAATACCATATGCCCCCTACCAGTTCCAGATCTTGAAGAAACTTTCAACGCGGGGAGTATATGGTGACGCATAGGCGCGGGACGAGGGAGACGAGACACTGCGACGCCTGCGGCGCGCATTTGAACGAGCATGAAGTGACCAGTCGGTCACCGTCACCGAGAGCCTACGCTCCACGCACCACGCATACTTGTCGCGCCGCGGTCTCGCTGTATTATTATTTCTTATAATATAATTCAGTACCAGTGAAACAGACTACTTTATTCACAGTTACTAGGAACCTGAACTCCTGAACTACATTAGGGAAGGCACAGGCCTAAATAGGTACTGTGAATATTAAATTGGGCTATTCTTAAAGAAGACTTATTTGAGGTACTATAGTCCATAAATTGAGAAAGGTTTTTGAGTAATAAATCTTTAATGGCAATAGAAGTAATTGGAGTGTCGTCACTTTTGTTAGCTATAGAAATTAAAGTTCGAACTATAGCATTGGTTAATTCAGCATTATTAATTCATTGACTTTTAAGTTCATCTATAGAATATAGAGATCTCTGTGTAAAAGATTTCACAGATTGTTGAACTTTATTTACAGTTTTTTGTACAGGGACTGTCACTGTTTTTATTAATGATGTTGATAAAGTTGATTTATTTATATTATATACAAGAGCGAAAAGAAAGAAAGAAAATCAGCATGATTTTTCTTTTCATTCGTAACGGCAACAGTGCTTGCATTCGTAATTTTGTTTTTCTTTATTTTAACAGGACATGAATGTGAAATTGTCAGATGTGGTCCACTACAATTGATACAACTTAGTTCATTAGGTTTATCACAGTCTTTGTAATAGTGTTCACCCGAGCAGATACTGCAGCTCTGTTTGCCGTTACAGACCTTTGCCGAGTGATTAAATTTAAAACATCAATAACACTTTTTCATTGTTTACTTTACTAAAAAAGCGACGCACAGCAATAATTTCATTATGTACAAGATAATTTGCAATACAGTTCTTTAGAAATGTGAGTTGGAACTTAACAGATGATTCAAGTTTTTTCGATTTGAGCTGTTGGAATGAAGAATGTCTTCAATTTATATTTTTCCAGAAAAACATTATTCGACAAAAAATTGTTGGCAGTATCATATTGTTTAAATTTATCCGCAATTTTATTCGCATTCACTCTGTGAATGGCAACCACTCCTTTAATTTCTGCCGTGAATATAATAATAAATGATGATAAATGGGAATTTTGTTGCCCAATCGGTCATTATTACTGCTTTCAGCAAACACTTTGAATTCGTATTTTGTAGAATTTTCAGCGTAGGTACAGTCTTTTATAATTAAGTTTGAGAAAAGGTAAAAAGTTCAAACTTTCCTCACCACCGCCGCTATCACCATAATTTTCATTCATTTTTTTGGCTTGCTTGCCCGAAGACCCCGGCAGCCTGTAAGTTGTCTGTTAGCAACTTTGCCCAGCTGGCTAGCGGCACACGAGGTTTCTTGGAAGCTTTAGACTTATTTTATTGTTATTTTTGCATAAATATAGGGTGTTGTGAAGCAATTTGTGTGTAGTAAACGAGCGCCGCTCGGGTTTCTTCGACGGTTTTCGTGGAAACGTACTCGTGAATTTTCTTGACGTCACGTATCCCAACAGCTTTTATGGCTTGCAGTAAATTAAATTTCTCTTCTTTCGTCCAGTTTGCTAACACCTCGTCATTTGGTTTACTGGCTTTGGGATCGGTCATGGTTTTGTTTTTAACTTTATATTATTTACAGTTCGGCGGGAGCACGTGTGTGTTCAGTGTCGCTAACGCAATTTCTTCTTGGAACAGCTTTAAGCGACGATCAATAATCATTGATAAAAATATATGTAAATAGTAGTAGAGAAAACATTTTTTTTTTTAATTTATTTCATGACCATGGATACAAGTCCTTCAGTCGAAGTTGAGCAATCAGCAAACTCTCAACAGTGTTGCCAGTGACAGATATTTTCACGAAAAAAGTAACATTACCTAATTTTATGTGGAAATGACTCAAATAATAATAAAAGAATAATACTATCATAAGAAACTTTTTTACACAAAAAATAAAAAGTTATTAGTTAAACCTCGAAAGAATTGAAATAATAGTTGATCCTGTAAAAAAAAGTAATACAATTACTTATTAATGTCCAATCAAATGTTAGTTTCTCCATATCAAGACTAAACTCCTAAGGACAAAATGTTTGTACAGCAAACTTTGTACGTAGGTACAGTAATTTATGTAAGTACCAAAACAAAATAGTTTTTTTCGAAAGAGTCATCAGTATGATGAATATAAATTATGCATAAAAAGATTAAAATCGTCCCATTTCGGACGATCTGGCAATACAGGGAGTCTAGACTACTATTGTTCTGAGACTGTATAAGACAATTATTACAAAAACAAACATAATTATTTCAGTTGCAAAGGCAAACACGACTTTAATGTTGTATTGATATTTACTTACCGAATATAGTTAGCACACCACACCACCACCACACACAAGTCGAAAGAACAAACCAATCACTTTTGTTTTAGCGATTTATATAAAACTCCATCAAATCCAATCAAAGTTGAATCACAACGACTACAGTCCTACCAACTTATCTGTGAACTGAAAGAGGACGGCAGTCGGCACCGTCGATTCAGTGTTGCTAATTAATATAAGGTGCCCAAAATTGAGTAAGTTTTTAAGAAGGAAATTTCACATTAGACGTAATGGTATAATAAGAATTACTTACAGTTTTTACAAATTAAAAACAATGATAACCATATAAAAATAATAAAATAAATGAAAATAATTTGATAATTTACAGTTACGTAGGTACGCTAACAGTTTAGTCTCACAGCAATAAACAATGGCTTTATTTAAAAAGCAATCCAATGAAGTGGAAATTCAGCAGATTTAATGTTCCACGGGGGGATACAACTTACATTTAATGCGAAATTAAGTAGGTACCTACCCTGCAAGAGGTACCTGGATGTCTAGCATTTAGTTATGACCGTACCTAACCCCTAACAGCAGATTTGATTAATGAGGAGTGGTAACCAGTGGTAGTGTAGTGTAATAAAAAAAAACAAATTGCTTTACAATGATTTATTGAAAACCAGGTTTACAGTAATAGTGATCTTTAGATGAACCTGCATACACAACTTCATCCTGGTTCTGAGGCCATACTCCGCTTATTTCCGTACCACTATGATCATTATCACTATCGCTTTCGGTTTCAGTGTCACTTACCACTTCTATAATAAAAGGTTCATCTAAATACAAATCATGTTTTACGTATTCACAAATCCACTTTTACGTTTTCTCTCCTTGCCTGGTGTCCGAATTTTTGTACCAGTTTCTTCTACTACGTGCCCTTCCTTAACTATTTTTGAAATTAGTCCTTGACTCACACCTGAAATGTAAGATAATAAAATAAATGTTAGTAGAAATTTAAAATCTGGCAGGTTAGTTTGCTCACTCACTTAGCAGATTATCTATTAGATGTACGTTACCGTTACGCTAACCTGCAGCAAGAATAGAAACGAATATTTGGTGGACTTAAATAATTAGTCAAGTATCGGGTAATTTATAACAAGCAAGTTTACAACACTAAACTGTCGCTGCCGAAATTCGTTTGTATATTTGATATATTATATTGGAATAATCAGACCCCGCCCGAGCTTCTTCTTTAAAAAAGATTTTAACCTTTAGAATAATGTTTCGAGCATCACTTTGAATAGCTTTCGGCATATTTAACTTTATAAATTCAGCAATATCACGACAAAACAACCAGAGAACTCGATTGTAGTAGACAGTGACAATCGAATGACAGTTCAACATGACGGCCGTAGTTCCAATTTTCGCCATTTCACAGATAAGTTGGTACGAGTGTAATAGTAATAGACGCAGACAGAGGAAACTATAGACTGCTGGACACATCTATCTCTCTTCAGCAAAAAAAAAGGATAAATATACACCAGATGCCCGAGAAGAAAAGAGATAACGATATGCTATTTTTTGTCCCTCATCGCGTGGCCATTTTTTTCAAGAATGGTGTGAGAACATTTTTACAGGGTCGGCAACGCGCAAGTGATACCTCTGGTGTGGCAAGCGTCTATAGGCTACAGTAACCGCTTACCATCAGGTGGGCCGTATGTTTGTTTGCCACCTGTGGTATAAAAAAAAAAACGTTAGATGGAATATAGATGAAATCAGATGTACAATATAGTAAATAATATTAAATAAATAGGAGGAATATTGTTTGATGTATTGTATTATACATTTATAAGGTTGAAAATTAGATAAAATTACAATTTTAAATTTAATATTAATATCAATTAGAAACTTGGAAATTAAATTATTTAAAACTAATGTCATAGTTGACTTAATAAGGTAAGAACTGTTAAAGGCAGAAGAATGCGGTCAATGCAGAGATCTAGAGTTTTTATGAATGAGGTGCAATCATTGAGGAGACAACCAAAGAAAATATGATTTAAATCTTCTTCTTTATCAGCACCACAAGCACACAAGCTGTTATTAATGATTGTTTGTAATGATGAATGATGGTCGACTGGAAGCTGACCCTGGCTTCCATTCGAACCAGATGCTGCTATATCAGTATTTCACACAAAGCTACTGCTTAATACCTTTTCTTGAAAGTTATAATTTTAGCTAAAGAAGAACTTGTGGCTTAGTGGCTAAAGCATTCAGTGTGCTCAACCAGAGTGATGGGGGGTTCAAATTCTGCCACCGATTCTGCCATCGTTAGCAAAAAAAATTGTCTAAAAAAAAATAGTTTCATTAATTCACTGCTTCTTATCGCATATTCATGCCTCAATCAAAGTTGGGTTCCTTCATAACAGTTTCACAAGATGGCTTCAAGTAATTCTCCGGTATCTTCAAAGGATTATAGCTGCGCTGCGAAGCCAAATGCCTTAGTATTGCGAGCTCGTGATTCTTTGTAGGCCTCGGGAATGTATTTATCTCTCTGTCGGACAGATCAATAGTATTAATAATGTATTTGTATGCAGCGGTCTTGATGAATGCTTTGCTTGACAGCGCTGTTTCTATGAGACACTTGTGGAGTACAGCTGCAGTACCCAAGTCCAGGTTCAACGGTTTACCTTCCAAAGCATTGGCAATTTGATGATACACCTGTCTGAAGTCGATATTGTCGGTGCAATGAGGTGAGGGAATATTCTCAAGATCAGCAATCATTCTCACAGCAGTGGCCGTCTCAGTTCGGAGTTCATTGTATTGTAAGTTGTCTGTTAGCAACTTTGCCCAGCTGGCTAGCGGCACAGGAGGTTTCTTGGAAGCTTTAGACTTATTTTCTTGTTGTTTTTGCAAAAATATAGGGTGTTGTGAAGCAATTTGTGTGTAGTAAGCGAGCGCCGCTCGGGTTTCTTCGACGGTTTTCGTGGAAACGTACTCGTGAATTTTCTTGACGTCACGTATCCCAACAGCTTTTATGGCTTGCAGTAAATTAAATTTCTCTTCTTTCGTCCAGTTTGCTAACACCTCGTCATTTGGTTTACTGGCTTCGGGATCGGTCATGGTGTTGTTTTTAACTTTATATTAGTAACAGTTCGGCGGGAGCACGTGTGTGTTTAGTGTCGCTAACGCAATTTCTTCTTGGAACAGCTTTAAGCGACGATCAATAATCATTGATAAATTTATATGTAAATACTAAATACTATAGTAGTAGAGTTTTTTTATTTATTTCATGACCATGGATACAAGTCCTTCAGTCGAAGTAGAGCAAACTCTCAACCAGTGTTGCCAGTGACAGATATTTTCACGAAAAAAGTAACATTACCTAATTTTATGTGGAAATGACTCAAATAATAATAAAAGAATAATACTATCATAAGAAACTTTATTGCACAAAAAATAAAAAGGATTTCAGTCCCATTAGTTAAGCCTCGAAAGAATTGAAATAATAATTGATCCTGTAAAAAAAAGTAATACAATTACTTATTAATGTCCAATCAAATGTTAGTTTCTCCCTATCAAGACTAAACTCTTAAGGACAAAATTTTTGTACAGCAAACTTTATACTTACTCAGAATTAATGTTCCACGGGGGGATACACATTTCATATAATGCGAAGTTAAGTAGGTACCTACCATAGAGCAACACGGGCCACCGGCCGCGGCGGACCGGAGGGGAGTAGCCATAGCGATTTTAACCGATACAAAACTGTCTATTTTTGCGGGGGGAAATCTGCGATACACACACTTTCTCAAATTAAAACAATTCAAAACTAAAACAATCGTCTGTCACTACGAAACTCACACAAAACAAAAAGTAAACACAGTAACAAATATCACACGCACCTAAATACATTTTGTGTCATATCAGTTTAAAGCGGTGACGCCACTACACTGACAAGTTGCTAACAGCCGTGGTTGTACCACTGTCGATACACATTATCGATAAATTCAAGAATTCCTTTAGGGAAATTAGGATTAAAATGTGATACAAAGGTAGATATTTTTTATAAAAATGGACTTTATTTAATTAGTACTACAATATTTATCATTTAACAAATAAACGTAATGTTTATACCTGTGGGGTTTATAGATGAAGGAAATGTTAAATGAAGTTCGGTCACATTTCTATATAAATATTCTTTACTAGTACCGGGTACATATACTTATTACATTAGTATTATTTATAAACGAACGACCTAACTGACTGGTTGCAGGGTGACAAATGCTACACCGCGCTAGTACAGTAATACAGGTATACAAATCGAATGTGTCAGCAGTGTCCCTACACACCTATCATGGAAAAAAAACTTACGGAACAGATACAATCTGGCGTTAGATTTGGTTTGGTGCCCTCGACTAATCTCCTCCTATTGTTTGCCAACACTTGAAAGTCAGAAGTCTTAAAATGATTTGAGCAAATGACACTATTTCTTGTGGGAATCCAAGTTTGCTTGTTATTACAAAATTTCTTCCATGTATCCCTTAAATTTGGATCTTTAGGAAACCTGCAATAAATAAATAAAAAAATGTTATGGTTGAAGTTCTAAGTAATTTTAATAAAATGTGTTAATTCTCGTAAGTATTGTTTATGTAATATATCTCGTAATATATTTAATTTAATCCAATTTTATTATAAAAAACTTGAGAGGTGTCAAGGGACACCCGGATGGAACGAAGTTCCTTTCATTAAAATTTAATAATAAAAAATAAAAAACCTGTATACACTCAACAATTCACAACGCGCGAAATTCAAATATTGTCATTCACTCAATAATATTTGAATGCTTGTCAACAATATTTGAAATTCGAAAAAGTGTCGTGACAACTTTTCGTAAGAATTTTTTCCGTCTAGCCCCCTTTTACAACGCGCGATAAGGAACTTCGTTCCAACTATGTATATTAAAACAAATCTAACAATATAATATTTTAAATAAATCAGAAAACTTATTCTCAAAAATGTCTCTGTACCTTTATTATAGACTACTTTGCCTTTGCCGTTTTTATCGATAACTGTCTACAAACAAACGGGTGACAACACTATCGCTCGGTGAAACGACTTCTCGGAAACACACTCGGATCAGTCGCTCGACCGATCCGCATATTATATGAGGGCGAGCGGCCTGTGTTGGTAAACAAATCCGAAACAACACGAACGATAATATTGTAATTTTTAAGTTTATAAGAAGTAAATAGTAATAATGTGATTAAAAATTACTTACATATGAAAGGTAACGCCATCTATTTGTAAATTTGACGTGGCAGATCTCTTTTTGCAGCAATAAACAGAACAATGCGGTATTTTTTAGGACGTCTATTCAGTCGCGCAACTAGATTTAGTCTAGTGAGTAGTGCAGCTGCAACTAGTTTTATTGTACGCATAGGACTTTTTTTTTTTTTTGACGGACATAGTTTTTAGCTCGAGGGAG
The DNA here is from genome assembly GCA_964056405.1 of Acronicta alni. Lineage (NCBI taxonomy): Eukaryota > Metazoa > Arthropoda > Insecta > Lepidoptera > Noctuidae > Acronicta > Acronicta alni. Next base: position 7,254,579 of record OZ043913.1, read on the forward strand.
CTTTAAAAACTTAACCGGACTAGGTGGCGAGGCACCAAATGCCTCCAGCCAGGGGCAACTTATAAACTAAGCAACACAGCTAAGGGCGCCCCCTGCGGGACTCGGACGGTATATCGGGCGGCTACGCATAGGACCGCGTGGACTTGTACTTTGACAGAGGGGAACACCTGCGTATGGCTACTCCCCTCCGGTCCGCCGCGGCTGGTGGCCCGTGTTGCTTTATGGTACCTACCCTGCAAGAGGTACCTGGATGTCTAGCATTTAGTTATGACCGTACATAATCCCTAACACCAGATTTGATTAATGAGCAGTGGTAACTAGTGGTAGTGTAGTGTAATAAAAAAAAAACAAATTGCTTTACAATGATTTATTGAAAACCAGGTTTACAGTAATAGTGATCTTTAGATGAACCTGCATACATAACTTCATCCTGGTTCTGAGGCCATACTCCGCTTATTTCCGTACCACTATCATCATTATCACTATCACTTCGGTTTCAGTCACTTACCACTTCTATAATAAAAGGTTCATCTAAATACAAATCATGTTTTACTTTTACTCATGGTATATTTTGGTTAACTAGTTTCAATAAATAACTACCGGTCTCATAAGCTACATGCGAAGTTGCGAACGCATATTTTCTCAGATAATTATTAAAATAAGAACGGACCAAAGAAACAGATTTATGATCTAAAATGTATCAGCTATTATATAATCATAATCATAATTCTATGAACAAAGCAAGGTGTTAAAGATGAAGGAGGGCAGGCCCAACGGCAGAATATGTTTTGGACCGAAAAATTAAACCACTTGACTGTTATTAGAAGCTTATTATATTGAGTTAGGCACTTCCGGGTTCCGTCGTATTTTACCTCTCTTTCTACCTTATATATCTATCTCTTTCGCACATCCCCTCCTTTCACCAGGCAGGGAGCTAGTTTCCTCTGTCTACGCAAGGAGCGCTGTTGAGCTAGGCGCACAGCGAGCCCTGACGTTATGACAGTGACAGTTAATACGTCGCTCAGTTCGCTGCTCAACACACCATGAAGAAGTTAAAGATTTTATCTATACCCATAGATTAATAAATATGTCTATGCCTTCATGATTATTATACTCTTTGCATTCATGCTGCTCACAAACACCACAACGTAACACATTAGTTGCAAAACTTTTCAGTAAATAATAACACTATTAACCATTAATGGTGTCGTATTGTGCAAAAAGAGACTTGGTTATTATTAATAAACACCTCTATAATTATTATGTGACTATATTCTGCTGTGGTTAGTAAATAGTGTAAATAATAAATAAATTACTGATTTTAGTAATTTTGACAATTATTTTGACAATTTACTATTATCGCTTACGTAATCTATTTCATACATCTACCATCGATTACGTAGACAGAGGAAAGATAATTATGGTCGATTATTTAAATAATCTACTAATCAATTATTGATATAATATAATCCATTTATTGTTGATTGATAATCGATTATCAACATCACTGGCATCACTACTAAATTTGCTGACAATCATTTTTTAATTAAAATCATAGTCACTCTAATCAATAGACCATAGACCAAAGTCACACTACACACACAATTTTAACACTTTAGTATTATACTCTTTGATTTAAACATACACTAACACTGCACTGATTCACTGTGGAAACTGGAAATTGTCGTTACTGCACTGCATTCTATGAATTATAGGTACGTGGTGGAACTCATTTTTTTTGCCTTTTCTGGAATAAGTAGCGACTAGTAGGTTTGTTTATTGTTAGAGAACAATGAAAATCATTGTTTTGTACCAAACCAAAAGTTGCGACAAAAGTGTCTGCCGAATGAAAAGGTACCGCAACTTTTTTATCATCATCATCATCAACCCATCTAATGTCCCACTACTGGGCACTGGTCTCCTCTCTCCGGTCTCTCCGTGAGGGATTAGGCTATAGTCCACCACACTGGCCTAGTGCGGGTTGCCAGACTTCATACACCGTCGAGAAATCTCTAAGGCATGCAGGTTTCATCACGATATTTTCCTTCACTGTTTATGCGAGTGATAATTAATTATTATTATGCACATGAATTCGAAAAGTTAAGAGGTTATTCAGTGTAATTATTCATTAATAATTATAATCATATTTCATTAATTGTAATTTGTTTCATGATATTTATGGCATCCAACTCAGATCTATATAATATAATCAGTTTTTGGTAGGTAATATTTCTTCTAAATAAGTGAACTGGTGTCTACATATTTATTATGCTGCAGGTGATATTCCTCACTCATCATGGAGTCTGCTGGTGACTGGTGTTTGATAGAAAGTGATCCGGGTGTATTTACACAACTTATTAGGAAATTTGGTAAGTGAAACCATTCATAAGAATATGATTTGCCAAATTTCAACCGTCAGATATAAATAGTTTCCGAGATATTAATTGTAGAATTATTGATGAATTGTATTGAAAAAGGCGACATTTCACAACACACCACGCCACAGACAATTTTCATATTTTTAGTTAATACCACAGACTATTTTAGCTGTTAGCATAAAACATACTAAAAAACGCATATAAAAAAAAGCAGCCTTTTGTAAACACGCTTATTACAATGACCTTGAACTTAGAACCAACTTTGTCAACCCCAACACTGTGGACTTGTTCTGCCCTACCCCAAGAGTGTTTTTTAGAGCCCGGAGGCACGGAGGGAAGGCAGAAGTACTGGTTCTAACTCCCCCACCCTTTGAAAAATGGTAAGTCCTACGTAAGTGGGGGGGTGCTGGGTACTCCTCTCTCCTCCGCCCCCATAAGTAGGTGTACAATTACCGATTTTAAAGCTTTTATAAGTATAAAACAAACAAAAAAAATCTATCATATCATTAATCAGTTTAAAAAAAATAAAAAAAAAAACTATTCCCCCCCCCCCCTGGGGAGTTCCTATGGCCAACTCCGTCCCTTCCTCCGCTCCCCACCCCTCTACCTACATGTACCGATGTTAGAGTCCTTACTAATTATCTTACTGTGTTGGCAGTTATGAGAAAAATTTTACTTTTGCAGGCTATTTAAGATACTTTAATTCACTAAAGTCAAAAAAAACGACCTTGAATTTATGAACTTGACACTTACATTGAGTGATTTGGTTCTTTTCAGAAAGGATTCATAATCAAAATCATAATCTGACAAGATTACTAATTAATTGTTTTTGAGTCACATCCATAGCTTGGAATATTTAAATGTCTGAAATCTATAGAGAATAATAGATTTTTTTAGTAGTATGTCTGTAAATCATAACTTGACAGGTATAATTATCCATACTAATAAGTATCTGTTTGTCTGTTACACCTGAACTACTGAACTGATTATGATAACAGGACCAATGGGAAGAAACATACCCACCCTTTAATATATTTTAGACATAAATCTCATTTGAATGGTTTTAGTAGATATTTTTAAGTTACATTCTTCAAATATGTAGGGTTCACCCAGAATTGAGATTTATAAAAATATTACTTTTTCTCTTTTCCCAGTTACTATGTTACTTGAGCCATTCATGACTTCTTTTATGGGAGAGTGAGGTGTAGTGTGGCATTGGAAGGTATGCCCTATTAGACCATTTTCTCTAACTACACTGTTTCTTGTAGTTTTGAGTTTCTTGTATGGTTCAACATTGTCTGCACTGATTCTAAGTTGTTACAATTTTGAACAGAAGATCTCTCAATTGTGAGCTCTAGAAGCTTTGTGAATTTTGGAATATCACAATTTATCTGAATGAAAATGGAATCTGAATTAATCCATTTTCAACAACTACCTCCATACAATACTATAGGATCCTGATGGGATCCTAGGAGGCTTATTCAAAGAAACTCGGTTAAAAGGTACTCTGCGACTTTATTCTTCAAAGGTCAAGGGAATTCTCTCTGACAACCATTAATCACTTTGACTAAACATTCTACAATAATTTCAAATGATTACTTCTTCTTAAACCAGCCAGTCTCATGCTGACTCTTGGTAGCGACCTCTACAATACCTACCATACATACTCCACCTCAACTTGGTCATTTAGGTTTAGCTAAAACTTTAGCTAAATTTAGGGAAAAGTATTTTATTAAAGATGCAGAAAAAGAGGTTGAAAATTATATTAGGAGTTGTGTTCTATGTCAAGAGCGGAAGAAGATTAGGCAGGTAGCTCAGCTACAACCCATTGCCGTAAATCATTTAATGCAAAAGGTCAAGGTAAGTCTTTAAGGGGTAATAAATATATAATAGTGTGTGTAGAGTATGTCTCAAGGTATGCGATTTGTAAGGGCCAAGGGCTACAGCAGAGAGGGTTAGCGAATTTTTAATTGAAGAAGTATTTTGTAGTTATGGTGGTGTTAGAGAAGTTATTTCAGATAGAGGGTCAGTGTTTACCTCACATTTAGTTAAAGATACAGTTAGTTATTTTGGGGATAAGTCCTGTTTTACGACAGCTTTTCATCCTTGTAGCGACCTCTACAATACCTACCATACATACTCACCTCAACTTGTATACTTATGTCGTCAATCACCATTCTACTTTACATGTCGAAACAATCACATAGGTTCCTTCATCCTTACCATTACATATTCTTTCACTCCATATTGCTCCCTTGATGCTGTTCTTGATACATTAGATACTCCTACATCTCATCCCTCCTGTATTAATAATAATAATAATGAAATTGCTAAACCATACTGGGATAGGAATACAATAACAGATAAAACCACACAGAACAATAGACCACACATAACATTAATTTTAAGAGAACAGGAAATAATATTTTATAACAGGAATTAATATACCTGTACCTAACCCACCAATTTACTAAGAAAATACAAAAATAGCAGATGAAAATCGACAGATTGGCAACAAAATATACTTAAACAATTACCACATATCATTCCATATTCCATTTCGATGGACCAATGATTTCAACAGGGATGGGTGAGACTGGATGCGGAAGGCGGAGAACCGGGTGTTGTGGCGAGATTTGGGAGAGGCCTATGTCAAGTATTGAACTCCGATAGGCTGATTTGATTGATTCCACATAAATTCTGCTCCAAAAATCCGTTATCTTTGACATGAGTTCCATAGTACGGAACAACTCTGTTTAAACCCGTGGTTGGCGCGTCGTAATGCTGAGAGTCCAAAAGGGTACATAATAATAAATGTGTTTATTTTAAGTATAAAAAAAGTATAACAGACTAGGTGATGCCCGCGGTTTCACCCGCATTCTGAAGAGGATTTTTGAGACAAAAGGTAACCCTTCTCCAAGATCTAATCTACATAATATCAGTATCAAATTTCAATTCATAAAAGTCCGTTCAGCTGTTTAGGCGTGAAAGCGAACAGACAGAGTTACTTTCGTATTTATATTATTACGGATTGCATTTATTGTACTTTTGTGTTTACTCTGCCATACCCAACTTTCACTACCATACAGTTACGGAACTACTAAGAAGTTGTTATACCTTTTTGGACACTAAAGTCGACTCCATTATTCTTACTAGTTGTACTACTTACATTGATCTTGTTTTTGCCAATCCTGTGGGTATTTCACAATTCCTATCTTAGTGGATATTTTCACTTTATAATTTCGATTATAATATAATCAGTGGGTGAGTGGTATTTTGCTTTTATTTAAATAGATTTCTCTTATAGGAGCCAGTGGTGTTCAAGTTGAAGAATTATGGACGATTGAAGATGGTATTTTCGAAACTTTAAGGTTTGTATAAGCTGTTGTGTTTTGTATAAAAGAAGTGTATGAAGTTATGAAGATATGCTAAATACTGATAGTAGCCAGTGAAGCATAAAATTGGAATAATTATTTAAATAGATCTTAAATATTATAGAAATTTCTTAATTTCTAGAGTGGCTTTGTCAACATTTGTGATTTATAATTATTGTAATATTTATGTGGGTATATGGTTTTATTTAAATATAACTCCATATAATTTCAGGCCCGTGCATGGACTTATATTCCTGTTCAAATTCTTGCAACATGAGGAGCCAGCAGGACCTGTAGTCAAAGACAGTCGTCTTGAAAAAATTTACTTTGCTAAACAGGTCATTACTCACTATAAATCCAATTTATTTAAAAGTATAAATACTTAACTGATTTTTTTTTCAAATGCAATCAATAAGTTATCCTATTTTTTTTAGGTTATAAACAATGCTTGCGCTACACAGGCTGTTATTAGTCTGTTGTTGAATTGCGACCATCCTGATGTTGACCTTGGCCCAGAATTGTCAAGCCTTAAAGAGTTCAGCATGTCTTTTGATGCCCAGATGCGTGGGTTGACACTGAGCAACTCACAGACTATTCGTTCAGCTCACAATTCCATGGCACAACAGACACTCTTTGAGTTTGATCCTAAAACTGCTTCGAAGGTATGTTGCTTGCATTTTTTTATTTCGTCCCTTCAGTATGTATCAATCGTCAATACAGTAGGTATTAGAATTGTTATATCCCAACTAGTAAGTAGTAAGGCATTAACTGTATTAAATTTACACTGACTATACAATGCGTTGTTTAGGTGCCAATTGGAGACGAGTGCCATCATCTGGAACCAATATCTGTATCTTAAATAATATGGAGTGTACCCTATTATCCACTCATGTATCCAACTCTATTTGTCATAGGTATGGTTGGGTACTTTATGTTGGAAGATAGGCGCGAGGTGGCACTATGTAGTCCAATGGTCATACCACTAGGCTCTGCTTTTTTAAACTCTACAAACAATAATATTAACAAAGAAATCTCAATATTTCAGGATGACGAAGCATATCACTTTGTTGGCTACATGCCAATAGATGGCCGCCTATATGAGTTAGATGGTCTCCGCGAAGGTCCCATTGATCATGGACCTATTGCTCCTGAACAAGACTGGCTGGATGTGGTTCGCCCAATTATTATGAAGAGGATTAACGTGTATGTGTCTTTGTTTTTTGTCAAGTTAAACTTCATTTTTAGATTCTTGGTGATTAAATATTTAAAAAAATTAATTTTTAGATACACTGAAGGCGAAATTCACTTCAACCTCATGGCTCTTGTATCTGATAGGAAGATGATTTATGAAAGACAACTACAAGATCTATTGGCTGAGTCCGAAATGCTGGGAATGGAAACAGATGAAATAGAAAGTGAAATACCGAGACTGAGAATGTTGATAGAGTATGAAGATGTGAAGATGATGAAGTATCAGCAAGAAATGGCACGCAGGAGGCATAATTATTTGCCATTCATAATAATGCTGCTAAGAATATTAGCCGAGGAGAAGAAGCTGTTGCCCCTGCTGGAGAAGGCTAAGGAGCGCGCTTGTAAGAAGAGTGCGAAGAAACAAAAAGTATAACACAAGTCTTGGGCTGGTCAGCGGGTTCAACGCGCGCGCAATACGCGGCGCGACTCGCAGTCCAGCCCCTCGCGCGTGTTGCCCGCCGCCGAACATTATTCATTAGCTGACTTAGACGCTATATATACAGATCCCCAAGAATTATTATTAAATTTAGAACCACAGCAGATATTAGAACAAGCGATGGTGGAATCGCATGAAGTATTAGATCGATCCATTTTCGAGCACAGAGATACTCGAAACAATAATATACTAGATTCTGATGATAGCAAAGACTTTTTAGGAGAAACTCCACAAACAGGTTTAATATCAGACAATTTTGACACAGAAGATATGGATATCGATATTTTTGATTCAATCGATCCTCTACTAGATATCAAACCTCCAGAACCAGACTTCGATACTGATTAAAAACTTCTTTCGTTACCAGTGTTGTTTTAGGTGTGTGCATTTAGTGGTGCTTGGTTAAAACAAATGATACAAACTATTTAAAAAGTGTCGTGAATGGATAGACGAATACTATGAACATGCGTGCTTATTTATGCGCATATAATTATTATATACATGTTTATGCTAAGTGTTTAAATACAAGTATTATGGCAATAAAACGGCAACGTTAAAATTACGTACATTTATTTACTAACAATATTCGTGTAACTTATAACTGAGCACAGTTACATGTCAAGCAAAAGTTCACAAACAATCCTTAAGTATGGGCATTAAGTACAGTGTGGATTATTATTGAACATTGCTTGAGAACAATTAAATTACATATTTAGCTGGCGATTCATAAGTGACTGTAGAACTTTAGACAAATTTGACGTTGTGAAAATTATTTAATGTTAATAAGATAAGGATTGTATGTACATATTATGTATATAAAGATAAATATTGTCGTGCAAGGCGTTACACGAACTTTGCTGCTAGACAGGTATATTTCAGGTACATTGATGCGTATGTGCTACTGGATCATTATTTTAAAATATGCATCTGTATTACTTAATTATTGAGTAAAACCATACACTAAAGCATACAATATAGGGGCTTGTGGCTAGGTAACCACTACGCTGATCAACGGATCTACAAGGTTAAGCTGCGCTAGCCACTGTCAAACTGTGGATGAGTGATCTTTCTTAATCCTCACGGTGATCGAGGTTGTCTTACGAACACCTAGGGCAATTGTTAGTGGTAGTCAGAAGTCCAAGAAGACTGACAATCAGTCTATCCTCAGGATGTCGGCATTCCTCAGAAATATGGGTTGCGGATGTCCGATGGCAGGCACTTCGTGTAAAATACGGATATACAGCCGCTTAGTTGGGGTAAGGCTAGGAGCAAGAGAACTAAAGCATATAATATACGATATAATATTCCGAAAATTAGTGCATTTATGTTTACAAGTAAAATCTTTTTCCCAGGCTTACACACTGTCATTATATTACGTTAAGTACTTACTGTTGTCATTTTGTTTGCATCTTATCGATCGCTGTATAATATAAATTATTTACATCTTATTACAAAATTTAACTTACATCTAAGTTATAAACCTAATTAACGAAAGATTTTTTATGTATCAAGTTTATATGAGTAATAAATTAATGAATTTGGGGTGTGATGTGGCACTTTAAACATAGTCTAGCATCTGTTTATTTACAACGGGGCACATTTTACTGGTACAATGGCGAAGATGCGGTGACAGTGACATGAACGATGATAGGAGTAATTATTTACAGATATAGGTACAATATATTGAGCTTAGCTGCCTACTATGTTCTATGTCATTACATGGATTCGGAAAGCAATTATTTTGATCTGATTATATTCTTCATATGTACGACATATTGAGACATTGTACTTTTGTGAGTCGAATAACATTTAGGAGTATCACAGATTAGTTGCTTCAGTTCAATTTCGACTAAAACGGTAAATATTTTAAGAGCAATCGTTATAGTTCGAGTCGAATCCAGTTAATGAGTGAACAGAGGCTGGATAAGTTGTAGTGTTGTGTCGTTCGGCTACGTTGCGCTTCACGTATTTGGCAGCAGGCCTTTGGGCTTTATCATCATGGACGCTCTTTTGAGCGTATAATCCCACCCTCGCCAGCGAAACCACACGATGCCTGAAATATAATGTTTTTGACTATTAATAAACTATAAGATCTGTTTCATATATTGTCGTTTATACTTTCGTGGCAGGGTGGATTGAGTTTGAGGAATGGAATGAGCATCTCAAGTGGGTGCCAACTGGCTGTTTAGAAGGTCACCTTGTCTTGCAGTGAGGTCCTGTGGATCGTGCAGGTAGAGCCCGTTGAGGCCGCGGCCGCAAGACTTCCACCACCAACCACCCTTTAGCATAGATGCACAGTTCAACGATGATCGGTCGTTGTCCCTGTAAATAACATTTACATGAAATTTCCTCTCTTATTAGTGATTCCTCTCTCTTATTAAATGTCAAAATTATAATATAGCAAAGGAGCTCTCTTATTATGGTCGGGCCACGCGATGGCTGATGCAATTGAAACAGGTCAATTCTAATCTGCTATTATGACTCTTCGAAAGGCCATTCCAGTTTGCCTTATTCTACATTAATGGTTGGACTTTCAATCAAAAGAGACAGGAGAGGCGGTCTTTGAGTTTATTTCGGCTTTCGTTTCGTAGGTTAATACTTTTAAAAATATTCATAAAATATGTATTAATAGCAATAAATTAAATTTGTCATAGGCATTCTGTTATGTCAAAATCATTAGTAAACTGCATACAATTTATTATTTAAAAGTCCTTGCAGTACCTACATAAAGAACCTGTGTCGGTTGAGCCTCTTAAAATAATGTAATACTATGTTCATATTTTATTATTATGTAACTGTAATTTTATATTCATATTTCATGTGAGTTGTATTATAACAAAGTTAATGTATCAATGTATTAATTAACGTCGAAATTATATTTAATTAAATATAAGAGTCAAAGTAGGTCAGTAGCGATTAAATAAGAAATAATTGTTAGTATAATATTAAAAATCTAAGTTGTGTGGGGTAGAATACATTTGAATATACATAATTCATTGGTCCCGGTTGTCATACTAACACCTATACAATCGTTGGTGGCAGTCGGAAGTCTAAAAAAAGCCTGACACCCAGTCTATCAGGATTGCGGAGGAGTTTGCTGAGTTACACTTTGCGTAAAATACATTTAGACAGTCGCATCTGGTTAGACTGAAAGCCGACGCCAACATAGTTGGGAAAAGGATCGGCGGATGAGGATGATATGATAATTATGTAGTTTCAATCTTGTCTATAAGTTTTGTAGTAGGTATTATAAGTACCTGTTGTAAATTACATTGGTTAGAATTTTTGACAGTGCAAAATATAAGGGCAACTAGAACTATTGTAAAGAAATATGGAAATATAAGATCTATTTTAGTTATATCGGTTGACTAGAACTCACAAATATCTAAACCGTCTAACATTGTCTAAAGATAACTTAGGGTCTTTAACAAATTTAACTTTAAAAAAGTTTTTCTCATTTTGATGTCAATATGGTGCCACTAAAATTAATGGCTCTTGGTTTATGAGCTTTTTGGAGTAAGCTTGATGACTAGTGTAAATAAGGGTCCCATATCATTAGGGTGGTCTTTGTCAGAAATGCACGTACCTGTTGTAAGTAGAGAAGGGGCTGTTGTTGGAGCCGTACCAGGGGTCGTTGAGGGAATCTCCAGCGTTTCCCTCGTACCCATCTATCTCCAGCTTGTAGTATTCCGCTTCCGAGTATATCTTGAAGTGCGAATACTGTGCATACCTGTGTTGTTAAAAAAAAATTAGTGATTCGTATTTTGTACATTATAATATAGTCGGATCTTCCTTCAAGAAGAAAATAGAAAATTCAATATGAAAATGTATAGGATCGGATCGACTGCAAACTTATTTGATCACGTGATACTTAATCGTTAACGGATTGTTAGTGACTTGTATACAGGTCCGAATATGCTATGTCTATACGATCCATCTTTAGGGTTGTATAAATAAAATCACGTTTCGATACGTCTTTTTCAACGTTCGTTCAAGGTGTTTATTTATTTATTTAGGTCTTGTATGGGATTATCGTAATCGTTCTAATTGTTATGCTATTTACCTACGAGATAGTTGTTAATACACGCCATTCTGCTCAAAAATCCTAATGTTACTATGAGAGGTGTAAATCTTGAAGGTATGTACCTACTTATGTGGTTTCACCTACGCTACAACTCAGATTGATCAACTTTCAAGATATTATGTATCGACATAAGTTATGTTTTTAGTTGTTTTATTGACTTATGCTCTATTTATTATAACGATGAAATAACGACAGTTATTGTGTTATTCTGAATAAAATATGGAATTTTATATCATATATTTATTTGTAAATTGTATTCGTGAAATAACGTAGCTTATTAATACCTAATAACGAAATAACGCAGGCGTTATAACCGTTATTTGTCTAACGTTATAATGAATGAAGTGTAAGTTGTAGCAAGTTTTCCTTTTAAATAAATATCTTTTGTAGCTTAAAAGGTGAAGGAAAACATCGTGAGGAAACCTGCATGCCTTAGAGATTTTTCTCGACGGTGTGTGAAGTCTGCCTACCTGCACTAGGTAATGTTATATAAGTGCGGGTTGAGCCTCTAACAGAAGAGAGGGCTTTAACGTAATCCCTCTCATTCTGTGAGAGGAGACCAGTGCCCAGCAGTGGCACAGTATATCGGTGAAGGTTTCAGTATAGTTAGTTTTTCTGCTTACCTCTTGTTACCGTCGAAATCTTCAAGTTCAACTCTAAGCATGTAGTCGTCGTTGTTAGTAAGCATGTATATGTTCTCGTTGCCTAGCCAGAACTCTTTGCTAGGGTCGCCGAAACCGTTCTTATAGTCGTTCCAGTCCCGGTTGAAGTTTTCAGCAGGGATGCCGTAGTCATCACGACGGTGTATCACCTATTGAATGTCAAACTTGTTAGAAAGAAAATCGTAGTTATTATCCAGCAAGAGAGATAGCAGCCCTCATTGTTTATCTATAAATGCTGTTTCTAGATACCTAAGCGCTACTTGAGAACGGCCTCACCGATTTAGCTATGTTATTTTTTAATATAATCGTAATAGTCCAAATAAGGTTTTTAGGGAATAAAAATTAGAAAAGTTTTGTTACTGTTTCCCTGAGTAGTATTTATGTAGTTATGCTTCATCCACATTGAATGTAGATATCACAAGCTTTATAATAAGCTATCATAAATCTGTTATTAGTTAAATTTTCATCACAACTTCAATAGTTTCGAGACGTTTTCATCATGTCTTGCGTCATTCTAAGTTTACATATACCTAGTTAAAGTTAAAAAATTTGTTAATATTTATATATTTTTTAATAATACGTTGTGCAATTAATATGTTTTATTATTTGAATTTAGTAAGTATACTTAGTAAAATATTGTCTAGTGTTATATTTTGTGTAAAAACGCTAAGTAACAAGCGAGAACTAGTATTCACACAGCAATAATGTTATTTTGGCTGTATATCGGCATGTAAGCAATAATAATATACAAGATGGCTGTTTTTATGCTGTTTATGCTGTAATTGTCTTCAAAGTTATAATTCCTATATCCTAGATAACAATTACTTATTTATCTTTAAACTGAATAGTTTTTAAGTCCCACTTACTAGTACCCACGTTTGGTGAAATAATTAACGTGTAAGGTTTTTCACTGTAATAATTATACTATTATTTAAGTTGTTGTTGTCATTGAACAAGGGAACTAAATACCTTTGGCAATTTTCATTGAACATTGCATTTGCAGTTATTTTGTCTTAGGATTGTTTTAAAAATTTGAATACCTACCATATATACATATAGCTAAATATTGAAAGGGTATATTTATTTAACATTGTCTAATTTTATAACTCGAATTGCCTACACAGGATCATTCGTAATGGATTTGTATATCAATTCGAATGTAGATTATAGTACTAGAACTACTCAATTTCCCAAACTCGCCCACCGCTCACGTTGAGATTTTTTTTTAACTGACGATCTGATTTTCCGCACCCTAATTTTCTCCGAGGTTCGTATTTAGCGGACGGTTCAGTGTTGATGGTCGAGGTGTGATGTCCCAACCAAAGGGAGCTTCCTTCAATCAGGAGGGTTTTTTTACCTGGCGGGTTACAAGCCGACCGTAGTTATCACAACTAACTCAATAAAACTGGAAGAACTGTTTAAACATCACTTCAAGATGGTATACGGATGTCAGTTATCCTCATTGTTTGGGAATCTGCTTTTGTGTAGAATTAATTTATAGCCTAATAAACACTAAGTACTTACCCACTTTATACACGTATATATTTTATCATTTAGGTATCGCACTAAGATAATAATTAAAAAGGTTACCTATAGGTACTTAGCAGATATTGGGAACATTTTCATACAACACTAATCCCTCGTCAGTAAAAGTAGGTAGGTATAGGAAAGCCTGCTGTACTTTTATGCAGAAATTAGATACTGAAGTAGGTATTTTGGTCTTAAAGTTTTTTCACTGAAAGTTCTAATTATTATTAGCCTTCTTTAGAATGTTAGCTTATATCACGCATTTATTAATTCTGAACGGATGTATTTTTGGCGTCTTGATAGGTACTTCAATTATTATAGTAACCTAAATCTGTTTGTGGCATACTTTGTAAATTTTCATTCTCGGGTAACATCGTATTAAGTGATTCAAGTTTAAAACAATAAATTAAATTTAACAATCAATTGTTTTTTATTTCGCCATAGAAGGTGTTAAGTGTGTTTGTGTTGTATACCCTTAGAAGGTGGAATAACATAAGTATGATTTCGATTTCTACACATTTTAATATGTAAGGTAGGAAGTAGGTAAGTAAGTAGTTTTTTAATTCTACTGTTAAGTCGATCAAAATCATAAAGCTTTTAATAACTTCAAAGTGCAGAGGGATCTATCTTTTGATCTATCTTTTATAAGCTTTTGTTAAGCAGATTTAGAACGCCTGTCAGTTAGTCAGTCAATCAGTGAATGAATGTCAGTGAAGTCCGCGACACACTAGGGGCTGTTTGATATTTGTGTTATTATTGTTGTTAAACTTACAGTCCAGCCCCCATCAGCGACGTTCTGTTCGCAGTACACTTTCAGGAACCAGTAAGTGGTCCCCCTGATCTGCAAGTAGTACACGCCGGACTCGCGCATGCCTCCGTTGAGTAGGTCCACGCACGAGTAGCCCTGGAAAGACAGCACACGACATTGTAGGCAAACCTTCTGCACAATATTTAAACGAAAGTTACCCAATATAAAGAGAAAAATATACACGTGGATTCATTTACTTGCGGAAATTATATTTCTGCGCCTATATTCGCGCCGCTATTGCTTTATTTAAAGTTTATAGTAGGTATAAAAAAGGTATACATAATATTACGGGCTTACAACATTCTATTCGCATAGGCATATATTATATTCGCGATGCTATTAAAATGACAATATTCGCGTTCTTTAATATGCATAAAGAGAATGAGCATATCAATGGCTGCGCGGCGCGTATAAAACTGAGTACTCAAACAATGCTATCAATTTTAATGGCGACGTTATGTATATCGTTACGCAATATTAATAACTTTCTTTCCCTTTTGGTTTTGCAGGCAGATAGATTACCTTTGAAACTTTCTCGAGATAATTGCCATTTGTCTAAATGTCGTATTTTAAGATTATTTGTCTTTTTAAATATCCATCAACATTTTTTCTGGAAAAATACGTGTAAGTGCATATGCCTACATATATGTTTTTTTAAACACTCACTATGTAGGCATATGCTGTTATTGTCCCATACTTAATCCTAATTAGGAGATGGATTGAGAAAATACAATAGTACCTACCCACTTAATCAATGTCTATAACCTATTATATAAACTGTGTTACAGCTAATCTCTAATTAGATGACAGCTGCTACATATTATCTATAATAGTAGTTGTAGACTGGTGGTTAAACCACTACCTAGTACCTACCTACATTGTTCACTGTTCGAGTTTGAATCTAGGGCACACACGCACATCGATCATGAGTGGATCAGGAAATTTATTATCGTGGTGTTAACAGTCAAGGGAAATATCGTGACTCTTGAGGAAACGAGCACAAATGAGTAGGTTCTAAGAGTTTACCAGCAGCTAAGAGGTGGAGATAGAGCTATGTACCCAGCAGTGGGAAAATCGTGGGCTGATTTTAACAATATTATTTTCAGAACTACTAAAACTGCCGATAATCTAGTGGTTCTAAGCTACTGCTACGTTAAAGATCCTGGGTTCCCAGGTCGAGTAGTGTTGTCGGGTTGTTTTCTATGAAATTCTCAGTAGCAGCTCAGAGTGGATTTGTGCCCGGCTAATGGCAATAGGCTCTCCTCAATTTACATGGGACCTAAAATATATTTGCGAACTTGGTACACCTCTGCCGAACACATATAACACAGGCGTGATTGTATGTCCTATATATGCAGAACTGCTAAAAATATTCACTTGTGTATCTGTATCAGAAACACAGAAAAACATGACAAGGAGCCGGTAACCTAAAGTTTTTAGTATTCAAAAGACATACAACTGTACATACGATTACTTATATAAAAATAATATTTTTTAACTATTCAACGCAATAGTTTCGAATGGAAACAAAAAGTTCTCCTTTGGATATCTTAGCGGTTCATTCACGCGATCTAGAATGACAATTAGTTATGTATGTCGGCATATATGGACAGTCTCGACGGTTCATTAATATCTTAGATATTGCTAAACCTCGTAAGTACGTATTTGCTGTCATTCCGTTTAATGGCTGAGGTACCTGACGCTTTGTTCGTAAGTAGATAATACTTAATTATTCTTACACTACTCTATTGTGCAATCCATATGGAGAACTAGAAACCAAAAGCTTTCCGTCCATCACACCTCATGCCTGTATTCCCTGAAATGGTTTTGGCTGATGTCCACTGCTGAATACGCATAGTTCGCCGGTATTTTCAGGGCCCATGTAATAAGAGGAAATGTAATTAATGGCATGTAGGAAATGTAATAGCGAGTTTACTGTCTTAACCGGGCACAAATCCAAATCCAAGCTGTTGCTAAGAATTCATAGAATAACTAGCACTGCTCAAACTGGAGATCACCTGCAGCTACTAGCGAGGTTTGAATTTTACTAATGAGACAGTAACTTTCGCGTAAAAATGGTAATAAGTAAAGGTCATAGTAGTTTCATACCCATACGTGGGAAAGTGAATACCTGGTTTTAATAACGATCACTTCGATGAAAGTAAATAAATCAACAACCAACTTGAAACAAGTTTAGTCGATCAAAGCAAGATGAGGTAAATTAAAAAGGATTCTTATACAGCGGTGATAATTGGTCAGTGGTGATTCCTTCTAAATACAACTTCAATACAACTTCATCTTTGATTTTAGTCACGGAACTAAAGGTGGTGCAGTATCTGGGTGTCTACATCTACTAAGTATCACAATAAGGAAACTAGGTACTTCCTATCTCACGGTGAAACTTGTGGTTACAAAACGATGACAGTTGGTATTTTCCCTGCGATTGTGAACAAATCTTAATGCAGTACAGTCTATAGTTAGTGATTTATAGATTATTATTTTGATTTGCGTAAGCGTAGCTAATACATAGCGTTAGGTAGTTGTGTTGCCCTCGCCTCGGGGAAATGAAAGTAGAAGTTTTGTTTCTATCGTTTGGTCTGACAAGACGATCACGATCTGTCAATCTTTTGACTAATATACCCAGATGCCATTGTTGAAAAAGGGTTGTTATATTAATTCTGCAGTTTATAGCAATACGTGTGGATCACGACAGATGAAATAAAATTTGTGGAATCTACAAGATGACTGAATTAAAATTGACAATTGACTTTACAGACCTGATAGATCTCGATGATTAGATCATATTAAAAAAAATAAAAAGTTGTCAGTCGACTAGCTGAACCCAGAGCGTTGACCCCAGAATCAGCTGTAGTAATAAAATTTATTTGATTCCAAAATTCACATTTACTCAAACACACTTTTTAAACTTTATACATATCTACATATTATATTAATATGTGAAGACTTGAAGAGAAATCTTTGTACCTCTTTTTAAGTATAGGTACGCACCTATTATGCGCATGGAGGAGAGAGTATGAGATTTGGAATAATTAGAATGGGAATCGAATCGTTTCAAGAGGTCAAACAGGAGCCATAGGATTGCTCCACCGACAAGAGCTGAGCTCTTAAAAGAAAGTTGATATGGAGGAGTGTAGAAAGCTAAAATGTTTGTATAATACCTACCTACATAATTATGTGTAACACATATATTATCTTCTCTTCACATTAAATTATATAAAACATTCATTGTTTACGTTCAAACTGCCAATGTCAACAACATTCAAACTAAAAAAGGTCGACCACCGTGGGACCACTAGTTATTAGTTATTATTAACTAGTTACTATATAGGTATATATTTCTGTACCTAAACATGACAACATTGAGAAAGTAAAAAATTAATATACAACAATTATTGACATTCATATGTATAGATAGGTATGTTCCATGATTATACCTACATATTTTATATCACTCAGCCCAACTCGAGTGTTCTCGTAATGCGACCGATTAAAATGGAGAAGCATTGCGAGATCAGTAATCACCACCGACGAGAAGACTGGCGACGTTGAAGACCCACCGTGTATCACCATCATCCCAAGCACGACTACTCTGCCCAGAGTGCCCGATTAAGAAGAAGATATCACTTAGCGTGCTATAGAGAGAGAGAGCTATATTTCTCTACTCAACCTAATTGAAGAACAGAGGAGGTTCGCAGAAAAACTAAATTTGCCGACATAGCTCAAAGAATTCTCAAGCAGCGCTCAGCGGCACGCAGCGGCAGTGGGTAAGTTTGGATGTCGTGCAGAGATTATGGGTGTAAAAATGCAGTGTAGGACGGCCTACCCCGATGATAGTAGACATACAACCTGAAAAGGCGTTTGACTCAAGTAACATATCACCAGATCTCATGGAAATGTATAGGGGAGTATTTGTTCAGTGGTGTCCTTTGGCTAATAATTATTATAATAATAATTACTTAATGCTATTGGATATTGTTTGAATGTATACATTGAACTACGCAGTGAAGAACCTAAGTCGAGATATATATCTACCTAAGTATTATATCCATTGTCTACCATTCTACATAGTACCCAAAGTACAAGCTCAGCTTTGTTTGGAACTAGATGGTGCTGTCTAAAATGTCCAGAATATTTATTTATTTAACTATTATCGTCTAAGTTCATAAATACTTAGTATTTATTCTGTAGACGCGGTATACGCTAGAGTGGTGTTTGTAAATATATTAAAATTACAACACTAATAAATACGTGGGTGTTCACTTCAGTGCAGGAAGTTAGTTCGCAAAATTAATTACTTACCTTAAGTTAGGTAAGTTGCGAAATCACGACAACCTGCTACAGTAATAATGAATTCTGTTTCATGTAGATTCAATGTATCGGATACTTATTAATTACAGTAAATTACATTACATGATTAGTTATACCTATATTTTTTGTTCACATTAAAATACACGCCTGTTCCGGACAATTCTATTTATCCTTCAAATATCGTTCACTTGTGTGACAAAAACATAACAATAAAAATGCCTTAAATAAATAGTTGCAGTAAGAAATGTAATGTATTTCAGAATTGTTGCGAACAAATAGTGACCACAATGTATGTATTGGATTGCGTTCGTAACATAACGTAAGTATTTGGAGCGACATTTTTTACACAGGTGCGAGTCGTGCGCGATAGGTAAACAAGTTTTATAACGTTGCATCACGGAGCTCCACATAACCGTCAGTTCTCGTACGCTAAGAACAATAAACACTTGTAATCATTGGTAATTGTCGCATGATGGGAACGACCGCATTTTGCGGGCGTTTACAAAGGCGCGGAAAGCGCGGCCCGTGTGTGATGCCGAACCAGATTTACGTAATGAGAGCCCCCGCAACTTTCCTTGCACGGAAATGTCGTGCGGTCTCAGTTTGGAGCTTTTTCAACGAGACCATCAGTGGAGATATAATTGCGAAGTTTACACAAATATAACAAAATGTAAGCTATGCTTTTAATTACTTGCCTTATTGTCTGTATTCTTGCATAACGTACCTACATAACTATATTTACCTATTTAGAACCAATGAATCCGAGACAAATACCACTAAAGATTGGTACGACCAAATTTTCCTGAAAGCGTCACTAACGATGCTGGAGATACGTACGAAATTGAATTCGATTGTGTAAATAGATAGGTAAAGCCTCATGTTGGATGGAGGTCCGAAATAAATTAATCTAAGAATTAATGGAGTATGCCTATATAAGTATTAGTTCAAATTATTTGTTGAATTTTATTACCGATAGAAACCTGTAGACACTTGGTTCAAATATATTCCGGTAACTGCATACCAGAGCACGTATTGCGTAGTATTTTGTGTTCCTTATTGCTAAACTGGGAGACGTAAATGGCAGTGTATCGGAGAGACTGTCTGCGAGTTGCACACAACCAGACCGACGGGCGCTGATTAAAATTCCGACAATACTAACTGTAGGTAATACTAAGTCAACCACTACCCAACCTAAGTGATTTTAACCTGTCTCTGTTCGTAGTCATTGTAATAGCATTACTTGACTGAATGTACGTATTGCTTTTCATAATAATTATGATGAGAGTAGGTAAGCGCACTACCATGTCACATTATTTACTTTGCACATTTTTTGTCGAATTTTTTATTAAATTGTATAAATAAAATTTGTACTACATATAACTCTAGACCATACAATAATCCTAATAAAGACAGTTCAATTATAATCAATAACATTGGACGACGGATGTAACACAATTCCATGTAAGTACTTGAATAAAGTTATATCATTCGCTCAGTTAGCACATTTTATTAATTGCACCTTTATGATTTTGTTCAGCGGCAACGATAGGTGTGTTATAATCAGTAATAATAGTATTATTTATGTAACTTTGACTCACTTTCACGTCTTTATAGTTGGCGACGATTTCCGAAGCGAAAGTGTTATTGCCGATGATGGGTTTATTCTTGACGCTAGGGAAGATGATGCCACCCTTGCGGCTGGCGGGGCGTGGTGTAGTGCTGCCGGAGCTGGCCGGCGTCACCGTCACCGTGGCGCCCGCGCCCGCCGTCGAGCTCCATGTGCTGGACGTGCTCGATGTGCTCGTACTCGGGCTGCATTTGACATGAACATTAGTTACCGTACTCCCCTACACCCATGCAGCAGAACAGTATTCAGTAACACATGTGTAGGTCGTACGAGTAATATGAAAAATCGCCAGGGCTCGCAAAATAATGTCGCTTGGAAAATATAATATTGAAATTAGCGCAATCGCAATGGCTTGGTTATAAAATAGAAAGGTATCACCTGTTGTTAAATGTGGAAGAGGGCGGCATTGTAGTGGCGGCTACAGTGCTGGTAGCCGGGTCGGTGGACGGCTCGTCGAAGCGGTACCTGTTGGGCGCGTACTCCACCAGCCGGTCGATGGTCGGGTCTAGCAGCAGCTCGGGCGGCACGGGCCGCTGCGCCAACGTCGCCACATCATCCTCCTGTTTCTTCAACCGTTTTTCTACCATGTCTAAATTTTCAATTATCAGATTGGTTTTGAGTCGTAGGTCATTATGTATTTGTCCAATCGCGCGTTCTTGGCGTTGCGTTTGCGTCAGCAGTTCATCAGACTTAGGAACTAAATCATCAACGGAACTCTTAGTACCAACGACCACATCCCAAACCTCATCCATCTTCTCAGACACACTCATCATAGGTATTATTTTATTTACAAGAGTATCAATTTTACTGCTTTTCGTAACAGGTGCCGCCGTACTGGTTGCCGTGCGGTTCTTAAACAAACTGTTGACATTAATAGAAGCATCTTCAGGTTCTACTATAGCGGCGTGTACATCTGCCATCATATACAGCACTTTTCCCAGGTTTTCGGAGACGAGATTTATATGAAACTGTAATTTACGATCAACCGTTGATACGGAACTCCTCAGTTGGTCTACTTCTTTCGTGATTTCATTGATAACCTCGGTGTTCAAACCTTTTGCAATTTCTATAACGTTTAAATTAATAGGTTTTTTTTCACTGGCCTCGGCATTGATGTCATCGACTGGCAAAAAGTTACTGTCGATCTGATTTTTAAGGCCTACCAGTTTCGTGTCAATGTTCGAGACTTTTTGATCTAGCGATTCCAGTTTTCGGTCAAGCAACTGTGCGTCACTTATCTTGTTTTTATTTTCGGCTTGTCTTTTTGCCGTATTTTCAGTGACGCTTTCCTCGTCGCTCTGGCCTATGTGACTGAACAGTTTTAGGTCGAGGTTCCCCAGTTTTGATATGATAGCATCAGTTTTGTGTATGTTGTCATTTACTCTAGAGTCGAGCGCTTCAACTCTTCTCATTAAATGTTCCACGGCCTTGTCCAAGTTTTCTATCCTTTGTAGTTTCGTCTCTAATGTGCTTACTATTACCTCAAATACGTTGAATATATACTGCTCTCTGAAACAATAAAAAAACACTGTAAGTACCTAATAGTATACTATATTTTGTTCAACAATAAATACAAAATAAGTCTGAAATCAATTACATTATATACCTAGTTTAAAAACAAAATGATTGATAGGCAGATGATTGGGCCGTTGTATTTGGTGAGATTAACCAATTTTTTTATTTGTTCCTTCAATCCGAGTGAAATTGACTTATCTGTCATTGCAGTTATGCAACAGAAGAAATAGAAACCTTAAATACGTACTACCTACGTGCGTGCCACATAATGTTTAATAGTGTCATAGAGCTAAGACTCCTGTAGACACGGCGCTATCCAAATACGAACTAGTTCTTATTATTGGTTGTTCATACCACTCACTTGCGCAGAGGCTCAAAATGTTGTTCAAACCCATAAAACATTAAGTAGCTTGTTCTAGCAATTTCGTAAATTAAACTTCATGTTAAATAATTTTATGTGTTCGTGTAATAGCTGTACTTAATATTTTTGTCGCACTTATTGCAAATAACCGACAATATGCTTTCGATTAATTTTATAATAACTATTATTGTTGGCTTGTCTGATAGAATCATAATCGTCTGTGAATGACAACGCGTTGATGTGTAGGCAATAAAAACAATACGTGTGTTTAGTTGGCGTTAGTAATACACATGGACAATACGAATTTATTACTCGTATGTTATGTATTGTCAGTTTCGATTTTATTATGATATCATAGTTTTAAATTGTAAATAATACCTACACAATAAAATAAATGATACTAATGAAAATAATAAATCAAAACATTACGTAGCATTAATTGCTATCATCAAAATTTAAATTATATCGATGTAATGTTATACTAATTTTAGATCACAAGTTATTATAAAAAATATGCTATGCGAACATAGTAGTTTTTGATAAAAAATATTTTTCTCGCGTTAAAAAGTGGATCGACCAGTCCACTTTTCAATACTTGAAATTTATGAAATTAGTAAGTTACGTACATACCTATCACGTTGCAATAACAATCTTATATTACTTAAAAGTATTTTATTTGTAAGTATTATTTGTGCCAGCATCAAACACTTGATGACCTGTAAACTTTTAACGGATCACTAAAATGAAGTGATGAAATGATTCTGTTGTTGAAGTGAACACAGTCTTAAACAGATTTAAGATTTTTGAGCAACATAAATATTATTTTCGTAGTTAAGCTCTAATAATCTTGCAAACTGCAAAGTGTTCAGCAATGTAAGTTTATTTCGAAATCTAAAACGAACGAACCTGTTATTATACATTATATAGGTACATAATCTTCGAGTGTATAGTGTCGGCGGCACCACATTGGCCTAAAGTGAAGCGAGAGGCTATCGCCTGGGATTATTCAAATCCACTGTAAAATCACGAATAAATAATCGCAGTTTGGTCAAACTACGGCTTACTCGTAGCTTAATAATGTTCGCTTTACTGAATTGATCGCCGGTTACAACCTGTTCTATCCGACAAGTGAATTAACTTCCTGAAATTTAACCATTCGCTAAAGTTTACCAACGGCATTGACAAAATTTTGCAACAACCAACAAATACGTTATACACAAATTATTCCAGGGTACGGTTGCAGAAATTAAATCAAACAAGCGTTGATTAATTAAGCATTCAATGTATATATTTAGGTGAGGTAGTGAAGGATTTTGTAAGTGTGCAGAACTATTTTGTAGATTGTCGAGTACCTACATACATACCTACTACTAGTTGGATTTGCTGAGCTCGCGTGATTTCGGTGTTTTGCCATAAATGTAAATCTTCGGATAGCTCCAGTCAGTGTGTTAATCAATCACACAAATTACGAGCGTGCCTAATTTCATAGAGATTCGTTCACTTGTTTCGGAGTTATTAAGTAACTCATACAAACACGTTATTACTTATCTATGCGTTTATCTTTATGGTATTGCTACCTAAACTGGAGACATTGCGAAGATTTAAATCCATACTAATATTAAAAATGCGAAAGTAATTCTGTCTGTCTGTCATATTTACAGCCTAAGCCACTGAACCAATTGTGATGAATATAAGTATATAGAGATCGACTGGACCTTGAGGAAAGAAATAGGTTACCTTTTGTTTCACAAGTTCTTAGGGTTGCGAGTCAAATCGCGCGCAACAGCTGCTATAAAATAAAAATACTTAGAATTAAATATATTTTTGCAAGGATTTTGTAATCGGCGGTCCCTTGAACTTTGTCGTGAGACAATATATTAGTAACATTGAGACATTTTAATGTTATAGGTATGTATAATTTGAAATAATTATCTATTTAGACATATTTTCATAGGATAGGTTTCGAACAGAAAAAAAATGCACGCGATTAATCTAACGTAGATTTATTAGTTAGTTATAGTGATATGAAGCTTTGTTAATTGATTACCACCAACAATTAAAGCAGATGGGTCTTCAGTATTATGCAAGAATATGTTAAAATTAATTATTGCCATTTCACTGGCAGTAGGTAGGTTACGCACAAATTGTTTCCTGGTAAAATTTAAAATCTTCGGTTCTTTTGTCTGGGCTATATTTATCTGATTGCTTTAAATATACGTATTCAGGATTGGATGCCTCGGAGACCACGTAAAGACGTCGGTCCCGGTTGTCACAACTCTAACACCTATGACAATAGCGGTAGCCAGAACCCTAGAAACCCTGACAACCTTTAGGAAATCGGATTGCTCAGAAATTTGGTTGCGGGGGTCTGATGGCAGTCGCTTCGTGTAAAATATTGATATTCAGCTGCATCTGGAAGCCGACCCCAAGGAAAAATGCTCGGAGGATGAGGATGTTGTAAGAAAATCGTATACAATGCCACGTCAGCATATTCTGGAAACACACGGCTACTGTGTGTTGGCCAATCATATTATTATTCGATAAAAGAGGTCATTTTAATTTTATTACAGATTACAGCTGTTGAGCTCTAAGTATTCTCAAAGTAGGCCCAAATGTATTTTTCCACCCTAAGAAACTGTTCGTGTTGCATATCACAGCAATATAAAACGCCTAGTAATATGACCGTCTGACTAGTAATAGGACTGTCAAGTCAAAGGTCTTGAGTTCTAATCCAAGTCACGCGATGACTTTTCGAAATCATGTGCGTATTAATAATTAATTATCTTATAATTGAGATTGTCTCGACGGTGTGTGAAGTCTGCCAACTCGCACTAGGCCTAGACTAGCGTGGTGGACTATAGCCTAATCTCTCTCATTCTGAGAGGAGTCACGTGCTCAACAGTGCGTATATGGGTTGATGTATGACACTATTCGTATTGGATCCTCTGCTGCACTCTTTTTTTTTAAATATGGTATAATCATTATTATGATCATGTAACCCGACGAGTAGTGATACTTATATCTGATTAAATACTATCTAAATAGTACTTACCTACTATAAAAGTTTTTAAACAACACCACAATACGCATTTCTTACTTTATTTTATACTATTAAGGTGGCAAACAGTCATACGGCCCACCTGATGGTAAGCGGTTACCGTAGCCTATAGACGAGCCAGTAAAACAAAAGAGGAATGGTTGGCAGTATAAGGGTCAAAGTCCCCACACTGCCAACACGTTTCCTCGTGGAGCACTTGCCTTGCTCACCGTAAGAAACACAACACAGCTCAAAACTATTATTTCACTTCGATTTTCTGCAGGCGAAGGTAGGTACTTCCCCAATCGGGCAGCTCGAATTTGAGTGGAATTACTCCCACTTTACCTCTCTTAACATCATCACAGTATCATAAAAAGCTCATATACTAACCCAACTGTTTATTCATATGTAGGTACCTAGATTATGTGCCCTCTAGCTTCAAACAATTTTTAGAATAATAATCCTCTTCACGCTCACGCTTAAGGAAATTTGAAATTTGGTCTAAAATAGAACAAATTTCAATTAACCTAAAACTGTTTTACTGTCCCTTAATCTGCAGGACTAATCCGAGGGCAGAACATTCTTTTACTAACGATTCGAATGTGGTTCAGGGTCCCAGTATTGTGTGGTGCACCGCTTGCGCGCGCGCAACCCGCGCAACGCTTTGTACCACAGACGAGAGGCCATTGTCAAACGGTTATTTGTTCTATTTGTTCCGTCCATAATGTAATTGAACGTGCTTTGTCTCGCACGACGTCCGAACAGCCCACGTGCGGTGATTTTTTACACTATTATAATCGCGAGTGGATTTGCTTGCGAGTATGGGACAATTATCTCTTAGATTGACTGAGGTCGTTAGTTCATGAACATCTCAAATGCTATTATTTGATAAACTCTTCATCTTTACAATCACAATAGTCGTACATTTTAGTTGTATGACATTTGCTAAGTTACGTACTTTAATTCTGATATTGTGAAATCGCATTAAATTGTATAGCTATTTACTGACAGCCATATACCTTATCATCATCATCAACCCATATACTATCCCACTGCTGGGCACGGGTCTCCTAAGCTCTCATATTGAGAGGGATTAGGCTATAGTCCACCACGCTAGCCTACTGCGGGTTGGCAGACTTCACATACCGTCGAGAAAATCTCTAAGGTTGCAGGTTTCCTCACGATGTTTTCCTTCACCGTTTAAGCGAGTGATAGTTAACTATTAATACGCACATGAATTCGAAAAGTCTGAGATGCGTGCCTTGGGTTAGAACTCGAGACCTTCGACTTGGCAGTCCAATGGTCATACCACTAGGCTATATACCACTGCTATTATATTTCACTGCATTTATACCTAATAATGTTTAAAAAAAAATGTGGCAACGTTCGAATAATGTTTTTCACGATTTAGTCTAGAGTAGTCGTGGCCAAGATATCGTTAAAAAATCAGAAAGGATCACGAAAAATGAAGTATTCCACGTTCCACTTTAGCGGGATACTTCCTAATCTTATGATTGTAGATATTTGTTGGAATCGTGAGTATGATATTTTATGTTCAAGGAGGCGGCGTTTATGAAGGTAGATCTGGTAAACCGATTTTACATCTATTATTATGTTATTTAAATGCCTCATTAGCCTAGTGGTCGAAAGTGTGACTGAGGTCCACTTGAGGTTATGATTCCCAGGTAGCGACCTGGGAATCATAACCTAAGTGGTCGAGCAGTGTGTTTGAGTTTTTTTATGAAATTCTCTGTAGCAGCTCGAAATTTGGATTTGTGAACGGTGAATGGCAATAGGGTCACCCTCTATTAAATGGGACCTTAACAAACCGGCAGACTGTGGATGTGCACCTCTGCCTGAACCTTCGGGAAATACAGGCGGAATTGTATGTTATGTAATACTTTATGCATAAGTTATAACATGATATGCAATATTTACCACGATATACGAAAAAAGTCTACCGCAATATTTATGAGCATAAACCACTACTGAACTCAACCACATCGTGGCAGGCCGAGTGACTCTTCCCAGCAGGAATGGCTCCAATAATCAGTAAGTACTAGAGGGATAACTGGAGAGAGGGATGATAGTTATTCGTCCGGAGTGGGACACTGTGTACTATGCTAATAATAATAATATTATATATATTTCTTTTGGCATATGTTCGATTCATATTCATGATGGCTGCTCACTCATTCTAATTCTTAACACATCGAGAACCCTCTGTGCCTGCCTGTTCGACCTCAGTGTCGAAAGCCATCGGTCCCGGTTGTCATGCGAAGACCTATGACAATCGTTAGTGGTAGTCAGAAGCCCAAAATGCCTAACAACCAGTCTATCTTTAGGATATCAGTATTGATTGCTAATGTAGTTAGATTGGGAGCCGACCCCAAGATAGTTGGGAAAAGGCTCGAAGGATAATAGGATATAAGGTTATATCTGTCTCAGATAATAATGACAACACGATAGTGGTCGACGAGCATACCGTTTGATGTATGTTTGGCCGAGTCTACTACAAGGACTTTATAAGAATCTAGGTAAACATAATTAGTTGGGACTTAACCGAGATATGATCGTCAATAGAGCACTGATATGTAAGAATGAAAACTGCAAATATTTTCATGGGAATAATAAAATTATTGTTGTACTGTCGGACCTGGCTCTTAAAGTTTATTAAAATGCAGCGCGGCGGCTCCTAGCATAATTTTTTTTTTGGTTGGGGAAATGCGCCTTATGCCTGCCCCGCTCGCAAGCATACCGACTAAAACCACCACCATTACCGGCCGAAAACATTTCGTACACTACATTTATATTATGGCTTCGATTTTAGATTAAACAAGTGAATACTGACCCTCGTGTGGCCATGTAGGCATGCACCATGTAGGTATTTAGTGCCACCCACGTACAGGTGCGTGTAATAGCTATGAGTAGTCTAGCCTGTCGATACAAGGAGATATTTTATTTCATTACGTTACATAAGAATCTGGTTGTCGATTGCGTTTCTGTTTATTATTTTGACAACATAATGATAGTATAAAACAATAGGTATCTAGTAGGTAACTCGTTTCATGGTTACGCTATAAAAATATGGACAACGTAATCTTAGAAGCCTTAGAAGTCACATAATAACTCAATAAGTCTACAATATAATGTGCTTGTGTTACATTCAACGCGCAGTTTTATGTTTAATATAATAATGGGTTCATAGTTTTAATGGGCGTCTAGAGCGCGCGGCCGCACCTGTGTCATATAAAATTTTTGCAACATTTTTATTGTTTCAAGATCACGAGAAAACACTAAACACTTCAACACAGTCCGAAATTAGATCACAATTACCAAGTCAGCTTACATAACCGCCGCGCGCCGTATTATTATTATTTTTTTGGGATAAATGTAATCTGATATTCAGTGCAGTTGCTTAAGAAAGTGTAATAATATTCACATAATACATATACTTATATTGTTTTGTAGTAACTGTGCCTTTACTGAATGTCGACGCTTGGCTCTGTTACGGTTTTTATATGGAATTATAATTGGCACAGACGCTAGCGCCTATGGTCTACTGAGCTCCTGGTACCACTACTGCTAGGCTAGATACAACAGGCTGTTGTTCGGTCCACCTCTACGTAATACAGGCATAGCAGATATTGTATGGTGGCCATACAGCGCAGCGGTATGTATGGCGCCCATACAATATCTCCTAGTCACGACTCGCTGCCGACCATTACCATGCTACAAAGAATGATATGTATTTGCTAAGATATTACCGACGTAGATATCTCTCTATGATGTTATCCACGCAACCGTGACTGCAATCCAGTGAATTCGTTCGACATCTCGTGCAATAGCGCGCACATTGAGTTATTCATCACTCATTTCGATATACATTTCAATTTATCTAGCACTCGTAAGCGCGACTGCTACGCTAGAGGTCCTGGTTTCGATTTCTAGGTCGAGGAAAGTGTTATTGGGTTTTTCTATGAAATTCCCAGTAGCAGCTCGGAGTTTGGAATTGTGCCTGGTTAATGAAAAAGGCTCGCCCCGGTTATAGGGACCTAAACCTACCGGCGAACTGTGGATGTACCTCTGCCTAACCTTGCAAGGAATATAGGCGTGATGGTATGTTTGCTATGTATGTTTTTGTTTCAATTTATCTGGAGTTTTTTTTACTAAAAAAAACATAACAACACTTGATTTCAGAGTGTCGTTATAACATCTTATATTTGTGATTACGTCATGATTTTATAGGCTGAAAGAAAATAAATAGGTACCATGGAGAAGAACCGGCAAGAAATACTGGTTCTTCTCCATAGGAAACGTCTAATTTGGATCCGTGCTCCTAGATTCGAGATAATTATCTATAAGTGCCTGTATATGGTTTTTGTAAAATAAAACTATTATGATTTTGAAATTTGAGCTAAATACTTTGACTTGTTATTAAACCTATGTATGCTTTACTCAAATACTTATTTGTAAATTATAAATCCCGATGCCCAGTCAAAAAATCTTGAAACAAACAACTGCGAGAGGTTTGTGTTAAAATTACAAATGAACAAACGGCACTTTGTCAAACTAGAAAGCGAGTTCACACAGTAATAAAGAGTTTTTATATTTTTCTGATGATATAATCTAACATTCAAAATTTCTAGAAATAAGTGTTATTATTTCGCTCGAACATTTTTAAAACCTAATTAGTTACGTCATTAATACGTCGTCTACGAATCCATTGACTAAGTCCTTAAAGCAACATAAACATAATAAATATTACCACTTGCAAATCTTGCAATAAGTACATATTAATTTAAATGAGATCCCTAAAAAAAGGTTCTTCTTAAGTCAAAAAGTGTTATGAAAGTCGATTGCAATAATAATTTATTTACTTTACTTTTAAAACTTAAAACTATGTTACGAACTGCTTTAGCAGTCTAGTACGACTATTACTTTAAACGCCCTGGGTAAGATTCCCAGTCGAATGCTACGTTAGAGGTCCTGGATTCGATTTCTAGGTCGAGCAAAGTGTTATTGGGTTTTCCTATGAAAATCTCAGGAGCAGCTCGGAGTTTTGTGTCCGGTTAATGGCAATAGGCTTGCCCCCTGTTACAGTGGACCTAAACATATCGGTGAACTGTGGGTGTACATTGGTACATCTTTTTTTTATTCCACTAAGGTGGCAAACAAGCATACGGCCCACTTGATGGTAAGCGGTTACTGAAAATACCTCAAGGATAGTTCGTCGGCTGATTCATCATCTCGACGTTGTCCTATCTGGATAATTTATATATTTTTATTATATTTACTGGCGTTGTGGTTACAGTATATTTGGCATTTTATTAATTAACACTATTAACAAATTAAAATTTAAAAAACTACAATATTAATATGTATGTATTAGATAAATATTATGTAATGCATGTAGTAATATGAAATTGTTTATTTATAATATAATAAATATTAAATTAATTCTGTCAATAGTATCTCATAATATAATATAGTGCATCAACTGTGATTTTATTATCTCTGCATCACACTAAAGTTGTCTTGCAGAAAATGCCTAATGTTACTAAGACGGCCTTTGTATGTACCATTGTACATAAAAAAAAAACTTGAGAGGTGTCAAGGGACACCCGGATGGAACGAAGTTCCTTTCATTAAAATTTTATAATTAAAAATAAAAAACCTGTATACACTCAACAATTCATAACGCGCGAAATTCAAATATTGTCATTCACTCAATAATATTTGAATGCTTGTCAACAATATTTGAATTTCGAAAAAAGTGTCGTAACAACTTTTTCGTAAGAATTTTTTCCGTCTAGCCCCCTTTCACAACGCGCGATAAGGAACTTCGTTCCAATAAATATATATTAGTCTATTAATTCAACCTGTCATTAAGTACCAGAAAAAGAAAGGAAACCATTGCCCCTAACTACGCGGTAACTGTAGGTAGGTCTAAATAAAGCACAGCTGAAACATTGTTCATCTAGATACCTACACAGATTTATTGCTAGGTATGATTTGTAAACAGTTTCTCATATTTAATCTATTCAAATAAGACTACATTTATATCCGCTAAAATGTTGTAATAACTACCTAGAGCAATTTGTAAGACTTATTAGTACAAAGTTTTTTATTACTTTTTAACATATAGGAATTATGAAACCCACGTGGTCTTGCTAACCAGCGCGAACGATTAGGTTTAACCTGGTTTAACCAAGGGGAACCGGTTCTTATACTGCTCTCAGACACCACTAACAACTCGACTCTACTTTTAGGCTGGCGCAATTTCAATGTAGAATGATCTCGTAGGATCTTTCGGGGTGTGGTAAATATAATCACAAGATTTCCATATCCCCAACCATCGGCCAAGCGAAGGCAAATGATAGTTTTAGTCAAACGGGTCGACACCGGCCTGTGACGGCCGGACACACGAGTGCAGGATGCCGGCCGGCGGGTGATTAATTAATGAATATTTTTAGCTCAATAAAAACAATGATCTCGCCGAGGGTGGCAGTGAAATGATAATTGGTCAGATTAATAGCGTTTAAGGAAAATTTCACCACGCTAGCCTAGCGCAAGTTACATGGATACATTGATAAGTTGGTAAAAACCAATTAACTCTTGATAAGAAGATTTGATACAGTAAAAAGAACAAAAAAATATATGGTATTAAAATGAAATTTTATTGTTTATTCTACTTCAAATTATTACAAAATTATAAATATCTATATCATTAAGTATAAAAATGTTATTGGTTAGAAACATGATACTTTAACTTTCTATCCGCTGACATTTCAAATAAAGAAATCATCTTTTTATTCGCGTTGTGTTGCATCTGCAATGTGTCACATAATATCTATCGATCGTGAATGCGCACGTGTTTTTCTGTTTCTGTCTCTAGTAACTACACAAAACATACGTTATTATTTCTGGTGGCGAAATGCTCCTTAGTAATGCCGGCCCAGTCAGGGATACGGGACGCTTATATCGAGCTCGAGGGCAGGTGGCCAGCATACCGACTATAACCACCTTCCACTTAGTGTTAGGATCACGGGAATTGCTCTCGCATAATCTGCGATCCAACCGCGGACATCCTGTGTCGGAGCCTCCCCGAGAGCCAAGTGCAATGGGCGACTGACGACCCCGAGTCCGTCGCCCAAGGCCCTCGCTGCGGCGGGAGAGATATGTGGTCACGCCGTTCACACCTCGGCCGCAGAGGGTAGGGAGAGCGGCGTATCGTAATACCAACATACAACATATCGTAATCCTCACCCCATGCGGCCTCACCGTTTCCGCAGTCCTGCAGTTGCGTCTCCGCCTAGGCCGCGGAAGTTGGGGAGAACGGAGCACTGTGATACCGGCACTCCTGTAATACAACACAGCTGCCCGACTCAGTTGCGATTCCTCCCATAAGACACTACAGTGGCCGCTCCAATGCGGGCTTTGGCCAAGGCCCGCAGGAGCAACCCTTCCCTGGGGCTCTACTTAACTTCACCGTGGGACACAAAACATACATACTATATTTACATAATATATTTTAATCGGGTAGGCTGAGACTAGATTTGCATTTGATACGATCCTGGAACACCACGTTCGCTTCATCTACGTTCATTAACTTCCTCATGCATGAAACATAAAATTAATTAAAAATACCGATAGTTATTTAATTGGTTGACTGGATCAATTATACATATAAATTAAAATGAAATGCTGTTCATTTTTAAGCGCATCGCTTTAGAATGGCTGCGTCGAGTTGGGTTATAATAATGTTCGTTTTAGGGAAAAAAAAAACTAGTAGAGTTGCATTGAAAAAGTATATAATTATACTCATTATCATCCTTCTGCCCTTGTCACAATTTATTTTGGGTGGACCAAGTATAGCCATTCAACCCTGTCAGCCGTTACATCACCATTCACTCCTTTTTCTATCCTATCCATCCTTCTTTTCTTTGATCTCCCTCTACCCCTCCTACCCTCCACATAGGTCCATTCGTCACTCATGCCCATACCACAACCGCTTCCCTTTCAACTTACCTATCTGTCACTGTTGCTACCTTCAGACTTCCTACAATATACTCGTTAAAAAGTATATATACTAAGTAGGTACACAAAATTATCTCTTTTCAATTAGAGAAGAGATTTTAAGAATAAATAATTAAGAATGTAACACTATCATTTTTTTTTACTGTGGGTGTCCATTATTACACGCCAACCCTTCGCGGAATACAGGCGTTATGTTATGTTTACTTAAGAATTGAATAATCAAATTTGGGAAATAGACATATCTGTAATCATCAATGTTAAACTGAATGTGAACATTTCCCAACATTTAAAAGCCTTTATTATACCTACCACTGAGTTAAACTTGGAGGAAATTTCACGATTTTATCAACGTACGATTATTGCAGCTCTATATTTGTAGTTAGGCGTTCGAGAATGATGAATTGGTACTGCATTGCGTGTTGCAACTGTCCGTTATTAAATGACACCTCGTCTGGACCAACTCGTACTGGTTCGCAACGTAAAATATATGGGCACCTGTTTGGGCAATATTTTGATATATAAGTACGAAAGGCGGAGGAAAATTGCCGCAATCCAATCATGTTGATTAAAATTCAGATTTACGAAATTTATCTAGGATTTAATTTGTACTGATATTTAGAAGCACTTTAGAAGCATTTTAGAAACATTTTTGCTGAGGGGCTAAGTAATAACACTTAGCCCTTCAGAGCATAACTTCTTCTACGCTGATCAACCGATCTGCAAGGTTAAGCTTTGCTAGCTGCGGTCAGTCTGTGGATGGGTGACCATTCTTAACACGTCGAGGCCCCTCCGTGCCTCAGAGAGAGCATGTAAAACCTATGATAATCGTTTGTGGTAGTCAGATATCCTGACAACCACTATCCTTAGCTAGAATATCGGTATTACCCAGAAATTGGGTTGCGGAGGGCTGATGGTAGCCGCTTCGTGTAAAATACTGTTATTCAGCCGCATCGGGTTATACTGAAAGCCGTATCATCATAGTTGGGAAAAGGCACGGAGGATAATGATTTAGAAGCATTTTGATGTGAGATGCGACAAACTTTATGTATGTAAGTATGTAAAAGAAATTATGATACAGTTCACGGATCTGCTCTGATGAAAGCATAAGTAGAGATATTTCATACTGTTAAACTTTTTGATAGATTCTTTATATAAGTATAATAGTGTGAGGCCTGCACCTGTACGACAGACTTACTGCCTTCTTTGCCTTTTGAATTATAATAATGAGGTACCTACCTACCTATAGCACATTTTTAGAATTACGGAGGAATTCTGTTTTCAGTTGTCGGAATCCAGCTCATCCTCAACGAAGCAAAATCGCCTTATTCAGTATTTTCAAATTTGTATTACAAACCTGTTCTTGTAAACGACAATAACTGTGATCTTACAACATTATAAGCATGGTTTATTCTCCACTACGAACCAATCAGTAAGTATCAGATTTGTGTTGTTCTATCAACGGGCGGTCCGATTTTTATTCATATTGGTAATTTATAATTATACCCACGTATCTCTATTATATCACCCGTATTTATCTATTCAGAATATTAACTTGAGAAAGGGACAACTTTTTTGTAATTTTATAATAGTTTCATATTAATAGAAAGCATGTAAATATTACACAATCACAAAATATTAATTGCCTGCAGTTTACTACATAATAGTTAAGTGATTGTTTCCGAAAAGCCTTTCACTGGTTCTCCTAACATAAATTTAAAATGAATTCATCAGTCGCTTGCGCTGGTGTAGGTACAGGATTGATAAATCTTCAGACGTGTACTGACATAAGTTACACGTTTGACATGACTGACGTATCTCGTCCAAGTATTCGTACCGCGCCATATTTCTATCGCATAACGACTGAATAATTATATCTGATTCTGTTTAAGAATTTGGCCTGTTAGTTGACTAATACGGTCACACGACACAGATGTATGCGCAGCCGCCGCTCGCCGCAGATAAACACATGGTTAATATTAATGTGTATTGTCGCCTACGAGTTACGAAGGCGCCGCCCGCCGCGCGGCCCCACGCTTCATGTTTAGCCTGCAACGATTTTATCTAACTACACATCTATCTGTAAATGACATAATTGTAATATTGATGTATAACCCTCGTAAAGTTTTTAGTGACACTGTCACTAAAAATAAGACATAGGTACATATAGAGCTTTGTACTATTGTTGATACCACTGAAAGTTACTGTTGAAAGAATATTTATAAGGTAGGTACGTAGGGTTAATTGTTTGAGTTTGAACTGCATCGAATAAAAGAACACCTAATTCTAGATGAAATTCGGATATTATACCTAAGTAGGTAGTAGTTAAGTTTACGGAGCATTCTAAGAACAAACCATTACTTATCACGACCGGCTAGAGCTACTCTTACTTCCAAGTTATTGCCAAAGCTTGTGTTGACAAATATCAAACCTAACTTATTTTGAAATAGGATGAAGATCAATAACGAGTATATTAAGACCGGGTTCAGCCAGCGATACAATCGGTTCGAAGTTGATTGACGGCTCGCGCCCACCGGGGAAAGGGGCTTACATAATGTTACATTACATATTAGTACGTGAGTAAAATTTGTAAAATATTGACGCACGAGTATGACACGGCTGACGGCATGCAATGCGCACCGACACGGTTCGTTTATATAGTTCACTCTCATCGCCACGAGCCACCAATAGCTATGTAGTGTGCAGCTAGACACATCGGCGCCGACGCACGGAAAGTGAAATAAATAGATGTGCATTGACCATTGACTAACTAGTTACATATTTACGAAGCTATAACTAGTATGTTATGGAAATCATTACTAGTATTCGCCACAAGTCAAGGGTTTTCACGAAGAGATTTCCAACACTAATATGTAGCTAATTAAGCCCTTACAATATTTTTGCGCAAATAGCAGTAACAACAAACTATTGTACTGCCAAGTCAAAGGTCTCAAGTGCGAATCCGAGGCACGCACCTCTGACTTGTCGAATTCATGTGCATATTCTCTCGCTTGAAAGGTGAAGGAAAACATCGTGAGGAAACGTGTATGCCTTAGAGATTTTCGACGGTGTGTGAAGTTTGCCAATCCGCACTTGGCCAGCGTGGTACACTATTATACCCTAACCCCTCTTTGTCTAAGACCCGTGCCCAGCTGTGATGATGAATGTTTTTGCACGATTCCATTACTATATTTATCAGCAAATCATTTTTATTTCATAGCTCTGTTTAGATTGAGTAAGTAGTACCTAGTTGTACTAGTCGGTTAATAACAGTATTAACTAATGAAATAATTCGCTAAGTATCCACCTGGTAGAAGTAAAATAAAAAACCAATATTGGCAGTTCTGCATCTAAAAATTGCCAATACTTAACAATTTAGGCCTTAAATAAAAAACATTGTCTCCAAATAAATGACGAAACAAATAATTAAATTAGTGTGTTAATATAAATTTTCAACATCTTGTAAAGTTTTGCTACGGTATTTAATAGATATTTTGTAATAACAAAAGCCACGTCCGCCAGTTATTACGGTCAGTAAGTACGTGCTCTATTATTTTTACATCAAAGCTGACAATTTCATAATGACGGCTGCTCTTGGCTGTGAGTTTTGTTTTTGAAATCACCATCTATTCGGTAAATGCAGGGAATTGACAGCAACTAGATATCTCATTCAGATCGAAGAACTAGATAAGTATGTCTCGCAAACGGCTTAATTGCCACAAAAAAAAAGTTTGTCATTTCAGACATTTAGTGAATGTTGTCTGAGCTGAATGGACCAGCGATAGACACAAGTGATTTAGAGAGACTGCAGTCCTCTACTACCGCATAATGAATAAACATAAAATGTTTTACCATCCAGTACCCTCCATAGAAATTTTCCGATAGCGATATACATATACAACATACAACTATGTAAGCTAGAGAGGGGCGAAGAGTAGCGGGCTATAATTGTCGCTTTTGATCAATCATAATTTATGGTTCATATAGAAAATTTCTAAGAATCTGCTACGCATTTCAAAATAAGAATGATGAATAAGGATAAATGGATCAACTATTAGATTAAGTATTAGCCTAGTGGTTCTAAGTGCGATTCCCAATGTTATGGGTTTTGCTATGAAATTCTCAGTAGCAGCTCGGAGTTAGGAGTTGGGTGTACATTATGGTGCCTAACCTTTGGAGAAATATAGTGAATATTTCAGGGGAATTGCTATATGTGGCACAACAGTGATAAGAGGTGAAAATTCACAACGGAAAACCAAGCTCAATGCCCAGTTATTTTTTTACACTATACGTAGATGGGTCTATAGTGCTGTAGATAAATAACTCTCAAAAACTATCAATTTATAATATAATACGCCTAAACGTTTATTACATCCGCCGTCAGGTAATGGAAGATAATTTGCTAGTTTTAAAACAAAGGGCTCGTAATTACGCGGCTACGTATAACAAAGAACGAGGTAACCCTCGGACTCATTGTGATCAAAGTTTATATTATTATATAACAATAAACTATTCAATGTTTTTATATTTTATTCGTGGTCCGAAGATTCAACAGCGTTTTGTGTTAAAAACTTTTTTAAAGTGTTTGTATGTGTAAATTGATATGTTTCAAAAATATTTGAGTTCTACTTAAATTCACGCTTCGTAGCGACGCGGAGCTGATCAGGTGACTAAAGAGACAACATGACCAATGGTGACCAATTCCTTCAAGATCAATTCATAATTAGAATTCGCAGCAGATCGTCGGCAGTTTGGTAATGTGGATCAATATTATTATGATTCGTCTTATCGCTTTTATAGCCCCGAAGAAATTTAATTTGTTTTGTCTAAGAAAATAATAGAAAATTGAGACATTACTGCCTCTCTGCCTCCTTAGTATTATCCTCCAGGTTTAACTGGGTGTTTGTAAATGCAAGTTAGTTGTCAACATTTCTCTTCTTCTTCTCCCGAGCCTTTTCCTATATTAGGGTCGGCTTCCAGTCTAACCAGATGCGGCTGAATATCAGTATTTTACACGAAGCGAATGCCATCAGACCTCCGCAATCCAATTACCTACTGGGTATTACCGATATCCTGGGGATAGACTCGCTGTCAGGATTTTTGGGCTTCTGACTACCATTAACGACAGTCATAGGTGTTCTTATGACAATCGGGACCAACTGCCTTATGTGCTCCCCGAGGCACGGACATTTTAGGTAATTTTTAACACTACTTATTACAAAACGGAGATCGCACCTAACTAAATTATAACTGATTAAAAAATTAAAACATTAGGACGGGTTACACAAAGTTAAAAAAAGAATATGCGGAAATAATGAACACCAACGTATAAAAATTTACAATAATTTACTAAAATAGTTTCTTAGTTTGCATATAGGCTTCAAGGATACAAATATATAACTAACTAAAATACTAGTGTAAGAAAGAAAGAAAGAAAATTTATTCTGACGTCACAACACAACACAAAATACCAAACATCACAAAACGTTAGATTTAAGTTTTAAACTAAGTACCTAAGCACGATGTCTTGTGCGTAGGTACCTACTTGATTTATTGCATTCATACGTTTATGACTGTTGATGGTTTTAATTAATTAATTAAGGTTTCTACGTATATACAACAGAATACATTATATGTTAATGTGGATGTTAAGTTTACCAATTCAACAAACCCAATAACTACTTACTAATAAAACTTGGTAACAAATCAACACAACTAATAATACCTGGAAAAAAGTCCAGACTAACCATAACTACTGACTGGGCAAGCTGCCCACTCTGGGCAACACAGCAGAATGTTGTTGTAATCGTGGAAGTGTCAATGTTTGTGAGTACTCGCCGTGATAGCTAACTCGAATAGTATTTGCAATGAAACCAACTTCACGGACTGTTTAACATTTTCACATCTTTTTTGTTTAATGTTTTCAGAGAATTAATGGTTTTATGAACTCTAATTACTATTTTTTAATGAGCTAAAAAAATAAAGAATGCGTACCGAAATAATACGTACTGTTATGTAAAAAGCAATAATCGCCTAGTGATATGATCACTGGACTGGGAAGTCAAAGATCTCAGGTTCAAATCCTAGGCACGCACATCTGACTTCTCGAATTCACGTGAGTATTAATAATTAATTATCACTCACTCGAGGCAGTACGATATTTTCCTTAGGAAAGTAGCTAAGTTAAGGAAAATATCGTACTGCCTCAAGAGAATTTTCTTGACGATGTGTGAATCCAACCCGCACTAGGCCAGTGTGGTGGTCTATAGGCTATAGCCTAATCCCTCTCAATCTGACAGGAGACCCGTACCCGGGATGATTTTATGTATCGAATGATTATCTTCTTGCATTCCCTAAATTAAACAAAAATATTAATTCACCTGGAAGCGAATATTTAGTAACTAATTGTACACCCACAGTTCGCTGGTATGTTTAAGTCCCATGTACCCTATTACATGGGACCTAAACATGTCGGCGAACTAACAAGCCTATTGTCATTAACCGAGATTTCACAGAAAAACCCAATAATGTACGGCCTGGAAATACCAGTCATGGTTAAGACCACTAGGTGACTAGGCTAATATTAATGAGGCAGAGAGGTAGAATTTGATGATGTGGATCTAATAAGAATTTATAGTATTTTATCGCCCTGCAGCACTTGAAAAATAAATGTAAGTGAATGTTAATGTAAATAAGTAGGTAAATAATTGTCAAATCAAGCCATTCTACTGCTTGACACGGATGTGTTTCTCATCTGTCTTCGTTAATGATTACTTACTGCTCCAATCTGCTTGTCATTACCTAAAACAAATAAACAGTGTTTATTAGTTTTATACAATTTATTTAGAGTATAGGGCGAATAATATAATAAAGTACGATAATTGTTTACACACTAAAAATAAAATCCTCGATGAAGGTTTATCCTGATTCACCCCTGTATCGCTATTCACCCCATTTGACAGAATATTTGGCTAACATATTATTGATTTCTGACATTTACGCGAATATTATACATAGAAATAAAACTACTTTTTACGAATTTTATCGCGTAGGTATATTGATATTATTAATCCCGACGTTTCGGACCCTTTACAGCGTCCATGGTCACGGGTAGACTGTGGGTCTACCTACTTTTAATACTACCTAGTTTTATTTCAATATTTGGCTAACTTAATAAACGCTATTACTTACAAATAAAATGAATGACGAACTCAATATTATCAATAGATCTCGAGTTTATCGTGAGGATTGAGGCTATTTTTTTTATTTTCAAAATTTGATATTTTATTTTCAAAATTCACTTTTCAAGGTTTGTCCTGATTCACCCCGGTTAATCTTACTGCTACTGTGTAAGTAGTTAGTTATTAGCTTGATAATGATGTAAATGTATTCAGTCATTTAGAATCAATTAAATTTACTACTGTGCTTATATGTAAAGCAGTGATGGCTTAGTGACCAAGTCAAAGGTCTCGGTTTCGAATCCAAAGCACGGACCTCTGACTTAACGAAATCATGTACGTATTAATAATTAATTATCGCTCGCTTAAACAGTGAAACAAAACATCATGAGGAAACCTGCATTCCTTAGAGATTTTTATAGGTCGCCTTAGGAGACTGTAGCTTAATCCATCTCAATCTGAGAAGAGTCCTGTGCCCATATGGGTTAAAGATGATGATGTAGGAGAATACTAACTTTAACCTAGCCCTCACATCATATATACATTAGCCCTCACATTATAATGAGCCGTTGCCCGCGGCTACATTTCATTATTGGTTTGAGACAGTCGTTCCTCAGGGTGAACCTAACTTCTTGCAAAATTTTATCGAAATCTGTTTACCGGTGTAGACCTAAATAGGTACAAGACAAATTAATAAATTACTTAAAACTAAAATACTGCTAGAATATAGACCAGTATAATATTTATTTCATAAGGCATATTACCAAATTCTTGATAGTTTATTTTATTTTAAAATACTTACAGTCAAAAGTGTAGCTGAGCCAGAAATGGTATTAATAATGGGCATACTGTATAAAATTAACGTCTGTTGATAAAAAAATATTAGTACCAAGACTGAATGTATAGCGTTTATTAAATCCATTTTCACCATTCGATTGGCCGAGTGGTCAACTTATATTGCCACGAGTTTGAACTCC
The DNA here is from genome assembly GCA_964056405.1 of Acronicta alni. Lineage (NCBI taxonomy): Eukaryota > Metazoa > Arthropoda > Insecta > Lepidoptera > Noctuidae > Acronicta > Acronicta alni. The sequence continues at coordinate 7,296,160 of OZ043913.1, forward strand.
GCACGCAACAAATATAGAAGAAATAAGTACTTAGCTGATTTCTTATCAGATTTTACAATCTATTATAAGCTATACTTAGGTAAGTACCGATTTATATACTTGAGGAGAAAGTGGGGCCGCCTTTCTTTCAGTATTAGCCGCCAATCTTAGATTCTTCCTATGGAGTATAATAAAAATTTGATTATTAATTTTATTATCTCAGTAGTGAGTCAGAGCTTAGATAGGCTCGACCCAATACACGGAATAAAACATTAGTGGTAGTAGGGAATAAATATATTATATTAATGTACTGTAATTATCAACCAGTGTATAGGTGACCTGATGTGAGTGACAATCAAATAGGCACAAGACTTTTAATTATAATTTCCTGTTTTAATAAACCTACTACTGATAAAAGCTTTTAAAGGTTTTCAAAACCCTCTATAAAAGCAGTAAAAGTAATTGATTACATTTTTTGCATAGACACTGGTAATATCCAGTTTATGATTAATTTATAGTCGGCAATTATGTTTAATTTACCAATAAACAAGATTTCACAATTTTCATTACATCTTACATGTTAACTAATAAAAAAACGGACTAATGAATCTAGTTGTTATGACAGCGCGATGATTGAGCTGCAGGGCTAAAATTTGATGAATCATAATATGATCTACATTAGAAAATAGCTAAGGATTAGAGAGCCTAAGAAGAACGCTTCTGATGAATCATAATATGATCTACATTAGAAAATAGCTAAGGATCAGAGAGCCTAAGAAGAACGCTTCTGATGAATCATAATATGATCTACATTAGAAAATAGCGAAGGATCAGGGAGCCTAAGAAGAACGCTTCTGATGAATCATAATATGATTTACATTAGAAAATAGCGAAGGATCAGAGAGCCTAAGAAGAACGCTTCTGATGAATCATAATATGATTTACATTAGAAAATTGCTAAGGATCATAATATGACCTACATCAGAAAATTTCCCACTGATGTTACAAAAAAATATGGGTGTACACCTATGATTACCTCTTCTGGTAAGGCGTGATGATTTTGTTTATGTGTAATTCTATGCCTCATTTATGTATTGTGAAGTACATAGTTACACAACTTATTTGTACAGCAGCTACTCCATAATTAAATCTATGTACAATTTAATAAGAACAAGCCACAGCAATATTTTGTAATCACAATCTTATTATAATACAATTTTTTAAATATAATCATTGCGAAATAAAACATACTTTTGAGTACTGGTACACAATAATAACACCTAGATTCAAGTGACTGTGCGGTCATAGAACAGCAGCAATCACAATGGATGAAAAAAAGATAATAAAACAAATTGTGATTATATTATTCTAGCTGCAATTATCGAGCATGGCAACAGTACAATTTTGGTCCTTTATTTAGTTTGATTTTAATTATAAAAAATATTTCTGTCTCTCTTTGAATAAAAATAATTTTGTCATAACTACAAAGAATAATAACAGTTGAATAAATTATATTTTATTTTTACTTAAAATCATAATGTTTTTTAATAATTTTGTGGATAAGTAGGACTGCGCCAGTGGTTTCGGGTTCGATCTCCAGGTCGAGTTTTCTCTATGAAGTCCTCAGTAGCATCTCGGGTTTTGGATATATTGCGCCCGGTTAATGGCAATTACCTCGCCCCCTATTAAATGGGACCTAAATATATCAGCGAATAGTGTACATTTCTTAGTACACCTGTGCTTAACCCTTCTGGGAATACAGGTGTGATAGTATGTTATGTTATGTTCGGTAGGAAATATTTATAAAATTACAGTCTCTCTTCCACGTAAAGATGATAATCCTGAACTTTACGAAATTAGGTAACTATAGTTTAAAAGAATATGCCTTGTAGTCTTTGATTATATACTTGTCTAGATGCCACATTGACACGTACAAAACGGCCCAAATAAAGTCTACTAAAATTGGTAGACTCTCTTCTCACTTACGTCAGTGTCATTTGGATCACTTCAGGGTGTGGAGTTCTCGAAAAATAATTAATTATGTCGGTATGTGCTGTCAAATTGTGTCGCAATTATATGGGAAAACCGTATAATTACACTAAGATCACATTACATCGGTAAGTTTTGTTATTTAACCTCTATTATTTTATGAAAACATGATTTTTCAATTCGTTAATTTGTAGGTTCGACAGATTAGCCGGTGTTGTCAATTTATTACAAGGGAGTTTTGGCGAAACTATGGGAGATAAAATGCAAATATCAGTCATCATCTTTCGATGAGAAAATTTTATTATTTTAATAATTACCTACATAATTTATTTGATCAGTAAATGATAACTTGCCTGGACACGAAATGAAATATAAAAAAAAAAACTATTTCGAAAACAAATACAAAGAGATGGGTTTTGATCTATAAATTGCTGTATATATTTTTTCATTGTATTTTTTGTTTTTATTAAAATAAATAAAACACTAATCTACAAAATAATTACTTTATTCAGCCTATTTCGTTTAACTGTCATCCCATTAAATAATGGAGAAAAGGTAAGTTAATAATTTGGAGCAGGCATCCCTAAACACGCACACTTTGACAGTTTGACTACAATAAGTACACAAGCGGTACTCACACATATCACGCAATTTGGCCCCAGTTTTCGCGTGTCGTTTGTTTGCATTGCTCCATCTAGACAAGTATATAATCAAAGCTTGTGGTATACTATGAACTACTTATGTATTGAAAACAAAACAAACGACAAATCCTCTGAATCAGCAATCTTATTTTTTGTGTCACTTTTCAATATAACTGACATCAAGGTCTATGCACTAATTCTGACAATGACAACACAATAAAGTCTATTTATTTTTCTATACACTATGCAATTATGAATACAATCAATAGGTTAAGCACGCCTTACTTATTATTGACATATTTTTATTGAGGAGCAAAAAGTAGTATCGCAGAAGACAATTAAGACATGTTCTTGAATTTAACAATATTATGATGATAGTTTACTATTTAAAGATCTTAGAATCTTATATCGTAATTAAGTTAATATGGTTTCCTGTTTATGGTTTGGTGTCCTAAAAGTATGGACTCTTAAACGAAAAAGCTTTTTTTTTACATATAAAATTGGATAATACTGCTGAATTTTATAATCATTAAACTGCCACATGGCACTGGCACTGGATTGACATCATAGATATTTTACATACAAAGTAGGTATGTAAATAAATTACCCTTTCTTTGTTGTGTGGAGAAAAACCAGTGCCGTGCTTAGGTATTACATATTAATTACCTGCAGTGCTTTCTAGATACACGTAATGCACTATGCCGTAACAATGTTGGTACGGTACTTACATAGAAAAACGTCTTGTTTATTTTTAGCCATTAGCTTAGCTTTTTTTATAGTGCGGGAAATCCTAATAGGCCATCCGCCTCCAGGAAAGGTGGCATGGTATGTGTGTACCGCCTAAAGAGATATAGAGCGCAGAATGGGAACATTTTCAAACAACAATTTTGAGAGTGCTGCAATATTTCGGGCATATCGCTCGCAAACCATCCGACAATCTGGAGGAGCGCATGGTCATCAGAAACATAGAAGGAAAAAGAACTAAAGAATATAGCCCCACAAGATGGCTTGACCAAGTTATGAAACACCTGGACACCAAGAGCTCAGACGCTATACAACTGGCTAAAGATCGTCACAAATAAAAAGAGATCGTCAGAAAGTTTAGTCGGGCACATCACTGCGCTCAGCAGGGAGGAAACGAGTAAAGGAGGAGGTACCGCCTAAAAATAGCACTTTGCTTCTCTTGTGGTTGACTCAAGATCACATTCACGGCATTAAGACAAGCTGTGGTTCCATGCAATCGCTGGTCACAGCCTATTAATCTGTGCCCCATAAAACTGTGTTGTCAGTTAGACTGTGGATCTTGACTCTGTACTATATTCTTATCTAAGTAATATTTTCTTAACTTAATATGCTTAAAAATGGATTTTTTTACCATCGTGCCATATGACCTCTGGTAGAGTAATCAAGAGATAATAATTACCCATTACGTAATTAATTAACTGCACCTTTTGTCTCTATGTACAATAAATTAACGCTTGATTTATTTAATTAATTTCTAACGGCAAACATATGTCACGTTGCGGTTAGTGTAGCTATTAAGTTAAAGCTCCAATACGTACAATACGCAGCTAACCGCGTTTCGATTCGTGTGATATGATAACGATCGCCAGCGCATTAGTGCATGTCAGTTGTATAATGAACGAGTATTTGTCTTTTGCCATACATTACTTACTCTTGTTATACTAGTTATGGACAAGGCGAGCCGACAACCGCCTTATACATATATTAGTACATGACTACTTCGATAGATACCACTCGAAATACCACGTCTGTATTAATTTGTATAACCCTGAAGGGTTAGGCAAATGTGAATTTCTATACTCCCATTGTTTCCCGGTATTTAAAAGTTCCGGTAATTAAAATAATTTCATAGAAAAAGCCAATAAACTTTGCTCGTCCTTGAAATCGAACCCAGCTCTTCTGGCCTACTAGTCGCGCTTAGGATTATACTAGACTAAAGAGATAGTGTACAACTTCACAAATGAAATCAGCAAAGTACAGACGCCAGCAGGTCAACCTATCCAAAACTGTAAAATTTTCCCAATTGAATATGAACCTTATTATTTGTTTTGAAATTGAAAATCTATCAAAGAATTTTGAAAGAATGGGGTAACTTGATGTGCAGTATATAGGTACCTACCATTGCTTTCTACGCACTAGGCCAGCGTGGTGGCCTATAAGGCTATAGGTGGCCGTAAAAGTATTAGGATTAGGCAATCGTAGAAGGATTAGGCAATCCTTCTCAATCTGAGATACCCGTGCCTAGCAGTGGGACAGTATAGGCATAGGTTGATGAGGACATTTCTTACCACAGTACCTAATGTCTCCTCTCTGTGTCTCTAGAATAACGTTACTCTTTCTCTCTAGAACAAAGTTACCGTAAATGGATACACGCATATCAAGTAAAAAAAATGAACGCAGCTTTTACGTAATTTTGCCGTTTATGTATGTACCTATCATATAAAATTTTAAAATTCCCCATTTAAAGAACAAGGAAAATAACGGAATTGTCTTGAAATGTTGAAGAAATCACCACAATATTTTCACGTGCGTAATAATATTATGTATGTATGTTAATTCACAAAATAATAACATCAAATTATCCGTGTGAACTAGGCTTAAGTGAAAAAAGGTCGTGATTATCGTATCACGTAACAGTTGGAGTATTGCAGCTGACGATTTGATCACGAATTGTAAACAAAATAAAAACGAGACTGGCAAGTGAGGCCGTGAGCTGTGGGATCTTAACGATGTGCCCATGCCGGTAGTGCGGCGCGGCGGCGCGGGCGTAGCGGCCCGTCTGGTCAGATACTATCTCCCGCATGCATTGCACTGCACTATCACGTCAATAATTAGAACACTTTTTACCGCATTTGAGGTTGAAACTATGGCGTAAGACCACGAATCGTCAGCGCTACGCCTTAAAAGCAGTTGTAATGCTAAATGTATTGCGTAGTTATAAATTCACAATATTGATTAAAGAAACTGATGTAAATGATATACCGGACCATTACCTACATTCAAATTATTATAAGTATAGTAATTATTGTGATTTTTTTTACGGATTTTCCTTATACTTCTCTTTTACTTTCATTTACCAGAGTAATAATTACGTCCTATTCCACTGTCATACAGTTATCTCCGAGTCGTAACATACTACAGAGATAACTTTTATAATCAAAATGAAAATATTAAGATTGGAAAAAGTAATAGAAATAATTGGTCTATGTATTGTTAAAGAACGGCAACCAATTCGGCGTCAGTGTTTCAATATTGTTTGAGTAACGTAATCAAGGCTCTACCCGAGTGAGTCAGAAATGAGAAGATCCGTACGGGACCAAAGCAAAAGTTACCGACATAGCTCAAAGGTTTAGTAGGTTTAAGTAGCAGTGAGTGCGGCATTGATCGCTGCAGCTGATGCAAACAAGGTTCTCGAGTGCTGACCATGCACCGGAAATCACAGGACGGTCTCAAAGGAGATGGATAGACCACCTAAAGGTTCTTTGGTTATCTATGGGGGACGCTTTATTCAGCAGAGGATCTCTTTGGGCTGAAATGATGGATCAATTGAGTCCTGTATGGTCCCACAAGAAGTGCTGGGGATAGAGAGGGATTGGAACATGTTTAGTCCAGTATGCGATTTCATACATCTTTAGGGACTTAAGGAATACATAGTTTGATGCTATAATTTATCTGAATTGCTCTTCTGAACTTTAACCTCATTTATAGGTTAGCATCTGTCAAACATTGGCTGTCATTATATTATTATACTCTTTGGGTGACGTATTTTTATTACAATTACAAAGTCGTTAAATATTTAACTAACCTCCATTAAAAATATGTAGATACCTAATAATATGCATAATAATAACATAAACAACGCTATTTTTAGATTCAATCCCAGAGAAGATGATTAGGTATATAAAAATATACTTAATTTCGTTCCAAAACAACTTGTGGTTGGTACTTGGCGCGCGCAAACGGGTAACTTTCATGAATACTATGTCGAAAGCTTGTAGTCTTCCTTGTACTTTTATGCATAGCTTCTATCAAAATCTGATATCAAAAACCCTGTTAAATATCAATAATAATATTTAAGAATATTTTTTCATTAATGATGCTAAATAATTAGTTTTTTTTTTATTATATTTGGCACTAGCGACTCGCCTCGGCTTCGCACAGGTGCAACATGTATATTATGTTATACATAAATATAGCCTATGATACTCACAAATAATGTGGCTTTCTATTGGTAAAAGAATTTTCAAAATCGGTTCAGTAGATCCAGAGATATCAACAACATATCCCTACAACTTCACAAACTTCACCTCTTTATAATATTGCTATAGAGTAAGGCCTGCTTAACATTTACAATATGTTATCGATAGATCATACATGTCGCTGACGTGCCTATAGGACTTAAGCATGAGGAAGGGAAATTCAACATTACAGGCAGTGGTCTTGGTAGCTTAGTTGGCTAAAGCGTCCGGTGTACTTAACCGAAGGGACGCAGGGTCAAACCCTGCCTGAGATCGAAATTGTCTTTCTCTAAAATGCATATCCTTAATACATCATTACTTCAGCACACAAACCACTTCCAAACCAATCTGTTACGTTATTGACATCCGTTCGTCGGCTGCGAGTAACGTTAGTAGGTAGGCAATAATTAGAATTTTATGACTATATGACTCATTCGATATGCCTCATTAGTCGTAAGCCCGACCGCTGTTTCGATTTCCAGGACCAGCAGTGATAATGGGTTTTTTAATGAAACTATTGACAGCTCGGATTTGGGATATGTGCCTGGTGGGCACCAACCATGACCATGACATGATACCTAAATATAGCGAATTGTTATAGTACACTTCTGATTAAACCCTAGTATTGGTAACAAGTGTGATGGTATATTGCGTTACATATTATGTTCGAAATTTTAATTGCCTACCATTTTATGAATGTGGAAATGAGAGGATTTATTAGGTATATTACTGTATATTGGTATCTAGACAGGAAATTTGAAACGGGACATTGGATAAGTCTATTTATCTATGCAAATGACATAGATAAAGCTAATGAACTTTGCTAAAAATACTTTCAATAAGTACCTACCTATCTAGGTAATATTAAAATAAGACTTTATTATACAGAATAAGAATAGAGATGATCATCTTCAGAGTGTTTTCCCAATTGTTGGGGTCGGCTTTCATCTAACGAGATACGGCTGAATATCAGTATTTTTTACACGAAGCGACTGCCACCAAATGAATTTCAACAGAACCCTAATTTCTGGGTAATACCGATATCCTGAAGTTGGACTTGGTTCTCAGGTTTTCTGGAACTGCTCTTCGACCCATCCGTAGACTGACCACGTCTAGCGCAGCTTAACCTTGATGATCTATTGATGTAACTTATCCTGATTATAAAATAGCAGTGATAGTCCAGTGATGTCTCGAGTTCAAATCCAAGACATTTTCGAATTCTGAGTGTTTGTGTATGTGAAAATTTGTGTTTGTAAACGCACTCACGATACAGAAGGAAATCCTAGTGTGGGGTGCGTTTATATATTTAGAAAAAAGTAAATAAAATGGTGAATGGAAACATTGTGAGGAAACCTTAGAGATCTTTCGCACTAGGCCAGCGTGGTGGACTTTAGCTTAATCCTACCTAAAACCTTGATGATGACGATGAATGGGTAGATAAGCTCGCCTGCTATCATTCTTAAATGAATGAAATGTATCTCTAGTAACTAATTGCGGGCCCGCTTGACTTGACGCAGATCCAATCTAGGATCTGTAAGCCGACCACATCACTAATTTGTTTAATAAGTACCCAAGATGCAATCAATCTACTCACTAAAGATATGGCACAGTCACAATCAACCTATCGGCCTACCAAGCGAAGCGAAGTTTTTAAAAAGGAATCGATAGGTACTTGCTCAAATTCAAAGCATAGTTAATGTATTCTTATGATCTCAAGTGTGTTGACCCCGTGAACTTATAATTATTATAATTAGATGAAAATATTCGTCTGATAATATAAATTCTCTGTTTAAAATGACGATATTTTTAATTCTGAACTTTTGAATCGTAATAAGGTAACGGGATTTTACGTAGAGAAGCTAGCGAATATTAATAGATGAGAAGTGTTATTGTTGCATGTTCAGTGTGTTGCATGTTGATTGTTGCATCTCATTTTTAGTTGGCTTTGCCATAATTATTTTGCAAAAGAAACAACAAGTATGTTTTGTCCTTGTCACAGAACATCCTCGGCTTACAGCTTAGTTGGCTAGAAAAGGCTAGGATAATGATAATACCTACCTAGGTGTTACCATAGGTTGACGAAGCAAATGATCCTATTAATATATCAACATCAATTAAGAGGTATTTGTTCTTCAATAGAGCTTTCTTTATAAAAAGAAAATATATTGATTTCTGACACTTACGCGAACTACTTTTTACGGATTTTATCGCGTTATATTGGTATTATTATTTCCCGCGGTTCGGACCCTTTATACCCGTCTTCTCGTTTAGTCTACCCGTGGCCATGGACGCTGTAAAGGGTCCGAAAGACGGACGTTCGGAACGTGGTCTATATTAAAAAAAAATACATAATTTGATTTGATTTTGCTCTAATGCTAATAAATAATAGAACAACTTTTTTATTAACTGGCATCATGTGATTTCAGTGGGTTACCACTCTTAAAATGTTGTCCTTTCGAGCCTTACAAAGCACGTTACCCCAATAGTCTCAGGTATTGCTTTAAAACCAAAGTATAACACTGGTCAATCCTTGTATCATGGTATTGGTCAGTGTTCAGCTGTATCTGCGTATACTAGAACATATACCGATCATAAAATATTTTGACTTCTAAGTACCTAGTTCTTTCAACTGAATAAACCTGAGAAGCATATCATATATACAATATTTCTGATAAACTATGTTTATTACTTAGTTATCGGTATACACATAATAATATATGTACATTGGGGCTTTAACCCGTATCGTAACGGCACCAGCACAGCACTGGGAGCCTTAGCGGTGTTACGGTGATTAGTTGGTCGTGAGAAACTTTTAATAGACCTATCTATACTTACTATATGAGGGTTGAGAGAAAATACTTTTTTACCTGTTTCTTCTTGGATACCGGTATTGCTCAGAAATTGGGTTACGGAGGTACCCCTCACATAAAACACTGATATTCAGCCAGCAGATGATGAGAGTGTATTGAATCGAATCACTTTGAAGTAGTGATCTTGATAATTGATTATCAACATCACTATTACAGCATTGAGATGACAGGAAGCAAAGGTAAATAAATCTTTAGCTTCATTCATTCATGATTATTGATTATTTGAGTGAGATATGTATACCTTTGAGATAATTAGGATAATTTTACCTGATTTGATCCATTATGTGCATTATGCACTGGTGGAACAGCAGAATTCGCACTGAGGCCGACGAGCGGTGTTTATGGGCCGTTTATCAAACCCCACCAAGGTCTCAACCACTGACACTAAGTACAACTCGTTATCATTACACGTAATACTGCGCCGGAGCACACATCAAATACATAGATATTATGTGTTACTGCGCACATTATGTGATTTAGGTGGGTGTTTAAAGGTCATTATAAAGAAGATTTACTTAAAAGCTCGACGCAGATGTGTTAACGCAATTATTTTTTGTTTCTGAGAATACTGAGTAAAGCGGGCAGATTAGCATCTCTCCTACACGTTGTGGGACGGCCTCTGAACATAGAAACTTGTAAACTTAGATACAACTGCAAGAATGCAGGAACAAAACACATAAAATAATATTAGACTAATTTCCTACAATTTGGGGGTGTTAAAATAATACCCATTCCAACTCAAGTCCACACTTATAATACCAAATCCAAATACCTACAATATGTCAGATCGTATAAAAATTTTTTTGTAGGACAATGCGTAGCAATCAGTAATTGATGTTGTTCTTGCACGTTAGCATGTCGAATATTGATATAAGAAACGTGTGAAACAGAATCCAATTATTTCACGCCTACTGTTTATATTTAAGCTATTCCGATTGATGTCATCGAACCGCTACGCCGCACCGCGTGTGGCGGTACTACAAAACAATTGAGAAACTGGAAATAGTCTCGATATACTTGTTTATCTACTTTGCAATGATATTATGGCATTGGCAGATTTATATAAATTTCATAAGAAGAAGCCAGTCCCGCGATACGGCGATACTTCTTACTTCACTTGTTTTCTAGGTTGGTTGGGCGGTAGGTACATTTCTGGTTTTAGGTAGACTATTCCACTACATATTTCGTCTACTATATTATTGTCAGTGAAAGAAGTAACATCATAGCGTGTCAACCGACAGGCATAGGCGGTTTAGAGTCTTGTTGACGAAGATGAGAAAGAACTTCGCTTTAAAATAGACAACATAGCGGACCAAATAAAGCAGGGGAACTTTAAAGGACTTCGACATACGATCGATAGAATAGTAGGTACAGCACCAGCAATAACTACCTAAAATATTGTAGTAATATATTCTAAACCAATCTAAAGTTAAGATCACCTCGGTAGAATCTACCGCTGACCTTTATTTATATCGGACGCTCACTGTCAAACATGCATCGCTCGTTAAACTTGGATCTATAGATGCATCAAATCGATTGGCCTGCTACGATTCGATAGGTTTTGCATACTTGATATTACATTTTCGATATTTATAAATAATAAATGCTCACGTTGGAGGTCGCATAGAAATATGTTTATCTAAGAACCAGTGGTTCTGCGTTTTTCCGCTACAACCGCACGTCGAAAAGATTTTCAGTGCGTTATATTAAAATCTTCTAATACCTAATGATTGAGCGTGAGCGTAGAGCATAAATAAACAACGACTGCAATGATAGCTGAGGAATTCAACCGAAAGCTTGTTAGAACAATAGCTTACGAGCCGGCGGGCGTAGGAGTGCGCCATTCAGGGGCAACTTTCTTAAATAACGTAATATATCAGATTTGGGGGACAGTCAAGTAGCTTTAATTGATTTCCATTTTTAATTATAAACATTCCTGGACACGTGGTCTTTGTGTGTTAAGGTAAGTAATCGGAGCAAATCGACGGGTGGGCATCGCCGCAAGGCGAAGCTTTATTAATAAAAAATAATATTTTAATAAGAGACAAGTTGATACGCAACGCACCGTCGGCGTACGCGCACATTTCGCAATCAGGCCGACTCAACCACACTCACATAGATAACTCGATCACAATCTATTCGTTACCTCGATTGTTAACTACTGTTTGTAACGATTGTATGGTGCGTTTAACTCGAACGCCCAGCCTTTTTTGAATTTGGGTTCCGTTCAAATCGATATGATATTAATAATCGAGTATATATTCGATGCAATTCTCCAGTGTTTCTGAATCTGCTACTGCTCTTTACACATTACACAAGCGGATATAAGTACCTACACGACTTTAAAAACTTATATTTAGGTAAGTACCGTAGCAGTGAGAATTGCGTGTATTTCCTTGTTGCGTATGCACATATTCGGTTATAAATAGTTATAATATATTTTATGTAGGTATGTACCTACCACTAATCACTTATTTGTAAAAATATGACACACTTTATCAAATTGCTATGACTAATTACAATTTAAAATTTACATCATTATTAGGATTTTAGACTAATATTGATGTTGATACAGTAGGCTTGGGTAATGTTTTAATTACTTGGTCATTTTCTAATTTTGCTATTTATAAGTGGTTTGAATCGTTTTTTGAATGTATAAAATGTAAGTAAAAACGCAAGCTTAGGACATTTTGTATTTCTTAATGTGTTAAGTTTAATTCGTTATGATTATGACCCCGTAATGGAGAGAAAACAAATTAATATCTTGTTGTCGATTACATAATGTGATTGGAACAAAAAGTTCAACGTCCTATTTTGTATGAAAACCACTTTTTAAAACCAGTTCCTTTACTTGATTCTTTGGACAAGCGGAATACAAAATTGACGGTGTAAGTCTGTGTTTACTAACCACCTACACATGAATGAGATTACATTGATAATTTTTTTTTTTTTTTTTTTAAATCTTTATTTAATTTGGGGTTTTTATCCTTGTGGATACGTCAACCCCATCGTGGACATTGATAATTACTACGAATAGTATCTATAGGTAACGCGGGCTTTTATTTGAATAAAAAAATGGGTATGTAATTAATAGCGTATGTGTTCAACAAGATTACTAAATATGTAGGACAAAACGGGCAATGATTTTGCAAAATATTCTTTAGTTTTTGATTCAAAATTGAACAATAAGGTGCAGTATGTGCACGTATTTATTGTAGATAGCTGTGGTGTGGTATACCTAAATAAGACTACCACGTCATGTCATCACGAAGGATTTCACGCACGTCCCGTAAAGTCCGTATACTAAGTGGTACTGGCCGTTGCTGTTGCAGTAGAGCGTTACCACAAGTCTCCGAGGGACTGGCATGCGGCATTCTGCCCACCGCGTGCGCACTCTCTACAAATATAACGTCTCATCGACGAACTCACGCGACTGTGGTAACACAGATCTCTTTCCAACGATCTCGAATACATTAACTTTTTTAATTTCATTTAGCGACCCGAATTAATATTGCATATAGCGGCACGCAACGCGTTGCTAGATGTGATTTCATACAAAAATGGTAACCGTTTAATTAGAATTAATTGTATGACTTCGTAAAATAGCCTAGTGATATAACCTTGAACTACCAAATAGTCAGACTGGATACGTCAATGCATGCCCTTCTGCCTTTTCGAAATCATGTGCGAGTTAATAAATTACTTAATTATCACTTGCTTAAATACGGTGAAGGAAATATCGTGAGAAATATGGACTGTCGTACTAGGTCAGCATTCTATTTATTTTGTGCCAACATGGTGGACTAACCCTTCCCATTCTGCCCTACAGGGAATGGGTTGACGAGTAATGAATAAATATATGAGTTGGCGATTAATTAATGAAACATGTTAAACTTATTACTTAAGATGGATGTTCCGCGGTAGCCCGCGAAATTCAAATTTTCGTACGTTTTTTGCAATTTGCCGGTCATTGTCAGGCTATACATTGAACAAAAATGATTCGCGCTTGTAATAGGTATTTAGTTACAGAATTATAATCATTTAAATCATCAAAACAGCCCTCAAAATACATATAACTGTATTGTTTGTCTATTTCATGAAAAAGTCATACATAGCACTTGTATGCAATTTGAGGGCTGGGCAATTTGAGGAATACTAAAATTGGAATTTCGCGGGCTACCGCGGAACATTCACCTTAAAGGACCGACCGCTATACTAAACAAACTATTCTAAGCCGTACGCAAATATAAAGTGAAATATTCAAAGTAAAGATGTCTTCCGAAGGTAGAGTGTACATACTGCAAGATTGACGCATAGTCTGCTCTTATTAAGATCTAGTCGTAGATTAATTCGCAACGCGGCGCAAAGTGGACGAGATTAGATGTTACATATTTCTACGTTTCAAACCAATGTAATGTATTACAACGATAAAAGCCCTTTCCCTGTGGTGAAAGTTCGAAGTGGACATTTAGCGAATTGCCTGGTTTCACAATGTGCTCTCCAAGCGTTTCGTAATGATAAATACCGGGAAAGGCATTTTATCAAGTGCCGTAACGAGACTAGTGCTGTCTGAGTGAACAAATGCAATTATAATAATTTACTTTGAATTAAATATGAGTTCCCTAAACGCATGTGACGAAAAGAGGGATGATTAGGTATAACTGTAGAGAAATCGAGAAGTAGAGGGAGACAAAAGACCAAATGAATGGATTGTGTTAAGTTTTGGATTTCATGCTATATGATATTTTTTCAGTAATTCAGTATTGCACCTCCAGGTTTTTGTTGACCTTTCGCTTTGAGCGAGTAAATCACTATGACCCTGCGCTACCTGGTGAGCAAAGTTCTTAAAATAAGTCTCTCTTCTATTGTTTGGTTTGGTAGCTCCCGCGCAGGCGGTAGTAAATTTCTGTTCTCTAATGAATAGGCACCTCACTAACAAGCGCTAACAGTTCACTGCATTGTTTTTGTTTTTTAATGACCGCCTGCATTGTTTAATTGGTCTTAATACATTTGCCAAGGTTATATAATACCCAAATATGTTATCGAAAGGCCATTTCAATATTTAATGTTATGGAATCTAACTAGATACTTAGGCTCGGATTTTTTAAATTAAAATAGACTCATTGGTCTCGTGGTAGCAAGCGCGGCTGCTGAGTGTTTTAAGTGCTTGTCTTCGATTCTCAGGTTGAACAACGTTATTGAATTTTAATATGAAATACTCTGTAGCTCTCTCAGAGTTTAGTTTGGCAATATGGTCGCCTCTTAGTAAACACACATAGCGGTGAAATATGGGACTGTTATAAAAATATAGATATAGGTACCTACGTAATAATATACAACTACATACATATTAAGAAGATATCTCCTTATATAAAAAAATAGTTTAATTAGTATAAATAAAATTATTTTATAACCAATAGTATAATTATAATGTAATTAAAAGATAGGTAATAATTATATTTAATGAACTTCGTACCTAACTGCCTTCCTAATCTGTAGGTGACCTATGTGTCAACAATCTTGTATAAATACTTATTTATGTTTCCAATCGGTTTATTTCAATCCAAAGTGTATTTAGAAAGGTATACGAGTGAACTGTGATTGACCCTAAACTATTCGTGCGCGTACATAATAAGTGTAATAACTAATAGTCATATTTGGCAAGTGTATCTGTAATCATCGTCATTATTTAAAGTGTTGCCGTGATACAGTGAATATGTACAGAGGCTAGCCCACCAAGTCACCACAATCTGCCAACATTCTTTTATTGATTTTCAACTTTAAGCCAAAAAATAAGGTTCATATTCAATTGGGAAAACACAGTTTTAGATAGCTTATTATAGCTTGACCTGCTGGCATCTGTAGGTACCAAAATAAGTCTCTAACTTCTGCGTTTATTTCTTCAAAATATCCACGTCTTTGTAGATGCATTTATACCGTCCCGCCTGCATTACTTGAAGACAGTATGTTTATGGTTCAAAGGGAGAGCCAACGCACAAAGCTCCAACCTGTAATTAACCATTTTATAGAAAAACCCTACAACAATGGTCGACCTAGGACACGGACCCAGAACATCATACTCCGCAGCCGCACTTGTGTAAATATATATCATTGGGACAGGCAGTTTGTTGAAGAATTGAATCCAAAGAAAAACTTTAGCACACAGCGAGTTTCATATAAAAAAAACTGTATCACCCTGAAACAACTATTTACAAGGAGTTCTACAGTGATTAGAATCAATGTGTAAGTACTTCACTGGACGTTACAACGTCGGTCCGAGAATACACATACTCGTCGAAACAGTCTCCTAAAGAATGATTGACATTAAAGAACGGCTTATGTGCACAAGCTACATATTCATGATTATTTATCTGTCGTCCCGATTTAATGATCCGTGTGTTATGGCAGCACAGTCCAAAAATAGAAAGATTGACCACCTTGTTACATTTTAAACAACCGCCGCGGGCATTCGCGTACTAACAAGTGCTAAAGCGTATAATTGCATAAAAAAACACATTTTCTCAATAACCGAGCTCGTGTGAAATAAATTCTTAAAGCGTGTTAGCTTATACACATACATATGTCTTGGTTTAGATAAGAATCTTTACTAATATAACTACCGTATGTGGAGCTCTTGAACTGACGAAATTGTATAAATAATAATAATAATATTGCGAAGTTACAACGTAGATGTTAATTAGAATATCAATAATATTTTATGAGAACAGAAATGTGAAAAGTAAGTGGTTTCTGATTTCAATGTATTTAATACTGGTATCAAAATGGCAGGTGCCATCGTGGGTGTCATCATGTACCATTGAGGAAGACCTTAGTGTGCATATAACTTGTTAATTAACTGATAACGTACATTCATCAACAAAAGTCGCTAAACATGTTGCAATATTTAATAAGATTTTTATATGAAGTTGCTGACCTGTGAAGGTTGTGCGAAATAATTACCTTTACATTACCTTTATATTTACCTTACTTTCATAATAAAAAAATCTCCTGACAAGTTTTGGAACTATCATGTTTTCAAAATGTAACCTTGTTCAGCGACTTTCGTTGCTGACCGTACACGATGAGCGCACCCAGTTTCCGCAGATATGATTTAAATGTAAGTATATTTAAAGACTTTTAGCATGTAAATGCTAGTCGCCTATATATTGTTTTAATCTCATCTCATTAGGTATAAAAAGCAGTACCTAATAAAAGCGGTCCTTTCGTTAACGGATCGTTCCTTAAGACTTAATCAAAAAGCGAATTTGTTACATCCTACATTTTATGAATGAGAAGTATTGATACATAAAGAACTTAAGCATATTTAAACTAATACCTACAACTAAAGATATGATGAGTTTAATGGCCAATAAATACAGAAACGTCAAAGATTCATCTTCCAACTAATAGCAGCCTACAGAATGATGTATTCTCACTAAGCAGATACCTAGAACCTGTTCGTAAATATTTCTCGTTTATTTATGATACTACAAAGCTGCCTTATTAGCCTAGTGGTCCTAAGCGCTAGATATAGGTCCTGCGTTCGATACTCAGGTCGAGCAAAGTCATATTGGGTTTTTCTATGAAATCACAGTAGCAGCTCGGATTTGTGCCCGGATATTGGCAATAGGCTCGCCCCCTAATATGGACCTAAACATACTGGCGAACGATGGGGTGTACAACAATGCAATAAAAAAATATTTCATTTTTATTTTTTTTATCTGCTTTTTAATACTTACAATAATCAAGCATAAAATGACAATTATCTTCAATAGTTTTTAAATCAGAGCATATATTTTTATCATCATTCTAAGCAGATTTTTTTGCCTTAAATGGACTATTTCTTAATGATCTCTACTACATACCCGGGATTGCCGGGGTGGTCACTCTTACGTGACATGAAAGACAGTGCGAGCGGCGTCTCTCAAATTTAAACTATATATCAATAATAATTTGTCGCTGTTTAGGGCATCAGAGACCATAAACAGCAAAAGCTTATTTCCTGACGCAATGCTGATACCAAAAGTCAGTGGTAAATGTTGACTAGGGTACGTACACTATAAAAAATAGTTACAATAAAAACAACACAACATTTCATAGAAATCTGGTAGAAGTTGAGTTATAAGCGGAAATACAGACAGACAATCATTCAAAAACGTATTAATTCGACTTCAGCATCGCTCAATTTAGTCTTTTAGTTTTTTTTAACAACCGCAGTCCATAAATGCTAGCAACATCGGTGGTTAACTCGTGTGTTCTCGTCTGGACAACTCAGTATGCGCAGTAACTGGCTACATTTCCCTTGAAATCGGAACACAAAATGTTAGATCATTATTGCTTAGCTTGCTTACAGAATATTTGGTAATGAGGTGATACCACCCCATACGAACTGCATCATGTGTAGAGCCTACCTTAAGAAAACTTTTATTTTCCGAATATATTTGCAAAAAATATCGACAGACTTATTCGCCATCAACCCATAGGTATTCTGTCCCACTGCTGGGCATAGGTCTTCGCTGTCAGAATGAGAGGGATTAGGTTATAGTCCAATGACCATAACACTAGGCTATCATTGCTTTATTACAGACCGACTTATTATAGAATAATAATAATAAATATTTCTGGGACTATTTTACACATCACCATCTAGTGCTAAACTAAGCAGTAGGTACTTTTAGTGCAAATACCTACAAGAGAATGAATATTTACTTAAAAATTATACACTTTTTATAAAAAACAAAGAAATAGACAAACACCAAGACTAAGACTAATAATTTTACATAAACACTAAGTCATTTTGTTACGATGATTTTTTTGGTATTGATTCATTATCAGTATTAGCAGTATTAGCGTAGCTCTAGTCAGTTCTGGGTGAACACCATTTAAAATTCATACCATCGACGCACGAAGAAGAAGTACCTATTAGCGTCGTAGCCACCTCAAATGACATGGATAAAATTAAACTGATTCTTGTCAGCAACTGTTGGTTTATCTGAACACAGATTCATGGCATCTTTCAACAAGAATCTGCTAACCACTGCAAATTTCATGTAAGTTTATGAAAACGGTGATATCACACGTAGAAAGTCGTGTACTTATGTATCTACATATACGGAGCGACAGGAAACGGAACTGGCATAGCGATAGAGAGTTGCTCTCGGGGGACTGAGAACAATTGCCTTGGGAAATAACTAATTAAGCTTGCACTACATTCATAATATTTTATTCAAAATCTTTCTATTTCATAAATATAATGTTTGGTCTTATATGTTCAGGAGTTTTGAGAACTGGCTCATCGTTAAGGATGTTTTTGGTGTGTGGAAAATGTCGCCAATCCTCGGCTACCATTTAGTGGCTTGCTCCACCTGACGTCATTCCACCTCACCAAATGCTCTGCCCACCTCCACTTCAAGTCCATCATCACATCCTGAGCGGTTCCGTTGGTTACGAAGACTTGAGTTGAGAATTGTGATACTGTCAATATTTCTGGACCATACGAATCATACAATTTACCATTGAAATGTCGTTCTCGCGAGGGGCTTTTAGTTATTGGTTAAAAAATTTGCTTAGATTATGCAGTCGTAACCTACAGTACTTGACCGCTATACGTGCATCGCCAGTCACTAAAATCTTCTTAAAAGCAATGCAATGTAATGGCGATGAGCAATTAAGCACCTCTCGCATTGCAGTTACAAATTGTAACCTTTACGAGACGAGGGAGCCATTTGCATCGCTATTTACATTACATAATTTAAATTAAACTCTGAGACGGCCTACAATGTTCTGCACCGGTGAAATATCACTCATTCCAATACAACATAAAACTATTCATTTAATTGAAAGCGATCAGTCGAAGTTAACGTCGTAATAATGTTTCCAACCAATATTTTATAGCTTATTCAGCACTTCTTAGGGGTCGTTATTGCATAAAAATATATGGATGTAGAGTAAATAACATTTTAATTTTCAAACACGAACGTAATTAGAATATAAACGTTAACCTCGAATTATATTGTTATGACACGTAATATGGAACGTGAACCTATAGACACATAAGTGTATGTAACACATGTAGCTCGATGGCGATTGGCTGATTCTTGATCTCTCATTAAAACCAGTCAAAAATTTACTTATACGTGTGGGGCCACTGTGTGTTGTGCACCTCAAGGCGAAAAAACTATTGCAAACAGTCAACTGCAAACAATTATAATATGTAGTTTACCTTTCGACAAATTCTAGTAGGTATATAAAGAAGTTCAGAAATCTCCAGTAAGTATCTAGTCGAGGCGTAAATTTATCTCTTAAAGTCAAGTAATCAGATTAAGCTTAGATACTAACCATGTTCTGTTAAGAAGATAAAGTTACGTTGTAAGTTAGCGAAAACAGTTTAGTATAGGTTTATATAAAAGCATTCTCTGGCGCTGCGTGGCATTTAGCTCCACTAGTTATTTGCCGGTGCCCTATATTACCTAACGTGCAAAGATACCAAGTACCTACCGCTTCCGCGTCTGCGAACTACATCTTAGTGGCCACAAATCAGTGGCAGGCGAGTGGAAGCTCGTTTGCACAATCTACTGGTATGAGAACAGTTGGCAAACACCGTCACTGTCCGTCCTGCACTGTGCCGGCGCAGTCAAGGGAAGCAGGTGCTGTTGTTACACATCACTAGCCACATTCCTACCTATAACGTACATTTACAATTTTAAGTGGCAATCATAGACCTAATTGTATTTGTTAGATAACAAACGCAAATTTTACCCCCCACGGAGACAACCTCGAAATCGTTAAGCGCTAAAGAAGACGATATATTGTATATATGTATACATACATGAAGAATCAAATTGTCGAGGAGACTATACCTTTATAATTATGAGCTTTTAAAGGTTATTATGTTGGTTCAAAATTATTATTCATCTTCCAATGTTTAATATTTACATATATTAAATCGTCATTTGTCATATGTCACAAGTAAATATATCATAACGCAAATTTGGCCTCTTACAAAACATGGTGTAGTTAGTGACTGCCCTTTTTATAGTTTTAATGTAACTTATGAAACCATTTCGTCTTTCCATCGCACCGTCATTGAAGTACTTTACTACCGTACAACGTCATTGAACACTTTTATCGTGTAGGGATTCGATATAGTATCATAAATCATTTTTTTAAACTGCACAAAAATGGCGAGTTATAGGAAAGCACTATCATCAGTCAACTAAAAAATTCCATTTCTTTGACATCGCACCAGTGAATATAAGCTAAGTGTATCCACAGCATTACATAAAGTTGACAAACACGCCACGCGCTTGTCCGTGCTCGTGCCGCGGCCAGCTCGTACACAAATCAGTCTTTTCTATGATTTTACCTTGCATGAAGCATCGAAACGTTTCGCATACGTCATAAAACAAAAGGTAAAACATTATTCATCTCGTTGTGCATTACGTTCAATAGAAACAATATCAGAGCAGCTCCAAACACGCGGACCAACATTCACGACTTGACATTGGTTTTAGTTGTAATATATTCAGTAAAAATGTTGCAACACATTGTGCCGTCTATTGAGGTCTTTAGCAGGCATCGCGACAATGACCACGGAGCGAAAGTTCATTTTCATCATACAATAGCTTGGGAATTCATTACCCCTTCATCTAGAGAAATCTTTTTGAACTCCGCATAAATACAGTGTACCTACTCGCAGAATAGCCGACTTAACCTAATCTTGGTCTGTACTCAGATTGCTATGGAAAGTATATTATAATTGTGGATATTAAACCTCGTTGCTTACTATGAATTACGTATTGTAGACTCCAATTAAAACAACTAGTTATAATTCAGGCTTTCAAATCCCACCGGGTATCATTAGATCGGGGACTTAGAAACTACGGAGCTGCGGTTCATAAAACAAAGTGTAAAACCGCTAATTATATGTTTAGGATTAACAAATACATAATATAGGTGGTAGTGATAATAAGTGTATATTTCCGTAAGTGCGCGTTCGACGTGAACTAACAGAAATACGAATCGATACGAGTCGATATTGGGCATAGGTTAATTAATGTAAGGGGCGCGGGCGAAGGCGGCGGCCACGTAACGCACATGGCCTTAAGTCTGATGGTAGATTAGTAATGAGTTCCCAAAGCATGAAGATTGTTTAGAAACGCTTTGTTTCCAACATCTTGATTAAAATTGAATAGCTTAATGTGCATTTTTGCTGTGTATTTATCTTAGGGTATTTTCTGCAAATTGTGATGAGATCAGATTAATTTATTTACAATTACTGTTAACGCAGCTGCTTCTATCTATTGTGCTAACTTTATCTGCGTGTGGCATCTCATGCATGAATAAGGAAGATTATTCTTAACATTACTTATGTAGGTACATGATTGTTCATTGAAAGGTCTGTATCTTAATATTAGGATGAGTTTTAATATCACACTACCACACATCTATCATTCAATATCTACATATTGAATGATAGAAAAACATAATTTGGTTTAAGTTATACCTACCTAAATGGAGCGACACATTTATAAATGTTACATTTAAATACAAAGCAATAAATTAATATTCGATTGAAATGAAAAATCCTCCGAACTGAGCTATAAAAACTATTTTATTGTATTATTGATTATTGATTGTATTTCCGTGAATTATCTGAATTAATTTAATTCATCATCATCACAATAAGTTGGATGGTGGTCAAGTGAAGGAGAGGTTTCAAACTTGGGCAGAACATCATAATAAATAACGTGGTTGATTTATATTTTGTCATTATTGATGTACGTTGAATATTTATAGTCCAGTTATTAGGTATTCAATTCAACTCGTTGATGATCAAACCTCGATTTGCATGCGAATACGCACACAAACCGACATTCGATCAAAATGATCAGAAGTTATGATTTGATTATAATCAATAATTACTGGATTATTTGAGCTATGTACATGTTTATAGGGTTAGCATTATAGGTATTTTAGAGAACCTAGTTGAAGAACCGAGATCATATATGAAAATAAATTAATTTATAAAGTTATTTTAGCGAAGGAAAACTTCGACTAAGGGCATGATGGCTGAAATTACGTCTTTAAGGTGACGTCATCACGTGACGTGATCCGGCCGGATCATCCGGCCCATAGTCGATTTTTTTATTCGCTAAAATAAAAGAAAAAATATACAAAGAATAATAAGAAACATAAATTAATTTATTCCAGAAAACCGTACCAACGAATTAATTTACACTTGGTTCTATCATACTCATCATTACTTACTTATAAGTAAGTGTTTTGCACTTGCTAAATCTAAATATGACGTATTATCTTTTAAATGTATTTTATCAATATAAAAAATAAAATTAAATTAATAAAAAAATAATTAATGTAAATAAATTAAATTAAAGTTAGAAATGACACTTTTCTATTTAATCGACGATATAACAGAAAAATAGATTAAATCTTTATGTTATTTAATATTATTCGTCTACCCGTGACCATGGACGCTGTAAAGGGTCCGAAACGTCGGGATTAATAATATCAATATACGCGATAAAATCCGTAAAAAGTAGTTTTATTTTAATATTATTAAGTTAAAAATACCACACCCATAACATTGATATGGTTTATAACAGTAGAATCTGTAACAATGAATCCTCTTTGACTGGTATCACGATATTCGTGCGCCCGAGGACGCGGTATTCCTATTAACTTTAATTTTATAAGCATTAGTTTAGACCCACCGCTAAGATCTGAATTCTATAAAATACACCATGTTCTTAAATAATCAATTCATCAAAGAAACCGTGATCCTCCATAGGGTCTAATATGGCATGGTGTGGCACTCAGCCTGCACCAGAATTCGTCGTGAGTTCGTTCCCAGCCCGAGGCAAATCTTTATGTGATACACAAGTACTTCCACGGCACAGGGCTTATTTCCTAGTGCGAGAGTTATTAAAAAAAATACCTACTTATGACACTTAACAATTGAGGCCTCAAGATAACATTGCGCTAGTCTTATGGTAATTCTGGCATCTATAGGCCGCGGCTGCCATTTATTATTAGGCGGCCCGAAATCTGGTTAGTCATTTAATTACATTAGAAAACAGTAACTTATAAACACAATAGCAGGCCCGTCAATGTAGGAAGGCAAGTCTGAGCTACCGGGAACTTCGTAGCACAGCTACGAAACAACTTACTAGGAGAATTCATGAAATGGGATGAAGGAAGCTACCTTCCAAGCTTGTAGGCTTAGAAGCACTTTAAAGTCCTTCCATAGATTACATAATCAAAATCGATCTTGATCAAAACGCTAACTTACGCTTAATTGTGTCAAAATTTAAAACAGTAAGCGTAAGTTTGTGCTTAGGATCGTCTGTGAATATAATAATATGCTTAACATTTAGAGACGAATTTATAGAAGCAAAAACAAGCTGTCTTTGTATTGACTCTTAGACTCCCGAATAGAGTGTTAACTATCTGTCAACAACTTCTGACTTATTTTGTTGCAGGTTCAGATTAATCTAGCGTTCCAGTTCTCCAAGTATGCAGGTGTTGGTCCGCAGCTCGCAAGTGTGAGTCACAATATTAAAGCCTCACGGCCAATTCTTTTTACAAACATAATCTACGTTACTTTTACAAACCTATACAGGCCAGAATTATAAATAAAGGATGCAGAATTTATTATAACACACCAAAATGGTAGTTGGCCGTTTTAGTAGCGGACGTGTGTTTTGATCCGAACGCTTAATTGATTGGCTAGCCCCCGAGTTATATTCTGGCGGTTGTGTAAATCCATAATGTAGCAATTAAATCGGTCACCAGAGGCCTACGTACAAGGAGTTACAGACAAGCCCCTAGAAATCTATAATTACTTACAGTGACTGAACTAATTTTATTTCTGTTTTATTGAGCAGCATTTTGAATTAAATATGCAGACCTGTTACCTGGGATTTATTTATTAAAATCGATTATATCGCTATAAGTACGAGATTTAGATTTTGATCTCGATTTATGATCATTTACCATATTTTAAACTATTATTTTGACTTTTAGGTTACACACTTGACCTTGAAATTACATAAATGTAATATCGTTAAAAATACATTTACCTGCTCTAGCACAGACGCTCATTTTCAATAAGTATATGATCAAGCAGGAAGTGAAAATCCAATTTGATTAATGTTAAATAAAAAACTCAACTGACATTTCTATAACAATGTCATTTTTTGCTAATAATAGCCAGTGGTTACAAATCAAAATACAAAGGTGTGTACCAGAAAAATAAAGTAATTTAAACTGTGATGAAGTTTCAAAAGTAACGATAAAATAAAATTAAGCGGAAAAATTATTGGTACTAATTTTTTAAGTAAATATTAGCGTAAGAATGTCCCGTTCATGTCGAGCCTAATTTTTAGTCTTATTTTGCGACATAATTATAATTGTATAATTGCTGTATTCATAGGACAACACCTGTAGCTACATACCAATTTCCTGGTATTTACTTAATCATTCGTATTGCAAATATATATATTAGTGCAAGAGACCGTATAATTTACGTACTTCAATTTAATAACTTGCATACAAGTGTCTTTTGGTCCAAATGTTTATTTAAACCTGAATATTTTGCTAATCTTACACGAACACGGAGATTTCACAAGCAGTACCTACCGTTTAAAAGTAATTGCCCAACTACGGATAATTTTAGTTGAACAGTAATAATTATAGCCCGGTGATAAGGATTTTATGAACTGCCTGCTTCAAGGGGGCGAAATTAGGTATGGAAAATATGCTTCAATCAACTTGACCAGTCTTCCTACCCGCACGAGGCAAGCGTGACTGATGCACTCTTGACTGCACACCCACGGGTCTTCTCGCAATTTAAAGGTGCTCCCTCACTTGGAGCATTCGCCTGTAATGTAACTTTTCAGATTTGATTTTGAGCATTACATTACAGTATTGCCTCCCTGACATGACGAACATTTGCCTGTAATGTACATTTTAGATTCGATTTTGAGCATTACATTACAATACTGCCTCTCTGACTGACGAGCATTTGCCTGCAATGTAACATTAGATTAGATTTTGAGAATTTAGTTGATTCCACAATGTCAGACGAAGCGGTGTGCTAAGCGCGGCAATATTAATTCGACATTGTTATCAAGTTGCGCTATGTAATTCTCGGTGCTTTTCCCTCATTAACGTAATGCTCGAATCTGTAACATTACAGTTTGCGCGCACTGTAATGCTCGATTCTTCTCCCTCACTGATGTAATGCTCGACTCTGTAACGTTCCATTATATGCGAATGCTCCCAGTGAGGAAGCACCTTTAGACTAATATACTTAACATACAATCACGCCTGTATTCCCAGAAGAGTTAGGCAGAGTGTGGTACTAATGTGGTTATGTACAGTTCTCCGGTTTATTTAGGACCCAACCATTAACAGGCCACAAATCCGAACTCCGAGCGGCTATTGAGAATTTAAAAGAAAATCTCAATAACACTTTGTTCCAGCTGGGAATCAAATTCATGAGCATGAGAAAAATCCAATCAATTTAAGGCTTTACTTGGTAAATATTTTTTATCTGCTGTTCTGAATTCATTTACTGTGCAGTAATTAAACATTTTTAAGGTCTTCTCTAGAAACGTTTAGAATGCTTCTTAGCCTTATATGTAACATTAAACGAATTATAGTATGGCTTGGTGGCTTAGGTAGGTACGTCTGTTCGTGTTCTCTCCTATTGGGGCTAAGCAGAAGTGATATAATAAGTGTTTAATATATATCACTTCCAGAATAGGGTAAAAGTGAGTCTTAAGAAATATCATATTTAATAATTTGGTTTACACATTGCACGAGCGACACAATTGCCAAAACTACCGCATTGTTGTAAATATATATTTCTATCTGAGCTGTTACTTCACAACCAGTCATTATTACATTTTATAAGGAACTAATGTATAATTTGTAGTGCTTAAGTTATTCTAAATTGCTAATGGTTAGCACAATAGCAAGTAAGTATGTCCGTATGCTAATTATCTTAGATTTACTTTCAAAAATACTCAAGCGTTTCAATTACTCGCAAGACATTTTTATGTAAAGCTTGTGGCATTCCTTGATTATTTCATTAAATCTTCATAGTTAATGCTTTTGGGGTCGGCTAGATGCGGCTGAATTTATCAGTAGTTTACACGAAGCGACTTCCGGGTTAAGGAGGGTAACCCAATTTGTGGGCAATTCCGATATTTTAAGATAAACTGATTGCAAAACATATCGGAATGCTGACTAGTTACCACTAAAATTGTTATACGTGTTCTTATGACAACCGGATCCCAGACTTTGATGATCGACTGATCACATTACTACAATCAGAAATTATGATTAAGTTTTTTTGGCTGTAACAATCTTTTGGGTGTTGGCAGAAATGAAAAAGGCATATTAAACCTTCAATAATTAATCCTTGCGCAGCAACCAACTAAATAAAAACCTACCGTACCACTAAGTTTTACCGAACAACGACACCTAAAACAAGTGACCTTATACGACACGTTTATTTCCTCGTTGACTGTACACGTACCATACAC
This sequence comes from Acronicta alni, assembly GCA_964056405.1. Classification (NCBI taxonomy): domain Eukaryota; kingdom Metazoa; phylum Arthropoda; class Insecta; order Lepidoptera; family Noctuidae; genus Acronicta; species Acronicta alni. The sequence goes on from OZ043913.1 coordinate 7,323,474, forward strand.
CTAGATATTCAACTGTATGTGTGTATGCATATGAAGGTAATTAGAAAAACTCGTCATTGAACTAGATATCCAAGCATTAGCTACATTGTGGTCATAGCGTTGAGCGGATCACGTCTGCCCGACATAGCTGCCTGCTGGTCTCCGGCCTCGTTAACTCTTATTAACGTCAACAATTTAAAAACTACAAAAAATATATTCGTGTTTGCAAAATATAAATAGAGCAAGGCCATATTGAATCAGTGTTGTTTTATCTAAGCGGTCAATTTTTTTATGAATTTATTTGAGCAGTGACTACTTCATTGCTCTAGTGGTTAAAAGTGCGGATGCTGACCGTGAAGTCCTGGGTTCAATTCCTAGGTCAAGAAGAGTTATTCGATTTTTCTATGAAATCTCAATCGTAGCTTGGATTTTTGCTTAGTAAATGGTAATAGTTGGACATTATATTTAATGGGAAATAAAATACCGGCGAACTGTGAGTGAACATCAGTATGTAGGTACAGGTCTGCTCAATTCTTCAGGTATACAGGCGTGATGGTTTGTTATGTAATTTAAAAATCGATGAATGAGTCATGTTGTTGCCTAAGAAATGTAGTCATTTAAATCGTGATCAATAATATCAAAGTAAGCAAAACAACATAATATTTATTTAACAACCAGGTTTAACGTATAAAATATATCAATTCAATTCATAACTAAGATAAGCAAATTGCGTCTAAGCATTTATAGTCGTGAGGACGCGGGCGGCGCGGCGGCGTGGTCGTGAGCCACTGCAGCCTATGGGAATGGAAGGAAACGTGACTGCTCCGAAGCGCTTCCACAATCATACCCTCTTTAATGCAACCGCTTTACTAACAATTGTCTTTGATGATAGTCGAAGGTCGTTTCCCATCTTCATTAAATGAACGACGACGAAGTCTGTGGTCTAGTGGGTCGACTGTCGAACTGATGATTACGATTATGGGTTCGATTCCCACAGGTCATAAATATTTGTGTGATGAACAGAAAGTGTTTGTGTTTGTCTGGGTGTTTTTTTATGTATTATATCTATTGTCTAGTAACCATAGTACAAGCTCTGCTTAGTTTGGAACGTTGCGTATAATGTCTGTATTTATTAACTACTTATATTATTTATTATTTTAAAATTTAAAAAATATAATTATCAACAAAACCATTATTCATTATTAGGGAGCTAATTTATTTGCCAATTGCATCGCTGTTTGTAATCTCTATTGCAAATAAGTCGAAACTGCATTGCGTTATTCAAGCTCAAAAAGTAATATTGCCAACAAGTAATAGCACATTAAAAAAACACACTTTCTTAAACAATATCACTAACTGTGCCCCCGGCATGCGTTGCGTTCCCCTTTTTTTGTCACAAACTTTCCCAGGCGGGCACACAACGGGATGAATGGTATAGGAATGCGTACGGGACAAACAAGGAAACATTCATTTTCGTATTAAATAATAACTTGGATGATCATACAGGGTCATAGATAAGTTACCCTATACATTTTCGGAGGGGCTTAGAGGCTCTTACTAATAATGCTGACCAAACAATCTACAAAGTTCAGCGGCACTAGCCGCGGTCAGTCTGTGGATGGGTGACCATTCTTAAAAGGTGCTCCGCGTACTTATATTCCTTTGTGTTTATCGTGAAATACGGAACGTATTTATCAAAATAACGATGGCGTTATAACGTTGTTTATATCTTTTATATACTTATATAATTCTACTGTAAAAACGTAAACGGCCGATATGAATGATTTTTTTTGAATGCTTTTGGGTGGCGCCCTGGACGGTTTGATTCACAAATCAGCCCTGCAGATGGCGCTGCAGTAGGTATCTAGGTTATTTATCTATACTGCAACTATAATGCCGAATCATGCAGGACAATTACGTCTGTCGGGTCCGTAGATATAAAAGCTAAATACCACTCTCACTGATTAATCTCTAAGCAGTTCAATATTATCTTCCACACACTTCTCGTTACGTTAATAAATAGTAGAACGTTATAAAACCTCTTCATGATTTATGTAAAAGTGATAACACCTAATTATGCTAATGAATCATTAAAGACTTGGCTAATTAAGGTCGGAAGTGGAAAGTCGACGCGCGTAACGTCCGCAGTACTCACATCCACGTGGGTTAACCATAATTTTTAAGTCCTATATTCTGCGGTAAGATCGATCAATGGAACTGAAAGGTTAAGCTGGGCATGCCGCCGTCACTGGATGGGTTATTGTACTTAAACTGCCTTTATGACTCGGAGCACGGTCCCGGTTGTTATATCCGAACACTTGTGACAGTCAGTAGTCAGAAGTCTAGGAAGCCTGACAAGCAGTTTATCCTGTTTATTCCTGAATAAGAGAATTAGTTGAGCAGGACTGATTACGAAAGCTGATATTTATGGATAACAAGCTACGATCATGATACTTGTCTTTGTGTCAGAGTAGAGCTTCTTGGCACCAAACTACTTACTTACCATGCCTAATAGTTAAGTATGTAGTTTCCTTATGCCTTCTATATACCTAAATCCCTGAAAATGTTTAAAAGAAATCGACTTGCAATTTAGGTACTTACATAGTTTGTTTCAAGTTCGTAGATTACCTAGTTAAAAGGTGGATTGCATTGAAATATATACATTTTAATTAAATTCTACGTCTACAAAGGTTTCAGTCATTGCAGGGCATCTCAAGCGCCAATGTTTGTATTTCATTCAAACATTGGCGAAAATATAAAAATAGAATAAATTGATCAAAAAAATGTTTGTACCTCATTGATAAAATTTTAAGTAAACTATGCAATTTTCTTTTTGGAAAAAAAATTTTGAACAGGGATATAATGTTTTTTTTTTAACAAATAGGGATCGTTAAGCGCCAATAGGGACTTAAATCTGATAGCGATAGGTTGAGTAACGGATACACCTCTGAGATTATGTAAATAAAATTAGTTAACGAAAATACCTTTACTTAGTGAAGGGAAATGGAAATATTTACATAATTAATATGTATGTATAATAATATATTTCTCCGTAATGTTCTAGATTATACACAGTTGTGCCACGAAGTCATACTTACTTACGTACTTTCGTGCGTGGAAGCCGTGCCGTATTTTAAATAAATTCTGAATTCAAAAATTAGAATTCGATTTTAACAAACAAAAATAGTACTTTATACGAAGCGACTGCCATCAGACTACCGCAACCTAATAATCTGGATAGTACCGGAATCCCGAGGATAGACTTTTGAGGCTTTTCTGACTACCAATAAAGATTGTCATAGGTGTTCGCTTTACGTGCTTTCCAAAACATGAAGGGTTCTCGAAGATCCACAGACTGCAGATTGGTTGATCAACGTGGTTATAACTTCGCCACGAGCCACTCAATAGAACTAATTAAATGCTGGCTAAAAAATTTAATAAATCATGCTTTTTCCCATAAGGGTAGGCAGAAACTCCGCGAGGAAACGTTGTATTGGCAGTGGGGGGACTTTGACTTTTATACTGCCAAACCAACTATTCCTCTTTCGTTTTACAGGGTTTGCAACGCGCAAGTGATACCCTTACGTATCGTGGTATTGTGTCGTGGTAGTAGTCGTATTATGGTGTAACAAGTGTCTATAGACTATAGTAACCGCTTACCATCAGATGGGCTGTATGCTTGTTTGCCACCTTAGTGGTATAAAAAAAAATTAACGCCAGTGGCTACAATTATTGCTTAAATAAATAAATATATAGTCTTTTTATATATATTTGTCAGTGTATATATTATATTTAGGTACCTACATACAAACTGTTGAAATGTATTGAACACTAATCTACGTACTAATAATTATGTTTATTGGTTTCTGATAAACAATCATAATTTAAGTTATAAATTTGAGTGGAGAATTAATATTAGTACAAATATAACGAACGAGTCAGTGATGATTAATTTATAAGGTTGAACCTACTAGAACTTAATAGTATATAGTAGTGTGTAGCAATATTCAGCACATAAATGAAGTCACACGATTTCCAAAAATAATTGATCGTGCTTTATTCAAAAGACACTCGATTAATTTTAATAAAAAATAAACAAAAAATAGCGCTTATCGAGTAGGTTTTTTAAATTGATAATTATTATTACCCACGTCATAAAAAGAAAGCTAATTGATCGATTTGGTTTTTGTCTTTGTAATGACATGACAGCATGAATCAAAAGATACGAAATGCTAACAATATGGATTCAAATCGAGGAGATAGCTGCCTACTAAATATTGTCATAATTATTACGTTTTTGGAATACTTATATTTTGACGTAATCTGTGTTTAGTGGTTCGAGTGTCGGACTGCTGATTACGAGGTCGTGGGTTCAATTCCCACAAGACACCAATACCTACTTAGTGTTTGTGTTTGTTTATATGTTTCTCATACATATGTATTATTAATATTAAGTATATATTTACGTATATAAGTATTATATCCATTATCTAGTACATACCCATAGTACAAGCTCTGCTTAGTTTGGGACTAGATCGTACTGTGTGAAATGTCCCAAATATTGATTACTTTTTAAAATTATGTGATAATTTACATTAGCGTTGAACTGTAAAATTATGTATTTATGTTTTGTGTATTGTTGTGTCGTTATTGTTCTGTGTACTGCTTGTCTTCTTATTTAAAAATTGTATGCCATAAAAATCACTGGATAAATGTGTTGGACAAGAATCGAATGCCTATTTGTAAGACTTTTTTTGTAAGAATTTTAATTAAGAAACACTTGCTGTTGCCCGTGATTTCACTCACTACTCAAAAGACTTATTGAGACAAAAGGTAATTCTTCTTCTTCTTCTCCACATGTCGAATTCTGTTCAGCGGTTTATGCGTAAAAAATATACCGACAAACTGACGAGATTTTCTTTCGCATTTATAATATTAAGTAGTATGGAAGTCTGGATTATTAATTAATTGATATATTTACGAAATATTTGAAGGTCTGATTTATAATTAATCAGATTTTAGAACCAGTTTCGAATGTTTGACGAACACTATCTTATTTTTAGTTAGGCTTTATGTATTTAGATTATTATAAGATACAAAAACAACGCAATAGAATGTATACATTATTAAGTTGACATTTAATTCCATAGCGGATGCTAAAGAATTAAATGTATCAGTATATTATGTGCAAGTGTGAATGTGAAACGTTATGAAAACGGCGGTGGAGGTGATGCAACGAAATTGATGGATGGAGCTAAACCATTCTCTTATATCACTTCTAACACAATAACTAGAAATACGCTTTGCAGTTTACGTGGAAATTTTAATTAAAACAAGATTGTTTGATATATAATTGGTACTCATGTAATACTTCACCAGATATTGAGTTGAGAGAAACCTGAGCTTACTCTGATCTAGGTAAAGCTTTAGAAATATAGACGTGTATAATTACCAGTTCCCTTTTGCAAACAAAAAACATTGACAATAGGAAAGTACGAATACCTACGCAACCGAGCCAAATTACTCCATTTTTCACTGTAACCAATCTACATACTATTGCTGTATAGCTAACCGTATAGGCGTATAGTGATGTGCAACACGACCATTTGCTAGGGTGGTGATACGTAAGATCTCACAGATGATGGAAGTCAACAAAACCCAGGACGCTTGATTGTAGGATCTAATGATTCATCTGATCAGCTACCTTCCTGCATCTGTAAGACCGGCCTTAAACAGTTTTACTGTTTAGTATGTCAGAGCTAGAGGGGCTCGTGGCTAAAGCTTGTCGCGGTAACAGTCTGTGGATGGGTGACCATTCCTAACGCATCGAGTCGCCTCCCTGCGTCGGAGAGCACGTAAAGCTATCATTGTCCAAGAATATTTATTTATTATTATGTCCTTTATTAATCTATTTTCTTATATTTTACATTTTTAAATATTTTTATAAAATAAATTAATAAGCAAAAACATTTAAAAATAGAAGCCCACCGGTATCGGGAACAGGGTCCAAGCTACCGGCGGTCAGGGCTCTAAAGAGAGGAACCTCCTAACAATACGGGCCGTGTCCAGCAGTACTGCTTTCTGGATCAGGCCCTTGACCCAGCCGCCTAACGAGAGCCTCCTGAGGTGTTGGTCGAGGCTCGTGGCTATTAAGCCATTGGCTGACACGACTATCGGTACAATGATCGCTGTGTCCACATCCCACATGTCGACAACCTCGCTAGCCAAGTCAAGATACTTGATTTGCTTATCTTTCTCGGCTTTCACGAGGTTCCCGTCATGCGGGACGGCAATGTCAACAATCATTGCACGCCTCTTGATTCGGTCCACCACCACAATATCAGGTTTATTGGCTACAACAGTCCTGTCAGTGATGTCCCAGTGCAATGACATGTGATATTGCCATTTTTGAGAACTGGGTCGGGCACATACCTGTAGTGCGGTACCTCCGAAGCCACTAGAGTGTATTTCAGAGCAAGTTGCTGATGGATAATTCTGGCTACAAGGTTGTGCCTATGCAAATACTCCTCGTTAGCTAGAGAACAACCAGAGATAATGTGGCGGATCGATTCACCCGGGCGGTGACATGCCCGACAGATGTCAACCGCGCCATCCTTTACAATAAATCTCCGGTAGTTATTCGTCATGATAACCTCGTCCATAATTGCACAGAAAACCCTTCGGTTTCCCCAAAGAGGTTACCGAAACGCAGCCAGGCTACGGACGCTGCTTGGTCTACGTCGGGCCCATGTAGGGCCCGGAAAAAGCGTCCGTGGAGCTCCTTACTCTGCCAAACTTTCCTGCGGTCATTACTATCAAGCACTACAGGCTTGCGCCAGTTCTCATTCGCCAAGGAGAGCGGGGTGAGTCCCTTGTCCACTGCTACTACATCTCGATGCATTCCCACGTCGGCGTGTAGAAAATATCCTATCCAGGGCATCAAGTTCCGTTTGAGTCCATTTGAGTATGCCAAAAGAGTACATCAATACCGGCATGACCCAACCGTTGAAGGCGCGCACCTTGTTTCCGCCCGAAAGAAGGCTATTGAATACCTTATTATTATTATTGTTATATAACACAAACATCTATGACGATCGTTAGTGGTAGACTAGTAGATAGAAGCCCAAAAAGCCTCAAAAACCAGTCCATCCTTGGGATATCCGTAGGATTGCTGAGAAATTAGGTAGCGGAGGTTTGATGATGACAGTCGCTTCGTGCAAAATATAGATATTAAGCCGCATCTGGCAATACTGAAACCCGACCCCAACATAGTTCGAAAAAGGCTCGGAAAACGAGGATTAATAACTTCAATTGCATTCGTAAAATACGTTCAAGCCAGCAGCAAAAAAAAACATTGACAATAGGAAAGTACGAATATCTACGCAACCGAGCCAAATTACTCCATTTTTCACTGTAACCAATCTACATACTGTTACTGTATAGCTAACCGTATAGGCGTATAGTGATGTGCAACACAACGATTTGCTAGGGTGGTGATACGTAAGATCTCACAGATGATGGAAGTATTGCGTCACGTGTTTGACGATTTGGCCGAGAGATTTCGAAAGGTTGTAAGTTCACAGCATGCGTAGGTCTCAGTTCAACTGTGTGGCAAAACAAATGTACGCTGCGGGCTATCTCATATCACTGTATCAGATCTGCGTCATTTACGAAGTACGGATTCATAAGTTTGCTTGTCATATCGCTGTTAGGCACAAACTGCAACTATAAGATATCCACAGATTGTTAATTTATGTATTAGACATTTGACAAAGTCTCGTAGTGCCTGCTAGGCCTAGGCAGTGGAGCGACAATGTATGGAGAAAAAAAAGTCATCCAATCGATTTTGAATACCTGCAAAAATTTGTATTTAGCTTAATTAATAACATGATACAAAAAAAAATACCCGCGATTTTAGTTGAATTTCTTCACTTTGATGTCATATTCATACTGTGTTACGTTTATCAATAAATTGACCTTTTATATACATAATATTGGCGATGTTTACGGTATTATGGGTTACAGAAGCCATAAAAAAAATAAGAATTGATTTTTTATAGTCTTCAAGCGGCTGTAGAGGGCTTACAGGTATATTTTTTTACGTTTTTAAGAGGACACTAACGTCCTAGTGTTATTCAATATTGAAAACATAAAAAATATTTGACGCTTCACCTACTGAGCATGTCTCATCATCCTCGTTGCCATTCTCCAACTCATTGGTACATCTCAGTACATCTGGTTGTTGTGGCTGAATACCGAATTCTAAATTTTACACGAAGTGGCTGCCGTCTGACTTTTGCAACCCAATTTCGGAAGTTAATAAGTTGAAAATATCCAGGTTAAAATCTTCGTGCTTCTGACCATCACTAATTGTAATAGATGGAAGTAATCATAACGTAACGTAAACGTGGTATCCAAGCCACAGAGAAGTTTTGAACGATCGTTCATCCATAGACTGACCATGGCAAGCATAGTTTAACCTTGCAGATCGATTGATCAGCTTAATTGTTGCTTATTCACGAGCTCCTCCGCCTGAGCCTATTTGCATCTCACTCACTCAAATAAAACCATACCAACCTACACGTTTGTTTGCTACAAACATTTGGTCATACGCGTCATTATTTTTCATTACGAACAAACACGAAAGAAACAGATCACGAACTCAATTACTGTTGACCATACGAAGATTGTAGTTAGAAATGTACCTTTATATAGATTACCATACCTATGGTAATCGTATTGACAATTTACAATCCTTACTTGCACGTTCATTAAGATACCGTATTGAGTGTACTTTTTATTAGTACCTACGGTGTGAAAGTGAGAAATAAATACTTCTATTATTATTAATCGATCTCCATTTTGGATATCACGGTAGGTATAGTGGTTCCCGTGAGGAAGACATCTGGTCCTTTGGCAGGCTTGCGCGGGGATTGAAAGGGAGAAAGAATTGTCCACCTCTCTCCCGATCCGTAGTAGACGCACCGGGCGCCGGAGGGCGCAGAGAGGCCTCCATGAGCTGTGTCCTGCGGGCGGTTGAATTGGGGGACTCTGCCGCCCGACCAGACAATGGCCCCAGTAGGCGGCACGCTTGTAACGTAAGACACGCGTCTTTAAAACAGTATGCGAGGAAAGGCCTCGCTTATCAGCAACTGCTGGACCACAGCCTGTTTCCGTACTATAAAAAAAAAACTTGAGAGGTGTCAAGGGAAACCCGGATGGAACGAAGTTCCTTTCATTAAAATTTAATAATTAAAAATAAAAAAACCTGTATACACTCAACAATTCACAACGCGCGAAATTCAAATATTGTCATTCACTCAATAATTCGAAATTAAAATATTGTTGACAAGCAAAAAGTGTCGTGACAACTTTTCGTAAGAATTTTTTCGTCTAGCCCCCTTTCACAACGCGCGATAAGGAACTTCGTTCCAAAAGGTTTGCGCTGGGACACCGGTCCAACACATAGAGGCCCCTTGGACCCTCTAGTTTTACGTTAGTCTCATGATGAGATAACGTTTGTCCCAAAGGGGGTTTACTATTATTATAGGGATCACTGTAATTATTGAAAGCATATGCCGTAGATATCTTTTAAAAATTCAAAGGAAGCTCTTGATGATAATTTTGGCAATTGCTTTATAAAGTTTGTAGTTTCTATCCTTTATAAATATAACTGTTTAGGCTCACCTTTTAGTTCTAGCTGTATTTTATTTAATTATAATCGTCGCAAGTATTATGTTAGCCTAAATTGTTATCTAATATTTATGTAAGTGACCATTATTATAATTGTAAAGAACGATGAATTAAAACAATAAGCATGGAGTTTCTTGCCGGTTCTCCTCCATAAGAAACGATTAATTTGGGACTGTGTACCCGGTGCACCTAGACTCAACATTTCATAAGTGCCTGTATATCGTTTAAATGAAAACAATAGTATTTTAAAGTTTTAAAAATCCAACTATACGTACCGTAGGTAGGCATCATAATGTATTCTATTCTATATCGCTAATAGATACTGGCCTTATCAACAAGACCTTGAATACCTCTTTATCACATCCACAAATATCCGGTCAGTCTTATCGATCAGTGTTTACTAATCTTAAAATGTTTACATCTGATATATTAGCATGTCCACATTTAAACCTACTTAGATCATCAAAATAAACCCAGACCTATCATATGACAAATACAAACACATACGAGAAAAATGCATTTTCAACATTTCGTATTACATCATAACATACAAGTACGCCTATATTCCCCTAAGGGTTAAGTAGAGGTATACTAATGTACACCAACAGTTCGCCGGTAATTATGTTTAAGTCACATGTAGTAGAGGGCAAGCCTATTGTCATAAATCGGGCACAAATCCAAACTCATAATAATTTCATAGAAATCCCCAATAACACTGCTCGACCGAATCGAAACCAGGACCACAGTCCACAAGCGCTAATGAATACTAGACATAAGAGCCAGTATTTTTATATAAATTGCAAGAAAAATAATCACTAATGCGAAACATTTACGACATCAATAATTAACTCGTAAAATTGAGCACTGCACAGTCGTTTGCGCACAACTTCAGGGAGGCATAGTTATGTCGTCGGTAAGCATTATCCTCCGACCCTTTGCCCAACAAGTAGTTGCTGTCGGCTTTGTCTTCTGTCGGCTAACCAGATGTGGCTGAATATCACTATTTTACACGAAGCGACTGCTATCAGAGCTCCGCAAGCCAATTTCTGGGCTATTACCAGTATCTTGAGGTTAGACTGGTTGGCTTATGTCATAGGGGTTCGTATGACAACCGGGACCGACGGCTATACGTGCTCTCCGAGGAACGGAGGCGCCTTGACGTGTTAAGAATGTCACCCATCCGCGAACTGACCGCAGCTATTGCAGCTTAACTTTGCTGATTGGTTGATCAGAGTAGTTATTACTTCGCTCTTCTATCGTTGGTACTATGAAGCATAATTTCGAAGATTTGTACTACATAAAGTTTCTCGGTCGCGATTGAGGACATCTGTGGACGCCCTCTGCCCCATCTAGGGGTTATAAGACATTAAGTCAAAGTTTCTCGGGTACTACCTAAGTAACATTTCTTAAGAGCTCAGCACATAGTAATTAATCTAGTAATTAATGTTTTTATTCATACAGGATGTGGACTTTCTGTTTTATCACCGAGTGTTTGGCAAGAACTGCCTCTTGCTAGATAATTGAAGTACACCCGGTTTGTCCAAAAAAGGAACAGTTTTTAGTACAACATTTGGCAATATGATCTGTCCCGTGTAAGTTATTGACGGGAAACTATAATAGTATAAGAGCTAATCCCAAAATATATTTTCTCCTAATATTGCCAATGATATCTACTGTAGGTATAGCTTAAGCTTATATCGTCTTACTATTTTATAATATTTTATGTAGTTTTAGCAGTATTTCGAAGTAATTATTGTAAATGTGCTAATTACATCAAACCATTGCAAAGAGGAATCTCTAGGCCCACAAGTACTGATTAGTAGCGAAGTAGGTATATATATATTACGCTTCAACAGACAATTTACGAAATATTGACATACAAGTAAATATCTCCTTAGCCTTGTGTCGCACGTGTCGGCGACGGCGGCGCTCGCGCAGCCCGCTGGTATAGGTACCAGCCTTCACACGAATCGGACATGTTACTTCATATTTCGGAGTACTTACTATCATCCGGAATGTGTTAGTTGCAGACGTTGTTTTATACCGGGATCGGTCAAATTATTATGTAAAGGAACAAAAATGATGTTGACTTTTTTCATTGTTTTGTGCGACTCTCATACACACAACAGCTGTAAGAATTAAAGCTTCTTCCGCAACCGGTGAGAAGCAGCAGTGGTAGGCGACAGCGACAACAAATTCAAACAAATAATAACATAAAAAAGGACTTGGACTTGTAACTATAGCCTGTCGCTGATGCTTGTCGCCGGTGACGAACTTAGAGACGAACACAGATTTACACAAACTCATTCGTAACCTGACACATGCTCTAGCTCTAGTACGTAGACTAGCAGTAAAGGTTATACTGTTAAAAAAACCACAGGGCTAACTACTACACTACATTTTGATGAGTAGCCACCAAATACCAGTGGTTAAATGTCATCAAGGGACTGTGCAGCTTAAGCAATCGTTTAATTAGATACCCCAGAAGGAACTTAATGTTCACGCAATACCTAACTCCCTTTTTGGGTGTTTATGTTAACTGCGACTGATCAAGATAAAATTCTAAACTAGGTATAGTCTGTAAGAGTATCTTGATAAATATTTTATGGAAACAGCTATTGATTCTATAAATTATATGAAATCCGTTAGCGCTTAAAGAAAATTCGAACTTGCAATAAAAAAATGCAATCTCGTAACACTATTGCTTACTACATCCTAACACGTCATTTTTCATAGACGCGCCCTCGGTTTGACTCAACGCTGTACTATTTAGTAAAGCGTGTCACTACAGCTGCTTACACGGCTAATACTAGCGTTCTTTTACAGCCTACTGAGCATGACAACTGCGATATTAACACCCACAAAACTAGCATACAGCTATAATTTATTTGATACTTATAATTATTTTGTACTGTATCCTAAATATGTCAAATTATTATTCATGTAAAATTCTTACCTACGCCATTTCCTGAACATTGTTTACGAAACTTCCTATAAGGCTGGGTACACTGCCTAGAATTAGTTTGAGAAACGACCAAATGATGACGTAACATTACTTTTGTAGTGAAAAGTAATGGCTTTCCAAAGAGTAAATTGTCTGCTGGATATCTACGAATTGGTCCAATTTAAGTATAGTAAAACTGCTAAGAGATGGTATGTTTTTGCTCCTACTCATAATTATGTACTAGAAATGCAACATAGTATTAAATCTAAAGATTACTATCAAGCAATGGACATTTGGATGGATAATTGACACATCAAGTAACTAGTCTGGTCCCTTGTAACAATGTTGAGACATGGTCAGGTGAAAAACATACAACAGTACAATTTCGTACTCATAAATTCATAACACTAGTTAGGATTACAATATCTGTTACAATTGTTAACGTATTTCGGCTTACACCATGTGCATTGCAAACTTTTTCATGCGATGTCGTAAGATCAAGCGCCGATTGTACTGTCGTTCGATCTAAAGCCGAGCAAGGACCTGCATCAAAACCGGTCACACCGTGGTACTGTCGCGGATACTCTGTAGCTGATACCTACTTGTAATTAGCTAATCGCCCTATTGCACAATTAACTAGACAGCCACAACTGTATATTTATCTAAACTAATGGTTATTACGGCAAAATTGAAACAGGTCGAACGGCAAATATAATTTCATACAGTTTTTTAGTATCACAGATCATTAAAACAGCATCGAGTGTTTAGAATATAGTGATTACTCTAGCGTGGGAAATGGACAAATATTTAATTAGTCACCGAACGTATTAATTACACTAGTAACAAGATTAGATTGAATTGTAAAAATAAAGCGATAACTTTGTAGTTGGTTAATATTGCATATAAATAAAGGCATACATGATATAAAGTCAATAGAAATTAGATAATGAGACCAAAAAATATGTAGGACGGAGAATCCTCATCCTCATGGATCGTCCGTCATAAGAGGAAGTGTACTTCTATTTAACTATATTTTATCATTCAAGATAACTAAATAATCCGTACTTAACTGAATGCTATGCATGTCTATAATTGACTAGTTTACACAGAATCGTCTTTTAAATATTAAAGTGTTGGGAAAAAGGCTCGGAAAAAGCATTAATTTATTTTACATTATAAGTTGTTGGTGGTTATATTCACTGGTGGAATATAAATAAATAAAAACTGAGGTGGGCTACCTATTTTAAGAACTTTTAGTGTACTTATCTAAAGCAAAATAAAATAAATATCAACTGAATTTTGCGTACTACCCACTAGCGATAGTTTAGAAAAACTGATTATTAGAGTCAATGGTGTCAAATCCAAATTACAGTTAAACTGTGGTTGCGAGGTTACGCAGCCTGAATGCCTATTTTTAGAGCACAAAAAACCGTCGCCGACGCCGATCTCGTAAGAAGGCGCGCGCTTGCGGGTGCGCAGTGCGGCCCACCCGGCGTGGTACCACGGTACGGAGGCGCGCGGCCTAGCCTAGCTGCGTACGCTCTACAGTCTCATATCTGTTTCTTGCAGTTTAGGTAACTTCTCGCGCTCTCGCAACAATTAAATTGACGCTTGCTGACATTTAGTTAGTTGTTTTTTAACATTTCTCGCCAATTGAGACAGTTACGCTGCGCTGAAGCAAAACAGTGGGTCGAAAGGGCTTGCTTAGAATTGTTTAAAACTGCTTGTTTGTTGCAATGACTACTTTAAATGGCACACGTAGTAGTACCTATTAATTAAAGCACACCGAAAGCTTTTTAGACAAGCCGATTTCTCTTTGTTACCTTGAATCTTGAATTTAAATGGGAAAAGGGTCGAGATTTGGAACATTACTTAATACACGGCATAATATAAGCGTAGCGGATGGTTTGATTATCTAAGAGTTACCCAGGTGTCAATGACATTATAATGAAATATGAGTGACCTATTGCCTTTCACACTGCTACACGAGATTATGTAGGTACTTGTACATATATTGTTATAAAAGTATGTGAATATTATCTATAAATTCCGCAAAAATCCTACGCGGTTCTCTTCATGTTTGTTTGTTAATGCTCATTATCCTAGGTAAGCAATTAAGCATAGTAATTAATATAGAGATTAAAGTGACAAGGTAGTCAACACATACAACAAGATAAAGTTATTGTTATTGGAACTAATCAATGTAATAATTATAAATAGCTACGGTTTACTTTTGGAAATGGTGTAAATACTTCAGGATATTATGTTGTTTCAAAGTCGGAGTACCTATAACTTGAACATTCTTACTGTATAAATACATAATCCTTAGAAACCTCCAATAGATTGGACAGGACTCTAAATGCCCAGCCGTACCTACTTCTGGCAAACTGTCAACCGTATTCGCAACCTTTGATAAAGCAAGCGTATATTATATAATTACACTTAATACCTTCTAGAATTAGGAATTTATTGCTTGGAATAAAATGAATAAATCCACCGTATTCGAGTCAGGCAAGGTCACTAAACCATAGATAAACAGTAAACATATAAATACTAGTCGCTTCCCACCATATCTGGAAACTTGTATTTTGGCCAGAATCTCGCAACTAGAGGTCGTTATCATTTCCATTGGGATCATCTAACATACTGCGAGTCTGCGACTAACAAGCGTGTCATAAATATATTAATTAACTGAGCATCTTATGTGCCCACCTACTAACCATTTAACCAGTACCCACCATAACAAAACCAATGAATATACCTAACTATTTAATAATACCATAAATTAATAAAAAGTCTTGAACCACATAACAAAAGAAAATATTTGATAATAGGGTTTTAAGCAAGATAACAATCTCGGAACAGTAAAATAATCTGTCATTATTATTAAAAGTTCTAAGCAAAGTCTGATAGTGATAAGCAGTAAAAATACGGTACCAACAATTTTCAAACTGAGATACAATCAAAATAACCTTCCTTGACGTAACTTAGAGAACATAATTTAAGTTTTCAACAATCGTATTGTTATCGAATCTATCTCAGGCAGCTCGAGGCGCGCTGTGCCCGAGGTCAGGTTGCCGGCGAGTCCGGTAATATCGCATACCATAAAACAATGGACATTGTACTTATTATACAATTATCAGAAATGTATTACCGACCACGGATCGACGCCAACCCATGCACTGCATGTCTGCAGAGTCTGCTCCTCTCAATGTCAAAATTTGTGAGCTAAGCCACTTACTGGTACCTGTCAATGAAAGTAGCAGGGCAGATTTGTAAAAGAAGAAAATATAACTAGTTGTAGAAGTAGGCCACAACCGATCCTAAAGAATCTACAAATTAATATGGAATTGTCTCTGTTTGCGGTAATTATAGTGACACAAACTACTAATGCACTAAAAGCGGATACAATCATGCCTATTATCATTAATTTAATCGTTACAAGCGCTGTGAATGTTGTCCGCACAAACAGACACAACCTTATGAAGGACGATGTCGACTGCTTAGTTAGGTGCTAACACAACACACACCAATGACATTACAATATACAGTACCTGCACAACGTATAGTGTTCGTGTACCTATTTAAATTGTGTATGTTAATTAGATTAAAGATAGATATCAGTAACAAAAGGAAATGTCACGATATTTAGATATATAATTTAGGTGCAATAGATTACGATTATTATTTAATATCTTCCCAACTTAGAAGAATCGACCTCGAAGAGAAGAGGTCAATTGTGGGTCGCGGACTGTGTGTAAAGCAACGCTAGTGGTGAACTATGTGAGTCGATATCGTAAGGCCGTGTGTGATGAATCCTCCGGTGACCCCCCATCACCTACATAAGGCTCGGCCGCGCGGACCACCAAATAATAACCTAAATAGCATCATTAGTACCCACCTGTCGATACTGATAATATTGTGTAAAAACCAAAACGTATTCAACAGTTGACCCCCGACTAAAGGCCACCGTAGACACATCAGTGCGTTGACTTTCAAGTCTAACGGCGATTGTAAACACTGCATCGCTATGCATATTAGCAAGCTATTTTGTTCACGATTGAAACGCGACGTAGAATTTCATGGACCGATGGTTTTACGATTACAATTTCTATGTAAAATGTACCTAATATTCTGTCACCGTCACCAAGGTTGGATCAATATTTAACAAGTCTTCTAATATTTATTTGAGCCGTCCGAGCGTTTGATAATACAGAGTTCATTATAAACTATTATAAAAAATAAATTGGGCAAGCCTTCTCCGGATTCGGATATTCTTAGCAAATGAGATAATAAATCACACAAATTAGCACGTCGGCACAAGACATATTTTAGCTATTATTACCCAAGAAGACCTAGCGGATGAATCGCGCTATTGTGGCGAATTATGTACGAGTATTGAAGAAAAAATGCATAACATTCGTGAGTTACTCAAGCGGGTCAGTCACACAATGTCAACTTAATTCGCTGTAGCAGCCTCCATTCAGTCAGATGTCGGTCTCTCGAATGTAAAAGTTTAGATAATCTGATGTTTGAAGGTCGCCAGTTTTGAAATTTAATCCCCTCGAGCTTTATAAAACCTGACTAGAGCTCGACTTGCGGCCGTACTACTAACATAATTGTGATTTATGTATGTATTACCGATAGCTAAAGTATAATTATGTTGTGATTGATAACATGATTTGAAAGAACGGTGGACATAGCTGGCAACATTGTAAAGTATTCTTACAATTGACGAATTAATGATGATTATGAAGGGTGAGAAAGAACTTCTGTATTTTTGGGGTTTTGAGGCAATTTGTCTTATTGTTATCGATTCTTGTGAACAAATAACGAGTGCCTCAACAATTGTTGCACGAATTGTCGTGTCGGGCTTTGAGCACTAACACTAGTGTTGAAATCGCCTTTCGTCGAACGCAATTTAAGAAATTATGTTCGACATCATTTCGACAGTCGACTCGTAACTCGCTTCTAGTTGGCTTATAGTGGATATATTATGTATAAGATGTTAATGACTTTACTGATGATGAAAATTAACTACGTACCTTTCAAACTTACAAACATACTTAATATTCTTTTAGGCACAATAATGATAACATTGTGACTATAAAGATATACTTAGGTATAACAACTATTATTTTAATCTGATGTAGGTATACCAAACGATTTATTGCAGTTACATTGAAGAAGCTGTTTGGACTAATCCAAAGTTAATTATATTAAATTGTTATAATAAAAAATGTTTCCTGAGTCTAATTATTTACATGACATATAGAACATCAGAAGCCGAGCTTTCTAAGGGTAATATGGTACCTCTTTGCTATAGATAAAATCGTTTTTAACGTAATTTGATGTCAATAACGTATCCAGGATGAAAAAATGCGCCGAGGGAAAAGAGTTTTTATTGAATATAGAATATTGAATATACGCTATCATAGAGCCCAGAAGATTGTAATGAAAACGAGAACTATGGACAGGACTGCATCAGCAACGATAAGGACAAGGCTTTTGAATTTAAAGAATAAGAATGATAATGGGAAGTCCATTAGCATTCTTCTTCTTTAAAGCCCTATTAGGTACCTCCATAATATAGTGTTAGTAGAAACGTACACAGGCCAGCACATCAAGCTACCCAATCTGTCAAATTTCTTTGATAGTTTTTCAACTTCACCACAAAACAAATAAGGTTCATATTCAATTGGGAAAAATTGCAATTTGTATAGCTTGACCTGCTGGCGTCTGTACATCAACATACCTCTGACAAACTCCTAGAGGAAAACAGGCGTGATGGTAAATGTCGTCAAGATACCTACTGTTACAAGTACTTCATGTATTTTTACTAACGTTTGGCCTTGCGCCGCGTATCAATAAGATGTTAAATTGAGATTAAAAATTGAGTAATTAAATATGGGTTGTTACAAAAAAACGAACGATGCCAATGTTTCCGTTCACTATGACTTTTAATTTTGAGGTTAAAAAAGCTATTAATTTTATAGTGGCACTCGTTCGGTGCTAATTTTTTGTTCCGTAATATATGAGCGATATTATTAATAATATATCCCTACGCAGGTATATTTTACTGCCTCAAGATATAGTATGCAATTTAGTTATTTCTTCAACACATTTTGAAAGCTATGCACTGTGTATAAATGAGCGACGTCACCGAGGTGAGTAAAAATCGTATTAGATAAAATCATACAGACTAATAATAATTATATATACTGAACAATATTATGTTACAAACATTGCTAATAACAAGCTTCCGCATGTATTTTAAATCATCCATCATCATTTAGATTACTAAATATTTTATTTATTTCATTACGTAGCTAAGTTTCTAACTAGATTAAGACAAATTCGGTGTGGACTAAAAGAACGTAACATGAACCAACTGTGCCAACAGTGTATGGCACAAAATCTTGAGAGTAAATATATAATTAACTAATCATTTATCTTATTAATTTGATGTTACCAAAGAAAGAAGCAGTGATAGCCTGGTGGTATAACCACTGGACTGCCAAGTCTTAGGTCTCGAGTTCGAACCCAAGGCACGCACCTCTGACTTTTCGAAATCATGTGACTATAGCCTAATCCCTCTCATTTTGGGAGAGGAGATCCGTGCCCAGCAGTGGGACTGTATATAGGTTGATGATGAAGAAATAAACTTTGTATGAAATTGTATTCTTTAGCTCGGTTTTTGTTTGTGTGTGTTAGACATCAACGCGCAAAGCGGCAGCTACGTCAACGTGCTCGGATTTAGAAAAGCTTATTTATTTATCATATTCATTATATATCAAAAATACATTGTTTACAGGGAGAAACCTTCAAAAACCAACCAGTCTACGGGGGTGAGATCGGGAAGTGATCCCACACTTCCCGATCTTACCCACTAAAACCTCTCCCATGTGAGCACCCGCGGCACATGGAGAGGGGCACTGAGCAATGCCAGTTAAGGGACATCCCTGGGAATCAAAAGGTGCCCTACCAATTAAGTGCCTTATTTTTTGTTTGAAAATGTTTTTTATTTTCTATCGTAGGAGAAGTAAAAAGAACTATATTTTTATTTATTGTATTGCACAAGGGAAAGTACAGATTACGAACTAGTGAGGTTTGCGGGTTTACGGCCTATTTTTTTATATTACGAAAAATCCTCATGGATCGTCCGCCACCCGGGGAGGCGGCGGGGTATGTCGGACTCGTACCGACTAAAAACCACACTTTCCTGAACTTGCCTTATAGTCATGGGATCCATGAAATTTGCCACGACCATGACAAGAAGGCTTACGGCCCTCGCAAGCCTCCCTGGCCTCAATGAAATGCACACACTTGTTATTCTGTCACTGTCCCCTCTAGGTGAACAATCTACCTAGCCTACTATTACGAAAATAAGGTCAATTAGACAATGATTGCAGGTACTCTTGAATTAAACATCGAATATTTTATGACATCTAATTCTTAGGCAAACGTTGTTTGTTCTACATGTACGAGTAGGTGGCATTCTACGTCTCATTTAACATAGTCCGCTTTAGCTTGCTATAGCTACCTATTTAGAGAAATGAGTCAACTGTTGTCACATTTTAAAACCTAATCTTTTAAGTATTCAATTTAAATGATGTATAACTGTTATTGTATAGTATCTGCTATAATAGGAGACCACAAAAATAGCCCAGAATGGCTAGCCAGAATTATGTTTTTAATAATTATACACAGCGCCATTTATTCCCAAACTACGCAGAGTTTGTACTATGGGTATTATAAAATGGATATAATACCTTTAATTAATTAAATTATAATTTTGATTAAATACATATGAAGCACCCAGACATATACAAACACTTAGGTATATTCATCACATAAATATGAGATGCGGACCTCGTCATCAGCAGTCTGATACTCGACCCATTAGAGCACAGACGTCCTATTGAATCTATAAAAAAAGAAGTCTAGAATGCAATCATTTTAAAACTGGGTGTGATAAGTTCGTAGTATGCGTGGGTGGAACACCTCTGCGGCGACTTCGCAGCAAGGTATCATTTTAATAGGCTATTTTAAGTGTATTACGAGTAGATATTATAGTTGTCTTCAGATAGTCTTGTTTACAAAATACTTCTGGAATTAATTAAAGTAAATTTTGTTATCAAGAAGAATAAAAATGATAATTATGTTATTAAAATTGTACGATAATAATAACAGTATGTTATATTATACTTATCCTAAAAGCTCCAATGTAATGACGTTACGATAGCTACATAATATACTAACTGACTACATCACTACACTAACGAACTATAGCCTAAGCCCTCTCATTCTGTGAGAAGAGACCCGTGCCCAGCAGTGGGACAGTATACATGGGTTGATGATGATGATGATGGCGGAAAGAGATAAGAAATAAATAAATATTATGGGACATTTTTTACACAGCACCATCTAGTCCTTAACTAAGCAGAGCATGTACTATGTATGGGTACTAGAGAATATATGTATATAATAACAAATATTTCACAAACACTTATATTCGTGTCCTGTCTGTCTGTCGAACAGATGAATAATTAATATATTACATACATTTAACTTTAATAAAAAATTCACATTCCTCGCAGAAGTGTTCGTAAGATTAGTAGCGAGCGTAGAGACAGAACACTTTGATTTTCGTTCAAAAAAGATCTCAGCCGTACCATCAGAACAATAGAACAAATATAAATGAAAGTAAAACGCATAAAACAGTCGAAAGTCAACGGTTTTGATGAGTGACTCTAAAGTGAATGACTACTAAAAGTAATTATATTAGCATAACCATGAATATTCATAGGTACTCATATTTATATCATTTCAGATGATGCTCATGCTAAGAGTATTTTCCCAACTATATTGGGGTCGGATTTCAGTCTAACCAGATGCGGCGGAATATCAGTATTTTATACGAAGCGACGGCCATCAAACCTCTACAACACAATTTCTGGGCAATACCGATATCCTGAGGTTAAACTACTTGTCAGGCTTGGCGGGCTTGACTGACTACCACTAAACATTGTCATAGATGTTCGCATGACAACCGAGACCGACGGCTTTACGTGCTCTGAGAGGCACGGACGGGTCTCGATGTGTTAAGGACTGACAGCGGCTGGCCTGCTTATAATTAACCTATAAGGTCTTTTAACAATATAAGATCCACAAGTCAACCGGTGTAGCTAAACAATGGACTGAAATACTTGGCAGAACACTCGATGCACCATGAAATAATTTAGTTGTCGCTTATCCTATGCCGAAAGAATATCTGGAGACGAGATAAAACGAACAACGCCAAGTAGGTACGGAAAGAACCCACAACCTTTACTATAATCAAGTGCTTCCATTGACGAAGGATTATGTAATAAGTAATAAATCGGAGTAATGACAACATTGAAATAAAACTAAGTACTTTTTACGGATTTTATCGCGTCGACCGAGTTGGGTTCTTGGGTACAGGTAGACTGAAGGGGCCATGGACACTGTAAAGCGTCCGAAATGTCCGAAATCAATAATATTAATACGACACGCTAAATTCCGTAAAATGTAGTTTTATTTCAGTGTCTAATATTCGCATTTAAGTGTTATAAATCATGTACTTCATTTAATTTAACGTGCGCAAATAAGTGATGCCAGTAAAACGGACTTGAAAATTTTCATCAAACTATTATAAAAATTTGATAAAAAAAATAATATTATTTAGGTACCTAATAACTGACCCAACAGACGTCCTTTTAAAATTTGCAGTTATTCCCGTTTTTTCCCGAATTTCCATTTTGAATTTTCCGGGCATATTTTCCAAATTTTCTTTTCTTATACATATATTATATTTATATTATTGGTACTATTACGAACATAAAAAAAGTATTGAGGTACATCGGTCCAGCTTTCCTCAACTCAAGTCATGAGCTTACCAACGATCAGCATTTACTTTTTATATTATCACTAGATAATATCTAACATGAGACTTCATTACAATGGTTAGTATATTTCATGAGAGCTTAAGATAACATATTTAAGTTGGCTGCAGGAGTATCGATGGACATTAAACTAACAAAAATACGTTCGCTTTGCGCCATTTATGTAACAAACGATCCCATATCTGTGCTCAACGACTATTGCGGCCCACTTGCTAGCTCTAGATGTCAGTCTACGTTGAAACATGTCAATGAAAAAGACATACGGCTGAGTCGAATATTACCATAAGTAGGCTTCCGCCCTACAATCGAGGCAGTTACGTAAAGCGTACACAGTCACTAGCGATTAGTGGCTGTGCAATACACCAGTAAGTAGTTAGTGCACTTTTGATTTGATTTGTGCTCAGAATAACAAAATGCTTCACGGTTCGCAACCGGTAGCTGTGTTGATTCAAACAACAGTAATTAAAGCAAGATATAGAGATTCGTAACGTTTGCTGGATGTTTAGGACAGTTTGTTTTATTACACAATGAAGTAATACTTTAAACCGTCACGTGATTAATACTAATCATTTAAGAAGGTACAGACGCCAGTGCAGCAAGGTATCCAAAATTGTCAAGCTTTCCCAATTGAAAATTACCCTTATCGTGTTGTATTAAAGTTGAAAATCTATCGAAGAAATTTGACAGATTGTGGTAGCTTGATGTGCAGGCCTCTGTACGTCTAATATTATAATTTTTAGAGTTCCGGACTAAGAATGCAACAATGAACCCTAATTTTATCTAAGTATTGTAATAACCTTTCCATCATCAATCCATATACTGCCCCACTGCTGGGCACGGGTCCCTTCTCAGATTGAGAGGGATTAGGCTACAGTCCACCACGCTGGCCCAGTGCGGCTGGCAGACTTCACACACCGTCGAGAATAATCTCTCACTTTTCCTCACGATGTTTTTGACCTTCATCATTTAAACGAATGATAATTAATTATTAATACTTAATTATCACTCGCTTAAGCGTATTATAAACTCTCCGTACATTGATTAAATTATGATTCCAGGACACTGAATACTAGATTAAAGATAACAATAAAAATATGTTAACAGAATTTGCTATAGCAGGTACCACCATTTCTATTCAAGTTAATCTGAGTTACGCTTCAAAGACCAACTACGCGATCTGTAAAGACTAATGATGCGAAACGAAGTTCATTGAATCTAACACCCACATAAAATGGATGAGTACCTACCGATAAGAATCAAATGTTCAAGCAAGTATACATATTTGCACTAACAAATTGAACTTAGTGGATGAGATCTAAATTGAAGTGTCTGTTTGTAATTCCAAATTAACAGCTTTTCACTAAATGCTAATGAAAGTATATAAAAAAGATTTTAAAATTTTTGTCTGTCCGTGTGTTCCGGCTATCTCTGAAACGGCAGGACCGATTTTAACGGGACTTTCACTGGCAGATAGCTGATGTTATTACGAGTAACTTCGGCTGCTTTCATTAAAAAAAAATCTAAATTGAAACCATTACATTAGACTTTGGAGAAGGACATGGGTTACCTTTTCTCTCATAAAACCCTTTGGAATGCGGGTGAAACAGGCAACAACTAGTTGGTATTTAACAAAGTATTGACCTACTATTATACTTAGGTGAAGGCGTTCGCTTGGCCCACCAAATTAAAATGTTTACTATCATTAAGCATAATAAACTAGTGATCCATCCCAGTATAATAATCCCTCCCGTATATTGGTGAAAACCGTATGAAAATTCGTATAGCAGTTTCTGAAATTAGCTCGAACTAACACATAACACATATACGCCTCATGCTGCGTGTGGGTCTGAATCTATGTTCTGTGGTCTGTGTTTAGTGAGTAGGTTTTAAAACTAAGACTGATGTGAATAATATGTTATTGCTATTGTATTGAACCGAAAATATGTTAACATCCCATCACGCTAGTATTCCCCGAAGGGTTAAGCAGATATTATTATGTACTAATGTAACACACAGTTCATCGGTATATTTTTTGTGTTCCATGAAATAGGGCGAGCCTAATGCCAGTAACAGGGCAGAATTCCAAACTACGAGCTGCAAATGCTGCTGAGAATTTCATAGAAAAACACAATAAGATTTTGCTCGACCTGGGAATTGAGCCCAGGACCTCTAGCATAGCAGTCATGTTGAAGCCACATAAAATATCTGTCAATAATCAAATGCTTTGAAGGAGTGATGGTCATAAATTGGTTGTATGTATGTATATCTACCAAACAAACAGATTACTAGTTGCCACGATATTATAGGTTAGTAATGGGCGCGGGCTAGCAGTTGTTTCGTAAGATGATTGATACAAATCCTTGTCGAGGCGAGTATCCTTGTTACAGATACTCGTAGATACGACAAGTGATCACAGCTGGCGACATCGTAATACGCCCAGACCCCTTCCTGTATCAACTCTCAACGTAAGTTGACATTGACATTTAGACCGAACAGTTGACCGCGGGGCCGCGAGCAGGTCCGCCAACATGTATGAGACACAAGCTGCGAAAGGCCGCCTGCACTGAAAAATACGCTTCGTATAATATTTTTAGACCAGTTGCAAAGTTCACATACTGCACTACTGCATGCCATACATTCGCTCAATTAGCGTCCTTGGCCGGTCGACAGTCCCTTCGAGAATGGAGATGCGATCACGACGTGCGCCTGCGTATGGAATCCATTCATTAGTACATAATCGAATAGAAGATGTCTCACCACAGTCACAATATAGGAGGGTAACTTATCTCGCCTCACCTGTATATTAACAGTAATGTAAGGTTGCTCTAACGTATAAGCATACCATTGAATGGGGCTGGTATACGTTGATATTAGAGCTCATAATTAGCATCAGAATAGTAACAATACGAGCGTGTGACCTTGATCTAGTTCCGAGCGCAAGCTGCGCCTCTACCGTCCACCTGTTTGTACTTAGAGCTTAGAAGGAACCGCCCAACAATATAATCTTTCGATAAAGGTATACCTACCTACTGACTTATTTATTAGCTTAGGTATTTTCTAATTGTAGAACATATTAGTCTCAAATACTGAGGATGTAATTAGTGTCACCTGAGTGAGACCTTACTGACTGCCAAGGAGTATTATTAGACTAAAATATTGTATTTATTGCATGTGTAATAAGTGCAATTTAGCTGAATATTTGCGATCGCAATGGAAGTTTCATCACAGTGTCCCGAGGCGACCGCGTCTATCCGCTGCGATTTCTTGCAAGTACAACTTAACTGCATTGCCTCCGTATAAATCTTGCATACATAATTATAAAGTCAGATTAGTATTAGGCATAATCGGTCGCCGCTTGACGCCAGCTGTTGCGTTAATTTTATATAAGTTTGTTACGGCAACAGCGATAGAATGTCAACAAATAAATTAATTATAGTATCTGGCCTTTTTGGTATGGAAAACTCGTAAATAAAACGATAGAACGCATTAATCTATCTGTTAATATATAATTAAATAGATTAAAAAATAAGTTAAAGATCCAAAAAATATGCTTTTTATAAATACAAGGTAGAATTTAGACCCACTTGTAGGGTTAACATTTGTTTCAAATAACTACAAAGTAGTGAACATGAACAATGGTTGTCGACAAATTGTCTATGCACTTACAATACGGTAGAGGAAGTGAATGTGGCCATGATGTTGAACACGTTACTGTTCAAATTGTTTCTGCACGAGTACCTACTACAAGTATATGATACAAATTATAGAAAAATGTAATGTATCAACACGACAAGCGAACTGTCGCGAGAGAATGTGGAAAGCGACCATTTGCAGCACGCATCTTCTAACGTTAGCTACATTGACTTAGTTAATACGTGGGTATCAAAGCAACCGTGACCCTCTCGAGGGTGATACAATTGTTTATCTATTGTATTTGCTATTGGTCTGCTAATTGATCCTAAGCGCTACTTTAATTAATTATAATTTTGATGACACACAAATGTAGTTTTTCCTAGTGTTATTAACCTAGGCAGGATATTGACTATTGAGTACTTAGTACTATAGTATATTACTGTAGCACTATTGTAGTAGGTCCTGCTAGTTATGCAAAATCCTTTTGAAACTTTCAAATGTGTTTCAAACTTACTAGGTACCCGTGAGTATACCATGTAGTGTAAAGCGTCATCCTCATAATTAACCCATATACTGTCACACTACCGGGCACGGGTCTCCTCTCAGATTGAGTCCATTACGCTGGCGGGGTGCGGGTTGGCATACTCCACACATCGTCGAGAAAAATCTCTAAGGCACATGCCTTATGGAAAACATGACATCGTGAAGAAACATACATAAGTTTCTTCACGATGTCATGTTTTCCTTCACCGTTTAAGCGAGTGATAATTAATTATTAATATATTATGAAATTGTAGGTATTACCCAACTCCCAAAATCTTTGTCAAGAGTCCAGTTACAAGAATAATATATTGCCAATTTGGCTGGTAAGGTCTCGAAGTCTCCTTGATTTAGTAATAAGCCATTGTCAGGGTGCTGGAAGAAATTGTCTTGCTCACCATCATCATCATCAGCCCATATATTTCCATAGGCCTCTCCTAGTGAATGCCACAGAGCTCGATCTTCGCCTTTCCTCATCCAGTCACTGCCAGCAACCTTCCGCAAGTCGTCACTCCACCTGGCCGGCGGGCGTTCTACACTACGCTTACCTAAACCCGGTTTCCACTCGAAAACTCGTTTGCTCGTGTTCCTCGTATGCTCTTGTTAATCAAATGGTATTTATTCTGCAGTGACATACCCTGCCGCCTCCCCAGGGGGTAGACGATCCATGAGGATTTTCCGTAGTATAAAAAAAGTGTCCGACATAACCCTTGCTCCCGGCCACGGAATTTTGTAATTAGATTTGTCATTTTTATAAAAGGTATTATGTATATTGAGGTCGAGTTATAGGGTATTCTGGACTACCTAATAGCTTTATATCGATATGTGTAAAACGCCATTTTCATTATCAATTATAATATCATGTTTTGTTAAAACAATCGAGTGTTTACTTACTAAAATATATTATGTAAGTTTACGTATTACCTGTCTGCTAAAAACAGTTATTTAAAAAGCTTAGCTAAAAGTAACGGTATATTATGTGAATGAAATCTGTCATTAATAATTATTACTAAATAGAATCACAACTTTACACGCTTTGTAACTGTCAACTTTTTAAATTAGCGGTTGCGACTATAGATAATATTAATAAAACTGCTTTGGCGCAGTCATAACAAACGCTTCATCAAGGAAATTTTTAATCTATTTAAGTATTACTCATACTTAAATTATTATCTAATCTGTGCATCAGTTTTCATACGGTAAAAAGCATAATGTACCGCATCGTAGAAAGAAAAAAGTATATTCCCAGTAATAATACGTGATATAATATATACGATATACGCTCAACTCGACAAAACGACTGTAACAGCTGTTTTTAAACATAGTTTTCTGTAAATCACTATTCTTGTGTATGTAAAACTGAACCAACTTTCGCCCTAGAAAGACTTACACCAAACCTTATTGATGGAGTTCTTCAAAAAGGTTATGTGCGTAGCACTCGCAACCCGCATTTATGTATGACATAAAATACAAAGTACAAGACTATGTCGATGATAGGGACGTTTGGGATAGTTGGACTGAAACTTCTGCACATGTGGCTTCCCTGGAACCTCTGTAACGACGTATGTGTAAGTCTATTAACCACCACGTTTTTGACGTGATACTTACATCTAATTCCGTAAATCTTGGTGACAAGTTTTGTCAGTTGCTTTATATAGTTTATTAGTCACTACTGTTTGTAAATGGGAGAACTGTTTAGAACGTTATTTTATGCCTAGCTGTATTTTATTTAATTGTAATATTCGCAACATCCCTAAATTGTCCTCTCATGTAAGTGTATAATTATTATTGTACCGAACATCATTGTAAACCACTATAATTTAAAAGAGTAACCATGGAGTTTCTTGCCGGTTCTTCTACATAGGAAACGACCAATTTGGAACCGTGCATCCAGACTCCACATTTCATAAGTGCCTGTATATGGTTTATATGAAAATAAAACTATTTTGATTTGATTGACATGATTTATGAATTTGGACGAAGCGAAAGAAGTACCGGTTAATGGCAGTAAGCTCGCTCCCTATTAGATACCGGAACCAAAATCATATCAGAGAAATTTTGGTTGTTCATCAATGTTTCAACCACCAAATTCAACCTACCTCTGCCTAACTTTCGGTGAAAACAGGCATGATGGTATGAGTTATGAGGATTATTTTATATTTTTTTACGCTGGCATTCATACAGGTTCATTGTTAACTATGAATATTATGATTAGGCCAAACAAGCAATTGATAAAATGTTACCCATACTCTGAACAACTTACAGTTTTACGCATATATTGTTATATAGTTTTGTTTTTATGTTGTTTGTTTTATACACTACACATTTTGTTCAGCAAGAAAGTCGATCTTTAGTGTTCTTTACAATCTTTTTATTCTACATTGCATTGAATTTTAGTGCGCAATCAAGAATAACCTGATCATCTCTTTACCTTGATACCTTCGTAGCTTTTCTGGCTATGCGACCAGATCTTTTCGTAGCGATCTACGAGAACCTCAGTCCTCACCCGCTTAATTATTAGGTACTATATTCTCTCAATATTTTCGACGCATTTTGGACGTATTTGTTAATGTCTAAAACCATTCTTGTTAGCATCTTTAAACATCAATTTACAGTAAACTATATAATTTATAAAATATCTAGGTATCTACACGGCGATATTGCATGGTGGTCGGTCGAATCTCCAACCGGCATTTCCTTCAATCAAACATCGAACTAGAAATTGCTGGGTGGTTTTAGCACGCAACCAGTTGACAATGATGCGAAAAGATAATACTGCGAACATATTCTAGCTTTTATAATAATTGGAACTTGACATTTAAATTAGGTTACCAAATTACATTCATTCGACTGGTAATAAATGATAGCCAGAATTATATAAATATTAATTCATCTCTTTCACAAAATTAGTACATTAATTATCTTTAAAAACTGTATTATGAAAATGCAGAACAGCTTTTCTTTTGAGTTCTTCATTGCTATTAACAATTATTGTTTTATGATCCTAATGACATCGAACTATCATAGCTTACTGCTTACGTGCTTAAATAAGGTTACAATTTATAATTCCCTTTTTAATAGGAACTTTAACACGTCTAAAAAAAGAGAGTAAATAGTTAGTAAGAAAAATTTACCAACTCAAATTAAAAATGCTTCAGTTTATTTTAATTTACTGAAGTAAGACTGAATCGTTAGCTAATAATCTTTTAACAGCGACCCGTCCATTTGGGGATGCGGTTAAATGCTTGATGTTTTTGAGGTTTTAAATATCGATAAGTATCTAAGTATTACTTAAATGGCATGGATCGAAATTCAGGGGTACAGTCAAAATTTTTATTATCAATCTGGAAGTTATTAGATAATTGTCGGGTACCTTTAAGTGAATATAGGGCTAAGTAGGTACGAGTGTGCTTAATTCCGCAACTACAATTGAATTGACAGAAATATTTTGAATTTATCATCATCATCAATGATTTGATATTATATCACCAATTACTTAATAACTAGGCCGCAGCCGTAGTGTTTCATTGACAGCGTATCGAGCGACGTCGCGCGGATAGTTATAGTCGTCGTACTTGACAACTTATGTACAAAGCTTGCGCGCTTACTCTTGCTTAACAAGGGACGGCCCAGCCGAGTATCACATAATACTCACTCAATGTTAAGTGAATCTAACGAATAGGAGGTACGCCATGACATTAGGCAGTTACAAATTACATTGACTTGTTATTTCATTTAACGTATGTTCCTGCTAAATTAAAATTACGCAACGAAGATTTTAAGAAGGGTAGCTCTTATTAGGGAATGAATGCAACATTAGGTACCTACCTATTGTTCTGCAACTTACTGCAACCAGGAGATACATACGGTTCAGCCAAAATTCTGATAGGTAAGGCATGACAATTATGATAATGGTCAGAAAAAAATTTGAAGACTTTTGATGTGTTGGAGGAAAACATGTTTTAACTGATTACAAATCTTAAAATTAGGGAATTATGGGTACTAACCTGTTCCTCACTGAAGATCTAGATGCAAGGGTGAGATTCCTTTGGGGCAATCGCGGCGCCGCGGAGGGCGCCGGCGGCGTTGGGAGCGCGGGCGGGGAGGTGCGGGGCAAGCGGCCGCCCGCCGCCGCCGCGCCCGCCAGCAACACCACCATCCACCACCTGGACATCACGAGAACACGGTACGCACGAGACGCGCGGCTCACGCTTCGAAACGTACTGTCACGGCGGCTACTTGCCGACTCACGGCGTCGTACGCGCACGCAACCACGTTCACTTTTGTTGTGCTTATGGTGGCGCCCCACTCCGATGAAAGTGGGCTTTCACTGGAGCTCGCGACCCGCACAGCCGGCAGTGCGGCGAATGCTGCCTAGGCCTCGTCTGTCACCACATTATCTCCATTATCATTGTATTCCTGGTGCTTGCACCAGAATAATCGGATGATTTATGCCAACCTTCATTTGCAGCACTCCGGTAATCTGGCATGGTATCTAATAGGTACCTACCTATTAATAACTTTCTTACCAATAACTTCGCATGAAGAAACTTTAGCCCATGATTGTGTTCGTTGCCTTTATAATAAGTGTTGTGCTTGTGTAAGTGTGCGTGTGCGCTTAAGTGTCCCTTCGGTGCCGTAGATGTAAGCAGACTCTCGATTTAGCTCATAGGTGTAAGACGTATGTTTAAAATTAATATAATCTTTTCGTAACAAAAAGTAGTTTAATTGAAAAGCTCGCCGATCGCCCCAAAAACTATAACTGGCGCAGTCGATACGGATGTTGTAGCTGAAAATCCGAGTTTTTCAAAAATCATAAGCTTGGAAGTTTTCTCTCCAATTGCAACCGTGCTCTTATTGTGGCCTTCGGCGAAAAGAAAGTGACTTCGACCAAGAAGCTGTGGACCTGGACTCTCATCACATCGTAAGTCCAGATTCTTTGATATTGGTGGTTTTAATATTACGAATAATTTTGGTGAACTTCAGGAAATAGATTTAAGTAAGAAACTATATTATTTTTGACTAAACGAGAGATCTCAATTTCAACCTAGAAAAAAACTAGGTATATATTGTAAGAATTAATATAATTAGGTACTGTTTACTATTGTAATTTTAAATATTTGTTATAAAATTAATTGATTGTTTGCAAAATGGATTCTAATATGTTAACTTCTATTAAGACAGCCCTTACGATTATTCCTAAATATGATGGTAATCCGAATCAACTACATAGATTTATTGCAACTTCTGAAACCGTATTGTCGGAATTTTACGATAGGACGTCACCTGATAGTTTTAAGAATAACATGCTATTACACAACATTTTGAATAAACTTGAGGGTAAAGCAGAAGAGATCGTTAACATTAATGGAGTCTCATCCTGGGAACTTATAAAATCTGTTTTATTGAAGAATTTTGGTGACCAGAGGGACGAAAATTGTTTAACTAGGGACTTAGTTAACATGAGACAAGAGAATGAGACACCTCAAGATTATTATAATCGTTGCATGAACATTTTAAACACAATTATAAATTATATTAACCTTCACGAGACAGTCGATGCTGTAAATAAATGTAAGAGGGATTTTTTTCAAGCTCAAACGCTCAAAACTTTTCTAGCAGGGCTTAAAGAACCTTTAGGTACGACTATACGAGCCATGCGCCCTGGAGATTTGCCTACAGCGCTTAGTTATATAAAAGAAGAGGAAAATATTCGGTATGTGCAAAAAAATAACCATATTCAAACCGTCAATAATAAACCTTTTCATAATAATTATAATAATTCAAAAAATTTGGCTTTTCCAAATTTAAATAAAACTTTGCAAAATCCTAACTCCAATAACATGCAATCGTTTAGGCCGTCGACATCCCCTTTTAATAGAAACAATAATCATTTTAGCACAACAAAACCTAACTTTTATAAGCCGAACTTTAATAATAATTCATGGAATAGACCACATTACCCATATAGGGCACCGCATCAAGTCTTTAATAAAGATAATAGTAACAATAGATTGAATACTCAACCTAAACCCGTACCCATGAGCGGAATTTCGTATAATTCTGCAAACATTCCATTACGGCCATCAATACCTAATTATCATAGTACACAATATCCCGATGCAGCTTGCAATCGGTTCGAAGAATTACATATGCTCGAAACGAATCCGGATACTGTCCACACCGAACAAAATTACGACGTACCCTTTACTCATAATATTGACCCCTATACCGGTTATTCATTTGAGAATAACCATGAGCAATATAATGAACCCGACGTTACCTACGAACATAGTGAAAATACGCAAAATCCAACTGTTCATAACGAGCAAAATTTTTACAGAACCTCGGATACCAATCTCGGAACTTAACAGAAATAAATATTCATACTAAGAGGCAATTGCCGTACATTGAAATTAAAGAACCGCCTCTTAAATTATTGATCGATACTGGGGCCAATCAATCCTTTTTATCTCCGGAAATAATAGAAAAACATTTTCAAAATACACCCCTAATTTATGAACCCTTTTCTGTAACGAACTTAAATTGCACTACAGATAATAATTACTCTATAGAGATACAAAGTTTTCCAGAATTTAATGAAAATAATGTCTCAAAATTTTACATTTATAAATTTCATAATGTATTTGATGGTTTAATTGGGTATAAAACGTTAGAAAATTTGAAAGCGACCGTTGATCTCCATAAGAAAAAATTAATAACACCTAACACGGAAATACCTATTAAAGTTCTCAATTCCGGAATTAATAATCTTTTTGAAGCTTTAATTAGATCAAATTCGTCAAAATATGTAAAGGTACCCGTTAGTATTCAGCGTGATGATATATTTATTCCCGAGACTAATATAAACAACTGTAACATTCCTGCTACGATAACGCGAGCGGAGTCAGGTTACGCACACTTAGAAATAGTGAACCCTACTAACAATGACATCATCGTGAGCTTAGTTTCACCACTTAAAGCACAGACACTTCATACAAATTTCGATTTATATAATTTTGAATCAATAATCGAAAACAAACCAAACATCGAGATTTTAGTTCGCACTGACCATTTAAATTCAGAAGAAAAGTTTAATTTATTACAATTATGCCGTAATTATAATGACATATTTTATACCGAAAATACTCCTTTAACTTTTACTAATCAGATTAAACATCAGATTAATACTAAAGATGAAAATCCTATTTTTACAAGATCATACAGATACCCTCACGTACACAAGGCGGAAGTAGAAAAACAAATAAAAGAGATGCTACTCCAAAAAATTATCAGACCTTCTAATAGTCCGTGGTCTTCCCCAATATGGATAGTGCCTAAAAAACAAGATGCCTCAGGCAAAACAAAGTGGCGGTTAGTCATTGACTTTAGAAAACTAAACGAGAAAACTGTGAGTGATAGGTACCCTATTCCTAATATAAGTGATATTCTAGATAAATTAGGTAAAAGTCAATATTTTACGGTGCTAGACCTAAAATCTGGGTTCCACCAAATAGAATTAAATCCGAAGGATATTCCAAAAACCGCGTTCAGTATCGATGATGGATATCGTGGACACTACGAATTTTTAAGAATGCCTTTTGGGCTAAAGAATGCTCCCTCAACATTTCAAAGGGTCATGGATAATGTCCTGCGTGGCCTCAAAAATGTCACAGTTTACATGGATGACATAATTGTTTACAGTTCATCATTACAAGAACATATTCTTAATTTAGAAGCTGTTTTCCAACGCCTTAGAGAGTCTAATTTCAAGGTTCAACTCGATAAAACGGAATTTCTGAAAAAAGAAACACCTTTTCTTGGCCACATAGTTACCGCTGACGGTGTCAAACCAGATCCCAATAAGATTAGTGTCATACAGCAATTTCCTTTACCGAAAACTACGAAAGAAATAAAGTCTTTCCTGGGTTTGATCGGATACTACCGGAAATTTATACCAAACTTTGCACATGTAGTTAAACCATTAACATCTTGTTTAAAAAAAGGTGCCAAAATTGAACTTACCTCCGAATACGTTAATTGTTTCAAACATTGTCAAAATTTGCTTATTAACGATCCTATCCTACAGTACCCTAACTTTGAAAAAGATTTTAATTTACGTACAGACGCATCCAACGTCGCCTTAGGCGCTATTCTTTCTCAAGGACCCATCGGAAGCGATAAGCCGATTGCTTATGCATCGCGAACTCTCAACGACAGCGAAATAAAATACAGTACGATAGAGAAGGAACTGCTCGCTATCGTGTGGGCAACAAAATATTTCCGACCTTATTTGTATGGAAGAAAGTTTAACATTATAACCGATCATAAACCCCTACAATACTTAATGAATATAAAGGAACCCAATAGCCGGTTAACTAGGTGGAGACTACGCTTAGAAGAATTTGAATATCACATCATATATCAAAAGGGTAAGAGTAATACAAATGCCGATGCTCTATCCAGAATTGAGATTCATAATAATGAAATTGAAACCATGTCTTACAGTGATGAAGATGACGTACCTTTGTCAATGTTAGTAAATCAGTCCCAAAAAGCCACTAACACTCAATTAGATGGAAAAAGCACAATTCACACTGAATTAGAAAACCCTGTTTTAGAAATCCCTATCTCTGAGAAACATATTAATGTCTTTGATAATCAGCTATTCTTAGATTTTGTGCATCATTCGCCTGCAAATCCTAAAACTATTGATGTTTTTTCCGGAAAAAGAAGAATATTAGCCCAAATAAACAAAAATAATTTAGAATCAAGTATTGTCACTTTATTTAAAGAACACTTAAAACCTGACATTAAATATGGTATATATTTATCAGATGAAAAGTTTATTCCTCCAATTACAATTATATTGCAAAAAACATTTCAAAATTCAGCTTATAAATTATTTTTCTGTAAAACTAAAACTGAAGACGTAACCTGTCCAGATAAACAATACCAAATTATAAAAAATTATCATGATGGTAAAAATAATCACCGCGGAATTCAAGAAGTTGAACAAAGGATCAAACTTCTGTATTTTTGGCCTAATATTAAAAACCAAGTTGCTGAATACATTAATAACTGTAACATTTGTCAGACTTGTAAATATGAAAGAAATCCAAGTAAACAAAACTTTCAATTAGTTCCCATACCTAAGAAACCGTTTGAAGTACTGCACTTAGACACTTTTACTGTAAATCAACAAAAGTTCTTAACAATTATTGACGTATTCTCTAAATACGCTCAAGCGTATCCAATAGAATCGGTGACAGGCATAAGTGTGATAAATGCGTTATTTATTTACATATCGCACCATGGAGTGCCTATTAGTATAACTGCAGACCAAGGAACGGAATTTAAGAACCTGCCAGTACAAGAGCTTGCAAGTTTACACCACATTAAATTACATTTTATAAGTGTTAATAACCCACAGTCAAATGGAGCCATTGAAAGGTTCCACTCCACTATTTTAGAACATATTCGTGTATTGTCCTTAACCCAGTGTACACTTACCACTATTCAGTTAATGTTATACGCTGTTATCGGTTATAACAATAGTATTCATTCAACCACAAATAAAAAGCCAATTGATATTATTAATGGACATACAAGTAGCCGTGACCCATTCGATATAAATATAGAAGCTACATTTCTTCAAAATTACATTGTGAGGCACAAAGATACGACTAAAGAATTGTACAGTGAAATAAATAAAAAATTGCTATGTAATCAGGAAAAGACAACATATAATGCCAATAAAGACAGACAACAACCTTTGTCGTATGAAGAAGGAAAAGCATTATATATAAAAAATCCCCTAGCTGTAAGGCATAAGACAAAGCCTCGTTATCTAGGGCGTAGTGTTAAGAAAAATTTAGGTTTAAAGGTCATAGATAATAAGAACGTGGTCCACCACAAACGTATCGTAAGAAGACCACTGAGATACCAAAATATATTGTTGCAAGATTGCGACAATCATCCGAGCCCATCAAATAGTTATGATGAAGTTGGTGGACAACCCGGGAACACTACCCTTTAGGTTAGGTGAACATGTGTTATGAGTTAGATAGGATTTAAAATAGTACTAGTAACGCAAAAAGCTATTTAAGTACTTATATAGAATACATTAAATAAAAAATGTCGCAAAATTTCAATATGACTTTATCTACTATAGTAACAAATCAATATAAGATTATGTATAATGTTAATATTACTAATTACAAGTTAATTTTGTTATCTAATTTGTTAAAAATCTGTTAACAGAATATTGTAAATTGTGTTACATTGGAAAATGCTATGTTTTTCTGAATTGTCTTGTTATTCATCATAGCGTAATTAGTTCACAAAATATTATTATTATTGTTTGTGGTTCTTACTATGTTGATAGTGTGATTGTATTTGTCCTGAAGTTCCCCATTATGCATTCTAACATACATACTTATTATCATCTGTTGCCTACTCTAACTTTTAATAGTACAATATTAATTCCACCTAAACCATATCTGGCACTGAACGATGTTAATCATTACTCCATGGACGCAGAATGTAAAGGGCTCCACGAAGCACGATTGTTAAAAAATTGAAGTTATAGCCACTTCGAAGCCGAATGCCCGTACATCATTGAGAAACAACTGACAGTTACAGTCATCGTCATCACTACGTCTTGCCTTGCATACGACAGACCAGAGTCCAATTTTGCTGCGAAAATAGCTTTGAACTGAACGATTTAAAAGATAACAGTTATCAAACAACGGTTCCCATCTACATAATACTGATGATTGTTTTCACGGTTTCTGGGATATACTTAGCAGAAATTTTAAGAAGAACCCAGGAACATCAACTGCTACGCCGAGCGGGGGTGGTACTCAGCCCTTTTTCTCAGGAGAACAAAAGGCTTCAAACTAATGCGGGGGGTGTTATAGTGTTGTGCTTGTGTAAGTGTGCGTGTGCGCTTAAGTGTCCCTTCGGTGCCGTAGATGTAAGCAGACTCTCGATTTAGCTCATAGGTGTAAGACGTATGTTTAAAATTAATATAATCTTTTCGTAACAAAAAGTAGTTTAATTGAAAAGCTCGCCGATCGCCCCAAAAACTATAACTCGCGGCTCACGCTTCGAAACGTACTGTCACGGCGGCTACTTGCCGACTCACGGCGTCGTACGCGCACGCAACCACGTTCACTTTTGTTGTGCTTATGGTGGCGCCCCACTCCGATGAAAGTGGGCTTTCACTGGAGCTCGCGACCCGCACAGCCGGCAGTGCGGCGAATGCTGCCTAGGCCTCGTCTGTCACCACATTATCTCCATTATCATTGTATTCCTGGTGCTTGCACCAGAATAATCGGATGATTTATGCCAACCTTCATTTGCAGCACTCCGGTAATCTGGCATGGTATCTAATAGGTACCTACCTATTAATAACTTTCTTACCAATAACTTCGCATGAAGAAACTTTAGCCCATGATTGTGTTCGTTGCCTTTATAATAAGTATACGCTCGCAGATATGAGCGTGCCTAATTGTAATTAATTCACAGACGTGTATGTGTATTATCTTGAAAGCGTTCTGTGCACTCCCTAGGGATATAAGTGAGTAGATACAGTACCTACATAATAACTTCAGCGTAAACGTTTAGGGATCCAGCGACAGAAGGAAAGGTTGTTTGGGGCATAAATACCCTAAGTTTCTCACTTAACATTACCGACCCCGATCGCTATAAATTAAAATAAATAGGCAGCTCAAACATTTATTGAAATTCTATATCCATGACAGAAACATTGTCATAAAACATTGTAAAACTTTATAATGTTGTATGACAAAGTCGTTTTGTAACGTTCGAAGGAGAGAGGCCTCTCCGTGGGGTCCAACGATCGCTGGACCCCTACAAAAGACGCGACCTCTTTTCGCTTAGTACCTATTAGAAGGCGCGCGTGGATCAAGCAGCAGCCTATAATACATAGCGTTCTACACTGCAGACTAGCGACATCTCTTGTAAATTAGGATGTACTCACTCTGTTTCTAACTCGACAAACGATCTACTATAGTTAATGTGAAAGGTAATATTAATAATAAAGTAATAATTTGTAAGGTAAGTAATATTATAGGTAAGTAATTGTAGGTAAGATAGGTAGTATTATAGTATAGTAATTAGTTATATCTATATCGTTAGCGCAAGCCCTGTGTTGATAGCATCCCACAGAATACCCACCAACGATGCTAAGTATTTCACGCAATTGAAGCACGTAGTGTTAATATGGTATCATTCTAAGTCCATTCTTTATTTTGATATGATAATTATGATGTCGATCTTAGGGGTTTTTTTACAATCACTGTTTTTAGTACCTAGCTACTTCAAGGAATAGGACAAAGTGGTGAGAGCAAAAGGACGTCCAACAGGAATAACAATTTATAGAAAGGGAGACTCCTAATGTCATTCGAGCGTTGCGTGAGGAATAAGCAGCTAGTGAAGGCTGGATCTGCGTTAATATTACTTTGAGATGAAATTTATAAAATTAGACAAAATTCGTAAAGACCATTATTTTTGAAATGATTCCATCTCGTCCAGCTCTCTTTGCCTGGCCCTGCCACGTTGGCGTCTGCCATTACTCACGTAAGCCCTGTGTGCCGACCCTAGTTCCATTTCAGCGGCAGCTTTTTGACTTTTTGGAATCAATGACTGTTTTCCTAACCTGGTCGATAAGTTTAATACCCAGAATACTACGCTCCATTGCTCTCTGACATGCCTCGAGCGTGGCCCTCTGCTGGCCTAAGCAAGGGATGAATGCGTTCATGAGTCTCCGCTTCAAGGATAGAGAAAGATTACCCTTCACAAGATCTATCATTCCACTAGCTCTTCCAGTCATGTTTTGTGCGTTGTGAATACTTTATTCTGCCCTACCTGGAAAGTGACTATACTGGCTTAGATAATATTATTATTACGGCTTTTGCAATAGCAACATACTGGACTTATTAAGATATTTTAGATAACAAATTAGGAACTATAACTAAAAGCTTAACAAATAATGTAATATACGAGAGTTATAATGTTTTAAATTAGTCCCGACCAGGGCTCGGTCGCTAAAGTAATACTACGGCCTATTGTAATTAATAATCTGTAAAAAAAAAACTTTAACAACATCAAAAGTAACAGAGCAATATGACGTACCACTATCCGACGCCACGGTCTAATATAATAAAAAGTTAAAGCTGATATTTAAGACATTTCATTTGATACCCCATAAGTATCTAGTAACAAAAAAACACATGCGAGAATAAAACTACCGCACATCGAAATAGCCATATCGATTTACAAAAACATTGGTAGCAACTACTTATTATAACACTTCAGAGACACAGCTGAATTCACTGACATATCGTACCTACTTCAAAAATCCATCAAATCGTTTAGTTACAAAGTAACAGACACCTTATCACACGCGGTGAATACACAGGAAAACTGTCACACACAAAAAAAAAATTTTTTTAGGAATTGTCTACCTTCAGTTCAGACACAAAAGTTTTTGCTGACGCTACTAATAAAGGTTTTTTTAAATTTTATTTTCCGATTGTACTGATTGGACTACTACAGTTAGTTTTTTGTTGACCATTGAACAATATAGCTCTAAGAAAAATAATAGTACTTTTTTTTAATAGATTACATAAATTAAGATGGTTTTATGATTTATGATTATGATCTCTACAATTTGGCAATTCTACAGCCCCGTTTTCCAACTATATTATAAATCAGTAAAGATAATCCGCCAGCAAAATTTGTGACTAATGGTAATGAATTCCCAAAAAATAAAAAACATGTGAATATCTCCAAAAATTTCAAATTTCGAGGCACTATTTTTTTCTATTAACTAACGTCCAGAGTTAAAATCTCGAATTTCCATATCACAAAATATATCTGAAATGGCTTTTTGAAAGAGCCATAGCGACTTTGAGTAGATCAGTCCCAGCTGACAGCAACCTTGCATCAATAATTGTGAAGCCCGACCATAATAATTTAGGGAGCTCAAGTCAGCTCAACATCCCGGATACCAGATCAGTGAAACATTTGGGTAGGCCACATAAAGAATATCTTCAAATATGATTATGTATTCTATATAGGTACTTACCGTAATGCCTCTAAACATAATTATGACCTTCAAGGTATAGCCGGATGAAGCGAGGTGATAGCTAAGGCGATTACAAGGGAAAGGCTCACGATCGGTCTAAGGACACCTGTGGCAGCAGTCTCGACATAGATAACTATCGCTAAAGATCCGAATTCGGTTAACTGCTAACGGTCGAATTTTAACTAATTTAGTCTATATCTTTGATACTTCCGATATGTATCGGTCTCGTATCGAATTCCTAGAATCTTTACTTTTTAATTACCATTTCAATTCAATTCAAATAGTTTATTGCAAATATAGGTTAATACGAATGGTGTTAACATAGTTTTATCTGCTAGAACAAACATTTAATGCAGCTATAATCCGCCAGTTGGCATACAATATGAATCACATTGCTTTTATAAATTGTATACCTACATGCCTATATAGTTATAACTGAAGTTAACATGATACAGAATCAAAATAATTAAGTATAATATCATTAAGTTTATTTAGATAATTTTGTCATGTATTCTGATTATTGTCATTTACTTGTCTTCGAGATATTCTTTCACACTATAGTCAAGATATTGCTCCAATAGCATTTTAAACTTATCTATGTTGGAGCATCTCAATATGTAAGTATAATGGTAAATGGTTATAAATTCGAGGAGCCATACAAAATATATGCTGTTACTACATTGTTTCTCTTTATCTTTTAAAGTACAAAATACTTTTTTATATGGAAGCAAGAGTTTATGTTTATGAAGCCTTAATGCCATGGGAACCAACGACGTTGTCTTCTGCTGTCATTGAATTGTTTACGAGGTTTCCCGAGTGCTTGCTAAAGTGTGGGTGTACATTATACAAATATACATCTCTGCCTAACCCTTAGGGGAATACAGTAATGGTAGGTTATCATACGATTGCTTTCGTTTGTAAACCAAGATATCTATCTTGGTTTACTATCTATTTTAGGATATTATGTAATATATTTTA
Organism: Acronicta alni; assembly: GCA_964056405.1. Lineage (NCBI taxonomy): Eukaryota > Metazoa > Arthropoda > Insecta > Lepidoptera > Noctuidae > Acronicta > Acronicta alni. The sequence goes on from OZ043913.1 coordinate 7,365,283, forward strand.
GGATAGCGATGATTCAATATTCACAGCACCACATTTTATTTTACCATTCGGGATGCTCGCAAATCACGTTGACCGTGAACATGATCATGTACCTAACTGCAACATATTGTAAAATATAATTTGTCGCTTTTCAATGGGCAGCGTCCCTAAATTACATGAGGCGGTTTGGACAACTTTTCAATATAATTACGAAATCTCCATTATTTACAAGTACATACCTACCTAGTCCCGTTATCCCGTATGACAACTTCAGCTCGCTACTTGTTTTCGTCTAGGCCTTCCGTGTTGGTCCACATCACTGGAACTGCGGCGAAGCTGTCGACAGCTCCGGACATAATGGCCTACCGTGCAACATGCCAGAATTAACGTCATTCTTTGTATTGCTGGTATACTAGCTGTTTTAGATAATGGCTTGGTACGAGAAAATGAGAAGAGAGAGATCAGGTGGTAGGTATGTCGTTTTTGCCATGTAGGCCTCTGGTGTGGGATGCTGCTGCCGCTGGGACTCTCGGCACGGGTATAGTAAGTAGGCAACCTATCTGGTAAGTATGTCTGAGCGTCTCGGATCTTGAGGACCGAGTGCCCATATCCTTTTCAAGGACACTGATCTTCGCGTCACCAGTGGGTTGTCTGTTTCTAACGGAACGTTTGCGTTATCATTCAACGTTGCACAATGTGTTACATTACATGGGTGACTAGTGCGATAGTGCTGTAATTGTCACAAACCATTGTTGATCCCTTTTAATGTATCGGTAAAATTACCGATTTGGTCCATTCCATCGATCATTCGCAAGTCTATAATTTTAAGTATTTTATGTTTCAGTTTGTGTATAAAAAAAAAATAACAAAAAAAAACTACATTCTAAGCGACACTCAAGGCCCTGACGTCCTGCAAAGTCAACTCCAGACTGGTTCTAAATGCCATAAAAACTCTTAATGAGCTAGGCCGCATGAACCGATTACGACTAGTTTGGGTCCCAGGGCATGCAGGCATTAAAGGAAATGAGAAATGAGACGGATCGGCAAATGCCATGATTGGACCAGAACCATGTATGGGACTACCAACATGCGCCATCAAAAAGGCCTTACAGGAGCTTATAGGAGCGGTGCGATAGCTTAGGGCTAGAGCACTCACGAAAATTTTTCGGCAGCAGCACCACACGCATCTCCAAATTCATATTTAACAATAGAAGGGACAAAGCCCGAGCTGTCATCGGAGCCCTTACAGGGCATTTTACAACAAATGATATGCTCCATAAAATGAAGCTGACCTTGAACAATGATTGTAGAGCTTGTGGTGAATTCAGGGAAACCATGCAGCACATCTTGTGTGATTGTGACGTCGTAGCGACGAAATGGATGAGTCATCTCGGCAACGGATACCCGAAGCCAGAGGACTACAGGTTCCTTCCTCTTAGTGGGCTAGCCGCCTTCATGAACCACGTCTTTGAAGAGTAAGGAATGTACCATGCTGGGGACAACACAACAGATCACATTTGGTCGAAGTGTTGCTGGCCATGCCAGCCCCAACTGCTAAGATTAAGATTCAGTTTGTGTAATAGCTTTAACGCTTCTTAGTTAATAGATTCAATAGAAACTTGGAAAGAAAGATCAAGACTGGAGCTTAGCCATCGTTAAGTAAAATAATAATCATACAAATTTTATAAATATGAAAGATTGGATGTTTGTTTTTGTTTGAATTTCCCGAAAATAATTTACTATGAGTAAGTACTTCTTATCTCATGAAATCAATCCGACAACAATAATTGTGTTACTTCTACGCTTACGAAGTCGCGGGTAAAAGATAATACATAATAAATATTTTAGGCATTTTACACAGCACCAAACTAAGGCTTGTATATGTATCTAGGTATGTACTAACTAAACAACGGATAGTAATAGTTACTTATACCTGCACTTTTTTCATAAATACATACTTGTAATACCTACTTAAGAAACACACAGATGTTCATCACATATATATAATCGAACCCACGACGTCGTCATCAGCGGTTCGATAATATTTGAGGAATGAACATTTAGCTACAAGAAACCACTGTAACAGTTGCCGCGCAGCCGTAACCGATAAGTCTCCAGTGACACGCCTACTGCCATCTAACGGCCTTCATCTACATTATATTCATTCCATAACTTGTAAATAGCGCTACCTATCGAGTCGTAGAGTCACCAACCTGATGAAGTTATTTTAATTAAATCAACATCCCATTTCTCTCTCGGAAGTCATTAATCATATGAAACTTTAAATTTATAAACTCATTAAATGTGATTTATGTACATACTATTAAATACTATGTACATAAGTTTAAGAACCTGTAGCTTTAAGTTTGGTAAATGAAGTAACTCTATAGTATTTTAATTTTATTCCAGCTAGAGGAGCTTCTTCTATTAGATATTTCATTTTCCATTTCTGAACCCGTTCGTTATAATTCTGCGATTGAGATTTATTCTGGAAAGACATCCTGCTAAAAAGAAACTCCGCTCACTGTCCATGTAATTCACAGAAGACTTAGCTCAGTAACTACGTCCGTTTGAATTAGGAGGCACTCGCAACTGCCTCACGAGCAAGGACTTCTAGCTTCACAGCATCATCTTCTTCGACTTAATATTTTTTTGCTGGGGTGATGTTTATAAAATCATCCCAGCAGAATGTTTTTTGTGAATATCTCTCTAAAACCACTAGAAGCACAAGTTAAAAATTCAATTACATACACGAATCGGGCCACTCATTATTTTTTTAAAGTGACACACGAATCTTCTTTCTGTTCAGTTCTTGGAGACCCGATATTTTCATTAGGTAGTACCTAAATCTTAAATTAGTTTAAATAATTATTTTTAAAAGTTTTAAATTTATTTTACTTTTATTTGTCTACTCTACTGGAATTGAAACACCGAGATAAAATATATAGGAACTTTTAATCTTTGTGAAAATAATTTTCAACAGACTTTATAATTATAGTAATATTATTATATATGCACAAATGTGATATAATCATATCGAGTAACGATATTATTGAAGACTGTTTAGACTGGCACATAATAGAATATCAATGTAGCAGCTAAATTTTTGGGCACGTAGTTTTCTTCAGATATTTTTTCCCCGAAGGCAATGGTACTACGGTGACACCCTGAGGAAACACTTTTGGTATCATATCTTCGGGCACAGAGGGCAAAACCATGCAGTCTTCACCCACCTGGAAATGTAAAAAAAAGTCATTGTTATTGCGAGGGATCTGTTACCGGACTAAGGCGGTTGCCTATGCCTCTCTAATGCATTTCATTATAATATAATTTTAGTTTTTGAACTTATTGCTACATATTAAGTAGCAATAAGTTCAAAAACTAAAACCAGACTATGTTGAAAACTTACGCTCTAAAAACTATGAAACAAGAAAGTATTCTCATCATCATGCGATTGTTATGTAGGCTCGCTCCCTACATGGGACCTAAACATACCGGCGAGGACTGTGGGTGTATATTAGTACACCTCTGCCAAACCTTTTGGAATGGAATAAGGGCGTGATGATAATGTTGATATCTCATGAGATGTTAACAGTTTTGTACTCTTAAAAGCAAAGAAAGCATGATTAGTTATAGAGGGGCGTGTATTTGTAGATTGTAAGATCTCAACTGATTATGAACAGTCAAGTTTAGGTGTACTGTTCCAAAGTAGTAGTTTTCTATGAGAAAGAACTTCGAAGGACACCCACATGTATGCAGGTGTACCGATATACGTTTATTCAACTTGCGCAACAAAATTTAAATAAGAATGTAGGTAGCGCCATGCAGAATAAATCGCGTCGTGATTAATTAAGTTCGGTAAAGTACGTATCAACAAAAATGTTGCTCACTACAAGTCAATATGATTTTTTTTTTTTAGCGGCATTATAGATGTCGCTACATGTTCTCAAAGGTTGCTTGTTGAGCGCACATATTAAATAACAATTTGCGATCCAGTTAATTTACCTGTATAGCGGTAACAATATTTAACAATAATTTTATTGATGTCACAGAGTGCGACAGCTATACACGTCAGATAATGTATATGTTTAAACGACTTGAAACGTTAGTAAGCATGAAAATAAAACGAGAAGCGTGAAAGTGCATTCATTGGTAGGGTGTTAAGTTTAAATTTGATTGTTACATAAGAAAACTGAAGCGTATCAAGGTCTATTGAGAGAAGAGCCAAGAGGCATACTGGCGGCGATAAGCTTGTCAACAATAGGCTTCAAAGCCTTGAACATCGTCGTAGGGTTGCAGCCTTGTCGGTCTTCTACCAGATACATCTCGAAGTGTGTATCAGAACTGCACAATCTAATCCTGCCACCTTCGAACAACTAAGCAAACTGACAGAGTTTCATGTGGAAATCGCCGAAACCCGCACTAAGCATTTTGCTTCGTCTTTCCCTATCCATACAGGCAGGGAATGTAATCAGCTGCCTAGGTAAGCGTGCTACAACTTAGATAACATCGGCGCTTAACATCAGGTGAGATTGTGGTCAAACGCTAACCCACCTAAATATATCTCTCTATAAAAAAAATATTTATCAGAGTGTTTACTAGATTTCTAGATGAAATAGGTAGGATTTGTATGCAATTGTGACAGGGTTAAATAGACATAGTTATAGTGTCCTTTGAAGTCATTATCTTTTGTCCTATCCAATTTATTCATTTTTTTTTTTCAATTTTAAATTTTATAATACTTTTATTGTCATGAAAATGATACTTCTAAAAAAAGATAGCAATTGATATTTATTCCATAAAATAATGTTATTAATATCAATTACTATTTAGATTTTTATGTACAATTCTAAGTAGCTAGTAGGTAGTAGGTACCTATGTAATAAAACAATGGTACTAATGAACCAACCTTCCAGTTCACAGGTGTAGCTACTTTGGCCGTGTCCGTCAGCTGTAAGGAATCCAACACACGGAGTATTTCACTGTAACATGAAAAAAAAAACAATGATCAGATGTGGTCATGGATTGCTGCAACTTCCTTCCAGCTGTTTATGGAATTATTGATCTATGCTACATAATTGGTAGGTTCAAACATTTTATTGAAATGTAGGGCAAAGCTGAACTGAATGGCAGCACCTACGTAGGAGCTCAATATAAACTAGTTAAATTGACATACGACTCTCCAACATTATAGCCAATTTACTTTGGAACAATTTACTTAAGAAAGCTTATTATAAAGTACAAGACTATGTCGATGATAGGGACGTTTGGGGATAGTTGGACTGATGCATCTGCACATGTGGCTTCCCTGGAACCTCTGTAACGACGTATGAGTATATCTATTAACTAATCCCAATTTAGTCATTTGTATTTTATATTAAATATCATTGTTTTTGACTTGATACTTACATATATAATTCGTAAATCTTGCTGACAAGTTTTGTCAGTTGCTTTATATAATTTATTAGTTTCTACCGTTTGTAAATGGGAGAACTGTTTAGAACTTTCTTTTATGCCTAGCTGTATTTATCTTCGAAACATTCCTAAATTGTTCTCTCATGTAAGTATCCAATCCAATTTATAATCCGTCATTGTACAATACAAAAAGATATTTTAAAAGAGTAACCATGGAGTTTCTTGCCGGTTCTTCTCCATAGGAAACAACTACTTTGGAACCGTGCACCTAGACTCGACATTTCATAAGTGCCTGTAGGTATATGGTTTATATGAAAATAAAACTATTTTGTTTTTGATTTGATTTGAACAAGCCCCAGTGGCTATTTATTTATACAATATTCATTAAAATAAAAACTTTAAGACCAAAGACAGTCCACCCAAAGTTTGGAGAAAGGATTATGAAAGATTACTATTAATATGTAACTGTAGAATCATTATGTCAACATTTTCGTGACAATGCGATGAACTATTGTCCAATAACAAACGTTTTCAAAGATAAATATTATCAGTACATACTGATAACATGACCAGGTTAATCTCCAAACAATTCATTTGGTTCTTGTGTCATAACTCATAATACAGCTAGTATTATGAGTTCCTGCAAACAGATAAGAATATAATGATACAATTGTTCCAAACAACAATTGTACAATGTTCACGGAGGGGAATTGCTACCACCAATTGTAGTTTCTTTCCCAGAAGGTCGTAAGCTGTACTTTCCTCCGAGGGATGCCTTTTCAGACGAGGAAAATAAAAAAGATATAAACATTTCGTAAAATAATAAGAGACGCCATTTTAAGACACTGTCCCACTGCTGTCCACGGATTTCCTCTCACAGAATGTGAGGAATTAGGCTACAGTCCACCATGCTGGCCCAGTGCAGGTTGGCAGACTTCACACGCCATCAAGAAAATCTCCAAGGCATGCAGGTTTCCTCATGATATTTTCCTTCACCGTTTATAATAAGTGATGATAATGAATTATTAATAAGCACATGATTTCGAACTAGATACCTTCGACTTGGAAGTCCAATGGTGATACCACTAGGCTATCACTGCTTTTTTAAATATACTTACTTAAAAATTAATACGTAATAAAATACTTACTCAAAATTTCTGCCTGTGGTTGCTGGGTATAAGAACGACAGCCTGAATTTCTTGTTGGGGTCAATGATAAACAGGGCGCGAGCAGTGAGCGGTATTCCTGCGGTATCTAGTTCATCTTTGTCCACCATGCCAAGCTTCATAGCAATCTCTCTGTTCTTGTCTTCAATTAATGGATATGGGAACTTTTCATCTTCATTGCAATCTATAATCATTATAATAAATAAAAAGTAAATGCTGTTCATTGGTTACATTACTTGGGAATAGATGGGCTGACTTAGATATGGCTTTGCAGATTAATTTGTAAGAATTAAATATTTGAAAAGTTGCAGGGAATTATTTCATTTATTCATATTGTTAAGTAGGTATGGGTTAGAGAAAAAAATCTGTAAAAATTTTTTTAATGTGAGTTTCAATGTTGAGACAAAAATACATTAAATAAAACTACTATAAGGTAATCAAAACCAAAAATTACCATTTGCTTCTTTATACCATTATAGGCTAAGGTTAAATTAATTATTGTCATATTACCATCAACCTGTATACTTTTTTATCGTTTTTTTTGTTATATTGTTACAGTATCTTTCTTCTTAATGTATTGGTAGCAGTATCTATGTACTACGAGCTCATTATAACCCTTAAAAAGTGGTTAAATTAATATTGCCAGAATCGTCAAACACATTTTTTTCCTGAACTATGAACAAGTCCTAGTAGGTCTAAAATAGATATGTCCAAACTATTATAGTCATGAGGATGTTAAAAAATATTGCTCACAAGTCACAACTGAACTACATTAAACATAGTATCAGAACATGAATCAGCACAGAACATACTATTTAAAGAAAGAGGGAGAAACTGACGGAGAAAGAAAACTTGACCTAAATGATCAAGGAGGATGTTGTTTTGATTCCATCCTCACCCTCCAGTAACTCAACCGTTGTGGGGTGCGTTTCCATGTGATTAATAGGAGCAACAAAAAGACTAATACTAGATTTTAACTTTAAATTCCATTGGTTTTTTAAGAAGATAAATAATAGACAGATATGCTTTGCCTTGTGGAATTTTTTTCTTGTTTTTTTTTTTCAAAACAATAAAAGTAAAGTTTTGATGCAAATATAAAAACATCACCTTTGCACTGAAAAACATTCTCTTTCTTGAAACTTGCAGGGTATAAATGAGTATTCAAGATTTTTTTGTTTGTTTTGTTGTTTATGTTAAACAGACCTTTCCCAATAACTAATCAGTCAGTAGATTTGCATATAGATAGAGTTTTGACTTATGGTGCAAGTAACATCAAAATCCTATTTAAAGTAAGCAAATTACCAATTATTGATTTGTTATGCAACAGGAAACAAATAATGGTTATTTTGCGATTTTATTACCCTTTAAAAAAAGTAAATAATAATGTGCTAAAAATCTAAACAAAGTACCTACATAATAGTTAAAAGCCTAAATTCCTAATGACCCTCACAGACCTAAAGAATGTAGTCATAATTTTAAAATATCTACCAAAACCATTCACATGATTTTTATGTGTGGAATTTGTTTGAGGATGGGCAATTCATCTCAGAAAATGAACATGGTGAATCAGGTTGCTGGGACTGAACAAAAGGCCTGCGCCTAGAATAACATGTGCGGGCTTAAGCCAAACATTTTTGGATCTTTATAGTTGTGTCTTGCCAATTATTAATGTGACTAGGCTTTTGTTATGGCTTTGATTTTCAATTTTTTTTATTGTTATTTATGCTTTGTTTTGTATAAAAGTGATGTACCTATGGTTTAAAGATATTGTTAAAAATGTAGAGAATCAATTAATGATGTTGGAACGATATTATACCTTAAAATTATTTGTGGATAGATTTTTATATATTTTTATACAAAAATATATAGGTATCTAATTTCAACAAAAAATAGTTCTAACTAATCTAGTAATGATTTCCATGATTGAGACCCATCATTTTAATAAAAAATAATATTCTTTAAATCCAATCCTTTTTAATTTAATAAAAATAGTATTATTTAATTACCTGCATAGCTCTGAATGTCTTTGCACCATTCCACATGAGATGCAATAGTGTCACAAGATAACCCAATAACTTTAGTATTACGCTTTGTAAATTCTGGCATCAAAGTCAGCACTTTAGCCAACTCCGTAGTACAAACTGGAGTAAAATCTGATGGGTGGGAGAATAAAATACCCCACCTGGAAACAATATACCAACAAAATTGTAAGCATAGATCAATAAACCTACTTGAAAAATGATTAGTTAATGAAATTTAAAACAAAAATGTTCTACCTAGTTTTGTCTAGTTTCTAGTCAAGGTAACAAAATACAAACAACATTATTGACATAGTTCCTAACTTCCTATCATATAGCAATGAGAAGTTTAAATTCTATTAACTGAAACAGCTGAAGCTGAATAATGAACCGAATAGGAAAGAATAAATAATGACTTACGAATCCCCAAGATACTCGTGAAAATCAATCAGTCCAACGGTCGTATTTGCAGTAAAATTAGGAAAAACATCTCCCAACAGCAACATTTTCAGGTTAGACAAATATTGTGCTAAAACGTCTAAAATATATCACGAAGACAAATATTATAGCTTTATTTTAATTATTTAAAATTGAACGGAATAACCAGACGAGCGGACAAGACAAACTCACAATAAGATATAACGAATGAAAGCGAAATTCCGAATTTAAATAAAATATGTATTTCCCGCTAACTATGTACCCAACGCTGTTGGCTGTTTGTAACTAGAGAGGCCCGATTTGACTCGATTAATACAAAATCGATTCACGTGAGTTAGATTAAATTTTTTTTAAATTGATTTATCAGGATAATTTAAAAATAATATTAAAGTTTATTGATGGCATTGTGACAGTTTTAACCTTATGAATATTACAGTGCATTTGTGACGGTAACTAGTAGAAATTTACAAGATATTTACTACAGTGGCCCCTAAACTAGGCAGCGCCTATATCTTGGGGGCCTGAATTGTGGCGACATTTTTACCATACCATTATATTAAAGATTAAAGAGTACAGTTAGATAACTTTGTAACGGTGCTGATTCAACTTAGATATAATATTAAAGTGAAAACATTAATTAAATCGCTAGGATGCATTGTTTATGCAGATCGAATCAAGTCCCACTCCCAGAAGATGTATGTTTTTTTTTATTAATAATATATGCCCGACTTAAACCGCAACTTCAGCCGAACGAGTTGCAAACATTAGTATTTTAGTGGGGAAGATAATCATAACCAAACAAAGTGAGATTACTACTTCCTTTTATTTAAATTTGCCACGACTTGTAAACGTTATTTTTTAACTAAGGTGACAACATTTCAAAATTATTGTTTTTTTTTTTTTGTTTTGGCTCGCACGGTTTGTGCATTTGCCATTACAAGTGTAAAAGGTAGGGAAACCATTATTTTGGGATAAATAGATTATGGAATCGGAATTTAGGGATTAAAATAGAATATAGGATCACGGTAGGTCAAGGAAAAAACGTTAGGTATATTATATTAATGAAGTAAATAATATTAAATAAATAGTAAGAATGTTGTTTGATTTATGGGAGATTAAACATATATTATACATACAAATTTTAATGGTTGAATATTAGATAAAATTACAATTTAATATTATTATCAATTATAAACTAATTATTAAGTTGATATCATAGTGAACAAGATTTATTATAATTTATGGTTGTTAAAAAAATTACTAATTTAATCGAATTTATCCTACACTAAATTAAGATAAATAATTGCCTATTGTTGTACCGTTCTTTCGATCTTCCGAAATCTATTAAGATCGATCAATGCGATACGATACAAATTAGAGATCGAGACATGGTTTTACAAATTAATCGACTCAATATATCAGTCCAATACAAAAGATCGGACATCCTTATAAGCAACACGTTGGGTTACAGCCAGTATTATTGATAGGGATGGGCATGGCGCTTGTGCTATTCTAGAAATAGCTTGAATTACGTTAGAGCTCAGGATTTGATTGATAATCAACAGGACCTCGATGATATCGATGACTATGATGAAGATTGCGTTTCAAAATCTATCTGAAGTCTTGACAAAAAGCTTGGTGATGGTGAGGAACGAATATTTTCTGGTGGCCCAAATACTTAGGGAGCAGAAAATCACTTTCAATGCCGAGAAAGTGATTAGCCTGCCCTAGCAATTTTCATTAGGTAGTCGTTTGAGATTTGGGTCATGTAGAAAAATACTGGTAGGCTGTCTCGAGGACACAGTGCTGCACATATTGTGGCTGCCATGCTTCGGAAGAACAGCACAGTGATCTAGTTACTATAGTAGCTGGTGATCTCTCGGTTCAGGTCGTCATTCAGTCCGTGGTTATGAGTGAGAGCTCGTGGGAAGCTGCCGCCTCTTACTGTGAGCAAGTTATGCTTGTGAATGAGGCGGTGTTTTCTACACGCGGATGCAAGGCATGGCCTCCTTCAAAAACTGAACCGCGACCTGTCGCACTCATGGCCAATGTCACGAATTCCGCGGTCGTGACTATAGGGCATGGAAAGGTAGTAGGTAGAGGTACAGTCAGCAACGAAAGTCGCTGAACATGTTGCAATTTTCCATATGATTTTTAATAAGTGTAAAGTTACTGACCTGTGAAGGTTATGCGAAATAATTGCATAGATGACCATTCAATATTCAGGTTACCTTCATAGAAAAAACCTCTGGACAAGTTTTGGAGCTGTGATGTTTTAAAAATTTTGTTATGTTCAGCGACTTTCGTTGCTGACTGTACAAACTCAACATACCCAGAGGTACAAACTCAATCTCCCCCGGTGGCAAACGATTCAAAAGAATATCACATTTTTTCAGTTTTGTTAAGGCTATTATAATATCAAAAAGCGTTGTTGAGTTTTGTTGTCTTCCTAGATATAATTTTATTACCATACCAATGTCATTATATTATAAATAATATTATGTGTATACATAAATTCAATATTATTTAGAGCTTCTTGAAAAAATATTTTTACTTCATAAAATAACTTATGGAACATAATTTGATATTACAAAAGGATTTTTTATAAATAGAAACAGATAATCGACTAAATGCTTTGTCGATTAGGGTTGTGTTAGCAGCAATTACTGGGACATCACTACTCATCCAATCAATGGCGTCACCTTCAATGGCCCAACCCGAAACGACATACAGTTTTGTAGTTTTCAACATATTTACGAAGAGTTACAATTGATTTTTTATAATTAAAATTGTTACTTCCTCACACGGTAAGTAAAATAATGGAAATGTGTCTACATATGTCGTCATTTATATGATAACGCCTTACTTGTGATCAAACTCTACACAAAATGGACGTCAAAGGTATTGTGACGTGATTATGTAAAAAATACTTATCAATAATAGGAATACCTGCACGTCTTGCACCGGTATGTGGATAACGTAGTTAATTTAAACTAGTGTTCATTCTGTTCAGATTGGGTGCGTCAGAAATGATAAGTAAGTGTGGTGTATATTTATTTAGAACAACAGTCATGACGGAAACGAACAGGAAGGCATGCCAATGAGTTGCGGCGCATTGGCAACCATCGGGCTATCGATGCATCTAGAGAAATCTTTGTTTTTTAGGATTTAGGATATCAACATATGATTTTATATACATGACCCCCTTTAGGGTCATTGCCCTCTATCGTTTATGTAGAATGTGGTGTTATTTGATGTTTTAACCAAACTGCTTGTACATATTTTATTATTTGCTCTGCGAGTTATTCACCTATATTTTACACGCCCATACAGGTTAGTCAGTGCTGTCTAGTGTTTACCAATTAGTTTAGACAAACAGTCTAATTGAATATTTTATACGTTTGTTTTTGATTACTATGGCTTGTATTGCATCATGTCAAACTGTTTATTAGGTTTTGATGATATGAGTATAATCATAAAAAAAAACATCTAGGCATTTTTTCTATAATGCTATTGTTCATACAAAGTACATAATAATACTTGCAATAATATTTACATTGAAACATCTTCCTCCTAGCCATTTCCCTACCATGTTGGGGTCAGGCATTTTCGGCTTCTAACTGCACTAATGATTGTCTTAGTTGTTCATATGACCACTGACCACAGACCAGTGGTTTTACATGTTCTTGTAAGGCATGGAGAGATCTCAATGTGTTTATGGTCACCCATCCATAGATCAAATGCAGCAAGCACAGCTAAAGCTTGTAGACTGATAAGCAGCATAGTTAATACTTTTCCACAACGATCTCTAAAATAATTAACAATCAATTATCAATAGTAATCAGTTGGACAATGACTGTTTTATAATGTAAACAATGATTACAAGTTGTTATTATTATGCAGTGGAATCATTGTGATTCTATAACCAGCCTGTGCGAATGTGCATTGTTTAGGATACATATTCATGTGTCCATGTAAAATGTCCTATCAAAAAATTATAGAAAATATTTTAACATACCATCACATCTGTATTGTGTGAAGAGTAAGGCAGAGGTGTATGTTTATGTTTAGGTCACATGTAATATGGGGTGAGCCAATTGCAAGCTGCTACTGAGAACTTTTGAAAATACCAATAACATTGCTCAACCTTAGATCGAACCAAGGATCAGGTCATCAATCATCATCATCAAGGAAATACTTTTCAAATACTAGTAGTGTAGTTTTTAGAATATTATAACTTTCCCCATTTTATTAAGCAGTTAAAGTTTGATTTCCTGGAAATTTGAAGTTTGTGTGTTTGTCACCAAACTGACCAACAACAAAAAATAATGGTAATCAAGTTTTATTAGAGAACATAATTATATCCTAAAATGAGTGTTATCATAATTGTACAAAAAACTTTTTTGAATAGTTGCAAAATACTATTAGGTCATGTTTTATTTAAATCTAAAAATGCAAATAGCTGCCTTGAAGAAATAGTATAATTTACATGTGACATATTGCAAGATACCAAATACCAAACAACAGCATTTCTGTTCTAAAATTATATACATATATCACAAGATCACTATTGCTAGAAGTTTATCTATTGTCTGTTTACTAGAAACAGATCGCACAGGAATCCTAAATAGTTTTTAGTAGTTGGATTTTTATCAGTTAATTAAATTCTTAAAGTAAAAGTATTTTATTCATAATTAAGTATATTAATTATGAATTATTAGGTATCCTCATACCAGGCATAAGGTACCAGTGATGCTGGTTAATTACATTTTACTCAAAATTTCAATTATTTGAGCACTGTAACAATATTTTTTACATAGAGATGCTAGATATATTTTAGATGAAGAAATCTTTTTGCATTTGATAATCCAAAGGAAAGTCAGGGCGGGCGACACCGCGGGGTACAGCTAGCATTTGTAATAAAATGGTAATGAAGCACAAACTGTATATAGAATACTAGCGACCCGCCCCTGCTTCACACGGGTGCAATGTACTAATAAAATACATGTATTATACATATAAACCTTCCTCTTCAATCACTCTATGTATTTAAAAAAACCGCATCAAAATTCGTTGCGGAGTTTTAAAGATATAAGCATACCTAGGGATATAGGGACAGAGAAAGCGATAGTGAGATAGGGATAGTGATTGTTGAAAAGAAATTAAATATTATATATCTATTAATACCTCAAAGCAAGCAAATATGTAATTATTATAAATTATCATGCTAGGGTTAAGCAGTAAAGGTTTATGTAGATGGACCTAACAGTGCTTCAGGGGCAGGAGTAAAATAACAACCTGCTGTCAAAAACACCCCTCAACCACACAATATGTGTATTAAATGAAGTGCGTGAGAGGATTGACATATGTTTGTGCAATCTGAATGAATTCGCAAGTTTTGTTGAATTTTATTAGTTATATTTAATTTTTATTTTGAGTAAATTCACTGGGATAATATTTGATGAAATAAGATAGAAAATAAGTTGTTTGCTTCACTATTGCATTGGGTCATACTTGTAATAATAGTTGTAAGCCATGGCTATACATAAATAAATAACAACTGTAATGTATCACCATTACCGTTTATTAGGTTTATCATATAGTTGATCATATGCTTAAACACCGTGTTTCCAAAACTTAAGCATGTAAATATTTTTTTATGTAGAGCATGGGTACACTGTGTGTAATAATAAACACTCATTGGTCATATTATGTACCTAATTAATATTTTCCTCAAGTTCAGCATTACTGTGCACACTTCATTACAGTTATCAATATAAATAAGTTGCTGTTCCTATTATTATTATAGTCATTCTAAAACTCAAAAATATATATGTGTTTGAATGGGTCCCTTGATGGTTTAGATTAACAATTGGATCCGGTAGGTGGCATTGCAATCCGTTTGTAGGACAACATCTGCCGGGCCAGTTTTTTTTTTATATTTTTTATTGTATTATACTGCTGGCTTTTTATGTATATGTGCTGTGCTATAACTAAACCCACCCACATTTGTATGCGATTTGATATTGAAACAAGTTTCCAGTCTGAAATTAGTATACATATATGTAATTAATTAATTTTATATTTCATTATATTTGTATGTATATGTATAACTTTTGCGAGAAAATGTAGCTTGGCGAAATATCATTGTTATAATATTATGGTCAACTAAATTAATTTATTATTAATTTACTAAGTTTAACACGAAATTTGTTTTGTTTCAGATTTTTTTCCTGAGGGTTGATATGGTCAGAGAATCGCTTTGGCGTGAAAAGTACTGCGTGTAAACGTTTTTCATAATAGATATCTTTTGTGAAGTTACAAATCATTCGCCAAGATGCAAACAATTAAATGTGTGGTGGTAGGCGACGGGGCCGTCGGTAAAACATGCCTACTCATAAGCTACACAACGAACAAGTTTCCATCTGAGTATGTGCCCACTGTGTTTGATAACTACGCTGTCACTGTCATGATAGGAGGAGAACCATACACCTTGGGTCTCTTTGATACTGCAGGTAAATATTAATGCCTTGGAAACATTCATCAGTTGCTCA
The DNA here is from genome assembly GCA_964056405.1 of Acronicta alni. Classification (NCBI taxonomy): domain Eukaryota; kingdom Metazoa; phylum Arthropoda; class Insecta; order Lepidoptera; family Noctuidae; genus Acronicta; species Acronicta alni. Next base: position 7,380,853 of record OZ043913.1, read on the forward strand.
AACTTGCCAAATATGTATTATATATGCTTATATCTTCAAATATTTATATAACTATTTAAATTTCAATAATCAATATTTATCTTGGTCCCAGGTCAGGAGGATTACGACAGGTTGCGACCACTCAGTTATCCACAGACGGATGTTTTCCTTGTTTGCTTCAGTGTAGTAAGCCCCAGTTCATTTGAAAATGTTAAGGAAAAAGTAAGTTATTACTGTGTAAATTTCTAAGCGCTTATCAGTGTTTATGTAACAATACATAATAATAGCCCTATATTGATGTAGAAAATTTCAAATTTGGTATGTGATGTCATTTCCAGTGGGTGCCAGAAATTACTCATCATCAACAGAAGACGCCCTTCCTCTTGGTGGGCACTCAGATAGACTTGCGAGATGACCCTGCCACAATGGAGAAGCTGGCAAAGATAAAGCAGAAGCCTGTGTCTTTGGAGCAGGGCGAAAAACTGGCAAAGGAACTCAAGGCTGTCAAATATGTGGAGTGCTCAGCTCTCACACAGGTATGATCTCATTTTATTATAAGATAATTGTTATTGATTTCAATTAGTAACTAATCGTTATAGTCCAGCTGTTATGTGAGAAATCATAATCATAACACTGACTACATTGCCTGCACTATTTTGTAATCACATTACTAATGTGACCCACTTGGACACAGCTATATTGCATTGAATTTATTTCGCATTTAAGGTAAGTCTTAGGCTTACTATTTGATGTGGATATAAAATGTTTGTTGAAAATGATGTATGTTTACATTTCGTTGTTATGTGGTCCCATGTAATAGGGGGCGAGCCTATTGCAATTAACTGGGCACAAATCCAGACTCCGAGCTGCTACTGAGAATTTCATAGAAAAACCCACATCACCCCATAACACTGCTCGACCTGGGGATCGAACCCTCTAGCGTAGCAGTCGCGCTTGGGACCACTAGACTAATGAGGCAGTCGGATTCGGCAGAAGGAATAATACATATTTATCAAATAAAATGTCCCTGCAATACTATGTACAATTATGTTCTTGTTAAATTAAACTGTTTAGGAGTACAGGATAAACATACTGCATTTGGTTTGTAGTCAATATTTAGGCAGTTGACTTTCCATGGAAAAAAGCAATGCTCACATTTCAATATTTTTAAGTTTCATTTGTTTAGAACAATACAGGTTATTTAATATTTTCTAGATCAATACCGCCTAAAAAGAGTCACTCACATACACAAAAAAATTAATCAAAGTTGAAATAAAACTACTTTTTACGGATTTTATCGCGTATATTGATATTATTAATCCCGACGTTTCGGACCCTTTACAGCGTCCATGGTCACGGGTAGACTGAGGTGGTGGGCGTCTTGATGATATAATTACTGACAGCTACCCTACATTTTTTATTGTTACATGATCAATGACATTTATTACTAATTATTAATTAAAACTAGATGGAGCCGGCATTTCCTAGCTGACGACCTCTGAGAAGAAACGCCGAAACAAACTCAGAGAATCATGGTCTCTTTTAAAGTAAAAATATTCAATGATCATGTTTTAGTTGTTAATTATTGGCAATCCGATTCACGCAGAACGAGCTCACAGTATCCTTTGGTCTTGCAGTTGTAGGCCTGGATTTTGGTTTAATAGAATCTATAACAGGATTCCAAGCAGGTGGTAAGACCCAGCCATCTTCTCTATTGAAATTTGGATGTTTTTTAATTTCAATAGCCTCACGAATCATCCTGGGTAGGTATCGACTTTCCTTCGCAAGTATTTGTGGTTTATCAAATCTGATATAATGCTGGGCCTTGTCAAGAGTATGTTCACAAACTGCTGACTTCTTGGAACGGCGGTGTTTGACATCGGCGATGTGTTCTTTTACGCGACCATGGACGCTGTAAAGGGTCCGAAACGTCGGGATTAATAATATCAATATACGCGATAAAATCCGTAAAAAGTAGTTTTATTTCAATGTATAATATTCGCGTAAATGTTAGAAATCAATATGTTAATCAAAGTTGGTCAAGCCGTTTTTGAGTTTTGGCGTGACTAACGATCGATATGTATTTAGAGATAAGAAAATGTTTAGTAACTATTCCTATTTTACTCCATCCAACCATTTATTTTACTTTGACAGCTTGAGAACTAATCAATTAATAATATCACTAGTTTACAAATGTCTACATTTTTTTATACCCCGTAAGAAATGTATATAAATATGTTAACCTATCTTCCTTATAAGTGTCAGCAGAAATATTCTATCGATTTATTCTTCGTTCGGCCCACTGATATTCGTCCCACATAAAAAAATCCTGGTTCGTCCCAAACAATATGCTTCCTTTGTCCCAAATCATAATTTTAATAATTTTATTCCCGTTTCGTCCCATTTCATATTCCTTCTACGGACCATATTTTTTTGTATAGTCAAAACTTACTTTTTTGTACAATCCGCAAAAAAGGATTACGTATTATTAAATATTTAACATCAATCAACTATTTATATAACAACAGCTCCTCTCTGTCTTCTCCACGAGAGAATTTTTTTTTCCAAATGTCACATGCAAAGGTTTTTACTTCCATTTCTCTCAAGCTCTTTGGAAAAGAGCAAAGGCATTTCTTAAATATTGTTTATTATAGATCTAACTATTACGTATATTTATACCTATTTGTGCCTAATAAGAAGATGATGATTATACTATTCTGTGATTTTGATTGTGGTACTGTATATTAAAGATTACTAAATGTTTAAAATTGTTTTATCAAAGAATTACTGTTTCAACATTTTCAAATAAGTATACAGTATTTTTTTTGCTGACTATACTTTTGAAGTACTTGTAATTTGGGACGAAACACAACTTCAATAGTGATATGGGACAAACGAAGAATTTTTTGGAATGTGGGACAAAACTTCGGGACGAACGAAGAATAAATCATTCTATCACATCACAATTTCTTTCTGCAGTCAATTTGTTTCCAATTACCCTATGTTGTGACGTTAGTTTGACATGTTGAGTAGTTCGCCTCAAACGATAAATATCTTGTTTCGGATTGAATTAAAATATTGAGTGGAAAGTGTAAATAAAGTTCTGATCGTTTTTGCTTTGTTTATGGACAGTTTATATTTTCAAAAAAGAGAAGACCCATTGTAGATTCATTTCAAGCTTCATTCAAAACTGCATATCTTAATTATTTTGGATTTTCTGTTGCAAACCAAGATACAAAGTGCCTCATATGCGAAAGCTGTAGAATAGCTTTACTCTAGTGGTCAAAAAAAAAATTAACACCTTCCATTTGGTTCACCAATGCTATGGAGAGAACATAGCAATGGTGCACGTCTGTCACTGTAGGCAGTAAAAAAAAAAACAGATCATGAAAGTGATTGTTACTTTGTTAATAAATATTTCTTAAACCAGATGTGATAGAATTTTTTTATTATTTGTTCTGGATAACTCTTACCTAAATTAACAATTTCAGCTGGAGTATGAAAATCGTGTAAACTAGTGTATCCTAATGCGATACCAATTCGATATCTCATAACATCGTTTATTTATGAAGAAGTTTTAATGGATTTAACACATTGATACTTTATTTTTGCTTGATTTTCTAACTAACAACATGCATCACCAACGTCGCGGCGATGTCAGGTTATTGTCACTGTCACTCTGTTTCCTTTCACTGAATGTTCATTCACAGTTTTTATACGTCGAGTTGTTTGTATTGATTTTCTTGTAAATTCTTATGTTTAAGGCTTTTTTAGTTGATGTAACTATAGTAACTAAATGATTACTTTCGATTCATTAATTAGTAGTATAACAATCGATTCGACCACTAGGTGTGATAGAACATACTAATTATCACGCAAATTAATTACCATTATTTTTTATTAAACTGAGACATGATTTTTATTGGGTAATAAATAAAATAGATTTAATATGATTAGGCAATGTATACATATATTTCTTTGGCCAGAAGAACGGATGGCCGCTGGGGAAATAAAGTCCTGGAGTGGCGACCACGCATAGGAAAGCGCAGCGTAGGACGGCCCCCAACTAGGTGGACGGACGACCTTGTGAGGGTCGCAGGGAGTCGGTGGATGCGGTCTGCGCAAGATCGATTTTTGTGGCGATCATTAGGGGAGGCCTATGTTCAGCAGTGGACGTCTGTGGCTGATAGATAGATATTTCTTTAAACCCGCATTTACAGCTTATTAGCTAAGATCAGCTTTTACGGATCTTGGAACAGTTACATACTCAAGCAGCTGTCAAAAATAAACTAAATAATATGGTTGGATAGAGTGTAAGTACATGTCATCTTGATCAGAAAGAGTTGAATTTCCTTAGCTTTTGAGAACGCACTGCTCTTGAGTGGTTCGTCTGTTTGACACAGTGATGCCATCGCTGATCGCCGATGCTTATCGGCAGCGCGACTGTATCTGAAAATCTGTATACAGATCCATACATCGCCGAAGGTCACGGTTTTCGATATCTCGAAATACTGTCTTCACAGCAATAGCATTTCCGCTGACAGCCTGACAAAAACTTTTTTGTTTGGTTTTCAGAAAGGATTGAAGAATGTGTTCGACGAGGCCATACTAGCAGCGCTGGAGCCCCCAGAACCCGCCAGGAAAAAGAAATGTGTACTGTTGTAATCTGTCCCGGGCTCCGAGCGACTCCGCCCCACCAGCGCGCTGCGAGCGTGGCCGACCGCATCCGCACCGCGTGCGCCGCATGCAACTGCGTCCTCATAACGCGTACATTTTAGTATTTTACCATATATTATTATTAACAAAATCGTTTTTGAACAAGGAATTAATTAATTTTATTTATGATGATGTTATGATAATACTTTGAGTTTTTGTAGGATTCATTCAGATATTTCATTGGGAAATCTGAAACGTACGTGTATCGTTTAATGGAACTGTAACAACGGTGGTTAAAAAGTATACAACAAAAGGATAAGTGTTGAATACATTAAATAACGTCATTATGTCACGATTACTTATATTTTTTTTTTTTTACCAAATTATGTTTTTGGTATCAGTGTTTACCATAATGTGTTTCATAACCGGAACCAGTCATTCAAATAAAAAAAAATGGAAGCAAAATTGTGTTGCTAATGCTGTTTATCATTAAACGTAAAGCAAAGCTAATAGCACCACCGCCAAATATATTGATCTATAATTTTTATGGCTAATATGAAAACATAGTAGTTAAGGTTCTATAGATACTTTATGTCCCTAATTTAATGGGAATTACTCTTTTGTCGCTTAACAAATAGGATAATAATTAAAAAAATCTTAAGCGTGTGATTTCACAAGCAACAGATTGTATTTTTTTTTATAATTGACATTGACTAATATGAGGAAATTTATAATAATATTTATTTACAATAACATTTACGTGTTTATATCATTAAAATAATGATGGTGATCGGATAACGAAATTGTCTTTGCTGTGTAAGCTGGGATCGATAAAGCAACTTCATGCACAATATTTGCTAAGCACAGTCCGAACAATGTATTTTTATAAGTATTACTTGGTAACATACTGACTTATGAAAATCGGTATATTATAAGTTATTACAACGTCTGTCTCTTATGACGGCCGTCCACATGTATTTTATATTATTTTGATGTGTTCTACATACTTAAGCAATTAAGTTTGGTATAAAACATGTAAGATTTACTAAACATCTACTATAATTACTATTAGCATAATAATCTAAAATGTCAGCAAATTATAATCGCTAGAAACTCGTGATTCCAATGATAAAATAAATCGTAAAGTTTGTGATGTTAAACAGAGTATAATTATACATATTATTATACAATACTAATGTCATGCAATATGAGCTTGGACTGATAATTACATGAATTCGTCATTCCATGAAACATTTTTGCATTTATTGATCACAGAAAGTTTAGGGTATATTGAACGTAAAAGTCAATGATGGAACAATAATCTTGCGCTTATAGAGACGAAATATACTCTGTTCACGCAGCTGCTGTATTAAATGCGTCGACTAGTGCCTCCTTAGCCTGCGCATATTGCGTAGCAATATTGTATTACCAGTAAACAAGTACCGAAACCCAGGGGCGGACGTGAAACTTAATGTGATGACTACTATTTGTTCATCGATCAAACATCGTAGCTGACGCTCGCGCTAGACGTTGTTGAAAGGGTGCAATTAATGATTATATTATAAAGTAATTATACATTCATTACATACCGACTTTGGGGGTTAATTATATCAACTATAGCATATATACATGTACTCGAAATTATAACTACATTTTATGTATATAAAAGCTACTATATACTTTTTTACTCTTTGGAAAAGGTAACGTTTTCTGAATTAATATTTATTTAGCGTTCTTTGTAACTTACAATATAATTATTTTGTATGATTATTACTATCAGTGCAGTTATATGTTCTTTGTGTCAAGAAGTAGTTCTAGGTGTATATGGAATAAATATATAATGAGATTAAAATTATAAAGTTTTATTTTATTAACTTGGGAATATTTTGCTTATCTGAAAATCATTGTAGAATGAAACTTGAGAGACTGTTAGTATAGGAAAACATAGACTATATTGGTATATCCATTTAGCCCAGAATGTAAAAAAATAAATAAAAATCTACAATAATAAGTCAGAAGAGTAAAAATATTGTTGCAAATTGTAACTTGATGCGATTTTCATAAAATATTGTTAGATGTAAATGCCCGTAATGTACATATCTAATTTTAATAAGTAACAACGTAATAAATAATTATAGGATTTATGCCTTTGAAGTATATACATCGAGGACAATAAAAACAATATATCATCACGCCTGTATTCTCCGAAGGGAGAAGGTGTACTAATGTTCACCCATCACACACACAGTAATGTATGTTTAGGTCCCATGTAATTGGCGGCGAGCCTATTGCCATCAACTCGGCACAGATCCAAACTCCGAGCGGCTGCTGAGAATTTGATGATTATAATAAAATTATTAAAATTCTATTTAAACGACCCTGCGTTGTTTACATTCTTGGCAAAATGAAAACCCATTTTGTGAAGATAGTTAGACAGTTTAGATAGTTGTTTGCTAAAAGCGTTCATTCATTAGGTTAATTACATTACAACAACTCTAGTAAAAATTTACGGCAATTTGCAGACAAGCCGGGTACGTAAAAATTAAACGCTTCATACCTCGTGCATACACACATGTTCGCATATGAAGTAAACATCTGTGTTATCTTATCATTTTGATAGGAACCTCGAACAAAGAAACATTTATTCTAAATAATCTTTGAATTAAGTAGGTACTTGTTCTGAGATGGAAGAAACACACGAGACCTTGTGATGTTTAAAAGAAAAATAATTATTATTTAAAGCCTTATAGTTCCCATGAAACTTAATTTGTTTATGAAAAAAATACAGGATGCAACGTTTAACTCGTATGTGCGGGAATTATAAACGTCAGTTACATATATTCTAACTAAATAAATAAACGTTTAGTGGTGAAAAAGAAAATTGTGTTGGCAAATTTAAAAGAGAATTATTTATAATGCTATAGCCAGAGCTCTGTTGCGTTCACATAGAGATGCCAACAGTCCAGAACTCCAATAGTTGCAAACACCGCAATACAGACTATTATTTACACAAAAAATGTCGTCCTAGATCTATTTATTGATATAAAGAAAGCTTTCGACAACTTAAGTCACCCGTTATTACAACCACATGTACAGTCAGTATCAAAAGTTGATGACCACATTTAGATTTTCAAAATCGCTGTACACCGTATTATACCTAAATCGCTCAATATGACAAGCGCCAGAAATGAATGATTATTATAAAAGGGCTTAAGTAGGTGACCATCACTTTTGAAAAGTCGCTAAACAATGATAAAGTCAAAAAAGCATAACATTCTTCGTCTCTAAAGTCTCTGAACAAATTTTTGACAAAAATAGCATGACCTGAACAAAATTAAATGCTTTTTGGTTTAAATATGTGTATTTTTTTCGGTAGACATATGTGTTTGGTATATAAATTAAGTAGACACTTGCACATGTAAATCAGCAAAACTAAATTATTTTGGAAAGTTATATTCGAAATTTACATCCATTACATTTTTTTTACATGATTTAGTTTGGATAGGATAAGATTGAATTTATAAGTCTGAAGATAGTAACGAGCACTTTTTTAGTTAGCAGTTCAGCTATTTTTGATAGTATAAGTTTACACGCTACGTAGGTATCCGAAACAAAGTAATGTTCAGTAACTTTTGTTATTTATGATGTTAAGTTATTTTTGGTCGTTGCCGTGATTACACTAGATAACCAAAACAAGCATTTTATACTATTGTTCAGTGACTTTTGTTAAACTGAATGTTATGAAGTTTTCGGATATTATAACGATCAGCAATTTTTTACAAAACGGTGTTCAGTGACCTTTGGCGAATAGTGTTCAGTTAATTTTGAACTTTAAAGATGTTCATTCAATACTGGCGCCCTATCTTGTGAGCGATTTATGGGTGTTAAAGTGTACAGTGATTTTGAAAATCTGAATGTGGTCATCGACTTTTGATGCTGACTGTACTATTGTACTGACTTCGTTTAATTTAAGATTGCTGTTTCTTGGGTAGCACTAATGACTCTTTTCTGGTACCTGTACCTTAAAATATAAGTAAAAATTGGGGAATATGAAAGTACTCACGCGGGTCTTGAGTGATCATTCTATTTTGCGTTAAAATCAAAACTAGTTATTCCACTTTGCCCCAAGCTGCCCCTCTGGTTCTTAGCAATAGAAACTGCCCCACTAATCCGATTTGATGGGGTAGATTCCACTAGTCTGAATACTTGTTGGATTCTGCTCCACAAGGGAATACCTTAGAATTTATATACAAATACTCCTATTTGATATTGGTTTGTAAAAGAAAGAAATGTATATCCTAAGTAAAGTGTAACTAGAACTGGTAACGTTGTATTTAGTACATAGGTAGTGTTTTTAAATAAAAGTAAAAAATATATTAATGGAATTTTTTATTAACCCGTCGGGTAACAAATTAAAGACAATAGATTGTGTCACGATCTGACAAGTCTTTAGACTAGTGCAATCAGCCCCACCAATCGAAACAGTGGGGAAAATTCACTATAACATGTTGGACAAAGTGGATTGATTAACAAAAAGTAATTTAGTCAAAAATTGTCATAACTCATAGCCCAAATTTATAAAAAAAATCGGAATACCGAATTAACTATATAGCCCGAAATGAGGATCACCTAAGTCAGATAAAGGTAAGTAAGATAAAGATATATTAAGGCAGCACAGATACTAGCTTTACCTACCTCTGCATATACCTACACATAATCAATTTGAGAGGAGACCGGGGCCCAGCAGTGGGACTGTTGATGCTGCTATCATAGCCGATGCGAGACCGATTTACGGACAAATAGACTTTACATAAACATTTTCTTTGTGTTGTTTTTTTATTTATTATATTTGGCATTAAAGAGCAGGCCACACTGTCAGCGGCCGGGCGAGCGAGTTAGGCGGGCGGGCGAAGCGAGAAAAGGAAACTATACGAACTACGCGGAATATTGGCGAGCTAAACTATGGGGTTCACACGGAGCGGGGGTGCGGATGGGAGAGCGAGAGGCTAGCGTTCTGTCCATTGTCACTCGCGCGCAGTTGCATAGAGCACGTGGGCTGGCGGGCGAGCTAAGCTAGCGAAGCGGGGGGACTAGCGAAGCGGGCGCGCCCAGCGAGGTGAATGAGTAGCTTCGCTGGAATCCTTGGATATTTCGTTAGCTTCGCTCGCATCGCTGACGTTGGTTATTCGGTAGCTCGCGGTGTGAACCGAAAGTATGTAAAAGAGGTGAAACGGGATTCGCCCGCCTAGCTCGCTCGCCCGCCCGCTGGCAGTGTGGCCTGCGCTTAACGCATACTAATCAAAGATATATTTTTTTGCAAAAGAGAGATTAGGATAGTGTAGTAGGATTCGAACCTACGCCCTTCTGGTTAAATACACATCAGGTGGTCTCGGTGGCTTAATTGGGAAGCGTTCAGAGTATGTACCTATGTATATTAGGACACCTCGTATCATGTGTAGGGTTACACATGATTTGAGGTATCGGGGTTACTGTATGGATTTTTGAATCTGAGGTCACAGACATTGGTTATCCCTTGTTTGTCGACAGCTATGAGCATATAATGTTGAGTTAGTAGGTATTGGTTGATGTTAGTTTACGCATATTAGTTTTTTCTGAATTAAGCAATTCATTGGTTCAACAACATTGAAACCATTTTGCGCATACTTTGTAAACTTCTTGTTCTGAATCAGCCGAAAAAAGTAGATCAGTGTCGTCAGCGTATGAAATGATCATGCCAAGATCTAGCTTTAATGTACAAAGGTCAGTTATGTAAATTAAAAACAGAGTAGGGCCAATAATACTTCCTTGCGGGAGACCAAAGGAAGTATTTTTCTGATCAGCGCTGAGAACACTGGCTATCCTTACGCATTCGGATCGTTCTTCTAGATAGCTTGTGAAGAGTTTTAGCTGGGTACCTCTTATGCCTATAGTCTCCAGATTGCGCAATAGAATAGGGACCCAAATTGTGTCAAAAGCTTTGGCGAGGTCCAGGAATATTCCCAATGTATCCTCACCTTTATCGAATTCTTGACCTACCTAGATGATCAGTCAGAAGCATCGGCTGTAGTTACTTTAGACCTAAATTTAAATTGCGCCTCAGACAAAATCGATTTTCCCTCCAGATATTTGATCAACCTTTTATTTATATTTTTTTCTAAGATTTCGGACATCGAAAGCAGTAAGGAAATAGGTATATAGTTTGTTACTTGATTTTTATTGCCAGACTTATGTACAGAGACGATAACAGCTTTTTTGAGACACTTGGGAAAGTGTCCTGCTGTTAACAATTTTTGGAAAATATAGGTAAGTCATTGGTATAACCAAAATGTGTCTAAATTGTTTGATAATTTTAGTCGATATATTATCCCAACCAACTGCACAGTCGTCTTTTAAACTCATAAATATCCTTTCTACCTCGGTTTCGTCAGTATCCAGCAACGCAAAGGATGTTTCGGAAGTGTTACACATAAAAGGAATAGGTACTAGTCAGGTTTTGTGATTGAGTGACTTTTTCTGCCAGACTCTTATCAATATTGACGAAAAAAATATTTATAACGTTAGCAGATGTTAACTGTGATGAGTGTGCATTTAATAAACCTGATGAAAAATAAAAATATTATATAATATATCTGATGCACGCAGATAAGAACAATAAAAAAAACTCATGCATCAGTTTTTGTTTTATACATTTTAAAAGTTGTATACCGCAGCTACCTTCAAAAACATAAAATTTCAAATTACTAGAAAATGGTTGACATTTGCACAGGGGTCATAGGGGGTAATTTGGTTGCAAATGATCTCTCCTACACCCCCATAAGGGATTGCCGACATATTACCAGTAACCCTGTATAATAGTAGTCAATGGGTACGCAGAAAAAAAAGAGAATAAAATCCATAGAACAATATCGTTTTATTTACCAACGGTCATTACCACTTGCCAGTATTTCCGCCGTTAGGTCTCATCTGCACATAGATTTTGAAGTAAAAGCTGATGTTTCGTTGTTCTAGGATTGATATTATTTTGACAACTTTGACGTAATGATTTTTTAGTGCTTTTACTATTCTATCTCCCTTTTTATATTTATTAATCAGTCGTTCTGTTTATTTTAAAATTAGCACAAAGCTCTGTAGTAGTGTGCTATGAAAATTTCAAGTTAATATGGGCGACGGTTTAAAGTTAGCTAAAGGTTGGTCGTTAGATTATTTACTTGATGTGACGAAGAAAATTTTGAATAATTAAATAAAAAGTTTAAACTTACTATTGCTTATTGAGTAGTATCTACCTACCTTCTTCTTATTGGTTAATTTAAATCAACGTTTTGGGTAGTACCCAATTTAGATGAAGTGGTTAAATGTTAAAATGGCGGAGTATTTATAAACGCAGTACCAATCAAAGACCTCTTGTGACGGAGCATGCTGTTAAAAATAAGTGATGTGAAAGAGAGCAAGGATTTTGGGAACAACTTGAGCGAGTGTATGTAAATCTGTTAACATAATTACAGATAAGCGTCATAGGAGCTCCAGCAGTCTGGCTGGGGCTGTGTTAGAGGGAACACGATCCGAACGCAAACTGGACATGAATGGTGAGATCCGTTTTTAGAATACTATTATAGGCACTCCTTGGGTGTATTATTTTCATTACGTTCTTAGTTTTTTTCCGAACGAAACATTCCATTGCTTGTCAAGAAGGTTTACTTTTTTAAACAATAACTGCCATAAATACCCTGCATATAAGCACAAACGCCATCATAAAGTATATCGCCATGGGAAGGCAACTGCACCTTGTCCTAGACTGTAACTTTACATTCATAAGAAAACATTTTCTTTTTACTAGCTTCCATACCAGAAATGGATGACCAGTTTGCCACAGCCGAAGCACGATGCGACGACCTTCAGGAGAAAATTGATTTAATTAAATCTTTAAAAAGAAAAAGAAAACTTAAAAAACGGAGGTATTTACACTGTATTGGTACACAAAACAAAGTTAATTAGTATACATGTAAACATGTGTGCAACTGGTGTATTCATTGTGTGCGTATATACGTACAGTGCGTAATATGCACACGCTTAAGCGAGCAGTGATAAAACGACTTGCACACAACTACATCAAAACCAGAAATTAATCTCATACACAAAAGGAATATTATGCAGTATTTTAGCAAATGAAATCATAGCTTCCTTGGCGTTGCGGTGAGGTGACTGGAATCGTAAAAACATGCGTGTCGTGTTCAAGTTCGAATCACGGTAGAGAGTAGAATTATTTTTGTGTTGATGTCATATATTATCTTTTGATTTTATCTTTTGAAAAAGTAAATTGTGTAGTCAATCAAACCAAAAAAGCGGAAACTTTTTTTGATTGATTGACTTGTTTTTATTGATGTTCCATTGAATTGTTTGTTATTTAATAAAACTAAAAAAATATATTAAAACATTTAATCGACTAAATAATGGATCGATTAATAGACACAATAGAAAAACAATTTTATCGAGCCTAGAAAGAATTATCGTTTCTTTATAGGAACGGTTACTTTTTGATCAGTTAATAAGACAAAATTGTTGTTGTTTGATGTGTAAGGATGAACATAATATTTCGTTCTGAATGAATAAATATAATCATAGGTAGTAAACAAAGACGTGAAGTAAATAAAAACTTTTTAGGCTTTTACAACATTTATGTTTGTTGGATAAGGATGGACGTATTTTGTCAAAGTACCTAATGAATAAGTATGTATCAATTTAATCATAGTAAAATAAAATGTGAAGTGAATCAACATGTTAGAGGAAGAAATTATGACAATTTCTAACCTCGGTAACAATAATGTTATTGTTACCGAGGTTGTAGTAGCCATTTTGTAATGTAAGTGATGTCACTTACATTACAAAATGGCTACTATTAAATAAAGACTCATTATTTACGATAGCAGATGTCGTTTATAAAAGTGTGATCTCTTTTTAAATATGATTGTTACGTATAATATAATACATCTTGGCAGTTAATAATGTATCGGCAAACCATCGTTATCAATTACTTCATGTCACCTATGCATGCTGGCTACCATCGTAGCGCATATATATTACTGCCCTGTAGCGACTCCCAGGTGGACGTAACAAGGTTATCTAAATTAGATTTTGATCTTAGAGTCGTCAATTTTACGTCCATCCATATCCGACAAAATATTTCGCATCAGAAAAAATAAGTGTTGTTCTCTCAATAAAAATTTAAATATCACTTGGCAAACTACACACGGACAACAAAATCTTCTGCGCTGGTTTGCTGCATCATAAAGCAAGCAAGTGGTTTCGCACGGTTTGTAAGCACAGATTATGAGTTGTTATGGTTATTCGGGTAGGCAGGAATGGGTCCACTCTCTGCCTGGATATGATGTCCAAGTGTCGATTAGCAAAAAATGCCGACGGTTTTGGCCCACGTCGGCGATGGTCTACGTCACCGGAATCCGCAAATCGTCGAACCCATAAATACAGGATTCTTCTCTGTAATAAAAAAAGAATGCTCAGAAACCAGTATATACATTCTGGTAAAAAAATGAGAATCATAATTTAAAATAACATACCTATTATTAGAATTATAATACTCAAAACATTGATACTAATGATATAATATTATTGCATTATTTGTATCATCATTACTAAACATAATTATTATTAGTTACGTAATTCTTATAATTAAATGTTGACTCAAAGAATGTGCCGAAAATGTTATATAATTTCAATACATTGAGTTATATCAGTATTACTTTTATATGATACTTTCCTTAGATAAATTAATTATTCATACAAGTGTTTCAATATAATCAATTAACATTAAGAATGTTATTTAACATTGACAGGCAAGAAGAGTTCCTATAGGTTGATAATAAAAATGTCCATAATTATCTGTTACTCACCGATATAATTAATCGCCTCGCTATATCACTGATAGAAACGTTTTGCTTGAGTAAAACAATAATTTCGGCCTTCTTAAACATCGGTAAATGTTGCATGGTAAAACAATAAAAATTAATTTAACACCACGCACAAAATAAAACAGAACTTGTAAGAAGCAATCGATGTTTATATATAGGTCGTAAATCGTAATGGTTAATGCAAATAGACTGACAACTAACAACGTTCCATTTTATAAAATAAAATTATTGATAAAAATGTGGGTAGCTTTGTCTACTAAGGACACAAAATAAATTGCTTAGAGTTAGTTCCGATGGCATAATATCTCAAGCGTTGCAAACTTCGAAAGTCATTTTATAAACAGGTTTTAATAGTTGTAAAAGATTGAAATAATACAAAAAGGAATTATTTTATTTCACATGTGAGGTTTGATCCTACGGTATCTTGTATACAAGTCGGAGGCGTTGACAACGGTGCTAAATTGCTAATGCTGCTATAGTGACAAGGTGCGAAATAGTGTAACCAATTGAACCACATGAATTAATATTAAGGACTATTATAGTATTAACCATACTATGTGTATTGTTGTTGGTGTGTGTGTAGTAGAACTCGCTCGCTTGGACGTTAGTATGCGTACTGATTTGCATCGTCTTATTAGTTTACGCACACAATAACAATGGCAGTTATCTATGTGTTGATGTAAACTAATTAGCTTGTTGGACTGTACCTACTTACTTTCAGACAGTATTTTTGTCCAACATCTCAGCTGAGCAAAAATTTTTAATTGCACATGATAGTCGTTCCAATCCCAGGTGTTTGTGCATGAAATATTGAGAAAAGGAATATTTTAGTGGGAGGCAAATATAAAACTTTTTTTTTTTAAATCCTAACATGAGTCAATCTGTCCGGTGATTACAATTGACATTTTATAATTTTCATTTGCTTATTTTTTTTTTAAATAAGTCAATTTAAATCATTGCATTTAGTATCAAGTATGTCGTTACTGTCAGACAGTCCAAGAGATGGGAGGATGACTTCCAGAAAATAGCGGGTCCAACATGGACTCGAACAGCAAAGAATAGGACAGAATGGAGATCTTTAGAGGAGGCCTTTGTCGGAAGACAAGTTGAAGATTAAAAAGAAAAGAAAATCGTTTACCGACCATTAAAAAATAGATGCAAAAAGTTTATTTTTAATTATTAATAAATTTAAATATATTAACTTAAGGTCAATAGTATTTCAGTTATTTAAGTAATAATGTTAACTAATTTCAACAATAAAGGCTTATTTATTTATTTATGTGGTTACCGTTTGCTCTATGCCACTGTTGCCTGTTCAGTGCAGGTCTCACCTACTGATTCCTAGTTCGAAATCACTGATGGGCACTAATGCCTTCAGTGCCTTCTAAATCCATCCATTGGGCCGGTGGTATGCCTAGCAGGCATTATAATTATGAACTCAAGATAAATGAATCCATTAGTAACTCTAAAACCCTTAATTTTGGCATTCCACAAGGTTCAATTTTGGGACCACTTTTGTTCCTTGTTTATATAAATAGTATTAATTGTATTGGACTAAAGGGAGATATAACGCTTTATGCCGACGATACTGCTTTATTTTATTTCGGGCACTCAGTAGACGCTGTTGTGGACGATGCTCAGAATGACCTGAGTCTACTAAATATGTGGTTTCAAAGCAACCTTCTTACTATAAATGTATCCAAAATGAATTACATAATTTTTGCAGCAAAAAACAAGAAAATATCACAGCATTGGTGCATACCAATAACAATAAATAATCTACAAATAAGTAGATCACGAAAAATATCTCGGATTAATTTTGGATAAACACCTGAACTGGAAACCGCATATTGAAAGGGTCAGGTCTAAACTAACTTCTCTCGCGGGAGCTATGCGTGCTATTGTTAAATGTCTACCACGTCAAATACGTTATAACATATATATATAAAGCCACACTTGGACTATCTTGTGGAAGTATGGGGCTCAGCCCAGCCTGTAAAACAAATCTCGAACCACTACAAACGGCACAAAATAAATTAATTAAAACACTATTAAATACGATTATAGCGCACACACGCCTTTAATATATAAAGAAACAAAGATAATTGATATATCACAAACATACATATTTAAAAATATCATATTCACTTCGGTTGGGTTAACTTATTATGTAACTACCCTATACTTTTGATTATTTTACATTGAATTTTATATTGTATTTATACTAAATCTATTCTGTACGCCTGAAAACTATAATCTTGTTTTAAATTTCTCATGTAAGTAAATTGTATTCTTATGGGAAATAATCTTATAGATAGATAGATATCTTTAACCTCAACCTTTGTGTCACATTCAGGTGAACAAAATATAAATCAGTAATACGTGTCATTATGACAACGGTATCGAAAAATCCACATGAGTGTATATTAATAAGTTAAGTTCAGAGCTGCGCCTGCTTACAGAGCAGGCGCCGAATTTAAAGACGAAGGTTTTATTAAGATCATGACATCGATAATATTGATTCTGTGTCCTGAAGAGAAACTAGTTTTATGTTTTCTAATATTATTATTATGGTTATTATTAGTAAGTTAAAATTAAATAAATTTATTTTTAGCATGACCAGAGTTACAGATCCACCCAAGACACCTGAAGACGTGCCTTTTATTACTGTGTGTACGCAGCCAAAGAAAAGTAAGTACTGTTATGTTGTAGGGCATAAAAAGATCTATTATATTATTAATTACATTTCGGTAGGCACATACGAAGAGATTCAAAACCCAATTGAAGCCAGGGTTTCATCATCATTGGTATAGATGTGTAACCTCAGAATATTCTGACTAGGTTTACGAATTATATCGTGTTGCCAGCATATATCTACTTATTATGAATTAACTTAGGTATTTTATATTATACCAACTTGTATAGGCGGTTATCTGCGGCAAAGAAATAATCTTATATCCCAATGTTGTGAATGTTAAAATTGGGAATTGGTATTTACTATTTCATCTCACCCAAAGAATCAAATATAGGTATTATTACTCAGCTCTTAGTTATTGAATTTGGTCGCTGTTGAGCACCATGCGAATTTAATGCTCACAATGCTCACTGCCGCTCTTCGGCACGCGTTTCTGCCCCCTCACCTATTAAGTTAAGCATAGGAAAATTGTGCCAGCCTTGCTGATTACAGAGGTGTCGCAACAAGCGTCGCGACTTCGTCGGCTCGAGGTACCACCGAACCCCACCCGAGGCTACCTCGATCCCGCCACTGTGGAACAGCATCGTATGATAGGCCAGGTCCGGGGCTACAACCAGGCGTTCAAGCACCCACAACAAGAACGTAATACGGTCTGTAAGCGCAGTTTTCGTAGAGAACTTAGCAGCCAATAAACTTTTACTTGGGTAATGCATCCAGAGGAATAATGGGGCCAATGAGACTCGACAACAGACGACGCCGACGAACGTGTCAAGGCTCCTGTCCCCTACAGGAGCCTGATACAACCAATTCGCAACCCCACGGTTGTGGGTTCGATCCCCACACGGAACAAATATTTCGATGACCTATGTGTTTGTATGAGGTCATTGTTCCGGGTTTGGGTGATTGTGTATCTTATTTTTATTGGCATTTGTAAACACATCAATGATAACTACCGTGGGCCAAGCCAACTCGTATTCATTAAACGGTTGACTTGGGTACCTTCGTTAACTTCCACAAAAGTAAGTTAAGCAGGTGGATCTATTACCTAATAGATTCATCCAAAACCTCCCACTCCTGAACAATCTATACCGTAACTTGCTATTGCTCCTTTTCATAACTAGGTACATAACCATTTTTCCCGGTCAAAAAGCTGGATTGATCATATTCTTTTCCTTTGTTTTTGCCAAGGTAACCACTATCTTTCGTATTACAAGAAACTATTCTCAGCTTGTTCTATATAGTTAATGTTGTATTGTATTAAATTTATAGTTTTTACCAACAAGTGCGGAACCCAGGCCGTATTCAAAATTACGGCGGCAACGGTCTCAAGCTGATGGTGATGGTGAGTGTTTGATTGAATATCACAAACCTAATTTTGGAGGCGGAGCTCCAATCATATCTAGAAATAAATACACAGTAAACAAATATTTTTTATAGAAAATACACGTACCTACGTATATTGTTGAAGTCGTACCTAAATATTATAGTAGAAAACATTTTAGTAGAGAGAAATAAAATATTACATCTTTTATCCTATACAATATTGATGTGTAATTGTTGATTTTTTGTTGATAATTGTATGTTATCCTGTTCCCGAAAACGGCTCTAATGATTGTGATGAAATTTACAACATGGGCGTTTACTGGGCAGAAAAAATCCATCTAGCTAGGTCTCATTTCTAGATAATTAGTTTTCTCCATATCTATTTTCACGCACAAAGCAACAAACTTGACTTGTCCACAAAAATGACCCATATAGACGTTGTTGTAATTGATAGATAAATTATACTTACTTAATCAAATGTAACTTTAGTGATTTAGTCCAATAAATTGTATTAAAGTAAAATGTGATAAGTACTCTATCGTATTAAGAATTTCCTGTGAGACACCCACCTGATGCCAGTGTACTCTCAAATGGATTCCCCATTTGTCGATATCTAATGTCACTAGAATTCTATGATGGTTCATTGTAAGTTCAGAAAAGTATCTCCGGACTCATTAGTTTTACAATCATTCAGCCTTCATTTATTTTTCGTCCAACAGGTATGTGCGGCCTAGGTGGTCAAATGTCCTGTGATGGGCCCATGGAAGTGGCTTGTGGGCAAGACGAGATAGGCGCTGAATATTCTAACTATGACGTATATGATCGCCTACCAGAGTAGTAAGTTCTTCTAAGCTTCTCAGCGAACTTATAGGCAATACAAGCTTCACTATACATAAAATCTACGGTCCTTATTCCAAAATGTTTAATTTCATCATAATAACATAATTAAATTATTGAATATACCTACTACGGGCGGATTTAGATATTTTAATTAAATAGTGCTATATTCTTTTACGAATGTAATGTTTTTACAGTTCAGTTATAAATCCTAAGAAACCACTGGATACACGCCAGATGAAACAGCAACCTAGCCGGCGGAGGCATGTGCCTAAAGACAGTATACCTAAAGAAGGTACCTAAGTTACAGCATTTTATTTAACCTATGTATAAATAATAAAGAATTACCACTCACTCACTGATTAATTATGGATTCTCAAAAACTATAAGCCTACAAAATTGAAATTTGGCACCACACTTTTTTCGCCCGCTATGAAAGTTTTGAAAATTCCCTAAAACAAAAATCAACCCAGTGCGGGTAGCACCACGGGGCAAATTTCATAATTTATACATAAAAACGTCGACACACCGAACTTATCTCTAAATTGAGATTGCTAATAATCTGTTTGTTGATATTAAACAAGAGGCGGTAGATCAATGGCGAAACAACGCGCCGGGTGAGATTCCGGTACCACGGCGCCGCCTACCTTCCAACAAGAGTTATCATTCTTCAGGTATTTCCACCATCTTCCTTATAAAACTACTCTTAGACCATCATCATCAATTAATGACCGTAAATCTATTGATACATTCCCACAAGGAGGGACAGAGGGATGAACATGTTACGATATTGGACAGCCAAATAGGTATATCCTAATATCGCACCTAGCCGTAACCTAATGTCAGGTACAAATTTATACAAATAATTTATTGATACAAAAAGTTACATTGTCAAGAGAACAAAATAAAGCCAAATTTGGTCGACCTCAGTGGTCTAGTACTAGACCTAAACCTAGACGCTAGATAGCGGTTCGAGTGCCGAACTGCTGATCATGGGGTCGTGGGTTCGATTCCCACAGGACACAAATATTTGTGTGGATAAAACATGAGTATTTGTGTTTGTCTGGGTGTTTCTTATGTATTATAAGAAGGTATTTACAAAAAAAAGTATATAAGTATTATATCCATTGTCTAGTACCCATAGTACCAACTCTGCTTAGTTTGGGATGGTGTTCTGTAAAATGTCCCAAAAATATTATTATTTTATTATTAGAAATAAAATATATCGTAAATATTCACTAAATTGGTTCTTTGTGAAAATTGTCTACCTTCAGTCACAAATGTATTTGCTGACGCTACAAATAAAGCTCTTTTTTACATTTAAACAAATTTGGCAGCTACCTTTTGGGTGTGTGTAGTTTCTGCCTAAATCTAAAGTAAAAGAGTTACAATTGTGGATATTGCAGTTATGTTAAGCAGAGTAATGCAGTACCTAGATACTCACCACATGTAACACGACGCACCATCGCCTGTCCCTTTTTCTGATTATAATAATCAATGTTACAGCACGTAAGCGATGCTCAACGTAGTACATTCATTAGCTAGGGACGGCTACAATACCTACCTACGTATTAATTCTAGTGCCGTCTCAGTATGCTGACATGAAAATGATAAAGGCATATAAAAAAGGCTTAAAATTGTTAATAGGTATCTATTAGAAGTGTCAGCATTTATATATCTACAGTATTTTTTCTTACCGTTGAATCGACAGCTGCAACCCAGAATACGGACGAGCGGCCGGTCGTGGAGTTGTTCAACAAGAGTCGTACGAGTCCCACAGACCTACGGAGGCAGGGGACCGCGCCCCCGCCGCCTCAAGTGACCCTCGACAGGAAGACTAAAAAAGGTCAGTCTTTTGGTAGAAACTCGTACGATACTGAAGCAACAGAGTCCTGTTATGTTAAATAATACACTGAATGACTGACAGAAGTGATGAATCACGGAATACACTGTGTATCTTTACTTTGTATCATTACGTCGGTATCATCAACCTATCCTTTTCCTTAGATTGCTAAGTTATAGGTCGAATCAGAGCCGTTGACTGTTCGAAATAACCCGTTAATTGATTAACTGGTGAAGGATAATGTCGTGAGGAAACTTGTATGCTTGAGAGATTTTCTCGACAGTGTTTCAAATAGGTATGCCAACCCGCACTAATTCAGCGCTGTATACTACTACAGTAAAATTTTTTTGGAGTGCAGAAAATTTCTGCCACATAGGTTAGCAGCAAGGAATATCGCATGCCTACCGACTAAAAACTGCACCTGGCTTCCATTGCCATATACTTAGTCACTGCAATGAGATTCATTACATCCCCCACGACCATGACAGGCTATGTGGACTACAGCCTGGACCCCTCTCATTCTATGAGTAAACATGTGCCTAGCAATGACGCATCTTGGCAATGAGATGTTGGTTGATATTAATGAAAATATAATATAACGGTAAATTATATGTCTAGTGCCCGTTACGTACAAAAATTTCCAGGTCGCACTCCTCAAAAGATGGACGACCAAAGTACCGGTCCTCAAGAAAACATTTTGCAAATGGAACCAAAAAAGGTTAGTCATTATTTTTTACTTTACCTTTTTTTTGGTCTGCAGAAAATACTCACGGATCATCTGCCTCCTGGGGGCGGTATATTGAACTTGTACCGACTAAAAGAGCATTTGCATAGCAATGGTGACATTCGCCACTGCGATGACAGGCAGTGGTCCAGTACAACCACCGGACCTACACCACTCCCCTCAAAGGGCTTTTCTCGATTCCAATTTAAAGGCGGGCGTGTGACAAATACGCGCCCCGCTTACTGGGTGGGGCCTTTGTCTGGTCGGGTGGCGGACTCCCCAAGTCAGCCGCCGCAGGTCACATCTCATGGTGGCCGTAGTTTAGCTGCAAATCTGGAATCTTTCTATCCTTGTCTTTTTGTCGTTCCACCACCATCATGCTACGCCAGTAAGTACCAATGGTCACGTGCTGTTTCCCAGGAGGGAGCGCATCATCCTCGGCGCGTCAAGTACCGGAGCCGTAGGTACGAGCTGCCCACAGTTGCCTCGCAGATGAAGCAGGCGGGCATGCGGTACTACTACGGCACCTCCAACCACACAAATATACCGTTCGTCGTCAGCAAGAGCACCGCACCCTCACATAATATCGGCGTCAATATACAACAGGTAAGCGCTCCGGGTCCTACGAGCGAGCTTTTACTGAATCATATTACAATTGAAAAATATGATTTCTAAATATGGATTTATTTCATTTTTATTTATGATTTACCCCCGCTGATCAATCTTCTGTGGAGGGACGTGGTATGTTGCCTCTCCAAATAAAGGGAGGACCTCCAACCAGATGGTGGTTTTGCCTGGCGGCTCACGGCCCAACGATCTTGCGATAACATTCGCAAGTTGCAAGTTTTGGCGAATGTTAATTGCGCAATTCAGGTTTTGCTTGTTATATCTCAACAGCTTCTCAGGTCGTTTCAATGCAACACGATAGATGTCGCTACACTTCTTATATAAGTAATCAGAACACTCATTCATTAAAAACAACACAGAGTCATTAAAAATCAATAAGTACTGATTTGGCCATAATAATCCATAGTTGGGGACTGGTGATGTGGATGGAAATAGGAATCAGCATAATGATAATGATATTTTTTTTTGTAAATAGATCCTATAAAGACACTTGTACAAGTCAATAATTCATTAGATATTAATACTAGATGGCACCGACATTTCTTAGCTGACGACCTCTGAGAAGAAATGTCGAAACAAACTGTGAGAATCATTAAAGTCCAGACAGCAACAGTATTCACAGCTTATCATTTTATATTTGTTTTACAATGTAGGCAAATCTGAACAGGTCTTTTGAAGAAAGAGCCGTAGTAGCTTTGAGTTCACCAGTTCTTACTGATGGCATGCATACATCAGTCATCGTGTAGCTCAACTATTATTTAGGGAACTCAACGACCATGGGTGAGGGAATGAAAAAAAAATCTGTCATAAAACATTATATAGCTCTTGCTCTAAGGAACTTGCTAGCAATACAGTCCGAGACTTCAGTAACAGAATATAAATTTTGAGGGGCTCGTGGCTAAGTAATAACAAACCTTGATGATTAACCGATCTGCAAGGTTAAGCTGCGCTAACCACGGTCAGTGTGGGTGACCATTGTTATAACATCGAGACCTCTCCGCGGTACGCACGTAAAGCCGTCAGTCACGGTTGTCATACGAACAGCTATGACAATCGCTGTGAATCGCTAGTGGTAGTCAGAAGACCAAAAAGCCTAATACCAGTATTGCCCAGAAATTGGGGCATCTGGTTGAACTGGAAGCCGATCCCAACATAGTTAGGAAAAGGCTCTGAGGATGATATTTATATTGTGTTTTGCTTCTAGGTCTTAAATGGACTTAAAATACAACAACCGTTATCTGGTATACCGCTGACTATAGCACATCACATGGGTAAGACAAAACACTTCTAATTAAAAAGTATGTAAGTATTAATATCAATATTGTCACTAGACAATGGATTGACTTTTTGGATTGAATTGTTCTAGCTCTGCTTAGATTGGGACTAGATACTGCTATATAAAATGTCCCAAATAAATTATTTTCAAACGGGATATTATTATTAATTTACTGCTTATTCCAAACTCTCATTCCGGCACTGTCTGACTTAGCTGCAGTGGTTTATTCGTAAATTGTCTAAATTTTAAATAATAATTATACGTAGCATCATTATTAGTATATGCGAAACCTGAAACACGTGTCTAGTATTTTTATGTAAAGAATCTATGTACAAAATTTCAAAACTGTATCATGAAAAATCACAAAGTTATAAGCTTGTTAAGTTACCTGGTTGTCCGTACAAAAACATGCTCATCACGCGCGGTTCGTGCGTCGCCCCGCGCCCGCGTCGTCGGGGCGCTCATTGATAAAAATGTGGCAGTTGGTACTTAACCGTACGGCGATTTCCGATTGCATTGTATTTAACTGATGATACATCACACTTTCCACATTTTCCATCACACTTGCAGTCTTTGGACTGTCGTAATGGTCAAGTGTAGGTAGACATTAATAAGTACTTTATTTGTAAATGCAGCCGTAAGTGATTAAATGTAGTCAATGCGATATGTTGCACCTTATACCAAACACTGTAAGTTCAAAATGGATGAAAAGTGTTAAACATCGCGTTACTTAACCACAACAGGCTGTAGGTACAAATAAAAACGTGTGTTCATGTGTGTGACGATACTTTAATGTCAGATTGCTCCTCGTGCCGCGCTGCCAGGAATACGTTATCACTTGTCACCACAAACCGCTAGTATCCGTACCATTTCTTACACGACCACTATGGTTTTTACATACGATAGGTACACGTCAACCGAAACACAAATGCCGCGCGCTCGCTTTATCACCACACACCGCTAGTGTACGTACCATTTCTTACACGAACACATGCTTTTTACATACGATAGGTACAGATCAACCGAAATGCCGTGCGCTCGCGGCCGCGGTCGCGTTATGTACCTACTTATCTGAACGGGAGGGACATAAGTGCACACTACCCTATAGCAGCCGGGCGACTGAAGTGGTTGGTTCACCAACCATATGAGCTTACTTAGACGGTGCGAGAAATATCGTGCAAGTTGCGCTACATTGGTGTCGATGATCGATAACTTATGTTAACACTTATATTTCTCGCATCGTCTAATATATAGCTTAAATGGAATCAATTATCATATATCATATCTATCAATTAATTATCACTCGCTTAAACGGTGAAGGAAAACATCGTGAGGAAAACTGCATGCCTTAGAGATTTTATCGACGGCGTGTGAAGTCTGCCAACCCGCACAAGGCCAGCGTGGTGGACTATAGCAACCTGTGAGGAGGAAATCTGTGCCCAGCAGTGGGACAGTATATAGGTCGATGATGATTACATTAACTTGGAAGACAGATACAGATTTGATGGTTAATCATTCTGATAATCTGTAATAGGTAATGTATCAGAATGATAAAACACCAAATATATCACTTAACACTTGTTCCAGGACTAGGACATGTCCCCACTTACGGAACAAAGAGTGCTACAGTGGTAATTCTGCCTTTATTATCTTTATTTAGTTACAGCCAATGACAATCGAAAAATAACAACAGTCAAAGTATCCATTATCCTTTTACATTTAAATTGACGATTTTAAATAGTAATCATGAAGTCTTGTCGATTCTTCTTCATACGAAACGATAATTCGGAAATGTGCACGGTTGTCCTGCAGCCCAATTGCAGCGCCACCTACCGGATCCAATTGTAAATCTAAACCATAAAGGGTTAACTTTAACTCAAATACACACTGCTGACTGACGAACAGCAATTGATTTACATATAATTATAATATATTATAATTTCAAAATGAATTCAAAATCCAATAATATTATAGCAGCAACCATCGTTAGACCACCGCGAGATAAACGCGATCAGGGTTGGGCGGCGGTTGCTCCGACTGCCGTCGTACAAGTTCATGTCGTACAACCGGTTGCTGAGCCTGTACCGCGAGGGCGACGGGATGGTGCCCAGGTTCCTGCGCGCCATCTCGCGCCCGCACTACTTCTACACCTCCATGTACAAGTGAGTATTTACCTACCTACTATTATGGTTGGACCTAACCAAGGAGCTCACAATAATAAGTGACAATAATAATTTATGTATGTTTCATTTGGTGAAGTACTTAAGAGTAATTTAAATTTACTAGCGATTTATCAATATTTCATGTTTGGAGGTCTTTCATTAGTGTAGTGGTTCCCGATATTGTTCTAAGATAACTAAAACAACAATGTCTACACTGAGGTCACTTAGACAAAATGTCCCAGAGGACATTATATTTAAGTCGGAGAGAGGCAGACCTCTGCATGCCGATTACTGGAGTATTTTACAATGCGCGGTAACACAGTAAAAAGGGCAATCAATCCATCCGTCTCTTTGAAAGATTTATTTATGCTTTGGCATAATTAGCTTTCGAATAAAGCCCTTGATTGCGAATTGTTTAAATTCACAACAACGCTGAAAGAACAAGCTAAAAACCTGTCCTCGTATTTTATCTATATTCTCATATTCTTAACAAACTTTTTCAAGTGCGTATTAATGTTTCAAGCAGTCTTGCGACCAATCGAGAGGACTTTGATGGCGCTACATCGAAGGGTCGCGGTGGCAGTCAGGAGGCTAAGCAGAGCCTCGCAGAATATGCTAGCTTATACCGGGAGTACGAACACATCGACAAGTGCATCAAGGAAGGTAATTACGAGCCTGACCTGGAGCGCCGAAGGGAAGAGCTGACGAAAGAATTAGCTGCGCGAGAAGAACGTATACGCAGGGTGAGTCCTTGGTCAACTCATCTGTAACCCTCTTGTCCATGGCA
This sequence comes from Acronicta alni, assembly GCA_964056405.1. Lineage (NCBI taxonomy): Eukaryota > Metazoa > Arthropoda > Insecta > Lepidoptera > Noctuidae > Acronicta > Acronicta alni. The sequence goes on from OZ043913.1 coordinate 7,407,685, forward strand.
CTAGCCCTCCAGACAACTGGCGATCTACATTCGAACTGACGAACGAGTAGAAACCATATGCGTGGAACCATTACCATGCATATTGTTTCTACTCGTCTAAGATTAACGCAAGATATTTCGAAAGTTTATGTCATGTCATATTCTGAGAAGTCAAGCTTTTGAGAAAATCTTGAAATCATTTATATACCTACTTCATTATTGTCATGGCTCTCTGTCTGCGGGAATAACAACAATCGGGCAATAGACAGCAGTAGCTTTGTATTTAGCATTTGTCCTTAACGCGGCTGAAAACTTAATCCAGACTACCTACCCCGTGCTTTCATATCTTATTTCCATTAATATATCATTAGGTACTTAACCTAACCTACCAGAGGTATATCTACGAGAAGTATGTTTAGAAACGCATAAAATAACCATATTATCTAGCACACTTAATCAAGGTGAAAGATTTGTTTTTTAACCTTTTACGTTTAACAAATGGGCTGTGCTTGTGGCAGGTCGTTCAAGAGTATCGGACAGGAACCGAACCCGAACCTACGTTACGTGCGTCCGCTTCAACGGCTGATGATGGCTACCGGCACTCGGCGTTCAAGATGGGGGATCCTCAACAGTAGTCAATCGCTTCCACCGTCGCTTGGGGCTCTTCGTTTTATAAAGTTTCGCTTGATACAACACAAAAACCCGAATACACAACACAGTCCGCACTCCAAAAACGTCCTCGTAATAAACCCACTAAAACGTTTTCTTGGGTTTAGTTTACAGTTCCAACCGGGCGACTGAATAAACGTGCGCAATGGCAAAAAAAACAAAATTAGTTTTCATTCTGTAAAAATTGTAAAATAATCAAGGAATAGATAAAATTCAAATATGGTAAGGATTAATTTCTCATAAATATCGATTGTCACATATTAGTCTATACGTGGAGGGCTGATTGTTTAAATCAACTGATCCACCTTCAAGCATCGATTCCCAACCTTCGAACTTCCTCTTTTGAATCGTTTCAACATTACTTCGATCATACTAAACTATGCATAAGCTGGTTGGGACGATCACAGAACTAAATAATTTTATATTACATCCATTTTCTCATCTCTTTAAGATCTTCTGCCATTTCCCAAATCTTTTCTGGTGTATTAGATATCGTATTGTAATAGTTAGCCCATTACCCGATGCTTTTAGATATTTTGACGCGAAAGTGCTTAAGTGTAATTATTCACCCATGGTATAATCAAAATAATTCGCTATGTGAGGCGTTAAGTTTCAGCCGATAAGTTTCAGCCTTACACCAGTGAAGTAGGGTTAAGATATACAATGCGACTGTTTGCTCGAGTTTAATTTATATATAGGTTTCGATGGACGTTTTTTAAGTGCACTTTGTTTTAAAACTGCGTTGGTAGTTATTACTTCAAGTTATAACTCAAGAAATTTAATGTTCGGGTACACTACGCCTGCTGCCGTGTCAGTGAGGTGCGCATGCGTGATCCGCGGCGGCAGGCGGCTCACACGGCTGCGGCTGCGCTGCTCGATAGGGGTGGTCGTACTAAGGCTTCGGTCTCTAACCACACGCCGAGCGTGGCCGACCACGTGCCACCGTCCGTGAACGGCGAAGTCAGAATGCTATGTTTGTAATTGTACGGACGTGGTCTTCCTCGTACGCCGACGGCTTGTAGCGACAACCTAAGGTCACAAGCCGCACGTGTCTTTCTGTATCAAAACAAACCATAATAGGTGGAAATAGAGTTTTTTTTTATTAATCTGGTACGCTGCAATATAATGTGTTTTATGATGATGCATCGGATCAATACATTTCCTTTCCTCGGTTAATAAAATTTGGAAGTCTAATGCCTTATTAGCACTGTAAAAACTTATCTTCCTCTCTTTCAAGAACGAGTGCGTGAAGTTTTATTTGGTCTATAATGAGAAGAATTAAATGGATGTCAACGTCGCAAGCATGCGATCTAGAATACAGGGAGACAATACATCCGGGGCCGGCGGATCCGCGTCTCGTTCGTCCGTCGTGATAGTAGGCACGCTGTCGGTAGCTTCAGGCGTTTTAAAGAGACCGTGGCCTTAGGCAGGTGCACGCGGCATCAGCATTGCATATCGAGACCTCGTCGCAATGCTTCGAGCGTCATTCGTATTTCTATGATTTTCGTCTAGGCTTAACTTGATAAGGACGTTGAGTAGTCTAGTGCCTAGTTCTGGACTTCTGTAGGTTATTGTGTATTCGCTATGTTTGTAAACGTTTGGAATTGCAACGGAGCTCGTCAACCGGTCCCATATTGTTGTCCCAACTGGTTTTGGCTGGCATATGAAAGCATATTAATTGTTACGTCGAATATAAATTGTAAATGTAATGTAATCTTTATTGGCTGCGAATAGCAAAAGTTTGTGAATGATGTCATAATATAAAGAATTTTGAATACATCTCCTTTGACTTTTCCATTATTTTTATTATTGACTCTCGTAAGTAAAACGTATGAAAGGAATAAGATAATGGTTATGAATTCTACTAAGCAGTGTGATCATACATCTAGGCAAGCGACGCAGAATTTCTAAAATCGATAGAATTACTTCACGAATATACACATTTACACAATGTACCTATTTCTAGGGATGCGTTTAACCTACGTATTAATTTATTGATATAATATATGATCTGTATAACATTAAATAGTTTGACACATTTTATTATGTACACATAGTTAACAACAACGATGAGTTGGTTTACAGTCTATATCTTAACTAGAAAGTACACTAGACTTTAAACAGACATAGTAAGTTAGACAAACTAAGATAATAGTTATTAATCACTGACGAACATAACGTTAAAGTTGCTCGTAATTAGTTAAACAGATGTAACTCGAAACTATTTACACATGAATATATTATTATAACTTATAACGATAGTATGATAGTTTCCTATATCTAATATATAGACATTTTCATTCATTAATAACTTTTTGGTGGTAAAGTCGAAACATGCAATTAATTAAATTTTTGTCTTATAGGTACTACTTAAAACTAAAGATTTTTTACAAAACAATTATTCAACTAATAAATAAACACGAGATTTTCTTATTTAAGTAACAAATAGAGAGCTAATCAATTAAATGTCGGTGACGTCATTCTTCCACTTGTTCATAATATTTTTTATGAACAGCCTGCTAATAAATGATAATTATTAAAAGTTGTTAAAAAATATTATCAGCAGATTTATGATAAAAATAAACAAGTTAACATCGCAGAATTTTGTTTTTACTTTAATTTTGTACGCCTCCGTTGCCCGCAGATGTTGTTTCCATTGGTGTCTTGACTGTTATTTGGTGCGGTGTTGAAAACTAAGGAGAAGCTTGCACTTTGCGCTCTTCGTGCCTCAACCATTTAATTACGCGAGTCGGTAGATGAAGGGAGGTTCTCGCCGTCGATCTTATGGCGGGCGGCCTGGATGTAGGCTTCCGCGGTGAGGCCGGGCCAGGCGTCGGCGGGAGTTGCTACCCCGGCCCCTGCCCAGGCCTCTGTCGTGGACACCTCCGCCGGTCTTTCCGCACCTTCTGCAACCTTCGGCGTGCACTCCAGGGACTGGGATTTCGGTGTCTCAATCCTTTAAGAAAATAGTAACATACTTGTTTTAAAAAGCCAAGATAACGATGACTCTCTGGATGATGAAATATCTGGATATCAGACATGATTCTAAGTGACATATGGAAGTGTAAGTTTGGCTTATAAGTCTGAATACTTATAAGCCTAATTTGAAATTCTAAGTTATGTTTTTATGTTACCAACAAAAGGTTCTTATGAGGGACAGGCGTGGTGTGGGCTCTAAGAGAAAAAATACCTCACGCGTTCAGGTGACTGCATCGCATCGTTAGTGCTGGATATCTCGAGGTCCTCGGCGTAGCTCATGTGCAGCTTCTCGCCATCACTGCGTTGCTCTTTCTCTGATCACAGTAATACAATATTTGGGTTACAACATATATTCAAAGCAGATGAATTGTCAAGACCAGACCATGCCTTCGATAAACATTTCGTTCGATGGTTTGAGCCTAACAGAAAATCTACCTAAAACCAATTGGGATTGATTGAAAATCTATTTCTAGCGATAGCTGCTGAGGACTTGTAAATAATATTAAGTATGAGAACAAAACAAATCCGAATTCCCTATAACCTATTTTAAGTTATACTTAGAAGGGCCAAAGGTATTTTTATATGATGGTATAAAAAATTAGGGTAATATATAGTACCGTCAACATTGATAGCAGCTTCGGGCCAGCCGAGCGAGTCGCCCTCGACATCGACGGGTTCGTCCTCGGCATCGTAGGGGCGCTGTTCCCGCGGTCGCTCCTCGCGTCGCTCCTCCTCCAGGTCGTAGCCCAACATACTCTCCACCGTGTGGTGGCGCTTGCGTGTGCGCAACTTAAGCCGCCGTTGCCGGTTAGCACGAATACGCTGGTATGTCTAGCACAAAAATATATTAATTTAGGCTATGGGTCCATTTTTAACGTAGTTTGAAATATCTGCTAGTCTATTAAAACCTACAGAGAAGCAATAAAAAATGGTGAATTGGTGCCATTTCTTCTTCCAGTATAAATATTACTATATAGCCTATCTCATCTATTTTCCGATTTAGACTCCGATTATTTCGCTTTGAATGAGATTTTTCGGAAAACCACTTTTTTCCAGGATTGAAAGTAGTTGAAAGGTTGGTAAGCTATCTCGAGAAAAACATCATCTCAGACAGACAATTCGGTTTCCGTCAAGGGAAGTCCACTGAAGACGCGGTGCCACTTTTGACGAATCAAGTGTCTCGTTATATAGAAAACGAAGACCGTTGTCTTGGCGTTTTTCTTGATTTGGCAAAAGCCTTTGACACTGTGTCAACAGTGCTTCTAATGAAAAAATTAGAGGCCATAGGTATTAGAGGAACTACTCTGGAATGGTTTCGTAGCTATTTGACGGCACGGAGTCAATATGTAAAAATAGGTAGCCATCAAAGTATATCACTACCAATTACGTTCGGTGTCTCGCAGGGTAGCACACTTGGTGCTACTTTGTTTACGCTGTATATAAATGACGTGGTAAGCCTTCCGCTACTCAATGCTGAAGTTATATCATATACAGACGATACTGCAATACTTTTTTACGGGAAATCATGGGACCAGGTGTACTGCCTCGCGGAGCAAGGTCTCAAAGAGGTTGTACAAGTATTTGATACTAACTTACTGACATTGAATGTAGACAAAACTAAGTATATTGCCTTCTCATAAACTAGCTCATCCAACCCATCCCATATAATATCATTAAAAATTCATCACTGCGCACAGGGACCTAACCCCATTACTGAGCAAACATGTACATGCGAAGCACTAGAACGAACTGAAACAATTAAGTACCTTGGAATTATCATAGACAATAATGTTACTTATAAACCCCATAATACAGCTTTATCAAAAAGAGTGTGCAAGTTAATTCACATAATGAAAAAACTAAGAGACTGTACTCCTCTAGAGATCTTAAGAACAATATACTATGGTTTTTATCAATCAATAATTCAGTACTGTATCTGTATATGGAGCTGTGCTGGAAAGAGCACCTTTATAAGTCTGGAGAGGGCCCAACGTGCATTAATAAAGGTGGCTCTTAAAAAGCCTTTTAGGTTCCCTACAGACTTAATCTATCAGGGATCCCAAGTATTAAGGGTAAGATAGCTCTTTATATTTAAATCAGTACTGGATATTCATGCCACCCTCAAGAAACGACCTGACTATCCTGACATAATGAAAAAACGTGTCTTTACTCGTGTCCCAATACCGAATGCTAGATCCGAATTAGCAAGACGTTGCACTGCTTTTTACTGCCGACACACAAACACTCGCACATACAACCACCCCACTCCCATTCACTCGCACAAGCACCCACCCTACACACAAACACTCGCACATACCCCCTACCTACCCACAAACACACGCACACAAACCATAGCAGCTCATGCTTACCTCATAATAATGTACGCACTACACACAAAGCCCTTCTAAATTTTATTGTATCCTAGTGGATACAATTTTTACTTTATTTCTGTACATAATCGCACTCCCGAGCCCCAAGCTATGCTTACGTCTTGCTTAAGTTTGCGGCTCACTGTTACTCGTATCCATTGAATGTTACTTTTTTGTCAATAAAGAATTTACATGTATTTATAGAATAATACCGGCTATGTAGGGATAGAAAGAAAGAAAAAAAGAGAAATATATTCTGACAGTTACTACACAAAACAAAATACCAAACAGAACAAAACGATTGATTCAAGTTTTAGCCTAAGTCTACGTAAGTAAGTCGTCAAAAAAAAAAACCATTCTAATTTTCACATTTATATTATTGTATATAATATTATGATAATGATGGATCACACTGATTTCTTAAAGATAAACTGAATATAGGAATGGTTTACCTCCCAGCGCGCATCTTCATCCTGGTGATGCAGTGAATGCGAGGGAGGTGCAGCGGCATCTCTTGGCAGCGCGCTGAGGCTGTACAGGTGCTGTAGCTCCTGCAGGAAGTGCGCCTGGGCCACGCCCGGGCCCAGCCGTGCGCCGCACACCCCGCATGATGACTTGCGCTCACCATCCGCTAACATTACACACTATATTTAACATTTTGAAACAGTAGACTAACCGCTCTAAAATTATTAGTAGGTATATGGTTTATAAGCAGTGATAGACTAGTGGTCTCGAGTTCAAATCCAAGGTACGCCTCTGACTTTCCGAATTCATGTGCGTATTAATAATTAATATCACTCGCTTAAACGGTGAAGGAAAATATCGTGAGGAAACCTTCATACCTTAGAGATTTTCTCGACGGTTTGTGAAGTCTGCCAACCCGCACTAGGCCAGCGTGGTGTACTATAGCATAATCCCTCTTAATATGAGAGGAGACCCGTGCCCAGCAGTGGGACAGTATATGGGTTGATAATGATGAAGATGATATGGTTTATTGTATTTATTTTTTATCCCTAACCTAAATAGACCAGGATCGATAATTTTTGAAACCAAATCAAAGTAATAGGTAGTAGGATGAAACTCATTCGAAAAAGAAGAGAATATAACAAAGATGAAAGGAAAAATAATTTATGGGCGAACTGAGGTCGGGAAGTGGATGGGGCTGAGTTTTTAAGGGTAAAGAACCAGCAAAAGCTCTGGACTAAAATGCATACCGGTGAAATGTGGTTGTACATTAGTACACCATTCCCTGGGTAAACCTTGCGGGTATACAGGCGCGATGGCATGTTATATTTGTATGTAAAAATAACCTATTGTATATATTATATAATAATGAATATAAGTAGGTAGGTATGTATTAACTAACCATTTTTTCCAACATTTTCGTCAAGGTCGGTAACGCGCAAGTGATACCCCTGTTGATGTAAGTAGGATACGGTACGCTTACCATCACGTGGGCCTTATGCTTGTTTGCCACCTTACCGGTATAAAAAAAAAATGTTAGGTAGACCATCGAAAACAGCCGTACGTACATAATCAAAATGACTAAAATTTGCCTTTTATCTAGTTAGTCGTACCTACACCATATTATCACCTGCATTACCTATACGTCGAGACATCAGTTTAATTCTACATCTCTACATATACCTAACCTGAATTCGAATCTATATTTGGATATAAGTATACGAATAGATATGTACTGTTAGTACGGATACAGGAAGATCGCAACTACAGTGTAACGCGATCTCCTTTAGGGGAGTCTGGAAGGGGATACTGCTACACGGGCCCTCAGTCTAGTTGAACGCGTACCGTATTTATGCCACACAATTAGTTAAATTAACATTGTAACACCTACATAACACCGTCATACCATACGTATGGTACGGTACATAGTTACCCAGTATCTGCTGCAATGTGTACTATAGTATGTCTTTGTTTTTAATGTTTATTTTTAATCTTTAAATGTAAAAACAGAGAGGCAATTGAAGCTCTTTTCTTAAGACTAACCTTTGTGCAAATATGCTACCTCTGTAGGCGGTACCTACGTATGGTATTTACGTGCATTCCGAGTTGCACGACTAGTTTTACACTGCTGATCACGCGGTGACTTTGCGATTAGGATTTACTGTTGCTTTTTCTGTAAAAGTCTTGATGTTAGGCTCCGAATCCAAGCATGAGCACTACCTGGATTCACTTGGTATGTGAAATTACAATACGAATTTAAGTGAAGATATGCTTATATTAGCCAAGACTATTAGTATAGTATAGATATACCTGCCTCATTAGCATAGTAGTCGTAAGCGCGGCTTACTCCTTATCCTGCTTTCGATTATCAAGTCTAGCAGCGTTATTCGGTTACTGGCAATAGGCTCGCCCCTTTTACATGGGACCTAAGTCGGCGAACTGTGTGTACATTAGTACACATCTACCTAATCCTTCGGGGATTACAGGCGTGAATGAATGTTTTTTTGTTATGTTTTTTAGACCTTAAACTAGAAACAGGTTTGCTACAACATACTTTAATGATGTTTGAGTATTAACTTCGATGCCAAAACATAGTGAGTGTCACTGGCTGACATATAGCAATGCAGATTTATTTAATCTAAGCAAAGATTTTGTTTTATATAACATTTTTACCTATCGTAAATTAACAGACAGAAACGTGTTGCTGGGGAGTTTGTTGCGCCGTTTCTTCTTCCCAGCCAAAACACGATGAAGCGGTGACGGGCGGGCGTTTTAGGGGTTGTCTTAATGTAAAAATGACGTTCAAAAAGTACTACCTAGGAGGTAGACTATCTTGAATAAATTATTTTGACTTTGACTAATATGGGCCCGAGTCGCATTTCTTTACGTAGCTTACCTACCTAGCAGTCAGAATACTATAGACGATACTGGTACTCACGAGAATAGAAGTCGTGGGAGTCAGTGCAGGTGGGTGCAGTAGGCGCGTCGTCATCCTTGCAGGGGCGCGGCGAGGCTGACGCTGCGGAGCCCGGCGAGCTGGTGTCGTCCCGCGCCACGTAGCCGTGTCGGTACAGTGGCGGCGTATTGCTCTCGTCTCGGACATTCTGCGTAGTATGTAAAATTTACAAAAGTAAAGTTTAGATTTTCAATACTACACAAGCTCGGTAAGCTAATGTATTTTTCTATGAAATTCTTAGTTGAATAATCCCCTTTTTATATAAAGCCCGTATTCTAAGATAACATTGACGTGATTTATTGAAGAATAGGAGACTAACTTCCAGAATTTGTGATTACTTACTTAAGTTTTTAGTCAACTCTAAATACCTACTGAAAATTCTTATAAAATTGTGCTGTGGATATATTATACCTCACATTATTAAAGTATTGCACAATGACATCTAACTCACCCTCAAAGCTTGGCCAACGCTTTGCCCAAGCGCATACTGTTCTCCAAGATGCCTTGCGAAGGCTTTCCCTGGGTACAGGGGATGGAAAGCGCCCCCTATTGGGCGGAAGGCGCCGCAGCCAAAGCTCTGCAGCGCTGGGTGCAGAAACTGCGGCGCCATGTGGTGCAGGAACCCTTCCATGATTGATGTCACACTCTAAACACACAGTAAAGTATACCTAAGTATGTATGATTTCTTGAATGAAAGAGCGCTAGCGGTTGAAATAGAGAAATATTTCTGTAGCAGGAATCTGTTATCGCTCAGCGGATAGCTATATTAATTATAATTAAGACCATTTTTTTCTAGCCCAATTCGTCCTACTGCGGTCCAACTAAAACTAAAAACATTAATTGCCTGTTATACAAAGAGGTGCATGTTCAAACATATTAAAAACAAAAGGGTTCGTTCATTTCACAACGACGCCCGAATCCATCAAAGCTGAATAGCATAAGAATCACACACAGCGTCATCGTGAAATGAACTTACATACCGGGTGTTTTAGATGCAAAAATATACCGATTATTGATCTGATTTTCGATTTCTGAAAGTAGGTAATATACGCTGCCCATCAAGGCAGTAGCTTAAAAGCTTCAACTATTTTTTAGGTCTTCTAAAACTAACAAACAATAAACAAACCACAGAAAAACATCTCCACTGAAAGTGGTCATCGTAACGCATTCGGAGAAACAAACAAAAAATCCGAGTTACAGCCACTTAACCGCACACGAATAGAAGACTTGTTTATTTTGACAGCGTTCATAAACGTTCATATTGCGTCCCGGGCCGCGCTCGTCCACCAGCTGAAATCTAGGGGAGGACAACGAGAACAAATAAATATCACTACTCATAGCTGTCATCATTAGGTAGATAAATCGTTTTCCTAATAGCTAAAGCTCAGTTGTTTTTTTAAACAGAAACAACAGAAATCAGTAGGCACCCCGTACCTAGGAGATCGAGCTAGGCTCCGGATAGAATATTCCTTTATGCGAAAAAAACATGCAGAAAACGAATTTTCCCATAAAGCTACCGATTTTTCACTACTTTATTCATCCGTATTGTTGATTTCATCAGAATCGTTACACCCGATTTTGAGAAAACGATTACAAACATAAGTGCTCATATGTAGGACAACACAAATGGTTATCGACTCAAATAATTATTACTAATCATGATTCTACTAACGCTCATCCAATTTCATATTCAGAGAAAATCAACTCAGACAGGGGAGATCACAGCGTTTACGTTATTTCTAGCCGAATCATTTTTCACAGAGACTTTCCAACCATATAGGTATACTGGCTGACCCGACAGACATTGCCTTGTCTCAATGTAACTAAAGCATACAAAATAACATCGAAAATGCACTATCAGTTTTTCCCGAATTTAATATTTTGGGGGTAACTTTTTTCATTTTCCCTTTCCCTAAACAGCATATGCGGGTATTTGCAAATATACTAAGAACAATAGCAAAGTCAGTTCAGGTGTCCATCATTCTCAAGTGATGCGCTTACCAACGAACACCATTTCATTTTTATTTATATAGATAAATTGACATTGTCTTAATCTTTCTAATGTATAACTTTCAATACCTATATTTCGATAACATAGTCGAATAATTGTACTGCGCCTACACCTCAACAAAACTTATATTTGATCATTAAACATTGCCCACAGATAGTCTAACGAGATTACCCTGAATGTTTCACCATTTTCTCTATTGCGAAATCTGAATTTGGATATAGATTCAGCAATTACGTTGACAGATATGCTTACACGACCAAAAACAATATTCAAAATCGTCTAAAATAATTATTGAGCTTACTCAAGTTTGTTAAAATGTTAAATTAAAGGACTAAGGTATTACATGTGATAATTCAGCAAGACCTCGGCGCAAAAATAGATGTTGCATTGTTTTTTTAAAAGAGAATTGAATGTTTTATTTGCAAATGTTCTATTTGTGTCTGTAATTTGTTACTTGACAATTGGGTTATTAACAATTGAATAAATTACCAAAATTTTGAAATACTATATCCAGAGAAACTGTGGGCCATATGCACATAATTATTAGTGACAATACGCTCCAATCAGCGTATCGTGTAATTAACAGATAGCACACACGTATAGATAACAAGAATATCTGTCTGAGTCTCCAATTAGTCCAGCGTAATGGCTTAAGTGTTGTCGCTGTAATCAATCTGACAGTAAACAGCGGGTGCTGCTTTGTACTGGAGCTTGCATTTTGACGTCACAAACAAGGTGACCACACCACTGCCGAACGGAGGTACTCATGTAATTTGTAAAATAAATAGACACAACCACTTTCGCCTTGCCGTGTTGCTGACGCATCCTTGATATCCCTATACTGACGTTTAAAAGAAATTACCTCAGTAGTTGAAAAGTGTATGATTGGGTATGTAAAATACTCTCGGCTACTACTACTTTTAAAAGCTTGAAAAAACCTGTCTTTAGACGTAAGTGCGACAGCTACGAGGTCTGGGAGTTGTCCTTGGTCGAATTTTTCTATGAAATTCTCAGTAGCATCTCGGCCCCCTATTACATGGCACCTCAAGAATGGTGGGTTAACATTAGTCTGTACTCCTTCGCCGAATCCTTACGTGAATGGTAGAATAGGATGGTAGGTACCATTCACGTTTGTATTCCCCCACATGTTACATAGATGTGTAAAATCTTATTTTTGTTTTTACTTTAAACTCTGTTACAAATAGTTCGAAAGATTATTTATACTATTTATCTAAAGGTACCTAAGTCTAAAAAGGACAACTGAAGACTGTTCATGTTTCGGCGCTCCTTTATCTTGACAACACTCAAAGATCATTCTTCTATGAAAGAATTGACAACACTCAAAAATAATTCTTCTATGGAAGAATGATCAAAATGTCAAATTATAGGAGCGCAGAAACATGAACAGTCTCTCCGCTGTAGACATCAACAGTATTTATCGGTTTTATCTTAGTTTAAAATGTATATTTATATTGGGTGATGCTAAACTAAGTAGAGCTTGCACTGTGGGTACTATAATACTTATATTACATACTTATAATACATAAGGAACACCGACATTATTGTCTTGTGGGAATCAAACCCACGACCTCATAATCTGGAGCCCTACATTCGATATGACTTATTTTATGTTCTGTCTGCAATATAAAAAAAGTCAAACGCATTATACATATACAAAAAAAACTTGACTTAAGAAATAAGTTTGAGGTTTCTTAGCTTTCGTAATTAAATATTTTTCGTAAAAAGTAGAAATTTTGCGTTTGATAAAATGACTAAAAACTATATGGAGCTTTGCTATTCTAATAAACTTACGTATGATAGGTGTATTAATTAAAATTAAAAACAAATTTTTAACATATATTTTTTTTATCTAGCATCCATCATCACTACGTAGTATAAAACAAAGTCGCTTTCTCTGTCCCTATATCCCTATGTATGCTTAAATCTTTAAAACTACGCAACGGATTTTGATGCGGTTTTTTTTAATAGATAAAGTGATTTAAGAGGAAGGTTTATATGTATAATACATGTATATTGCACCCGTGCGAAACTGGGGCGGGTCGCTAGTCTAGCACTAAAGTACAGATCAGAGCGTCTGCGCTGTCAGGCGTATGGGAGACATCCTGCCCCTCCTATTCTAGGGACTGACACAGACTAAATAACAGGGGTTCTATTACCCAGAATTCAAAAACTTCCGTGAAATTCGACTTACTCAACTCAAGAATCCTGTAATAAAAAACACAATCATGCCTTTAATCCCCGAAAGGTTACGCAGAAGTATACAAATGTACACATTTTCCACACCCACAGTTCGCCGGTATATTTAAGGACCCATGTAATAGGGGCACAAACCGAGCTACTACTGAGAATCTCATAGAAAACCTAGCTCGAACTGTGAATCGAATCCAGGAAGTCTAGCGTAGCAGTCGCGCTTAGGCCACTAGGCTAATTAGGCAGTCAGTAGCAGCAATCCTAATACAGGATTTGGTACTTAACATACTTGTTGTTATCAAAGATATATGCTAAATATCTTCAAAGATGATTTTAGGTTTAAAAAAATATCTTCTGACTGACGACCTAGGTTAAATTATTCTTTCACTGAAGTGTAAGTATAGGTATATTTAATAATCTTTTGCCAAATACTTACATTATAAAATAACTACGCTGTAATAAAAGCCCCTAAATAAAACCAGAATAAAAATAATTACGTTTGTTTCTACTAGTTGGCCCGGCAAACGTTGTCCTGCTACCCTAATGCAGCACCACCTACCGGGTCCAATTGTGAATCTAAATCATTAATGGTTTACTCAAACCCATACAAAAAAAATCATAATTGGTCAAGCCGTTTTTGAGTTTTAGGGAGACTAACGAACAGCAATTATTTTTATATAAACATTAAACAGTGAGAATTTGAATTCATTCGCATCCTTTTGAACTAAGACACTATTAATTGCAATAGGGTTAATTTGCGTAATAATAGGCCCAATGCAATTAATTAGTAGATATCAATTATTATTGATTTATTTATAAATAAATAAATAAATCAATAATAGTGTCTTAGTTTAAAAGGATGACCATGACTTCAAATTCTTTCTACATATAATATACTAAGATAGATTAAAAAACATATTATAAATCAAGAAACTGATAAGTACGCAATTTATTTACATAAAAACTGTGAATTGTGTTTTCTTTTTGTAAATCTTCTCCCTATCCGACCCTTACACCATTACTTTACAAAGGAGTTGAAATTAAAAGTAATAATGATTCTCGTTAACGACGCGACGTAATCTCGTTCATGCGGTGTCGGAAACAACCGCAGTGTGGCTGCGCCCTATCGCCAATCGCCGCCGCCGCCTACTCAGCCGAGCAGTTGGGCAGCGTTACTTGCGGCTATCTATTCTATTGCTGCTACGTGTAAACACAGGGAAAAGAATAGTATGGCCGGAACAGTAGGCGATAAACACACGAAACGTAAACGTTATGAAATGATACATACGGTGCACTCGAATGCCACTCCACGTTTAATTGTACTTGTATTTATGGAACACTTCTGGGTGTTCTAGAATATTCACTTAAAACAATATACGAAAGCGTTGCGCTATAAGTTAAAGGAATACAACAGACCGGTTATAAGTTATACGGCGATATATTTGTATGGCTATATAAGGTTAGGATACTGGTTCTAATTATTACGTGTTAATCAACTACTTATGTCTATAAGAGATACAATAACCCACAAAAATAATAAATTTAAAATTTAAAAAATACTTTCTTACAAAAAATATTAAACACCAATATTATTAGATAGTGTTAACATAAATAAAGGAACAACGGTTACCGATAGATGTATTTACATTTTTTTTGGATCTATCTCCACTCTACTTTATTATTTTTCTTAATCATGTTGTCGATGACAATGATGCACGGTAAAACTCCATGAGACTGTAGGGTCCTACTGTGTTTCTTTAAAATAAAAACGTATTTGCAATGACACATTCTAAACATTTATAAAGATATACATTTTAGAGAAAGAAAAAATCTATTAATTATATTTAAGGTTCAAATTCTACCTGAGATTGAATTTGTCTTTCTCTAATAACTATCTCTATATCTTATCTTAACTATAAAATTATTCAGACTTTTTAATAATTTAACTGAAACATAATAATTAGAAGTGAAATGTTTAGTGTGTCGCGAACAGCTACCAAGAACACCTAAGAGCGCCGTAAATAAATTTCTTCATCAATAATAGTTCTATTAGAAGTTTGGTTCTATCGATACAATATATCAGATCGTAGTTACCAATAAGTGGGCAATAAAAGAGCTAACACTGGCTGAAAGAAATACGCGTGCTCGTGATTTATGCGTGATAGGAACGCGGCCGCCCCTTTTTCAATAAGGGCCGTGATAAGAATCATTGCCTATCGCCGCGTGACGGCCGCCGAGGCATGCAATTAAATCGCTTTTTTACAAGTGATTCTGAAGGGCAAAATGTAATGATCTTCTGTGCTTAAGTCCGAAGCATATTTTACAAGTAGTTTCATTTTTTATTTTTGGGCAAAAATCGGTGAAATCACCTGGCACTTATCAAAAAGAAAATTTTCCGGGCGTTGCCTACGCCTGGAAAGTTTTCTTGTTAGTAAGCTTTGATTTCCGTGGCTTAAAATATCGTTGAGTTAAATATTTTCTTGCAAATTAGCTTTGAGGTAATTTCTAATTATGACAAAAAGCATTGTTATTAGTTTACATAGTTCACACTTCAACATTATATGTATGTGTTGATCGTCTGTTCTTCTTCTTCGTAGTTTTGTCATTGCTGAAGATCACGACCACATAGATACGTCTCCAAGCTATGCCGTCTTCCGATGTATGGGCCGGTCGTACGTGCTGCCACCGACAGTCTTCTTAATTGCGTCGGATCGTCTTGCCGGCAGTCTACCTTGAGTACGTTTTCCTTCAATCCGACCCAATATCAAGAGCTCTTCCAGACAATGACTAGGTGAACGCATAGCATGTCCAAACAAGCTAACAGCACGCTCCTGGCAAATTGTAGATAGTCGCTTGGCGGTGTTGAGTTCCTTCAGCACAGACTCATTGATTTTCATGGCAGTCCAAGGTACGCGAAGTAATCTCGACCAGTGCTCGGACTAAACATATTTTGAATTCCGTCATATGCCACGGTTCTTCCAATTTTATTCAGCTTAGGACATAGCCTTTCCTTTCAACGGCGGATTTCCACAGAGCAGCTGCCATTATTGCCATTAGTAATAAAAAAGATACAGAAACTCACCTACTTTCGCATATTCGTCAAGCATTATTTTTGGTCGGAGTACATTTCTGTGGGCATGCGACGCCGTCTGGAATACGATATGGATAAGTGGAGCTCGCACCTACTAAAAAGTCTATTGATGCCTGCGTCCGCTTTCATTCAGGGTCTACGAGACCCGCTAATCATTACTCGTAAGCTCGATAGTAATAAGTGCTACTTCCGACAGTATTAGTACTGCTACTAGCTACTAGATAAATAACCCTTCTTTTCTCAATAATAAAATATATCGATATATACTGGACGTAGTAAAGTTACACAATGGTGGAATGACTTTTGGCTTCTCTTTCTTTAGGAATTAGAAATAGTACCTCAACAGCGAGAAACGGGAACATTTCTGCCCAAAATTATTGTTATGTACGTGTACATACTTATCGCTTATTTTTGTTTCAATATGGAAAAAAAATACTAAATCAGTTTTGTAGTGAACATTTACAATATTACGTATTCTTTCAATAATAAAGTTTCTTGCATGACGATCTTTGACGATGCAAAAATAATTATAAAGCATCAGAATCTAAATTTGAAATGCCTCATTAGTGGCGCGACTACGACGCTAGACCTATCCGAATGTGAAGCTCCTGGCGAAGCTCCTGGGATCAGATCGAGTAGTGTTATTGAGTTTTCCTATGAAATTTCCAGCTGCAGCTTTCAGTTTGGCTTTGTGCCCGATTCATTGCAATGCAGCCAGCATTGCAATTAATAAAAATGTAATTAATTAAAAAAAGACCCCTATATAGGACCTAAATATACCTGCGAACTGTTGGTTTACATTAATACCTACACTTCTGCCTAAACCTTCGGGGAATACAGGCGTGTTGGTACGTTATGTTAATATTGTCATAAATATTTCGGTTTAAAGACATTTATTATACATACATTACGGTTCACTTTAATGAGATGTACAGACGGCAGCAGGTCAAGCTATCCAAAACTGTCAAATTTTCCCAATTGAATATGAAACTTAATTTTTTTTATTAAAGTTGAAAATCTATTAAAGAAATTTTACAGATTGGGGTAGCTTATTGTGCTGGCGCAGAGGCCAACATAACAGTTAGTACAGATACTAACATTTATGTGAGTAGGATCTCTGTGATCGAAAAAAAAATTGAAGTTATGGTTACAGTTTTTTTGTGTTAATATTTTTTCCTAATTTCTAAATAGTATTTATCACTTATCACTGTGCAAAGAATAGAATATTTTGTATCATAAAATACCGATGAGTGATTTGATATCATTTCTAGTCACTTTACGTTTTTTCGTCCAAAACTATTAGTCGACTCTATATACGTATTTTTATTTTTAATATTTCGGAAATTTTACACAGCACCATCTAATCCCAAACTAAGCAGAGCTTGTACTATGGGTACAACAATGTATATATAGTACTCATTTTTTTGTAAATACATACTAATAATACATACATAAGAAACACCCATCACAAATTCATGGTAGCATTAGTAAATTACAGATATATTCCTATCGAATCGAATTTTCGACGACGAATTATTATTAGTATCTTTATATTTCTTATTATTATAACTTACCGCCACGCCCTTAGACTCACTTATGGCCATCCAGGTATGTCATCTTTACCCGTCGTCAAAGGAAGGATTATGATTTTAACCGGCCTTGTATGTATGTTCATTGTTCCCTCATATTTTATAATATTACTTGTTTAATACCTACATTTCCTATCCTAAAATACTATACAAACATTAAGAATGAAGAGCTTTTAAAAAGAAACCATCGGAATGTACTAAGTATTTAAAATTCATTGCAATATTTTTGTATAAAAATTAACATAAGAAGAATTGGGCTGAGGCGTACACCCACAAATTGCCGATATGTTGTAGGCTACATGTAATAGTGGCAATCCTATTGCCATTAACCGGGAAAATACAAAATCCGAGCTCCTACTATTTCACAGAAAAACCCAATAGCACTTTTGGGTCGTGGAGCTTATCACCACTAGACCAGACTCCCAGAGAGGCTGTAAGAGTTAAATGTTGTAAATACCTTAGATTATGATTCCGAATTACACTTGGGTTCAAGTAGCAAGATCATTTTTTTAGCAGTGAAATACACGCCGTAGCACTTTCCCAGGACATGGAAATAATGCGACACAAGCATACAACCAAGAATTTAAATAAATTCCACATTCAAATCGAATCCCTTACGGCTTATTGGCTTGCCCTAAGAATGCTATGGTCGCCGCGTGGACAATGCCCAGGATGGGTAATTATACTGGGAGTGATTTTGCGTAAATTTGATTGTTGAGACAAATATACGTAGGCAGTGCAATTCTCGAGCAGTAATGAAAGTAAAATAGTAATGTCAGTAGATCTATTCAGAAATATTTCGTTTTTTTTATTGTAAGATACTAATTATCGAATAAAGTCGCCAATGCAGATAATAGATGATAAAAATAATTACCATTTAATCAAAGGCATAAGTGTCATACTCCATTGTTTTTAAACCGGGGTCCATCCGCAGGTTATACTGAAACCATTATCATTATTTTATACTTTTATGATGTTTTAAAAGTAAGAAATTAAGTTTAGTATTTAAATACGTCAATTATTATAAAGAATTTAAGCAATACCTTTTCTAACCATATTTATTTATAGAAATAATACATAATTACTAATCGCATATTTCGCCAAGTCAGAGTAGGGTGTTAAACAAAAATATTGCTTTTTTAAAACAGCTAGAATTGCTTTTGTATAGAAAAACCATTTTTTATTAATATTTCTACTTAAAGGTGATATTGATATAATTCAGTGATATTTAATGAAAGATTTCGTATTAATAAAAGAACGTTTACCAAATAACACCGATACAGTGAATTGACAAATAAGACACAGTTACTTTGTCTTATTTTACCTTTAATTCTTTTAAGTGAGATTTTATAGTATAACGTACCTACGTACGTTAGATTATATAGACAATTTAATGTAGCCTAACACAGAAAATTTATATTACATATAAATTTGTTATGTTTTACATTTCATATTTTGAGTAAATTTAACACATTTTCACCGTACATCCTCTGGTGTTATAATATAATTATATTTAAAAATACGATCCAATACTTGCTGAAGTTGCTGAGTAAAATATTTATAATATTAAACCAAATCAAATTATTATTAAGAAAAAGATTAGGGCTAGAATCTTATTTGAGGTTTTTTTCTTTCAAAATTTCATCTAAATATTCGAATATGTTTACTTTAATAGTTACTGGATCATTTATATAATGTGTGAAATGACGTAAATATATTTTTAGCTGATATAAGATATTACCTACTTATTTAAAAGTTAAAGTTCCAGCACAAATAAAAATATTTTTTACCAAACCGTATTTAAAATAAATCAGTTTTAATAGAATAAAAATTTAAAGACTTACGTAACGTAGATTAAAAATCATTTCAAATTATCTAAAGGAACTTTTTAAATTGTTTTTTATAAAAAAATATAGTATTTTCGTTTACCAATAAATCTTAAATCAATGTAATCTAGTTTTTTTTTTAAATTAAATAAGACTTCATATCCTTAAGTTATTAGGTACTTACCGTACTCGCGATGGATAATGCTTCGCTTGCGTGAAATCGAAAACGCGTGGGGCACTGTACTGACGTGGAGACGTGCAAAGCGCGCGGCGGCGACAGAACAACTGCGGTGTACGAACTGCGCTGGGCGGGCGTCACTCGCGACACGCCCCCACAACGAGAAACACGAAAAACAGAATTTCCCGCAATCCAGAAAATTCTAAGAACACAAATTCAACATTTTATCTGAATCTTTAAAAATCACAGTAATAACTTTGGTTACATTTTCAGTGGCAAATGAGTTCCGATAACACTAGAACTTGTAGGGTTCTTCAGAGTCGAAGTCAAGCTACGAGGTTTCCACTTTGGATGAGAATATTACGTGGAGTTTAGAATAATCGTTTCATAAAAAAAAACTTCCATAAAGTTATTAATGAAACACTCAAATTAAGTTCCTATTGTATACTTATATTGTTAATTACAATGTGATCTAGTAATAATAAAAAGAAATCTTTTGGAAACAAAAAATATAATAAATTTAATTGACAGATTTATCCATAAAACATGCAGAAAGTAGGAAGTATTATTTATTTTAATCACCGTCATCTGTGAGTGTATGTGTGTTTGAAAATTAAATAACCAAATGAAAAGAGTGTGACAGACAAATTGTTAGAGAAGAGGGAACTGGGCGGAGCATGCGACCACTCCCAGCCGCAGAAAATCTGGATTACCCGCGAAACGAAATTGATCCAAGAGGATTCGCACTTTTTTTTCTCTCATTTTACCGTTGCGCAAACCTATTATTGAACCTGCATACTTAATTTGTCATTTGATAAAAAGTGTTCGTGAGATTCAACCTAATTTAATTTGCATTTGTATTATTTATTTTAGTATTCATTTAATGTAGGTACGGAATAAGGCAGAAATTAAACAGACATCTTATTAATTTGTAAGAAATGTTAATTATTTCGATTAAAACTGATTATAGTCGTAAATAAAGAATTACTTAGTTTATTGTTGCTTAAGTAATCACTTATTAAGTCAACCTCTCATCTTGGGCAGTGTTTCAGGTTGCGGTCGTTCTAAATTAGAAATTACTTAAGTACCTATCTTTCTTTACTACCTAATGAGGTAGTAAAATAGTAAAACTAGTAGGCTAATGAGCTTAATGGTTTTAAACGCGGGAACTATGCTAGAGGTCCTAGGTTCAATTCCCAGGTCCAGCAACTGTGATTACAATCACAGTTCGCCAGCTGCAATTTTTTTACGTACCTAAAGTAAAGCACAGGAGGGCCACCGGTACATTCATTAGAGATCTCGGAGCTCACCTATTCAGTGAGCTGGAGATGATCGTGTGTTTTTAGTCGGTAGGAGTAACCATAACCCACCGCTATTTCTTCTAGGACAGACGAAGGACTTTCATGAGTTTTTTTTTCTTTTTACTTTTCTTTCACACGGAAAGAAAAAGATTCGGCCCCTATTACAAGGAACGTTACAGGAACGGAGTGAACTGTGGATGTACACTGTTATACCTCTACCTAGCCCTTCGGGGATGTATGTAGAAAACTAAATAAGATAAAAATCGTATAATTTATATACTATTTTTATCTTACAAGTGTGTACGGATAGTGCTCGGCGCTACGCCGCGCGCCGTCGCTACGAAAGTGCTACGTGGTGTTCATACTTTAAAAAATTGTATGCACCAAAATTATTTTTAATTACAAAAATATTATTAATAGCTTATACAGAGAAGCTCTGTACAAAGTCTTATATATATTCCAAAAATAATATAATAATAAAATGTTTTGGACATTTTACACAACACCATCTAGTCCCAAACTAAGCAGAGCTTGTACTATGGGTACTAGACAATGGATATAATACTTATTATTATTTTTATTTATTTATTTAACACAGCCATTGACAACAAGAAAACAAACTTAGCTAAAATCTTATAGTACACAGAACAAAGCATATTAAAATTATATTAGATTTAGGAACAGCTGTCTCGCAAACTAGGTTTAAAGCCTGTATCTTGGGAGACAGATATTTTACAAAGATCAATTAAATACACAGCCCTATTGAATTATGTACTTTTAGTTACTGAATTTCAGCAGACATAATGTTTGGTACTTATCTAGCTACATATGTATGTATTTATTTTATTTATTTAAATTATAATACAGGTATAAAAAAATAATAATAATTAACTAAAAACAAAACAAAGACATTGGAATATTATTACCTACACTATTACATATAGTGTGACTGAGTAAAAGTGTGTGAGTGGAGAGAGGAATGATTAAATCAAAAGAAGAATTGATGGGTTAATTGAAGGTGGAAAACTTCATGTAAGAAGTTTTTCAGTTTCGAGGTAATTCAGAGACAATAACCAGGACTTCATTTTATTTTTACATTCATGTCGGCTCATATCGTTTATCTTTAACGTTTTATTTATCCTATTGTAAAACCTGAAACTAACAAAAGTATATTGTCTGTGTGCGAAATCAGTACTGTGCGGCTAAGAAGTGAAAATAATATCTGCGCGTCGCTTCTTACACGCAATTATACCGTTGCGGTGCTTTTTTAGAATACAGTGAAGCACAAATATCTGCCTAACTGCAAGGAGCTTACATTCCCTATAAAGGCTCTCGTCGGATACCGAAATTTTTTAAATAACATTACTTTGAGTACAGCTCTTTGGGCTCTTTCTAATTTAATAAAAGTAGTATTGTCAGCTCCACCCCAAGAGACTATACAATAAGAAAGAAGTGCCTGCCCGAGAGCATAATAAACTAGTTTTAGAGTATCTGAATCAGCAGAGTATCTTAGGTTCCTAAATATATATATATGAGTTTTCTACTTCTCGCAACTGAGTTTTTTATATGAATATGCCAGTTTAAGTTTCTGTCTATATCGACGCCTAAATAACGAATATTTGGGACAACGCAGAGAGTGGAGCAGGAGCAGCCAGAAATGGGATTAGCACATGAATGAACCTTAATCATGATTGGCAATTTCGGTTGCGAAGCTTGAGAGATTGAAAAAGGCACGACTTTGGTTTTTAGTGCATTGAGTGTCAAGAGATTCTTGCAAAGCCAATCAGAAACAATATTTATACAGGTCTCTGCTTTTGCACTTGTTTCATCCCAATCATTACCGTGAACCAGCAAGACCGTATCGTCAGCGTACGCAAAAATAGAGCAATTTTCCAACGATAGTAAGCACAACTGGTTTATGTACAATAAAAACAATGTCGGGCCAAGAATACTGCCGTGAGGTACACCATATTCTATTTTTGCTTGATCACTAACGACACCATCAATACTGACGTACTGGTAACGCTTTTGAAGATAATCCGTGAATAGATTTAATGTGAGACCACGGATACCAATGTCATGGAGCTTTCCCAAAAGTAATGGTACAGACACTGTATCAAATGCCTTAGACATGTCAATAAATATATCTAGACATTTCAGCTTGCTATTTAGATGCATAGTCACAGCATTTGTAAAGTCACTAAACAGCATCTTCAGTCGAGACACCTGCCCTAAAACCATACTGATTACTAGCCATGATCTTGTTTGCGCTCAAATATTTTATTAGAAGATTATTTATTACCTTTTCCAGAATTTTAGAAATTGTTGGTAAAACAGAAATTGTTCTATAGTTATCCAAACAGTTTCTGTCACTGCTTTTATGGACAGGATGAACTACAGCTTTTTTAAGAGCATTTGGGAAAATCCCTGTTTTAATTGATAAATTGCAAATGTGTGTAATGAGTGGAATTAGGATATGACGAGACGTTTTAAGTAGGATACTAGAGATACCATCGATACCAACTGCACAATCACTTCGAAGACTCATTATAATTGACTGAACTTCTGCACAGTCAGTATCGAGAAGTACAAAGGAGTGAAGAAAATCTTTTTTAGTGATGAAATTAGAACAGTCAATACTACTTGCATTTTTAATTCTTGCTGCTAGACTTTTGCCCACGTTCACAAAATAATTATTTGCTGTGTTAAGAGAGGAGATGTTGTCCCTTCTACACTTATATCCCAGGTAGCTCTCATGTTATTTTTTGCTTTAAAAAACTGTAATTTCTCGTAATTTCGTTTAAGTTTCCGCAGGAGACGATTACAAAAGTTTCGATATCTCGTATACGTTAATTTTAAAATGTGATTACAGGCTGATTTTTTATGCATACCATCTCTATTTTTAATACACCTTATTAGGCCAGGAGTAACCCATGGCTTGAAATTGCGATATTTCCTTGATACAGTTTTACTACGCGTATGCTTATTTATAATACCAGTTAGAATAGACAGTAAAACATTGTTAGCTGTATTTGCATCGGTACTGTATAATTATGGTCACGGGTAGACTGTAATCAGTCTACCCGTGACCATGGACGCTGTAAAGGGTCCGAAACGTCGGGATTAATAATATCAATATACGCGATAAAATCCGTAAAAAGTAGTTTTATTTCAATGTATAATATTCGCGTAAATGTCAGAAATCAATTATATATATTATAATACATAGGAAACACCCAGACAAACACAAATACTCATGTTTTATCCACACAAATATTTGCGTCCTGTGGGAATCGAACCCACGACCCCATGATCAGCAGTCCGGCACTCGAACCGCTAGACCACAGAGGTCGTCAAAAAAAAAAATGACGAAGATATTTTGAAAATTTAACTAAAGCATTTTAATTTAATAGAAAATTGACATCTTTACTAGATTATCATTGTCACATGCGCATGTATTTACCCAATATTGTTGTTTTGAAATTGTTTTAATAAGGAACAATTTATTTTAATAATAATGTAAATATTTGTATAGGTAGGTACCGAGTGCGACCATGTCTGGCAATTTTCGAAATTCATTACAGTAAAATATCTCTTCTATACTGAATCTCACCAACGGTATGATTAAAACATTGTAACCACCTTATTCAACAACAATGATTGTAATAAAATTCTAGTCATTTATTACATCACTAGCTTAAGAGCCGGCAATAAAAATGAGAAATTATTTTTAATAAGATTGCCGGTGAGCGCCCCTGCACTAGTGACGCAGCACAATATTTTGGCGAGGCTAATACCGCCCCTTATTACGACATTCTTTACTCGCTAGTGCCTAATAATAGTACCGAGACTTACTTTACGAGTTTTCGGGATGTTTATGCCAGATTAAACGGCCCGACCGTTAAGAATGCATAAATTAAGTTAATATTATTATTTTGCAATTAAGTATTAACTTATTTGAAAATAGAATTAGATTTTTTCAAAATTTTTTCCTTATCTTGTCAGTCTTGTCACTACCATTGTGTCAGGTGTCGTGGGTTCGATTCCAAAGTCCAAGAAAGAAGTTTAAACGGTTTATTTGTTTCTTTTTGTCCATTAATTCTCTAAGTAAAGTCCCACGCGACACAGAGCTTGTTTCCTACGGTGGGAGCTGTCTTTTTAAATAAATAAAAACTAAAATAAATAAAATATCGTCTGTAACTGTAATAGTTTAATTAAAATAAAACATTTGCCTTTGACAGCCTCGCACCTCTCTCAACCGACCCGTGCCCGGCAGCGGTACAGTAAGTAGGTTGATGATGTGAAATTGTTAGCGCCGTTATATATAACATAACATTTTAAAATTGCCATAAGTTTCATGCATGAAAGCCGGGCCAAGAATCTATCAACTAAATAATGAATACAGGATTCGCATACAAGTTCGCAGCGTATTTTAAACGTAAGGCGCGGATATACGTACCTCCATTACAATCATCATCCATATTTAGAATACGTATGGAGTGCTGCTCAGTAAGCCGCACGGATGCTATAGTGTTAATTAAGATCCAGGGCATATTAGGACCTGTTAATGTAGTTGTCTTATAGCCTCTCCACAGCCTGTGGCCATGACGTCACATTTGTGGTCTAATCGCTATTGCAATTGTGGCAACGTACTTACCACAATTATCAAAGTGGTTACATTTGACAAGCATCGATTACCCAATTAAACATATAATCACAAAATGTATTCAATTAGTATTCATAAGTTTACCAAGCATTTTTACAACCAACAACACCTTTTACACGTTAATGTGCATTTGTGTCATCAAAAATAGTGTAACTACGTCATAAATCCAAGTGAAATGTGGTATGATATAGTAGCGTGTCACCAGAGGAGGTAATTCCTGAACAACAGACATATTTTCCAGAGGGAGGGCAATCCGGGATCGTTGTGACGAGGCTTGGAATGCAACATGATTATGAAACGCCATTTGTCAAGTTTTTATTGGGCACCCTAGAGCAGCTTCTATTGTGGTGCACCCTCTGTCCCTCCCCGCGCCGGACCCTCTCGTGGATTTTAATTCATAATTTTTATAACTTGTTAACATTTTGCGGATTACAAGGGCCCCGCTGCAAGCCGCGGTCGCCCGGCGATTACTGATTAATTAAATTTGATCCACCTTTTACTATCAGCATAACGGTAACACGTCAAGACAACGATATTATTTAGAAAAATGTTTTTAAGTAAATACCACATTAAAGCAAAGGATGTTAATTAGCAAAAATATGTGGAGTTCTTAATCGTTAGCTTTACTATATTTATTATATAACTGACTGATTAGTTTGATAAACAGAAAAACAAAGCAATGCTGAACAATATTGAAAACATTAGGCTTTCCTTACTGTTCTAGTCAGAGATGTGACGTCAGTTCAATACTGCATGGATCTAGTGGTCGTTAGCGCGACTGCTACAATAGAGGTCCTGGGTTTGATTCCCAGATCAAGCGGTATTAATAAACCTCTGCTATCCCTTCGACGAATACAGGTGTGATGGTATGTTTTATTGAAAACTTGTAAGATACCTTTGTACTTTGTATGTTTATAGATAAATACAGATTCTAAGATACTAATAAAAAGGAACAACTAAAATTGTAAAAGGTATTATTATGTTATAACTGGCAAACAATAATTGGGTTTGATTGGCGTGGATATTAAACACGCGCGCAGCGGGCGGCTGGGTTCCGCCTGTGCATCCATATTTCGCGACTCACCGATCAAAGCCAGACAGGCCGCAACAGACGCGCACTTTAATATCGGATGCACACATTTTAACCTCTGTATTCAATAACCAACTTACCGATTTATGCAACTATGAAGTCTCATATAAAGCTGGAATTCAATCATACACAGATACACTTATAGGTACCTATATATTGCTACTACTGTTCCCCTCGCGTTTATATATTTTGCCCAATCCCGTGGTTATATTCTAAAGTGTTTTCTGAGCGAATGCCTAAATCTTATTTCTATAACACTTTGCGGAAATCTGGCAGATAGCGCGACTGTTACTCTTGAGGTTGTGGGTTCGACTTGCAGGTCGAACAAAATGTTATTTTGTTTTTCTATTAAATGTCAGTAGAAGCTCGTAGTTTCGATATGTGCTCGGTTAAATGGCAATAGGCTTGCCTCCTATTACATGGCACCTAAACATACCGGCGAACTGTAGGGGTACATTAGTACACCTCTTTCGGGGAATACAGACGTGATAGTATCATGCTATGTTAGCAGATATTGTGTTCCCTAACCTATCTGCCAAATTGTAAGTACTGAGATTTCGTAATTTATCAGTGAGTGAGTGATATTCCGCTATTATATTTAACTAGCTGTGCCCCGCGGTTTCACCCGTCGATTAATTATGATCGGCCCTAAGGGTCCCAGCTTGATATTAAATATCCTATAAATCTTCCTCAAGAATTAGGCTACGCAAAAAATATAATATATTCTAATATGACAACAAACAATAACCAACTTGAGATTTATTACACTAATACAACAATTTAATTTAATATAATTATATATTTAATAAGGTATTCTAACAAACAGGGACTTAAGCCGTAAAAGCGCTAAATTTTCCAGACAAGAGTTTTCCAGATCTTCCCTAAAAATGTTTCTTGAACAAAGCATGGTTTTCAATGAATATGAATCAAAGACTTCGATATGACAGATGTCTGGCTAAGGAGTACAAGTAGTTTCAGGCTGGTATTTTATTTTTCTTGAAAACTGGTTACAAAGTGATGGCGTTTCACTTCTTTATGTAGTTATGAGTTTTTCCTTAGCGGACTTGCTGGCCAGGTACCTCATACTTAAATACATACATCATCAACCCAAATACAGTCCCACTGCTGGGCACGGGTTTCCTCTAACAGAATGAGAGGGATTAGGCTATAGTCCACCACGCTGGCCCAGTGCAGGTTGGCAGACTTCACACGCCGTCGAGAAAATCATGCGTGTTTCCTCACGTTGTCCTTCACTGATGTGAGTGAGTGATTATTAATTATTAATACGCACATTACTTCGAAAAGTCAGAGGTGCGTGCCTTGGGTTCGAACTCGAGACATACATACCCGAATGTATTCCGTGAAGGGTTAAGCAGAGCACTAATGTACAGAGGCCAGCACATCAAGCTACCCCAATCTGTCAAATTTCTTTTATAGATTTTCAACTTTAACGTACAGTAATAAGGTTTATTTTCAATTGGGAAAAAATTATGTGTGTGTGAACTGAGGGACCACACTGGTATTTCGAAAAAAATGATTGTAGGATTTAGTAGAAGTCTTAAAACAATTGTAGAACAAATTTGGGAATTCGTAAAAAAATACATTAAAATCTACAGCCCTTAAAGTGTGGTCCCTCAGACCTCACAGACCGTCAGTCAGATCTCGGAAAGTATGCGAAAAATTAAGATATTGTGACTATAGACATTTAGTAAAGATATTTACTAAATAATGGGCCACTAAAGATAAAAAAAATATAGCGAATAAACTGTGGTCCCTCAATCCACACAAAAACAAAAATATACTATTAGCGAATATTACCGAATCAAATAAATAGAATCAATATTATTTTACATAAAGTTTTAATAAGTCTTAATACATTTTGTAAAAAAGAAATGGAAAAAAAATATCGATGCAATTTAAAGATAGCGATAATTAAAACTGGTCCCTCAATCCTCACGTCCACTGACATAATGTGCATGCATACCTGCTAGACGAGAGGAAAAACAGAAAGTATAGTGTACTTAACTTTTAGTAGAAAGTTTCTACTAAATAATAGGTATAATAAATTTTAGCTGAGATAATAACATTTCTTTAGTTCTGTGAAAATTGATAGAGTAGTGTGACCACACAATGAGCATTAAAAGAGAAGCCATGGTCGATCGCATGAATTTGTCCCTTCAGGCAGTCTCCGAATGGGGCGAAGCCAATCTGGTCAAATTTAATGCAGCAAAGACCCAGGCGTGTCTGTTTTCCGCCAAAAATAGCCCATTCCAACTGGCTCCTACTTTCCGAGATGTATCTATTCAAGTAACTGATCGGCTTGAGCTCTTGGGCATTACTCTGACGTCGACCCTCAACTTCGGCTCCTATATTGAGTCCAAGGCTCAGGTAGCTGCCAGAAAGCTGGGTATCCTCTCAAAGGTGCGTCGTTATTTCACGCCGGAACAATTGCTTATATTGTACCAAGCACAAGTTCGGTCGTGCATGGAGTACTGTTCGCACCTTTGGGATGGTTCGGCTAAGTACTAGCTTGAGGCGTTGAAATCCGTTGAGAAGCGCGCCAAGAAGCTCATTGGCAACGACTCGCTCGTCCGAGCTATACTCCAGAGTCTGGAACATCGCCGCAAAGTCGCTAGCTTGTCAGTTTTTTATCGGATGCATTTCGGAGCGTGCATCAGATCTCCACGATCTTATACCCCCTGACCCTTTCTACTATCGGACGACCAGAAGTGCGCCAAGAAGCTCATTGGCAACGACTCGCTCATCCGAGCTAAACTCTAGAGTCTGGAACATCGCCGCAAAGTCGCTAGCTTGTCAGTTTTTTATCGGATGCATTTCGGAGAGCGTGCATCAGATCTCCACGATCTTATACCCTCTGACCCTTTCTACTATCGGACGACCAGAAGCACGAAAAAGCGTCATCGATTCATGGTGGACATCCCAAAAGCCCGAACGAAACGCTTTAAACCAAGTTTCATCATGCGTACCGCTGAAATGTGGAATGAGCTTCCTGAGTGGTTCTTCCCCAATAACTATAATCTGTGTGTCTTTAAATCTCGAATGAATCGGTTTCTTCTAGGCAAGCGCGTTCCACTGTAGATCGCAGTGTCGCTTAACATCAGGCGAACTAGTGGTCAAGCGTATGCCTGTCGTGAATAAAAAAAAATAAAAAAAACATTACACAAAAGGAAAATAAGGTTATACTGTTGGTATAATGTTATATTACATGGCGTAAGCATGTGTATTTAATAAAAAAGTAGATATTGATTTCTGACATTTACGCGAATATTTATACATTGAAATAAAACTACTTTTTACGTATTTTATCACATACTTACGCCATGTAATGTAACATTATACCAACAGTAAAACCTTGTTTTCCTTTTGTCTAATGCTCATTGTGTGGTCACACTACTCTATCAATTTTCACAGAACTAAAGAAATGTTATTATCTCAGCTAAAATTTATTATACCTATTATTTAGTAGAAACTTTCTACTAAAAGTTAAGTACACTAGACTTTCTGTTTTTCCTCTCGTCTAGCAGCTATGCATGCACATTATGTCAGTGGACGTGAGGATTGAGGGACCAGATTTAATTATCGCTATCTTTAAATTGCATCGATATTTTTTTTCCATTTCTTTTTTACCAAATGTATTAAGACTCTTACTAAAACTTTATGTAAAATAATATTGATTTTATTTATTTGATTCGGTAATATTCGCTAATAGTATATTTTTGTTTTTGTGTGGATTGAGGGACCACAGTTTATTCGTTATAATTTTTTATCTTTGATTATTGGTGGCCCATTATTTAGTAAATATCTTTACTAATTCTTTACTAAATGTCTATAGTCACAATATCTTAATTTTTCGCATACTTTCCGAGATCTGACTGACGGTCTGTGAGGACTGAGGGACCACACTTTAAGGGCTGTAGTTTTTAATGTATTTTTTTACAAACTCCCAAATTTGTTCTACAATTGTTTTTGTCGAAATACCAGTGTGGTCCCTCAGTTCACAGGCAAATAAAAATTGTCAGTTTTGGATAGCTTGACCTGCTGGCGTCTGTACACCCACAGAACGCCGGTATGTTCAGGTCCCATGTAATAGAGAGCGAACCATTATACCGGGCACAGGCACAAATTGATTAGAAATAGATGTAACATTCACGTTAGGATTTTACCTATATTTATCGATATTTTATTTATCCCACCCACTTCGGTCCATAAACCTGCCTCTTCCCATACAAACTACTTGCATGGGACGTACTGCCCATGGGACCAACCGCGAATGGGACCAACTGGGAATGGGACTAGCCGCGAATAGGATTAACCACGATTGGGACCAACTGCGAATGGGACTAAGGACTAACTATGAATGGGACCATTTGCGAACGGAGGACGAAGTGCGAATGGGACCAAGTCCGCATAACCCATCCAAACTCTGAGATGTTACTGATAATCTCATAGAAAAACGCAATTTAACACTGCACATTGTGAAATAAATGGGTTTACACATATATCGTTTCTATATACTTGAATTGTGTCAAGAGTGCCAAGGGCATGATGTTGAGAAAAAACAAAAATAAAACTGACGTTTTTAACTTATTTTACAGTTATTTTATTTTTATTGTTTTCAATCTGCCTACTTAGATACATGCATAAGACAGTCGGAAACGATTTATCAATACAAATACATAGGTACAGGATTGCCGAACAGAATACCTACTCCTTTTATGGTTTATTTTAACATATAAAATATCTACTTAATTTAAACACCTGGGTATGTTACACAAATTGTTAAGCAAAAAGTAAGTAGTTAAGTATCTGTGTTAAATCGATTAAATGAAGTCGATTGTTATAAGGAGTAGTCTTCTTATTCGTCAACGTTTGATACGTGTACCGTATAGCAGGAAAAAATGTATAAACGGTAAGTATTTCGACGTATCCAACGTCGAAATATATATTAACATAGAAAATAAATTGAAACCTAAAGTATTCACATAAGTATTCATTCCAAGTCCTCCGGATACTACTAGTAAATGTAGGTAGGTACTTGAACTTATATTTTAACAATATTTAAAATAAAAAAACATACCATCACGCCTGTACTCCCCGAAGGGTTAGGCAGAGGTGTACTACTAGGTGTAGGTGTACACACACATTTCGCCGGTATGTTTAGGTCCCATGTAATAGGGGGCGAGCCTATTGCCATTAACCGGGCACAAATCTAGACTCCAAGCTGCTACTGAGAATTTTATAGAAAAACACTTTGCTCGACCTGGGGATCGTACCCAGGACCTCTAGCGTAGCAGTCGTGCATAGTACCACTAGACTAATTAGTTAGAGGCAGTTAACTCAATAAATAACAAACTCAATAAACTTATATAAACTAGTGTATCTTTTTCAAAAAATAAACCGTCACAACAAAGCAAATTTAGGGAGCATTTTAGCAATTTTGTTTCATTTCCATAGATCTTACTCGTCGTAAGTAACTCAGGTTCGAACTAATGCTTCAAAGCTTTGAAGGTGTTTACATGATGTTTATATCTTCTAAAGACCCAACAGTGTGTTGTCTGTTACATAGGTTCAATATTCATGACAGGTGTATCTTATTACCTACTAATCCAGTGTATGAAAAATACAATGGGTACTTAAAAAATAACATGCAATATATCTAAAAAATAACATGCAATAGATCTTAAAACTAACCCTAATAAAATTAATTAGGTTTACACAGTTTGATGACGATGACATACAACACGCTCGTGCAGTGTCGGACGGGGCCCTGACGTGACTGCCGACACCGTACCACCGTGTCCCGTCAGGACTTTTTACAAAGAAAAAAAGAAAGAAAACTAATTACTGGAGCCTGCTCCTTCAGTGGTTTTTCACTATAGTTCTACTTTTGAAACTTTAAATGTCTTTTTTAACTATCACTTTACACATCAAAATATTTTAATTGTCAGAATAATGCAATTTTGAAATCTGCTTTAAATAATAATTTTGAAATCTGCTATACTTAAATAATAATTTTGAAAGCAGACTTTTTTTTAGATTATCGTCCAAATATTATTAATTTAAGAAAACAGTACGTCAGTCGAATTTTACAGTATTAATAACGGCCCTTAAAAGGCAAAAAATAAATATTAAATTCGGTTAATTAACATTGAATTAAATGTGTGCTTACATTAAAATATATACCTACAGATATTTAACCTCTGAACCTTTGCTCAAGTCGAAAATTAATCCAATCATTGTTGTGGAATACTAGCTACACTCTGCTGGGCAATCAAGACACCACTGGCACGTCAGAGTTGTGCGGATAGTTCTCTAAATTATACATTTTAGTTGGACAATAATGGATAATTGACTACAGAGTCAGAGAATCAGAGTAATTATTCAGAGTCAGAGAATCAGAGTAATTATTATGTGTACCGTCACAGGACGGTACACATAATAATTATTTATGAATAGGTTCAGGTCAATATAATTAAACACGCAACCCCACTCAAAAATCCAGGCGTCAAACTTTATCGAGAGAAAAAGATCGTCTACATATTAAATAGGGCCATCCCTCTCTGGCAACTTAACTAATTATCGAATAACCACGTGGTAGTATGGCTTACTTATACCTTTTTTTTGAAGTAATACATTACTATTTTTATTTGCGCACTCAGTTCTTCCACAGGTAAGAGAATAAAGGCCAATTGCGCGGTTCCAAAGCAGGACATGGGACGTTCCTTGACAATCACGACTATCGGCGGCGGCCAACCATAGCACTGATGCAATGTATCAGTGAGCGGTACTCCTATTTCCGGATGGTACCTGTATGATGAGCTCAGAGACTTACAAAATGAATACTGTAGAAGTGTAAATAAGATGTTAAACTTGGTTATCGCAAATTCAACCTTTCACAAAGTTCCATGCATGGAAAATGAGATAATTTTAATTTAATAGGTACTATAATTAGATAATAGAAAAAAAAGACACAACTTAGGAAAATGATTGCGTACTGGGACCAATCCAAGGTGCGTGTATTCAGTCGCTGAACCTGAATTTCTGCATCCATTGGGGAGCTAGTTTTGACTGAGCTAGCCAAATGTTTTCAACATATTAACAGCTTAGGTAATTATGCATGCATATAGCTATACATATGCATGCATAATTACCAAAGCCGGTATGTACCTACGCTTATCGTCTATGTTTGTCGCAACGTCAAACCATTGCTATAACTTATTCCTTTCTAAACAATGCCGTTTCTTCTTCCTCACAAAAAGTTAATTAAAAAAATACACTACCTTGTCCACTTCAATCCTATCGCAGTCGCCTTTTCTTTAGTATACCGATGTGTTTTGGTTCTGGTATTACGACTTTGAGGATGCCGTCTGCCAGGGCCTTGATGAATGAGTAGCTGGTGCGGGTGAGGGAGGCTAGTCGCTCGGGGGTCTCGGCGACCGGCGAGCTCATGTACCTCGCCGCCGCCGCCACCACCCCCGCACACACATGCAGTTTATGCAGGGTCACCTTGCTAGCACCTACAATGTCGTTTGTTGCCAATGAAGTCAATTTTAACATAACATACCACCACGCCTGTATACCCGGAAGGGCTAGGCAGAGGTGTATAACTTATACCCACAGTTCGCCGGTATGTTTAGGCTCCATGTAATAGAGGCCGAGCCTATTGCCATTTACCGGGCACAATTCCAAACTCGTAGATGCTAGTGAAAATTTCATAGTAATCCTGATGGACATTATAAAAATGCATATCTTTGAAATTAGTCGATATCGAATTGAAATCATTAAGCATGCTATTTCAACGGTATTAGAATGAATAGATGTCCAATGACACTGACTAACACAGGCAGAGATTTGCTAAACAAAAGGTATAAAGATCAACAATTCCGAAGAAGTGACGATTTCGACACAATTAAACGGCAGAGTCCACTATTCCTAGGTTGTTAATGAGACCCTTCCAAAGAGCTTTAAACAAGATCACTCACTAGAAGACGAAGAGCCGGGTGTGTTAGATACATAATCGCTCCAGCACTTAATGTGGATTTCCAGCCGGTTGCGGTGGTATTCTGTCAGGTTATTTATTAATCCCACCGCCTCTAACACTGGCTCCTTTAGTCCCACTTGAGTTGCCAAAAATTCCGATATCTCCAAAGTCGTCCATAATGGTATGCGAAAATCTAGAATAATGAATACATGAGTGCTTATTAAAAGACTTACTTGTACTAGTGAACTATAGTATGTGTATATATCTTCATCATAATTTTGGAAATGTATTGTCCAGGTCATTGGAATAATACCTACTCTTAGCTGCTATACTAGATAATAGCAGCTAAGAGTGCCACAAAATACAAATTAAAATGTTCGTCTTCTAATAACTTCACAAATTTAAAACCTAGCATCATTTTGTATAGGAAAATCAAGTAGGTACAATAAAAATTAAAATCTTTACAATATAATATTATTTTATAGATTTTAATTTTTACAATTTAATATTTAACCTTTTATATGTACGTATACTTTAGTATACGTAAAGTTTTTTACCGAGTGTTTTGTATACATGGTACTCCATGTGGACGACCTCGGCTTTGGTGTAAGCGAGACCCACCCTGCCGAGCGTAGCTGTTATCAAAGTGGCGGACAGCGGCGCCATTAGATCGGCCATCTTCGCAGCCAGCTGAATGCACGACACCGTTGAAATGTGGAACTGGGACGCCAGCACATCCTTAAAACGCTCCCATTCTTCAAGATCTAGCGTTATATTGTTATCTACATAACAGAAGTAGTACATTTAACTTGCATGTAAAGAAAAATCAAGAATAACAACTATAGTACCTAAATTAATTTCTATAACCTCGAGCACGAATCATTCTAACAAAATAACAACAATTGGAGAAATTCTCCACTACAACCAGACTGGCAAATCCGGCCTTTTTCTTTAAATTTCCTGCCTATTAGACCGTATTAAATGTTTAAATCAATGGAAATATACACTCACCTCGAGATTCTTGCAAATATGTTCGTATATTTCGAGAAAGGTATCGCTCCAAAAGCCGGCATGCGCTTCCTGGTACACCTTTGGCAGTCACGCCAAGGACGTCGCAATAACCCCACACCAGCCTTCTTTCAGACGGCTGCAATAGCAGCGTCGGCCATTCAGCTTCCATTTTTGCTAAGAATTTATAATGTTCATTATTATATCGTAAAATAAATTTCCGAATAAAGAAGTATTTTCATACAATATCTAAGAATAATAATATATTCTTTAATGTACACCAATGTATCAAATACCCGAACATAAACGTTACAAAAAACAAAAAATAGGCAGCCATATCGCAATCAGCGATTTCTTCCAGGCAACCTTAGGGTGGACTGACAGAATTGAACATACATACAAGTAACATATAAATAGCAAAAGGAAAACCTTAAATACTTCTAAAACAGCGTTACACAAAATGTATCTGAGGCACTGCCTGTTCTGTTAACAAGGAATCATTCAGGAGTAGCCTGTTGAGAAGGTCGTTATTACGTATTAGTAGGTAAGTATTCCGAGATATCTTCGGTCTTCTGGTTTTTGCCACATCGTCACCGCATATTAAGAACGGGCATTGACAGGGACCTCAAGAATCGATTCTAATAACGATATGAATCATTTAAAGTGGAATGATAGATATTATTAATTTCTCTCCTCTCCGATCATTAAATGGCTTGTAAATATTTAGGAAAAAAGAACTTAAACTTAATCTTAACTGTGGGGACTGGCATAGCCAGCAACATTTCGACCAAAATATGTGATCTGTTGTGTTAACCCCTGCATAATACATTCCTTACTCTTCAAAGACGTGGTTAATGAAGGTGGCTAACCCACTAAGAGGAAGGAACCTGTAGTCTTCCGGTTTCGGGTATTAGTTGCCGAGATGACTCATCCGTTTCGCCGCTAGGACGTCACAATCACACAAAATGTGCTGCATTGTTCCCTTAAATTCACCACAGGCTCTGCAATCGTTATTCAAAGCCAGTTTCATTTCGAGGAGCATGTCGTTAGTTGCAAAATGCCCTGTAAGGGCTCCGATGACAGCTCGGGCTATGTCCCTTCTGTTATTCAGTATGAATTGCGAGATGCGTGTGGTGCTGCTGCCGAAAAACTTTCGTGAGTGTTCTAGCCCTAGGCTATTACACCACTCCTCTTTATGTTTGGCAAAAAGAGAACTCACTATTATGCTATTAGGTAGATAGGTACTGTAGAGGCCGGGTTATTATTAATGGGTGGCGTGTTTTAATATAAACGCAATTATGGAAATATAAGAGCTTCTTTTAATTTTACTCAAGCAATTCTTAAATCATCTGACAATAAATAATTTCATTACTAGACATCTTTCAAAATCTACTTACCTACGTTTTTGTTCGCCACATATTAATCAGCCAGAATGTGAATAATAAAAACTTATTGTTCCAAACTCTTACAGTACCTACTACATCAACATATTATTATGCGGCAAACATGTATGGCTTCCTTTCGTGTCCTTATGCCTCCTCTACACAATCGGCCATGATAGGCGATTACACGCGAGCACGATCGTGTAGAAGGGCTACTTGCCTGTAGTCGCCCATCATGGTCCTTAATCGTCGCCATGATCGCGGCGATCGGCGACTTGTCGGTTTTTCGGGCACGCATCAAAGGGAATCGCTTGTAGCTGTATGCGCGTGCCCACACGATCGCCGATCATTCATTCACCGGAGGACAGCGAGCCGTGCGGACGACGCGTTGTTTTTTTGTTTCTAAATATAAGTTAGCTGCTGCTTGCTTTTAATAATAATAATAAATCATTTATTTTGTAGGAAAGTTGTTACAATTATTATGATAGTACAAAATATTCTGCCGTCTCCAGCGTACAAATATTTGTTGTATTTATAGTAGGTACATAGCTAGGTATGGTTACATAAATAATATTATATTTAAAAAAATCATAAATTACAGAAAATATAGTTCAGTAGCCCGATTCACGTAAATACACATTATCAAAAAATCGTTGGCGTTCAGAAGTCGTTCGATTATCGTCCTATCCAAGTTTGCTATTCACCTCTTTCTCGATCGTCGATCAATAGGACGACGGTTCAATAGGATCACAGTTTAACGATTTCTCAACGACTTGAACGACTTTATTGCCAGTTACATAATTATGTATTCTACCAAGTTATTAAAACACTTTTAATACTGGAATCACTGTGATTTGAGTGTTATAACTTAAAAACATACAAATCATCATGTTTTTTTTTCCATATTCGGTAAAAAGGTTCTGTGTCCAAGGCAAAAAAAAACACAAAAAAGAGAAAACTGACAATAAATTGTGTCAAATGAAGTGTCAGTCCATGGTCAAAATCGTTTTCGCGGCTTTGTTATGTTTTAATGAGAAGTTGATAATTGATTTTGATTGAATATGAAACCAGTTTCTTTACGGCAACGAAGAGTTACTCGTAGAGTTTATGGCCAAGCACAGGAACCTAGCCCTAGGACGAGTCCGTAGTGAAGAAGGGCGGGCTCTATCTGCGACGCTGTGGAAGGAGCTCGCAGCAATTTTAAAATAGCAAGGCTGTGGATCCCTTCGCCTATCGCACGACCAAGGATTGGAAGAAAGCTAATAAAATATGTTTATATAATAATGCCTACCTATTCCTATACGTCTATACTAATATTATAAAGAGAAAAGATTATTTTTGTTTGTAAATAATAAACTGATTTAAAAAAAAATATTTAATTTTAAATATAAATGTGAGAATAAAGATGATTTTCATCTATCAATTAGTGCAATCAAAAGTAAGTTAGTCATATTTGATCACATTGCTTTGTGATCATGTAGCCTACATGATCACATGTTAATGCATCCGTCTTTGTTCTCTCTCTTTAAAAGAAGAGATATCTTGAATGAGACTTAGTCCTAAAACTTTAGAGAGCCGAAAAGTACAAATTCCATCTCAAAAGCTTGCCATTGTGCACACCACAAACTATTTCTCCATATCCGCTGCCTTAGTCGATCTTCTCTCTCGGCTGCATCTAACAATCAATGCACACAAGGCACATAAACACTCCCGTCACAAGAAAAAACACCGAAATGTACTCAAAAACGTCTCAATTTTGTATTGTTTGCTCAACGATATTTGAATAGTGAAATTTGACATAAGATCGTTGGCGTCCGATCTATCGAAACACCGTTTTGTTAGGTGAATACCGTCAAGCTGATGTTTTAGAACGATTCTCGTCCAACGAACGTGTGTGAATACGGTTCAACGATTTCAATGAAAACTGTTTCAATGAATAAGTCGCTGCGATATCGCTACGGTTTTAATTACGTGAATCGGGCTACAGGTCAATGTATATGCAAATAAAATAATGTCATGAAATCAAT
Organism: Acronicta alni; assembly: GCA_964056405.1. NCBI lineage: Eukaryota > Metazoa > Arthropoda > Insecta > Lepidoptera > Noctuidae > Acronicta > Acronicta alni. The sequence goes on from OZ043913.1 coordinate 7,446,983, forward strand.
GTCAAAAATTTATGTCAAACATGGAATCAAAAGTTTCATTTAGGAATTCTTTCGTTGAATAACACATAATTAAAAGAAATTTCAATAATTTACAGTTAAATGTCCTAAAATTAAGGGTCTTGAAACCGTCTGGCAATTTATTATAAATATAGATAGCCATGCAGAACATATTATTAGAAAATAATTGCATATTCTGTTTAGGTACTAGAAGCTTATGAATTTTACGGCTAGGTCGGGTTACAACATCAATATGTTTTTCAAATTCATTCATATGTTGGTGTACAAAGATACAGGTTTCAAAAATATAAGTTTAAATAAAAGTAGCTGCAGCTATAACCTCCACGTCCATCTTGAAGGCTTGCCGCTCAGTAAATGATCACGGACGATCGTGTGGAATCTTGCACAATAATCGTGACGATTACCTTGCCGATCACAGACGATCAACGAGTGCCCATCATGGCCGATTGTGTAGAGGTGGCTTTAGACGTGAAAAGATATTAAATGTACAACAATATTTACTGTATTATACATACCATACCGTCACGCCTGTACTCCCCGAAGGGTTAGGCAGAGGAGTACTAATGTACACCCACATTTCGCCGGTATGTTTAGGTCCCATGTAATAAGGGGCGAGCCTATTGCCATTAACCGGGCACAAATCCAGACTCCGAGCTGCTACTGAGAATTTCATTGACAAACCCAATAACACTTTGCTCGACCTGGGGATCGAACCCAGGACCTCTAGCGTAGCAGTCGCTTAGGACCAGTAGACTAATGAGGCAGTCAACTACTGTATTATAACGTCGCCTATTAAGCTAATATGTATTTGACATAAAATATATAAAAAGATATTATTCAACTTCATAAATAACCTATAATATTATTATTTAATGATTACCTACACTTGGTTTCTTTTTGTAAATCAAATGTAGGTAATTATTCTTTTTAAAAACTAGGTTATTAGTGCATACGCCTGTATTAGGCAAGAGATTTACGGTGATGTACACCCACAGTTCGTCGGCACGTTATATGTCCCACATAATAGGGGCGAGCCTATTACCATTAAGTGGGCAGAAATTCGAACTCCAACCTGGGACTGAAAATTGCATAGAAAAACCAATAACATTGTTCAACCCTTTTTATCATCCGCCGCAATATCCTCATGGATCATCCGCCACCCGGGGAGGTGACGGGGTACTTACTCGTACCGACTAAAAACCGCACTATACTTTACTTGCCCTACAGTCATGGCCATGGGATCCGTGAAATTCGCCACGACCATGACAGGTATTCTTGTTGATCGAATAGCTGGACCACAGTCTAGCTATACGATCAGCTATACTCCAATCGAAGGCACGCATGCCGCCTACTAGGGCCATTATCTGGTCGGGCGGCGGAATCCCCAATTCAGCCGACCTAATTTTATTACTGTCCATGTTTTACTGTCGCAATAACCGCCATTAAATTAAATAACTGCTCAATATGTTTTTGAACTGTTCATAATAACATCTCGATTATTTAAATAACAGCTCAAAAAATTAGTTCCAGTTTATATTTAGTACTTATATATAATATACGTGAACTAGGTACAGGTTCTAATTGAATGTAGGTAATTTGGAAATATACCTAATTACATTATGCCCTAACTTTCTCCACAACGGAGTTACTTACAGATGAGTCGAAAATGTCTTGAATGGCTTCGAGAAAACGTGATACGGCTGTGCCTTTCGCTCAACGTGGCGGGGGGCACTTAAGTACCCCCAGATTATGTCACTACTTGTATAGATGTCATGTCAAAATTCATTAAAGTGCTCCAGCCGTATGACATTGTTTGATACTACTTATTTCTTTTCTTCTTACGATCCTCGTAAAACCAATAAATTTAATAGTATGTATAATTTATGGGTATGTATATGCAGCGCAATTTGATTACAAATGCCGTTTACAAAGAGATGGATAAACTAATACTTAAAGTAATATATTTTATTTGGAGGTGTGAGCTATGAACATGACAGATCTTTTAATAATATTCATATTCCTAACTGAAATATCATCACTAATAAGTAATTAAGTATGTATCACACAATAAATAAAATAAAGTTTATTCTTTCAGGTTTTTACTTGAAAACCTCAAACTAAACTAAGAAAGTTGTTGTTTTTGTATAATAGAAATATGATTAGAATAGATTAACTTTATTGTACACCATGTGATGAAGCAACATTACCAACAGTTAAAAATATAAGTTCAAGTTTCATTAGGATAAGAATAAATAAATCAATAATGAAATACCTTCTTCCTCATATTCCTGTAATAACCCTTCCATCCAGTCACAAGTTAAAGAATACCTGTCTATATCCATTTTAAAATTAAACGTAACACTGAATCTTGCACCACTTACTTGCATCACCTTTTTAGCTACCCACATTAGTTTTATAATTAATGTTTGTTTTTTATTTGACGCCATAATTTACAAGTGACCATAAACAATATAGAGTGTTTGTATTTATAGATCATAGATATTTCGCTAAAATAGCAACGGAACTCGATTATAGGTACCTATATAATTTTCTTCATTTTCTGCGTTGAGCTGCTAATCAGAGCTATTATGTTTTTGTTCATATCTAGAGAAGGACTCCTGTACAAAAGATATTTCGAAATTTCATAGGTGTCACCAATTAATTTCGACTAGTGATGTTATGCGAGTTACTCAATTTCAACGTCGATAAAATTTATCGATGACGTATTATATCCTATAATGCACAAAATTTATAACAACCTTCCTTGAAATATAAATTATTAAGAATATCACAAAAAGTGGACCAGGAGCATCCATTTGCGATAATACATACCTACATTCATACTTACTCTTTTTTCCTTTGTACAACATTAATTTTCGTTTTTATTTAATTTGGATAAATAGACACCCAAAGACAGGGTAACATACCATCTCGCCTGTACTCGAAGGATGGCAGTGATATACCCACTTATGTATATTAAGGTTGGATAGCATAGCACTAGTGAAAATGTCTATGATCGTTGCTAGGCTGCCGACTGTTATTAATACTCGTGTCAACTCGTGAAAAAATGTAGAATACATGTGTCACAAAATATAAAATAATATACGCAATTCTATTTGTATAAAAGTCTTTGTTCTCTAAATAATCTACCATTTCGTAACAACTAAATTCCAACTGTATAATTCTTATCCACTTCCATTCCACTACTCTTGCTCATTTAGTAAGTTCAAGTAAAATATTACATTAGGTTATGGGCCATCCGTGGAAGAAGAGAAAGCCTTTGCAATGGATTTTTCTACGAAATTAGAGATTGGCAAACTCGAGGGTAAGGAAAATTGGGCTACCTGGAAATATAAGATTTCCATAATGTTGGAGGGTACAGAAGGTGCCTTAGAAGCAGTTGAAGGTAAACTCCAGAAACCAATCCTCGCTGTAGCAGCAGGTGACGCGGCGATAAGTGCCTATAATACAGCAATAGCTAAATATAGGAAGACTCAAAGCGGCGCTTTGCTCGTGCTCACTACGAACATGACTGAAGAAACATTAAAGAAAGTTATGCGATATAGAACGGCACATGATGTTTGGCAAGAGCTACACAGGCTATTTGATGGACAAACAGAGGACAGGGCTTATAGTTTATGCTTAGAGTTTTTCGGGCTAAAACATAGCAATGAGGATGACATACCTACTCATATGTCAAAGCTGAAGAATCTGTGGAATGATCTAAAAGTTGAGGTTTCCAAAATTGATGCAACTGCCAAGCTCCCTGAATTGTTCCTGATATGTAAGGTCTTAGACACACTTGACGATAGGTATTTCAACTTCAAGTCAAGCTGGCTAATGCTAAAACGGTCTGAAAAGACGATTGACAGTTTAACGAGTAACCTGTGCTCGTTTGAACGAGATTTAAGTAATAAAGAGAGTACACGACAGGAGACACTAGTGATTACGCCCGCTGAACGTGAAATAAAGCATAAGAAGGATGAGCAGCTGATATGCAACTACTGTTCTGGAAAAGGCCACAGAGTTCGCAAGTGTAAAAAGTGGATTAAGGATGGGAGGCCACCTAAACCAACTTCAGGCACATCATCATCTGGCTCGAAATCCAAGCAAGTGCAACAGATTTCATTGATGGTTAATGCATGCTCAATAAATCACATTCAAGACCGGGCGAACTGGTATGTCGATAACGGAGCGACAACACACATAGCGGTAAAAAGGAATATCTTTAAAGATTTTCATGAATTTGATTCGGATCACACCGTAACGACGGCAGACGGAACTACTATACCTGCGGTAGGAGTAGGCTCCGTTGTGGTAGAATCGAACGTCAGTGAAAATAAAGAGCAACTTACTTTAAACAATGTGTGGTTAGTACCGTCACTTACAAAAAATCTTTTTTCGACGTTAGCAGCGCAAGATAGAATGCAGAACAGCATTTTTACGTCGACAACTAGAGAGTGCAAGTTAGATATCGGAGGTGCAACTAGAGTTGTTGGCAGAAGAACGCCGCATGGTGGACTCTACAAGTTGGACATAAAGACTGTTATTCCAGTTAAGAAAACAGCTTTTGAGGTCAATGTTGTAACTGGTTCCAATATGCTGCAGCTGTATCATGAGCGCTTTGCTCACCAGGATAAAAGACATGTCATTCGCATCGTAAAACGCGAGTTTGGCATTAATCTAAGTTCTGACAAAGTAAAGTGTGAGGGCTGCATATACGGAAAGTCACATCGAAAGCCGTTTGGAACAAGGGAAAGAGCAACAGCTGTTGGAGAGCTCATTCACACGGATGTTTGCGGTCCCTTCGCAAAGAGCATTTCGCACTACCGGTACTACGTATTATTTAAGGATGACTATTCAAGCTACCGCATGGTCTTCTTCATCAGAGAGAAGTCAGAGGTAAAGGATAAACTTCAACAAATGCTTCAAGAAGCAAAAAATGCTGGGCACACAGTGAAGACTCTACTGAGCGACAATGGTGGTGAATTTGATAACCAAGCTATCCGTAAAATATTACAGAGTCATGGTATTAAGCATCGATTGACAATGCCGTACACGCCGGAACAAAACGGTTGTAGCGAGCGTGAAAATCGAACTTTGGTAGAAGCTGCAAGATCGATGATGTATACGAGAGGAGAGATGCCTCAAATACTCTGGGCTGAGCTAATTAATACAGCTGCTTATGTGCTCAATAGGACAGGTCCCACTAGGGTAGACGGTAAGGTATCTTATGAGCTATGGCATGGCAGGAAGCCCAAAATAACTCACCTAAAAATCATCGGAAGTGAATGCTATGCTCATGTCCCAAAGCAGAATCGCAAGAAGATGAATAAGAAGGCGATTAAAGGCATATTGATAGGCTACGAGAATGATGATGGTTATCGTGTCTGGGATGGAAAAAAGACGCTAAGGTCTCGAGACATAACCTTTGAAACAGATGTCGAATTTAAAATTTCCACCAGCATTCCTATTTCTTCAGAGAGAGTAATAGAGGAAGACGATAATGAACATATTATTGAGCAAGAGCCTATAAACATGCAAGACAATCTTGAACCTGTTCTAGAGGGAGATAGAATAGAGATGAGTGAAGACCAAGTTCAAGAAGACGAAGTTCACGACGAGAGAGCCGTGATTGAGAGTCATGACGAACCTCATGAGAACATTAATTGTGATGGTGATGATGTCTTTGTCGATGCTGATGAAGATACTGTAGAGGTAGTCGAGCCTCTGATAGACGCGGAGCCTCGATATAACTTAAGAGACAGATCTACCATCGCACGTCCAAAAAAGTTCGATGACTTTGTATACTTCGTAGGAACAGAAAACTTTCCTGAATCCTACAAGGAAGCTTGTGAGAGAGATGACTGTGCTGAGTGGCAGAAGGCCATGGAAAGCGAACTCAAGTCTTTAAAAGACAACAATGTTTGGACACTGTGTGAGTTACCGTCCAACAAAAAGCCTCTGCCGTGTAAATGGGTTTTTAGAATAAAGCGCAATCCAGACGGAACCGTTAACAAATACAAGGCCAGACTTGTGGTAAAAGGGTTCAAGCAACGGAAAGGGATAGACTATGAGCAGACCTTTAGCCCGGTCAGCCGAATGGCTACAATAAGAGCTTTGTTAAGTGTCAGCGCCAAAGAAAACCTGTACCTTACACAATTTGACGTGTCGACTGCATTCCTTAATGGTATACTCAAAGAAGAGATTTATATGAGGCAGCCAGATGGATTCAGTGACGGCACATCAAAAGTCTGTCGTTTAAAGAGAAGCCTGTACGGCCTAAAGCAAGCACCTCGATGCTGGAATTCGTGCTTTGAGGAGATACTGCTGCAAAAAGGTTTCGTACAGAATTCTGCTGACTGTTGTCTGTTCACGAAGACTGTGGAAGGCAAAAAGATACTTATTACTCTGTACGTGGATGATGGTCTCGTGGCCACGACAGATGAAGTTCTGGCGAACCAATTCCTCAAGGAATTAGGGGATACGCTAAAAATCACGACCAAAACAGCATCATACTACCTAGGACTGGAAATTGCACGATATAAAGACGGTTCCATATTTATCAGTCAGGAATCTTATACTAAGAAGATTTTGGAACGTTTTCAGATGTCACAATGCAACCCAGTTTCGACACCTATTGAGAGAAATCAGACTTCTGAAATAGGGAAAGTCGTAGATGAAAACGATAAAGAGAAGAAATTCCCATATCGAGAGGCTGTAGGTGCTCTTGCATACCTTATGACAGGTACACGTCCCGATATAGCATATGCTGTTGGTGTAGCATCGAGGAAATTAGAAAATCCAGCAGAAGCTGATTGGCTAAGAGTCAAAAGGATATTTCGTTATCTGAAGGGAACTATATCCTACGGCATCAGATACAATGCGAGTTGCAGTAGAGCTGTACTGGAAGGCTACAGTGATGCAGATCACGCCGGTGACGACCAAACTGGACGCTCCACGACTGGCGTCACTTGTATTTTTGCTGGAGGAGCAATTTCTTGGCAAAGCCAACGTCAAGCATCAGTTGCAATTTCTACAACTGAAGCAGAAATTGTTGCAGCGAGTGAAGGCGCGCGAGAGCTAGTGTGGCTTCAGAGAGTCTTCAGCCAGCTTACATGTTTGGAAGGAATACCCACACTGAAAGTGGATAACGAAGCGGCCATACGCCTTGCGCATAATCCTGAATTCCATAAAAGGACCAAGCATATTCGCGTGAGACACTTCTTCGTACGTGAGACAGTACAAGAAGGACTAGTGAGTGTCTTGAAAACAAGTTCTGCTGATCAATTGGCTGATCTTTTAACTAAGGCAGTTCCGAAGCCCAGGCTCATTAGGATTAGAGCTGATTTAGGACTGCAAGACGTTTCCAACTAGTGAGGGAAAGTATTAAGGTTGGATAGCATAGCACTAGTGAAAATGTCTATGATCGTTGCTAGGCTGCCGACTGTTATTAATACTCGTGTCAACTCGTGAAAAAATGTAGAATACATGTGTCACAAAATATAAAATAATATACGCAATTCTATTTGTATAAAAGTCTTTGTTCTCTAAATAATCTACCATTTCGTAACAACTAAATTCCAACTGTATAATTCTTATCCACTTCCATTCCACTACTCTTGCTCATTTAGTAAGTTCAAGTAAAATATTACATTAATGTACACCTATAATACGCCGTGTTCAGGTCTACTATAAGGCGAGCCTCGTAATTTGGGCTTGTTTAACTGGAAACAAACCCAAATTACGAGGAATTAGAAAAACCCAATAACAGTGCTTGAACCCAATCACTGACCTGTGAATCGGTCCCAGAACCTTTAGATTACTGAAACAGTAGCAGGGTGGGACGGAAAACAAACAAATGGTTGAAATTAATGTCCCAAAATATTTTATTCATAGATATCCTTAAAACACCTAAGTATACTTAAATAGTCTTAAATGATTTTTGCAGTCAAAATGAGTTTTGAGTGGTTATGATTGATTATTCCGGGAATAAAAAATAATTGGAAAACAGCAGAAAGGGGAAATTTATAATTTTAAAATACAGCCACCAGCTTCAAATTCATTTAATTTGTCAGCATGGGTCACATAAAATATGATATATTATAAATGCGGTATAATTATTGCTTTTACAATCGTACATCGCCTTTAGAAAATCTGTAAAAGAAAAGTATCGACAATATTATTTACGTCACTATGTATGATCAAGCTAACCTCAAAGCAGTTGTCAAATATTCGCTAAAACTTGTATTGAAACAGATATTACGTCTGGTTTACACTTTGAAGTAATTCAGCAAAGTTAATATTATGTTACAATTCGGTTAAAAGTTTATATTCACTTAACATTATATAGGATATTACCTACATAATTATATAAGTACCTACGGATTTATAGTCTTTGTCGGATCTTTTTTGCTTATTTTATTTGTGATGAATAGAACTTTCAGTCCCCTAACCACACAAGACATTATGCTACAGAATCCACACAATCAGTTTTATTAGTTATTAAAGAATTCGCGTAATACAAAGATACATCATTAATAATATAATATCACATCCATGAGCGATATCAACAAAGGAAACGATGAATACGCGAACAAGTCAAATGGTTCATCGAATGAACTGTCAGGCTTTGGAATAAACATAGAGGTAATAGAAGGAGCTAAGGAGGTTCATTAAGAACTAAAAAAAAAGTGACTTCCAAAAGAAGCAAAACAGTTATACATCTATCTCATTCCTACATACTTTATCATGCCATAAGATAAGCCAGGTTTCTATCTCAGTTTCTATGCTTGAGTCCCTTTAGTCTTTATTCTGAGATGCTGTCATCCATCATAATTATTAAATAAAAGTTTAGTAACAAAGCAAACACACGTAATAAATATATATTTTCTATCTTGTACCATCAATATAAAATAATCAGACTAAAATTAGGACATTTTTAAATGTAGTTCCATAGTGAATAAATATTAAAATTTAAAAAACATGAACATGTTCGAATTTCGAAAATATTGACAACAAACTACTCATTACGCAATCCTTTTTTTTCTGTAAGTTGGTATCGTATCATAGACCAATGACTACTTGGTAAAATACTAATATAAGTAGGCTGACAATGAATTAACCAAATTTTTTTTTTTTATATATTATTATGTAGGTGGGTAATTTTGTTGACTTTTGGTTAGCTTGTCAATACTATAAATCCATTCAATGATCTATTCTTCTTCTTTTCATATCAATGGTAAATACATTGTATATTTTAATTGAGCCCAGTCTAAATTACTTGTTATTATAACAACATATTATATTATACGTACGAACATATTAGTACCTACGTATGGCATACCTACTCACCCCAATTATGGTGGAATCTGCCGATATCACAACGAATAAACCGGTCAGTCATCATCAGGTGTTTAGGCTTCTGTCCTAAAGTGTTCATTAATCATGGAGAAATCTCAAAAAGCCATTAAATATTCATCCAAAAAAATATAAATCGACAAGTACAGGTACACCGTTGACTCGCTAGTTCGAAATCTCATTTTTTCCAGGATTAATGGTTTATGAGCATATTATACATTAGGCCTACCATTATGTAGGTACATATTGGTATGCCTACTTTATAATATGCAATTGATCCTTGAGAGATCTCAAGGATCAATGGCAGACACAATAGTAAATTAATTGTTTTGACCCTCTGGAGGGTCGTGGTCTTTTTAATGAATTGATATATGAAGTCAGCCTATTTGCACCCACTGCTAAGGCTAACTGGTCCTGCAGTTTACCTATGACGTCATCCATTCCGGTTCCATGCAAGTCTAATCCACTATTTGCCGGAAATTTGGGTTTAGTAAAACTTGTGTATATTATAATTATGCCTACGTAGGACCAGTGTAAAATCATGGAGAAATACAGAAGTCCCTCTAATGTCGAGCTACTCCGCATTTAATGTAAGTAAGGGATAGAATTATGTTATGTAACATTGCACCGTCGTGTGTGTGACCAGACGTCTGTGCTCATACGAAGGACATAATAAAATGAAAATAAGTAAAATGGTCGTGTGGAAAAGCGAGAGGTCGTGGGCGTGGCGTCAGAAAGGCGGTATATTTTTCACACAAACTCCGCCCAGACGAAAATGTTGAGACCCGCCCTCGCGCCATTACTTCTCGATTCACACAAAAACTGTTAAATATATCTGTATAGAAATAAGTAATAATGTTATATCATATTGTGTGTTACAATTCCTGCACGTTTCAATTTGGACTATACTCGTAAGTTAGTCAAATTGAGTCAAATGTGAAAACCTACTGCGCAAATACGTTAATATATTTAGAAATACTTCGGTGCGTTTGTGTTATATTTGGATTAAAGATAAATAAAAACCGCCTAATACAGTTTAAAACTACACCTCCCCAGATAGCAGACGATACATAAGGATTTTCCGCCCACAAAAAATGAAGTGAACTACTAAGAACAAAATAAAGCAATCTGAATAATCACGTAATTTTCAGACAGAAATTTGTATTTTGAAAATCGGTGTATTTTTTTTATATCTCTAAGTTGGCAATAAGCGGCACTTGCGCGTTGTCGACCATGTAAAATAAAACGAAAGAGGAATAGTTGAGTTGGCAGTATAATATAAGGGTCCAAGTCCTCCCACTGCCAACACAACGTTAAGGGAGACCAGGGATGAACGTAACAATTTTCAATTTTCTAATAATATCTCACAGACTGTTTGGAATATTAAAAATCTAATTAGTGCTTGTGATAGGTTTGTATTTCAACTATCTTTGAGCACTAGTTTAAATGCGACTTATATAATAGATTTTGAGGAAAACGACCAAATAGAAGAGAGTGGAATCTGTTACAACCATCCCTGCCCCTAGGGATGGTTGTAACATGGGCAAAGTGATTGTTGTAACACTGTAAATTAAACCTAAATTACTTTCATAATCGAACATAATTATTTATTTCTATACTGTCTTTTATCACAATCTTCATAAATAATCAACATAATAGGTAGGTACCTATGAAATTGCCGTTCTGCAGTACTGGCCATTTCAAATCAAAATATTTTTTGTTTGGCTAACAATTCTAATTTCAAAAAAAGTTTTTTTTTTTCCAAAGTAGTAATTTATTTATTGATTAGTGTTATGTTTTCATCGCATTTGAATCTTTTTTTGTCATCAACATCATGGATATGTTAAAAATTCGAGGAGGTAATTTTGTAATATGAATACCGTCGTGGCAGCAACGTAGACCATGCAAACCCTACAATTGGAACACTTGTTGAACATTGTTCTAGCATTTTTTTCTTCTTTTGCACCTATCTATGTACATAAAGTTGCATGGCACAGCTGATATTAATTTATAGCGTCTCGAAATTGTATTTTTCTGAGTACTTCTTCTGCAGCCAAATTCATTATTTCTGCAGTAACCAACCGGTGTTTCGCTTATGTATTTTAGGCATTCTAGAATAAGATAATAATATATCACTTATATGCTTTAAGATATCACGATCTTAATAGGGATGAAAGTAACTTTAAATTTTCCCGAATTTGGCAAACAAATGCTTACAACCTAAGCAATTGTTGTACAGATACCGTGTTAAAAGATAAAATAGAAAGATGAATTAACACACGCACTGAGACAAACCATAATAAAAATAAACGCTCTTAAAATAAAAGGACAAAACTTACTTTGAACGTATTTTTGCAAAACCTGACAGCTCAGCGCCCTTAGCGCAACTGAGGCAAATAAGGGTTCAAAATGGCGCATATCGGTGAAACAATCATCAGTGCAGCCAAAATAATTAGTTCAAAAACTCATTTGTTACGTTCATCCCTTGTTACTTTCATACCTGGTCTCCCCTACCTCGCGGAACAACCTGTCAAATTTTTTGATTGATTTTCAACTTTAAAACAAAATGATAAGGTTCATAATCCATCGGGAAAATATGTCAGTTTTGGCTTATAGCTTGACCTGCTGGCGTCTGTACTTCCCCAGTCGGGCAGCTCCAACTTCAGTGGAATTACTCCCACTATGTTCAACCTTTCGCTTCCGTGGACACCTAGTTTATCTAGGATAAATTAGCAGACACATTAAAAAAACAATTGTTAAAATTTGCATCAGGAGGGTCATGCTTCTTTAAAGAATTAATGAAGAAACTAACAAAGCAAAATAACAACAATAAATGAAAAATGATACCAAATAGATTTTTTCTTTTGAAGACTTCAATGTTTTAGTTTTTACCCCTAGATGCCGCCGGCATTTCCTGATGATCTCTAAGACACAACACGAAACAATCTCATTAGAATTATGGTCTCTTTTAAAGTACAGATTCACTACTATTATGTTACTTTAGAGAAAGGACTAAAGTTGTTAAATAAGACGCCAACAAAGGAAATCAACTTTGGGTAGGTTCAAAGAAATTTAAGAAACCGATAATCGACATCCACTGGGCCTAAACCACGAGAAAGATGTTATACGTATTTTATTTTGATTTATTTACTTGATTACAAAAGTATATTTCCTTGGTTTGCTTATTTTTACAGCAAATATATCAAATTGATTTTGATGAAGTTACACGAAAGCTAGCTAGAATTCTTGATTGTCTTCAAACCACGCAGACGAAGTCACAGGCCGAAGCTAGTTTTATATATAAAATGTAAAGTCATATAGAAATGATATAGTTTCAATATTTATTGCGTCAAAATTATTCGAGTTATCTGTACTACTAAATTAGAATTTCTAGTTTATTAATAAATAGACAGATAGAGTAGGTATTATTTATTGTACACCATAGGATACAGAGAAAAAAAAAACACATGCGAGTAAATACGGGTTAAAACAAAGAACTACTGTATTTTACTTGAACTTGAAAAAAAAATAAGTTAAAATATAATACGGGTTAAATAAAATAGACTTCGAATAGTACCTACAACTTAATTATTTATTCTTTATTTCTAAAGAAATAAAGAATAAATAATTAGCCCTTTTTACCGTTTAGTTTAGTTCGTCTACCTGTCTGTCTGTCCATGGCTAAGCTTAGAGAATCTGAATACTAGAAAATTTGGTATGGATATAATATATATTAATCACACCGACATAGCGGTAAAATATAGCCACATGTCATCAACCCATATACTGTCCCACTGCTGGGCACGGGTCTCCTCTCATATTGAGAGGGATTAGGCTATAGTCCACCACGCTGGCCTAGTGCAGGTTGGCAGACTTCACAAACCGTCGAGAAATATCTCTAAGGTATGCAGGTTTCCTCGCGATGTTTTCCTTCACCGTATAGGCGAGTGATAATTAATTATTAACACACACATGAATTCGAAAAGATATAGGTGCGTGCCTTGGGTTCGAACTCGAGACCTTCGACTTGGCAGTCCAATGGTCACACCACTAGGCTATCACTGCGTGCATATATAATATAGGCACAATATAGGCACCATCTAGTATTATTAATTAAATATTGACTTGTAAAAGTATATATTGATTTCTGACATTTACGCGAATATTATACATTGAAATAAAACTACTTTTTACGGATTTTATCGCGTATATTGACAGCGTCCATGGTCACGGGTAGACTCTCTGTACCCGTGACCATGGACGCTGTAAAGGGTCCGAAACGTCGGGATTATTAATATCAATATACGCGATAAAATCCGTAAAAAGTAGTTTTATTTCAATTGTAAAAGTATATTAAAAGATCTATTTACAAAATAAATATAATTTATCATTATCATATAAAATCTTGTAAAAAAAAAGGCATTTTTAGGGTAGCTACCTCCCCTGCACGTCAAGTGGGGATGATTTTTTCTCGTCTAAGCCATAAGGTGTCGTTGGATAGGTCGTTAAAAAATATTTGGAGTGTGTAAAAATCATTTTTCGATTCAGGGATCCGTTTACGAAATATAAAACTAATTTTTGTTGAGTCGTGTCGTTTAGCCGTGGGACCTACGGAAAAACTTAAATTTGTAGCCAGATGATAGTGGTCAATCAATGTGGTCAAGCAATCCGGTCCAATATAACAAAATCTGTATATGTTTTTAGCTGACAAAAGGATGAATTCAAACAGTAGTTAACTACGAGTAGTAATTACAATCAGTCACTGGTAATATAACTGTATGTATAAATTATAAATGAATAAGCAATAGGTGTTGTCATCGTTAAAACTTCCTTTTTGGGATTTAAGTGCATGTGGTATTCGCTCGCTGACAAGTATCAATAGTAACTAGTCGTGAGTGACGGGTCAGCGGTGAGGGTCGGCCAAATTGCCCCTGACATCCATCACGCGGATCGAACGTATCCGTCGCGCGCTGACACCGCTGCGCGCCGCTACCACGTGATCCGCCGGCTTTGCGGTGAGACAATCCGAAAACACATTCCCATATTTAATTTTCTCTATTTAAACATTAATATTGTTTTTTGACTGGTAGAACTACAGCAGAATTCGTCTGAGTTGGTACCATTAGCATTACTAAATATTCCGCCGCTAAGCACGCACCCAGCTGAATTCATTCCCTCGCGGTACGGATAAGGAATGTCGAGGCAAAACGCTTAGTGCGTTTCAGTTTCTTTTTATTGTGTTTCAGTTTTAAGGGTAATGCAGCTAGTGAAATTTTATTACTACAGAAATTACACTTAACAACTCAAGACCACAGCGACTAAAGTAGGTACGAGTGATACCACTGGTTAGCAACACAAGTCTCAACACGTCAATAGGCTGCGGTTGTCGATTAGCGTCAGACGCGCTGTATGCTTGTTTGTCATCTAATTATCTTGAATTTAAAAAAAACCAATGTAATGTAAAACAGGCGATAAAATTAACAGCTAAATAAAATCAAATAGGTACATGCAAAGTAAAAGCATTATTATTTTAAGCTCTCTGTCATAAAGTTTGCTGCCAAACGCAGTGCCGTAATAACAATATTCCGTAAATCTCATCGAATTGATTCAACTGGTTCTCTCACCCTAAACTACTGTCAACGACTAGGTATAGGGATATTTTCGTCAAATACTGATATATAAATATCTTTGGATTTAAAGGTTTGGAAAATTCTCATATTTATATTATCGTTGTTATTTATTTTCGCTGGTGAGCCGTAAAATACGGCTGTATGGAAATGCGGGGCTTTGCTACGTGTTATAGTTTGACAAGATGACAGTTATACAAAAAGGCGCGGTATGTGCGGGGCCGGGGCGACGGAGGGTTATGAAAGCACACCCACGTCTGAGATGTCCTGTTAACTCGTTTATTGCCATCTCCCATTCTTTATGTTACGTTATTCTCCCTTTCTGATATCATCACTTTTTATTGAATTATAAAGGTCTACGGTATCTTGCTCATAGTTGCGTTTAGGCATACTGACAATAATAGATATATCTTTATATATGTATAGTTGAAAATATAGGTGAAAATATCCCTAAGTATATTCTTCATTCAAACCCCCCTGTACCTCTAAAACTTAATAAAACTCCGTTTATATGTTCGACCATTTTTAATATCCGAGAAAGAATGTGCAATGCTCAGGAGCGGCGGTGGATAGTTTTCTTTGTTCATCGAAGCGTATGATCACATGCTAAACGTAAGATGGGACGCTGGTTACGAACGGGCTGGCTATATCACTAACATTTACTTACAGCATTTTATTAACTTGATATGTTTTAACATGTATTATTTAAGAATTGTGTAAGTAAGTTTAGTGTTTTATGTAAGAATTTGTCCTTCGCTAAACGTCTCTTACCATGGAAAATGCAAAAAAGAAACAAAAAGGTTGTATTATGTAATTACAAATAATAATAATATAAATTTCATTTTGGTTCTAAAATGTAATTTGTCATCGTCGTAGTACACCAATATTTTACTAACGATACAGAATTGACGCTCACCGCATGTTGTCCAACAGGATCTGATAAAACTACCTAAGCGTTCACAATGACATATGCTTAAAACTCAATTCGCCGCAGCATTACAGATCTTATTCGTTACACAACAGGGTACATACTTGCGTAAGGTAGGATAAATTTACACACGTATGAATTGCACATTTAGTTGCGAGGGTGCGAAAAGTTGTTGTTATCTTCAACGAGGCCAATTTCAGCAAATGGATACTAAGTCCTAACTCTCGTATCTTTTTTATGTCGTGAGGAGCTCGCGTTCTTTTAAAATATCGACATATCTCGGCGACGACGTGTGCCCGACATGCAATTTAGAAAGGATTTGCTTTACTGCCATAAGGTTAGCAGGAGCGCCGATTTAGCGATCAATTTTTATTAATGTTTAATTTAGACACCGCTGAGGGTAATGTGGGGTTCGACACTTAAACCCAACTATTTCTTGTTACCTAACACAATGTGTTCGAACACGATCGTTGCAAAATAAATAAGCGTCTCTGTACCTATTATAAAAAGGGCACAGTTCGGACGAAATTATGTGCGTGTCTAAGTACTTAAGTTAGTATTTCCGAACGGTCACGCAAGTAAAATGTAATATAAGTGAGGCAAATACATCACGAATGCCAAAATGTACACTTACACTGAGACCACTGCGCAACCACTTGTGTACTACTTCGGACACGAACAGTTACTTAGTCCTATCTCTAACTTTTTGTGATATACCTAAATAATTATATATCTTCATAAATCAGGTTCTCTATTCATTTAAAATAAGTATCGTTATACAATGTGATACCAATGTGACCAACCTGAAAAGTTAAAACGCAAATGAATTAAATTGTTTTATTAAGAGCATTCTGTTGGTAGCCGAAAGTCGTGTGGATTGTGCCGGGGCGTGTTGTATCGTATCGGTCGTGTTGGGCGGTTCGCGCCTGGCTGCCCGCTCTTTGACAGCTAGCCATGCGAGAAGTCATTCACTTATCAACGCGATCTAATGCCGACATTTTTCCCGTTTTTCCCCATCTTTTCGCGTGAACGAGTGTACTCCAAACGTGACATAATTGAATCAGTGGCCCCGATTGCTCTCCGAGCGGAGATTGTTGCAAATTAATACAGACAGACAGACGTAAAGTAAACATTCTGATAGATATACAAAAGTACAATTTATTTTCTCTGATGACCAAAAATTGTTCACATTTGTCGTTGCAATATTATAATTTTGCCTCGTATCCGAAGTTAGGTATATCGTTACCTGATAATTATGTCACATGTTTTTAACAAACTAGGAAGATTATTTCTATCTTTAGAAGAAAAGAACTTTAACAGGATCGTAAGAAAATCACAAGCATATTTTTCCGTCTGGTGAAGGTAATTTAGATGTACGAAAAATCAATTACTATAGTCTTTAAAACAGAAGCAATAAAAGTATAATCAACAAAACATGAAACTGTCCCACGTTGCAAGCGTGACTGCTGAAGGGGAGAGTCTAGTCTAGTCTACTCTACCTGACAGGTCAATTTTGGATTTATCTCCAAATTCTCAATAGAAGCTTGGAGTTCGAATTTGTGTACGGTTAATGGTAAATAGGTCGTCCCCTGTCATATAACATTATTAGATACGTAATCCTTTCTAAATTAAACCCATTTCCTATATTACAAGTAAGTACTTCAAAATAGAAGAAAAATATTTCGAAACAAGCTGCAACTGTAATTACCTTCACACGAGTGTTATCGGGATAAAAAGACAGTTCTAACGGGTAAGGGTAAAAGGCTTTGGAGCCCACTCGTATCACGGCAAGTGTAATGCAATTTGGAGCGTGTTTCAAAGCGACGTTCTGGGGTACTGTCTCCGTAGTAGTACCTACTTGTACACATACAGCATAGACTATTTATTTCAACATTTTAAAATGTTTGAGCCTTTTTTACTTTTTTTGTCTTTAATGTGAAAGCACCGAAAAATACAGGTTATATTAATAATTAACCATTCTAATAAGCGTATAAAAAAATAATTACTTTTAAGAGGTACGTGTTAGGCACAAAAATATAGGCTCTCCGCAGTGGAACATATTCGTAATATCTATTATGAAACATCATATTGGCTGATATTATGATGCATTAAGTACTAATATTTTACTTTATCTAGAAATCACATAAGATGATAAAATATGATACTTATTTCATTTAAAATTCAATGAAACGTGATTATTTACTTGTCCATTTGTTATTATTACAAATGATTAGATATTTCTAAACTTTCATCGTACTTACTAACGGTGATGTGTTTAGAAATATCTAACATAGTACCAAGCTCCGTTGTACATTGTCAACTTTGTGAACCGTCAGCAATTTTTAAATTAATAACGATAACAGTATATGGTGAAATTATTATGATTCAGCATGTAAATAGTTTGGTACAAGTGTTGTAGGGTGCAGTTTGTGGTCGAGTAGTGCAGCGGGCAGCCGTTTTGCCGACGCTTTTTGTTACGCGCTTCGTTGTGGACCCCTGACCGCGCCGTTTGTCCGGCAACACGTAGGGCTGCGAACTACGGAATAAACACATTCGATTTTTTTATTTATTATAGGAATATTAAAGACATGAACGTTGCCGGCACACAAATCGGTTTGTTATGTGGATAATCATCAAGGCTTTGTCAGCCACCTGGGCAGGGTATATCGCCTATCAGTCTCGTACATACTAAAAACCGCACTTGCCTTCACTTGCCCTACAGTCCATGGGATCCGTCAATTTCGATGCTCAAACCTTCTGAAAGACGAACCTCTATAAAAATTTTGTGTATCATTTCTTTCGACCTTCCTAATGTCCTAAAAACTGTACAAAGACTCAAGTTCTACGACAAGACTAGCTCATTAAAGGAATGAGAATTGTATTGTTGAAACATGTACATAATTATGATTGAAATAAAACCGTTAACCGAGTTCGATAAATAGTCTAGTTAGACGTGTACCTAAACAGAAAGCTTGTCATACTTTAAAATCCTAGTAAATTTATAGGAACAGTGATCAGTTTTGATCGATGGTTAGTGCCCGTGCCTAGTGCGGCGGGTGTTCGGCCGTCGGCGGGTGTCCGGCGGGTGACGACGTGTTTTGCCGTGACACGTGACGCTGTAATTAGTGCATGACCGCCGCTCGGCGTCACGTCTGTCGCGCCCAGCGTGCCCGCAACGTCACAGATACACATATTGTTTATGCTGATTATGGAGAATAGTATTAAAAGTGCCTGGCTTGTTAGCCAGTGCTATTATGTGGTAGGGTTTTCTCTCGTTTGGAAGTGCGTTAGTAATTAATACTCTAAGTAGAATGCTATGGGTCAGTTAGAGAAGGATTCGATGACACTCAATGATTTATTATATATTAATTATTTGTATGATATGTGATCCCAATTTGTGTTAATTGATACTGTTCATTTCCTAATTTTAAATTTTAGTTTTTTTATTTCATCTTGTGATTAATTTTGTTTTGATATGTGTAAAGAAATAATTTTGCATGTCGTTGTCTCTTTTAACTGAGAAAGCATATGATGCATTTTTGTACATACAACTTGCGTAATGTATTTCTTATCAGAGATCCAATTCCTTAAATAAATATTCAGAATTTCTCCGAGCTGGATAAACACTAAGATATTACTCACACAAGCTGCTATAGACACTAAATAAAATTTATTAAAGTGAATGAAAAATCCCTAGGTAGGTACTTAGTTAACCTAGTAGTAGTACTTAGTTACCTACATAGAGACTTTTCACTAACTTTTACACACATTACAATAACTGAAGTCGATCTTTGGGTAGGTACTTACCTTCCCTACCTACTTCAGTTATTGTAATGCCGAGGAATATTAATTGTTCAACTTTAATTATAACACACCACTAATTAGAATAGGGTTTACGAGTCAAACAGACAAAAATTTTTTATTTTTTTAAATAAGGTGTTAATGATCTAGCAATAAATAATTTAAATATATGATTATAACTATTATTACAAAAAGGAGGTAAAATTATAAAGTCTAAATTCTCAGTACTACAGCCTACAAATACCCCATAAAAAAAAGTTACAAACCATCAGCTTTTAATTATCAGCAATCAATCATCAATTTATGTAAGTAGGATACCAATTTAGACTTTAATATCAAAGGCGTAAGTTCTAACCCTTATTACCGTGAAGTGAAGAATATGCTAAAAAAACAGAATAGGACCCTTCTCTGCCTCACTCACTCATGTACATGAGTGTCTTATAATTTCCCTACATAAAGCTTGTCTTGTCTTTCATCTTCCCAAATATGTTGGGTTCGACTTCCAGTCTAACCAGAATGGGCTAAAAGTCACTATTTTACACGAAGCGATAGCCATCAGACCTGGGTCCAATTTCTGGGATGAATTTCATAAGGATAGACTGGGTTATCAGGATTTTGGCCTTCTGACTACCACTAACAATTGTCATAGGTAGGGCAAACCTTGGCTAATCTGTGACATGAAGTTATTCGGTGATAGTTTCTTATCGTCTTATATTAATTTGGTACATAGTATAGAATATAATCAGAAGTTCAGAAATAGTAGACTAATACATCCCTTTTTACTTAGTTCTTACTTCAAAAACAATTTAAACTATAGGTAATATTATATCATGCTAATATTAAAAATGTGAAAGTTTGGATGTTTGTGTCCCGGAAATCCCGAAAAACGGATATAGGAGAACTACTTACGGGATTTGAATGAAATTTCATACACACATAGTATGTGACTGGGAATAACAAATAGGATATACTTTACCCCAGAAAAATGTGGGAATATCCGGAAAATCCCGAAAAACTAATATCTTACGGGATTTGAATGAAATTTCATACACACATAGTATGTGACAGGGAATAACAAATAGGATATATTTTACCCCAGAAAAATGTGGGAATATCCTGGAAATGCCGAAAAACTAATAGCTTACGGGATTTGAATGAAATTTCATACACACATAGTATGTGACTGGGAATAACAAATAGGATATATTTTACCCCAGAAAAATGTGGGAATATCCCGGAAATGCCGAAAAACTAATAGCTTACGGGATTTGAATGAAATTTCATAGTATGTGACCGGGAATAACAAATAGGATATATTTTAACCCAAAATTATGTGGGAATTCCCAGAAAACTTATGTAGGAGACCTACTTACGGGATTTGAATGAAATGTTGGTACACTAATCGTTTGTGATTGGCGCTGATATATTGACTACTTCTTTTCTCGGAACAAAGCGGGAATTTCCCTAACATTGAGTACTTCTTATCCCATGAATACAATCCGACAACAATTGTGTTACTAAGTCTAGGCGTACGAAGTCGCGGGTAAAAGCTAGTTGTCAAACTATCACCAATACAAAACCAAGGTCTGCATTACTCGTGTCACACTGATACTGACAACTGGGACCGACGGCCTTACTTGTTCTCCGTGGCACGAAAGGGGTCTCGATGTATCGAAAATGGTCACCCACCCAGACACCAACCGCGAAAAGTGCAGCTTAACTTTGCAGATTTAATGTATATATTGTATGTGTTATTCTACTAATTCGTACAATAAGGCTGTCCTTAATTATGCTATATTTTCAATAACTTACAACATTACTTCAAATACCGCCTTTTATTAAATTTTATTTATACTAACCAAAGGTTTTAACATTTTAAGAAAGTCTTGAGTATCGAGTGGAGAGTTTGAAACTAAAAATCGAGAGGGTTGCAGATGTGTCTGTGGCACAATCAGTTCGAGGTAAATTATATAAAAAATACATTTCAAGCTTCAGCTGACTACGAGATGGTTTCTTTATTAGTTTTCCCCGAGGCAGGCGAGCTCCGGGCTTCGCGGGGGACGTGTGAAAAAAATCTTAGCGGGATTAAGGGCCCGTATAACAGGCTCCGAGGCGGACTTATTGCTGTAATACAATCTCTGTTATGTCGCGCACGGATTATCCGTATCAGGAAGTTTCACACAAAAACGTCATTTACACAAGCTCGTACAAGTTAATACGATGTTTTTTGCATATTCTTTTTTTACATCATTCTCCCTTTTTAATACTGACATTAGACTGAATACACAGAAGTGTGAATGCACCTCCACATGTTTGTTTATGTTAAAAAACAAAAATGAACGGTTCCAAAAAAATAAATCATAGTCACGTCTATTCAAAGCTCAAGTTGCAAATCCCTGCAAATTGAAAAGGCCATTATCGAGCGTAAGCAATTTACTCGCAGCTGGTGCTACGCGGCGCGACTAACCGCCGCGGTTACGCCGTAGCCGCTACGAGCTACGACCAACTACGCGTAGAACTATAACATTATACAAAATTATGTCACACAATTATACAATTGCAGTAGGATGTGTAAATTTGTGTAATGTTCTGATGACTTACTGACAGGGATTAATTTATTAATTAAAAATCCATTAGCAAGTGTTGCACATATAAACTTCTGTCTCCATTGCTAAATAATATAATTTAAAAAATAATGTAGTTCGTTGGTAAACGCATCACTTGAGAATAACAAGCAATTTAAAAAAAAACTTTATTGACAGGGAAATAAATATTGGAAAACTTTCTTGGAACATTGGGAAATTCGAAAAAAACAGGAAGTTTGTTCTACAGGATTTATAGATATTGGACAGTATAATATCTGTCAGATTAACAAGCTGGCAATATAAATACTTACTCAGAAATCTGTAAAGTATCATGAAAAAGGCACTTTATAACAACTACAAATAAAAATGCTTCTTTACCAAAAACAAGTTTTATTTTTTTCTAACGTCAGCTGTAGTCGTTAGGGACGGATCTCGTAAATAAGTGAGATGTTGACGAGTGCGCCGCGAGTGGAATTGAAAACACCGCCTCCACCGCCGCAGGGAAACGCGCGGATATAATATACGACCACCAACTCTCAAAGAATGGACCTAAGTGAAAAACACCTAAGTAAAATATTCTGTGCGATAATGTTATTTCATTTCCAAATCTATATAAAATATGTGAGAGTTAGTTAATGATTTTTTTACGATACTTGTGGATTGGAAAGTTTTGATTTCAAATTTCATTCAAATTTTTTGTTTGATTTCAAAGTAGTGCATCAAACCTTGTTTATTTAAGTTGAGATTATATATTTATTAATAAAATACCCAATTAAATAACCTGTCACGTTCAGAATAACACAACCAACAATATGATTCGCGTTTGAATTTTTCTCAGAATTTCTAAATATCAATTGTAAAGAGGAATTACAATTGATATTTAGAACCTATAGGAAATTCTGAGAAAATATCTAATTCGTGGCCATTTTAGCCTTGTGAATACCGTTTCCACAAGCAGCGGTAAATGGATCACATATGTCAGCAATAAACTACATAGTTAAGTTTTTACTCATTCTACATCAGTGTGAGTGTGTAGTGCAGGCACTAGTTGGATGTAGACTGAGTAAAAACTGCCACTGCCTGCAGTGGGCGGGGCATAAAGCTCGTAGAACTGATAGCCATTGGGGCAAAAAGACCGGAAAACGCAGCGTAGGACAGCCATGAGATACACTGACAGCTTTACAAAGTTCTCAGGGAGTCGTTAAATACTGACGGCATATAACCAAACCTTGTAAAAGACTATGGGGAAGACGTTTGTTCAGCACAGGACCTCTTTTGGCTGAGACAATGATGATATGCAACTAACAAAGTATAGTATGATAAACTAACTAATACGAATCTACAATATATACATCTACACAAATACCAGAAAAATCTGAAAAGGATATAAAAAAACTATCACACAGTACCCAGAAGGCTAGCTACATTAGAAAGTTGGTTGATAATGCTGAGTGTCTAATCCGAGTAAAGGCTTTGAGTCACGTGCAGCGTTGACAGAGATTTAACTATATTTATTACTTTTTACTAATAATAACGAATCGAGGACTAATGATTATCAGCTTAGTTGACCATGCGTTTGCATTTCAATTTTGGCCCACATATATCTGTTTTTGTGCACGGTGTGCACCGAAATTAATAACTAAAACAAAATCGTTCATCATTCACCGACCACCGCAATCAGTATGCCCGTCATGACGCTATTAATAACTCATGATACCCCAATTATATTAAAACAGCACAGGAAGGGTTGAAAGTAATCGCCGAAGTTGAATTATTATTGTGTATTTTCCGAATTGGTACCGAATGGTTAGTTCATTGCACATCCAATTCAAAACCTGTTCAGTGTGCTATGGATTTTAAAAAGTAGAAGTAATGTTTAAAATGTTTCCTTTCGTTTTTAAATTGTTAGATTTTGAGTAGCGACTCGAAGTTTGGCTTTGAGCCCCGTTTATGCCTCGGTACACGGATTGGTCAGATCTAACCCGTTAGGGACCCGTTTGTTTAAACACTATGACAAACCAATAGTATTAATTTATACTAACTATAATATATAATATACCCAAACCCATATTATGTATTCTAAATTTATTTAATATATGTATTTGTATTTAAAGTCATATATATAAATAAAAAAATCATGTATCGTAGACGTTAATTAAGTAAACGTTTTTGCAGTGTTTCTTTAAGGATTTTTAACTAGTCAGTCCACATAAAAATGACTACCAAAAGTGCCTTATTATTTCTTGCTCCAACAGGCTAGAAACTTTCCAAATATTGTAAAGTTGAAGGAGCACTCGAGTGTTGATGAATAGATGTCATAGTACCGCCGCACGGCCTTCCCGCTATGTTTAATATCAGGATAACATCTGTAAAACGAGCAGATTGACTTAATGGTGTTTGGAAAGTTTCTCGCAGAGAAAATTTTAGTTCGCCGCGAGTCCTACTAATGGCGGAGGTGAGGGCGGCGGGGGGCTCGATTAGCAGCAGCTGTCATAGCTCGCGAATATGTTATTTATTGACGACATGAAAGTCGGAAGCTTGGTATGACCCGAATATTTATAAAGTAATGTAGATCCTAGGTACTACTACCGATGATTTTACCATGATATTGATATTGGTCCCTATTTTTTCATGATATAGGTAGTATAATTTATTTAGATTTTATCTATCAATATATTTAGCCCATATCAAAAATCATCTGAATGAATTTATAGTGATTTTATAACAAGAAGAATTAAATAAGAATACTATTAAACTTTTAGATTTACCAAATAATTTATTATTAACTGCTTATTTTTATGTCAGGTACTATTTTCTTGTCCACGTGAGGAGACGCCGCATCCATATGCGATTGGAGCGAAAATGGCGAGAGCTAGCAAACGGTGAAACCGCACCTGTCAGAATATTAGATCGACGACATTAATCTGTCACCGCAGAGCTCGGCCGCCCCTGCCTCCACACTACGCCAGCAATCAAAAACCCTGTTCTAAAATCGTGGTCTGCCATCGTTTTCATCTACGTCCGGCATTTGATGAGGCGGGCGGTTTTGCTCACACAATTCAAATTCCACTATCGTGCAAAATTGGACGTCCCTTACTCGAAGAACTTGTTTAATAGCAAAGCACTTACTCGTAAAGTAAACATGAAGTATATGGAATAGTAGAGCATGACGTTTTAAATTTGTTTATAGTTTAACATATAAAGACTATGACTGGACGGAAAGAATTTAGCAAAGTGCCTTATAAAACGCGTAACGTGCAATAAGATCTCTTTGTTATTTTGTGGGGTCGAAACTTATTCATCCCGCAAATCCGATCATGTATGAAACAAATCCCGCCCGGTCACCGCTGATTGCATTGTCATGTCTACTGGACCAGCGTTTGCTTTCACATTTCAAACTTTACAACGTTGTTGTTAGTGTCGATTTTGCTTCGCTTGCAAGTTGAAGTTACCGGATGCCACGTCGTATCGGTTTGTAAAACAAGCGAGCCAACGTGATTGGAATGTTTTATTCGACCCTCGGAACATATGAGACCGTTATGATGTATGTTTTTCCTTTTGATGTGGAATTTATCGCCGTATAATTTAGGTGTTAATGTAATTAAAATATTTATGTGGAATAGAATCGACATTTCTGGTCAATGATAAAAATTTTTTTAAAGCATTTTCACTGATACGCTACATACTTATTTAGTTATTAATGTTTCTGTTTGCATTATTTATTATACTTATTTGTTTGTAAAGTTATTATGTAATGTGTTACTTGGTAGCGTAAAGTTTTTTCTGTGATCACGTAGACGCGAGCCGGCGGGGCTGGGGGATGTTCGGGTGGTTGACGTCAAACTTGCGCAATAACGTGACTGTTGACGTGACGCCAGCGAGGCCACCTGTTCACACCACTATTATCCGATCATTCCACCACTCACAAACTATTTATTTCGACTAAGTATCAATAAAGAAATATGACGAAGCCATTCCATGTACAGACGACAGCAGGTCAAGCTATCCAAAACTGTCAAATTTTCCCAATTGAATATGAACCTTATTGCTTTGCATTAAAGTTGAAAGTCAATCAAATAAATTTGACAGATTGTGGTAGCTTGATGTGCTGGCTTCTGTACACTTACAGTGGTGCAATATACACAATATATTGTTAAACACATTAGGATTATCTATAGGTTAGATGTAAAATATTCTTGGACTATTTTACACAGCACCATTTAGTCCTAAAATAAGCAGAGCTTGTACTATGAGTACTAGACAATGTATATAATACTTAAATACTTTTTTTTTGTAAATACATGCTTACAATACATAAGAAACACCCAGACAAACACACATGGTCATCACATAAATATTTGTGTTCTGTAGGAATCGAACCCATGACCTCGTAATCAGCTGTCGGACACGCGAACCACTAGATCACAGACGTCATATTTCAAAAGAAACCTATTTATTGTTCACTATCAGCTGAAATTCTTGTTACATTCTTCTCGAATGCCGCTCTATTTTTTGAAAAGCTATCAATACAAATGAATTTAACTAATACGGTACGAATAAGAGGCTTAATCATTATAATCGGTTAAAATAGGTGTGAGCGAGCGTGTAATACGAAGCAAGACTTTTAAGTCGTGTAGACGTGCTAACCCCATTATCAGTGGAGGCTTAACCGAGGCTTAACCGACGCTAAGCCGACCCGACAACGGCCGATTTATGATCGTACGGACGCAATTTGCCGATTTTGATCGTTTATTGGCCATCGGCTTGTTTCTGTGTAACTATAGTGCTGTTATAGGTATAAATGCAAATAATAAAATGTTCGACGTTTGGGATACAAAAATGTAACAGCTTCTCTATGGTGTAGTACAAAGGCCAGACTGTCAAATTTCTTTGAAAGATTTTCAACTTTTATACAAAATTATAAGGTTCATATTCAATTGGTACAAATTGACACTTTTGTATTGCTTAACCTGCTGCTGTCTGTACATTACAGCATTATTTGTAAGATTTTTATGTAACTAACAATTCTAATACTTTTATATCTTTTGACAACGGGTTGGGGAAATTGATTATACTAATCAATAAATATAATTACACAATAAATACAAATACAAAATTTCTATTATTATTACGAAAAACCTATTTACTTATATATATGTACAAAAAATAAAACAAAAAGAATAATGCACCTAATATTATACCTTTAATATTATCCCTACTTCCCTAATAATATTATAAATGCTAAAGTAAGTCTGTAAGTCTGTCCGTCTTCTACGCTAAACCGCTGTTTTTTTTAAATTTTGATAAAAATTGGAAAAGAGATAGATTAAACTTTGGAGAAGGACATAGGCTACCTTTTGTCCCAAAAGCCTTTTGGGGTGCATGTAAAACCGCAACCAACAGCTAGTAAGCTAGTATACTATAATCCAGATGGTATTTGGTTAGTTTGTCACACCACACAAATATCCGGCTATATTTATGGCAATAATCGACATTGACGCAAACAAAATTGCGAGCGGAAGCTAGTTTGTAATAAAACTGTAACTGTGGCTTGTGCTACGTATAAAGCTTTTGTTATTCGTAGCGGCAATAGTCGCGTAGCGGTGCGCTACGAGCCGCTACGCTAATCCCTGAATCCGCGAGAGCCGCGAATTTCACGCCTCTTTATGACATTAATTTAAATGTTTGCGCAGCAGATGGCTGGTCCTTCCTATACACTACATAAATACAGATAGCTGATCAATGACGTACGTAATGAATGGAATTTCAAAAACCAGTTCTTTATCGTTAGCTGGTTTACTGTGTAACAAACAAGTAACTATTTGGGACACGTACCTACCTAACATGAAGTAACTTAATTTATAGGTAATATTTTTTTACTAAAGATATCATTTTGAGTGATCATAGGCAGGGTTCGAACCCATGTCCTTCCGGTTAACTACGAAGGATGCTTTAGACAACTAAGCTACTGAAACCGCTCTTGCCTATTGAAAATAATCACGATGAATTATAATGTAGTCGTAAGATTTGCTTAGTGCGATCCTCTTGAGCGGCGCACCAGGATTACGCGTGTCAGCGCACCTGGATACGGACAACAAACGGTTGTAATTAGTCAGGCTCAGGCCGTGGTGCCAGCGAAAATATTTACTGAAGTCAACAGCGTTAAGTTATTGCCATATAATCCGATAAACGTAGATCGCTACTCGAAAATTGTGTTATCGATGCTGTAAAGTGTTCACAAGTCGCCGCTTTACGAGGGCAGGCGTCGCGCGCCGGGCCCGGGGGCATGCAAACATAAAAATTCTCTATCGGGACTAATAGGAGCGAAACAAATAAAAGGATACGTAAATAGAAGCGTCAGATAAATTCCAGTGGGGCCGGAGTACGCGTAAATCCGCGCGATTTGTATCTGTGACAGGGGAGTGCGGGCCCGCGCCGCGCACCCGCCGCCCCTCGCCCCGCGCGCCAACTACGATTCTCACAATTAATATGGTAATATTTTTCGAAATGCGCCTTAATGGTCCCAGCTAATCTGTGTACATGTAGCTTACCTTTTCCTTACTCTGTGCTGCTAACTGATGAGTGTACCCTCTGTCACGCATACCACTGTCTACACAACTTATTTCATTGTTCAAATATAACTTTAACATGTATTTTGATATAAACTTACTGTTCACTTAAAAAATAAGTTATGGAACGAAACGGTATCGTATTATTATAGTGTGTGGTTAACATAAGTATACGTTATAACTAAAACTACAGAATAATCAGTAAAAATGTGGCCATCGGTAACGTCAAGGGAAGTCGCGCGCAGGTCACGTCTATGCAAATTATATTAAATTAGAAACGATTAATAACAACTGTGCCACCGCCGCCTGTAAAGAGATACAATTACACCAATCAAATTGCAATTTTACGCTACTAATTGCGACCGACATGTTTTCCGGTTCAGTTTTAATCCCGCTCAGTTGCAATGACGTTTGCATAATTAACCTACCAACATATCACCCCTTAGATGTTTGGACCTAATTTAAACGATTTTGTATTAACCCTGTCCAAAAATTGCCGAAAGCCGAAGGTGATATTAATAATTAAAATGTGCACGTTAAAAAATTACTTATTACAGATACAATCATAGAAAAAAGGTTTTTTTTTAAGAAATATTACCCCACACTATAATTTTCTCCTGTATCAAACAAAACCTGTAGGTCATACCTAAAAATATTTGTTCCGTGCGGGAATCGAACCCACAACCCGTGGCACTGAAGCCGAATGCTCAGCCGCTGCGCCAAACTTGTCGTTATTGACACAATTATGGAAAATACACACAATCATAAAGTAATTAAGTACAAAAACTCACGGCTGCGTCAAATAAGTCAAGTTCAGTTAACCAATTAATTAAAATTTGTCCTCATGCAAGAATAAAAATCAACAATATGATTTTTTTAACAAAACAAATAATATATGTTTGTAGTCTGTGTCAGTGTATGCGTCAGCGTGTAAATCACGTTGTGTGCAGCGCGGAAAGGGTCATCAATAGTGCGGTTCTGTGCGGTAAGCCGTGGCGCGCACCTGCGGCCCGCGAGCGCTCCGCCCGCTACTTACCACCCCCGACTGTCAGGCCGCGCCGCGACTTATCGCTCTGCTTTGTATCCGAACCAAAAACAAATCGTACCTACTTAATACTCCTGCATAATAACATAATTTTCTAAAACCACTAGTGGCAATACCCGTTACGATAATACTTTTCAAAATCTATTTTACCCCTTTTTGGTATCACAATAAACACTACTTAATTATTCCTCTATCTGACTTCTTTTTTGAACTTTGTAAACTATCTAGATATATTAAATAATTATCACGTCTGGCATACCTTCAAGTTACCGCCAAAAAATCTTTATTGTACATAGACTTAGTCGAAAATCGATATGGAGGTGCTGATTGGGGTACTTGTTCGCTCTTTAAGTCGCCATCAGATATATATATCGTAGCAGACAAGGTGACTAAATACTTCTAAACGTTTTAAAATGTCTATAAGTTCTATACACTTTAAGTGACCATCAATATCTGAACATTCAATAATTAATAATAATAATAACAACTTTACCTTAATTAGAACTTAATTAAAAATTTTGGTTTAGTTCAAAATTGAGTTGATGATTTTCGTTGGTGACCGTACATTATGTTTATGATCTGATCAAAAGCGACCAATTAAGCCTTGCAGATGTCATTCTAACACAGAATCTTGTTTGCTTTGCACGTCTATCAAATTTGACAGTCACTACAATAACCAAACATACCACCTTAAAATAACATAAATAATTTTTTCGTTATCTGACTCATTAATATATTATGTCCAACACTCACAGTGTCCGACCCTCATATAGTCGATGTTGTGTTGATAAAGATTTCAGTGCTGTATTTTAAATTATAGTCTATAGGATCAAATGAATTCTTTTTTCTTTGAAATAAAAGATACTAACATTATTCAAAAGATAAAAACAGATTTTGAATAACCTATTATTTACGCTTATTTATTTTTTAGTTTTCTGTCACACTCATAATGTCTGACACTCACAGTGTCAGAAACTCAAAGTGTATATGTCTACACTCATAGTCTCGACTTCAACACTCATAGTGTCAGATCCGACACTCATAGTATCGATGTTAACACTCATAGTATCGGTGTCGACATTCATAGTGTCGGCGTCGACACTCTTTGGTTTGTTGTTGACACTCATAGTGTCCGACACTAGCAGTGACCGAGACTTATAGTGTTGATGTCGACTCATAGTCTCGATTTCAACACTCATAGTGTCAGTGTCGACACTTATAGTGTCTGTGACGACACTCATAGTATCGATGTCATCACTCATAGTGTCGGTGTCGACACTCATTGGTTTGTTGTTGACACTCATAGTGTCCGACACTAGCAGTGACCGAGACTTATAGTGTAGATGTCGACTCATAGTCTCGATTTCGGCACTCATAGTACCGGTGACGACACTCATAATCTCGAAATCGACACCCATAGAGTCGGTGTCAACACTCATAGAGTCGGTGTCGACACGCGTTGTTTCTTTGTCGACACTCATTGTTTTGTTGTAGCCACTCATAGTGTCCGCCATTCACAGTGTCCGACACTCTTAGTGTAAGTGTCCGACACTCTTAGTGTAAGTGTCGACACACATAATGTCGGTGTCGACGCCCATAGTGTTTTTTTCGACACTTACAGAGGCCGACAGTCATAGTGTCCGACACTCATAGTGTAGATGTCGACACTCATAGTATCGGTGTCGAAGCTTATAGTATCGGTGTCGACACCGACACTATGAGAGTCGACACTGAGGTAATGAGTGTCGACGTCGACACCAAGAGTGTCAGTCACTGTGAGTGTCGGACACTATGACTGCCATCGGTACCGTCGGTGTCAGGAACAGTACTATTGTGTCAGTATATGTCAGTCAATGAGTGCCATCGACACTCATAACCGTACAATTATGTACTCCTTATGTACTCCTTATGTACTCCTTATGTACTCCTTATGTACTCCTTATGTACTCCTTATGTACTCCTTATGTACTCCTTATGTACTCCTTATGTACTCCTTATGTACTCCTTATGTACTCCTTATGTACTCCTTATGTACTCCTTATGTACTCCTTAAAGTGTATAGAACTTATTGACATTTTAAAACGTTCAGAAGTATTTGGTCACCTTGTCTGCTACGATATTTTATATCTGATGGCGACTGTACAGTACAAGTTCACATACCTAAACTGGTTAGAATAACAACAG
Source organism: Acronicta alni (assembly GCA_964056405.1). Classification (NCBI taxonomy): domain Eukaryota; kingdom Metazoa; phylum Arthropoda; class Insecta; order Lepidoptera; family Noctuidae; genus Acronicta; species Acronicta alni. Next base: position 7,479,100 of record OZ043913.1, read on the forward strand.
AATTACCGAAACCTTTCCTCAAGACTAAAAAGCATACTTATCCTTTAATTACTTTTTAAAACAACGCGGCTCCCGCAACCACATCGCATTCAAAGTACAAAGCGCGCAATTTAAAAGCCAAACAAGCGTCGTATCACAGAATTTTTCTTAAGGAGTCTCGTCGCAAACTACGTTAAAATGATTTAATTCCCCCTTGATAGCGTTACGGGCGACGCTATTATTGAGATCGCCGGCCCGGCCCGCCCGGCTAATAAACGCTTATCAACGCCCTCATTATCACACCCTTAACATCGCTTTAATGTCTTGCTCTTGAACAAAACATATTTAATCACATTTTTTCCCCGGCGGCGAAGAGAAAACTTTTAAATTTCATAAATCGCAGCGACGCGGCTATGGCGGAAAAATCACTGAACTGAGGCTTGGTCGAGGGAGGGCGTGGATCGTTGTTATGACTCAAGCCTTTCTTTTATTCTAATTTGTATAGGTATCTAAGTAACATACAAGAAACAAAATTATGTTATTAAAATTATATTACGTTTAACGTAAACAACATAATAAAAATTATTTAAGTATATCGAAATATTCGACTTTAATGAAAATTAATAAATGATTGATTTATCAGAATGAGCTTGTCTAACATCTCACTATATATTACGCTTCTGGTAAATGCGTGTAGAGTGTGAGATGTCCCGCTGCGCGCTCTCCACTGCGGTCCTGATCTTTTAAGCCCGATTTTACTGCTGGTTGGCGACACTAAATTATAATATAACAGCTCGTAAATTTCTGAAACTATCCTTCTTTGACGCGGCAGACTTAAGGATTTTGACTCAAGCTTTAATATAGAGACAGGATACTACAATACTGCTCGTGTTCGACAACACGATGTTAACGTTCGAAAACACATTAAACATTCAACAAACATACATAAATATGTTTAAAAATATTTATCACACGATACAATTAGAATATGCAAACAGTGTTTTCATATTTGTGACTAATAAAAAAGTTACATATTTGTATACGCACAGTAAAAACATAGAGCTCAGGTGAAGTCATGCGCTCAGCCTAGGATTTGTCGAGTGTTCTTTTGAACGTATCTCTCCCCCATATTTAAACTCAAAATTAAGAACCAGTGAGCAAACAGTATCGTAACAGAAAAAAAAGGGTGTCGACGACTAAGTAGCTACTCGTTACCCATAATATTTGAAGCCGCGGCGAAAGAACCGAATTGAATATTAAATGAAATAATTTATGCCATATTTATCATTTTGCAAATGAACAGTCTCACCTTAATGAAAACCTTAATAACAATTTTTTGAAGCTGTATTTGTTTTGATAATAATTTTGACGTTCAGGTGAAAATTCTTATGTATTTTTTAATATTACTTTTTAAAAATATGTGTATCACCAAGATATCGGCTTGTATCACAGGTGTGTTTGATTGACAACTTTCCGTGCGAGAATCACGCTTGCGAATCTTTGCCTAACTAATTTGTTAAAAGCTACAGTGTCAATCGTTCTTCCTCAACGTATCCAATTGTTTTTGTTTACTTTTTTATTTTGTTTTAGCAAAAATATACAATACTTTTTCTTTCTTTAAAGGTTTATGGAAAAGGTAAATCCCACTCTGATCCCAAAGATACAATATATTATATTTATACATATTTATGGCGAAATCGATGTCCAATATAATAATAATAAAATGTCTTCATCGCGACATGACCATGCCAACATAAGCATTATCATTAAAATTATTTGTCATTACCTTGCCCTTAAACAATATACTTAGTAGTAAATTATTTTGGGAAAATAACTTGAAATCCCTGACTTTTGTATATTAATTCGTGAATGCGGTATCTAAAGTCCTTATGAAAAGGGTGCAACATCTTGGTTGTGGTAAGGCTGCGTGCACATTAGCGACCGGGACCGTCGTAAATCACGCGGGATCACGGGGCGGCTATCTGCGACAGTCGACAGCAGTAGCCGCACCATGCCTAATTGAGTTTACATTTTTGGACGTTGCCTGTCACATACTGATATAACTCGACTCGTTACTCGTACAGCTAAGTTATCAGAGGACTAGCTCCAAATAGCTAATATAAATAACTTTAAGAGCAAACGTTTTAGAATTTGACGACTCGATTAGTGCAGTGATCCACTGCTACGGTATAACTATCTATCATAATATAAATATTTGTATGATAGATAGTCGCTCCGAGTCAGGGTGCATTTGAGAATTCCTAATCAACCAATTCGACCTTTTTAGTTCTAAGTAACGTAAAGTCAACAAAAAAACAAAACAAACCACAACTTGCGTTGACATTATAAGCGCTTACAAAACTCGGTAGATAAGTGAAAACAGATTCAAAAATTAAATAAAACAGCGGGCAGGTAAAGGTGGCGGGGAGAGGAGGGGGAGGGGGAGGCTAGTGAGGGATCTTCGTTAAGGTTTAATTAAATCGTCCTCGGCGGCCTCTCGCGCTTTAATTCCACCGTTATTAACGCTGTTAAAAAGTGAGTAGCCTGGATAAGGCTGTGCATAGAGTCGATATAATGTAAACTTAAAAAAAACTGGATATATTCTATATCACAAAAGTATCTAGTGATTAAAAGTACACAAAATGACACAATGTTTTGATATATTTATGACACATTTTTTATTGAGTTTTTTATCTAGTTTCCTTTATTTTATTCGATAAATTTTGTAAAATGTTACACTGGGTGATATGAAGAACGAAAATCTACTCAGGTACTTAATAGGGTAATACAATAAAGTGATTATGATGATGACGACTCCACTGTTTTGTTACTACAAGAGCGCGGCCGAGTGGTCGCGGTGTTTCCGCAGAGGAACACTTGCGATAAGACGATGCTCACCTCCACAGCGGCAGCAGCTTCGCGGCCTTGTCACCCCTCCTCTCAGTTCCACCCGCAACGTTCCCAACTCACACCGAACTGTTTGGATTTTAATATCACCCTTAAGTGTTGTTGCTAAAGACGTCCCCAGCTAAGTACTAATTTGTCCCAACTTGAAACGATTGAGCCGTTTCTACATCTGCGTAAAGTAACATTAATTTGTTTAAACTGTGCCCATTTTGTCTGTTTTTGAGACCAACGCTTATTTTTACCTTGAGCCCGTTCTTAGTATTTTTTTTGTTCAGGGTCTTTTTTGATAATACGTATTAATAAATTACTGAAAGAAGCAGTGATAGCCTAGTGGTATGACCATTGGACTGCCAAGTCGAAGGTCACGAGTTCGAAGCCAAGGCACGCACCTCTGACTTTTCGAATTCAAATGCGTATAAATAATTAATTATCACTCGCTTAAACGGTGAAGGAAAACATCGTTAGGAAACATGCATACCTTAGAGATTTTTCTCGATGGTTTGTGAAGTCTGCCAACCCGCACTAGGCCAGCGTGGTGGACTATAGAGTCCACCACGCTGGCCTATTGCGGATACTCTCATATTAAGAGGGATTAGGCTATCCTAATCCCTCTTAATATGAGAGGAGACCCGTGCCCAGCAGTGGGACAGTATATGGGGTTGATGATGAAATTACTGAAAAATATCAAATCGCCGCAATTCGCATTATGTCGAGTTTCGAAGACAAGTATCTATGTATATGCAATAGGTTAATTGAATAGCCAGATGAGTAGATAACAAGGATCAAAATTAGCAGCAGACAATAGAAAAACAAAAATAAATTTCTTACGTGATTTACTTTGTAAACAAAAGCTTTAAAATTTTGAGACTGATAAAACTAATGTGTAGATAACTGCGGTGAGACGATGGGTGATGATGATGACACGATGACTGTGACGCAGGTGCTCGCTCGGGGAGCACACGACCGCAACGGCCATATTGCATTATATCCGTAGAAATCTGTCAGCGTACACTAGTCGTAGTCGTATTGTGTTTAATAACAGGCTTTGTATAACAGTTGTCATTTGTGTAGGTAAGTTTAAGTACACACATCAAGTGTCTAGGGATCAAGTACGTTTTAGACTATCGCCGCAATTGAGGATTATTATTTTAACTTTTTTAGATAGTCATTAAAGATAAAGATCATTTTATTTGTAGAAACATACAATTGCATGCAAGATGTTACAAGAAATACAGTGAACAGTCAGACAGTACCTATTGATTCATTTTAGAGTATTTCACTATTTGAAAAGAATTTCCTTTAAATTTTTATTAAAAATAGAATAATCAACTGTCAATCAGAATTCGTATAAAAGTGTGTAATAGCATTTATACAACACCATTTTATTTTCTGCATCAGAACTGAAAAGAAAAATGCAGCGATATGGAGCAACGACATCTTTCTAGTAACCAATAAATAAATCAATTTGACACAAGAAGAGATAATGAGAGCCGTCGGAATGTTGCAAGCTGCATGCTGGTTCCAGGCAACGCTCTATTGCTGTCGCTCTTGGCACTACACAGCGTCATAAGCTGCCTCTGAACACGATATCGTATTATGGGCAGAGTGGCTGAGGACGATCTCGCATAACCACTCGCAGACAGGACCGGTACATTTAAAATATTAAATATTGCTCGACGTAATCGTTCCATGACCACGATGATGTTGACTACGAGGCTCTACAGCTCTTCAGGCTTGATGATAAGCGACCAAACCTTCCAAAATCGTTTACGTGAAGTGGGTCTCCGTTTCTGAATGCCGCTGAGAGTTCCAACTATAACACCCCGCAATCGTAGCGCCCGTTTACAATAGGCTCGCGAACACAGAAATTAGGAGGAAGAAGACTGGCGTTGTGTTTGCTTTTCCGATGATCTCGTTTCGGTATGATGTCGGATACAAGACGTACCTACTCGAGCGTGAAGGAGCTTTGATGGTCAAGAAACCTTTGGGCCGGTATTTGGATCAAGGACAACCTCAATGCTCAGATTTATGCGAAGAGGATTGTTTCATCCCTTTGCGTATCAGGTTGGAGGATTTCTTTCTAATAATGCACGGCCACACAAGGTTAAAGTCGTAACACGAACTTTTGTCGATACTCGTAACGTCCTGCCGTGGCCTGCTCAATCGCCAGACCTCAACCCAATTGAGCACGAATGGGATATGCTCCAAAAAAGAGCTCTGCCGAGTATATATAACACATAACAACTTTTTGACTTGTTAAAAAGAACGTGGGCGGCCTTTCCTCAAAGTAATTATAATATTTAATAATAATATTTTTGGGACATTTTACACAACACCATCTAGTCCCAAACTAACTAATTGATGATGAACTAGCTGATTTTAAGCATGCCAAATCGCTGTGATTGTGTGATTCGTGTTAATGGTGGAAACAGATTACCTATTAAGTATTATTTTTATCTTTACAATAAAAACTTTAAAATTCCTAATTTTTGCCGACTTTGTTATTTAATTGACGACATTAACTTAGGTTAATTTGCAAAAAATTCAATTGCTCATAAGTTTTACAAAATATACAGTTAAGTTGTTAACTTAAACATAGGAATTAAGGATGAAGTCAGTCTGAAAGACTAGATTTGATAAATATTACTTGAAATAAAACTACTTTTTACTGATTTTATATAGTAATAATATTAATATAACGATATTAATATTATTACTTAACCCGTGACCATGGACGTTGTAAAGGGTCTGAAACGTCCGGAACCCTTTACAGCGTCCATGGTCACGGGTAGACTGAGGTGCAGGACTTGCTTGACATGTTGAAGCTAGGCAGCCAGGTGTTGCTCATCACAGATCCCATACCTATGCTCTCTGAAACAAAGATTTACCGACGGTAGATAACTGTGTTGGGTTGTGGTGCAATTCACCATTTAGGTATTTGTCTGTATGGGTTAATTAATTAATAATTAGTAATAAATGTCATTGATCAAGTAACGATAAAAAATGTAGGGTAGCTGTCAGTAATTATATCATCAATACGCCCACCACCTCAGTCTTCCCGTGACCATGGACGCTGTAAAGGATCCGAAACGTCGGGATTAATAATATCAATATAACGCGATAAAATCCGTAAAAATTAGTTTTATTTCAATGTATAATATTCGCGTAAATGTCAGAAATCAAATAATATTACTTGGATACATTTTTGTAGTTAAAAATGTAGTTGATCCCTAGACACTTGATTTTGTACCTACTTAGTATGATACATGAGAATTTATTTTTTAAATCATCTTCTAAACAATAACATTAATAATAGGAGACTGCCATATTTTTTTAATACTATAATTGAAGTGTTTAAATTGGTTGATAGGTACTAAAATCGGACATACACATAGGTACTTACTTAAGTACCTATTAAAGACATTTCTGAATTAGGTACTGCTGGCAAATACTATTAATATGTTATAGTTAAAGAATTTCCTAAAAATAAGCTTTTAATGCATTTTCAAGTCGGTACCTACCTACTTTATCCTGCCTACTTAATGCCTTGGGCATTAAGTCCTCCTTTTGTATGTACTATATTTGTGCAGTGTTAAACGAATAAATAATTCTCAGTCCATACGCGATTCCAATTTACCCATCCTATGACTTAACGAACCAAACTTATCGATTAATATTTTACTCACTTTCAAAAATACTTAGTCGATCCATTAATAAAATCTCGTAATTTTAAAAGTATGCTTAAGTAAGTGCTATTTTTAGTTAATAAGGAGTTAGAAATTATTGCATTTTTTTTAAATAAAAAAACAATATGCATATGAGGCATATCGCGCCCTCTAGAAAAACATCATGCCGTTTGGTTACAAGACTTGTAGCAATTCGTTTAAACGGAGTTGTTGTGAATTTGTTGGTAGTTCAAGTTACTTACACTAGAGGTCACTAGTTGATGCTAGGTGCATCCCTGTTATCAAAAGAGGGCAGGCAAGTACAAAAATTTTAGATGACAAGGGCAGCTTGTTTGTAATCATTTTCTCTACTAGAGGGCAAGCTCAGTCTCTGTGTAACCAAATACTTATTACCTACATAAATAATAATATTACATTATTTTATATTATTAGAAATTACTCAAATATTTATTATTTTAAGGTATTATATATTACCTACAACTCAGAATTGGGTAGGAATATGTAGCAAGTAATAGTCACTCTTCATAAAATATAGAGAGTTTTAATTCCTTTGTGTGTGTACCTATCTAATGATTTTGAGCCGATCCCCAAAATTAATAAAAAAGTTGACCTTTAATATTTTTTTTTCACTTATTAGGAAAGGTACCTGACACTTCTTAATAGGTATGTGATGCAATTTTATACTTACCCAGGGTTTGAAACATAGGCACCTTCCTGTTTCTGGTACCAGTCACCTACCTATTCGAAACAAGCAGCAGAACCGTAAGTAAGCTTTATGGTTCTGCTGCTTGGTCCTAGGAACTTATTCTTATACCTAGGAACCTATATTTATGCCGCTTTCGATGAATTATTATCAAATGACACATTAATAATAGATTTAAGATGAATGGATTTCAGTGGACTCCCTTTCAACAAGCTTTCAACCCTAAGCAAATTCTGCAGATTATACCTAGTAGCCGCAGCTTTAGAGGTAATCTCCGACTCAACGATTGGCGATCACAATAGACAGACTATGGTCGCAGTGATACTAAAAATTCCCTTTTTAGCCCTCCTGATTTTGTCCACAATAGAGACTCGTAAACATGGCGGCTTAGCCCTTTCTATAGCTTGCTATGAGACTAAACTTTTGTAGTAATCCATCCTACCTGTACCTGTCCAGCGCATTCGAACATTGTTAAACCATTGTGCACAGCAAAAACTTGACGTTATTTACCAAATGCTGCTCGTTTTTCTGAATTTTTTCTTATCAGTGTCTAGGCCTTTGCTGACCCAATGAATTTCTTCTGGTTTTTAAAATACCTACTAGACATGAGATATACTTGCTTAATTCAATACCAGGGTTTCCAAGTACGAGTATGTAAAAATATCAGGTTCGAAAACCACGTATTAAAATACTTGAAAGTATTTGGCGGCATTCAGTCTAGTTTATAATCGCGCCGGTACGAGCTCTTTTAGCGAAAGTTGAAAATACTTGCATAGGAAATCGATCCGTATTGGCGTATTAGATTAAGTTGTGATTAAGCAGCGTGATTGTATTTGCGAAAAAATACGTGAAGTATTTTTTCTGCAAATACCATTGTCCTCGTTGTTTAAAATACGATATGGTTTTTTCCATGCAAGTATTTTTATTTCAAGTTTTTTTGCAAGTTTTTCTCGCCCTCGATTGTTGTAAATACTTTCATAGGAAATCGATCCATGTAGCCTTATAAATAGGGAGCACAATTGTGTTTGCGGAAAAAATACTTGGAAGTATTTTTTTTTTTGTAAGTACAATTTTGCACTTTCTTTGTATGACTGTAAGGATCGATTTTCTATGCCAGTATTCTAATTCCGGTGTTGTGCCCGGGCCGATCCGGCAAATACTTCATACTCGTATTTCTCGCCCATACCAGGGCGATGCGAAGCCCTGGCTTTAAAACCTGGTAAAGTAAATACGTCTCATCCCTAATACCTACTCAGAATTGGGTGGGCACAGCCCGACAATTATGCCAATGCTTAGCAGATGCCTAAACTTTAAAATGATATCTATAGATGGATCTGTGAGGATTGGGGGACTGTCAGCCAGATTCGTTGCACTCCTCTGCTATAATGTGTCTGGTAGATACCACCGCTTTGTTAAATAATAATGTGCTAACATGTTTGTATTCACGGTTTGAAGGGAAATGTAGCAGTGAATTTTAACAAATGAGACAAGAAAGGTCTCCAGATAAAAATGCGCTATAGATAGGTACTACCACTGTACTGGCGTCTATGGTTGTGGTAGCCGCTTACCATCAGGCCCGTGTGGTTGTTTGTCACCTAACTACATACGATAAAACAAAACTCTAGGTATACTGGTCCCTTGAAGATTAGGGGCCAGCTAGTCTATATGTATATACTATGCTGAAAGAGGTGGTACCCTACACAGCATTTAAATATATATATATTTATATATATTAATGCTTAAAGGAGAAAACTGCCCAATTCTATGTTACCAGGAGCCAGAAGGCGAATTTATAATGATTAATCAGGTTGTTATAAGTATGATCATTGGCTATGAATTTTAATTTTTATTCGACCATGTCACGAGTGTCTGAGCGTCTGATGACGATGGTGATCTTTCGCTACACCTACACATTGCTCTTTTATTTAAGGTTCTAGTGACTTTGGTTTTCGCTGTTTGTCTAAATTACGTCTAATAAATAAAACAATTCACCTGCTCCGTGACTCGGTTTGAAATAATATCAGTCCGAATCACTTTGCAGTATATGAATATTATTGTAGATATATATTTTAATGGCGACAGAATATCTAATACACTTGAAATTCTTAAAGTTAAGTGTCGACTGAGGCGTCGAAGCTCAGTTGTGTTTCGTCTTTATATATGGCGAAACATTACTATCTACTTTTTACTTATGATTAAATATTGACACAATAATTGAAAACCACAATTACTATAATAAAGGAGTGGATTATGATTACAGAATAAACACAACTTGAGATATTAAAAATGATAATGTTTCGTCCTACGCTACTAAAATAGAATAATCATACATACCTGATATACTTATATTTAAACATTAGAGTAAATTTTATGATTAATTTGTATAGTTTAGACTTACAACAATAATATAAGTTGAATGATAATAATCATGTTATGTTGATTACAATATTGATTACAGTAATTATAACCTACCAAGAGACAATAAAGCATTCCAAAACGTCATCAAACCACACTACATCACGGAACTCTGAAAAAGTAACGTCTTTGAAAACGTTAGTCACCAAATGTCTGTCAATCCCCTTTATTGTCTCAATTAAACATTACAATGAGAATACGATACGATAATATTTCATATTACATATATACTGACATTATTAATCTAAAATTCCTATATTCAGAAACATAGTCATTGTGAAATTATACTTAGAAGTGTCACCACTAGATGTTACGTTACGTAGACAATGGTCTCACAAACCCCGAGTAATCACCGTACTTGGAAGTGCTGTTGGGAAACAGCACCAGCAAGCAGACGACTCCGTCAATATGCACCTACACTGAAACAGGCTCTCACAGGATGGTCGGACAAATCTTCAGCCTCATTAACAAAACAACATTTATCTAAGAATTAATGGACGTGGCCACGCAGCATTTGGCATGCTGGTATCCCACGCTACTACAAGTACATATTATTTAATTTAGATACTACTACTATTTACTTTCTTATCATTAAGTCCTTAATGTGTTTCTAATGGCAGTGATGTTAGCAGTTGTCGGGAGGGACCAAAAAACGTCAACCTTTCCCCGGAAATTCAAATTAATTTCATAACACAATCAGAATCGGAACAAAACATTTTTTTATTTTTTCTGATTTTTTATAAAATAGGAGACGCAACGAGCCTTCATGTTAGGTCTTACCGGCTTAAACTCCTCTTACACTAACGTAATCTTGGTTGCGTGCCTACAATAACTATTTTAATCTACGATACTATTTAATTTTATATGAATTAACATGTAGTAATTTCGAAATCTATAGACTTACTAATTTTATGATTACCTTAACATTAACATATTGAATTTAAAAATGTCAAGATGAATCTAAATGCACGGTAAATATATGTATAGGTACCGTGCATATCTACAAACCGACTAAATCGACTTTCTACTATGAAGCCACGATGCGAAAACCATATTTATTTATGCTAATAGTTTTAATAATACTTGTTCAACTTCATCGCCTACTGCCACACCAGTGTGATGGAGACAAATCTACTATCATGAAATGATGTTTGAAACTGGAATGTACTTTAGTCATTTATCACCTAAATATGTAGATTTAAGCCTGTTTCAGTGCCTAACGCCGTAATCACCTTCCACCCCACCAATATAAAAACATTTCTGAAAATAAAGAAGTTCATACTTAATTATTCAGTCGATCAAGGAATGGATAATTGAATAACAGTCTTAATTTGAGTATTAAAAAAAACTAGTATTATAATTGATAACTAAGGGAGTGTCAAAAATATAGAACGTAACTTAAGTAATTATAATTATGAGAATGTGCATTACCCCATCTCAACGCGACAGAAACTAGACAGTACCAACGGGTTAGTAAATTGTTTAGGTAGGTATGTCGCGTCGCGTCACTGGCATCTTAGTGGCTACATAACACTATCTTAAGTCATCGACTGAATAATTATAATGGATACAAAATATCATAATATATACTACAAACTTTTGAGTCTTCCTAAACCTTAACAATTAATACAATATCCAAATTTTATGGTCTATGAATTATTAATAACATGAAAAACAGTCTTCCTGGCTTTTCGATTATCAAAAATTTGTAAATTGTAAATTTCATTTGTATAAACGAATAAGTACAAGAATCTCAAAACAGTCTAATCATATACATAGCTCTTTCTTTAGAATCAAAGAGCCTGTGTTTAAGAAATGTTTCATCATCATTCTTCAATTACCTAAATCAGCCAATTTTTGGTATCAAATATTCTAGACTTAAAAGACAGTATAAATGAATAAGAAAATGAATTTGTGAAAAATTTACAACATAATCAAAATATACGACGCTTAACAAAACAGAGAGCAATGGGCGTGTCCCATTGATGAAGATGATAATTTCAAAATACCAGTCAGTCGAGTTCAGTCCTATTTGAAGACCCTGTCATAATGTTACAGACTCTACAAATGGTAACAGACAATTAACGCAGTAAACAGCAACCACGTGACATCTGATAGTTTAAAATGGTAAGCTAATGTTTTAAACATGTTTGATGCTTCGTGCGCTCACTAGCGGAAGCAACAAGCAACTTGGCACTATACCTTTACGTCCTTATTCATATTGACGAGAACACGCCTGATGTTAATAACGAGTCGACAAATTGCAGACTCCAGTTCCATACATGACGATACAATGACGCGATGCAAGTGGACTATCACTAACTAATTAGATACGCTATTTTAAATCATTTGGATAAATTGTATACCTAGTCCAGTAAATACTTTAAGAACTGCATTACTTATTTAACTCCATATTATTTTAATCATGCTTACATTTAACACCAGGATCATAAAATATAATAACCACATAAAGCCTTGAAAAATTACACCAACTACATGCATAAATATGGAAACCATTGTTTTCCCTAAGACATGATTTTAGATACGACACGACATCGAGCGAATTCTATATTATTATTTAATTAAGGAAAAAGCACAATTAATATTATATCAGACGCATTAGCATCCTCTTCAAATGAAAAACGGGAAAGACAAATGGATTTACACGCTTACAATTTACAGATTCTGTTACGAGTCTGACTCTTAAGAGTATAATTCAACTTGTTACACGTATGATGAATTTCAGCGCCGTACATTGTGTTTGTGTTTACTTTTCTTTCTCACTATCTTTCTCTTTTCCTTTCTCATCAGCTTCCTTTTCTAATTCCTTTTCCTTTTCGTCACCCTGTAACAGTTACATCATTAGCTTAAAAATACTAAGAAAATGTGCAAAAAGAATGGATATTATCACAAAATATAAAAGTACCTTGCCCTTTTCCGGCTCATCTGGTACTGGCTGCTTTTCAGCTGGGCCGGTACCCTCTTTGGTCTCCTTGATGTCTTTAGCCGGCTTGGGGAGATGTGCGTTCAGATCCAGAGTAGAGCAGATGTCGTCCCAGTCGTTGAAGGCACGCTCCTTGATGCGGGACACTAGCCCCACGAGGTTCGGGAACGACTCGTTCATTGCGTCTCGCAGCGGGTGGGCCACTTCTTTGTCGATGAAGTGGAGTTGTGCGAGGTTGGCGAACGCAACCACATCCAACTGATGACAGTAGATATATAGTTAGTTCCTTAGCCACATTAATTTGATGGAAAGCGATAATCGTAGCCTAGCCCTGCTAGTAGCGCTAAGGTAAAGAATGCTTTGTCTCCCCTAGATATCAGACAATGATACCGCTGTCCGATCAGCCTGTTGCATGGATGCATTGCTGGCAACGAACTTATCAAATTAAGAATGCTCATTAAAAGTAGCGGATTGGTCCAAAAAAATGTATGTATGAATAAAACTTGGTCCTAATCCCAGTAACGACGGATATACGGAAAGCTTTTTTAACCTGTTCTGTCCCAGTGCTGGGCATAGGTCTCTCCCATATCCCCTCTATACCAATCTCCTTAATTGTTACCTTCTCTGACCAATCCAACAGATCAGTGTCCAAGTTATCGAGCCAGAATTTCCTCGGCCTGTATTTAAAAGATATTCGATGACTCAAATGTATAGCAATTTAGTATTGGGTAACACCTAGATTATATTACAATAAAAAATTAAGAGGTAGACTTACAAGAGTTGGCTCATTTCCAAAAAAGAAAGGTCTATCTGCAAGGAGATCCGAAAGCACTCGCAGATCATTCTTACCAAATTCAATGATCTCCTCTTCTGAGTGCACACCAATGCCATGAGCTCTAGCTTTTTTCATGCCCTAAAAAATTTAAGTTTGTTTATAATAAAATGCAAAATACACAAAATACTTGAGTTATCATTATAAGATCATGGCGCTCGGATATCCGGCGTAATTCAAATTATATTTGGTTATTCGCAATTTTGTTAGACAAAGGCCCGTGTGCCCGAACAACTGCAAGAAAGGCAATCTCTACGCCACAGCTAACGCCATTGAGATGGTCAAGATACACGATAAAGGTGAACTTGGTATTAATAAACACCAACACTTGTTGAGTTTGTCTAAGTTGGCTAAACAAAGAAAAACGAGGCAATTTTCCAGATAAATTATAAATAAATTTTGTAATAGGAAAATTCCACCGCGAACAGTTTTCGGCAGATCTTCAGACACTATAAACCTACTAAGCTAAGGTAAGTAACAAGGTAAGGTATCGAAACAGGGGCGCGAGGTTCGAGTCCTGCGCGCTCAAATTTTTCTATAACTAAATTAAATCTTTACAATTAAAATAATTGTAGTAAATCGCATATTAAAGTGCGTTATTTGTTATTTAATCTCACAAAATATTTAAAAAATCACTTTAATTGCGTCACGATTGGCTAATGTTCAGATTACCATTGTTTAAAATATAGCACTAACCTTGCGGGCAGTCGTGAGCTTGTAGCAGAAGTTCAGAATTGGATTCGGCAGACGAGTGTTGAGCGCGTTCTGCAGGTTTATCTTGTAGCCGTTGATAACACTTTCCGGATATTTAGCGCGCCACCACAAAACCACCCAAGACAGATGATTTTCGATCATAGAGACCATAGCGTGAGCGACGACTCGCTGCTCCGGTGTCAGAGCTGTGTATAACAAATAGGTCATCAGGCAGGTCATAGCTCTCAACATTTTGTGCACATGCGCAACGTCCTAGAATTTATCTAGGGAACTAGGGCTTAGCTCGGCCGGAACCATCCCGTGAATATTACGTCAATACCTCCCCAACAGTACCAACCCCCCCCCCCCCCACCAATATTGATAAGGCACCTACGGCCTATATTAATATGTAACAGATTTACATTTATAGTATAAAACAAAAGTGCCTGAATCTTTCACGTTATATTGCGAGGGTTAGTACACAAAATTACATTATTTCTTTTGTTACGGACCGAAATGGTCGCTCAGCTACTAAAAAATAGACATTTTCAAAGCACGTGTTATTTAACTGCTTAGATAATAGCTACTCACCAGAATCGAGGTCCTTGTTATACTTTTCGGAGAGTTCCTTGACAATGAAAGTACTGTCAGCAATCTCTTCGCCATTCAACTCCACAAACGGTAACTGACCCTTCTTGGATCGGAATCTTGCCCTATGATCCACGTTCTGCAAAGGACAAAATTTTGAAAATATAGATGTGAATATAAAAACCTGTCTCATTAGTATAGTGGTCGTCAGTACGGCTGCTACGCTAAGCTTGAGACCCTGGGTTCGGTTCCAGATCGAGCAGTACCTATTATTGAGTATTTCTATGAAATTCTCAATGGTAGCTTGGAGTTTGGCTTTCTGCTTCGCCCCCTATTACATTCGACCTAAACATACCGGCGAAACGTGGGTGTGCTTTACTACACATCTGCCTAACCCTTTCGGAGAGGCCTGCTGGTATGTTGTATATTGGATGATTATAATCACAGTAATACAAAAAAGTAATAGCCAAAGCGCGATATTAGAACGATCTTATTCAGTAGGTATTTGATTACAAATTATAAACAGTAGGTACCTATACATTATTTATAAATTTATATGTTAGAGAATGTAAAACTGTGCAAAATAGAGGTATACTGTTTTAACTACAAAACTGACTTTAAATACTTGCAAAATAAATTGATGTCACAATTATTATTTTATTCTTTATGTCTCATCTTCAAAGTAGGTACCTACATACCTACATGGGAAATTCTCGCGACTTTGCTAGCAAACTAATTAAAATGTGGCTAAATGTTCTTTACTAATTGTTATTGGGTTAAGTATATAATTATACATTTTAAATTGTTAGTACCTAGTTGTGCATAAGTACTTGGTACTAATTTTTCAGTTGGCCAACACAAGTTCAAATCGACTGCAAAACAAAGATTGTCTTCATTCTCATAATTTTGCACTAATCGACACCTTGATTATCTTTTTTCATTCTTTCAAATATTTGTATTGTCTTCACAAACTAAGAATATACATATAAGACCTTCGTGTTTTATGAAAAAGTCATTAATGTCGCAAAATGACGACTTAGAGTTTATGTTCTGATATTGATTTGACACCGCACATCATAACACCAAGATAAAATATCAATTTGCCACTGTGCCCCAAAAAGTATCCACTGATTTAAAAGTTTGGAACCATGTCCGCGCCGAGACGCACGACCCGATATGAAGAAAGCGTCTAATCGACTGGTTATCTCCATCCATAATTCAATTATTTTTATCACAAAATGCGTCACACCTGTGTCCAGACTGCGTGGGTACATCACACACCCACGCTGTTTTCTAGGGGGGATGTACTTCTAAGTAACCTTACATATATCGACTGGGATGGGGGACGCTGCTCAGGCTAAGTTTACCTTATATGGTCATGAAAACGAACTTTGCTAAAGGGAGGAGGTTACTGAAGCTATTTGTACAGCATAAAATGGCTGTGACAGTGTGCTATGTCACTGACAGAAACAAAGACTTTAAGGTAAGGAGTTTTTGCGCGGGTTCAGGTTCGGTCGTTCCTCAAATCACTAAGCGCATACCCATGCCCAGAGAGTCATTCCTTCACGACCCAATTGGCTAAATGCCCAAAATGCAATAATACATAAACAAATAACAGGCTGTGTTTTCTTTTGCTGTTTCAACAGCAAAAGAATCCAGAACTGTAATCAACAGGTTTAACTGCCAGCCAAAAACACACACAGGACAGAAATAGAAGTAACCATTCAATTAAAATTAATGCTCTAGCTTTAGACGTCTTTCTCTATTCTTTATACTCTTAGAAGGTTTTGGATTTGGCCATAAACGACAATTATTCCCACGCCACGCCCCGTCTCTAAATATAGAGTTAAAAGGTCACAAAGACTAATTCCTCTGTAATCAAAGCATGATTAGAACGTCTAGCAGTTTATTAACAATTCCCAAAATATAAAACTTATTTTAATTCATTAAAGGCCTCTTTAAACCTACCTTACATAATGTAACACTCTCTAAATTTAAATTTATTGACGATTGCAATAATATGATACCAAGCCGATGGAAAGAAAAATATGTACCTAATAAACGTATTGGAATTGGAAAGCAGCTCTAAACGTGACTTGAAACATAAGTATACCTGCATAATATTTACGAATTAGCACTAACTGGACAGCTTGTTCAGCACATAGATAGTCGTACTTAGCAAATTCTTTACTTTTCAAATAATATGAGAAGTGATTTAACATCATTATCATACAATGTTTTACATCGAAAATGGCAAAATGACTGAATATTGGCTTCAATGACAGGTCGCGGCATCGATTCCCGCACGCAATGATAGTATGGCTATAGTCTACAACTTACAAACAGTTGATCCAGGTCTGAGTGTTTGTGTAAGTGAGAATTTGTGATTGCACGATAGAGAACATTATTAATTTCTGCTATAGTATTATAGCAACCGATGTTGGTCTTTTGTAATGGAATATAATAAAACGAGCATCAAAAATACAGATTGAGCGACAAAATTACTGATTGAGCAGCAAAACTGTGAACTGGGACCACACACCCCAGAACTAAATCTTAATGTTTTGAGATAAAGACAAAGGTATAACAAAGGGCTAACATCTACAGGGTATCATTCAGACACTCGTTAATTGTGGCTGACTTAGTAATTTAGAAGGCAATGCAGATTTTCAGTGGAGAATTATGCTATTAAAAATAATTCTGATTAATTAGCACCCTATTTTAATTACCACTAATCGATGGGTAAGAAACCAAGAAATTTGTCTAACTTTCAAAGGGATATTTCTTAGTAAAACAAATGAGCGACATCTTCCAGAAATCGCCACGTGGCGACAACAGGTTGCTTGTAATCTACATGGTATTAAAGAAGAAGAACGGTTGAATTATAGTCAATAAGTAGTGAGCCAAAAGCGGGAGTAGGTCGTGCCCGGGCTAGCGAGGACGCGCAGCGCGGGTCTGAGAGGGGTGCGGGGCAGGAGGCATGGCGGCGGGTTATCAGACGGTATCCATGGCGACGGGCCCCAGACGAGCGCAAGCTCGCAGAGCGGGGGAGTGCAGCTGTATTGATTTCGACTAGCAAAGTTCAGCGGCCGGCAAACCCACCCCGCCCGCCGCGCCTCTCATCGGCTTTGAGCCCCAGCAACAATTAATATCTACCACATAGTACCTACTATTTACACTGTACATAAATGATTTTAAAATGTAGTTTAAAAAATACTAAATCGATAACTTCTTACTTAAAATAACTTAAAAGTTTGTTTTTACATAAAGCGAGCTGGAGTCGAAGACTCGTCGAGACTCGAGAGTGTTTGATTACTGTCCTTCAGTTGCCTTGCAGGCCCCTGCGGGCAGAGATATAAAAAAATTGGTAGACTCAAGAAGAAAGGACTGAGGTGTTAATCCGCGCGCCGCGGCGTCGTCGCCCGCTCCGCCGACCAACTCCCTCTCCCAAGTTCTACGAGTATGTTGGTAGCTACGCTTTGTTTGGCCTTCCCGGAAATAACAATTTAATATTATGTAATTTATTTATGTTCATTATGTCCAAGACAAAGCAGACAGTAATCATTTATTGATTTTATGAGCCCAGACGCAATACATCAAAAGAGCTATAATTTCATCTCAACAACGGCCAAGAATACCGTCAGACAAAGGATCAGAATACTAATATATTCAAAATAAGGGTATAGTACTTAGATACCTATTGTTATTATCTATCTATCTGTCATGGTGACTATTGGTATTAATTTTATGATTTTAGGTCCACCCTAACATTTCAGTAAACGCAATGTTTAAGAATGTAATCATCGGGGCTGTTATTGCTACCTTATTCCCATTTATTATTATGATGACGGCACATAAATTGACTTTAGATAAGTTCGATACCGATTTTGAATAAAATACTTTATTCAATATCTCAGAACAGTAAAGATCTATTCAAACACAGTCGACGCTATTATTACAAATAACCATAACGTTATCATCATAAGTTATACGATCGGGAAATGCTAATCAGTGATGCCCAAGTGCAGATGGAGAGATGTATTTATTTTTTGTCAGTGTGCTCAGATAATGTAGTAGAACGGTATAGCGAGGGCGCTGGCGGCCGGGCGACCGGGCGGCGCACCCCGGCCGCGGGACGCGCGGGGCTCGGGGTTGGTCGATGGCCCGGCCCGGCCGAGGACGCTGGCTTGCCGGGCGGGGTCGCGCAGGCGCTCCTACAATTCAGGTCGAAGCCCTCGCGGTTACCGACCCCCGCGTCTAGGCGTTCCCTCATCTAATAATGACATTTTCAAACGACCGATGTTACAATATTTGAGTATAACGTATCAATATTCTTTTAAATTATGAGAACAAATATGATATTATCTTTCTAACTAAAAAAGCTAAAAAATTAAGGACCACTGTACCATATCCTGCCTTACTTTTTTCCTATAACTCTCTGTTTCTAGGGGCCATCCATCTTACACAAAAATTTAAATAATGTTTCGGGGGATAAACTTTGTCTTCCCCACATGAAATAAATTCATCACATTCATTCATCATCCTTCAAGTACGTAGTTGACAATTCCGATGCGAACTATAACTTGACCTCACTTAGGATTAGTTCCATTGGCTTAAAATCTTATACCTAGTACACGTGTTGTTTCTGGTTTTTAGCGTGTTTTCACTAAATATGTGAAATACCACGCTAGGTGGAAGAAATAACATCCATTGAATCGCGGCTAATTTTAACAATGTACGTTACTGTTAAGTATCGTGTGTTAAGTGTAAACAATGCAACATCACACAATGTGTTACCGTTACTTAAACAGTAGCGTTCGGAGAACGATCAAGCCATTGTGCTGCTATTTCAGTCTTCAGCTTATTGATTGATGTACTAAGTAGGCATACCTACTACCTACTGTACTTGCTCAGTGAATGCATGCCAAAACGTGCTTTTAAAATCAGCATTTACTAATAATACCCGTACTCCTAATGGATATGGGGGTGTTATTTTTCACGAGACGTGGTAAGAGTTTAACAAACTTGTAAATACCCACAATACACCTAGAATATAATCAATGACACCCTAGCTCCCATTGAATTGTGCTGTCCTTGGTTTACTTAGCGCCCACATCGACCCAGTACCTACCTGATTGAATTATTTTAGATTATACCCACTCGGTAATAATAAATTTAATTATATGTATATATGTATAATTATACTCCGTTATAAATGTAAAATGCGAACCCAGCTCGAAGTTTAGATTTGTGCCCGGTTATTGGCAGCTTATGGACTCAGAGCTGGTTATGAAGCTTAACACATGAACATCAATCATCACAGCAGTCCAAAGACATAAGTATGAAATTTAAAAAAAAAATCCATAGTCCACCACGCTGGCCTAGTGCGGGTTGGAAGACCACAAACCGTCGAGAAAAATCTCTAAGGTATGCAGGTTTCCTCACGATGTTTTCCTTCACCGTTTAAGCGAGTGATAATTAATTATTAATACGCACATGAATTCGAAAAGTCAGAGGTGCGTGCCTTGGGTTCGAACTCAAGACCTTCGACTTGGCAGTCCAATGGTCATACCACTAGGCTATCACTGCATTGTAACATGCACTGCAAGTATATCATGTCATTCAATATTATTTAGTTGAGTCATAAGTCAGACAAACAGGATATTTCTCATTTGTAAATAAACCGAAACATACCAACAAAATACCCTACAATAATAATAAAACTAGTATAGGAAACTATCCTGTAGTAGGTGAATAAGTTATAAGGAAACTTAAAACTTAATTACACGCACTTAAATGCTAAGATTTGTATTGATCGAATGGGTGTTGATATTGTTGTTTTTTTAATTATTGTTTTTATTATATTATTAACCAATGATATATTGGTTCGACAGTTCCAACCCTAATATCTTATCCGGAGTTGGCCAAGGCACAGTATTCTTCCAGCCAGGAATACAGCTAAGGACAACTGGATTTGGGTTTTAAATTATTTAGGGGCGAATATAAAGCTACTGTCTGGTGCGGGCCGGCTCGAACAAAGGACGGGGAGGGTTACCGTTACAGAGTCTTCGCGACCGAACACGGTACACACAGCTGATCCCGTATTTAAAATGCGCAGCCCTATTTATCCTTTTGCTGACTATACTTCAATGAGTAAGTACATCATGTTAATTTCTAGGAGTTATTAATAATCTGCGGTATTACAGTAGGGATAGAGTATTTAGAACTAGGTGTCTAGCTACAGAAAAGTACCACACTATGTTTGTTTTTCAGAAGCATGAGTAATAATAACTCACGTGAAGCTACTGACTTCGTAGTCTCACGTAGTGTTGGCCGGAACTTGAGAAAGTGCAGTCGACATACCGTGGCCGCACGATTTCATAGCTCAGTGGCCGACTCGCTGATGCGGTTTCTCGACCACATTGCAACATATATTATTACTAATTTGAGTTACTTCAATCAAATAAAAGTCCCCAGTCGCGTATGTCGATCTGACTATATATAGGTAGGTAGGCTAATCTCAAAAACTATTAAGCGATTTTGATACAGTATTTATTTTCATTTAGAAAATGTATTCTCTCTGGAAGCCTAGTTCGAGAATAAGCTATATTATCAGTAGTGGCACAAACATCTACCGTACAGTTAATAACGATTAATTAATTAATATGTATTACATGTCCATTGACCACTTTCATTAATTAGGTCACTGTGAAAAATATGGTACGGTTTCATTCCTAAGCGGGACGATGTAGCAATAATACTTAATGAAGGTCATGCTGTAAAGGTGCAGGTGGTTATTAATATAGACACCTATCCGAGTAGAATATGAATTAGTCGCTTTGCAAAGTAGCACTAAGCAACGCATTGCGCACTTCCGTCGTGCAACTTAGCCTGGAGGGCTGGCACACGGCCGACCCGCATTCCACCACCAAATACGTCGCTCGAAACACGACTCTCAGTTGGAATAATAAACGCATTGTTGCCGATGCCTCACAAAGCAGGTGAAATCGATTACACACAGTAGGTACGTACTTACAACTCTGTCTGCGCGACGGTATAATCTGTTTTATAAACTAGCTTTTGTAAGAATAACTGCTTAAAATAGTAGTAAGTAACTTGCAGCGTAGTCCGAAAATGTTATGGTAATTCCCTGATTTACATTCTCCGGTTAAGAAGTACTTTTGAGCTAACTTTCAAAAAAATCTTTGTAACAGGTCGGACACTCAGATCTAGGAAAAGTGCCCGACAATCAGCAACAAGCTTAACATACATAGAATTTATGGTTTTGACATCATCAACTAGGTACTGAAAGAGACCTCGAAATATCAACAAAATTTAGTTATACCGTAACACTATTTTCACCGACAACCTTTATTTAATTCATATTTTATTTGGGTACTGATAAAATAGACCGAAAACCTAGAAACCTCTCCGCACTAAACAATGTGGTTACATTGTTTAATTGCTGTAATGTAAATGATGTTGTTGACGAGCTTAAAAAAACCTGACTCATGATATTTATTGTTTAAAATAGGCGTCCGTTTTGCGACAGCACAATTATCCTTCTAGGTGTAATTGTGGGCTACTTTTTCCAGTATTATAGGTACCGCCGGCTCGTGATGTCCCAGCTAGCCTTCAGTCCGCTTGTTATTATCTTAAAAAAGTAAACGTCTACCATAGCGCGATGTAGGCTGTATCTTATTTTCAGTAGATACAGAGGCCAGCAGATCAAGCTACCGCAATCCATCAAATTTCTTTGATTGACTTTCAACTTTAACACAAAACAATAAGCTTCATATTAGAATGGGAAAATTTTACAGTTTTAGATAGCTTGACCTGCTGGCGTCTGTACAAGCAAAATCCCAAACGTAATAGCGTTTGGGATTTTGCTTTATGTAACTCTTTAGGTTAGGTTCTTCTGTTTATAAGGTAATGGCGCTTAGCACTGCGATGTCCAGTTTCTACTTTGCTCTCGCATGAAAAACTTTCTTCACGTATAACTATTATCGTATAGGACGTTGGTCCTGGTGCAGTAGCCGTCTTTATAAATAAAATCATTCAAGTCGATTAAGCTACTAAAACACATTATGTGTAACATGGTAAAACAATAGAGATCAACTATGTAAACCTCATCCCTAAAGTCACTTCAAAATATTAAAGTTACCATGATACTGTTGTGTTTGTCGAATTGTAATATAAACAATCTTAACGATCTTCTGAAAATACATTAATCGAAAAGAACAGTTTACAATCTGCAAAAAACAATAAAAAGAATAATAACAAAATAATCCCGAGGACAAGTTATCTACCGAGCCGAGTGACCTAAAAGGTGACGGGCGAGGAGCGACGAGACAGACTAAATTCCTTATGCACATGACACAGCTGCCGAGACTATCATACAAACAAGCTGATTATTTATACGTTTATTAAATAAGTTCCAACAAGTTACAAGTGACCCTGTATATTTATGTTTTAAAGAATCAGCCTTTTGGTTCTTAGAAATATAAATAAACAACTACTTTTGTTTAGTTGATAATATTTCGACTGATCAATTTAAATATTCATGTATGTACCTAAACAACATCGATACTCTCATATCGATGTTGTTTAGGCTGTTTGATGTCTTGCGAGGTTGTTATTGTTTTACAAGACCAATGATGAGACGAAAACAGATCTATTGAAAAGTCCCCAAACTAAACAGGTACACATGAAAGCCGAGTCTTCTAGACATTCCGATAACTCAACAATCTTAGCCAATTTTATTTCGATACTACTTTTGAATATTAAAAACTCAGCGCGAGAAAGAAACATCTGCCAGCTGCACGTGTTCTTTTTAAATCTGCACAGATTTTTTTTGTAGTAACTATTTACTTACACTCTACTTGGGTTGGCCTCCCGGACTGCACTACCGTTGTAGTTTAACCTGATTTTATTTAAAGAAAAATCCTAACTTATTGGGGTTGGCAACTTAATAGACCTCGAGGCCTTTCAAGTTTCTTGAGATTGCTCAACAATAACGCCGTCGTAAGCCCAGTTTAGGGGTATACAGCGATTGTATTGAATAAAAGTGTAATAGTCTCGAACTTCCAATCTTTCACTCGTATTAGAAGTATAACTACTTCACTTTAAATAATCATCGTCTATGTTGAAAATTAATGGCTCTAGCTGGGAGCATCTATTTATTAAACAGCCGCCCATCGAAGCTTAAGAGGTCGTCGACCGTAATTCGTTGTGGTCATACGCAGGGTACGATTCGTCTTATCAACTCTATCTAAAGTCTAGTTAAGCGAGTGTCGGCCACCGTACCATTCAGTACGCGTTGAATACTGTATAAGATTTGCCGATTCTGAAGTAGGTACTTACGCTTACAAGAAAAATATCCGCCCGTGCGTTTGTTTACAGCATTATAATTATGTGTATTAAAAATAATTAATCTGTATTAAACAGATTAATTATTTGTAATAATTAATTTCAACGTTACTTAACTTATTGGAGTTTCTGTATTTTACCTTTATTCGATACGATATATATTTTAAATCTAACTCTGGTTGTCTTTAGTTATTTTATATTTAAATATTTACTACTTATTTGTTTAAATATGGCTACTTATACATTAGTTTTTCTAGATTTTTGTTTAATAAAGTTTTATTATGCACCAAACCGTGTTTTAAACTTTAGACATAGTATAAATTACGTATAATAATATAAGTTTCAATGAGGTAGGTAGTCAAATTACCACCAATAACTGCTGATGCATAAATAAATAATAATCAATAAGTTGAAAGTAGTATTGCGACATGAGGACGAGTATTTTTAGTTTTATCGTGTCGCAGTTGATGGTATGTTAATGTAGGTATGTATGAACAAGGTTAATACTAAGGGCAATGGCCGCGAGCGGATACCGCACGTCCTACACCCTCCCTCACGCTAGCTAACGAGACTGCACAACACATGGTCATGGATGCTTTAAACGGGTCTATTATTATTATATTAAGTTATATAATGAAAAAAAAGTAGATCGTGAAATGTATATGTATGTTCCAATTCGTAATATTGCTTTAAGTAAGTCTTCAAATTAATAAAATAAAGAGGTAATATCTGAAAGCAGCGTGTCTATTACTAATTAATAATGACATCTTTCCTCTTATTGAGCGATGGATACCTACCTAAAGAATGTATCATCTCTATAAATGTAATTAAACATGAAATATTTTCCTCTAGCTAGGTAGGTAATTCTCCACCTTGGAAATTTTGTGGCAATATTATTATGTTATCTTGAGAACTAATTCCAGAGCCGAGTAACCAGCTGTTTCACTAATAACTAGTAGCTGTATCTTGTGGCCATTTTACCATTAAACCTCTTTTTATACTGTCTCACTACAATACAAAGAACTCCATGTTGTTCCGTCCAGAAAAAAAAAATGTGTTTTAATTCGATTGTTTCATTTAAATGTGCCGCAGAATAAGAAACATCGCCCTCTTGCGCCCTCTTGTTATTAAAACATACTTGAATAGTACGATGGTAGTAATTTTTATCTAATCTCTGAAATTAGTGATATTGTGAAAAAAACCACCTAGATTTTTCTATTAGTTGTCTTTTTATATTTTTTTTGTCGTAGGTTGCGGTATTAATTAACCAGAATACTAGACCAAATCAATAGAACATGTGCTATACAAAAAACCGTATTTATTAAAGCTGGTTAATGTCTATGAACAGTTTTCTACAAATCTTGATTAGAAAGACATTTATTACTGTTAACATGTTTAGCCAGCCTCCGTAAAGCTGTCGTTCCGGTTATCACATGTGATGCGACGTCACGACCACCTTTAGCAATCAGTGGTCGTCAGAAGCTCAAAAAGACTGACAACAAGTCTATAGAATATCACGAAATTGGGTTACGGAAGTCTAAAGGCACGCATCGTGTAAAATATTGTAGTTCTGCCACATCTGGTAAAACTGAAAGCCCCCTACACACTTGGGAAAAAGGTGGAGGGTAATGATGAACACGTAAGTCAAGTCATTGCGCTCCTTGGAGGGTCAGATATATCTGTACCTAGTATTTTATCAGCCACCCGGTATTCTTTTTTAATAAAGCCTTTCGGCTAGTGATCTAAATTGGTGAATCCAGCTCGTGAACGAGAGAAGCGAATACACGATCCTCAGTTAAGCTCTCGAGGAACCGACTGGAAAAGACCCGTTACCCTTATTCATCATAGCCTGTAGACAAGTTGCATCTAAGGCCAGCCCTAGATGTGACATGTACAGACGCCAGCAGGTCAACCTATCCAAAACTGTCAAACTTTCCCAATCGAATATGAACCTTATTGTTTTGAGTATTAAAGTTGAAAATCTCTCAAAGAAATTTGACAGATTGGGGTAGCTTGATGTGCTGGCCTCTGTACCTACACATAATATAGTAGGTACCAATAAAGACTCTGACTTTATAAATAAGCTAAAAGTTTTAAATAACGTCTGAAATGTTCGGGAGTTCGTGTATGGCGTTTCCATACATTTGTTTCGTTCTTCACGCCAATCGATGGCGTCAATCCGATCAGTAGATTGCAACCGGTCTACTGCTGTACACATGCAGCAGAAACTGTAAACAACCTAGCTGCATTCCTGCGAAAGTTTTCTTTCCTAATGAGATGGCACCCTCACTATCGAGAGCAAAAGTACTTTTAGGAATTGTATATACAATTCCCATAATTAGTAATGTTTGTTCTCCGTGTAATATAAGTAGGTAGGTACCTATAAGCTAAGAAGAAGATTTCAAATATTGCAACTGTTCGTTTAAACTCAGTTTCGTAATTTCTTCTACATTTTAACAAATCGGTAAAACGTAGGTAGGTATCAAGTGCCAGTACCGACCCCTGTCATGGTCGTGGCGAATTTCGCGGATCCCATCCATGGCCATGACAATACCTAGGGCAGGTAAAGGCAAATGCGGTTTTTAGTCGATATGAGTCTGACATACCCTGTCTCCTCCCCGGGTGGCGGAGAAGGTACATACATACCACAAATGGATAAGTCCCTTAAAGTAGGTATTTTTGTATCGTTTATTTTCGATGATCACGCAGGAATGTCGTACCTATGTCGTAAAGATCATCATAAGAATCATTCTTGTAACGTGGGTGAAATTAACTTTCTAGCGTTTTATTTAAATTTTGTAGTTGCAATAAGGAGTATTACTCATTGATGCATGGGTGGTTTTTGCTTTAAATTGTAGCCTTGAAATAAATAAAAATAAATGTAGTAGTCGGACGCGTCGTCGTCGTCATAAACTGGGTAGCCCGGTACCTACTTGGGCGGCAGTATATCTTTATAGTTACATTTTAGATTAGAAACAAGTTCCTACAAGGATATTAAGTATACCGTCTATTTCGAAAAATTCGCTGAGCTAATTCGCTTATTTTTCGCAAAATAAGTAGGGTACATCGAGATCTCTGAAAAGAACAGCGTAGCGAATACAACCATGGTAGACAAAAATAATAGGTAAATGTAAAAAAACGATACGGTAAATTATATTAAAAACGCAAGCCAAATCGTTAAACAAAAGATAATAACATCACTTACCTCGTATTTGATGCCGGCCAAACGGAGCCATGTCTCAACTTTCAAGCAGTACGGTGAAGTCGAAAGCAACAAAGGAGTTCGGGAGAACTGGTACAGATATACGACATCTTTTTCAAAGTTCGCTTTGTGTACCGTGATTTTGGGTGGGGCAGCTTCAACTTTCTTCTCTTCTGTCTTTTCTTCAATTTTTTCGGCCGGTGGGTCTTCTTTAGTTTGACCATTATCTACAGGCGCGTCCTCCTTGGCTACCTTTTCTTTCTCAGTGTTCTCCGGAACATTATTTATGACTTCTGTGGCCATTTTGCAGAAAATTAACGTTAAAACCAGTCTCTAATAATTTATAGCACGCACTTTAATTTACACAAAAAGCTACGCTTTGAATTTAAAAATCTAATCCACTGCGAATAAATGAAACGCGCGTTCCCCGTCGTATGAGTTGTCTGGCTAACTGAGCTGTGCGGTGCGGCACGGGCTGACGGCACACGCGAATCGCGGACGCTAGGGTTGGCTCGGACGCTCGGTAGATGGGCTGGGCTGGGCCCGGTGTGCCGCCGCCGCGCCTTTGTAACCGCTTACAATGTTGCCAGAAATAATAATTTAGGGTAAAGAAAGCAAAAATAGACATATGCATTAAAAATTATTCTATGTGCATAAAGGTAAATAATAATTACTTAATAACTATTACATAAACTCCTTCCAACCATTTATTTTACTTTTGACAGTTCGAATTCTAATCAAATAGTGATGTCCCAATGCGTTACCGATTCGATTTCTAATAACAATTGACTTCGTTTATTAAGAAGTTTTAATCAATTTAACACATTGACATTACTTTGTTTAACATTTTGTATTGGAGTTTAAATTGATATAAGTACTTTAAATAACAAAGTAAACCTTCTATATATAAAATATATAGAACTCCAGTGAATGTAGGTATTTATTATTTTTAACTGTGTGTTGTACGGACCTTGTCCGAATAAATGTGATTTTCTTTCTTTCTATTTGAAAACATAAATGAGGCAGTTCATACTCATAGACAACATGCCATTGGCATCACCAAAGACGCGGCAATGCCAGTTTATTGTGACTCAAGTCGCAACGTGACCTCCGTGCCCGTGCACAATCACTACGTTTCCTTTACATTTTTCATATGCTGGCACTACAACTACTCGCGAAGTTGATCGAAGTTAAACGAAGACGATAGTGTAGAAGGGCACTTGGGTTCGCTCCGTGCAATCTCGCCTCGCCCTGGCCGACTTCCGATCGTTGTCGGTTTTTGCGCCAGTCAAAGGTCTCGAAGCGCCCCGTTCCAGCTCCTGACGAGGTTGCACGAGGGTATAATAACGTAGGTACTGTTGGGGTCGCGGAGTAATGTTTTCGCTCCTGTAACCCCAGCAAAAAGTGGTGAGGCGAAACACCCGTATGGTTTTAGTCGGTAGTTTATCCTCCTATGGGTGGAGACCGACACACCCCGCCGCCTTCCCCGGGGGGCGGATAGTCCATGAGGATTTCATAAGTTAAAAAAAAGGGTATAGTCACGTACCGAACTTCAGTCAATATCGACCATTGCTTCGTCGAAGCAACTTCGCGAGTAGTGTAGTGAAGGCAACACGTCGGGTTGAGTATTTTTATACCTCCGTATTGATTTACGTTTAAATTCTTACGTTAAAGGCATTATCAGCATAAGCAACTATTATATAATTATAGTAGGTACATATGTCTAAACGATTACTTTTGATTCAATAATTTGTAGCGAATACATTCAAGCCCACCACTGGGTACGATAGAACATAACAGTTTTACCACGCAAATTAAATAGCATTCATTTACATATAATAAACGGAGACATTTAAGGCATTTTAATGATTTTATTGGATAACCATTAAAAAAGTTTAAGGGTAATAAATTGGGAAATAGGGTAATAAATTAAAGTTATTGGGCAAAGATAAATATGAAAATTAGAAGTAGTTTTTAAATTTCTTTAGCCCCGCGTTTTATAGTTTACTTCTACAAATCATGGATAAGTTCTGTTCCGTTCTCAAGTAGCTGTCTAAAATTAAAATAAATGGTTGTAGGTAGTATACTTTCGACAATACGGCATTCGAACATAATATTGTTGGTCGAACATAGTTTGTGTGGTTTTAGTAGTAACACAAATTTAGTGTGTATAAACAGGATAACACTGGAATACATAATTATTTCCAACAAATACTTTTCATAATTTTTTATCTATCACGGTTGTTATAAATTGTCACAAACAATATAAAAATAACATACATATTATCACGACTTTATTCCCCGAAGGGTTAGGCAGAGGTGTAGCAATAATGTAACCCACAGTTCGCTCGTATGTTTAGATCCAAACTGAGACGTACTACTGAAAATTTCACAGAAAAACCCAATAACACTGCTTGACCTAGGAATCGAACCCAAATACTCTAGCGTACCTAACAGTCACGCTTAGGACCACTAATAGACTCATTCATTTCAAACTAACATTTACCCACACAACTTTAGTCGCCTCACATATAGGAAAACTGACACTGCCTGCGTGGAGACGTGGCGTCGCGTCTCTATGTATCCTCTACCGCATTTATCACGGAGAGTTTTGAGGAATTGTTTGAACTTGTATCTGTACCACAGATCCACTCGCCAGAGATCGTAATTTCATCTATTTCAACTGGATTAATAGGTGTTCACCACCGTGTGTTTCTCAAGAAACTTTTTATCGCGCACGACTGCTCTGGGGAATCAATTACCAGCGGAGATATTTCCGATCTGGGACGACAACATTTATGAAGAGAGACTATTCTTTTCTCAGAGGTCGGCAACGCACTCGCAACCCCTCTATCGTTGGCGGTGGTGACCACTTACCATCAGGTGACCCGCTTGCTCTTCTATAAAATAATAAATAATATTTACCAAATGACTTCAATTTAGTGTGTGTGTCAAGTCATCAAGTGCCATTTTTGTGCCTGTGATTTTGGCATGGCTGTTTTGAGCAATGACCTAGCCCATCGATAGTTAAACGCTTCCAAACAAGCAAGACTCATAGTCGATAACTTATTTATAACTTTTTGGTCTATTATGCACTTGGTATGTATCTCGTTCCCAAAGTGTGCCGTCGCCGGTGAGAGAAGATTGGCGTCGTGAGTTGAGGCGCTGTTGTTTAGCATTATTGTGCTACATGTACTAGTCTCTGATTGGGGACGACTAAACTTCGTCCATTTATGTCTGCGCGTTCAATTCCGCAGTCATTTAAAGAATAAGGTAAAGCTGGCATCCAAAACACTCAGGGTGCTAAATAAGGCAAGACAGTACTTCAAAGTGGGCCAAAGATTAAGGCGCAAATCCGGCCCCATATGGAGTATAATTGTCACCTACGTTCCGATGCACTAAGATACCAGCTGGGACCCTTTGACTCGGTCGAGAGACGTGCAGTTAGGATTGTCAACGAACCCAAACTCACAAGCGATCTAAAACCATAGGGAGAGACTTTTTTACCATGGTATAAACTACGATTATGATAAGAAAAAGACTCATAATTGAATGCAAAATTATATATTTATCATTTGTATCCCGTACAATTTATTCCTTTCTTACTTTACTAATCTAAAATTTCGATTCACAAACATGCTGAATCTAATAAAAAACACCAGGAGATAGCGACAGAAAGTTGCTAGTATGTTACAAGCAAGGTGACCCTGATGGTGTACCTCGTACCATCGGCGGTATGGCGGCTATTTGAAACCGTCACGTCGGAACGGATCTATTAACATGCGTGCTTTGGCAAAAGGGTAGTATTTTTCAAATTAAAAAGGATTTTAGTATTCTATATTAATATAGCGGGCCCCCAGCAGATAAGTATGGCATTTCGCTAGTGCCGAGTTTATTTGTATCGATTAGGGAACATATAAAAATCTTTGTACTATGCGTTTCAAATAAGAATAGGACTGACCTCCGGCCATCTGGTGACGTCATAGCTTTTAATTCAAACCAGCTAGGTAGGGTGAGCAAAACATATATTTTTGAAATAATATTTTAAAGTATATAAAATATTCCACCGACTGTTATTTAGAAGAAAATTAGATATTTTATACTATGTGTTTTTAATAAAACTACAGTTATCGTCGTCTTGAAAAACATTCCCTTTGTTGATATTTATTTTTGATTCATTCGATGTGGTTAAGTTGCCAATCGTCACTGGTAACTGAATCAATAGTTTCCAGTGTTAGATTCTTAATTTGGTTTTCTAATTGTTGAACATTATTGTCAGCCTCCATAATTATGCTAATCAAGTGCCAGATATATTAAATTGGTTTTTTATCACAATTCTAGGGCGCCAGTTTCAAAACTTCAAAGAGTTTAAAATATTGTCTATAATGTCGTTTTTTGGTGGTTTGTGTTTTTTATTAACTCGCAAAGTTCAGGATTTGGTACTACTTATATATAATAAACAGTTTTAAAATTTCAAAAGAAAATTAATTTTCTTTGGAAGCTGTACTTTTTTGACAGATCGCGGTCATTCGAAATCATTGACGTTCCTATTCTTATTTGAAACGCATAGTAATAAATCGATTAGAACACTGTATTTCTTCGACAAGTCCGATTAATCGTCCTGCGATTACGCCCCGAATATCAGCGCTATAACCATTATTATCGCATTTGCTTAATTCGGCCCATGTCGGTTCACCATACTGAGAAAAAAATATTGTGAAATTTCTGTCACTATTGCCCGGTCAGAAATCAAAATTCAGTTTTTAAAACGAAACGCTATTTAGTAGGTACTAAACTACATTTCTGATAGATTAAAACCTATTATTATTTTACATGCTTACACGAAAAAATGGAAATCGTTATTTATATCTAATTACAAAATAGAATTAAATACTGTCACATATTCTAAACCTAATGGTCATCGGTTATGGTAAAGTTTACCTAACTTGTATTTGACGTTTCCATCCAAAAGCGGATCTACGGGAGTGACTTAGGGTCATCCCTCCAGCTCCTAGACTAGTGAAAACTTATTTGTCGTTATATTATATCAAATGTATTCTGTTCAAGAACATACAATACCGATAATTTATTAGTATAATAATATAATTGTAAACCTACCTCAACGTTACTCATAACCATTACTATGGTTTTAGTTATTGCATACGGTATCTAAACGTTATTAATAACCATTACTATGGTTGTATTTATTGCATACGGTACCTAAACGTAATTAATAACCATTACTATGGTTCTAGTTATTGCATACCGTACCTAAACATTATTCATAACCATTACTATGGTTGTAGTTATTGTATACCGTACCTAAACGTTATTCATAACCATTACTATGGTTGTAGTTATTGCATACGGTACCTAAACATTATTGATAATCATTACTATGGTTGTAGTTATTGCATACGGTACCTAAATATTATTCATAACCATTACTATGGTTCTAGTTATTGCATACCGTACCTAAACGTTATTCATAACCATTACTATGGTTTTAGTTATTGCATACATTACCTAAACTCTATTCATAACCGTTATGGTTGAAATATCAACCTACATAATTTGACAAAAAATTCTCTCAAAATCTGAATTTATATAACATTTTAATAATACATTAAAATGCTATATAATTATGTAGAAACCGTTTAATGTGATGTAATTATACTTAGTATTAACTAAGTAGGCAGTGTACATTAGTAAATCACATATTCTATAAAACTAAGTGTTTACAAAAAAATATACAGATCGTTAACAGGTTGACAGTCCACAGCCCATATATGGGCTAATCACTGATAGTTCTATGATATTTAATCAACTGGCACGTTGATGCACTACAGCTACGCGGTTATTCCGAGCTAGAGCTGGAAGACGGAGTATAGCTGTAGTAGTCGTTCTGCTAGGCTGTATTTATCTGTTCCACGTTCAAATGAGTAATGAAGCGCAATCGCATCTGTAACGCTGGTCGTAGTTTACGTATTACACTTTCCACTTCATTCTTCATAGTATCGCCGACAAACATGTATTTGATGTGATAACTGAATAGATAGTGAAGGAAATACATTCAATTATGTACACGTTTATTACATAAATGCCAACTGGCTGGATAACTTTTCATCATCGTCATATCAGCCAAGAGACATCTACTGGTGAACAAAGGCCTTCCCCATAGATTTCCACAAGGACCAGTTATATACCGCCCGCATCCAACGATTCCCAGCGATCTTTAACAGATCGACTATCCATGGCGTTGGAGATCGTAATACGCTGCCTTTTCCGGTAAACTTTTAAAATTATTTAATTATTGGTGAAATCCAATGTCAAAATATGGATGTTGCAAAGCGAATAAGCCCAGCCGGACACCATCCGCGACATGCAAAATGGTGAACACGCAGAACGGTATGAGTCTTATTAATTCGTGAGCAGTTTAAGTTTTTTTTTTCATATAAATTGTACGGAATAAAACATTATGCCCGTCTTGGGATGGAAGGGTATATCGGACTCGTACTGACTAAAAACCTCACTTGCCCTATAGTTATGGCCATGGGATCCGTGAAATTCGCCTCGACCATGATAGGCTGTGGTCCATCAGCCGCTGGACCTGCCCTGTGAACCATTTACCATGGGTCAAATCAAAAGGGACAATGTTTATAAAAGGATACAGCAAATCACATATCGGGTCAATGTACTGTAAATGTTGTTGAGATTTGTCGATGTGCGCCAAGAGTTCGTAGAGGGTAATAGTGATGTCCATGACCGCCCTCGATACGTCTGAATTGAATCGTTGCAAAAAGGGGCCGACCATGTGGCACAAGTATAACAGTTGAATTTCAGTGTGGATCTCCACCGATAATTTTTCTTTCACGAACCTGAAAATTCATAATAATTGATTCTTAAAAATTACAATAGCAAAGAAGTTGCAGCGTCACGACATCCTCAATAACATCAAACTGATATAAAAAGTCGGTCTACAAAACACATTACTCATTCACCGTTTTTATGTTTCGGAGGGGATGAAATCTAGCCCTCTGAATGCACTAATGCACCTGTACCTCGAGATAAGCAGCGTAGTCTATGTAAAGCCTCACTGGGGTGCGAGAGATATCTTGATGATCATGCAAAGACGCTTGGTGCGTTGCAATGTTCTGCGTACAATTGAACATGACATATTCAGCCTAGCTTACAATTTTACAAGTTGCAGCGAGACAATTCATGAAGTCGCGAACCATCCATTGTGGATGTTTGTCCTGTTATCAGTATTTCTTAGAGTAGTTACCGTAGATAAATAAATAATAAATAAAACGAATGTATCTCAGGTAATGTTCACCCATATTTGTACAGAATAATTATTACATGTTAGGGCTTCTTCACACGTACCACAACCACACCACATCGCAACAACAAAATGCTGTCAAGCAGTAGATGCGTGTGAATAATGTCGCTGCAGCTTTTTGTAGTTGCTTTGTGGTACCGACAAAATGTCGATGTGGTTGAGTTGTCGCCAGTATAGTTGCGATGCGGTTACGTGATGTGCAGACACAGTTCGACTCCGGTTTTCATAGCGGAAACACGTATTGACTGACCAAACTCATGGAATTCGAAGAGGAAACTTTGTTATTGCTATCCTTGCTATGGCTTTTATTAAGAAGAAGAAGAACCGGGGGTGGGGAGGAGCATGGGCGGCGTGCGCGCACTGTCGTAGCGTCGACGCAACGTTGTGTTTGCGATGTGGTCGGCCACTAGTTCGCAGTGACGCTGGTGGTTGCGTTGTGGTTGCGATGTGGTCGGTATCACACACACGGTCGATAACGACTGCAAAATGTAGTACGTGTAAATAGTCCTATTCATTTTAAAAACGAAATATACGCCCGGCCACGTGGTGTGGTTGTGGTCGTGGTACGTGTGAAGAAGCCCTTATTGTTGTCCATTTATCCAGCACTACATGTGACATGCTTGCTACAGCAGTGCCGGACATAGGGACAATCTACCTTAGTCGCTATCATCGCCAGTACGGTATTCGAGCTATCTCGCACCCTGCGTACGTAGGACGCACTCCGCTTGCGTATGCTCGCGTGAAAGCAATCGACGCAAGCCGCTGCGAACATGCCTGAAGCACTGCAGAAGCGGAGCAGCCCCAACACCGCCCTGAATGCATTATTAAACTGGACAAGGATTGCGCTATAACTCCTCTGCGTGTAGTTGGCCCACACTCCCAAGGCTACGTGTGTACAGTAAGGTGCGCTTGGAAAAGTGCAACCTTCACTGCATTCGAGCATCTCATAAACCTACGGGTCAACATATTCGCTCGTTTAGACAAGGCCCTCCGCTCCCACTCAATGTCAGCATGATCCCCGAGGTCAGTAGTAGCTATATGCCCTAGATATTTAAATTGGTAAACTCTGTCTAAAGGGACACCATTGAGCCGAACAGGTGGTTTATTATGTGGGCATCTAGCACTTACTTCCTTTCCTCGAAGACCATGTACTGACTTTTTTACACACACACACACACACACACACACACACACACACACACACACACACATTATTTTGTAAGCTACATATTGTGTACATCTCATAAACACTTTTGAGCTCCCTGAGGCCACCACGACAGAGCGTATCTGGCCACGTCCAGACACGCTCAGGAGCACCATATCGTCAGCGTAGCTCAGATTGTTGACACACACGTCATCAATGTAGCAGCCAACATGTCGACTACTGAGCTCGACGATCAGTGAGTTAATGTATAAGTTGAACAGCGTGGGCGAGGTCAGTCCCCCTGCCTCACGCCGCACATCAACCGATACGGCTCAGACAGTGTGCCCGCCCACCTGACCCTGTTGATCTGGTGTGCATACCAATACTTGAAGATAGTCACAAGTTCTTGTAAAGTAGAGAACCCTTTCAAAAAACCACCAGTATAATTAAATAATTATGAATATACTTACTGAGGAACTTGCATGATTTGCCCTGCGCCGGCATGATACCAAATCGCGTGAGCTAATGCCAATGTTAGGCTATATTTGTTTTCCAACAAAGCGTCATTAGTAGTCGTCATGTTAAATAGCTGAAACGGAGTATGTGGATAGGGCCATTCGGTCATTTCATTGTTCGTCGTTAGTTCAAAGATTCGATCGTGAAGGACAGTCCAATAAGGGTCAGGTAATGCAGCTAATATTAGACCAATAGCATTGATCCATAGTTGAATTTTTGTGGTTGGTATAACCACAAATCCCTTGGTAATGACATCTAAAAGAGTGTCTCCAACTATATTGGGTGCCAGCGGCAGAGACATTAATTCGACGCACGTCACGTACAAAGCATGTGCTGACGGATTCGGATACTCGTTGAATCGCCAGTCTGTATTGGGGAAATGTGAGCTGCCAGTCATTGCTGTAAGTATAATTGCTAAGGAATCCATTGTAAAATCCAAAAATGAATAGCTCCCGAAAAGGAAAGTTTTTGTAATGGACCGACGTATAAGTACAGCTCTGTAAGTTATCAAGATCAAGTTGCTTGCCTGCCGTAATAGTTTTTTCAACACACTTGTTCATAATATGGGTCTAATTTCACCACACGGCACATAATGACACCTGTAATCAAACTGTGACTTTTTCATTGTTATTATTCACAAAATCACAAGTGAGATTAAGGGTTCTTTTATTTATGGGTTGCTTTTTCTTAAAAAAGTTTCGATGCAAAAAGATCGTGTTCAATAGTAAAAATAATGTACCTATTGCTTGCTCATTTCATGCAACTTCATAATTATTTAAATAGATAATTTAAACTTGTAATCCTCAAATATAACTTTTGTTTTCTCTGTAATATAGAAAACTTTGAATTCCCCATTTTGTACGTGGCTAAAACGCTATCCGCGAAAAGCAAAAAAAAGAAACCTCATTCTTTTAGTCTATGGCTGATCGCCATTAATCACTATTGTTAGATGCGCGCGCATAGGAAAACTGATAATTTTTTCCCGCCATTGCGAAAAATTTTTCACAACTCGTTTTCACTATTGAAATTATAATTATTTTCTTCACAAGTGTATTGAAAAACGTCGTATGATACACGTGTGTATTGATGATTACCGTCCTCGGCTCTATTAATTCAATGGCGCCTCAGCGGTAATCACCAACATTACACACTTGTACCATAATGTACTATTACGCCCGCCAAATCGTTATGTTAAAGTTAACAATCTGCCGGGTTTTATTTATTTTTACGTTTATAAATTGTGTGGTGTTCAATGTAACTAATATGAAATAAACTGTATTCTATTCTTAAAGAAAAGTTATCTAAGCTTCGGTTATAGTTTTAAAAGGATACTGTCGACCATTCGGTTAACCAAGCTGAGATAATAGTTGAGGTCTGGCGTCCAAGTAGGCGCTTCGGCGTCAGTCTTGGCGAGGTATGTTTGGAATGCTTCAGTGGTGGCCCATCCTGCGGGACGCACATCCTTCAGGGAACCTAACACAGCGGTTACCAGTTTCCTCTTCAGTAATGGCTTGTCACGAAGTTTTGTTTCATAATAGTGCAGCGTGTTGTACAAGAATGTGACGGGGCGATCTATGTATGGGGAAATTAAGTGATATTTATTAAATTGTAATCACCACTATACGAATACGTTTTATGCGTGCCTTGTTGACTAGACATTAAATAACTTTAATGGCTACTTAATATCGCACAGTACACGGTGTAATTAAACTCACAAGTAAATTCTGCTTCAGAATTGTCGGACCCGTAAAGGCTAGCCTATGTCTTCTGTGATAGTTATTTATTTATTTTTGCATAGTATCACTGCGACCGTAGACGGTCTGTTGTGATCACTATTCGTCGAGTTACGAGTTCACCGCGAAAACCTGCGGCTACTATACAACATTATTATTAGTATATGCGAAACCTGAAACACGTGTCTAGTATTTTTATGTAAAGAATTTATATACAAAATTTCAAAACTGTACCATGAAAAATCACAAAGTTATAAGCTTGTTAACTTACCTGGTTGTCCGTACAAAAACATGCTCATCGACGCGCGGGCGCCGCCCCGCGCCCGCGTCGTCGCAGCGCTCATTGATAATAATGTGGCAGTAGGTACCTAACCGTACGGCGATTTCCGATTGCATTGTATTTAACTGATCACACTTTCCACATTTTCCATCACACTTACAGTCTTTGGACTGTCGTACTGGTCAAGTGTAGGTAGACATTAATAAGTACTTTATTTGTAAATGCAGCCGTAAGTCATTAAATGTAGTCAATGCGATATGTTGCACCTTATACCAAACACTGTAAGTTCAAAATGGATGAAAATTGTTAAACATAGCATTACTTAACCACAACAGGCTGTAGGTACAAATAAAAACGTGTGTTCATGTGTGTGACGATACTTTAATGTCAGATTGCTCCTCGTGCCGCACTGCCAGGAATACGTTATCACTTATCACCACAAACCGCTAGTATCCGTACCATTTCTTACACGAACACTTATGCTTTTTACATACGATAGGTACACGACAACCGAAACACAACTGCCGCGCGCTCGCGTTATCACCACAAACCGCTAGTGTACGTACCATTTCTTAAACGAACACTACCTATGCTTTTTACATACGATAGGTACAGATCAATCGAAATGCCGTGCGCTCGCGTTATGTACCTACTTTTTGAACGGGAGCGACATACGTGTACACTACCCGATAGCATCCGGGCGACTGAAGTGGTTGGTTCACCCCCGGGCCCCGCCCGCCGCACTGCGCCCGCGCTGAGCGCTCAGTGTCAGTGAGCTGTGTTGCGCGCATATGATTGCGGATAGGTACTTAGTGTCGCTCGGTGTCCTACTCGTAACATTTTTTAAATGTTTTTGGGACAAAATATAACATGATGTAAAAATTATTGGAATCGATTCAGTTACTGATTCTGAACAAACTATATTCAGGTTTCGCATATACTAATAATAATGTTGTATATTCTGCAGGATTGCTATACTAACCATGGAATTTATATAGGTATCCAAGATGTTCCAGAAGTTGCTCCAAATTCTTGCTAACTGATGGTATTTCCAAATGTCTGTGCACAACAATGTCCAAAACTGGGATAAACCTAAGGCACACGTTGCTTAAATAAACTGGAATGGGACCGCCATAAGCGTTGCTTGCCTCTTCAGGTGCGAATTTTTCTGGATACTTTCTGTGAAATGCTAGATGTTTGTCGTACCTGTCACAAAAACTTAGAATAAGTATTTTTGCTAATTTCACACTTAATAAAAAATGCACTATAAAATTTTTGTAAGCGAAATTGTAGGCACAGAAGCATATATTTATTTAATAAAATATTACCAATTGTTCTGTTTCCAATGTTCTGGAGAGTTTTCCTTTACGAAATCCTGTGCTCTATTTCTCAATTCTGAGCCTTTCAATAGTAATAACTGAATAATATAAAGGCACACTTGGCTTTCATTTCCGTCAGGATTGGGGCGCAGTACCTAAAAACAGTAGAATTGAGTCATAATAAATCTAAATTTATGTTTTATATTAAGCTCAGGAATAGGACTTTCCTTCAAAATAAAAAGTATTAAAGTTAAGATTGGATTTGTATCAGAGTAAAGGCAATAGGCTCGCAAAAATGAAGAGAAAATCAAAACAATACAATAACAAAATGGAAGTCCGGACAAGTACGCTTATACATTGTCTTGCCCTGCAGTCACCTTTTTTCTATAATAAGATTCCGGTACTTCAATACTACATTATTGGTTGACCTGGGGAGTCCGCCGCCCAGCCAGAAAATGGCACCAGTGGGCAGCACGCGGGATTGCCACAACGCTCACAGGAAGCGAGGCAAGGCCTCTCCCCTTTGAACAAGTACTGCGAAAGCTGGACCACAGTCTGTCACGGTGGTTGCAAGTGTTACAAATCGAGGTGCAGTTTTAGTCGGTACGAGTCCATCATTGCCGCCTTCCTGGGGCCTTTCACTGTTCTCGGTTATTTAAAGGTCACTTACCAAACACAAGACGAGCCTGTCGATGGTGACGATATTATATTTCCAGATGATGTCGTTGATCGCGTCAACGCACTTGTTGATATGCGGCCCACCCGCCGGATTGGTTACCTCAAACACAAGGTAGTCGCAGAATTTGCGCAAATGCGCGGACAGGGCGCGGGCGCCGATTCGCTCTAGAATTCTAAAATGAAATAAGCATCGACGAATTCATCATCATCATCGTGGTATTAAAAAAACATTGTGTATATAGTCTGTTTAAATGTCTCCAAGTAGGTATTGTGCATTAAAACGTAATAAAGAAAGATGAGATAGTAAAAAATATATTCATTAATTTGTGTTCTATGCTGAGTAAAGCCCACCACAAAACGACGCGGTATGCGGTGACGTTAATACTTTAATAATAGAGAAAAAATCTTTTGACGTATTAGTAAATCTAAAGTCTTTGTTGACCTGGATGAGTGATATACCTCCGTAATGATTTACGTGTAAATTGCTACGTTCAAGGCTTTTTAGTTGATGTAACTATAGTAAGTCTAAACTATTACCTAGTTTCGATTTATCAATTTGAAGCAAACTCAATCCCACCACTAGGTACGATAGAACAACTAATAATATCACTCAAATGAATTATCATTATTTTTTATTAAACGGAGGCATCTTAATATTTTTATTGGGTAGTAAATAGAACGCAACGAGCAATGGAGAGTATACTCGGAGTTTCTCTGCGTGATAGTCAGAAATGAGGATAACTGCAGAAGCACCAAAATAACCGACATAGCTCGTAGGATTGCACGGTTGAAGTTTTAACCAAATAACTCACTTAAAGGCGACAGGGTTAATTCTGTTAGTCTCAAATATCATTTTCCATAAGAGACATAAAAAGAGCGGCGTGCCTGGGACAGAGAAGTGCGATATAATATCATTATCGTTAGCCATCGACGTCCACTTGCGGTACTCCTCCTCCACCGACTTTTTGAGTACTTGTTTATTTTCCTTAGGAGCAGGATTCTGTAATCAAGAACATTAACAGTAGCACAAAAATGTTAAAATTAATAAAAATTAATTAATGAAAATTATCAGTACAATACCTGCGCGAAAAACTCAACGAGCATTGGTGGGAAACACTGAAGTGTATGTTGTGACCACATGTGCGGTGTGTTTGTCATAATTGTAGTAAGAAGTTCTTTTACCGCGGCCCCATCACTGCCTGTTAAAGTACAAGTGTCATTATTATCACATTTGTAAGTTACTGTTATGTATTAAAATCTTAGAAGCGACGTATCGTTCCAATCGTAGCCCGAATTGAGATATAAGTATGTTTTCCGCCTAGAATAATAGATACCTATGTGGCAAATCAGTTTAATATCTATTACAATACGTAATCAAAATATATCACACTATACTCCTTCCAACCATTTATTGTATTTTTATGAGTTTGAATTCTAATCACTTAGTGATCTTAATGTGTTACCGGTTCGTTGGTACCATGATTAAAGCTGTGAGTTTTTAATAAATATCCAACAGAAGATGTTTGTGATTTTTTTTTGTTTTGGCTAACATTCAATACAGAAAAAAACTGTAAATTAAAATTAAATACACTGTATATTTTATTACATTTATTTTTTCTATGTAATTCTTACATATCTGGTCGTATCAGCAATAGGTATAATTATTTTTATGGGCCACAATTAATAAAAGACACTTCTTTATTTATAATTGTCTTTTTTGTACTGTCTTTATTTATAATGCAACAGATATTTCACATCACTAGTATGAGAGAGTGTCGCTCGAATACAAAAAGACAGTGACTGCAGATTGGTACGTAAATCATTGCTTGCCCAGTGTTAGAAAAAAAACACGGAAAGCGTCATCGCAGCAATTCCGTTCTTCACCACGATAACGCGTCCGCACATTCCGCTAAGATACCGAATGCGTATGTGAAGGCCTCAAATGTGGAACTGATGACGCATCCGCCAATCAGGCCGGACCTATCATATTGAGACTTCTTTTTATTTCCGCAATTTAAATATAAGTTTAGAGATTTACGATTTACAAGCACGAAAACGGCGGTGAAAGAGTTCTAAGAAGCCATTACAGGTCACTACAGGTGTTTCACTCAATGGTTTCAACGAATACAAAAATGTGTAATTAGTGGGGGCACATACTTCGAAAAGCAATGAATGTATCATAAATATAATATATTCTGGTCATATTTATCAAAATCCAGAAACTTTCGGTATGACCCCAGTATTAGTTACATAGGCTTGGTTATTTCGTTTCATAAATAATAAAATAACTTTAATTAAATACAAAGTTCAATTAAATATATTGTTTATTTTAATGTATGTTTGTCAAACGTTAACACTAAATTTGATTTTCCAATAAATGTGAATGATTGAAATGTGTTACAATGGGTGACATAAATATTGTAAACTTACCAGCACCAGTCATATAGATTCCTCGCGCCAGAGTAAGCACCAACACACGGTTCAACTCTTCACTTTCAGACGAAACTAGTGACTTTGGCTCTGAGACCACTCGAGACATTTGCAACTGCACACCAGAACTACCCAAACTAGTTATTAACCGTAACGCCGTGCTCTCAAAGCTGTAATGATATAAGTATTTCTTAAATATATTGTTTATACACACGACATTATTTTAAAGGGTACTTAATCATTGTGAATCTTTAGTTCATACATACCATAATTGCAGCTGCGTTTGATTGGCTTGTGGATATGCGGCTAAAGAATGTATGTTGGATAGAAGTGTAACCCTATAATGGGGTTGAACATGGTGAATGCGATACGAAAACATATCCAATAAGTTATGAAGTATACCCCAAGCATGAGATTTGAATACATTTGGCAGCAATTGATCTGAAAGAACAAAAAGCATTGTCATGACGGAGATTATAAGTTACAAAAATGTGTCTAATATAGAGGGTGTATTGAGGAAGAGTGTAGATATTTGGCGGGAGGGTAGGGTTAGTCCGTGTCAATATTTTTTTCTCACATTATGGTCCAATATATTTTCGCAGTAAGAGGCGACAGCTTCCCACGCGGTCTCGTTCCCAACCATGTACCGAATGACGACTGGAAGCGAAAGGTTACCACTCACTGCCGCGTTTAAATCACAGCGCCACTCTGCCCAAGACGGACACACCTCCAGCGTGTCCTCGGGGCCAATGATGATAGCCGGGCGTTGGATCAGTACTTTCCAGAACACCCATGTTCCGAGAGCACCTGCGTCAGCCAGAAACTGAGGGACTATGGCGCTTCTCTAGCGAGTCCTTTAACTTAACCCTACCCGCCTGCAAAAAATCTACTCTTCTTCAAAACACATCATGTATATAACCTGAAGCAAAATCAAACATATTTTACTGGGTTTTAAACATACTTTAAAAAGAAATAAATGGCCCCTCGATTCTGATCCGATCAATTTAGTAAAACTGTTTCTTTTTCACAAAAATATAGTGAAGATTTGCCACATTCATATTATGTTTAACCGAGAATCTGATACACTTTTAGTATTGCATAGCATAGCACCTAATTTCAAAATAATAAATATTACTAATTAGTTCCGACCAGTTCCATCAGCAAAAAATACTCACGTATGAATCCTTTGATTCCCATTGACTCTATTTCAGTGTAAACCAGTAAACGACTGTAAGTCTCCACAAGTGCTGGTGCCATCATGCTACTCCCTGGTATGTTACTTTTATTCTGAGCTAACTTGGCAACATGTGTTACTATGGAGTGTATAAGTGACATTTTACAATGCAATGTCAGGCTATCCAAAATACACATAGAAAGAGGGACGGTTGGCAGAGGCGTGCTGGGGTTTCCATTAGGCATAGCTTTCTGGCTTCCAAAGAGGGTTTCTATAATCACACCCATTGGCCTTGCAAAGTACTCTTGATTCGTTGAATATGCATTACATAGTAATGCTATGCGATAGTCCGAACCCATCAAAGTCGGAGTATTATTTGAAGTCATCAGATGTTGAAGAAACCTAAG
This sequence comes from Acronicta alni, assembly GCA_964056405.1. Taxonomy (NCBI): domain Eukaryota; kingdom Metazoa; phylum Arthropoda; class Insecta; order Lepidoptera; family Noctuidae; genus Acronicta; species Acronicta alni. The sequence goes on from OZ043913.1 coordinate 7,523,441, forward strand.
ATTAAAACATTGTTAAACGATAAATATTTAAACCAAACATTATAGTAGTTAAGAATGTTCATGATTCTAAGAAATACATACTCATACTGTAGTTTTAAATTCTGTGGCATAGTCATTGTCTTGTGTTCAGTTTCAGCTTTTTTCAACAAGTGCATCCAAATACATACTACAGCCATTTGATGTGTGCAATGTGCTTTTGTGCAATCAGGCACAGCTAACGGTTCCTTCTCAGGGTATAGCAATTCATAAAGTTTTATTATTGGTAGAAAATTTGATGATGGATTCCTTTGAATACTTCCAGATATGAATTGTAATAACACCCACATAAGATGGTCCCTACCCTTTTTCATATCATGACCAATTAATTTGCTATGGAGACCCATTACTATGTTGGGGAATGAAGCAAACCCGATAAGGATTAGGTATATAACTTGTGATGATAAGTGAAGCCAACACCAATGTGATGAAGACATTTCATCATCTTCAGTCTCCTGTTCACTTCTTTCCATTGGAAGTATCATAAGTTCAACTAATTGATCCTCTAGCGCTATACAACGTTGTTTATGCTGTTTTTGAAGACCAAGCATAGAGCACATCATGTCTCTTGAATAGGGCTGTTGCAAAACATGTCTCAACAATGCTATTTGTGGTTTAAGAAGTTCATCGCCATATGGTAAATTACCCTTGAGTGAAAATTTTAATGTTGTAGGATCTAGTCGCCAAGGATTAATGAGATGATCAGCATAACCAGAAAACTCAACCACAGGCAACATTTGTGAATGTCCAATTATAGAAACCATTTGAGCACAGGGTTTGAAACTTTCCACAAAACTAGACAGAAGTTTAGCTAGTTGCTGAAAAAATGAAGTACAATATAACACTAAATTAAATGAATAAATGAATTTATATTAAACAAATATAATATTTGGATGTATCCACAGTAATATATCATTAAAACAACAAAATATTTTAACCAAGAGCTCATCAAAAACCATGCTGCATATTAACAATCAATAGGTAGTTAATTGTGGAAACTGATGCTAAGTGTTTACTTTTTAAAGTACATTTGACCACTGTTCACCATAAAATTACCAGATATGGTGATAGGTATGGAACTGTGCATTTAAACTGTTTTCAAATATTTATGAAGCAATTAGATCAATAGTAGTGGTGCATACTTATCAAAAATCAAGATTGTCATTTTCTGAAGTTCTGAACTGATGTAAAATATGTGTTGTATTTTAAGTTGGTAGGTTACAACAATCCCCAAAACTAATTTCATAATACTTAATATGGATTAAACAGTTATTGCTTACCCAATGTGGCCAGTGGTTGTTACCAGGATAATCCTTTTGTATTTCAGTGACAATAAAATATGCAGGTAGCAGGGATGCATTTCGATCGAATATATATTCTATAACATTATACAATGCTTTCAACTGAGGCATTGTACTAGAATTTAACTTCACCGGAAGTGTGTGTGCTTTTTCCCTGCAACCCTAAAAAAGGACTTTAATAACACTATGCCAATAGAACATAAGATAAATATTTCAAAAACTCTTCAAAGACTTACTTTCATAATTTCTCTAACACCCTTATAATCAACTCCTCCAATAACTCTTCTGATCAGATTGAAACTTTCTATCCAGAAATCAGCATTTTGATAAATAAGTTTTTCATTAGTCAAAATACAATCACATAACATTCTGCAAACAAAAGCAATATTTAAATACATATTGGTGATACAACTTTTAAATACAGTTATTTTATATTTTGATAGACAGTAAAAAATACAAACCGAGCTTGAATAATATTTGTGTTCACTAAAGTTTCTAGAAGAGTGAGCAGTTGTTTCATCTTATATCTATTAGTAAGAACAGCTGCTGGAGTCAAGTACTGGCGTAATGCCGACTCTTGCAACTCAGCACTTAGGTTAGTCATGATACCACATAGTCTCTTCTGGTACATTGCTAAAGTTTCATTTTCTTCTTCTGGTTTATGTACTAAGAAGCAACTGAAAGCTTCCTCAACAGCTTCAACATGCTAAACATTAGGAATAATATTTTTTATTATAATTTTTCCAACTGAATCACAGGCATGGCAGCTGGATCATTGTAATAGCTGATAGCAAGACTCAAAAGCAGGCCACACTGAAGCTAACTAAGCAAACTTAGCTTAGATTGTAGTGTGAACTAAAATATGAAATAACTGTTTAGTTAGCTTGCAGTATGGCCTGCCCTTTTAGAGCCCAAGCAGTGCAAGAGTTCTTTCATAGTTTTTAGGGATGAAGATTTGAACTCCAAATTGTCATAAAATAGGATTAAATTGAAAAACAAACTTGGATGTCAGTGAGTCGCCTTAGGGGTTTTATTGTGAAGAATCCATGTCAAGGATGGATTGCAATTGGTTTGTATAGTGTATTTTTGAACTCAAAAAAAAATATTATCATCAGTCATCATTTAAATGTAAACACTTTTTCTAGCATGTTGGGATTAGTATAGTTTAATGTTAGGCCAACCCAATATCACAAACAGTAATGCTTAATTGTTTCAAAGGTGTGCCCGAGGTTGCCCAGCATCAGTAAGACACTAAAACGATTATATTATAAACTAATATATTCTAAATAAAGGAAGGTATTATATACATACCAACATTTCATTAACAATATTAGCTGCTTGGGAGTCGGCCATCCTGCATCACTGTAATATTATAAACACTTACGAAATTAACCTTAACCAAATCACTTAATCAATTTCAATTACTAATGTAGGTTATAGGTATACCGCACTGGTACCTATTTTACGGAAAATAATACAATATTATTGTAAAGATATAAATAATAATGGCTATGGTAATATTACATTGAAACTATACTCCTTCGTAATGAAAACAAAACAAAGCGCTAATTATGTAAATACATTTAATATTACGAATTACAAATTACTTTGTAGCTAGCGACAACTTGGTGACGGCAACAAAATAAAAAATCGTATTGATGTAATTCAGTAATCGAGAAGTTTGGATACTTTTCTTTGATCTTCAATAAATTGTTATATATTAGCGTAACGTCACTTTCATTATCGCCATTTTGTGAATCTGGCTGTCAATTGTCTTGTCATTGTCATCGTGAATAGTCACTTCATTCCATGAATCCAGTTTTAGTTTAGTTTACTTTTTTGTTTTCATGTTTTAGTTGGTTAATAGTGTAAATAAATGTATTATGTTTACTAAATAAGTATAGGTAAGTGAAGTGAGAAGTGAAGACTATAACATAAAAATAATTGGTTGTTGTCCCATTCTCTAGAGATGAACCTGTCTATTCTTTCTGAGTAGGGTGCCTAACTGCATATACATTTCTTGGACTGGTCCGTATTTCAAGAATATGTGTAATGAAAACTTTACAAAAAATACACAATTCATATTTTTAAATGAACCACTAGCTAGACTAACGACACCGCGAAGCAATCGCGTCGCCTACGCCTAGCTGTCACGGGAAGAGAATAGTCATTTTAGAGAGTATCAGTTAATATTCTATCATCCATGAGCATCCATGGTTTGAATCAGGGACTTGAAAACGAAATTTATTTCGTTCCGTTCCACAAAATGTTATCTCATAACGTTACTGGAACTTTATGCAATGTATAACGTTATAAAATTATAACGTTATAGAATAACATTTTAGCAGAACAATATTTTCCATAACGTTACTGACTTAGTAACGATACTATACTCCATTTACTATAGCATTAGACAGAAGTTAAAAAAGGCTCTTTTAGATGCATACTTTGTAATAAAAGTACAGAGGCCAGCACATCAAGCTACCACAATCTGTCTAATTTCTTTGATAGATTTTCAACTTTAATACAAAACGATAAGGCGCATATTTAATTGGGAAAATTTGACAGTTTTGGATAGTTTGACCTGCTGGCGTCTGTACAACAAACATTATTACAGTCAAGATTGATGTGGAGTTAAATATAATCAATTTAAATAACAACCGTCACACTTAATTGTATTTATTTAACATAAATACCTTTTGAAATTATGAGGCTTTCATTTAATATTATTTAGTTTTTACATGATATATTGTCGTGTCGATGTTTAAAATCTAAATGAAGCAGGGGTGGCCAGTATCGGGTGTGTTTTTCACATCATTATAATTCTACCAAATCTAAAATTTACCTATTCCCTTCATAAGTTGTGGCAGCACATGTTTTTTTATTTAGTTGGTTTATGATGTCAACCATCCGTCAAATTCCGTAAATATTTTGCAGTTTTCAACTGTCATTCACTTGTGGATTCTTGTGAATGCTACGCCTTTTCTTGTTGTTATTGCTGAATTTTCGTGATTTTGTAAAATGTTTTTTGTAAATTAAAATTGTTTGAACCTGCAAACGCGATGCACTTAAAACCTTCACGTTTGACCAATTTTCACCTTTATCTCTCTATGGATAGAGTCTAAAATTAATCAGCGGCCAACGATCTTCCAAACAAATTACGGGTTCGATCAAAAGTAAACTAGAAAAGATTGGACAAGATGTAAATACGAAGATGCTAGGTTGCCATTTTGCACGCGGGAGTCGGGGGTCGCGGCGAGGTGTGACCTTGCCGGCCTAGCGATAATGCTGGCAACGATAACAAAATAAGTAATGTTACGTTTTGAGTTATAGTTATAAAGTTATTAAATAACGTTCCGTTACTAATTTCGTTCCGTTATGTCATAAAGTTATAACAAAGTAAAGAATTTCGTTCCGTTATGTCATAAAGTTATAACAAAGTAAAGAATTTCGTTCCGCTATGTCATAAAGTTATAACAAATTAGAGAATTTCGTTCCGTTATCTCATATAGTTTTAACAAAATAAATAATTTCGTTACGTTCCTAGTGGAACGTTACAAATTAACGTTACGAGAACAGTACATAACGTTATTTTCTTTATCGTTTCAAGTCCTTGGTTTGAATTGAATAATCTATGGTATAGTTTTAGTTAGTGTTTGTGGTTTGTGTTTATTGATTATTTTGATCGACATTGTTTGAGTGTTTGTTGAAGAAAGAGTCAAGCAAGGGTAGGAGTCCTACGTTCCTAGTTTCCTACCCTTGCTTGACTCTTTCTTAGGGGGAGCCACGGCCAGTAGCTAGCTCGGACGGTACCTACTTTAGAGTGTATTGCTTTACAGTTAGAATCCTCAAAAAAATCAGCTACCGCCGCAAAAAAGTTACCGCCGTTTTTACGTATTTTCTAATTAATTTAAAAGAAGTGTTTGTGATATTATAATATAGGTATCCTGGCGCAGGATGAGTTATCCACTCAATGCGTTTGAGGTAAGCTGCTTGCTCAGTGATTTTGCCATAATCGATTTTTACCTGGACATGGCGACATTTTAAGTTTCAATAATATTATTGATTAATATGTTTATATATTTCACCTAATCTTAAATTTATTTAGGATATAAAGTTTATAATTATTATTAAATTACGAAAGACGAATTCCTGCTGGATTTACTCAATTTTCGATTTCGACATGCCAAATGTAGTTTCCTTCACACACCCTGAACGCATGCAGTTTATGCATTCAGTTTGGCGTAAGTGGGTGGTTTAGAGAAATTATGAGGCTGTACATAAAAATAATTGGTATGAATGCTATTTGCGATTTGGAACACCACTATACTACTTGTATTTAATGAAGCCTACTATTCACTAAGATAAATATAAATATTTCCTACATGCTAGCCATGGCTTTGTTGCGAATTGCTTACAAGTATAATTTATAGATAGCACTGGCAAATTGTGAGCACCAATGCACCAGGTAATGACAATTACTACAGAGCTTCTGAAAGCAGGTGGAACTTTAGTACAAATTCCTTCAGCAGTTCTTTAACTCTGTTTTAGTTGAGAGCACAATGCCGGAAGTTTGGTGTTGTTTTTCTCAAGAAAACTCTGGTGACAACACCCTATTGAAGAAATACGCGTGTATCAAAAACCTGTCCGATCCTTAAGGGTCTTATTAGGTATTGTTTATTGCGTACACATACACGTAAACATTAGATATGAGATTTCTTTTTCCCCGAAAAAAATAAATAATTATTTTAAAAGAGACCTAACGTTTTACATGTCAACACTGATTTCCCGACATAGAGTTCAATATCTTCGGCCTACACTAGTATCAAAGAAGCCTAGCACTAGTAGCAATTCGCGCGTCAATGAGTAAAAAAAGTTGACTCTTTGTAGTCTTTGTTATGCGCCGCCCGGTCACTGTGGCGTGCCGCCAATCAAATTTAATAGGAATGAAATCTGTGATGGATTAACTAGGTAGGAAAGTAGGTATCAGCTGATATTGTACAAGCATAAAGATGCTTACCTAATAAAAAAGGTTAAGCGTAGATATCACCTGATATCGTACAGGCATAGTGATACTTAGGTACCTAATACGTGGGCTTGCGTGTAGGTAGGTATCAGCTGATATCGTACAGGCATAGTGATACTTACTTAGGTACCTACCTAATACGTGAACTTACGCGTAGGTAGGTAGATTTTACTTTTCTATTAGGTAAGCATCTTTAAGCTTGCACAATATCAGCTGATACCTACTTTCACTCACTAGTGATCCTTATTTAATAAATAATAATTGACCTTTTTTTCTGTTTTTCAAGAAACAACGAAATTAATGTAGCTCTGAAAAGAGCTTTTTTAAAATGTAATGATAAAGATGAAATGATAAATTGACTAAAGACAAACCAACACGACAATATAACCAACTCATAAGGGAATCCGGACACACACTTATAAATAAAATAACCAAAAAAACATTGCACAAGAGAAGCAAAAACAAGAAAATCCATCCTCGACCATGTCAGCTCAAACCTAAAAAACGATTATTTTCATATGGCAATAATAGATTCATCAATGTCCGACCATAAGCAGATTTTTGTTGAACTCAAGTAATTGAAACCTCCCCGTAAAATGCGAACCCATTATGAAGCGATAGACTATACAAAACTACAAAATTTACTGAAACCAACTAACTTTGAAGAATTAAAAGATGATTACTACTTATTAGAAGACAAAATAAAACTGATGATAGATAAAAGTAAAACGATCAAGACAAAAATTCTAAATCCACCCTTAAGTGACTGGATAAACAAAGACATAATAGACAACATCAACCAAAGGAATGAGTTATGGACCAAACTAAAAGAAAACCTGGATGACAACAACCTCGAAGTAAAATTTATCACAAAAAGACAAAAATTATACACACAAATCCAAAACACAAAGAATTCATATTACTATAAAAAATTTAACATTTGTATAAATAAGCTTAAAAAAATGTGGAATTTAGTAAATGTATTAGCAAAAATAACAAAATTAAACAAAATTGTGCTCCTTCAAAACTTTTAGTTATCTCAAAATATGTAACTGACACAAATGAGATTTGCAAAATTTTTAATGATTACTTTGCAACAATAGGACCCCTACTAGCAAACGATATACCTAAAAACTTTCATGACAATCCTTCCTACGCACTACCTAAAATACTCTCTAGTGATACCCTGGCATTATTTGAACTAGACCCTTGTTCTGAAGTTGAATTTTCTAAAATAATTGCAAAGCTTGACCCTAACTGTAGAACCGGAGTAGATGGCATAAGCACTAAAACGATAAAAAGCATAAAAAATATAATAGCAGACTTAAGTAAATGCTTTAACAAAATCCTGATTACTGGAAATTTTCCCGATACCTTAAAAATTGCGAAAGTTACACCTGTCCACAAATCAGGTACAACTGTAGACCCTGGAAAATATAGACCAATCTCGGTGCTACCCGTTCTATGGAAGATTTTAGAAAGAATTTTGTACACTAGACTAGAGAGACACCTTACTTCCATCAACTTTTTATCTGACAGACAACACGGATTTAGATAAAAAAGTAGCACACTCTCAGCAACTGTCGATCTTGTAACAAAAATAAAACATAATATAGATACCAAAAATATAGTCCTAGGCATTTTTATTGACCTAAAAAGGGCATTTGACACGGTTTCCCATAAAATACTTATCGAAAAGCTGAAATTGTTAAATATTACCGGCATCGCTTTAAAAATGTTTCAGTCATACTTAGAAAACAGATCGCAAGTAGTAAAACTAGACAATAAACATCAAAGTGATGCACTGCCAATTACCTGTGGAGTTCCTCAAGGATCCATATTAGGACCCTTGGTTTTTTTTAATTTATATAAATAATATTCAAGAACTGAAATTGCATGGCCATCTTACCCTCTACGCGGACGACACTTGTTTGTTTTACCTCGGATCTTCTATCCATTCTATAATCCCTCAAGCTCAAGCTGATTTAAACACTTTGTTCTCATGGTTCCAATATAACTTATTGACAATAAATGTTTCCAAAACGTGTTACATAATATTTAAAGCAAAAAATAAAATATTACAGACAACATGTGTATTAATAGACAACCTACCTCTAAAGCAAAAATCATATGAAAAATACCTGGGCTTAAGAATAGACAGTTCTTTATCATGGAATGTTCATTTAGACCATATAAAAACAAAACTATCATTACTACTCGGTTCGCTTCGTAACATAGTTAAATGCATTCCCAACAAGTTGCGATACAATATATATGCGTTAGTTAAACCGCACTTGTAATATTTATTTGAAATCTGGGGTAGTACCGCTAAAACCAAATTGAATGAGTTACAAATTATGCAAAACAAACTAGTAAAGATGATTTTCAATTATCCACGCCTTACACCAACGACCCAAATTTATAATGAAACCAAACTAATGCATTTAAAACAATTGTATATTTATAATACGTGCATTTTTATTCGTAAAGTTCTCGACAAAAACATTCAAACCGGTTTAACATTCACAAAAATAAAACATATTACCCAACGTAGTTCCCGTCGCGCTAGTTTCTTGGTTTTACCAAAGGTTAGAACCAATTCTGGTAAAAGAATGCTGACGTTTGATGGGGCACAATATTACAATAAAATGTATTCAAAACTCAATTAGCTCAATTTGTAATAGTGAGCAATAAGTCTCCTACACATTAGATGTTTATTAAAGAAACGACGATTTGTAATTATTATTTAAGCTAATTTGTTGTTCTCAAGTTAGTGAAATTTTTTGAACCTAAAACATTAACATGCTACAAACTTCTACGATCGTGCTCCACGTGTCCACATGTGTAATAATAATATTCCACATTGCGCTGTCGTGGTCTTTCGGCATCAGGGTAATGAGTCTGGAACTCATTCATGGACACTGCCTGACACGTACACACGGTTATGGAGACGTTGAATGCACGCTCCGACGGCACTGGTATGCTTTGCCTAGCACTCCATAGGTACTCTCACTCACTCATAGTGTTTACGAACATTGCATAATTGCAGATTATGCACATTGGAACAGGACATGGACAACCATATTGGAATACATTACTCACGAAACGATAGGTAAACGAGATAAGAGATACCCGGACGTCCGATCGGAAGCGAACTCTACGCGAGACGAGACTAACATGTCAAGGACAACAATTATTGGCTTACACGTGCCGCTTTGTAGGTAGTTAGGTACAGTCTGTTGGCGACGACAAAGCGTGCACGGGCGGCGGCGCGCGGCGGCATCCTTTGAGGTAGAAATAAAAATAAATTGGTAAATATTAAAAGATTTCGCCACAGGGTGGAGAGTATTGTCAATTTATGAAATTTTCCCATATTTAGTGGAGAATTGTGTAAGTTTATTAGAAGTAGGAAAACCAATACTTCTTGGTCTCTTTAAAATCGTGTTTTTATTTATATTTATTAGTAGGTATATAAGAAAAGTTATACACCCTTTATGGATCGGACAGGGTTTTTGTTACATAGTATATAGACCCATCTCACTTCTGAGACATGTTTACAAGCTGTTTTCAAGGGTCATGAATTGTTGCGTGTGTTTTAGTACCAAATACCACATCCAGATGCGTCAACAGGTTATACAGAGATTGAGGAGTATAATTTGCCACTTTGCTTAGTATTTGTGGACTTTGAGAAAGCCTTTGATTCGATTGAACCATGGGCAGTGCATAATATGCCACATTATAATAATAATAATAATCTTTATTGGCATAAAAATTTTGTGTACATTTCTGATTGAAGTCCCTGACTCCTGTGCTAGGTTATGTACCTGTGTTACAGAAGTCAGTGCCCTCTTCCGTGGTAATCAACATGTTTTCTTATGCAATAAAATTATCATTACAGGAGCATGCAATCCGGGTAGGTAACTAGAAACAAAATAAAGTGAAATAAAATAAACTTAAAACTAAAACCTAAGTAAAACCTTCCAACAATACAGACAAAGAGGAATTGTTAATTACTAAGTAGGTAGTTTGAGGGTATTTGAGGTGAGTGAATTTGTGTGAGTGAGTGGTTGTATGTGTATGTGATGATGACGTGATGTGAGTGAGTTTGTGTGGGTGAATGGTTTTATGTGTATATTGATGATGTGTATGTGTGGTAGCAAGCAGTAGTTTAAGTACGTTATCAATTATGATGGGTAGTTTATGTTATAGATAAAATCATTTTCTCGGTTTCTTCGTAGTTTAGGGATTTTAGCCATTCTTTTAAGCTTTGCTTGACTTTTTGAAGGGTAAGTTTATAGAATGAGAGCTTTTTATTAATTCTATTATACACGCAAGAACTCTGAGCAATAAAGTGTCTTCGTGCAAGTGCAGACCGACACCTTACTGCGGGACAAACAGGGAAGCCAGTTCGTCTTTTGATTACACTACTATCCCATGACATCATTGAATGTCTGCGCAACACAGTACGAAGGATATAAAGTTGACTATTATGCCCCCATGTTAGTCCAAGTACAGGAACAGTGTATTCTTGAAGGTACTGAAGTGGCTTTCTACTTCAGTACCTTGAGGACATCTTCCATTACTATGGTGAACAGATTTGGGGAAATAACATCACCGTGTCTGACACCTCTTTGCAATGGATTACCACCATACACTGTTCCTGTACTTGGACCATTAACATTAACGGCGAGTATATTACTCGTCTTCCATTTTTAGTCGACATTGTAATGATGGCGGACTCGCTGCTTCTTCGTTTCTCAACAGGTAGATCATAAAATGAACATGGGCAAGACAAAAATCATGTCGAAAGCCCATGTTGTTCCCATCGCAATATCTGTTGGGATGTCTGTTCTCGAAGTTGAGTATGTCTATTTGGGAAAATCCTACCAGTTAGGTAGATTCAACTTCGAGAATTCTTCGAGACCACTCCCGAACGCTGCCGAAAGTTGCTGATGTAGCTGAAAGGATTAGAAGATTTTAGTGGCAATGGGTTAGGCACATAGCTCGTAGAACTGATGGCTGCTGGGGCAAAAAGGTTCTCGAATCGAGACCACGTATCAGAAAATGCAGCATAGGATGGCTTCCAAGTTCCAACGAGATAGATGCGTCCGACATGGTAAAGGTCGGAAGTTGTTGGAGGAGTCAAAGTCATTTATTCAAAATAGATTATTATGTAGTACTTTTTGAACTTCATTTTTACAATTAAGACAGCCCCCAAAACGCCCGCCCTTCAACGCCTCCGCCGTTTTAGCTGGAAAAAAAAAGCGGCGCAACAAACTCCCCAGCAACACATTTCTTTCTTGTAATTTACTCGTATGTTGCTTAAATGTATTTTTCCATTGTTATAATGTCAGGCATTGCACATGTTTTTGCATCAAGCATCATTATAGTAGCCAGCCTCCTCTTTAATTTGGGTTATCACTGAAAACCAGCGCTGCTGATGTTGTTGTCGCAACACCGTAGCATTATGCTGAGCGACCTACCTACCTATTTTCAGGCAAATGTGACGCACATCTCTCATTTAGTTTAAATGGGTCATACCTAGTCATTTGGTAGTCCCAAGAAACATTTAAGTAGCTTTTTAATTATGTTCAAATATTGTTTTCTTTCTTTCTTTGTGTTTACATTATCTTTGTTATTAATAGCTGTAGATTTAGTATACTTAAGTTATTTTATTATTTATTTATTCTTTAAATTTTCTACTTTGTATTCTTCTTGGGTTGGCACTACTGACCTAGGATGGTGTACCTTTTTGCATTTTTAGATGTGATGTGTGTCGTCAATTGTGCCTGAAATAAATTATTTTTCTTCTTTCTTCTCTTAATTATATTGGTGAAATGGCACACACAAGCAATGATAAAAACTGCATACTAGGACCTACAAGGCAATTCAGGCAACTTGGAAGTAAAAATAAAAGTAAAATTTACGTAACCATAGCCAGCAAGTCGACCAGTCACCAAAAGCAGCACCCCTTCCCGAGCATAACACACGGATCAGCCATCTCCCCACATCGCCATTTTAGAAGGAAGGAGGTGACCCGTACATAAATTAGTAATACACGGGGCTGACATAATCGAGAAAAATGATATTGTGCCAATTGGGACTCTCATGGAAGAAGCCTCAGAGTCTCGAAACAAAGATTTTAGGAGGTTCCGGGAACATCATTTGCGGAAAAGAAGCAGGCAAGATTCTAATCAAGATATCTTAAATATGCTTGTTGTTTCTTCGGATCCTTTCCTAAGTGCACAAAGGCCTAAATTAGATGCCAAGAGAAAGCAGAGCTTTTTTTGCTGAAATTCTCGACTTAATTCAGTTTCAGGAAAGTGAGTTCGAGTTTTCAGATATATCCAATCTAGATTCTGACTCAGAATTGGAGTCCGACAACGACAGTGATAAGGAAAATATTTGATATCATTTTTTAAATTTTTGCTATTTTTTAAAATATTTTACTTGTTTTATATATTTCTTAATATTTGGGTCAATAACATTCTTCATAATTAACAATGTTCTTAATTCAGTCACTAAAACGAATCGTTTCATAAGTAAAAATAAATAAAAATATGTTGACGATTTAAAAAAACAATTAGCAGCGATAACTGTTATATGACATACTTATGTCATAAACAAATAGTACTATAACCACCTGTAAGGATATTACGGTTTTCCTTGCTGTTTACGAGATAATCAACTTTTTAATACCAGCTTCATACAAAATTTTCTTTAAAAAATTATAATTCCTTCATTTTTGTACAGAATTAACTCGGGTGTCATTTTTGTATATAGTAATAACTAATAGAAGCGATATCCTGTAAAAAATCCGGCACTTGCAAATTGTAATCCCTAAGTCTATGAAAGCCGATTTTCAGTCCACCGTATGCCGCCGCACCGCGCGCGGCGCACGGTGTAAAACGCATGAGAAGGACTTGCTCGTGCCGAGCGACACTACCCTATTACATACCGAATAGCAGCATAATGACCTAGCAGGTATAATGTAGTATTTACACTTGTCGTTTGGGACATGCCTGCCACTCTACATGTTATGACGTTACTGTTAACAGCTTAGCAAAAGAATAGATGGTTCTCACACGTTAGTAACGTTAGGAAAACGTTACACAACGCCCAAGGCTACTGGCACTGAGCGCCAACATAATTTGAAGAAGTGAGTTAACACATCCGGCGAGGGAACTTAGTAAGCGCAGTTGGGCTTTCTTCTTCCAATAGTTTCTCCACAGTCCATGTTCCCATATATCTGTCGTCGTTATTATTGGTTTTATTATATTTATATTGTCAGTAACTAGCTTTGTATAATCTTAGGTGGCGATAATGGGAGAAAACAGGATTAATGGGGTTGGAACAGATTTGCCTCCAGCTCTCGTCGAAAGGCCAATCAGCTTGCCCTCCGGAAATTACGTGCTCATTGGATGGGATATGATTACTACAGGACAAAAGCTTATTGATGAGGTATGTTAGTTTATAAATATATATTTTATGTTAATGACTGAATTAAATGTTTACATCTTAAGTACCAATTTGGTTCAAACTTGATTAAAATTACACTATCTGTAGTGAGTCTTCGGCCCTTCAGACTACAGATCAACAATATTTTGGTTGGTTTGGTTTTTTTTAATTGAATTTGGTTGAATTGAATTGCACTACTACATCAAACTAAACTATTGTTGTTGTAGTGTTTGCTACAGACGATCAGCTCTTTAATTGAATCCCTGTCTTTCATACGACGTTGATCAAAAACTGATTTTAAACAAGCTGTGCCCAATGGTGCTACTCACATTGATCTTTTATTCCTACATAACATACACTCTAATTATAGGCCTTAGCAGTATTTTTTTTAAGATTTTTTTAATTCAGTTAGATTTTCACTTTTATATAACCTACACACCTATATCTAAACACCACATAAATATTGGAAACCAGAACTAAGTCCCTTTTATTACCTTGTCTTCTAATATTGTGATAAGGTACACTTTATCTGATATTCACCCTTTGACAAAATACATAATTACTTATTGCAAAATTTCAACTAAATTTGTCCAATAGTACTGGTGTGAGATTTAAGTGGAAGTAACTGTTTCGGCATCAGTATTCTTTATTTATACTTGTTGTTATTTTTTTAATTTATAATGTACGTAGTAGATGCTAATAATAGATTTTTAGAAATGTTTCTTATTATACAGTGCCAACTGTATACCCTATTCCAATCGGTCGTGGAATATTTGTAAACAAACCATCACTCAACATAAATAGAATAGAATAGAATACATTTATTTGCATAAAATGTAGGTTACATTATAGATGGAAATTACAAACAGTGCCATATACATTTTATCGCTTTGCGATATGCAAATATAAAATTAAAATTAACTACTTAATACAATAGTGAAACTTATTTTAATAATTCTGTTACTGAATAAAATGATAAAATCGTCGATTTCATACTTATTTCGCATTCACTGCATTAAATTCTGATATTGGAATCTTCGAAAATACTGTCGCTTTCATATTACACTCGTTTTTTAGTTCAATTTAAACAAAAATATGTAAAAATTGTCGAATTAAAATTTGTAATAACATGTTATATTTTTTTTGTGAAGTGCTGATCTGTACTAAATTGAACGAATGCAAAACAGATTAATAAAATGAAACTAAAAAGGATTTATGCCATTATGCCGAATAATGAACGAATGCGAAACAGATTCAAAAAATGAAAATAAAATAGATTTAAGTATGCCATTAAAAATGATAAATGATATTTATTTCTGTAAATAGATCTTTTAAAGACACTTTTACAAGTCAATAATAACCATTTTTTTTAAAGCTAGATGGCTCCGGCATTTCCTAGCGACGACCTCTGAGAAGAAACGCCGAAACAAACTCAGAGAATCATAGTCTCTTTTAAAGTCCAGACATAGAGAAGTGGTAACAAATATCTGTCTTACAATGTAGGGCAACGTCTGAAACGGCCTTTTGAGACCGCTAGGCAACTGAAGGGCACAATGTAGTTTTTAGTCATTTTATTGCATATCAATATATGCAACATCAATGGCTGCACGACTCTCATACTTTACAATTCATGTTTTTACAATATTAATCTAAATAACATTTCAATTTCAAAAACATAAATAAAATAAGATAAGATAAGAATACATAATTATGCCAAATGCATTCTCGGTTAATTTTGAGAAATTAAGAATACTTCTACTCTTCTTTTAGTTTTTAATGATTTGTTTCAAAAGTGTTAAGTCTGGGCTCCGTGGTGGGCAAGCCACGGGACCGCTGCGCGACGTGGCCTATCCATCGATCACGGAACTGATTGGTTGGGTAAGCACGCACAACACTTGCATAACGAGCCGGGCAGCTGACATAGGGCAGTTCTTGCCGGTGCATCATTGTTGTTGATGACGTGAGCTCGACGGAACTTATAGGGATGTTAAGCCATTATTATTTAATGTTTTCCATACAAAGCATTGGCTAACATTAAATTCTTGTGCCGCCATTCTCGTGCTTCGCCGCGGAGCCCGCTCGAAGTACCTACTCCAGAATAGCGTCTTCGTTCTCCTGTGAGTCATTTAGGCGCCCTCGACCTTGCGCGTGAGCCGGCACACGGAATTGTCCATGATTGAGAAAGCGCTGGGTTGCAGCCAAGTTGGTAGGGGTTGAAGGTACTTGAGGACTTTCAATCCCTCGTAGCCGCAGCGCCTTTAAATGTTCTGGCCGGGAATACAACCGCTTGGCCTCAGCTTTGGCCTTCCAAATTGTAACTAGTAACAGTGTACAGCTGAACCATTGTCAAGTACCTACTCCGCGTTCGAATATTCATACTGAAGACTCATTTTCGCGTGGCTACGTAAAACGTAAACAATGCAACCTTTACCGCGCGCGAGTTGCAGCAGAACTGGCGGGTGCGGGTCGGGCGACGGCGCGGGGTCGCCCGCCGCGCAGCCTGTTACTAGGGGTAGGTACATAATACATTACAGCTGTGTGCGTGGATTGTAGGCAGCGGGCGCCGCGCCGCATCCAATGGGCGGATAACGTGTCTAGGCATGTTTTACCGCTTAGTGTTGTGTGTGTAACATTGAATGACATCGATCGTAGTGCGTAACATTGAGTGGAATTATCATGAGTTCTCATTTTTTGTTCGAATATGACATTACTTTTAATAATCAATAAAATAATATTTTTTTATTTAATTTAAATTATATTTTAATAGGTTCTATTACTGTTATAGAGTCTAAAATTTTCGGTTCCAAAACGACTACAAAATCATCGTTTATATTATATAATCGGGTATAATACCCGAACACATGAGACAAGTGACAAATGACAGGTGATATGAGCTGTCGGCGGACGCTATTAATTAATATTGTTTTATAATTTGGTTTTAAGGCTTTTCGGATTGTATTTATTATAAGTTTTATTACACGTAGGTCGATATCGATGCAAAGAACCTTCGTCTTCACCATAAAGGAGGACATAATATAGTCTGTCATAGAGTTGGATCTTCCAGCAAGGAATACAATTGGCCTATCTGGGTAAAGTTTTCGAATATTAATGACAGGACTGCAATCTGGAGAGGGAAGGTAACCCTGAAAGGTTAACAGTCACAGTGAAGAAATTCTTAACTAAGATCGCTAAGGCGCACCTAAGTAAGTAAGTAGAGTGCGTGAGTACGAACCTAAGCGATTTCTCCAGAAACTTATTTAGGGTGCTTAGGGAGAAAACATAATAAACTATACATACTTTCTGTTGTATCTTTTTCCTCAGTGATATGAGTGGTTCTTGCTGAGAGGTCTCTAAGTCATCTTCATCGTCATTTTCATTGTCTTCCTCGCTGGTAGACCCTGTTGAAGCATTTTTCTTGGCAATATGATAGCACCCAGCAGAACATTTCAGCATTGCTTTCCACATTCATCCACATTTGCCACTGCTACAATCGTTGGTGCAGCGACAAAATATATTTTTTTAAGAAATACTCGGGCGCTGGTAAATCTTATGTTGTTATTGGCGCCAAGATATGACCTTCATTCTTCCAGCCACTGCTGCACTTGGTGGTATGTGCCAGGAATGATATTTAGCTGCGCTCTCAGTTGACGGGAGGAAGCTGATATCAGACTTAATATTTGCTACTGACCTCATGAATGACTGGAAGCGGTACTGATTGAAGGAAGTTGGTTTTGCTAGTCCCCCATACCATTTGAGGAAGCACATCTCCCCGGATTCTGCATCACTAAAACTCCAGTTTTTTTTTTTGGGTTGTAGAACATCTTTGCTGCTTCCTTACTCATTTCTGACTTTAAATACAATTTACAGAAATCCACCTTGCTTCTTCTAAACGTTGCTGATGTTGTGTCACAGCCGGTGTGATTGTAAGAAGAGGATGTGTTTATATCCATCCTTTTGCATCTCTTGAGTCGGTAGTACGTGTAAAACACGCGATTTCTTACTGTTACCGCCTTCACCACTTGGAGATACTCCCAGCTTATGTTAAGGTCGTGTAGTTCAAAAACGGTTGGGAATATGGAAAAAGTGTATAGATTAAAAGTTATAGAAAAAATTATAAGCTTTCATTTCATATTAGAACATTTTTCGCTACAACGCACCGTTTTTGGGATATTGGCGAAAAACTTAAAATTGAGACCTTTGTCACCCCCAACTCCCTCCGCTTCGCCTCCTAGACGTCAGGATTTTTAGTATGTTTTCTCTCTAAGCACCCTGAATAAGTTTCTGAAGAAGTTGCTTAGGTTCCCGCTCACGCATTCTATACTAAATATTAAAATCCCCAGACGGTAGTTGGCATAAAATCACCACCATGGATTTGCCAAGTATCCAAAAGCACGAGGTGCATCCGCGGCAGTGATTACAAGTGGCTTCGAGTCTAGAGGTAATAAGTAAAAGTCACGTTGGTAACTTAATTCACGTTAATAAAGTTACACCATTGATCACTTCAGGTTATTATATTTTGTCCGTAGCTTTCCTTACTGTGATTATGTGACATATTTTTTGCATTGATAAAGTGCCATTAAATTCTGATCGCTCGAATTTTTATTTACAGTTGGTACAACACATATTATTCTTCAGACTTTTAAGGTGGGTATAGACGAGTATTTGCTAGAGCATTATATTGTAATGTAACATTCTTGCGAATGGTCGACGCTGTGCTCGACGTAAGGCTCACGGCGAGTGAACATATACCTGTATAAAATTTCTTAAATAAAAACTTAACAAAAAATTAAACCACCAAAAAACTGAAAGCAAAAAATTATAATCAATCAATCAAATCAGCCTATCGCACTCCACTGCTGGACATATGCCTCGCCAAGGTATTCGAAGACATATTCCTGCACAACTTCAAGCACCGACCCTTCGACGTAGATCGAGAAAATTATAAACCTTTTTTATTTAACCTTAATAACTAAGTCCTTACAAACAATCAATGAACAAAGATCACTAAATTACCTTAAATTTAAGAAATATCCAAATCAAATTAACAATGAAACATGAAATTTCCAGCGATAAACATAAACATTCCAAGAATTTGGCGCCGACTCAAAATTACTTTGCTATAGGTACTTACATTAGTTTAAGAACATTAACATTTAACATTAGGTTAAATAAAAAAGTCTTATTATTTTTTGCCTTTCTGTTTTTTCGGCAGTTTAATTTATTTGTTAAAAAGTTTTTATTTTATAATTTTTCGTGGCTATAATCTACTAATTACTACATGCTATTAATACATAATTTTTGATTACTCTTAATTTAATTGTAATACATAACTAAGCATTAAAATCTGTGAGTGAACAATAAATCACCCCTATTTTCCCATGCAGATTTTTTTTTCCAAATTGATATGCGACCAACTTCGAAGTATTAATCTTTACACTAACTGTAATAAAGATATTTTATGTTTATTTTCATGGTTAATAATGCTCTATGACATTTTTCGTACGTCTATAAGCAACGATGCGTTTCATAAATTTCAGGTCGAGTTGCGTTGCGTTGTGATAATTCTAAGCAATTCTAAAGTTGTAAAAAGTGTAAGTAACCAGTGTGTTGTTTCAGATATGCCAGATCGCAGCATATACCCCAAAACAGTCGTATTCTGAGTATATAATGCCGTACGGTTACCTAAATCCTGGGGCATATCACCGGCACAACTTGCGTATCGTGACTATTGGTCGATACCGTCAATTGAAAGACATTTCAAGAAATAGGGTATGTATGTATGTACATTTATTGGCCTGTTTTTTTAAAAGATAATCATCATCAGTCAGTCCTTTTTTATTTAAATGAAAAAAAAAAAAAATGTACTTATAGTACTATTTCGATTTTTTGATGAGAAGTGTAGTTGTTTATATTTGCGTGTAGGTAATTTAAGGTAAGGCGTTCTACACTTACTTAGCCTAACACTGTTATGGGATTCTGTATTAGTACGTTAATACTTTAATAACCAGACGTACATAGCTTTACACCTCACCCGTTGTCTACAGATTTTGAAGACCCAACCGGAGATTAAAGCTCTAACAAATTTTCTGAACTGGTTAGAAAGTTGTAGAGGAGAAGATGGCGTCATCTTAATCTACCACGATCCACTTCGTTTAAGCCCAATGATGCTGCTTCAAGCACTAATGCGGTAAGTATAAATTGTATTTTACGATGGCTGTATTAAACAAAAAAATTCGTTAACTCGCCCTCATTTTGCAAGTGTTATAAAAGCTAGCTACAAGTTTACCTGTCATTAACTAAAAAGTATGATTATTTATCTATAATAATTATTTATTTGTTGTTGCATGATTTGCGCTAAGTTGTAACAACAGGTGAGTTTAGTATTTATGAAAACATGAAATAACGTTATCAAATCTGCTTCCGAATATAAATAAGTTTTTCTACATTGAAAGGCGCATTCTGTTAAAATCTACAAAAAGTATTTGTAGTCCATACATTCTCGGAGTTCATTTCCCCCATAATTGAGATTTATTTTCTTCACTTCAAATTTTTTTAATTTACCATCTGCTCAGCAATTTTTTGAGTCCTTCTTGTAAGTCTCCAGCGCCCACAAAGGCGGCTGAACGCGCACTCTAAGAAAGACTAATATAGTAGTTTGTATTTGGTGTAACAATGAGGGTCCATGCTAAGTTGTAGCAATTACTTTACAGATACAACCTTCTGGATCGATTCAAATCGTTGGTTGCTGGCTTTGCAGATAACTATGCGATATCTCATTACAAAACCGGCCCTACTATAAAATCTCTATCACTTAGAGTTCTGTCTCGTGTACACCTGAATTCTGACAAGGTTACCGTGGACAAGGCTTTGCAAAGAGCCTCAGCTGCTTATAAAATACTTCAACATTTTTCAGAAGGTGAGATATTTTCACACATACACAATATGGATTGGTAGAGTAGTTAATGGATAACGGTTTCATTGTTGCCAACTTCAGATCTGATAACTTTTGAACAGTGAAACCATTATGAGTTTGTGAGACATGTTTGCATTGGACAGATTTTGTAACAGGAAGCAACACATAGACGATGTCTGCAGTAAACTTAGTCGATTTGCCTATGCTCTAAGAAAACTCCGTATTGTGTCAGACGGAAAAACAGCATGTATAGCATATAGAGGTTACATTGAGTCTGTTCTAAGGTACGGATTAATAATATGGGGAAACTACAGATATAGGGAAGGCTTTCATTCTCCAGAAGAAGTGTATTAGAGCTGTTTGTGGGATCGATCCACTTGATTCTTGTAGGCCTCTGTTTAAAAAACTTAATTTGATGACTTTAGCCTGCATATATATCTTTGAAGTATCTGTATTTGTAAGAAAGCATAGTGAATTTTTTAATTTCAAAGGTGACAGTTACACAAAGTACAGACCGAGAGATCCGTCAAAAATAGAAATTCCATTTTGTAGGACAACATTAAATAAGACAAATGTCTATCACATGTGTATATCACTGTTTAATAAATTGCCAAAGTCCTTAAGGAAATATTTGAATGGGAGTTCCATTCAAATATTTCAAAAAAGATTTACGTAAATGGTTGATAGATAAATGTTTCTATACTGTACAAGAGTTTTTACAGCATGTTTGTCACTAAAAATCTAATGTAAAAGCATCTGTCTCTGATTTGTATAAATGTGGTTCTATATTTTATTGTGTCCAGTGTTTTATAAATAATAATAATACATATTAATAATAATTAACTCAATAATTATAATGAATATAAATGTTAAATTAATTTGCATGCTTTATGTAGGCAGAATATGGTATTGTTCCAAAACCACCAATTTTATATCTGGTACCACCTGTATTCTACGCAAATAAATTATATTTCTTTTCTTTCTTTTCTTTGCAATTGCCTGCAGTATTATTTACTGGGAAGATTCCTTATAAATTTAGTTACGGATCCTCGATCCTCTAACTCGCACTTCATTGGTTTTTGAACTAGAATTCTCGGTAAGTACAGTAAATAATACAATATTTTTGCAACCAGGTAATCTGCAAGAAAATGGGGAAGTCGCTGCAACAGGTGGAGGTGAAGGGGCTGTAGCAAGTTCTGATGGGGCTGTAGCAAGGTCTGATGGGACTGTAGCAAGTTCTAATGGGGCTGTAGCAAGCTGTGATGGAGTTGTAGCAAGCTCTGATGGGGCTGTAGCAAGCTCTGATGGGACTGTAGCAAGCTCTGATGGGGCTGTAGCAAGCTCTGATGGGGCTGTAGCAAGCTCTGATGGGGCTGTAGCAAGCTCTGATGGGGCTGTAGCAAGCTCTAATGGGACTGTAGCAAGTTCTAATGGGGCTGTAGCAAGCTGTGATGGAGTTATAGCAAGCTCTGATGGGGCTGTAGCAAGCTCTAATGGGGCTGTAGCAAGCTGTGATGGAGTTATAGCAAGCTCTGATGGGGCTGTAGCAAGCTCTGATGGGGCTGTAGCAAGCTCTGATGGGACTGTAGCAAGCTCTGATTGGGCTGTAGCAAACTCTGATGGGACTGCAGCAGGTAATGAAAGACAATCACCGAGAATGGACATGGTGGAGCTAGCGCGCAAGTGGGCTCGCCCTGTGCGCACCGAGCTCCTTGCGCTCACTAGAATGAAGAATATGCTTGAGAGGTATGTTTCTGGAAACTGCGTTTTCGCTAAAAGTAAAACTATGATAAAGGGTTCTTTCGAATCTGCTATTTTATTTTGTCAATATCGACAGATTTATCTACCTAATATATGGATTGTGACATATCAATCAATATGCCACAATACATTAATGTATAGAAATTGTTAAAAATTGATTCGAGCAATGCGCGATGAAGTGCTTCCAGTTTATTGATCGCAAATGTAGCAAGTCCAAACGATTACTTTCGAGTCATGACTTTGCAGCGAATACATTCGATCCCATCATAGAAAATCAATACTAATCTTTTAAATTCCAGGCAGAACACGTTCCGCCCAGTATTTGCGCCACTATTTCGCACTTCGCGGTGCAAACGTAAGCACTTCATGCAGCTACAACGGTTATTAGCAGACTCAGGGCTGCTGTACGATCAGCTTAAAGATGGTTGGCAGAATAACCAGAGCGCTGGTAAGAATATCATTTGAACGCATTTTCATTTTTACTGAACAATTTTGAAGATTTGTTTCATTTGGTGGGAGAAAATTAACATTTTCACCTGTCTTACATATTTTTAGTATGACTGTTCTGATACGTTTAGAAACAAACATACTAATATTATAAATGTGAAACTGGATGTTTGTTTGTTTATTTGTTACTCAATCACGCAAAAACGGCTTAACCGATTTGCATAAAATTTGATACACTAATAATATTATTAATATATATTATATATAATATAAATTTTAGACCGGTAATAAAGTATAGGCTACTTTTTATCCCAGAAAAATTTGGAAATATCCCGGAAATCCCAAAAAACTGATATAGGAGAACTACTTACGGGATTTTAATGAAATTTCATACATAATATATTGTATGTGATCGGGAATAAAGTATAGGCTACTTTTTATTCCAGAAAAATGTGGGAATATCTCGGGAATCCCGAAATACGGATATAGGAGAACGACAACGACACGGGATTTATATGAAATTTTGTACATTTATAATATGTGATCGGGAATAACAAATAGTATACGTTATACCCCAAAATTTTGTGGGAATTTCCCAGAAAACTTACTAGACTACTTACGGGATTTGAATGAAATTTCATACCTGGTATGTGAATGGAAGTAAGAAATACATTTTACCCCAAAATTATAATAATAATATCTCTTTATTATCAGGCTACTTTATTATTATTATAAAATTATGTGGGAATTTCCCAGAAAACTTATGTAGGAGACCTACTAACGGGATCTGAATGAAATTTTATACACAAATAGTATGTGATGGGGAATAATAAATAAAATACATTTTAACCCAAAATTATGTGGGAATTACCCAGAAACCTTATGTAGGAGACCTACTTACGATTTACGATTCCATACACACATAGTATGTGATGGGGAATAATAAATAGGATACATTTTATCCCAGAGAAATGTGGAAATATCCTAAAAAAATGATATAAGAGAACTACTTACAGGATTTGAATGAAATGTTGGTACACTAATCGTTTGTGACTAGCGCTGGCATATTGATACTTCAAATCTCGTGTCAAATCGTGTTACTAAGTGTACGCGTACGAAGTCGCAGGTAAAAGCTAGTATTTTTATAATTTTATTTTGTCCAAGTTCTTTTCATATCAGTGTCTGTTGCTAACAAACATTATTTTTATTTTTATGGAAGTATGAAATGCAATAGCGTACCTACGTCGGCTTTTCGTACCTGAGATACATAAAATGATGTAGGTACTAGAGAATTTTGTTCGTTGTTGTTGTTGAATTTTTCTTCTAACATCGTAACGAAAACTCAACGATGGCATATCTCTTTCCATCCACAGTTGACTCATAGTAACCATTTCTTTCATTGACACTAATTAAAAATTGCGTTACTTGCGACGTTATTACTCTTAACATCGCGCATTAAATGTTGATTACATAATATTTTGTTGATTTCAATTACAGTATATCACTTTAATGAATACTTTACAAGATATTTAAAGTAACCAAAAAAATAATTACTAAACTATTTCGCGCGACACTTCAAAACAAATTTTGTTGTTTATGTTGTGTAACGAAAAGTCACCTGCAAACGCTATTTATAAATAAATTCAACTGTTTTCCTTTTCTAAATTACACCTGTGACAAGCCAGGGAGTTCTAATCTAGGTACTATAAATTATTCTTTTGAAGATGACGTAAGACGTAATTTCTTACATCAATTATCTTTATTTCTTACAGTGTCTTTCCCCCACAACTCATATTATTGAATTTTCTATCGAACTTTGATATTATATTTAATTTACTAACTGTGCTTCGTAGTGCTTGTGTTTTTTCCCAATTATGTGCGGATTATCGAATACCTTTCTCTGGGAATGCATACTTCTACTAACTGGCAAATTTCAAGTTTCTAGGCTTTATAGATGACATTTCGCTTAGCAGTTAAATAAGAAGTTGTTTGTTTCTCTGTAACTTACTCCAAAAATGTATATTTGTAAGCACACTGGAAGATAACAGCTTAATCACTTTATCATTCACTCACTCGGTGGCGACGAAAAATATCGTGTTGCAAGCGAAATACATGCGTCACTTTTCCTGGCGGAGATAAGACCGCAATATAACGGTGGAATCATATGCCTTCTTTAAACCCATCCTATCCGAGCCGGAGTCCCGCAGGGCTCCGTGCTCTCCCCTCTCCTTTTCACGCTGTACACCAGCGATATTCCAAAAAGATCCAAGTCGCAGTTGGCTCTATTCGCTGACGACACGGCTATATATTATTCCGGCATCAGCCTAACAAACATCACCAAAATTCTCCAAACCTCGGTCAATGCCCTAGGGAATTGGTTCAGGAAATGGAGAATAGAGGTGAATCCCTCCAAGAGCGCGGCGGTTCTCTTTCACAAGAGTTCCGACCTCTCCGCTCAAGCCCAACCCATCTCCCTCTTCGGCCAACAGATCCCTTGGGAAAAGAAAGCCAAATACCTGGGCGTGGTTCTAGATTACCGACTTACGTTCCGAGAGCACATAAAAGCGGTGCGTTCGCGCGCCGCTTTTGCTCTAGGACGTCTACATGGCATGCTCAATGCACGCAGTAAACTCTCCCTTAAATACAAGGTGAGAATTTACGTGATGTGTATTCGCCCCATCATGACCTATGCGAGTGTCGTATTCGCTCACATAGAAAGTCCCGCTATCCATAGGATGCAGACCCTCCAAAACCGATTCATGCGCAAAGCCACGGGCGCCCCTTGGTACGTGCGCAATAGGGACCTTCACTTAGACCTAAAACTGCCTACCATCAAGCAGTTTATGAAACGCGCCTCTAAGCGCTATTTCGATTTGGCCCCCCTTCACCCTAATCCCCTTGTGGTCAGTAGCGTAGACTACAAACCCTCTCAGATAAGTAGAGTGCGCCGCCCAAGGCACGCACTCACTTACCCTGACGACCAAATTACCCTAGCGCAGGAGTCAAACAGAGTGACTAGCACTCTCAAAACACACGCACAAAAACGCCGCCCGATATACCGTCCTCGCCGGCGAGGCCCGTCGCGAAGACCCCATAACGGTAATCCTCCCCGTCCCTTGCTCGAGCCGGCCCGTGCCGAGCCAGTAGCTTTAAATTCGCCCCTAAATAATTTAAACCCAGATCCAGCCGTCCCTAGCTGCCCCCCCAGCAACGCCCTAAGCCGAGGTCCGTGTCCCGCAGGGGACGCCCTTAGCTGTGTTGCTTAGTTTATAAGTTGCCCCTGGCTGGAGGCATTTGGTGCCTCGCCACCTAGTCCGGTTAAGTTTTTAAAGCTCCCTCGAGCTAAAAACTATGTCCGACAAAAAAAAAAAAAAAAAAAAAAGCCTTCTTTAAAAAATTTTTTTTTTGTGTTACTTCTCTTAAATAAAAACATTTTTCTTCTAGATCTGCTAAATAAACCAACATAAATGTTTTGTATGAGGACCCGAAAGAGAGATTTTAGGAACAACATGCTTAAATTAGTGTGATTTCACATTCAGATTTTCACATTGTGCAGGAATAAAGGAATTGCTGACACCGCTGATACTGTCAGCCACGGAAGAAGATATAAAGGAACTAATCGAAATATTTGACTGTCATTTTGACCCTACCAAAGAGTCAAAAAATGCAAGGCCTAGAATTCCGGTGGCAAGGGTGAGTTCATTTTGTCAAAGTACACACATTGTACGGCGATTGTATTGTAATTTACTGATGATAACATTTTCCATCACACTTGCAGGCTTTGGACTGTTGTAGTGGTCAAGTGTAGGTAGATATTATTACTTTATTCGTAAATTCAGCCGTAAGTGATGAAAATGTAGCCAATGATATTTGTAGCACCTTGTGCCGACCACGTAAGTTCAAAGTGAATGAAAAGTATTAAATATCGCATTACTTAGACACAGCAGGTTGTAGGTACAAATTAGAGGTGGGCAAGGTGTATCATTTTTGCGATTGGAACATTTGCATCTGAATCACTGAAATGTTCCGAAACACTGATATGTTTCATTTGGCTCATTTGGATCATAGACTCAAAATATGATACAGAATGTTTCGAATACATACAAATTATTATGACAAGTGCCGCATCAACGTAAATGAGAACTTGTTAATGCAAACATTACATGCAAAAAAAGACCGTATAGTATTTGATACGTAAGCGCGTTACTGGTCATTTTTACGTGCATGAATACCGACAGCGAAAATCCGTAAGAATTGAGTGATGCACTTCTCATTTGTTATCTCTTTCTGACTTGTATGGATTGTAATTATTTCGCCCGCTCACACGCCAGTCGCGAGACGCGAGTCAATAGTTAAGTTACTCAGTGTCTCAATTTTGTCTCTCTCGCTCGCGGCTCAGTCGCCTCGCGAGAGACGCGTCGCGCGAAATGAGCGCTCAGCAAAGTAATGTTTCAGATCCAAATGATACGTTTGAAACGTTTCGAGTGAACCAATCTTTTGGATCACTTCAGTGAGTCGGTTCTGTAAAGAGTTACACACGCCTGGTACAAATAATAACTTTATTAGCCTTGGCGAGTTTAAAAATCTTAATCATCACTATTTGCAATATTTGACTTAATCACTATTTACAATGTCTAACTGATCAAACTCAAAATTTTGTGGATTTCATCAAAGTCATATCATCTCGCTACGTGCGCCAGGCGTAAGTCTGACTGAGGTTAAATACACTGCAGGCTCTTGTTGTGCTACTCTCGGGATTGTTGGCCATGTAGAGTTGCTCCTTATACTGCCGCACTGGCAGGGATACGTTGTCACCACAAATTTACCATTTTTGGTTACTGGACGTTTGTGTATGAGAAAGAAATCATTACACGATGCTTTTTACATACCGCCCGCTCGCGCTCGTGATTGCGTTATGGAGGTACCTAACAGAACGGGAGCATAACACGTGCGCGTCAACCTGTAGCATTCAGGCGCCACCAAGTGCCGCTAGACCTGCTGTGATCTGTGTTGCGCTCATAATATGATTGTGGATAGGTATTTAGTGTCGTTCGGTGTCCTACTTGTGACCTTTTGAATTAAGGGACAAAATATAACATGGTGTAAAAACTATTGGAATCGATTCAGTTACTGATTCTGAACAAACTATATTCAGGTTTTGCATATACTAAAAATAATGTTGTGTAAGTATCTAAATTATGGATGTCTTTCTTATATTACAGCCAGCTGAGGTCAACGTCTCCGCTGGCAGCAGCACAGGTGAGTAATTCACAAAATAGCTCACTGCTTTACTCTTGTTTGTGTTGAGTATCAAAATCTATATCTATATCGTCAAAACATTTCAACTAATTAATAATTCTTAGAATCTGGGTCTAAACGAAACATATCTCATATTTTATATATTATTGTATGTATTTCAATGATCCGATATTCTTTTTTCCATTTCAGTGGCTAATAGTAGCTAAAAATATTGTTTTTTAGAAATGAAAAATTATTGTTTTTTGATTGATTTTCTTTATAATCAGTGTACATACCTTGAAGTTTCACCACAGTTATGTTGAAAAATAGGAAATAAGAAAATGTCCTATAAAATGCCGGACCTTTTACAACTAAACCTAATTACCTTGCTACAATAGTATGTCTGCTTTATTCTTTAAAAAACCGTGACCCTCGCAGAGAGCCTTAACAATTGCTTTTCTATTGTGTCTGATAATATATCCTTGATAGGTTACCGAGTCACCTCAATCAATCAATTTTTAAAGGACCGATATACCTATGTACGTACAGTGGTGCACCGTCAAGGAATAAACACTGATGTAATCAAACAAACAATAATTAAAAATCTTGTAACCTTTCCAAAAAACAACATTTTTGGCTGCTGTCAATGTCTGGGGATTCCACGTCTGCCGAGCCGGCGGCGGTGGCGGCTTCACAGCTTAACTTTTCTATTATATTTATGTTTAGAATATAAGTGGCTCTCGTGTTAGCGACATCGAAAAAGCGTCGTCTGTAAGGAACTAATAACAGCACCAAGTGCTTTATTGTTGTTTGTATGTATTATATAAATGTCCATTTTGAAAAACGGGTCTCTACAAGGACACTAAATTATAAACTTTATAAATGATATTTTTTTATAATTTATTTTAAAACTAGAGTTGATATCCAAGGCGCATTTGTAGTAGTGCATAATCAGGGTAAATTGACTGCGCGGAAGGGTTTCAGCGCGTATATTAAGGTTTAGTAATGCGGATCGGATCCAAATGGCGTTACAGAGAATAAAGACTAAGTATTATAACGAGTATCTGCAGGCGTAGGACACGTTCATTGCGTGCGTTAGTTATATAGTAAAACTATTTGGATTTTTAATCCCGATAGGTATGAGTAAGCCAAATGCTAAAGTTCGATACGTGTACCTATATTCAGTTCGAATGAACTGTATATAGGTACACGTAGAACGTACTCATTGTAATTCTGTCATTGTGACCTTCAATAAATAACTATAACAAGTTAGTGTAATTGGCCTTCGAAATATAAATAATTATTTCAAACTTAGAATAACCATCAGTCAAAGTAAAAAGAGAAGGTAATAATCACGCAGCATTCAGGTGGACGCGATAGAGGAAAAGATAGAGATGTACGCGATGATTACGATATGGTGATACTAATACTATTGTGTGTGCGCATATGTGGACAATATTGTCATGGTATGGTCTGCGGCACCGGTAATGCAAGCAGCCTCGCATGCTCGCACAAATAATGAGCAAACGTGTTATCAAAACTCATGTTAACTTACAGATAATGATGACAAAAAAAAACCGTTTAGTTATAGTGTTTCATAATACTGGTGTACACTTTTGTGATTATTGGTTTGATTAACAGCGATATTGTTTTGGTTAGGGACATGTATTCAAGGCGAATGGCCAAGCTACCCTTAATAAAATTAGTATTAGGAAAATCAATCTTCAACGGAAATCAAACCAATAAGTACAAGAAGGGATTTACCCAACTTTCATAGTGACTGTTTTTTTTTATTCATTTCGTCGCTAATTCGAAAGCATCCATAAACGTGACATATTCTCGTATTATATACAACTAGATTTAAGTCTCACATTGTTGTTCGCAATGTTTCATTATAATATTGTCTAAGTATTTTTTTGTATACATATTTTAAAAAGATGCAATTATGTTGCATTAACAACTTAATTGCATCTTTGTAGGTAATCAAACAAAATCAAAAAACGTTTTATACATTTTAATAATAAAATTATTAATTTCGGTCCAAACCATATTTATTATTAATTTTAAGTCTCTATGTGTCCAATGTGGAATTTTGTACAATATGGACATAATAAGTACACTATAATACTTAATTTATTCCGTCATAGTTTACTTAAATTATTAATATCTACCTACAGGGTATGTAATTATTAATTTGTGGGCATAATACACATCATCAATACACTATAATTGATTCACCTTGTTTATCATAAAAATATTTATTTTAGTCGCTCAAATAAAAAACAGCTATCTCATTCGACTAAATAAGTGTTGTCGCTCGATTCCTTCTCCAGGGATCGAGAAACAAAATGAAATCTGTCCATTAATAACATTCCGTTTCAGCAAACGAACACAAATTTCGGTATGATATCAAATAAGTCGTTGAATATCATAATCCTTCTTACCCAATTATTAATCATGTAAATGAGAGTTGGTTTGTTTAGCTTATGATAGCTGATGTTTTACATACAATTACATGCGTATGGATAATACACCCACTATTATCCATACGCATGAAGTCTGAAAATTGTGCCTATTAGTTAAAAATCACTGTATTTTTGTATACTTCATAAAGCTTTTTCTGCTTTATTGTCACTATAATTTGTGAGTCACTGTTTCGTTTGCTGTAAGTCAATATACATTATGTGTGTAGTTTTAACATAGACTGATCTCTAATAAATACATAAGTCTACTTTATTTGTTTTATTTTTAACTAGAGCCCCGACTTGATTGTGTTTAATTGGTTTTGTTTTATAACATTTAGGTAGGTATATAGGTATTATCTTTTTGTATATTGTTTTCATTTTCCATGCCAGATTCGACGTCACTGAGACGTAAATTCAGAATGTGAAGGCAAATTTCGACCTGGCGGGAGGAACTCGCGGTGGCTAGTTAGTTGGTCATAAAGTCAAGACTCAGGTTCTAATCCTGCCCACAGTCAAATTTTTATAATTATTTTAATAATTAATCTTTGTAAAATAATTTTGTTTTGACATCAGATTCAGTTCAATACTACATCTATGAGCTGGACAGTTACAAAAAAGAGTCGTAGGGAAAATACCGATGTAATATTAATTCAATCATACTATCATACTAATATTATAAATGTGAAAGTTTGGATGTTTGTTACTCAATCACGCAAAAAAGGCGTATGAGACAGGGAATAAAGTATAGGCTACTTTTTATCCCAGAAAAATGTGAGAATATCCCGGAAATCTCGAAAAACGTATACAGGAGAACTACTTACGGGATTTGAATGAAATTTCATACACACAGGGAGTAACAAATAGGATTTACCCCAGAAAAATGTGGGAATATCCCGGAAATCCCGAAAAACTAATATCTTACGGGATTTGAATGAAATTTCATACACACATGTGACCGGTAATAACAAATAGGATATATTTTACCCCAGAAAAACGTGGGAATATCCCGGAAATCCCGAAAAACTAATAGCTTACGGGATTTGAATGAAATTTCATACACACATAGTAGGTATGTGACCGGGAGTAACAAATAGGATTTACCCCAGAAAAATGTGGGAATATCCCGGAAATCCCGAAAAACTAATATCTTACGGGATTTGAATGAAATTTCATACACACATGTGACTGGGAATAACAAATAGGATATATTCTACCCCAGAAAAATTTGGGAATATCCCGGAAATCCCGAAAAACGAATAGCTTACGGGATTTAATGAAATTTCATACAATTATTTTTTTTCAATTTCAAATCAATATAGTATGTGACCGGGAATAACAAATAGGATACATGTTACCCCAAAATTATGTGGGAATTCCCAGAAAACTTATGTAAGAGACCTACTTTACGGGATTTGAATGAAATGTTGGTACACTAATAGTTTGTGATTGGCGCTGGCATATTGAATGACATCTTTTCTCGGAACAAAGCGGGAATTTCCCTAACATTGAGTAAGTACTTCTTATCCCATGAATACAATGCGACAACAATTGTGTTACTAAGTCTAGGCGTACGAAGTCGCGGGTAAATGCTAGTGTAATAAATAAGCAGAAGATTACCTTAACAAATGAGAGCTGACTAGTACAGCACCCGTTCCACGAGCCTAACGTGTAGTTTGAGCACAAAATATGTTTCGTAGAGTTTAAGGTATTATCTAAACCACCATAATAAATACAGGGTTGTTCAGTTATTTTACGACTGCGTGGTAAAGAAGACCACGGAGTCATTGTCATTCACAAGAGGTACAGAGGCCAGCACATCAAGCTACCCCAATCTGTCAAATTTCTTTGCTAGATTTTCAACTTTAATACTAAATTATAAGATTCATTTTCCATTGGGAAAATTTGTCAGTTTTGGATAGCTTGACCTGCTGGCGTCTGTACATATAATAGGGAGCTGTTAATCCATGCTGAAGATCAGTTCCTGCCAGCATCGGCAGTATCATGAATGCAATGAGATAGAGCAGCCTCATTTAAAATTCATTTCGGCGTTTCAATATTATTATGAATAGCAACGTCAATGACCTCGAATGACCGCGATCAGTCAGCTTACAAATCAATTTAAGTAATTTTCTTTTGAAATGTTTTTAACTTTATAATATATTTTTAAGCAGTAATATCAAATCCAGAACTTTGCGAGTTAATAAAAGGCACAAAACGCCAAAAAACTACATTGTAAACATTGTTTTAAACTCTAACGACTTGAAGTTTTGATGCTACCACCCTAGAATTATGATTTAATCCAATTGAACATATCTGGTAAGTACCTACTTAATTAGCTTAAGGTGGCTCAGGTGGCTGAAATTATTTTTAACAATTAAAAAGCCAAATTGATAATCTAAAACTGGAAACTATTTGTAGTATCCCGTCGGGTCGATCCTGTAAGGCTGGTAAGTAACTTAACGTTATTCATTGGCTCACTACCACACCAAGTTCCTGAGCTGTGTAGCCACACACTTTTTCACAGTCGGCTACTTTCCCGCCATTCTCCGTGATTGACAGTTGACTTTTGTGACATTAGCTACCTCACCACTTGTGTGTGTGAGACAGTGTTTACATATATATTTAATAGATACACTACATCCCTTTCTTATTATAATTTGATTTGTTTTACTGAGGACGCGTTATCAATAATCATAGAAAATCAAAATCAAAACATGTTTATTTTTAATTAAATGTAATCAATAGTAATATATTAATAATGAGCAATTATCAAATTAAGAACTAGTCTGATGCACTTCATCATCTGCAGATAAGATCTCATTGTCATCTTGGATTCGCTGCCACTTACCTTCCACCCTTTTTAAGTGTACTACATTTCGTCTTAGCCTTTGTCCAGTTTCCTCATTCCTGACAGTGACATCTCCTCCACTGGCCTGTTCTACTACATGCGGAGTGGGATTAAAATTGCTGGATAGTATGTTAGACTTTTCCATATCTTTGATGTAAACCTTATCGCCTTCTATAAGTTCTGATTCTGTGGCTCTTCTTTTCCTGTCTGCGTATTCCTTCCCCTTTTCCTTTTGTAATCTGTCCCTGTCTCTTACCTCTGAGTCATCTCCTTTTTCATTTATATCTCTTATCATGGGAATTTTGTCCCTATTCTGTCTTTTAAAGAAAAGTTCCGACGGTGTCTTTCCCGTAACGGAATGTGGGGTTGAATTATACATCATGAGATACTCATAAAGAGTTTCTCTGATGTCTCTGTGTTCTATTTGACTAATTTTTAGTCGTTTTACAATATCCTTATTTTGTCGCTCTACCTCTCCATTCATCTGTGGCCAATAGGGGACAGTATTAAAGAGCCTTATATTACATTCTTTACAAAAAGTCCTAAATTCCTCGCTTACAAACTGTCGTCCATTATCAGCGGTAATGGAGACTGGGTAACCTAAGCGACTAAATATTTCTTGTAGGATTTTTATTATTTGTGCGCTTGTAATAGTTTTGGTTATTTTAATTTCCTTAAAACGGCTGTAATAATCAATTATTACTAACAGGTAATCATTATTAGGGAGAGGACCTAGTAAGTCTATAGCGGTGTCGATCCATGACTCTGCTGGAAGTTCTCGTCGTTTCATCGACGCCGGTGGATTAGGTAGTCCCACTAAGGTATACCCCTTGCAACTCTTTACCAGTGTCTCAACGTCTTTATCTATCCTTGGCCACCAAACCTTGGTCCTTAAACGAGCCTTCATTGCTACTATACCTGGGTGACCTTCGTGAGCTGCATCTAATACAGCTTTCCTCAATTTCTCAGGAATTACGATTCTGTTCCCTCTTAGAAGAATATTTTCGTGGAAACACAATTCATTTTCGAAAATTTTGTAATTCCTTGACGATTCATCCCAATGATTGTTATAAATTCCCTTTCGAACAGTGTTAATTTCTGGGTCAGTCTCTGAATACTTAACAATATCTTGCATAGGTATTGCTTGTGGTCTCGCAAGTTGTACAATTTGATATACATAATCATCCACTTCAGGCTCAATGATGGAACCTTTGCACAACCGTGATAAAGGGTCTGCAATATTTGTTTTCCCCGGCTTATATTTTATATTATACCGGTATGCTTGCAACCTAAGAACCCACCGTTCAACACGGGCACAAGGTTTTGATTTCGAGCTAAACAGGAACTCCAGTGGTTTGTGATCGGTAACTATAAATCAAATTGTTTCCCGAAAAGGAATATATTAAAATGTTCGATAGCCCAGACAAGAGCAAGGGCTTCTTTTTCTGTCTGACTATACCTACGTTCACAGTCTGTTAGCGTTCTGTTCCCGTATGCTATAATCCTAGGGCCATTTATGTCAGTTTGTACTAGAACTGTTCCAAGCCCAACTGGGCTAGCATCTGCAATGATTTGCGTGCTGTCCATAACATCGTAATATCCGAGGGTCCTTATTTTGGTTAGTGTTACTTTCAAGTCTTTAAATGCTTCGTTTTGTCTATCGGTCCAATAGCTTTCTATGATTCCCTTTTTTCCAAGTTTTTTTCGTAACAACTCCTTTAAAGGTTCACTTCTTGTGGCTAAATTAGGTACCCATTTATTTACATAATTGACTAGGCCGAGGAAACTCTGCAACTCTTCAACTGTCTTGGGAACCCTAAACTGTGAAATGCTCTCAATGTATTTTGGTAACGGCCTTACTCCCTCTGGTGATAGTTCATGACCTAAAAAGTTGATTCTTTCCGCTTTGTAAATACATTTGTCTTTATTAAGCAATACATTGTTTTCCTGTAAGACTTTCAATACTTTCGATAGTCTTAAATCATGCTCGGTACTGTTTCCAAAGATCAAAATATCATCAATGAAATTAATAACGCCTTCACATTTAACCAGCATTTTCTCTAAGATTTTCTGAAACAATTCAGGCGCACATGTGACTCCAAACATTAATCTCTTATACCTGTACAATCCGGTTGATGTTATAAATGTAGTGATATGTCTGGAGTTCGGATGAAGCTCTACTTGGTGGAATGCATTTTTTATGTCTAGCTTGGAGAAATATTTAGCCTTTCTGATTTTGGGTAGTAATTGATCCATACAGGGTAACGGATGATTCTCTCTGAGTATCGCTGCGTTAGCACGCCTCATGTCTACACATAACCTCACATCTCCGTTATCTTTCAGTATGGGCACTACCGGAGAAATCCAAGAGGATGGTTCATGTACCTCCTCAATAATGTCTGCATGCAATAACTCCTTTATTTTTTCGTTGACTTTATCTTCAATGGGGATTGGTATTCTCCTATAACGCTGCATCACTGATCTAACAGACTCATCAATTGGCATCTCAACCAGTACATCTTTGAATTTGGGAAACGGTATTAACTTCCTGAATTTGGTTTATACTGGTGCCTAATTTTAATACACCTAGTCGTAATGCTGTGTCCTTGCCCAATAAGTTCCTCGAACCATTTTTTATTACATATATAGTACTATGTGTTTTTTTGTTTATCCCGATAGTAGCTTCGAAGCATCCCTGAATATCCAATGGTGTCTTACTGCCATAAGCTAATAGGGTTTTATTTGGTTGTTTCACCTGCTTACAACAAATGACTTTGTTACTCTTCAGATAATCCCAGGTTTTATCGGATATTAAATTTAATTTACAACCCGAATCTATAAGCATTTCCAATTTTATTCCTCCAACGTTACATTCTACCGTTGCATCATTGTTCATGTTGAATACATATTGGACTTCTTCATCTTCTAACGCGTTTACTGTATTGTCTTTACGTAGTCGATTTCTATTAAATTTAGAAACTTCCGTTTTTTGTTCGACTTTCCTTTTGTGCTGTATAAGTTTAGATTTACAACATCGTTGGTAATGTCCTAGCTTCCCACAATTGTGACATCTTTTTCCTTTTGCTGGACAGTTCCAATCCTGAGATTTGTGTGTACCACTCCCGCATCTCGGGCATTTGAACAATTTTGAATCAGTATCTGGTTTATCCTGCAATCTTTCTCTTCTACAACATTATTATTAGTATATGCGAAACCTGAAACACGTGTCTAGTATTTTTATGTAAATAATCTATGTACAAAATTTCAAAACTTGTATCATGAAAAATCACAAAGTTATAAGCTTGTTAAGTTACCTGGTTGTCCGTACAAAAACATGCTCATCACGCGCAGGCGCCGCCCCGCGCCCGCGTTGTCGCGGCGCTCATTGATAATAATGTGGCAGTAGGTACCTAACCGTACGGCGATTTCCGATTGCATTGTATTTAACTGATGATACATCACACTTTCCACATTTTCCATCACACTTCCAGTCTTTGAACTGTCGTAATGGTCAAGTGTAGGTAGACATTAATAAGTACTTTATTCGTAAATGCAGCCGTAAGTGATTAAATGTAGTCAATGCGACATGTTGCACCTTATACCAAACACTGTAAGTTCAAAATGGATGAAAAGTGTTAAACATCGCACTACTTAACCACAACAGGCTGTAGGTACAAATAAAAACGTGTGTTCATGTGTGTGACGATACTTTAATGTCAGATAGCTCCTCGTGCTGCACTGCCAGGAATACGTTATCACTTATTACCACAAACCGCTAGTATCCGTACCATTTCTTACACGAACACTATGCTTTCTACATACGATAGGTACACGTCAACCGAAACACAACTGCCGCGCGCTCGCGTTATCACCACAAACCGCTACTGTACGTACCATTTCTTAAACGAACACTACCTATGCTTTTTACATACGATAGGTACAGATCAACCGAAATGCTTGCGCTCGCGGTCGCGTTCCTCGTTTTGTACCTACTTATCTGAACGGGAGCGACATACGTGCACACTTCCCTATAGCTGCCGGGCGACTGAAGTGGTTGCCTGGTTGGTTCACCCCCGGGCCCCGCCCGCCCCACTGCGCCCGCGCTGACCGCTCAGTGTCAGTGACCTGTGTTGCGCGCATATGAATGCGGATAGGTACTTAGTGTCGCTCGGTGTCCTACTCGTAACATTTTTTAAATGTTTTTGGGACAAAATATAACATGATGTAAAAATTATTGGAATCGATTCAGTTACTGATTCTGAACAAACTATATTCAGGTTTCGCATATACTAATAATAATGTTGTGTATACTGATTTTTTGTCTGCAACTGCATTAACTTCATTCGTTTTGTCTTTATCTCCCTTTGCATAATTTTTCAATTGGTGATTTACGACTTTCAATGTATTGGCTTCAATCACCACCTTGTCTAAAGTAACTCCGTCCCCCATGATCAAAATCTTTTTTCTTAATTCATGTGAGGAACATCCTTCTATAATTTGGTCTATTATATGGTCGTCTGATTTATCAAATTTGCACTTTGAAGCTTGATCACGAAGTTTTACAACAAATTTGTCAAAGCTTTCTCCTTCATTTTGTTTAATAAGGCGAAAAACATGTCTTTCATAAGTGTTGTTCTGCTTGGGTAAAAAATAATAATCAAGATTATTAACTGCAACTTCGAAAACGTCGACTCCCTCAGACTCCTCAACACTTGCTCCTGGGATATTATAGAAAATTTCTTGAAGACCTGTACCTCCTAATAATAGCAATAGTGCTCTTTTTTTTTTGCAGGAGTTGTAGTTTCTGTTGCCTCAAGATAAATTCGTAGAGATCTTTTCCACTTTTCCCATCTTATTTCCAATGAAGCAGGGTCTCCCTCAACATCTAATTTTTCTGGAGGTGGTAATAAGTTTGACATGATGGGTCAATTTGAAGTGACCTGCAACGATATTACGTCCGATTTAATGGATGTCAAATACGTCCAACTAAATGGATGACGGGTACGTCCAATTTAATGGATGTCGGGTACGTCCAATTTAATGGATGTCGGATTCGTCCAATTTAATGGATGTCGGGTACGTCCAATTTAATGGATGTCGGGTACGTCCAATTTAATGGATGTCGGATACGTCCAATTTAATGGATGTCGGGTACGTCCAATTTAATGGATGTCGGGTACGTCCAATTTAATGGATGTCAGATACGTCCAATTTAATGGATGTCGGGTACGTCCAATTTAATGGATGTCGGATACGTCCAATTTAATGGATGTCGGGTACGTCCAATTTAATGGATGTCGGGTACATCCAATTTAATGGATGTCAGCTACGTCCAATTTAATGGAATTCAGATAGGTCCAATTCAATGGATGTCATTACTAATCTATTAGCCCAGTAATAAATATACTTCTATGTTTGTATGTATATATTTTATTTTTTAGTAAACACAAGTATTGGACATCTTATTTCTTAAATTACTTGTACAATATACATGTAAGTATTAATTTCACATGTGTTTATATGTGGTACTTGTAACTTAATAACCCACTATATTATACTACTGTTACTATACTATACTTAAACAATTGGAATTAAAACAAAATTAATTTATTCATGACTATGCCAATTCACAGCCCCTTTTTATTATTATATTTAAATTAATAGTAGATATCTAGTTTTCCTTGCAACTGGTGCGTGGCCATGACAACATAGGTACATTAATGTGGGTAAAACAAAAGAAGTATTCAGGAATTGCAGCAAGTGGCATTCCCCAGCTTCCGCCTACTCCCATGGGAGAAAAAAAAAATAAAACCAGTGTGTTATTTACTGTGTAGATATAATAATAGTTATAGTTATCAATTTACCCAATAATAATTATGGTATACTTACTATCATAAATAATTTAACTTTTTTTTTTTTCAGTACTTTATCCAGTGAATCACATAATAGTTGAGGTGTCCAAGAACAGTGCACTCAACAGATTAAAATTACAATATTATATTTACACTTGTCTCTTTCACTGAGACTGTAGTTAGTCTATTGTGATCCTCAGAAGATGTGTTTACAATATCATAGTACTTACATATTTATTTATGTTTTTGGTAAAGTATGCAATGCCCCCTTTTTTTAACAAAACTGTTTTATAATTAAATGGCACCTTATAAGAGTCTGTTTCCACATTTTTTTACCCTAATATGTATGTAACTTCCATAAACCATCAATATCTCTAAAATTTAATGAGTAGACCTACATTCTAATAAAATGAATATTGGTAGTTAAACAATAAAACTTATGCAAATACCGGTTTTATCCAATTAACACTTGTAGTTTAAATAGATATTTACTACTAGTTATAGTTTATTGATAGTTTTCAATACTTTTGACTTCTCTCAGTCCACTTAAAGCGCAAATAATACTCAAAAGTATTTCATTTAAAAAAAATCAGGTAAGTATGTAGTTAAGTTCCTCATAATTTATTCAATAAGTACCTTTAAAAATATATTAAATTATTCATCTTTCTCTTGCCAACACCCTTCTGTATATGTAAATATGTATGTCAATCCTAAATATGTATGCTAGTGACTTCTCACAATTTCTGAATGGGGTTAGTATTCTTAAGGTAGTAAATAGGTAGGTACTTACTTACTTTATTCTACATTATAACAATACAGAATGGTCAGTGTCGCCTTATAAAATACTTAAAGCGGATGGCAGTAGCCAGTAGTTACTTACAGAGTACAGAATGTAACATTTTAACTTTGTATCAGCATTATGCATGCACTAGGTAGGATGGTTAGATATCATGTTATTGTTTTGCAACAAGTCATATACCTACATACATACAAACTTTTCATAATATTTATTTCTTTTTCTGACCTTTAGCCTCGTCGCCACTTGTAGTATCCCGTCGGGTCGATCCTGTAAGGCTGGTAAGTAACTTAACGTTATTCACTAGCTCACTACCACACCAAGTTCCTGAGCTGTGTAGCCACACACTTTTTCACAGTCGGCTACTTTCCCGCCATTCTCCGTGACTGACAGTTGACTTTTGTGACATTAGCTACCTCACCACTTGTTGTGTGAGACAGTGTTTACATATATATTTAATAGATACACTACACTATTGATTCAATTACCAGTGACGATTGACAAAAAAATATTAACCATGTTATATGAATCAAAAATAAATACCAAGAAAGGGGATTTCTTTCAAGTCGATGATAATTATAGTTTTATTAAAAACACAGGGTATACAATATCTATTTTTCTTCTAAATAACAGTCGATGGAATATTTTAGTTACCTATAAAATATTATTTCAAAAATATCTGTTTTGCTCACTGGGGTATATTGATCTATGACCGTACCTAGCTGGAGTAGCTGGTTTGAATTGACAGCTAGGACGTCACAAGATGGCTGGAGGTCAGCCATAATCTTTGATTGAATGAAACGCATAGTACAGTGCCAGCACATTAAGCTGCCACAATCTGTCAAATATCTTTGATTGAATTTCAACTTTAAATCCAAAACATAAGGTTCATATTCAATTGGGATTTGATAGATTTGGATAGCTTGGATACCTTATTATTTATAATAGTAGAGACAAACACCTTTTTGATGCATCTAGCTCTGCTCGATTCTAGTGACATAGTTCGTTATCCTGTAAGGGCAGGGCTGCCAGATGTACAATTTAAATCGTACTCATACGATTTTTTTCCATTTTTACTCATGTACCTACGATCGCTAGAACAAGATCGTACGGAAAATGTACGATTTTATATACCTGACAACATTTCATAAAGAAATAAACGTCATCCACTGGCAAGCATGAATTTCAGGGAATTCTCCAACAACGTAACGCCTGCCTAGACCTTTTACTTGAATGAAGACCCTTTGTACAATCATATAAAGGCATTTCTCTGCATTTTTATGAAACTTATTACACCTAATAAAATAAACTTATAACAAAAACGTTACGACTACAGTAGGTATTCAATTACTTAGTAATATTCTTGTTTCTCCGTTGGATGGGAACCTGGTGATCTGTAATACAGGCATATATTGCCTGAAGAAATGAAAATTGTTCGAAGTTTAAGCCAACAAAAGAAATGTTAAAAAATATGACCACAGAAAATTTGTAGAAGTCTAAAATTTTTGATAAAAACTTTGTACATAAAAGGTTGTACGATCTTTTTATTTCAAAATATCCTTGGCATATGATTTTTTTATAGTTTGTTTACGATCACACCTTTTTTGCACCTGGCAGCCCTGTGTTAGGGTAATGCATTCATGAAAACCTATCGTCTTATTTATCTGTGCATGTAGATTCTTATATAATGTATCTGTGGAGTGTGGGATAAAAAAAGTAAAGTGACAGAACTTCAACTTCAATGCAGTGTATTTTCTTGATTTTTAGAGAAAATATTAAATTTTTCGTCCATTTTCGTTCATGTTAAATATCACTATTCAACGTTTGGGTAATGGAGTCGCCGGCTTTCTCAACACATTCCGAGGCGCCTCCATTAAGCGAAGATAGTGGTCTTTTAATTACAAGTGGTTCCTTTTCGAGTGATTCTGCCAGTGGATGGCATCACGTCGCATCCGAGGTGAGTCTTTACATTTAGAAATTTTGTGCATAATTAGTCCTTACATTTGGATTCGTAATATGATCTTTAAGTTTTTTATCGCTGTAAGGTATAATGGTCACATCTCTCAGTTGCTAAATTTAAGAGTGTATTGTTGTAAACAAATATCTACAATAATCATGAGTTGTATTATTTAGTCATGCTTGCCTCCGAAATGACATGATTAGTGTCATATTAGGCTTCAATCTTGATCAATCTGAGATCATTATTTTATATATCTATACAAGGTATGTATACACATTGTGCTGCTGAAAATATGTACATTTCATTCAGACAACTTATTTTTATAGAAAATAAAGTTCTATTATTAAGAGCCATAATCTCAATATTATTTTAATTAATAAATAATAAATAAATATTCTTGGACAATTTTACACAGCACCATCTAGTTCCAAACTAAGCAGAGCTTGTACTATGGGTACTAGACAATGGATATAATACTTATATACTTTTTTTTTGTAAATATATACTTATGATACATAGGAAACACCCAGACAAACACAAACACTTATGTTCATCACATAAATATTTGTGATTTTTGGGAATCTAACCCACAACCTCGTGATCATTAGCCCGACACGCGAATCACTAGACCACAGACGTCGTCTGTAATTGTTTTGGATTTTGTTATATATTCTGTGCATAGCATCTAATTTTGCTAATTTGATGGCACATAACTAGCAAAACCCAACTGAAATGTTAGTATCTATTAGAAGCTTACTGCGAAGTATTTCACGTAAATTTGTACAGTCTGAAACGATTATTTTCCATATAGTAATTAGTTTACTCTTAATAATGTGCTGTGCATGGCTTCTCATTTCTAATAATATAATAATAATAAAATTGGTTTATTAACAAATTTTATTTAGTACTTACAGTTTATGGAACTCTTGACTTCCGACCGAACTAGATACTTTTAATATGTTAGCTCATGAGTGCATTCACATGACAATATACAAGTAACTATGTGAACAAAAACTTTATAGACACAAAATAACAATAATAAAAACAAATTAGAAAGGTAGGACAAAGTTAGATTGAGGGTGATATGTGAGTGAAGAGTAAATGTTCTGTTTGGGAGTGTAGTATTGGTTGTGTGCAGGGTGAAGATGTAAGGCAGTTAGTGTGTTCTTGTATCATTAACCAGTGATTCATTATATTCTATTCAGTG
Organism: Acronicta alni; assembly: GCA_964056405.1. Classification (NCBI taxonomy): domain Eukaryota; kingdom Metazoa; phylum Arthropoda; class Insecta; order Lepidoptera; family Noctuidae; genus Acronicta; species Acronicta alni. Next base: position 7,566,749 of record OZ043913.1, read on the forward strand.
TCTAATTTTAGCATTAACTATTTTAGTAAAACTTCAACACATTATTGATGACCAATTGACTCTACTATGGTTAAAGGGTTCAATTCCTGCCTAGAACAAATAGTTTTTTAGACTTACACAATATAGTTGTTACTAGTTGATTGTGTAATTTATAAAAATGTCGGACTGTTTCTTTGTTATCTTATTGTATCATAAAGGCAAGGCAAATAGGTATGTTTTATCTTAGTTGAGTGCATCTAATTAAGCACAGCATTGTTTTTTTAATGTATCCAAAAAAATAGTGCCTTTATTTTATGATTTCCTATTAAACTTTATTAGAGGCTTTGTTTTTTATATTTGTGATATATTTTAATTGATTCTGTCCCTTAGTTAGGATCAAAGTAAGGCTTTCTTGGCTTCGAAAGCAGGACAATATGAAATATTAACCAGGTATCAGTACATAGTTGTACATACATAACAACACTAAAAAAAAAATGGTCACTAATGTTACAAGCAAATGCGAATGTTTTAACTTCTCGGGGCGAATTCTATTACATTGCATCATAGAACTAAAGCATTTTGGTGTGTGTTATTAATGCCCTAAGCTATGATGAAGATGTACCACCTCTTTTAATCCAGTTGGAATGTTCTAAAATCATTTCGGTGTAAGCTGTGCATTACCTGTTAGATAATCTGTTTTTGTGTTTTATTAATTTAATATTTTTCTGCATTTACCTGTTAGTTAATGCTTTTACCTTCCTGTACAGTTACAAGAAAGTGACTTTGATGAAAAGTCACTGTCGCTTTGTGAATCTACAGAAACATCAGAACGAATGTGTGGTGATTTTTTTAACACTGTGAAGAAAGGACCCAGTAAAGTCATTGTTACGACTATAGAACCACCACCAGAATTTCAGGTATGGGCTTAGATTTTCTGCTCTAATTTTAAACTTTTACAAGACTTAAATCTTACATATTAGTGCAGGTCTCGGTACCTGGAACCATATATGTGTCATAAAAATTGTGTTTCTTATAGGATTCAAACTCAGTCCATAGTGCAGCTATCAATAGCTCTACCACGAGCCAATTAGTTAGACAACATATAAATATCTGGTCATCTTGTTTAACATAAAGGAATTGGTATTCTCCCTCGGCATTGACTGATGTGTTAAGACGAACTTAACACATCAGAAGACACTGACAATTTAAGAACAATGACATTATTTAGTTTCAAAACCTATGGTAGTCTGACGAATCAAATCATTCAGTAATGAATACAAGCACTTGCCACCAACTGTTACTAATAAGCAGCCTAGTTTTTCGTTATTATTTGACGGGGTTGGCTTCCAGTTTCAGGCTTTCAGTATTTTACATTTACATAGAGCGATAATTATCATTATACCGCCACCTACCCCATTTTTGGGTCATCGAGTTATCCCTAGGATTAACTGATTTTAAGACTTTAATTTGAAACAACCTATAATAGAGGTTACGTATGAAACGGCAACTTAACTCTCTGCTCTCCAAAACTCGTAGGAGACTTAATGTGTCAAAATTATCACCCATCTACAGACTGACCTCGATAAACGTTATTAAATATTTATCATAGGAAATATTACTTCGGTATCTAATACTAAATACATTGGATGCCTATAAATTTGGACTGCCGCAAATTAATTAATTTATTTTTGCTTATTATTTTTTTCAGGATCTTCCCTCTACAGTTAACATAGATAAATGTGCAGCTGCATATGTGCCTGCTACGGTGGTTTTTACTCATGATGCTGCATATAAAGCTAAATCATCCAACTTAGACGTAGCCATAAACCCAAGACAAATTTCGCCGATGTATCCCAGAAAATTGAAGCCAGAATCGCTATACGAACGACGTCAATGTTTGAATCACAGGTTTGCGAGTCCAAGACTTCTTCATTTGAGTCCCTGTCGCACCAATCGTCCATCTTCCAGGAATTCGCTTTCATCAAGATTGTCCAGCAGCCACAACTCATTAGTTACTCAGTTCCAGGCAGATGATTCCAATTTTATAACACAAGCCATTTCACATGACACATTGACTTCTAAGACCTCTGACATTACTGACATGTACAATGTCCCTTTCGATAGCGATATTTATGCAGTACCTATTGACATGGTGCGACCTAATCAAGGCAACATTAGAAATAAAGGAAAAAAGCTACCTAGAAGCAACAAAAAACGTAATAAAAATACACTTCAGAGTACAGCCATTAGTAATATTCCCATTGATAAAAGTCAGAAGTCAAAGGAAAGTAACAGACATAAAGATAACAAAACTAAGAGACATAGCTTGCCTAGTTCATCTTGTAAAAAAAATGCTAGTGATACTGACACTGATTCATTACATTTAACATTGCGTGAAATGAGAAAGTATTTACATACACTTTACTCTAGTTCAAGTGATTCAGAATGTAGAGCTACAATTAATAAAAAAAATAATCCTATAGTTGCTAATGTTGGTGTACATGAAAAGCACACGAGTAAAGATACGAGTTCAACGGTGTTTTTAAAGGAGAATAATGAAATTTCTAGAAATGGAGAAACAAATAATAATCATAGGAAAGCCAACAAAAATTCCTTTGGAATGAATGTTAAGAACAAAAAGCATAAAGAGAATATCCCAAAGGATCTCATTGAAATAGATAAAAATGACAAGGCTGTTAAGAAGAGTATTACAAACCAAAGCCAGAAAGCTAAAATGTCTCCTGTGAGGATACTGTCAATCAACTTGAAGCAGAGTTTTTGTAATTTATTCCGTTGGCGACGTCAACCGGTGGTAGAGAACGCGTCGGACGTAGAGAAAGTGAACGAGAGCAAGGAGGACTCGCTCTCAGGTGCGCCGGCAGCAGTGCGCAGAGCATTGCCTCCGCTACCGCAAACGCAACCTATAAACCAAGGAATTCGAAGAAGTGGTAATGAAGAAGATACTGTCATGGATTTTGCCACTTCTATTCAAAAAGTTAAAGATGTAAGTAATTATTCTTATCTAATATAATTATTGATTGCAAGATCTCTGACGTCCTTTAACGTCATTTGTGCATCACAATACCTCTCTAAATTCACACGTGACAAATTAAATCGAAACCATATACATACAGGCTGCTTTTTTCAAGTGGGCGTGGGTCCGGATCTGGTAATTGTATTGTCCCATTGCAGGGCAAAGGCCTTTGTCTCCTATTCCCACGCATCTCTGTTCTCTGCCAATGAGAGCGAGTCACTTCCGTAGGAAGCTTATCCTTCGCGTTGGTCTGCCACGCGGTCGCCTAACGTTTAATGGAACCCACTAGGTAGGTCTTTTTAGCCTACAGCTCATCTAACATGTGGTAGACATGTCGTAAGTCTGAGACTGACATGTTCATCCTAAGCCCAAGCTTGGGATTTGTCTTCAAATCTGTTCTTGTTAATGTAGTTGTTCTTCGAACATGTTACCCAAGTCGGCTGCTGATAACGAGAAAACTACGTAACATTGTAGACGGCGAATCAATTATTTATATTCATACTATTAATACTATAAATGCAAAAGTATGTTTATTGGTAACCTTTTCACGCCTAACTGAACAGAATTTGATAAAATTTTGCAAGAAGATGGATAAAATCTCATGAAATCCTGAGGCATAGGCTATATTTTGTTTCAAAGATGCGAGTGGTACCGCGGGCAACGGCAATCATTGATATAATCGATTTTTGAACGAAAAGGCAAATAAGTGCGATGACCAGCCCGGTCGGTTCCAGCCGGATCTGGTCGATTAATGAAGTACCGGATTGCAATTCCAAATTCAAATTATATGGGATAGCGAAAAATACTTGAAGGAGTCTCAAGCTCGATTTTGACGAAAACTAAAACTGCAAAATAGGATTTTTGAAAAAATAACATCCCAAGCCTGTCTGTCATAAATTGATTAACCCTGGGTTATCCAATTTTGAAAGCAACGTGACATTTCGATTATTATCCCCTGGGCTGTTTCGATTATTATCCCCTGGGCTGTTTCGATTATTGATACTTTATTTGTTATGTAGCATCGATATTTACTGTCGATTAAAAAATGATGCGGTTTCTATAACTGTGTTTTTTCGAACAGCATTGTTGAATTTTTATTAATATTAAGGTGGATGTTTTTCCGTGGACGCAGATTCGAGCCAGCGCCCTTCCGGTTAAATAATAAATAAAAATCGGGCGCGAGATGACATTAGTTTCGCTATACTTGCCACTTGACAAATTCAGCCTATATCCTGTATCTCGTAGGACATTTAACTCAAATATTCGTTATTACGTAACAGTCCTAGGATAATCGCAAAGATTCAAATTTTCCGATTATCCTGCGATAATACATAAAAATAAAAACTGATTTTTTAACACATCACTGGTTATTATTACCTTTATACGTAGAAAAAATACGTTCTATGACGTCAGGAAGGAATTAAATTGTCATAAAATCAAATTGGTATTTTTTTAGTATGGCTGGTACTGGGGTCCATTGTCGGTGGAAGCTGCTGAGAAAATTCTATCCAACGAACCTGATGGTTCATTTATCGTCCGTGACAGCAGTGATGATCATTATATATTCACATTAACATTTAAACTTAATGGGCTTAGACATGTAAGGATTGAACACGATCAGGGTAAGGATTATTTGCATTATTTGATAGCGTCTGAACAGATGCGGCCGAATATTAGTATTTTACACGAAGTGACTGCCATCAGACCTCCGCAACCCAATTTCTGGGCAAAACCAATACCCTATTTTTTTTTTATTGTTGATGTGCGGCTATAGTATCACTGCGACCGTAGCTGGTCCATTGTGATCGCCAACCAACCAATACCCTAAGCATAGACTGGTTATCAGTCTTTTTAGGCTTTTGACTATTTGATGGATTAATTATTATTATTAATGATCATGCGTTCCTTTACTGTTACAAACAAATATACTTAATAGTTCTCCTCATATAATATAAACATTAACTCATGTTTATTGTTGATATAAAAAGTAAAACAAACGGTATTACTATACAATTCAGAAATATTAAGGTAAACATTTGATCAATATTACGTCAGCTGTAACTGGAGTACGTGGGAATTAAAGGCTGTTCGAATAGCTTCCGTTTGACTTTGACCGTTGCGAACCGAAACAAATTACCCAAGTTTCAAAAAGAAGTAAGCTCTAAAGTAAAACAAATGTAACATTTTTCTGTTGATTTTTTCTTTGAAGGAAATTATAATCTTCAAGTTATTTATTTACTCACTTTATCATCACAGGTGTATTACAATAAAACTATGAAGAAACTTAACCTTAAACAACGCTTAAAGAGCTTTGTAACAACAATCCATCCTATGTACTGTACCCAAAATCTTATAATAATTATACCATTAATATGATGCCATATGTGAAATGTTTCAAATAATTCATTTTATTTATTTATTAAAATTGATTTCTGTGTAGAATAGACTATAACAATGCCATTCAGTAAGCAAAGAATTGCATCCTTGCATTATGATCACAACATGAGCATAAAAATAATGTTGCATCATTTTTTTAGGTAACTTCTGTTTTGGTGGCTGCACAATGTTTAAAGCTCAGACTATAGTGGAATTTATAGAAAATGCCGTGGAAACGTCACGCAGCGGCCGGTACTTGTTCTTTTTGAATCTGAGACCTGTGCTCGGTCCAGTGCGAGTCCAACTGCTATATCCAGTTTCAAGATTTAAACGTGTGCAGAGTCTCCAACATATGTGCAGGTAATCTTTTTAGTTGAATTTAAAAGATCATAGCTTATTTGATTTATTGCAGGTGAAAATATAATTGTAATATGTGAATTTATGTTAATATAATTTCAGATTTGTGATATTAAAGTACGTGCGTCGAGACCTCATTAGTAACCTACCTCTGCCAAGGCGTCTCGTAGACTATCTGAGTGCAACTCACTACTATTCTGAGCTTCTTGCGGAGATGTAACAATGTGTATAAAGTAGGTAATCATTTTTTTAAACCGTGTTGTAACATATTTAATTCACAAAAAGCAGTATATATTATAGTTTTTATTAATTAGCAACGTAGATTCAAGATCTATTTCCTTTTAGCTATAAGTGTTTAACTTTATTTATTTTTTAACTTAATTTAATTTATTGTATATTTTTTATCTTAATGGTAATTAAGCATATTATATAAATAAATATACAGTCTACTTCATGATTCAAATTTAAATGACACCAAGTACATAATGTACATATACTTACTTTATGACTTAAATAGGACCAAATTCAACTAATTTTTATTCTAAAGATAAATTACTTAATATTTTCGGATCTTAACTGGAAATCTTTATATTTCTTAGCGAGGCATCGGTCACATTGTTAAAGTAATTGTGACACATTAAAAAATGTATCTCCTTCATAATAGCTATCCACCATAGTAACACTACTCCATCGCATAGGACCACGGACCGCAATGGTTGAATCAGTCGATGTTCTAATTCGCGCCAAAGTAGACGTAGAATCGCCATCGCTTCACTAAAATGGAATGTCGTCAACCATTCACAACATTAAACGGTAGTCAATGCGGCCACCACGGTACCTGCTATTTCAATATTACAATAATAATTAATATTACGAGTGATATAACAAAATCGCACTCCTTAACTGATGCGAACACTTAGTTGGAAATAAGTTCAAGTGAAATCGCAGTATAACATTTATCTATCAATACGATATCAGTTTCATAGGTAGATGACGTATTTTAATTTATTGACTTCTGATTTGTATACTTATTAGCTATTGTTGTACCGTTGTACCGTTCGAATTATAATAAATTTCACTTTTTCCTTTTTGCTCGGCCGTTTAGGATTGTAGCGTGATGTTATTTTTTCGTAAGCTATTAGTTTACCCTCAAATAAACGAGATTATTCGTCCATATTTCTTTTTTCGATATACAGAGATTTAGAACTTGCTACTTTGCTAGTTCTCTATTGGTAAATATCATAATTTTCCCATCAATCAGCTTTTTCTTGAACTTGACCATTAGTTCAACCACGTAGATGGTACGAAATATATAATAATATGTTATAAAATACAATATTGACCGGTATTATAAGTTCGCACATACGGCGTTTATAATCGTAACAAGCAAGCGCGGTTGACTTTTTGTTTGACCTCAATAGGATCATAATTTCATATAAAAATTCATTCATGTTATTGTAACATGGTAATAGTAGTTTCGTAGTTGCTGCCTTGCTATAAAGAATTTTGTCGCTGGTCGGGACGGGGTGGTTAGATTACCTAATAGGATACCAGCTTCGATTCACCTGACAAGAACGAACTGAGCAACGATAAAACATTCGAATTAAATAAGTGATTTGAAAGACAAGAAAACACGTGCATATTCTCGAAACAATGTTCTAGAGTTAATAAATACGTACAAATTGAAGAGGATAATTCTAAATATTTATAATATTGTTATAGAAGAATTATTATTTATTTTTACTTCGAGGTTATTATCGGAGGTTGCGGTCACTGAAGCGCGAAAAACCTAGATTGAATTAAATTGGCTTAACGGTGAGCAGGTAATCATACAAAATTACCTTATTTACAGAGCAGCATTGCACTATTATTACAAACAAAGATAGGCAATTTGCTTGAACAGAAAATGAACTAAAATGTGGTACCTAAGTTTAACTTCAAAATGAGTGTTCAAATGTAATAATATAATTAATAATGGCACTATGTGACATGATCTTTGGTTGTCTACCACAAAAATGTTATACTTTTTTTTATTATACATGTATGCATGTGGGGAAAGTCTTCGTATTGAAGAGTATGTATTAACCATAAGGATTTAATTATGCGGTTATAATAACTGCTAGGACGGTATTTCTCAGATAGATGCAGTAGACCTTGAGGAAATACAGCAAAGTTCGTGTCAATAATATACAACAGTGTGAAAGCACACGGTGGTATCAGCTAAGACGTATACAACCGTCCTATTTAAAGATATCTTGGATGTCTGCTGGTGATTAATCATATTTTGTATTAGGCCAACATCGATAAAAGTAATAATACACAGAAAGTAATACAATAATGCTATAGCAGTAACGTGTCCCACCCAGGAAGGTGCAGAGTGATCTCTTGAAAAGATGAAATTATATAAGTGCCTCTGCTTTTTACACTGATTAATTATATACTTGTATGAAAACTGTAAACGTATAAGTCTTTATTTTTATATTGAACAGAATTTTCACGTTTCAAATATAAAAAGCCGGCCAAGAGCGAGTAGGGTTCTGTACCGTTATTCCAATATTCTTTTCTTTTCAAAACACTCGAATCGTTAGTAATCTGTGACAATATTAACAGGTACCTATTAAAGTTACTCTGTTAGTATGAAAACAAACTTTGGAGTGCCAAGTATTTTATTGCATTAAGTAAGAAATTCATTTCTGAGACAAGGAATCATTAACCAAAAGACAAGATACACATCAAAACTTATAATTTTAAGGTATGGAACCCAAAAATAACGCTCGTTTTAATTACAGTTGTTTTACTTTATATTCAGAAAAACATGTAAACATTCGTAAAGAATAGAAAGTTTTGAAATAGAATCGTGAATTTGTTGTAGAGTTAGGACAAAAGTCTAAAAACATATTGTAAATTGGCCAATGCATACTCAAAAAACAGACATGGAAGGCAACAGAATAGAGCCTACTATGACGCCCGAGCATATTTGTGTTCGTTAGCCTCTAGGCAATGGCAACAACAATGAATAGATAGGTACTTACGTCTGTTGGCCTCATTGTTATTTGGTTGAGACCCGTTATTTTTAATTATAATTATATTTTGATATGTATATCTTAAATTACCTTTTTTTCCTTTAATAGCTTACTATTTTATTTTCATAGAAATTTAGGTAGTCCATTATGCACATATTATTATTTTAAATGGTGTATGTAGTTAAATGAATTTATAAACTGTATGCATGTATAACGTACTAAATTAATTAAATCTGTATATAATCGTCCATAAGTAATTAAAATATGAATAATAGTTTTATTTTAATTTAATTTAACAATAGATAATTGTCGTATTATCACCAAAGATGTTAAATATTGCACACTGATGGATTTCTGTTAGTGATTTGATGTTGTTTGACTAGTTCATAATATATACTAATGTACACGGTTTATTACGTACATATTTCTGAAACGATGACGTATTGCCAGGTCACACGAAACGTTTCGGGCGAATCTAAATCTAGTCCTGAATCAATGAACTATGTGCGTAACTTACCCCTGTTAAACGGGAAAGTATTTTATTTTGAATTGTATTAAAGATTCTCTTGTTGTGTCGCTAACTATGTAGATTTGTTATTCAGATGATAGCCGTCAAATTAAATTACTTTGTATGCCTTTTAATACCACCGTGAAAATTGTATTGTAAGATTAACATTAAAGTATTACAAAAATAAACATATCACAAACTAATTGTTAAAAGTATAACTAACACATTATAATTATAACATTTAACTTAAAACATACTGTATGCCTGCATTATTATATGACTAATAATAATTGACATGTTGTTTTATGTTAATACCATTTTTAGAAACTTTCAAATTAATAATGACGCTTTACGAATATGTGGTATACTCTGAATTACATATAATTATAGTCTTTTGAATGCATTTATGTACTTAGGGACATATTCCGCTTTAGTGTCTAATATGTATAGAAATTACGTGAGTATTAAAGCAATCCATACATGATGCTGGTATGCAGAAATATTAGTAAATATTTCAATACACCAAAACCGGTGCGGCCCACCCTTCTGACGCAATGTTTTAATGAAGCACTTATGCCAAAAGTAGTTGTAATATAATAAACACGTAGTTCGTTCTTTACTGAAGTATTACTTGAGAAACAAAAAATGCTGTAACTAAAGTTAACAATATATACGGCTATCCAAAGGTGGACTACGCCTTAAATTAATCGCATGCGTACATGTTATACCTGTTTAAGATCAGTTTATACTCAAAACCATTTCAAGTTAATAAAATAAGCTAATAATAAAATTCTAAAATGTGTATTTTTTCATCTGAATGGTTAGTTAATACATTCATTGTTTTTAGTATATTAAGTTAGAATCGAGGCTTGGTTTAATTAGATTAAAGTGCGTTCATAAACCCCTGAGTTGCAAAAACAAATAAAACTTTCCTAGTTCATTTTTGGGATAACCCTAAAACTGCAAATTTATTTTAGCGGTATTGCCTCTATCACATTACACATCGGGATGCGATTAAATATTACGGAAGCGTTTTAGAATATCCTTGTTAACGTTACGACACTCGCATAAAATACATTTATTTACTAAAAATATAATATAGTAATCCTGGGCCTTCATATTACATAATACTTCCTATTTCCCTTATATTTTAGGGTAATGTGGACCACTTCCTGCCGTGTCATGTCCACCAGATAATCCTGTCATGTCTCTTCTGATGCCTACTGAAATTCACAGTTTTAGACGCAACCGTTTACTTTCATAAATGACTTAGTTGATTGATTTGGTCAAAAAGTTTCACACCTAAAACAAGAGGATAAATATTAAGACATTGATAATATTTTATTACCGTGCGTAAGTATAGGTATGTGTTTCTTAAATGATCAAACAATCCCTGGTAGACCCAAATTTTATGTTCTTTGGTATTAATACATGCTTCTCTTAAAAACTGCTGTTATCATGCTGATGCAGTTCAGCATCCATACAGTTGTGTTTTTTCCTCATGTTATTATTGTCATCAATCAATCTCATGTGATTCTAGTTTTTTTTTTTTTTTTTTAAACGTCCCCTTGCCCTACACTAGGACTTTCTCCTGTATCATGGGTGCGTTTTCAAACAAACTTTCACATAAACAAACACCCAGACCCGGAACAACTACATGTTGGTCATACAAATATTTGTTCCGTGTATGGATCGAACCCACAACCCGCAGAATCAGACACTCAGCCGCTGCGCCAAACGTGTCGTCAACAATAATAATAAATTAACAATATTTTTAATTCTACACTCACTAATCCGCATTGTGTAGTGTGATATGGGCATATATCAAGCGCAAGTACAAATATAATTCTTGCCAGTTTATCTTTATGATTATTATGATATAAACCACTAATATATTACAAATTACATTACATAAACTATAATATTATTATTTTTTTCACAAGTAGGCACAATTTGTGTTACTCGGCTAATTGTAAATAATAATATATAATAACTACTGAATACGTAGGTGTCTAATAGGACTTACACGCATATAATATTTATATTGATTGTGAATAAATATTAAGATCTTATTCATGAAACCTTTGAAATAGACTAATAGATGTAGACGCTAATGTATGTTGGTAGTAGTTATTTATAGGAAAAAATACGCTCTTCAAAAATTCGTGTTGTAATCTATGGGGTCCTTGTTAAAATTATGTAGTAGTGGATGAATGGCTGTGGCTAAACTGAGTACTTATAGAACTATACATTTACAGTTGTAAGTGATACGAATTATTGAAATATTTATTTTGCTATCTAGTGAAAATACTATAATGTAATGAAAGTAATGTAGTATCCTTTATAAAATTAAAGCAAACATAGATCTGTAATGATAAAACGATGTTAAGTGGCAAACATGCTAGTACAAACCAATTAAAATATTATAAAATACATTTATTTTGGATTCGTCAATATTTCTGCTTTCATGTGTTAATTGTAACTATTTACATTTGTGCTTTTAAAAATCAAGGAAATATTATATACTTGTATTAGTACAAGAATATAAAAGGTTGTCGCTAGTATTTACTATTAAAATTGCAAATATAAAGTACCTATGTATGGTACGTAATTCGTAAGCAATAAATTATTGACTGCTTGTGAAAAGCTAATTATAGCCGCTCAAATCATTGCCTAGGACGCTGTTAAATGCCTGAATATTTTAGGAAGGATATACCTAGAAATAATTATATTTATGGTCATGATAAATGATCTAATTATAATATGTAGGTAGGTACAATATTATGTACGTATGACTGACTTCGGGTAACATGTATGTTACATGTTCTTAATGAAGATATAATGTCATGTCGGAAACCAAATTATTCATTTGTGAGATATAAAAAAAATACTGAAACTAATAATGGAGACGAAAATCTTAAAAAAACACATATATTGGAAAATGATAAGCTAGCAAATCTTGAGCCAAAAAATCCATTTGCAAAATAATAATAAAAAATACAAAAAAAGCAAACCGTGCTTCATTAAAAAAAAGGTTCTATTGTATGTTGTAGGCTTGTGGCGCTTTGCCTATAATAGGTAACATTACTGTCGTCTTTATAAATAAAATACATGTAACTATGTATGTTGATAAAATGTAATTATTAATACTAAGTTTGATGGACTGTAGTTTAACACCACTTATTGTAATGTAGTAGATAAACTCGATAACATTTTACTAAACAAGCTGTAAAAACTGTAAGTAAATAATAACATAATTTAGTAATCTTAGAATTCAATTATAATACTAAATTATCTTAGAAAAAACAATGTAATAATTTATCTACTACTATTAATGACAGCGTATTTATGACGCGACGACTGAATAGTGTTGTAATCCCTGGACTACTTATATAAAAAAGTAAAAATTCTTCCGTCTGACTGCAAGTCTACATGATTACGCCGAAGCGCATCATACATTTGATTCTAAAAGTATTTGTAGTGACCCGAAATTTTAAGTGTATAAGTATAGTCCAACAACAACGTTATATTAGAAATAAAAAACATTAGATCGAATGAGCTTGTGTATTAAAAATACTTAATATTAATATTCCTTGATAACCAAAATCAGTTTACACGGTATTTTGAGGAAGACTGTCGATAACTTACAGGCGGGTAGGTTAGTCCATAAGAATATTTCTTAGCTACTATGGGCAGCAGGTATTCGCTTGGTAGTGCTATACATCAATGGAAACAGGAAAACCGAAGCAGATTTATAAATATGTATGTAATTTTCGTTTTTCAATAACATATTTCAAATAACGTATGCTAGTTGGTATAGTAAAATAGAATAAGTTCTGTACCCAATCAAAATAATTGTACCGCTTTAATTATATGATGTGATGTGTTTTATTAGATAAATAAAAAACCTAGTTTGCTTATCATAAAACATATTTTTTGAAATAAATATTACCTATAGCAAGAAATATTTATATAGACTAACCCTACCCACCTGAAAAATATTAAAACACCGCCTCAAAACACCCTGAATACGTACTTATGCTAATTATAAAATATCAGTCTCTAATAAAATATGTGCTGGGTTTATATTCGAAAATAACTGTTAATGTGGGTTTATGTGTAAAAGTGTCCATTAAATATATATAATATATATTTTTTAACATAGTGCAGTAATTTTGTAGCAACAAGGAAAATTAAGAGTTTTACGTAAACTCGACAAATCGGTGCTGATCGCTAACCCGGTGACTCTTTCAGTGAGCCGCACAAACGTGTATTTGAACTGTTGTAAGTCGAAGTTACGTCGCACCACCGTTTGTAGTACTGTGATGTCGACTTTGACGACACGACACTCGTATCTCTCGGCTCGTATGGATTGTAGTTTAAAATTAAAAATGAGCTGTTAAATATTACATATAGCGTCATCATCGATATAGATAGCTGAGTACCAGATATTTGAAAGCTTGCTAGTATTATCTTTTGCAGTGATTTGAAGATATACGTTGAAAGTGTATAATATAATCATTCTTCTTACATTTACAAGGTAACCGGTAAAACTATATTAGTTAGAAAAAAAAATTGCTATGAGCAGTATCTGGTACTAAGGCATCGTGGAAACTATTTAGACATCGATTTTTTAAGAACAATAAATTTTCGGGCGAGCTTCATTAAATCGAAATACGTGATAAGGATCAAAGCTGTTTGGTCTCTTCTATAAAAAAAAAACACCAAAATTAGTAAAATCTAATGGATCTGTATTAGCTTTTTAGGAAATACGTGTTGTGGATAATCTTTCTTGTCGAAATTAGCCAGTCAACAGGTTGATATGGCTGACTGCCCAGGGTGCAGATAATATTTATCGTTACTGTTGTGAATAATAAATAAAATGTATAAGTAATACAAAAAAAAAATAAGTACAAATACGTTGAATGAAAAATGTTTTTGGGAAGCCCAGACTGAGAATTAGAAAGAGGAGTTGGATTACAACTTTTTGAAATACGAAGTAGAGGTTTGTATTTAAAAATATTATATTTATTTTGTTGATTCTAAAAGTTGCAGAACTTAAGCTGGTTATTACATCAATACCTAAATGAGAATGAGTAACTAGTAACATAAACGGTTCAGTCTCATAACGTTCAAGTTGCAAAATAACATATGGTAGCAAAAAGTTCAAATCTCATAAGAGCCAAGTCTCGAAACCTCCAAGTTGCAAAATATCTACATCTCAAAACGTTCAAGTTGCAAAATAGTCAAGTCTCCAAACATCCATGTCTCATAATATACACTTTTTATTTATGTGGATTTGTAAGTGGTGTTTATGATTTTTGACATCGACCTTGAAAGTTCAAAAAAAATTAGTGGAAACTGTAACACTTGTTAAGATGTGTTTTTAATATAAATAATGAAAAAGTTTGTGCGCAATTAACTCAGGCAAGGAAAAGCAATAACCAAGGTCACAGTTTAATAAAATAAAATAAAACAATTTAATAATAAAAGATTGTTTTGTGAAACAAAACATTAATAATACACACGCAAATAAATCACAACCTGAAAGGCATATTGTACATAATTGTAACAAAAAACAAAAATAACTGACATTTTAATCCAAATCAAATGTTCGATATTTTAATTTTCTTATTAACATACATTATTACACATAATAATGGAGTTTAATGTAAAAATTAAAATAATTCGTTCCGTTCTAAAGTATAGATATTTTCTTTCGAAATCCATGTAATGATTTCAGCAGAAAATATATTTATTTACACACTTAATTTTGAAGAAGCCAAGTATTTTACCTACATTTACAAGCTCCAACTAATTGAATTTGATACCAACATAAATGTTTTATTTTGATTCTGATAAAAAATGTATATTATGAGACATGGATGTTTGGAGACTTGACTATTTTGCAACTTGAACGTTAAGAGACTGAAGGACATAAACCTCCAGATTTTTTGTCAGTCTATCTGTTAGTGTGTCTGTGTATCCGAATACGCAACAAATCATTTCTTCTGAATAAATTTACAGGAATTGGAAATAAATTCATAGACCGTATCTTGGCGTAATATTTAATCTTTCTTCTTATTTAATCAAATACATATTCGTTATCTTATCGGAATAGGGGGTATTTATCTTGGTGAAGGACGAAATTGCTGCAAGATGCTTTTCGTGAAATATTTCTAACACTGGGTAAGCAATACCGGTAAAAAAATAAAAGCGTTTATGAGTATAACAATTAAAATAATAAGATGTCTGTGACATTGTAGAATGGCAGTAATCTCGGTAGATTGAATGGCTAAAGGGTCATGTATTTAACTAGAAGGACACAGCTTCAAACCGATCGAATTTTTCTTTCGCTATAATTTATATCTTGGAAATGCAGGAATGATCCCTCTAATCAATATATTTTTGCTGTCTAAAACTGGCATATAAATGCGATAAAGCGAAATATCTGGCTCAAACACATTTTTCAGATCAATAAATATAATGTAACGTGAATTTCTATGTACCCATTACCTACTTATACAAGTTAGTGATTTTATTGTTTAAATAATTACGATATTAATTATTCATACTTACGCTGTAATATACTTATTTCAAATTTTGAATTTAAGCGTTTTAAGGTAGTAGTGTGGTCGCATTCAACATGGACATATTTACACAAGGGAATGGTCTAAAACCCAAACTTAGTTAATCCCCATAAATGTTTGTCTGTGTTCCCTTGCTATACAAGGGCCGGTTACTTCCTACTATACAGTATATTATGTACATATTTTTTATCTAAACGCTTTGGAGAATGTAGCCCTACCTACTTATACCCACATCCACTCAAATAGGTGTTTCTAATTGTCACGCTTCGAACTTTAATTATTTAATATTGTATTATGCTCAGTTTTAAGGTATAAACCTCTTTGAAGTCCTAACCTAATAATCCTATGCTATGACCTACAGAATCGTTTAAATTTTAAGTCATAGTTTGACAGATATTTTTAACCTATGCGTGTACATAATCTATGTATGTATTTTGAAATAATTTCCATAATTTTACGCTCACATTTGATCACTGTTCAGATTTTATGTATTTATATATTAATCATCGTAAATGTGTGTTAACTTCATATCTAAATGTGAGGAGAAACATAATTAAACCACTATGATTTAACATAATAAAAATAGTGATTTGCGATACTTTTTACATCGTATAGCATTGAATCTGAACACACATATACGTTTCTTAATTTTAGAGCATTAATGTTATTTCTTATGCACAAATTCTTTTTAATGATGTTTAACTTATTGTTCAATCTGTAGTTATTTACTAACGTTGAATTAACTCTGTATTTGTTATATAAAAATAATATATTGCAGTTAATGTAACGCATGTAATGCACTTTTGTTTAACAATTGATTGTAAGTTAGTTCATTCTGTTTTATAAAAATGGGACAAAGGAATAAATAGGTTCCGATTGAAGTATATCGTTTCATTCGTAATATTTTTGTCCCAGCGGCCATCAGTTCTACAAGCTATGTGCCCCACCAACTGTCACGTCAGCTTGCTTAATCCTTTCAGCTATGTCGCCAACTTTGTTTCTTCTACGGATCTCATTTCTGATTCCGTCGCGTAGAGAAATGCCAAACATAGCTTCTCCATAGCTCGCTGAGTGACCATAGTGAGCGACCACGTCCCAAGACTTCTACTTGGGTCGGATGCCCAGGATGAGTAAGTGTTAGTGTGTTTTTCTATGAAATTCTGAGTAGCAGCTCGGGAGTTTGGATTTCCGGTTAACCTTTTGACCGCCACGTCTATAACGAAAATCCGTGTTATCTACGCCAAGCGACAAATTCTAGTATTTAATAATAGTTAAAAAAAACAAGTTTTTGTATAGGTATGTATTTTGAACTAAAATAAGTGGTATTTTTGACGTGCCATGCCGTCGTTGGCGTCGTGAGCAAGTTTTCATTTGACGTCTATTTAAATAAAAAATATATATATACAATACTATACACTGACACTCCGTGGCGTTCAAAAGGTTAACGGCAAAAGGCAGGCCCCCTATTACATGGGCCCTAAACATAACGGTGAACTGTGGGTGTACATAATGGTACCGTATGGTTTACTTAACGCGTTTGCTTAAACGAAGCTTAAACGTAGGTATCTACTCCTACACTTGGCAAATTACAGGACTAGTATTTAACTAGGTACCTTACTAAAAAGGCTTTGGATTAATATTATAGCTAATTTTAAGTAATAACAGGTATCTTTTTTAGGGTTCCGTACCTCAAAAGGAAAAAACGGAACCCTTATAGGATCACTTTGTTTTCCGTCGGTCCGTCCGTTTGTCAAGACTCTTTTTCTCAGGAACGCGTGGAGCTAAAATTTATATGAAATACTCAGGTCTACTGTCTCTTGGAGCTGTGAAAAATCAAACTTCTAAGCCAATGCAATCAAAAGTTACAGCCGTTTATACCGCAAATTTTCGAAATTCGCAAGGGAATCAAAACCTACAGAGTACTTCCCGGGAACTCAGAATCTTGAAATTTGGTACGAAGCAACGTCTTATAGCACAGATAAAGGAAAAATTGCGAAAACCGTAAATTTTTTGTTACATCATATAATAAAAATATTTTTAATAATTTATGGTTTATGGTTTAAGACGTTTATTTCTCATAAAGAATACAATTCATTTATCTGAGAAATACAGGATGGCTTAATCTAAACATATACGTAAACTAAACTAACAAGCATACTAAGTATATGACGTATAAAGTATTATTTTTAACAAATGATTTGCTGATAGTTTGCGAGAATACATCATAACAAAACAAAAAATAATGTGGGTACTACTAAAACTTACCAGTGCAACATCATATTATTAATAAGACGTATAAAGTATTATTTTTAACAAATGATTTGCTGATAGTTTGCGAGAATACATCATAACAAAACAAAAAATAATGTGGGTACTACTAAAACTTACCAGTGCAACATCATATTATTAATGACGACGGCTTTTATTAGGTATGTATAAACGATTGCTATCGTATAGCAATTTAGAATAGTAACTGTTGTAAATCTACATTTTACTTGGTTGGATATGCAATTTGATTTAGAAATTATTTAATAAATAAATAGTGTATTAGTTATTTATTTAGTATTTATTATATATTTTAACAGATGTTTTTTGTTTTTAGGATGTGATGTTTAAGTTTTTTTTTAAATAAGTTCATGGATTGAATTCCTTTTATATCTTTTGGGAGCCTATTATATAGCTGAGCCCCTTCGTATCTTATGTTTTTATAACCGTAACTAGTGCGTGGTTGTTTTAAACAAATATTATTTGCATTTCTCATCATGCGATGTTGGATTTCTTGTTTTTTTGTGAATGTGATTTGCGTGTGTATTTGTTTATTCAAGATTTTCCGTATAAGTATGCATGTACAATACTTATACATTTGCTCTAGTGTCATTATTTTTGTATTGTTGTATACTGTAACAGAAGGTGTAAGATAGTTCTTATGGAATAGTAATTTTAGAATTTTATTTTGTGTTGTTTGTAATAACTTTAAGTTAGACTTGGCTGCAGAGCCCCATAGTTCGATTAGATAAGATAGATGAGACTTTACTAACGAGTTATATACAATATATGAAACCGATTTAGGGAAGCAACGCACGGAACCACGAAGCCTACCCATAAGAGAAGATAATTTAGTTTGTAATTTGTCTATGTGAGGTCTCCAAGTTAATTGACTGTCAAGAGTAAGACCAAGATATTTTTCCGAATCAACTTTTAATAGGGGTGTAGTGCCAATGCGTAATGCGGGATAGCTGGATATTTTTTTATTTTTTGGGCAGAAAATCATATAGTTGGTTTTGGATATGTTCACAGTAAGTAAGTTGTAGCTGAACCAAGTGGTTAACATATCTAAATCATCTTGCGCCTGACCTATAATTGTAAGAATGTCGTTTCCAAAGTAGAAAAGGGAAGTATCATCAGCATATAGTGTGACGTCTCCTGAAAGACTAAGTTCTTTAATATTATTGATATATATTAAGAATAAGAGGGGCCCAAGTATTGAGCCTTGTGGCACCCCGTATGTGATTGGTTGTGATGTACTTTGAGTGTCTGCGATTTTAACAATTTGAGACCGATCAGACAGGTATGATTGTAGCAAGTTTAGAGCGACTCCTCTGATCCCTGCGTAAAAAAGTTTGTTGAGTAGCAGATTATGACTAATTGTGTCAAATGCTTTTTTCAAGTCAATGAAGATTCCAAGAGCTATTTGCTTATTATCAATGTTAGTTTTGAGATTTGTTATTAAATCAATACAAGCCGAAAGTGTATTTGACTTCGAGCGGAAACCGTATTGTTTGTTGTAAATATAATTTATAGATGTTAGGTATTTGTCTAATCGATTGTATATTACTTTTTCGAAGACTTTTGATATGGTTGGGAGCACCGAGATAGGTCTATAGTTCTCTGGTTCATTTCTATTGCCAGACTTAAAAATGGGACTTAATTTAGCAATTTTTAAAGAATCGGGGAAGTAACCGCTTTTCAGGCAGCCGTTGATAGAAGTTGTTAATGGCGCTAGTATGATATTTTTGATGCACTTTAAAGATTTGGAAGTAATTCCATCTATCCCGGTACTCGTATTAGGATTTAGATTGTCAATTATCTTACTAATTTCCTCTGTCGTGACGGGCGCAAATTCAGTGAGTTCTACTGTGGAAAAATCTACTTGTTTATTGTAAAGTTTATCATACTCTGAAGTGTCATGGTATTTGCGTGGAATGTTATTTGCAAGGATGGAACCTATATTGGCAAAATAAGAATTGAAACAGTTGCATATATCAGTAATATCAGTAACAGGGCCAGTTTCCGTCTCAAGTTTTGATGGAGCACTGTTAAGTTTAGCTTTATTTGAGCATAAGTCGTTAATAAGTTGCCACATCTTCATTGGTTTCTTGGCACAACCTTTAAATGATTTGTAGTAGAACTGGCTTTTTGTTGTTTGGATTTTGTCGCAGACTTCATTTCGTACTAGTCGTAGCTCTTCATGTTTGGCTTCATCAGACTTTGTCTTCAGATATGAGGACCATAATTGGTTCCTTTTTTCGATCGCCGCAATGATTTCTTTGTTGATCCAGTCAGAACGTGGTGGGTTAGTTACTTTAGTTTTAATTATCTTAGATTGTTTAATAGCCGCAATAACTGTCGCTTCAAGCTGTTCATAGGTAGCTTCAGTTCCGTAAGGTAAGGATGTTTCTATAGTTTGGTGGAATTTGTTATAGTCTATGGCTTGATAAGTGATCTTATTGATTTTTTGTGGTTTGGAATTATGAAGCTCCAGGTAAATATGTTTGTGATCGGACATAGCTGATTCCACTATAGCTAAGTGAAAGTTATTGTTTTTTAGGTTGCTGCTGACGTGGTCTAGAATTGTTTTAGTTTTGCACGTTTCTCGAGTATTGTAAATGGGATCACGTTTGTTTAATAGACTATATCCACTTTCTTTTATAACTCGTTTGTAGTGTGACGTTGCCTGGGTATTACTGAGTAGGTTGTAGTTGTAATCTCCAAACACTATTGCTCTTTTACGCTTCAGTAATTGCTGTGAGTATGTTTCCAAGAACTCGCCGTTGTTGGTCCTTTCAGGTTTGTAGATGGCGCCAATGTCAATAGAAAATCGATTCAAGTGAACCCAAAGATAGTGGTTGTCATTTTCACACAGATCTTCAATATAGTTATGTTTTAAACTGTTGTGCACATAAATGGATACTCCACCTCCCCTTGCATATCTTCTGAAATTGTAATAATGACTGTAATTTGCTAGTGTTAGGCTTTCTGCTTCACTTTCCGATTTTATCCAGGTCTCAACTAATATAATTATGTGCAACGGTCTTGGTATTGAAAGTATTATGCATTTAAGTTCATCCAACTTTCCTTGCTTTACTAAGCTGCGTACGTTGGCATACAGAAATTTCAATGATTTAGTATCGCAGATCACATCAGAGTGTTTATTTGTTAAATGGTAGGTGATGGTGTTGCCAATTAAGGTTTTTGAATATATGTATTCTGTTCTGTCAGGTTTTTTGAATTAGTTTGTGTTATTTTGGGCATACCTTTAATATACTTGATGGTAAGATCATGCTCTCCATCATCCATGCGACGCTTTAGTTCAACCCGAGCGTTGTCTAAAAGTTTCTTCTGATGCGGTGTTTGATCAGAGTATACATTGAAATAGCTTTCATTAGTTATTTTGGACTTGTTACGAAGAATTGATTTGGCTGTGTCTGAAGAAGTGAAACAAGCTTTTATGGGTCGAGACTTATCAGGATTGTATTTACCCAGTCTCATGACTTTAATAGGCTCAGGGTAGTTAGGATCCACTGCTTGTATAATTTTTGTGACTTCTTGTCTATCGTAACTAAGTCTTTCTGCAGCTTCTTTCGACTTGATTTCACTTATTCCGCTAATAATCACGTTTTTTTCTCTTCGAGCCCGTTCCTGCAGTTCTGAATACATATTTTCACATAGTAAAGGCATATCGTAAGGGATTGATAAATTAGGGTCATGTTTAGCTATTTCGGTTTTTAGGTTTCCGAGGTCGTTTGTGATGAGTTCTACATTCTTTTCCATATCGACTTTGAATTTTTTTAGGTCTGTTAGTTCCAAGTTGAGTCTATTCTGTTCCGTGATCAGTTGGGTTGTTGTGGATTGTAATTGAGTAATTTGTCCCGTAATAGTAGATATATCTTGAGATATTTTGTCGAGTTTTTTAGATTGAGTTTGAGCTATCGTAGTTAGCATGGACATTATTTTGCTTTCAAACTTGTCAAGTTTGTCAGATAAATTATCCTCTGGCTGCTTTCTCTTGCGATGCGTAATCTGTCTAGTTTCTGTTTCCGACTGTGATATTTGTCTAAGATCTGGTTGTGATTCACTACGTCCGGTATTGGCATTATTGCTATCGCCATACGTAATAGGTCGGGATGTAGTCGGCGAGCGTTGGACCGACATGTTGACAGTTACAAGTTACGTTTGATGTGGTAAGGTAATACGATTGAAAGAAATGAATTATTTTAAGCTCAGAGCTCCTCTCTTTTACCCGAGGGGGTGAAGAGGGTACGGCATCAGCGAAGAGAAGGTGCTTGAAAGTATTAGGGCCTTCTGTCTCTTGAGTGAACACAGTTAAATAGTTGCACTATTGTTATTAAGATTACGTACACTTCACTTTGACTCAATAATTATTGTTCAATTTGTAAATTGTCGACACGTCTACACCGTATGCCTGCTAGAAGCTCACTCTACTCTAATTTTACACTTACTACCACTTTCCTCATGAACGCATGAAGGTATTAAATTGAAATTCATATCAAATACTCAAGTCTATAATACCTTTAAGCTGTAACAAAACCAAACTTCTATGTCAACGCAATCAAAATTATACCTACAGGTTTGTGCGGAACCCTCGGTGCGCGAGTCCGATTTTAAAGTGGCCTGTAGTAACGGTGAGCTAGCCGTGTGTACACTGCAGAACTCATGGCAGACAGCGCGTGCTCGAGTGGAGTAGACATTGGGAAAGCTAAAATTCAACAGAACCTATAAAGAAAACGCAGGGTTGATGACTTAGGTAGTAGATTAGTGCTACTCTATGCTTGATAATTGACAAAAAATATATGTAGATACCTTTAAAGATATCAAAATTTAAAATATGCTCAAAAATTGCTCAAAAAGCTACGTATTAAAAATATTGAAACCAAGTAAGTTTATGAATTGATGAGACGCCCAAGCAGAAAACAATGAGGTGTCCGCACCTGTTCAAGTATAATTTCAGTATAAATTATGAAAGGAACAAAGTACTTTAGAGTCACGCCCACTAAACTTCGACCAATCAAGTTTCACGTAGTTAGGGTAAGAAAACTCGCCCCGCCCACTTTTACTATCCACCCACTACTTTATTAGATACCACCCCTGACTGAACAATTTTATAACAGAGGACAAAATCATTTGGCGGTGTCTGATTGTAGTGCTTTATCTGCTGAGCTGAAGACAACACAAAACGTAAGTAGGTGCTAACTATTTTTTTATATTAACTGTTGCGGTTTGGGAGTTTGTTTTTAGGGTTGCCTAATATGTTACCTGTATATGTAGGTACTTAAATAATTATTTACCTCTATTAGAGTAAGCGCATTAAAAAGTAAACCACCAAAACGTTAAAAACTAATTTTGTGATGTAATTCATAAGTATTATTATTTTAAAGTTATTTCCTGTTTGCTTAACATCGTGTGAAATAGTACTAAATATATAAAAATAAAACAAACCTACAACGCAAGCCTATCCAATATAAAAAATAATCGTAGGTATTATTATCGTATTATTTTGATAAGCCTATTGTAAATAATGATGTATATTATATTCTCAATCAATAATATAAATTAAATTAATGAATATCTACCTAGTTATTGCATTTCTACCTATCCTAGATAGTTCAATTTTTTTTCTTATTGGCGTTACGTTCAAGGCGCGACGGCTTGTTCCTAATTTTATTTTTAGTAAGCATTACAATTTTAGTATCTAGGTACTTATTGCAAATGTTAGTAAACAAGACAGGTCAAACAGGCAATGCCGTCTTAAGCCATCCAAGGGTCCTTGGGCATATTTAACAGTTACCTTTTAGAGGTTTAAATGATCATTTTAATTTTGCAACAAACAGCAAGCAAAGTAGTCTAAACGGTCATCTTTTTTAATGATTGAACCTCTTTCTTTGAGACATAAAATAAATCAAATCAATCGATATGTTAATCTGTTTAGATGAAAAAATGTTCGAGTTGTAGAAATACTTCTATCCAACATAATTTCTACTTGCATTGTACTGTTTTGGAGAAATGAGCATTCAATTTATATTATTTTTATATAATTCGATTTATCTAATTTACTTTTTTTAATTTAACTTAACTAACGTTGAAATAAAACTACTTTTTACGGATTTTATCGCGTATATTGATATTATTAATCCCGACGTTTCGGACCCTTTACAGCGTCCATGGTCACGGGTGGACTGAGGTGGTGGGCGTCTTGATGATATAATTACTGACAGCTACACTACATTTTTTATTAACGGCGGTGTTTGATATCGGCGATGTGTTCTTTTACGCGGGTCCCTATGCTATTAAAAGAACACATCGCCGATGTCAAACACCGCCGTTCCAAGAAGTCAGCAGTTTGTGAACATACTCTTGACAAGGCCCAGCATTATATCAGATTTGATAAACCACAAATACTTGCGAAGGAAAGTCGATACCTACCCAGGATGATTCGTGAGGCTATTGAAATTAAAAAACATCCAAATTTCAATAGAGAAGATGGCTGGGTCTTACCACCTGCTTGGAATCCTGTTATAGATTCTATTAAACCAAAATCCAGGCCTACAACTGCAAGACCAAAGGATATTGTGAGCTCGTTCTGCATGAATCGGATCGCCAATAATTAACAACTAAAACATGATCATTGAATATTGTTACTTTAAAAGAGACCATGATTCTCTGAGTTTGTTTCGGCGTTTCTTCTCAGAGGTCGTCAGCTAGAAAATGCCGGCTCCATCTAGTTTTAATTAATAATTAGTAATAAATGTCATTGATCATGTAACAATAAAAAATGTAGGGTAGCTGTCAGTAATTATATCATCAAGACGCCCACCACCTCAGTCTACCCGTGACCATGGACGCTGTAAAGGGTCCGAAACGTCGGGATTAATAATATCAATATACGCGATAAAATCCGTAAAAAGTAGTTTTATTTCAATGTATAATATCCGCGTAAATGTCAGAAATCAATATTTTAACTAACGTTACAAAAAAAACTAACAGCTTAAATACTTACGGCATACCTGATTTATTAACCATCCGATAAAAAAATTACCAATATGTACCTAACTAAAAAAGAGGATCAAATATTATTTTTATAGGTAAGTAGGTATACCAAATATTAATTGAGTACCTATGTTTGAACATAAAATATCAATACAATTTACAAAAGATCAATTAGGATTTTATAGGACTAAAGAATATTGTTCCTCTTAGAAAGTGTATGATTTTATGATTATTTTTATAGGCACAAAGATTGTGGCTGTGTACTACAAACAGTGGGGCATAAACTCCTATCTTTATATCTACTTTTTGGAAAAGACAGATCTACAAACAGACTTAGCTCCACAAGCTGTATCTTGCTTTTTG
Source organism: Acronicta alni (assembly GCA_964056405.1). NCBI lineage: Eukaryota > Metazoa > Arthropoda > Insecta > Lepidoptera > Noctuidae > Acronicta > Acronicta alni. Next base: position 7,592,264 of record OZ043913.1, read on the forward strand.
ACAATTCTGTCTACGAAATGTGTCAGTCTTCTCATAAAATTCAATCAGACTTGGTTGGTTAGTTCACATCAGTGGTGGATTTACCAGTAGGCTGAGTAGGCTGGAGCCAAGGGCGGCAAATATGGAAAAAATAATGTCTTACTGAATAAAAAAAAAATATATACATATAAGTAACTAAATGTTATTAGATCCACTCACAATTTAATCAACGTGTAATGTGTTTTACCCCTTTTTAGTTTAAATGAAATCACATTTACCTAAATAACGAAAATTACTGTAGATATGATTTAGGAATTGTTAGAGGAATACGTTTTTTTTTTATCTAATCAAATTGAAAGCTTATTAAAGACCATTTGCGAAAACAAAAAAACTTTTCGCATTTTAAGCTCAGATCAAATAAAAAGTACTTTTTATTTGATCTGAGTTTTAAAGTGTCTTATTCTGACCATTCTTTGAATTCAGTGGCAACTGCGGCTGCTGAATGCTACAGGAAATTCACGTTTTTTTGTGTCTAGAATGTGCTCTAAGAATTTCGTTCCAAGAATCTCTCAAACTTTTACACGCGTCCTCTTCTGCAGGCCCATTTGTCAGATTTTGTTTTTACGTGATTATTCGGCAAACGAGCAGGAGAGCTACCTGATGGAAGTCATCGCCGCTTATGGAATCTGCAATACAAAAGGGGTTGCAGATGCGTTGCCGAGCCGGAGAAGGGAAGGAGAAAGGAGAAGGAACGGGGACTGAGGGAGGAATTGGTTCTTCGGCGCTCCACACTCACAGTACGTAACGCAGCAGTATACATACTGCTACTTGACGTCCATATTCTGTGGGAGGGTAGTACTTCCCCAGTCGTGCCGAGCCATTCATGCTGGCATGTAGGCATGCCAGCAGGCACTACTAGGTACTACAATACACGTACTCTCTTCAGGGTTTTACCTTTGCCGATGTCAGATAATTTTTCCAGCATAGTATCGAGCTCCCAGAAAAAATGTGAATTTCCTGTCATATATCAGCCTATATTGCCGTCCACTGCAGAACGTAAGCCTCCCCCAAAGAGCGCCAACCATCCTAGTTTTGGGCAGCTCGCATCCATCCATTGCTACAGGGCGTACCACACTACGCTTACCCAAGCGCGGTCTCCACTCTAGCACTTGTCTGCTGTCGCTAACGACCAGAAGAATACGCTATGATATCCCTGATCTTTATGAATTCTGGGATCGACGATTCAGAGATATCATAGCGTATTCTTCTGGTGGGCTACTTCTCGAAGTTGTGCCGCCCCAGTTTTATATTTGGTATATGTATTCTTGCACAACCTCGAAGGCAGCGCCATTCATACAGGTCTCAGAGGGACATGGCTTTGGTTTTATCCAGGCTCATCCCGAGACCCTACCCGCGCCGTAAGAATTGCCAAGGCTGTTCAGCATCCCCTCCAGCTCATGCAGAGATTCTGCTGTGATGACAATGTTATCCGCCAATTGGAGGTGCGAGATGTACTAACTGCGAATATATTTTATGCCTCGTTCTGTCAAATTCAAATTATTTTTATTCGTTCGTGTCCAGTTTAGCGTCTTGAAATCGTTCTCCAACACCTTCGTAAACGGTTTTGGAAAGATGACTTCTCCCTGTCTTAACCAGTTGGAATTTCCTATAGCATATTAAAAAGCGACAAGCTTCTGTACAGGATTCATCAGCCGTAGTTGCCACTGAATTCAAGAATGGTCAGAATAAGACACTTAAAAAAGTGAAAGGTTTTGTTGGTTTCGCAAACGGTATTTGATAAGGAACTGGTACATCCTAATCCTTGATTCCTAAATCTTTCAATTTGACTGGATAAGAAAAGAATCGAATTCCAGTTCCAAATCATATAATAATTTCCATTATAAAAGGGAGATTTGACGTCACCTCAAAGACTTAAATTCAAAAATGTTAACATTAATTTCGAACTGGCGGGTGGGACTCGGGTTGGCTTAGTGGTCTTAGCGTAGTAACCAGACGACGCGGGTTCGAATCCTGCAGTCGAATTTTTCCTTTACTAAAGTAAGTGAGATTCGATTAAAAAAAATATGTACCTATGTGGTGAAACACATTGAACGTTGATTAAATTGCGAGTGGATCTAATAACATTAGGTGTACATAAACTTTCTTTTAGAATATCGAAATACAGAGAACAGTAGGGGCGGCAATATTTAAAGAGCCTACTGGCGGCAAATGTCTAAATCCGCCACTGTCACAAGCTATAGTATGATAGGTATATGGCCGTGTTCCCGATATGTCGTAACGTTATTTATGGGTGCGCCAAAGTTCACCTAAATTTTCAACTCCGATAATTGGAAATCCGAAAATGTTCTTCCTAACATTTTTCACCCTAACAATCACAATTCCTAACTACTCTGTCTCTAATGTTCATAATTCCGAAGCATTCAACTTCATAATGTCAGTAGCAATAAACATCTATTATACTTTTATTTGTTTTCCTATATTTTCTCAACATAACCATCTTTTACACTATTATTCAAAGTCCCGCTCCAGTCATTCAGTCAAGTTCCAGAAACGAATCGGTCCTATTCATAATTATTGGTTTAGGTTAGGTTAGAACTGTGACCACAACGCACGAGCCGAGAGAGCGTGCCGCGGCAGCGGCCGGCGAAGTGCCAGAACCGAATCGCTCCTATAGTTATTGGTTTAGGTACGGTTAAAACTGCGGTATAAACTCCCAGTTATGGTAATTATGTTTAGGGATAAAAGCGTTATGATAAAAACAGTAGGAGTTTAAATATATTTACATTATTGATATTATTAATTAAAATTTTCGGAAACATGAGTGTTATGAACATCGCCGGTAGCACTACAAATAGTATGAATGAAAACTTTAGGATGAAACATTTTAGGAAGAGTGATCATTCGGATTACAAATCATTAGGAAGAACAATTTCGGGTAAAGAACTTTAGGTGAGCCAATATGGACCCGTTATTTATAGTTGGAAATAACATCAAAAAAGTGGTGAACGACAGTTAATCGTGTTATGCTAGGTAGGTAGGTATAAGTGAACAAGTCCATTTTAATAAAGAAGACTCATCACTAAACTGCACGACCAGGTACCTATGCACGTACATAATATGTGTCGTCTCGTCATAGTGTGAACGCGGCCTAATCGTTTTCGACTGCCCCTATTGCCATTTCATTTTGAGATTTCAGTTTCAAACAAGAACTTGATGTATTTATCTCATTTCCGAAAACTTGGCGCATTTCTAGAGTTATTTCAGTGGGCATACCAATTTTATCCTCTAATTACCTCATCATCATCAAACCATACTGTCCCACTGCTGGGCACGGGTCTCCTCTCAAAGAATGAGAAGACTTTAGGCTATACTTACGTCTACTTATTTGTAATGATTTTCGTAATTTGCACAAAATTAAATTTATTTCGATAAATATTTTGGTTGCTACGATGGCTAAAAGGGTTTTAACTATCTAAGATTCATTTTTAATCATTGTTGCTAGAAGTTTGTAAATTGCGTTTAGATAACTAGTACTGACACGTATTCTTAATATTATAAATAAGTAGGTACCTAAACTTGTTGAATTATTGGTAAGGGTTGGGCTACACTCCGTGTCATTTTGGGTTTTTAGCGAGTTATTCTAATACACAAACGTATTAGCAACTATCGCAATCGATTGACGCGCTCCGCTACGTACCCTCTTGTAAGCAAGCATTGTTCCTATAAGCTTAGCTCTCAACTTGGCACGAGTAGGGCACAGGCTCAATTGTCCTAGAAATATACCGATCCAATTTCAATGTCACTTTTCGATCTATTTTTTTTAACATTGCACCATGCTGGTATTTGGCCTGTATCATGGGTGCGTTTGCAAATACAAATTTTCACATATACCTACCTGTAGGGTTCAAACCCACTCCCCTAGCCGCAGAAGTAGATTGTTTAGCCGCTGCGCCAAACGTGTCTTCGAATTAGTGTTCTGTCTTATTCTATTTAGAATAAATTTAGTTAACCTAACGTTGAAATACTGCATGATTTCTCACACTTACGTACGTTGAAATACATACTACATTTTATGGATTATATCGCATTAATTAGTAAGCAGTGATAGCCTAGTGGTATGACGGTTGGACTGCCAAGTCGAAGGTCTTGAGTTCGAATCCAAGACACGCACCTCTGACTTTTCGAATTCATGTGCGTATTAATAATTAATTATCACACCCTCAAACGGTGAAGGAAAACATCGTGAGGAAACCTGCATGCCTTCGAGATTTTGGGGTGTAAATCCCAGAATTGCGCTCTGGTTGTACACTGTCATTGTGCAGCCGATCATTATGTACGCATCAGTAGTACGGCCAGTATCAGTAGTACAAGGCCTATGAAGCGACCCTATAGAAAAACTAGACAGTCTGTAGAGAACTGCCTGTCTCATAGCCTCAGGAGCTATATCGACGTGGCCCGCAATGGCATCAAATGCTCTTTTGGTGCTACTTCCTCTTCATGTATTCGTACACAGACAGGCGAAAACCATTACATGTAGGGCCAACATTCGGGGCAAAAACTGGTTATCCAAAAAATTTTGGACTTTACAGGACTCAATTTTGGAAACGCCAATACTTGGCATGACATCAGATGCCGTACAGGACGTACCGTGCAGGACCGTACATACCGTACAGGACTTCTTAGACTTTAGTAGACTTAAGTCTAGTTGAGCTCCCTAAATTATGGTCGAGCTGCAATGCGTGCCGTCAGCTGGGACTGGTCTACTCAAAGCCGCTATGGCTTTTTCTTCAAAAGGCCATTTCAGACGTTGCCCTACATTGTTACACTCTCATAATTGTTAGGTACTATTCTATGTCTGGATTTTAAAAGATACTATGATTCTCTTAGTTTGTTTCGATGTTTATTCTCAGACGTCGTTAGTTAGGAAATGCCGGAGCCATCTAGCTTAAAAAATATAAAAAATTGACTTGTATCTAAGTGTCTTTAAAAGGTCTAAGTACTCACAGAAATAAATATCATTATCTAAACTTAGCTTTCGATTACAGTCATATCTTAATGTCTCAAAGTTTACTGTGACTTGGGTGGTATTTTTAAGGACGCGGACTGACCGCAAAGTTGGCATGATTTAAACGTATGAAATACGGGTATCGTCAATATTTCGCGTCGTCAATCCGCGTCCTAAAGGTTACCTCCAAAATCCTGTGCTCTGGATGGTATCCGGTGATTATACCGTAGCAAAATTCGTCGCGGTCATGTAAGGAATGTCCATGAATGTTTCCGACTTACGTAGTACGTACAACGACAGATGAGCTTTGTGCTGATTGAAGACCTACAAACTCGTCTTCAATTGAAACGTAGGCGGCGCGGTCGGCGGCGAGTCTCGTCGGCTTCCACAGTCCTTACCCAATGGTACTTAACCTTTCAGGGAAAGTAATTAATAGGTACCAATTTGTTATTTAGGTTTAAACAAATTTTAAACTGAAACAATTTTCGACGACATGCATTAGATACGTGTACCTACAGACAGACGCATAGGTACAATAAATAACATAGCAATCTATTTAGTGTAAATTTTATAAGTAGCAACCTAAGTAATAAATACGCTGAACAACTGCACCTGCCTTGGTCCCCGTTGTCATACGAACAACACCGACAATCGTTACTGGTAGTCAGAAGCACAATAAGCTTGACAACCAATCTATCCTCATGATATCGGTATTACTCAGAAATTGGGTTGCAGAGGTCTGATGATGGCAACTGCCATCATCTGCCATCATTTTACACGAAACAACTGTTTCGTGTAAAATATCTGGTTAGCATCTGGTTAGACTGGAAGCCGACCACAATACAGGATAGCCTAGGAAGATTATGAAGTGCTTACATAGAAATAACTATGAAACAAGAGAAGGATCATAAAGCATTTAAGTTTTTTGTATCGGAACAGAAGAAGTTATCTATGCTCTTAAATAGTAATTTATGGCCAGAAGGAGTCATATTTTAGACGATATATACATTTTCGACAGAGGAGTACGGACGGTAATTACGATGTTTCGGTCGATCAAAAACTAAAATAAATATGGCAATAAGGATTTATACTTTTATATATACTACATAATTTGAATAATATGATCTGAAATAGGATTTAAATAAATGATATTTGAATTTAAATTTAAATAGGTCAGTACTTAATTTCACCTTAATAGATAATGTTAATATAAAGTAGGTAGTTAGATGATAGAAGTTCACTTACCTAACATTTTGATATCATGTCGTAAGAAATGAAGGCCTTGAATGTTAGAGGTCATCTTCAAAGGCTGACATGTTAAAATTATCGGAAATGGAACATGATGACTGAATGTTACTACCTACCTAGTTTTATATATATAATAAGTATATAAGTTTTGAACGTAAGTATTTCGTTATGACGCAATAAAAAGAATGAAAACAAATTAATTACAAAGCATTCACCCATATGTCCATAAAAAGCACTGATAGTCAAGTGGTATGAAAAAAAAAGCAGTGATAGCCTTGTAGTATGACCATTGGACTGTCAAGTCATGTCAAGAAAGGTCTCGAGTTCGAATCCAAGGCACGCACGTCTCTGACTTTTCGAAATCATGTAATTAATTATCACTCGCTTCAACGATGAAGGAAAACATCGTGGGGAAATCTGCATGCCTCAGAAATTTTCTTGACGGCGTGTGAAGTCTACCAATCTATTTCGGACATATCTCCTGTTTTACTAATTTATTTGGTGGAACCATAGGGCACTGGTCAGGCAGTGTTAATGTCTAACAAAGCGAGAAACCGAAACGCACTTAAATGTGGGGTGCAGATAATTATACCATTTCATAATTCCAGCAATATGTTCGCTTCTCTGGCTTGATAGAAAACAACTGCTCAAGAGTCAATACATATTGAATGTATTCTTTAATATTATTTAAATAGGTAAAAAAAAGTGTTTTTTAACCATTCTATGCAATTTACAGTGTAGATGTGCTGTGTTAGAATTCGCACTCCCTAATTTGAGCAGTTGGAGCACTTGCCGAATCATTGCATAAATCATACGAGTCTTCGACAATCATAGGCAGTTTACCACATTAAACCTTTATTACTAAGAGCATAGGGTCGAAAAGTGTTCCACCGATCTTTTATGTATCTTATTTTTGTGTATAATATTGCGATACGTATCTACATATAAAATGGTTAGGGCCAGTGTCTGTTTAATTGAAGATATTTATAAAGCAAATTGATTTATGTAGTATAAGTATGTATTTACAAAAAAAAAGTATATAAGTATTATATCCATTGTCTAGTACCCATAGTACAAGCTCTGCTTAGTTTGGGACTAGATGTGTTGTGTACAATGTCCCAAAAATATTATATTATATTATTTGAGTCTATATTAAAAACAGTTCGGGGATGTCTAAACTAACGAACCTGAAAATGTGATATTCGAAATGTTTGTCTGTTTGTTAATGGTTGGCGAAATTCGAATAGATTTTAAGTTTATGTTTACTGATGGAATATGTACATATTCCAAACTAAATCGGCCCCACCTAAGAAACTTGGGTACTTGGGGTCTTATCTCAATTAGTTGGTTTCTTAATTAAACGTGAGTGAAGCCACAGGAAAAACCCAGTTTAATTATTAGTTTGGTTAATTTTCTCCCGATCCTAAACAAAAATGATTCAGAATAATGCAAATAAGATCATATCATAGATAAACTATTTAGTCTCTAAATCTTTCTAATGATCTCTCAAAATTCACATGCCAAACCGTAGAAACATGACCAACCAATTGCCACTTCACCTTGCTGATCCTCTGAGCTAAGTGAAAAATAACGATAGGTATCTCTACAGTATTATTTACAAAAGTCGAAAGCCAAAAGTTAACCACTAATACTGCTACAATTAGTGAGGGGAGCCAACAATCAAAACGTGTAGGCAGCGTTTATCATTTCTGGATAATTATTGAACTGAACCCGCGATCGAGCCCCTCTATTTTCACCGCACATACGGTATAATTGTGACCTGTACACGTCACGCCACAATTACAAAAACATGTCAATGTTTTGCCGTTAATATACCATTGAATTAGCGTAGGCACAACGCCGCCACCGGTATAACTCCCCTTACCCATTCATTACATGAAATGACAAGTGAATACCTGAAGGAATAATAGATACCAGTAATTTTTATATCAACGTTTCGTGCGCCACTTGTCTGTAAGGTTTAAGTAAGACCTGAATACGTTCAGGCCTGAAGAAAAAAGTCAAAGGAATTCATAAATGTGAACACGTGAACGTGCAACGTGATCCAGCTAATGATTGTTCAATCAGTCGACGTAGTTGTAAGACACAAGAAAACTAAATTGCAAGACTTGAAAACCTGGAATGTATTTATATTAATTATCAGTGACTAACTCATTTCATCAGTCACAAGAACGACAGTGTTGTGAGAACTGACACATATGTTCTCCTACAGTTACATACAAGGGACGTTACCAAGTAGGAAAGAACTAAGACTGTATTTACAAGACATTCTTGTAACGTAAACGGATGTAGATAGATAGACACGTAACCAAAATTCACCTACGGTCTGTGTCATTTTGGAAAATGGAATCGGTAAACTTTTTCATATTCTTGTAAACATATTTTTGTTGGTACACCTACTGTCATAAAAAGCACTTTCCTCCATCATCATATACTGTTCTACAGCTGCGGGCACGGGTAGCTCCTCTCAGAATGAGTCCACTATAGTCCACCACACTGGCCTAATGCGGGTAGGCACATTTCTTATTAGGTTAATTAATACAATTGTGTTACGCAGGTTCATTACGTTGGATAAGTTTAGTTTAAAAAAAAGGAACCTGATACAGCTAAAGAATGATGAATGAGTTACAAAAATAGTAGGTAATTCCCAAAAACCATTATTACGCGCAGCATTAAATCAAAATAACAAACACCAAATGTCACGCAATGTAACGCTGATGTGCCCGATACGATGATATGGTAATGTGATAAAACTTCTATCAAAATCCCATTTATCTATCCTGACAACCGAAGAGTTATATTTTATATGTTACCGTATGATGTCACACCGTGGCGTTCCCATTTGAATAATCAATCGATTATTAATGCCTGCCGGCAATGACGTGGCGATATTCTTTCAAACTTTATAACATCCTCACAAGGGTGCATACTGGGTTTAGCAGACAATTTGATAACGTTATTGTATTATAAAATTATGTACCTATAGTCTACATATTTTTAAGTGAGGATTTTCATTGATATTCATGTAATTTTCGTTACTTATTTTGTTAATATTCGAAATGTCATTCTAAAGTAAAAACCGAATAAACGGATTCGGTTCTTACTTTACTTCTCTACATTATTTGCTTAATAAACTTTTGTTTGAGTGTGATAAATGTTATTTATTTTTGCAAATATGTACTTAAATCTTTTAAAGACACTTTTACAAGTAATTTTTTTCTTAATACTAGAGGGCGCCGGCATTTCCTAGCTGACGACCTCTGAGAAGAAACGTCGAAACTCAAACTCAGAAAATCCGTGCGCTTTCTTAGTTTAGGTACTATAAATAGCGTTTGATAGACAATTTTGTTTGTTGAATTGGCCATGGCCTCATGAGATGGTTCTGATAATGGTTCTTCTGTTGTATGATATGATATAAATATTCAAATTATCTACATAGGTTCACTATAAAGTAAACATCATTTGTCTTCATTGACTATTTGTCCAAACAAAATTTTTATGAAGACCTTCACAGCATTGATTCATTCATCACAGAAGTATGGAGGCAAAGCCCGAGAGTTTATGCCGCGTGTGCGGTGATAAAGCTTCAGGAAAACACTACGGGGTGCCCTCGTGTGACGGTTGCAGAGGCTTCTTCAAAAGAAGTATAAGACGGTAATTATTTCCATATTTCTTCAAAACGTTGCTCCAATTGTCGCGTGCACTAACAATTAATCCCAAAACAATGATTTGTAGCCACAGAAATATTTGATCCGTGCGGGGATCGATCCCAAGACACCGCATCCGAATGTTCGACTGCTGCGTTCATTACCATTATATTGGGTCGCCTACAAAATTTAAGGATATACTATAATAGAGTAGCTAACTCATTAGATACGTCATTATTCTGTCCCTCTCTCTCTATTTGGTTACTTGTCAAGAGCTACTTAGCACAAAATGTCGAATTATACCTAATTCGACATTTTGTGTGAAATTATTCGATGTTTTATTTCCAGTTTTCATTTGTGCTTCATATAATGTTTAAAAAATAATAATTTGATCAAGGGGAGGCAAGTAAGTTTTTAGTCGATATGTGTCCGACATACCTACCTACCCGCCTGCCCAGGTGGCAGAAGATCCATGAGTTCCGATTACTTTGTCTCACAGATCCCATTAACAGTCCCCAGAAAAATACCTCGAAAATCCCTAATCAAAACATTTTGTCCTTTGTTTTGTCGTACTAACATTGGTGCTCATGGTCCTCTGATTCGTATCCTCAATCAATATAACATAATAAAAAATTAAACACCAATCTTGACGTGTTCCATGACTCTTTGGCTGGTAGGTATCAGGAAGAATGTTTTAGACCTAAGTTTTATTTGTAACATTGAAACATGACATCTATAATATCAAGTCTCAACTGTTTTCCCCCTTAAACTATACCCGTAACAGGAGACACAGATTGTTCGCCGTGCCCGCGTGCCGAACTGTCACACGAGCACAGTCTCTTGTTCCTCGCACGCTGTCTGCGCTTAACGCTCTCCTGGAGGCCAAGCCTGAATGTGATGTGTTTGCGGATGAATGGAAGACATTTTTGTCAGTATGCTTGGAGTATTGTGAGTGCAGTGTATGAATGCTATGTCTTTAATTAATGTAATTGGCCACCGGCCGTTTTAATTAAAGTAAAAATAAATAAATAAATAAATAAATAAATAAATATGTAATCCTGTCAATGCCGATTCCTAGTAGGTATTATGTAATTTTAAAAAATAAAAATTTATTTTCTTATAATCATAATACCTCAACTATTTTTTTTTTTTCATAAATTGTAATTAATTCTGAATGTTTGTCTTCGTATGTAAATGTTATGTACACCTATAATCAGTTTATAAATAAGAGAAAATACCTTATTTTATAGACGTTAAGCACTATGTATGTATTTGCTGTTGGTGTACTTTATGAATAAATAAAATAAAAATAAATATACTACTTAATTACATGAATAGAGACATACTATTAAAGTTTGTTAAACATAGTACAGAATTAAACACAAAAATAGTGACGAAGTTGTTAAGGCGTACATTTTGATAAATTACTTGTTATTGTAGCCGTAGACTACGTTTAGATTCAGTGTGTTTACAGTCTAACGTGTAATCTTCACTCTTGTACCCAGTAATTTAGACTACGTATGTAAAGAAAATGGCCGGTGTATCGTAGACGTGACGCGACGAAACCAATGTCAGGCGTGCCGCTTCTCCAAGTGTCTACGAGTCAATATGAAGAAAGACGGTGAGTGTGTATTATAATTTAACTTTGATTGAAAAACTTAATAAGAAAATATATTCTTACATAATGAAAATGTGTATTTAATAAATTGAGACCAAACATCCCATGTCCTTCTCCAGGGTCCAATCGATTTCTTAGGTACCAAAATTCATCAAGATTGATTCAGCGGTTTACGCAAGAAAACGTAATAATAACAGATAGACGGACAGAGTTTCTTCGGCATCATAATATTACTATGTATAGATGACGTGTCCCGCGGTGCTAATAATACAGTTTGTGTGTGTGGTTTTTTTTTTTTCAAAATGAACGGATTCAATTACTGGCTAGTGATGTTAATTTGGGGCAAAAAGGTTCTCGAGTGGAGACCACGCACCGGAAAGCGCAGCGTGGGACAGCCTCCAACGAGATGGACGGACGACCTGGTCTAGGTCGCTGGAAGTCGTTGGATGCAGACGGCTTGTAACCGGTCCTTGTGGAAGTCTTTGGGGGAGGCCTTTGTTCAGCAGTGGACTTCCTGTGGTTGACATGATGATGTTAATTTTTCGCTATCCTTTGTAAAATTGATGACATTGATTGGAAAAAATAATTACGGCTGCGGTGGTGCCATCGGCGTCCTTAAAAAAGTAGGTAAGGGCTAATAACAGTTTCACTTAAAATGTTACACCAAATAGTCACTTTGAGAAGATTCAATGGCTCTTCATGCATTTCATGTGGATTCTAAGTGCCCCAGGAACACTTTTGAAATAGGCTTCGTCGCTCATTATGATTTTTGATAAGAAATCTTTCCTACCAACAACATGATAATGAACAACTTACATAGGCATCTCTCGCCTGCAACAGTCCGCTGTCCCACAACTTCGTAAAGTCTCTCCCATAACCCTGCTCTGCCTGTATGAGATTTTCTACTCTTAGTCATCCATGAACCCAGGCATGTCGTGCCATAGTCATCTACAATCGTTCTATTACGATGTAATAATCGATACAATTTCAAGAAACTAAATGGCGTGTCATGTACAAGGCGCATGTCCGCCTTATTGACCCCACTCGTGTAGACTAAAAGGTTAAATTTTGTTCCGACCGACGCCACTGAATTTTCATTATACCGAAGTTTAAATCCATGTTATAGCTTTGAATTATAAAATGCGAGTACTTTCATGCTGGGTACCTCCATAATTACCTAACTTGAATAGACACCTACTTGAATTGTGACGTTTCAAGTTCCTTATCGAAAAATCTTAAAGAAAATTATCTAGAATATTGTCGTGTTACCCATTTATAAGCATTGTTCTTATAAGCATAGAAACAAAAAAAGTTTTTAGTTTTATTAACTAATCCTTTGAACGTTCCTACATTTTCAATTTCATCATTTTGCCATTAAATGTATTTCCTCCTAAATTAAAATGGAAACGATTGGTAATCAATAGTTAACACGAACGAGCACTTGTCCCAATAAAGTATTTATCCAGACTGCCTCCTTCGCAGCATGTCTTTTCCATTAGGAAACATTTCAAGTATTTGCGGTAGACAAGTGATAGTAAGTGGTGAGTGAGAAAAAACGCAGGGGACCGCGTAGACGAGCTTTCAACTTCCCTTTCATGTCAATCGCCAGCAGGTTTTCGCTCACACGCAGTCAAATATCTACCTATAATAAATATAGATTGAAAAGATCGGGCCGACATCAAAAAGGCAAAATTTCCAAGCAGATAGGTACCTAATCCAAGTACCGAGTTACGTTTTTGGGCAATATTTTATAACATATTTTATTGTTTTCTGATTAAAATGTTTGATATTAGAAATCACGACCTAAGATAATAAGTTAAAGTATTAACTATAAGTTTAATAATAGTTAGCCAATTCTGCTAAATACTTGCTTAAATATTTTGATTATTTAATGAAACTTTATAGGTACATCACAGATTACATTCCTATGTATATGGTACTCAGGTTGTAAAAAAAAAGTAGATTATTTATCCGAATAAGTATAATTTGCGTCTTACGTGTGCCTTCCCCATAAGATCATGTTTTTTAAGGAGCGAGTCTAGCCAGAAACCCATTCCGTAAACAAAATTGTGGCGAAAAGTAAACAATATATTCGGCAAGAGAAGCTGTCACCAACATCAGCCGTAGTTCACACATTATGTTTATTTACAATTGAAATTGATTGCGCCCCGCATCACTGATCGTTCGCAACTTCGCAGCCGACGCCTCGCCTCGCGTCTATTATAACGCTTCCCTCCCCTAATAGCTGTGGAGTTGTTTACCTATCTCTTATTATTTTAGCCATCAGATTTCACCTTCACATGTAAGTATACGAAGTGTGACTACATGATTGCAACACTTAAAATTTCTGTATCTAAACTTTTAGCGATAAGTACCTACAACTGGTTTGTGTCTTTGTATAACACGTTTATTTTTGATGTCGTGAATTTTGCAGCAGTTCAACATGAGCGAGCTCCCCGTCCGTCCGTTGCCGCCCAACACCACATAGCGCTACAGAAACTCGGATACAACTTTTCCCGGCAACAAACGTTTATTCCCAGTCCGACCCCCCTAGCCTTGTCCACCTTTCCTTCTCTACATACTTATAATGGATTGGTGTCCACCCTACCCGAAGCAAATGTACACAACTCGTTTTTGGATAGATCGTCGTTTCAAGATTTCGCTACGTCGAGAATTCCGGAAACGATGGCAGCCGATGTTCCGCAATTGAACCCGCTCCTAAGCACTCATGTTGGCACGCTTAGTCCACTCAACCCATTTAAGATTCCACTGTTTTCGGGATCGCTACATTACCCTGTTCCGCACCCCGCTTATATTCCAACAAACTTTCTGTATCCACCTGTAATGACTGCTAGCTGTATACCTTCTGAAGATAGTAAGTATTATTATAGCTTCTCCTTAACCTTGTTTTATGCTATCTATGCAGCAAATTTATTTATATTTTTATCTGTTTTGCCTAGAGAAACCAGATTCCCAAAACGACTCAGAAAAAATTAAAGAAGATGAAGTCTCTAGCTCGGAAGAAGCATGCAAAGCCGATTGTCCAGTAAATGCCGATGATAAAGAAGGTATGTTTATTATGATGGAAATGCGTGACGTTGTATATTTACCTACTGTGAGCACTGCGACAGTTGCGACTATTAATATAATACAGTTTATGCTGCTGCTGCGCTGACTTTAACTTACAATAGGTTGCTAGTTCCTTAATTGACCAGGTCTTGCTCTTTACTACTTACTGACTTTTACTTTTCAGCAGTCCATATTTGTTACAATGTATACAACATCCTGAATAGCAAAAATATTATTTTTTTATAGATACAAGAAAAGCCCTACCTCATTCTCCTAGCAACTTTGAACCACTTGCCCACATTGTATCAACAAATGTAGAGAAGCGTACGAAAGATTTAGAGTATAAACCATATACATTCGTTGATTACCTCAATGATCGTCAGAAATCGATACATGTTCTAGATGGCAACAAAGGAAATTTGGATGAAATAACTACTAAATTTAAAAAGTATTGTTATAATACTTGGAAATTAGATGAAGAATTGTGCGGTCCAGCTGCAAAAATTTTAGTGGCCTCTATTAAATGGCTACACGGGGTTGGTTCCTTCGTTCATATGAAACCGACCGCTCAAACTAACCTGTTACATAGTAACTGGAAAGAACTGTTCATTCTAACAGCAGCCGAGTACTCTTTTTACTTCGATGAAGGTAAGTTGCACTCGCTGTAGGAATCTGAATTCTTGTTTTTCAAGAAAAGTAAAAGATTTTTACCAATTTACAGATCACGATATGCTAAGTGCAATTACTCTAAAGCAGCCTAATATTACGGAAGAACTCAAAAAACTAACACATCTATTGAAGAGATTATCAGAGTGTAGACTAGACAAATCTGAGTACGACTGGCTGAAATCAACACTGTTGTTTCGTACCGGTAAAATTTTAGTATTTTTTATGCATACCTTTCATTAAGATTTTACTTCCTGTTTTTTCCCGAAGAAATCGCGTTACATCGATTTCTTCGCTTAACTAATTTTGATTGGAACTTTTTTATCCAATACTACCGAGATGGTATATACAAATTGAATCTTAAAACTTAATTGTATTTCTACTTGATGCAGATTGTGCAGATAACACTTCAGCTCACATTGAGATGCTTCAGGGCCAGTTCTTAGTGCTTTTGCAAAAACACTGCACTGCCAAAGATTCGACACGCTTCGGAAGAGTGATGCTGCTTCTGCCCAGCATCTGCTGTACTGCCAACCGGGAAACACTGGAACATCTTCTTTTTCCTTCTTCCTCCTTGGACGATATACGTTCTGCTCTATCTCGTATACTTATGTATACTTCGATGTGATTTTATTATAGTATATCTACTGGAGTTATTGTATGTGAGATATGTGACTAAGTTGTGTTGTAGTTGGAAAGCTGCGGAGCAAATGCTGTGACATTAAAACCATCCACAATATACTTAAGCAATATCGATACGTCTATCTACAACAAAAACAACTAAAACTAAACTAAAAAGTTTTTCTGTAGCTATCGATAAATTCGTCCATTTCAGAGTGTTATTTAATTTACGACAATAGATTTAATAAACTAGTTTTAAAAACATGATTTTATCAGTGTAACTCACTAAAAGCAGAAAATACCTCATTAAAAACTAGTATAAGCGTGGGCTGTTTATTGTTTCTGAGTACCTACCCTTATTTATTTATAGAAATATTCATAACTATGTAAGAACTAGAATAGGGTACAACCTACGTAGTGGTAAGGTATGGGGTACCTACGCAGGAGAGACACATTTTGCTCATTTTTGGTCTTAGTTTTTTCAATGCACTGATCCATCTATAAACGAAGTCATAGTGCCTAGTCATTTACTTAGATTTAATAAATTCTCGTTTAAAGCAGCTCAGTAAACAGCGTTTTATTTCTTTAACATCTTATTTAATTAATCCACTAGACTAAAATTATGATAATAAGCGTAGATCGATGCAGTAAGTATAAAAGTAAAGTACTCATAAGAACTGATGTGTGGACGTTAGTTCAATTACTAGGTAGGTACAGTCAGCGTCAAATAGTTAGTGACACTCAGGGTATTCAAATGACGCAACCATAAAGTCAATAATATCGGTACAAACAAAGTTTCCATATTGATGTCAACAATACAACAACCTACAACCTACCTACCAGAAGTAATCTAACAACATTAACAAGCTCCGTGTTCAAAACAAAGCATAACATCACGCCTGTATTCCACAAAGGGTTAGGCAGAGATGTACCAATATACACCCACATTTCGCCGGTATGTTTAACCGGGCACAATTGCGCAAAGCAGGCTCCGAGCTGCTACTGAGAATTTCATAGAAAAACCGAAAAACACTACTCGAGCTGGGGATCGAACCCAGGACCTCTAGCGTAGCAGTGGCGCTTAGGACCTCTTAGACTAATGAGGCAGTCATTGTTCATTATGATGATTAATGCAAACAGCGCATTTTTACCCGCTCTACTTAACTGTTTAGGTACCTAATACTTAGCTTAGAAATAAGGTTTATTACGTATACCTAGGTTACGGTAATGTTATCTATAAGTACAGTATTGTAACTCGGCCCTGTCCTTGAAATAATTAGCCGCAGGGTATCTAGGTACCTACGTAAACACGCGTTCTAACCCAATTCTAACTACAGTTCTAATTCTAACCCACTTTTTGGTATTTAATATCTTCAATGCACAGACACAGGTCCTTTACGATTTTATAATATAGGTAGTAGATACGTAGGTATCCTTACAACTGAAACAATAAATTTATTTGTAGTAAAAGATTAATTTTATGCCACATATATCACTATAGTGTGTATATTTCTTCTGAAACCATTTACAACTGGAAAAACAAATACGTACAAAAAACACCAATAAAATACATCTAAAAATAACAGTGACGTGCCAAACAAAACATTATTATTAATTATAGTAGAAATGCATAAAGCCAGTACACAAAAAAAGTCAACGACAAAGTATCCGCAGGCAAACCATAAGTATAATAATATTAACTTCTCGTTATACGTAATTGCTGCTACTAGGAGAATGACGTGTACACCACACAGGAGTATACCAAATATTGCATTGAAATGGAGAACTACGTCTGCAAGCACGGGATGCACTCCGTGTTCTACTAGAATTCCTTTCCCTCCGCTGAATAGCAATATTAGCATCACACTCGGCACAAATCCAGCCAGAGCTATCAGGATTGTTCCCACCTTTAGTGAAATACAGAAACAGCATCTTCTTGACACTAAACAATAATAGTTCAATACGCTTTGTACCATTGTACCTAATGTTTTAGATTAATATTATTTCGACTTAAGTGTAAATAGCTAAAAGCACAAACTTATTTTATATTTAAATATGTAGGTACTTATTATTTTATAATTTTCATAGAAGGTTTATGTACTTTGGTTATTTAATTATATTGGATATTACCGATTATTAGTTTACAAAAACTTCGTGGGCACATGGTAGAATAATAATGGCGTTGACATAATCAGAATTAAGGTCTTACCGTCTATGTCTCTTGATATTTTTATAGTTTATAAAATACAAAAAAACTCCTTCCCGTATTCAGAGTAGAATAGGTACCTATTCAAAGAGTATGGACTAAAATGTCTGGACCCTGATTCTTTGTAATGCCTAATCTTATCGACGTGAAGGGAGGTGTTGATAGGTACCGCGCCCTGCAGTTATTGTATTGTTTACTGGGATTTTGTCCATTTTTACATCAACCCGACCAAGCACACGATAGTCGGTGGTTGGTGCCGACCAGATAACATTTTAGGAAAAATTAGACAACTGACTACAACTTTTGTGATGTATCATTTAAGAACAGTAAAAACTTATTGTGATCAATAATCTACCTATCAGATAAAAAAGAATCAAACAGAAAAGATACAAGCAGTCGGCTAAAAATAACAATTATCAATAACTGGAGTCCTAATATTTCGAACTGCCACGCGTGCTATTTAGGCACCCTTAATTTTTCCACTCATTTTTACTGCGCTAATGATCGGGACGCTCTCCTTTTTTTCATGACTTGCTTGACAATCTACAGAATGCACAAAAGCCTCAGAAGCCATGCCAAAATTATTATAAAAAAAAACATTTGACAGCCGTCAAATCAAATTCAAAAAGTCAAAATCAAAACAAAACGAAATCAAATCGACATCGACTGTCGGTCACTATACCACGTGTAAAAATGTTTAATACTTTTTTTAATTGAAAACGTTAAAATCTTTTTGAACATACATACAATATATTTTAAAATCACTACCGTAGTGACCTATCTATGACCGTAGTGCACTATTAATGATGTCTAATATAAACGAAGAGGATAGCATTTGTATTGTAAGTATTCTGTACAGTTATTATCGTATTTACCGAGTTTAATTAGTTTTTCATGAATGGAACATACTCTTAAAATACTCAATAATGTTTATGAATGTATCATGGTTATTTAACCTATAAATGGCCAGCGAATTGCTTGTATACTTTAGTGTAGGTTTAAGTTTTCAAATTCGTACTGCTTGACGCTCACTCAATAAAATCAATTTAATCATAATTTCCGGCTGGACCTCTCGTATCGTTCTGAAGAAACCGTTAACTAAGATTGATTTGTAATACACATGCTTTATGTTGCGCATGCAACTTCTTCAGATTATACATTTTATTATTATAAGTGAAAAAAATCTGATTTGTTTTTTTTTTAAATGTTTTTTTTTTGAACAATTTTAGTGCTCTAATAAAAAAGTATCAATATAAATAAAATCTTGAATAATATCTATCAAAATGTACCTAGACTGCAATGTTATGTTGTTTTTATCTTCATTATCTAGTGACCTCTTGACTAGTAATTGGTGTCAAGGCTATTCATGATCTAAAAATTGCTAAAATCATACTGTAAGATATGTGTGTGAACACTGTTGGGCTAAACCATTGGTTTAAATAATTATGACAATAGATTTTGTATTATGACTTCAGATTTTTATTTTAAGGCCCGAATAATATAGAAAAGTATTATCAAGTTCTTATAATGTAAATTCCTTCATTTTATTGCACCAGAGTTGTTGTCTTTTATTGCAAAATGATTTAATTTTATCCTGGTACTCTATGTTATTATTATCAAAGATAGTAATATTAAACACTTGAGTGATCATGACGCTTCACAATCACAACAAGACATAATAATATTATGTAAAATGTATTATTCAAGAATATGTATTTGTTATACTTTAGTGCTTTTTAAATATAAATAATAAATATACTAAGTGCTAACAAGTATGCCAAAAACAAGTGATAGTGTTTTGGGGATTTTTCAAACTAAGTTTTATTAAATTTGAATTCAAACCATACCATAGAAACTTAATGGTTTTGCTTATTTTCTGCCTTAGTATCATTATTCTGAGTGAGAATATGCATTGCTTATCTGGCATTGCTCCTCTCATGCAAACCTCATTATTGACACCTGCCACATTGTCAGTGGTGGCCTTAGGGTGTGGCGAGTAAAGCCACTACCCCAGGCCACACTCTTGTAGGGGCCTCGCACAACAACTGAGTAGAACAACTCAGAGACTGAGAGAGACCTATACCCACTGCTGGGTAGTAGTAAAGGACAAGGGCCTAGCAAAAAACTTTGATTGAAGGCCGCCATCCACCTCTGAATTACGGTGGCCAGTATCATTTATTAAATCAACTTGGTACCCAGATTGACAGATGCAGGACCAATATGGGAAAATAGGGATTCAGAGATCCTAATGTTGCTCAGTGAGAGAGTGACAGACTAGAGCAATCTATGTCACACTTACTGGTGTATCCTTTATGCCCAAATAACTGCATGAGGGATGACCTCTACCTGGCCACAACAAATGCTGATGAGTGGGCCTCATATTACTGTCAGTTTTTTTAAATATTTTTTTTTTATTTATTTTTCCACAGTAATAAGCATATATTTTAATATTATATAATTATATTAAATTATATATATTTTGTGGATACTTTTAGTGAAACAAAATTAAATCTTATAGAATCCATTGAGATAAGCAGCATCAAGTATGGAAAATTCCCTGGACAAGAAAACATCTCCACTGAAACTCTCACAATCAAGGAGCCACAATGATATGATTATGGCTCTCCGCATTAAAAGTTTCAAAGACAAGTCAAAGGTTTCTTTTATTGCAAATGTTAAGATTCTAATTGCATGGTTCGAAAAAGTTTAATGCTATGGAGGAGAATCCAGCAGAAAAGACCAAAGGACACTCTGTTAAAATATAATAACCTACCCCAACAAATATTTTTTTTAAAAACGAATTTTAGGCGAAGTACTTCTTTAGTAGCTTAATAAACAGTTGTGAATATTGTAAATATAATGTCGCGATTACTATTTCCATGTATGTGCATGCTGGTAGTGCTCGATAATGTCTTTTTACTAGCAATTTAATAAAATAAAAAAAAACAAGCTAAGTCGATATATGATCGTTATATATACATATATATAACGATCTACTCGCTGGTCTAATTTTTAATATCTTTGCAATCTTCACTGGTAAAAGTACAATATTGTGATTATTTGTGATATTAATGACATGTGCAAATAAATAGCAGTCATAGTAATTAAAATCGTCATGTGCTACACTATCAAGAAAGCTTTTGAAAGATTGTCTTTTGGATTTTTTTTAAACTAACAAAATATGATGCTTATTTTTTTTTGCGGCTACAGTATCACGACCGTGGTCGGTCTATTGTGATAAATATTATGCTTACCCACTATTCTCGTAACATAGCAAGCATAGAACGACAATAGCTGAATTATAATAACAAAAGCGCATGGTCAGATTTACGAATACGATGAGGCAGATTTTTTAAAGAATATTTTTTATAATTTTAGGTGCAACGAAAACAGCCATGGTACACATATATAACAGTAGAACCGCCAATGTTCCTTTATATGATGGCTTACATGATTACAAATGTGATAGAACAAACATTTTATGTATTTCAAGCATGCACTGTAAACCATAACTATAGTGCTGAGATATGCCACAATATTAGCAGTTATGATGACATCAATAAGGAAGTACAGGTATGGTTTGTTGAACTAATTACCTTTTTTGCGTAGAAATATATGAAATAAGGAAATATAAGCTAAGACTGTGAAGTCTCACACGTAATGACTATGTAATTAAGTTAAAGAACCATTGTAACAATTTTCAACTTGGACAATTTTATTATGATTCGTCATAAATCATATTAATTTAGTCATTGCCCATATTAGGATTTTCTTCTGTACCATGGACATGTTCACAAACTCATTTTTTCACATAATACCTACAGACAGCCAGACTTAGTTTTGTAGTTTGCTAGATTTGAACTCCAAAGTTTCCAAACTCGTAGCGCAGAATCGCTCTGCTACTATTCCGGACGTATTTGTCAATACATTTAATTGACATCGACAACACGTTTGGTGAAAACAAAATAAGCAAGTAACAGGTCGTTCTGCATAGTCTTTAATATGAAAATCATACTAATTTATAAAGAGTGCCTCTGTCAGAGTTCACTGTATGATTAGCATTCATACATACATACATACACTCACGCCTTTTTCCCATAGGGGTAGGCAGAAACTAAAGAACGCCACTTGCTACGATTCTTGCATACTTCTTTCGCTTCGACCACATTCATACATTACATTATTAGCATTCACTACCCAAGAAATCTACTCTGTAAGAAATAGCTACTCTATTATTATTTATTATTATTATTTCCTCCTACTCGATGTTTTGATGTCTATGCCTATTCAGTTCACTTAGCTTATGTCCCACAGTTCTAGGTATTTATCTTGTCCTCTGAAATCCAAATTTATAGTACCTACATTATGCGATTAAACTATAGGTACCTACCCAAAGTTTAGTCGCAAAATAAATGTGCAATAAATTGTAAGTGTAATTATTGATACACAGCTGACTGTATCAACATTCCATCAATGGAACGGCATCGCCAGCCACGCGGTGCCGCTGCTACTTGCTTTTTTTTTGGGTTCCTACAGCGACAAGCGTGGTCGCAAAATTATTATAGTCGCCGGACTTCTTGGAAAACTTTTTTTCTCAGCGATGATAACCTTAAATACTGCTAAAGGTAAGCATACTGTAATTTAGTAATCTTTTTCCCGAAGCCACTACACGTTCTCATCAGTTTCATTCGGACCCCTGTCCAATTTTGCACGTAAGCGAAATGATATGAAATAAAAATATGAAATCACTTAGAATGTGTATTGTGTACGTAGCTCTCATTACTATGTATAATACCTAGATAAAGTATTCGCATTATAGCTGAATGATCATTTGATTAGACATTACTATGCTTATTAATGCTACTCTTGGGTAACTCGTAATTCATTGTGTGCAATTATTAATGCATAATTGCGATAATTAGATAATCTATATGGTCTAAATTATTAGAAATGTTATGTATTTGAACCTAATATTGATATTTTTATCTTATAATGCAGATAAAACGTCTGTACCTGTATAATGCTCCTCAGAATAAAAGGATAAGCGCGGAAAAGATAAAATACTCTCCCGCATGTCAGTTTCAAGAGTAATCTTGAGTGAAGTATGTGCAGGTACTTATAGATTTCTTTTGATATGTGATGAGATCTTTCATAAAAAAATATCATATTACGTTGTAAAAAAAATTGACGACGTCTGTGGTCTAGTGGTTCGAGTGTTGGACTGCTGATCACGAGGACGCTGGGTTCGATTCCCATAGGACACAAATATTTATGTGATGAACGCAAGTGTTTGTGTTCGGCTGGGTGTTTCTTATATATTATAAATATAAAAAAATATATATTGTGTGTTATATCTATTTTCTAGTACCCATAGTAGGTACCTAAAAGCTCTGCTTAGTTTGGGGTTACATCATTCTGTGTAAGACGTCACCATTTTACCAAGCTTACCAATTATAGTAATAACCAGATTACCAAGCTCGCTTGTGCTGGAAAATAGCTGGGTTCTGCTGACTCTGATGACTCTCTTATTTATTCTACAACAGACAGATTTCATTTTGCAGAATTCCTTGCCAAAATGTGTATGATCTGCACTCTGCACTGCTCTAATAAATAACTACACCTCATCAAATATAGATCTCCTCGTTGATTGCACATTTAGAGCATTATCTTGAATAAGAATACTCGTAAGTATCCTAAAAAATGGAGCTTAAAAGAGCATAAAGAAAATAACCCTGCAGCCCATAAAACTCCATGTTAAACATGCATACCTTATCAGCCCGTAGCAATAACAGTCGTAAAAATCTAGTATAGACCATAATTGGCAACAACTCACAAATTACTGATGTTGAGGGTGGTTCAATGAATCATTTTATTAATATAATTCCTCTTGTACCGAGACAAACACGCATATATTCATACATGATGTCATTGTACCCACTCAAAAGCAAGTGAGCAAATATCAACATTATGTTCATCTATCTTGTCGATTGTTTGACAAGTTTTATGTAACCAAGGTCTGTGCAGATGTAGATTGTGTACTAGATTATTAGGTAATACACGATCGCGGAAAATTACAGTGTTTGAATACTGAAATAATGCAAGCCAACTCTTAGGATGTATTATGAGCATATAAATGTTATAAATACCTACATCTCATAAGAATTCTGATTTATGATACTTCTGTCAACTTACTTACATAAAATGTAGGAGAAAATTCCTACACTTAAGTTGTGGAGTTAATTTCATCATTCCAGCCTTTTTCCAACTATGTTGGGCTCGGCTTGTGTCTCACTATACTTGAATAACATCAACATTTAAGTAAGTACACAAAGTGTCAGACCTCTGCACCACCCCAATTTATGGGCAATAAGGATAAACTAGTTGTCAAGCTTTTCGGGTTTCAAACTACCAGATAGGTGTCCTTATGAAAATATAGGGAGTTATTTGTGTTACGGCTCTAACGTGTCTTAATGTACTAATGTTAGTATTTACTAGGTTGTAGAAGAATAATGAGTTTGCTGTTATCTGACACAAAATATCAGTGGATTAGAATTAAAAATTTATGTGTTTCTTTCACCACTTGAGTAGGTAGGCATTATGCTCACGTGATCGTCAGGGCCGATCGCACACTTATGACGTATCAACATGTGCAATCGACTTTGATTAATACCATCGTTTGGTTACTATTACTTATTCTTTGGTTCTCTTTACTCTGAATGATAACTTCGTCTTACGTTTGTGAGGTGTGAGGCGTTGATTAATGTAGGTATAATCATTATCGGTGTAACATGCACACTAGAGGAAAACAGGCGAGATGGTGCGAGTACATACCATCTCGCCGAAGGGCAAGGCAGAGGCGTACTTATGTACATTGTACACCCTCTGGTACGGAAGTGTCAATGGCTTTCATGCTGCATCATTAAATAAATCTTAATGCACTAAACTGAAATTAGAAGAAACTGTCTTTAAATAATGATATTATTGTATCAAGAGGTCGTCTTAAATATTCTATAAATTCGTGACTGTTTACATTACTGGTGCTTGCTGACACCTTGTAAAGACCTCTCGCCAGGCACACGAAGAGTTTTATCTACCATAAACGTATTCTGCAGGATAAACACCGTTATCGCTCCTGCCTAATGCACGTGATCCCAATAATTCAGTATACAACTACGTTACCCATGTCGTATTGTTAAGACGCGCAGTGATAAATACGAGTACTTAAGTAAATATCTTTGCCATCTTTCAACAATATCATCGCTGTAGTCATGATAGCATGAACATCTAATTTTCCTGGTTCTCATTTATGTTAAAAACTGCTAAAATATATCACTTTCAAATTGACGTCCTTGATCACTTTGAATAACCAAATTGAAAAAAAAAACATGACTCATAAAAACATTTAGCTAAGAATGGCTTCTGGCCATCTATATCCATATCTATAACCATATAATTGTAACACAGTACTAAAGTACAGAGGCCAGTACATCAAGCTAGCCCAATTTGTCAAATTTCTTTGAGAGGTTTTCAACTTTAGTGCAAAACTATAAGGTTCATATTCAATTGGAAAAATTTGACAGTTTCGGATAGCTTGACCTGTTGGCGTCTGTACCTATATCGTTGTTATGTAATATGTGTATTACATTGCAATATGCTGTGTATGTGTCCACAATTTTTTATTTTATGTTTCAGCGTGGCCCGTCGAATATGTGATATACACGGCAGCGTTTCCAAGTGCCTTGACCGGCGCTGACTTGGCAATATTCGCCGGTTGTTTTGCCTACATTGCTGATGTTTCATCATTGAAAAGTAGAACATTAAGAGTTGGCATATTTGATGTCATATACTTAAGTACAATGCCTTCTGGGGTAGCAATAGGTAAGTTAATACCAAATATGAGTTACCTATTTGATCACACACATCTTTTCCCAAAGGAGTAGCCATAAACTACAGAATGTCTCGTATTTCTTATGGATTTACGTTCCAAGTCCACGCTCAAGTTGACATATCAAAAAAGTCAAGTTGAGGACTTACAACTATCTTTGTAAGCTTGACGTCAATAAAGTGAGGCGGCACCAGGGATAATACCTAGCTTAGCTGCCTCTTATATAATGAACGTTTTAGAATACGGGGGTAAGTATATTCACTCTTATTTACTTACTTCCCTATTTACGGCATCTCTAGCTGTTGTTGTACATTGCAATTTTATATAATTAAAACATAAACTGGAATATACGTATAAAAACGATAGATAGAAATATAGAACGCAACGCTTCATTTAATGAATCACCATTTAATATATCACTCCGGAAGACGTGAGCCGCCATTAATAAGTTTAAGTTGGCGCCGAAAATCAGCGCTGCTGTGTTGCAAATATTTTGTGACAGAGTTACTGGTCAAGCATAATAAAGCTGAGTGCCACCCTTTTTCTTGCGGAGATGCGACGCCCTACATATTTAAACCGCATATTTACGTCTTAGTTGGAATGATGAATGTAATAGCATGCCAATGTTGCCGCGTTAACTCACTATCTTACAATTTAAGCGCACTAATGAATGTGACCGCCATTGTAACAACGTAATAGTTTATTAGTCAAATATCTAATATATCACTATTTAATAGTCAAGGCCGGTGTATTTAACCGGAAGGTTAGGTTAGGATCCTGCCTAAGATCGAATTTTTCTTTGGCTAAAATGTATATCTTTGGAAATGCTTAGCATGCGTTAGTCAAATATCATTAAAATAAATAGTCAATTGCTTCTCAATGGAACCCAGCCTAACAACGAATAAGACGAACACATGTTTGCCAAACATCCATTCGAATTCAATCCTTACGATTCACTAGAAACTCTAAACATTATTGTTTACAGGTAATTTATTGTGGAACAAAGTGGTGGACCGGTCGTTTACGACCATGTTTGCTATCAACACGTGTCTGATGGCTTTAGCAACATTGTATGCTCTGATATTCTTAAAATGGCAAACAAGACCGGAGCAGAAGTCTTGGAAGGATGCAGGCATCAAGAATCCTGTGACAGACTTCTTTGATGTAAAGAATATAGAAAACACGATAAAAACACTGACTCGGAGAAGACGCGATAATAGGAGGCTATTTTTATGGTTCCTTCTAATATCTATGGCGTTTTACACTTTCCAGAGAGGTAAGTTGTGTAATATTTGTCAGGGATGGTATGGAGTAGCCATAACCAATATTCGAATAAAAACCTACCTAAATAAATCCTATAAAAAAGTTCAGCCTCTAAACGAAATTAGATAATTTCGTTTAGAGGCTGAACCTCCATGAGATCATTAAGATGTCCGGGCCGACGCACTATCCGCATCGTGTCCATTGTTTAAGTCTATAAATGTTTTTTTAAGTCCATAAGTCTTTCATAATAATAAGTCTTTATTCACATATAAAGTAACAAAATTAAAATTGTCGTATATGAACTAATAAAAAAGACGGTAACTATACGAAACTACATAATTAATTATCCGAAATTCAAATAAATAATTACATATCGGTAAGCCTAATACAATGATATAATACTATCCATATCCAGATCCGTCAATTCATATCCATAACATCCCTACTATTTATTTTAAATCCTTGAAATAAGCAGTAACACAGGCCTCAGGCCTCCATGAGCTGTGGCTATGAGCGGGCGGCTGAATTGGGATTCCACTGTCCGACCAGATAATGGCCCCAGTAGGCTAGTCATGACTATGATTTTTTTGATGTCTGATCAGTTCTGAAGATACTCCACAAAAATATGTTTTCCCTTGCTACATAGTTATTATTATATTTTTTTCCAGATGAACGCCCGGTTATGTACCTATACACCATAAAAGTATTCAAATGGGACACGACAGCATTCAGCAACTTCAGGACATACCTTAGCACCCTGTATGTCATAGCTATGCTGTTTGTTATACCCCTGATGACTAAAGTACTTCATTGGAGAGATACAGTTAGTATAAAATGATGTTATATCGACAAGCTTTTCTACATACGCACTCAATTATAAATATAATCTATCATTATATTGACGTGTGTGTAACTTTCCTAACGCAACATCGATAATGTTTCATAGGAAATAGCAACCTGATGCTATTACTTACAGACGTACTTACTCATGACTTATTGGCAATTTGGAATCATATATAATGTTCTGTTTCTTTACAATATTTTCCTTCACCGTAAGTTTATGACTATAACTTTACCCCGTTTTACGTTTTTAATTCAAATTGTCATCATGTTTCATCAGATCATAGTGATGATGGGTGCAACGGCCCATATATGCGGCCATTTGATCTACGCTCACGCCGCCACTGACAAACTGATGTACGTCGGAGCCACAGCCGCCGCGCTCGGACCGTTAGTGGCACCCCTTATACGCTCCATGACTTCCAAAGTATTACCCGCGGCAGAAAGAGGTCAGTAACCATGTCGATATTTTATTAACGCCAATAACGAAAACCCGTGTTCTCTACGCCAAGCGACAAATTCTAGTATCTAATAATTATAGGTAAAAAAAAACCACAAATATTTGTATAGGTATTTATTTTAAACTAAAAAAAAACAGTGGTATTTTTGTTTCGCCGATGATATTGTCCTCTTCTCATCTTCAGCCTCCGAGTTGGCTCAGATGCTAGATGATCTTAGCAAGGCAAGCCTCGAGGTCGGACTTCGGATGAATATGTCAAAGACTAAATTGATGACGAACAGTGCGCTTCACAAAATGGCAATGGAGTGTGTGGAGATTGAGTATCTTTATCTAGGTCTCTTTCCAGGCAAGACAGAATAAAGAAGTTGCACGACGCACAGAAAATGCCTGGAAGAGCTATTGGACCATGAAAGATCTTATGAAGGGTGATCTTCCTCTATCACTGAAGCGGAGACCTATGGACGTATGCATTCTTCCCATTCTTACATACGGTTCTCAAACATCGTCTTTGACAGATCAGCTGAGGTCCACGCTCGCGGTTTGTCAGAGAGCAATGGAACGGAGTATTCTGGGTATAAAACTTGTTGACCGAGTTAGGAATACAGCCATCCGTTCCAAGACGAAAATAACAGACGTCACTCGGAAAGCTGCCACACTGAAATGGAACTGGGCTGGACACATCTGTCGCATGGCAGACGATCAATGGGCCAAATTGACAACTCAATGGGTACCTGGTAGCAACGCATAGAGAGAGGTGGAAGAAGAGTGGGGAGGCCTTTGCCCTGCAGTGGGACACTACAGGCATTTAATAATAATAATTTTTTACGTGCCATGCCGTCGTTGGCGTCGTGAGCAGGTTTTCATTTGACGTCTATACTCGTCGGTGGCGGTCAAAAGGATAATGGGTTAATTAAGACCTTAGCGGTCAGTGACAAGGACGGTCCCGTAAGATCCAAAAGAATATCCTCTTTTTTTCTGGAGGAAAAATACTTCAAATAGGTATTGAAGATTTGAAGAGAAATTTTACTTAAAGAAACCATTATTTTGTTTTTGAGGTGCACTAATGAATTTTGAAAAATCACGTCGTTGAGCCGTGAATCGAATTGGACAAAACGTGAAATAATGAATAATGATTCGTATATTTCGTACTAGCTTTTCACTTCGGGAGTCAACGACTGTTAATATTCAAGTTATAAGTAATGGTATTGTTTTCAACAGGTGTGGCTTTCGCCTTTCTTTCGGTCATGGAGAACGCCATAGGGATGTTCGCGTCTATCGTATATTCGCAACTCTACAAAGCTACGCTCGACACGGAGTTTGTCAATGCTATATTCTACCTCACAATATCGACACAAGTTGTGGTGTTTTCGTTAACATTGTAAGTATTTTTTATGTAACTTTAGTTGTAATCACAAGTCATGAATTGTAAAACTCGAGAGTGATGACTGTGGAGTGTCTGTAAAAGCTAAAACATGTTGTGGGTGCTGTTAATGGACGTTGATATTTGTTGGTATTGGTCGTCTCAAACTGATGATAATCATGATCACCCACGAATCAATGTGGGGGCGATTTGAGAGTAAACAACTGCAAGCTCAACTAGAGCTTGCAGTTGTTTGCAGCTGTATACATTTTTAAAACAAATGACATGATTTGATTAATTTCACGCCATCATCAACATTGATCGTTACACTTTTTAATTCCAAATTAACATGCAGCTTTTCACTAAATGCACATGAAAGAATAAATATATGATGTGCGTGTGAACTGAGAGGCCACACTGGTATTTCGAAAAAAATGATTGTAGGATTTAGTAGAAGTCTTAAAACAATTGTAGAACAAATTTGGGAATTTGTAATAAAATACATAAAAAACTACAGCCCTTAAAGTGTGGTCCCTCTGTCCTCACAGACCGTCAGTCAGATCTCGGAAAGTATGCGAAAAATTAAGATATTGTGACTATACACATTTAGTAAAGAATTAGTAAAGATATTTACTAAAAAATGGGCCACCAAAGATAAAAAAAATATAGCGAATAAACTGTGGTCCCTCAATCCACACAAAACAAAAATAAACTTAGAGAATATTACCGAATCAAATAAATAAAATCATTATTTTTTACATAAAGTCCATTATTTTTTACATAAAGTACAGTAATAATATCAATATACGCGATAAAATCCGTAAAAAGTAGTTTAATTTCAATGTATAATATTCGCGTAAATGTCAGGAATCAATATCTACTTTTTTATTAAATACACATACTTACACCATGTAATATAACATTATACCAACAGTACAACCTTGTTTTCCTTTTGTCTAATGCCCATTGTGTGGTCACACTACTCTATCAATTTTCACAGAATTAAAGAAATGTTATTATCTCAGCTAAGAGGTAAGAAATACACAATTTAATATACCTATTATTTAGTAGAAACTTTCTACTAAAAGTTAAGTACACTAGACTTTCTGTTTTTCCTCTCGTCTAGCAGCTATGCATGCACATTATGTCAGTGTACGTGGGGATTGAGGGACCAGTTTTAATTATCGCTATCTTCAAATTGCATCAATATTTTTTTTCCATTTCTTTTTTACAAAATGTATTAAGACTTACTGAAACTTTATGTAAAAAATAATGATTTTATTTATTTGATTCGGTAATATTCTGTAAGTATATTTTTGTTTTGTGTGGATTGAGGGACCACAGTTTATTCGCTATAATTTTTTTATCTTTGGTGGCCCATTTTTTAGTAAATATCTTTACTAATTCTTTACTAAATGTCTATAGTCACAATATCTTAATTTTTCGCATACTTTCCGAGATCTGACTGACGGTCTGTGAGGACAGAGGGACCACACTTTAAGGGCTGTAGTTTTTTATGTATTTTATTACAAATTCCCAAATTTGTTCTACAATTGTTTTAAGACTTCTACTAAATCCTACAATTATTTTTTTCGAAATACCAGTGTGGTCCCTCAGTTCACACGCACATAATATATGGTACTTACATAAATGTCTGTTTGTGCCGGTTAATCTCTGAAACGGCTGGACCGATTTTAACGGGACTTTCACATCAATACATTGTATTGTTGCGTTCGTTGTACAGTCTTAGGACCCAATTAAAGGAGATAAAAGAGCGACATACTCAAGATTGATCAAGTTTAATGGAAGACTTTTTAGTCTTAGAATCACATGACAATTAAATACGAGACTAATTGACTTCGCTCCACTAAACGTTTTCTGTGTAGATTTGTTATCCTTAATATTTTTTAATGTTTCTTTTTTTTTTCAGTATAATGGAGATACTGTTGAAGGGCAGACCGTTAGAATCTGTGTATGAAGATGATACAAGAAGAACATCATCAGTAGAAAAAGGAACATCGTCATAAAACTGATATTAAAACAATGTTAGGTTTAAAACATTTATTTGTTACTAGATGTACAGGCGCCAGCAGGTCGAGCTATCCAAAACTGTCAAATTAACCCAATTAAATATGAACTTTATTATTTTGTAGTAAAGTTGAAAATCTATCAAAAAAGTTTGAAAGATTGGGGTAGCTTGATGTACTGGTTTCTTTACAAAAATTTATACATATTAATAATGAAAAATCAACCATGAGAAACGCCTCGAAAATATTCTTATATTAACATAATGGCTCAAGAGATTCATAATAACCTTTTAAAGTGATAATTATTTTATAGGTGACATGTTACAAAAACAACTTTTAGACTGAGATGTACAGCAATAAAAACATATATAAGTTTAAAGTGTTTATAAAACATGATCGTCCAGTAAATAAGTGAATATATTATTGCATTTCACTTGTGATAATTGAATATATTATATATTTTGATATTATACTAAGTAATGAAATTTTTATATACATATAGGATTAAGGTACACTAAATATATTAGCTAAAGCAGTATGGATTTTAGGCCCATTTGTAGATTCGTAAATTTAAAATAAAAAAAGTTCAATTTATGGCCACTTTTTTATTCTAATGCGGATTTGTTGTCGGAAACCACACGGACCCCAGATAACGATTTTGAAAACAATCGCAAGCAAAAACTTCAAGATGGCGGCCACATTTTATAGCTCGGGAGCATAACTCCTAAACAACAAGTTTCGTTATAAAATACTATCCTATAATTAAAACTAAATAAATAGTCTCTCATGGCATTTTTGGCACCTCTCCCATGGCACCCGTGACTGACAGCACTGCGACGTCCGCTTATGGGCCTCGTCGCCTAGTGTGCGGTTTCGAGGGTTTGTACTTAGTTTCCATACTACTTGAGCTTATATATTTACTGTGATTAAGGTATGAAGTTCCATTAGTTGAAAGTGATTTATGAAATTGATATTATGTAGGTGAAATATTTTTTTATTTAAGTCTAGATCAACACTCCACTAAATGAGTAAAAATGCTTGTTACTTAAAATTTAATAAACGGTATATTTGAACCCATTGGCTGATTTATTTAGACTTTCTACACATCTTTGGATCTTAG
Organism: Acronicta alni; assembly: GCA_964056405.1. Lineage (NCBI taxonomy): Eukaryota > Metazoa > Arthropoda > Insecta > Lepidoptera > Noctuidae > Acronicta > Acronicta alni. The sequence goes on from OZ043913.1 coordinate 7,625,320, forward strand.
CATGTACCTATATTTAATATCTATATATTATTCTTACACGTTATATCATTATTTGACAACTTGAGACTAAGATTAGTCCTTAAAAATCGACTAATTCAGAATATACATGGCGATGCCATTTTCATATGGACTCGTTTACTTAAAACGTAACTTAACGTAAATTAGCATCCTACTCTTCAGTACGATGCAGTATTCTAAGAACGATTGAACGAACATCGCATTTTATTTAGCTGAAAGATATATATATATAATTATTGAAATAAATAATAATTTAATCCTAAACTTTAAAAAAACGTGATTACTCATAAACTATGCATGCCACTCAACGGGATTGCTCATTAAGAACGTGATGCTCTTAGCAACTATAAAAAAAATTTTTACTAAATAAGTAGCTACTCTAGCTAATTGGGGACACGAGATGTACCTATCATTTAAATGATTTTAACTTTTAGGTTTTTTTATAATAAAAATGCGATGTCCGAAAAATGGTCTTGAAACACCACATGATGCGGTTTTACCAATATCTTAAAACAAACTTTGTTTTATTAATTTATTTTTACGTAGTTTAGAGCACCAAGAAACGGAAGTATTAGGAACTACAAATCATATTCTTAACTTACTACTATTTCTGAAACATATACACTCGAGAGCATTGAATCCGGGTCACTTGAAGAAACCTATAAATCTCGGAAACTAAAATGAAATAAATAAATTGTTTAATAAACAATTATTAAAACTTCTTAGTTATTGTAAAGTTGTGTCATAAAAAAATCAAATTTGAAAAACGTTGATGGAACTACGAAATTACTGCATTTGATTTTGCTTTGTTTCTAATGTCTCATTTAAGTGGGTATATAAACCATAATGCTAGTGTTCAATATTTATTATTCAAGCTGTAATCATGTCGCTTACACCTGAAGAATGCACCAGATTTCTCACAATGCTAGAAACCGGCCGGAGTCAGCGCGATACAGCCAGGACTGTCGGTGTGTCGCTGTCAACAGTACAAAGAGTTCTACGACGTTACGAGGAAACTGGCTCTAACCTACGCAGACCAGGAACACGCAGAACCAGGTGTAACACAGCACGAGAACATCGATACTTGGTGAACACCATGCTTCGTAATCACTTTCTCACAGGAACTGAACTAACAAATCAGTTTCCAACGCCTCAGAGGAAGGCCCAAGCGTATGGACAGTAAGACGACGATTTGTTGAAGCTAATTTGAAGCCACTTAGACCTGCAAATGGCCCTAAAATGGAGCGTGGGCATCGTTTTTCAAGACTAAGACATATCTTAGTCTTGAAAAACGATGCCCACGCTCCATTTTAGGGCCATTTGCAGGTGTGGTGTGTGTCAAAGTGGTTCTGGGCATACCCAGAACCACTTAGATTGGACTATTGAAGATTGGTCAAAAGTTATGTTCTCCGACGAATCAAAGTTTATGCTCTACAAGCACGATGGAAGACAGAGCGTATAGTAGACCAGGGGAAAGATTCAAGCAAGCATGCATCGAAGAAAAAGTAGCCTACGGTGGTTGGTCTGTACATGCGTGGGCCGGAATTACATCTGAGAGTGGCACAGAACTGGTGTTCACAGAAAATGCCTCTTTAATTAGCGTGAGATATGTGGAAGAAAATACTTAATGAACACGTTGGGCCATTTATGGTCAATTTGGGTGAGGATGCTATTTTTATGCATGACAATGCCCAACCTCATACAAGCCTACCTTCAAGAGATGAAGCTTACTCGTTTTTTATTTCATTAAGCTAGCATTCTTAGTTTCCGATATTTATAGGTTTCTTTAAGTGACCCGGATTCATTGCTCTCGAGTGTATTACATCAATATATATAAAAATCAATGCCACTTTTCGTTGTAATTTTATAACTCAAGAACGGGCTCACCTATCCAAACCAAATGTTTAGGCTTTGTTTGGACTATTTAGTAGATGGTTTATGTGAAGTTTGCACAAAATCGGTCGAGCGGTTCTTCATATATTATAGTACAGAAAAGCCAAGAAACCAAGCGAGCGAAGCCGTGGGCTAATAAATTATAGTAAAGCTAGTAAATTATAAAACCAAACTTAAAAAAACAACTAATTGTTTTTTGACGGAACCTAGCCTTTAAAAAATTTTGGTTCGCCAAGATACACTGTAAAAAGATTACAAATATGTTATATAGTGCTATAAAAAAATATGTTCCATCTGTAGAAATAACTCTGTGACACAAAAATACAGTAATAAGTTTGAGTTTTGTGTCTGTCTATTAATTATTGTAAGTAAACCCTGTCACATAATTATAGAACTTACACAGAACAAATATGCGAGAACTGCGCTACAATTTAGTGTACTTAGAGTGAAATGTGTCTTTAAAATGAAGCAGAAACTGCATAAAGCCTTTTACAAATAATAGACAAATTGGCTTCGTTTATTATCTTATGGAAAATAATGATATCACGAGTATTATAGTCCATACACAAATGCATCGTAAATGTTGTCTTTTACTCTCGTTTACTAAAACTAATCATTGAGCATAACCTTGTGCTCGTTCAAGGCGCCAGTCTGGCTGAACAAGCTAGCCACTGGGCTTAAAAATAAAAAAATACACAAATCGGACAATAACACGACATTAGATCAAAATGTACAAAACATTCGATCAAAATGTACTTTGTAAAGTCATCAGTTGTTATTCATTCTGTCCTCAATATGGTAACCATCAATAAAACCTCGGTAATTATTTTAAGTAATAAATGGTGCTTTAGAGAACACAAATCTTTTTTTGATAGATGAACAGATATTCTGTTCAGCTTAGGAGAAAAAAACATATGACGTTACGGTTGCCCAAGCCACCCAGCAAGATATTGCTCGATCTCTAAACGGGATTCAATCAACTCTCTGGAGTCATTCTCACTTGGTGGATACATATTCGCACAGTGTGCAGTACCTGAAAAATGCATTGGGATTGAATACATATAAATATTAACATTTCACGGTTCTTTTGGATTCAATTCTAAAGATGCGAAAACATCATGAGAGCCTTTGGTGAATGCTGGACATACGCTTTAAGAAACATCATTAAATGATATCATCAGAAATTGAAACAACCAACCTTTTATGTAAATAGCAGGTGCATCATTGTCCCGAGTTTTGGTGATTCCTAGTGCGTGCCAAGGATCTACAGAGCCGTGAACGAATACTACACGACTCGCTGCTATTCCTAGGGCGCCGTAATTGCTATTCGTCCAATCTGCAGATGCTTGCACAAATTCTGCATTGTACCTAGGACACACATTGAGCACAATAGTAAGAACTTCATTTAATTTTAATTTAATGCCTAATGGACCTGTTTTTTTTTGTAGGCATTTAACTATTCCTAAGAAGGATCTGAATCATTTCGTTTAAACAGGGAATGAAAAATATTTAGTGGATGATTTGTATACAAGTTCGAAAAAATACTAAATTTTTTGCAAACGATTTACTAATTTTTGTATGATACAGACGCAGGCATGGATCTTGAACGCTCTGCGAAAGAGTAGGGTTTAGATTTGATTCTGAGGAAGTGGGGACCAATCAAGGCCAGTCTTGGTCATAATGCGTCGCATGATGATCCAACCACATATCGAAATGTGTGGCCCCACCCTCGCACCTCACGTCATACCGCCAAACAGATCCATTAATTCACTTCTGCGCGGATGAAGGTCTGCGTTCAAGATCCGTGCCGGGCACTGTATCCTGTATATTAACTAGACATAAGAAACTTACTTTTTACCAAAAATATCTTCACACTGCTGAATAAAGAAATCAACTGTGAAATGATTGCCAAAGACTTCAGTTTCTCCTGAAGAAGTCTGATAAAATCCAAATTCAGTGCAAGTTTGATAAATCCATTGACGACCTGTTACAACATATAACAAGAAAGTATTAAAAAATACATCAAATATTTTAACATAACAATTAACATTCCATCAAGCTGGAACCGTAGTTCGTTCGGTATGTGTTAGGTAATATGGAGCGAGCCTATTGGCATTAACCAGGCACACAGACCCCTGAGCTGATACCGAAAATGTTAAAGAAATTATTTACATATTTATTAGTCTGCCTCTTTAGGCATTTTTTTTACCGTTAAAACAATGGTTACTCACTATCATCAAAAAATACCGCGTCATACTTGCTCTAAGGGGTTCTTTTCTTATCTGCTAACATAATATTATATTATTTCAGATAATTTACTTGATTATACAATAAAGTGGACGACATTAATGTAAGCAATAATTATTACTATAATTACTAAGCAACAACTCGATTCAGCTGGTAAAAAAACACTAATGTAGATGCATTTAATTTGTGACTGAGATGAGGTATCTCATCGTCATTTGCCATATTTACATAGTGTCAATCATATATCTTTAGTCACCCGAAAACTCTGAAAACGAGCAGGTTTGACATTTTCTTGTGTCTACATGTTTTTTTAATGTAATCGTATAACACTTTGTGACCCTTTCGTGCCTCAGAGAGCAAGTAAAGCGGTCGATCCCGATTTTCATACGAACATAATCATTTTATTCATATTTAGTGGTACTAGTCAGAAGAAAAACTAAACCAAAAAAAGGTTTACAACCTCTCTCTTTAAAGATTGCCCAGAAATTGGGTTGCGGAGGTCTGATGGCATTCACTTCATGTAAAATACTGATATTCAGACGCATCTAGTTATACTATAAGCTGTCCCAAACGTAGTTGGTATAAGGTTAGGAGGTTGATGAATTGTAAACATAAAGTATTTTTTTCAAACCTCCTTCTGACGCCCAAGACATATTTCTCAACTCTTTGATCATGTTGTTGTAGCTGTAGTCTAAACAGGTTTGGTTAGTTTTATCCAAAATTATAGAATTGAAGGCAGCCAGCTTCTTATAAGCAGGCTCTGACCCAGGCGAAGTTATCATACTACAGACCTAAAAACAAGACAACAAATTTTAAAATACCAAGTATTTTTATGGTAGGATTCCAAATAATATTGAGGTGAGGCCTGCAGGCAGGAGCTAGTTATTAATAAATCAGGTGTAGGCTAGGTATAGTTAATCTATATTTGTCAAATAATGTTAAAGTCCTAGAAACAGGAAAGAGACAGCATTGATGAACTGCATCCCGTCTACACCACATTTATTAAGAAGGCCCCAAAGTATGGTATTCTTACCGAATTAATAGTAAGATTCCTGTATTTAGTATCAGCACTTATTCTATTATCCTCATTATATTGAACCAAGTCGGCAAAGTCATCAGCAATGGATGAGTAGAAATTCTTAATATCATTCTCTGTAGCATTAGCAAATGGTTCGCAAACTCTGAAACCAAAACAGAACTGCTCTTGAAATATGCTGTTATTTAAATACAGGATTTTGTTTTTTATTCAACCCTAAATATTTAAAGAAAGCTTGATATGCAATGTTTATTATTAGTAGCAAGGAGATATGACATTTTTGCAAATCATTATAACATTGTATATGATTTATTTTTTCAGCCATCCGTTCCAAGACGAAAATAACAGACGTCACTCGGAAAGCTGCCACACTGAAATGGAACTGGGCTGGACACATCTGTCGCATGGCAGACGATCAATGGGCCAAATTGACAACTCAATGGGTCCCACTGCTATAAAACATTTGTTACCTAAATTCCTTTTCCACAATATCTGATTGGGTCTTCATCATTGTAGTTATTTGATTGTGTGCTATTTTTAACTGATCCACACATTCTTCTCCACCAGTTTTTTCGCGCAGCGCATCAACAACAACCTCGTAATATTCTGGAATAATTGTATTTTTTAACATAATGTGTAGGTATAACCTACATTAGTTTCATCAAACTCAACCTTTCCTAAGTTCGCCATAAGGGAAGTAGAAAATATAATGCAAAGCAATAAATCCAGAATTAATCATGTTAGTTCATAGTTCAGACCTAAATACTGGGTAATCAATACTTTTGTTGATCTTTATAGTATTACTGATTATACCCAATGTATTAACCTTATTTTAGTTTCCTTTATCAGAATCCAAATAACAACATATTTAAAAGACTTAGCTGCTAAATAATACATATTATAACTGTTTTACTGAAGTAACTTACCCATAAAATTTACTTTGGCCAACAATGGACCACTGGAAGAGACAGCAGCATACACTAGATGAGGATACTTAAGTCTTAGCCATGCTGCTAACGAGCCAGGATATGATCCACCAAAGGCTATCCAACGAACGCGTTCATTTAGTTTATATTTCTCATTCATTGCACTAATGAAGTTTGCTAAGTCAGCCAAGGCTTGGTATGATGACAGGTACTGTAAGTTCTTAACACTGATGTCTCTGTAAAATATAAATTATTTTTACTATGATTTATATACAGTCTATGCTATGCACTCAGGTACCCCACCATTTGTGAAATTAAAATTGTGGTATTGCTTTTTCTATAAAAAAATATACATAATTTTATTACTGATTACATTGATGCTGCTTATATGATAACAATTTGTTTCATTCATCCAGAATGTAGACCCTCAACATGGTTTTGAGACATCCTCGTCAAAATGATGTGTTAACTTTTGAAATATAGAGAACTAGATTTGAAATATAGATTATTGTATGTACAGAAAAATGTGCCAGGTCAGCGAATATAATAATAAAATCTTACTCTGTAGGATGACTCTCGCCATAAAAGCGGTGTTCTAAATTAATGCAGAGAGCCTTAAATTTTTTTGCATAGTCAATCCAAGCTCCTTTCACCATCCATCTAGCATCAGCTGGACCTTCACCGCCAATCATCAAAAAAACTGGTCCTTGATTTTTAAAATCATAGAAACTGTCATTAACAAAATAGCGCTGAAACATTAAAAAATAAAAACTATAAATAAAGTTAAAAATAAAAATAAAGTATGTGAAACCAGCTACAAATAAATTATTAAACAAAATACTCAATATTCCGAGATCACATCCTGATAATGTTTATAAAGGACATGGTACTAAACGTAAGTAAAAGTGATATTGTATACTTTTACACTAAATTATGGGACTCTACCTAACTTTTCACTAACCACTACACTAGTTTTCAAGACAATACCCAACATATTAATCTTCAAACTAGTTTTTGTAAAGTACCTACAACATTTTTAAATATTGTAATGACCTGAAATAGTTATAATTGATGGATGTGGGTATATAAGAATCACATAATAGAATAACAAGTTAGAAAATACTATCAAGAGTATCAAGAGGTTAATTATGTTCATAGATAATAGAATATATGAGAAAATATACATAGATAATATATTAAGAATATGTATATATGAGGGGCTCATGGCTAAGTAATAACTAGGTTAAGCTGTGCAAGTCGCAGTCAGTGGATGAGTGACATTCCTAACACATTGAGACCCCTCTGTGCCTCAGAGCATGTAAAGCTGTAGGTCTCAGTTGTTATACAAACACCCATAACAATCATTAGTGGAAGTCCAAAAAACCTGACAACCAATCTATCCTCGGATATGAGTACCCAGAAATTGGGTTGTGTAAGTCTGACGGCAGCCTTTGTGTAAAGTACTGATATTCAGTTGAATCTGAGTAGAGTGAAAGCCAATTCCAACAGTTGCAAAAAAGGCTCGGATGATGAGATAACAAAACATATCTTATTACATTAATTAAACATAAGAATTCTATTATTATTTATTTATTGGACAACCAGTAGTTGTAACACTATTTTTGTACGTAGTAAATATATTAATTAAGAGCTAAATGCACAACATTTTAAGGTGTCACAACATGCATTATAGTGAGGTTACTTAAATAATTATGTATTATTTCTAAAAGAAAAAAAATGGTTAAAATTTAAACAATTAAAAAGGAAAAATAAAATAACAAAAATAATAACATTCTATTGACCCGATCTTAACAACCTCATAACAACTTTTTTAAATGTAGATAGATAGATATCCCCTGGTGGTACTTTGCAATCTTTCACTTGGATAAGGCTGTTGCGTGTGACGAGAAGGAGAAACTAATCGATTATAAGTAGATATTCTATAATTTACTGAAAATTTAATTAATAAATTTTAGTACCTGCTTCCAAGTTCTTAAGTCGGATGGACTTGAGTGGTCCAACTTTTGCCTGAACCATTGTGCTGGGGGAAGCTTTTCACCACTATATCCTCCTGGTGCCCCTAAGTTGCCGCCTCTACTACGACCCAGGCGAAAATGTTTACCAGCTTCAACATCATAACACCATAGACATATTATCAAGGTAATCGATCTAAGGGACAGCATTTTTCAAATAGAAAGGACTGAAAAATGATATAAAATACTGAAAAAGTTATAAAAACCACTGAGTATTATAATCTAGAACCATTATCACAATGACCAACCACAGCACAGGAATGTCAAAGGTGACCCGCAGCCGCCGTACCTACTCTATAAATTGTAGGTCAACTCTGTGGTCTCTCACAGACTGGGCTGGAGTTCGTTAATCGTTATCTTATGAACGTCTCTCTGCCCTCCTAAAACAAAGTATTACACACAGTACTTAATATAGATAAATGCTACAAATGCAAAGTTTATCGTAACAAGCTTACTTATTTGACCGGTTTCGTTGCATCCACAAATTATAGTTATGTACTTAATCAATGTAACGAATAGTAACAAAACAATAAAGAATTACGAACGAGTAAAGTAGGTGTATTACAATGCGTTTCAATAAAGATAGGAACTAGGAACGTCAATGACCTCGAATGACTGCGCTCTCTCAGATCTGTCAAAAAAGTACAGCTTGCTAAGAAAAATAATTTTCTCTTTTAAAATTTTAAAACTTTATTATTAATAATTATAAGCTAAAAAAAGCGATAAAAAGGCATAAACCTCCAAAAAACTATATTAATAAGGTAAATATTTTAAATCTTTCTTCAAAAAAAAGAATTTAATGGTTGACGATTGGCAAAAAGAAATGAACACGTCAAATGAATCGAAAATAAACACCAAAAAAGGGAAATATTTCAAGACGTCGATAATTTTAGTTTTATTAAAAACATAGATGGTAAAATATCTAATTTTCATTTATATAAGAGTCGGTGGAATATTTTAAATACCTATAAAATATTATTTCAAACGTATCTGTTTTTCTCACCATACATTTGGTTTTGGTTTTACATTTAACGTAGACTAGGTTTCTCTGTCTACGACATTATTTTATAGTAAAAACAGTGGGCGCACGCAGAAAGGGAAAGAGAAATGTTTCGTCTCCGCCCTCAAACTCCGCCCAAAATTTTCTTTACATACGACGATTTTTATGGATAAATTAAAATTTCTAAAAAATCGTGATATTTAAATGATGACATGTTCTGTTTCGATTAAATAAAGCAAGATTTCACAACACTGCATTAAATTAAAATATCCCTATAATTATAACATAGTTTTTAACATAATGTATAAGATCAAAACAGTATAAAATTATAAATAAGTAAGTTGAAGCTTGTTACAGGAACCAATATTAATCAGTCGTTTAATGTTAGACTGAATTAATTAAGTTTTAATCATAAAATATTTTTTTCAGCTTGAGAGATGTGGCAGAAAAAAAATATGCTAGCTGTGCGATGGAGGTTTATAACAAACGCAACATTCTGATTATATTATTTCTGAAAACGCGAAAATAAATAAATTAAAATTGACGTGCCTTATGACGGTGTACACAGTCACGGAGGCTCCTGTATGCTCATAAAGTCCTGGTACCGCAGCTCACAAACGTTGATTTACCACTAGGAGCTCATAAATTGTAGGAAGTCTTAACCGGAAGTGTTGGGTGGAGTCGTAAAATCAGTGTGCGCACGCAGAAAGTGAAAGAGATGTGGTTTGGCTCCGCCCAAAGGGTCTTTTATATTTCACGATTTTTAGGGTGGTAATATATTTTTTAAATAATCGTGACGTCGTAAGTGATGACAGGCGTCCGTCCCGATGAAATTATAGTAGGATTTCCCAGAAAACTGCACAAAATTAGAATTTCCTCAAAATATAACAAAGCTTAGAACATAATTGTAAGAACAAAACAGTGTAAATTATGTTTTTCACCTTAAATGATGTGGCAGAAAATGTGCTAGCTGCACGATGACGGCTTATAACAATAGCAACATTCTCTAAGACTAGTTAAGTATAATTTATGAAAATGTGAAAATGAAATAAAATTAAATTAACGTGCCTTATGAATGTGGACACAGTCACGGAGGTTCCTGTATGCTCATAAAGTCCTGGTACCGCAGCTCGCGAACGATGTCTGATAAACTGAATTCAGTTAATTTCCACTAGGAGCTCATAAATCGTAGGAAGTCTTAACCGGAAGTGTTGGGTGGAGTCATACAAACAGTGTGCGCACGCAGAAAGTGAAAGAGATGTGGTTTGGCTCCGCCCAAAGGGTCTTTTATATTTCACGATTTTTAGGGTGGTAATATATTTTTTAAATAATCGTGACGTCGTAAGTGATGACAGGCGTCCGTCCCGATGAAATTATAGTAGGATTTCCCAGAAAACTGCACAAAATTAGAATTTCCTCAAAATATAACAAAGCTTAGAACATAATTGTAAGAACAAAACAGTGTAAATTATGTTTTTCACCTTAAATGATGTGGCAGAAAATGTGCTAGCTGCACGATGACGGCTTATAACAATAGCAACATTCTCTAAGACTAGTTAAGTATAATTTATGAAAATGTGAAAATGAAATAAAATTAAATTAACGTGCCTTATGAATGTGGACACAGTCACGGAGGTTCCTGTATGCTCATAAAGTCCTGGTACCGCAGCTCGCGAACGATGTCTGATAAACTGAATTCAGTTAATTTCCACTAGGAGCTCATAAATCGTAGGAAGTCTTAACCGGAAGTGTTGGGTGGAGTCATACAAACAGTGTGCGCACGCAGAAAGTGAAAGGGATAAATGATTCGGCTCCACCCAAAAAGTCTTTTAGATATCACGATTTTCAGGGTGGTAATATATTATTATTTCTAAATAATTATTACAACGTAAATGATGACATACTTCTGTGCCGATTAATTATAAATAAGATTTCCTATAATACTGCTCAATATTAGTATTTCCTTAAAATATAAGATCATGATAGTATAAATTATGTTTTCTGTTTGAGAGATGTGGCAGAAAATGTGCTAGGTAGGCATGTTTGTAACTCATTACTGAATCGAATCGTCTCACTGTTCCGAAACATTTCAGTGTTCCAAAGTATTGGAACCCCCTATTACATGGGACTTAACCATACCGGCGAACCATGGGTGTACATTAGTACATCTCTGCCTAATCTTTTGGGGAATACAGGTGTGATAGTATGTATGGATCTGGAACATTACTTTGCTCTTTGTTCAGAGAGAGAGATCGACCAACTCTAATTGATGAATTGAGTGGCAAGTGTAGTAAGAGAGTAAGAGAGCTATAAAATATACACAAGTGAGAATGAGATACCAAATGAGATGAATCTCACACCATGAAATTGCGTTTCGTGTAAATTTAAATTTGACCAAAACAGTTTTGATTTGTTTGAGGTTTCGTGGCCACCAAATGTGCACCAAATTTCAACTAGCAAAGGATGTCACCAAAATCTGCCCAAATGATGTACCGAAGGTACACTGATTCGAAAAGCTGTATTACGCTGTATTAAGTATTACCCTGTATTACGCTGGTTAAAACTCTAGTCATAGTTTTTTTAGTGCTCACTAGGTGTTGAGAAAAAATAACTTTAAATTTGAAAAACACGCCTTTTTAACACACTTGTATCAGTTTCATGGTGTTTTTATGATTAATATCAGTTTCATAGTCGTTTCATAGTAAAACCTGTGAACTTGACAGCTGTCATGTACCTCGGGGTACAAATTTTTCTCTGTCTGCGAAATTTGGGCTGAGTTGTGTGGACTTTTGTTTGGTGACCTCTATGGCATTTTTACAATCTTTGGTAAAGTTGCCAGGTTTCACAGTACGTATAGCAAATAAAATTTTGTGGTATGTAATAGAATCTTGTTATTTTGTCTTTTTACGAGCTGGTAAAGTAGCGTAGCATTCTATATAAGAAAATAAAATAAAATTGAAGTTCTGAATGTTCCAAATGAAACGACACCCTTTTCTCTGCCTCAGTCTGTCCGCGACGTGAAATTATATTGTTTATTATATCTTTGAAGCAATGTTCCATTCAAATTTAAACTATCGCATCATGGTGGATCTAAATGACTGTGGTGCCCTACTTTTTTTCATGACTTTCTTGACAGACTGTAGACAGATTTCTCAACTAAGATGTCGATGATAGCTTTAATGAATCTGAAGAGTCAGAAATGTATCACCAAAAACTCGTGGCCATCTAAAAGTCCGATTTGACATGCCGCGATAACTTTGTATGAATTTAATAACGAGTATCATTCGTATGTATCAATTAACAACATTAACTTTATACTGAAAAATGCAGTCAAAAACTACTTTTTCAAATATTACTATTTCGTGTATTCTTATTAATTTTAGTTATTTAATAAACTTTTTTCTAGTTATATTTTCTTCAACTGGGATACATTTGAGTAACCGCTTTTAAAAAATTATGATAGTAAATAAATAATTAACTTACTGGTGAAATGAGTAATCCAGTGGATTATCCTTCTTTGAAGAATACGACCTGGTAGTTCAGAAGTAACCAACAAAATAACGTAATTATTACACTGAAAAAGACGTTAATTCACGTTTAAATCGCCAAATTATTTAGGTGTACATTTGACAAAGCTGCTACAGGCCGGTAAGTGGTAATAACTACGTGTAAAGATCTCGTTGACATCTTCACTCTCTCTCTTTCTAACACATCATAGTACCGTTAGATTTTCATTTAATATTTAGATTTAATCTAGTTATTAGGAAATAAACTAAAATAATTTATTATTCGCACAATTTTTATGGTGTAATTTTTCCATACATTGTTCCATAAACAACTAAATACGTATGTTTTTCTCTTTTTTCGTATATTGTCACTTTTACAACTTAAAATGTACGGTATTCTGATTAAAACACTAACCTCTATAATACAAGTACGCTGGACTTCAGACGCCAGCAGCCCAGCAGCCACCCTTGTTGAGCCAGGATAAAAAGTAGCCTATGTGTTAATCCAGGCTCTAATCTACATACCGATTCTCATCAAAATCAGTCCAGCCGAATGAGTGTGAAGAAGGAACAAACATACACGCTTACACACGCATACATACTTTCGCCTTTATAATATTAGTGGGATAAATTCCTGTTGATAGGGTGGGTAGTATAGGGAAAAAACAATAACATTTATTTATTTACTTTAAATTATTGGCGAGCTCAAATAATTTGACATGATAAAAAATAATTTTCATAATTGTACCTAATCTCTTTCTATAAACAGTAATAATAATAATCAACCTGGGAACGATTATTTGGATACAGTCTGACGCCTATAGGCACGTAATAAGTCTATTTTTAAGGATTGTGGTTGTATGTACTCATATGTTGATTTTTACCTCCAAATATCTCGGTAACGTGACATTTTGGGGTACCACGTTTCTGACATTTTATGTTCGTTTATGTGTCCTCTACCAATACATATCACATATATAGTGCGCTGTGATTTTGAAAAAAAAAATCTAAGTGGCGGGCGGGTCGATATGCCGGATCGGTTCTATCCCCTTTGTATTTTGAGACGCATAAATAGGTACCTAAATTATTCACTGTCGCATTGCGTCGGAAGAAAATTATCGACACATTATCTTTATAGAACATTTACCCAACCCTATTCACGTATCAAATATTGATCTGCCATTTGCAACTAATGTCTAATTTAGTACCCAGGACGCTCGATGGGCGCTTTAATGTGGCACAAAAAATAGCTGTCATTTCGAATAGAATTTTAGTCCAGCGTACTTGTAGAGGTCAGTGGGTTAAAATATTTAACTGATTAAATATCTATGGTCTGAGTATTGTTTGGTATAGTTTATCAAGTTACTAAAGAACATCACTAAACTTACTAATAAAATGACAGTTTTTGAACTTTTGACAAGTCACCAGAAGCCCAACTCACAACCCGAGACCATCGTCCAACATTTCTTTCACTTGCAAATGCGATCGATCGCGAGCAAGGTGTAGTCGTTTGTGGTAGCAAGCGTTCGGTGGGTTTGAAAATGGCTCTTTTCAGGATTACATCAACTAGATTAGTGGAAGTGCAGGTAAATACTTTATTAAATCACTTTCCTGTTCCTTTTAGTTAAATGTGCATTATAAAAGAGGTGTATGGTTATATTTTTTGTGTTCTTTTTTATAACCTTCTTGCCCACATTTTAGGTTCGAAGTTATGTAATGTGAATAAAATCTATTTTGGGAATAATTGCAGATGTGGTAATCTGTTTACTTGTTTATTAACGTAGGTAATTTGATTTATACTAATAACGTTCGACACGACCAGTCGCTTCGCAAAAGATAAACTGACTTGCAGCGGGAAATCCCGGCAAGATAGAATATACGTTTTTGAGGTTTTACTAAATAAAGAGGATATACCTACAACATTTAGCGCACATAATGAGATATTGATTAAATGTCGTCAATACAACATGGATTTTACAATTTCACTTTTTTTTTACAATATAATTTTAATACATACTTTTTTCTCGGTCTTTAAACACGTGTTTTTTTAGTTATAAATTATTTTGTATGAGATAATCTTAAAATGGCTTTTTTATTAAAACTACGAATCTGTTGGAACTAAACATGTTAAATTATTATTTTATTCTGCCTAAATGTTATTAGGTTCATGAAATTAACAATGGTTAGGACATAGATATCATCAATTCAAGATATAATAATAATGAAGAATTTATTTTAATTTATTACAATAATGCCATTTATAAATTATATCATTTGATACATTTATAAATTACTGTATACAATATTCTTCAATTAAAATGATTACAAAGCTTTGAAAAAAAAAAAAAAACTGTTCACTAATCAAACTGTGCCTGAAGTATGTAGCATAATGTGTAAAATGATAGTTTATATAAACAAATCCTTTGCTAGGGAGCAATATTTTTATGATAAATCATTAATGTCTTGGCGTAATAAAATTGTTTAAAAAAATGTACCAGTACCAGGAAGTCAGTAGATTCAATATTTATTTTGATGCCAGTGATAGCATTATTGTCACATTTAAATGATACCTATTCAATATAATACCTATTACTTTTGTGATCTTTTAAATTTTTTGGAGGTAGGTATTTTAGTAAAATCTCTGAATCAAACTAAGTACATATTGTACCTTTTATAATAAATATGTTCATGGTTACATAATTAAGTACTTGTTACAAGTGTAAAGATAGCATTCATACATCCCATTGCAACTTAGGTTATCTTGATCTTATCAAACATACTGACAGTTTCTGGTATTTTAACTATTAAACGATTGATCTGTTATGGAAATATCTAGTCATGTGAGATTTCCACAAAGTATGTGGCAGTGGCAATGGCCTTGGTCAATCTATGTCAGTGCCACGCACGGTGGCGCTTGTCGGCGTGATATGATAACCGATGTCACTTGGTCTGCAGAGTGCGCGTCTGCGCCTCCGTGTCTCTATCACGTGGGGTTAGCGGCCAGATCGCCTACGTTATAGCGATTTTTATAATGTGTTATCATGTATTGCTGATTAACCCAGTACACGCGACGTGAAACTACCTACCTCGAGATACAGAGACTTCATACATTCACGACGTAATCTAGTGTAATTCATGACTTTACAATGTCAGGTGACTTGTCTATTGTTCTACACGCGCGAGGTTTACATAATTCGTTCGTAAGAATTCGTTCGTACGGCTATTCTAGTATGTTAACACAGGCGACCTGAGTCCGGAACATCTGACTTCCACTTATCGATAGCGTCGTGTCGCGATATCGTTATCAGCAAACTATGTAACAGAAATCCTCGCAATGACATTCACGATACGTGTCCTCTGCTATGCCCCAACTCTAAAGATAACCACGCAGGTCAATCCGTGCTCGCATCGGGCACACGCCCAAATGCTCACGATTATAATGGGCACATGCTAGTTAGATATATCTCTCATATAATCCACTTACACTACGTAAAAAGGAACATGATTTGATTCGGATATTAACGAAAACCAAAACACATGGAAGTACCTAACAGGAACTAAAAAAACCAGTGAAGTACGTTAGCTACTTTATGACGCACACGTTCAAGGTTGCGTTGAGCTATAGCCATAGCTTCTAATGGTTTAGAAAAAATAATAAATACGACTTGTTGGCATGAAAATACTCTCAGTTTAACTTGAATATTATTTTATACATATATTATCTAATTATTACTAGATAGGTAGGTAGGTACGTGACATGTGCTTGTTGATTGATAAAAAAATTAATATACCAGACAGAATAGGGTGTATCGTTGTGATAAGGAATATAAGAATTAACCAAATAAAACAGGAAAATAAATTGTTCTACAACTCATACTAAGGATATTTTTTGAGGGGATTCAATTGATTATTTGACAGTTTCGGAGTCTAGATTGGTAATAGGCCCCTTGTCAGTTGTACCAGCGAACTGTGGGTGTAACAGAACACTCCCATTTCGCTCTTCCCTAACTTTAGATATCCCCCGCATTTCCTTGTAGTGTTAATTGTCTCTAAAGCAAAGAAAGGACAGCGAGCAGACGAACGCGAAGCAGGATCAATCACATCGTATCTCATACACACCAATGTATCTCTAGTTCTCTACACATATGAACACATCTCTTCTTATTTGACGATATTTACGCATACATTCGAGCGTGTACAACAAACGTCAGTTTCTAAGAATAATCGTAAACTATGCTTCCATTACATACGGAAGACTTGATGTGGAAGGGTATGTTTACGCCTTGAATTTGTTCTGAATAGGCATTAGTCTTATAATGCAGTGTCCGGGGTGTGATAAAACATAACATATTGAATATAATGTATGTTGATAAAGTGCCAATGTGAGCAGTTGTTGTTTTGAAATGAATTTGTATACATACCTACAAATAATAATAATGCTAATGCAACAAATATAATGAGGTTGCTGCATTAGCTATATTACATATATGAACTACGCTTCTGTTTCCGAAACTGAATTTCTTATCTAGTACCTAAACTGTCATTTCATTTGTGGTTTTCTTCAATTCAGTAGCCAATCGCGTCAGCAATCGGCGTCGCGTATGCATTAAAACAATCCCTAATGACTTGAGTCATTGGTGATCATTAATTGGGTTTACTATGAAATATCATACAGAGTAGTATTACGATAATAATGGTATTCTACGTATGCATATTAGGATGACAAGGGAGGCAAGCACCGTTTTTAGTCAGTATCATTCTGACATGTCCTGCCAGCTCCCCAGGATGGCAGACGACGATTATTAAAAAATAACTGGGACTAAGGATTTAATTTTTATTGATTTTATTGAGAGAGATTAACTACCCTGCGATATATCGAGATAACTAGGATCCACCATTTTCAGCCGTTTTATACCTACAGCTTCTTTAATTTTATGCTTCTTTACCCAATATCCGATCCTAAGAGTCGATTTTTTCAAATTAGATAGCATTACCACTATATGACATCATCCATAAAACAGTAAGTACTAACTTCTAGAAGGCCAAATATTTTAAATTATGGGTAGGCACTTAATTACATATACCTATATTATGTGTTTCTTATCTGTGATATTAAAGAGAATGACATTTTCTTAATTTAAATCTTTGGTGATTCGTAAAACCTGATTTAGCAACTATAGGTAGGTAACGAGTCCAGTAGGCTCGCAGACAGAGAGAAGACAATAATAACTGAATTTAAGTTTTGTCTATTAACTAGTGTAGCGAGAATTGGGTGTTATTTGTTAGTCCGGTAATAAGATTTAGGTTGTCTCCTCAACTCTACTGCATTCATTTTGCTTTTATATACATATCTTCTGCCACACCAAACTTTCACTACCATCCATTATAGCGTGCCCATGCCTCCAAAACTATCGCTGTTCATGAAAGTCTGTAGCGCCCTATTCGCCTGTTCTGGTCCTGGTAGAAGGTCCCACTCATGCTTATGATACTTCCCATTCCTCGCGAACACAGACCTTATGTATACAAACATTACAAACTTCTGCACTTCTCTTACGTTACATTCAAAAACTTAATTCGTCATACGTCTTACGGTTGCGACTACCATCATCATCATTTATAACTCTCGTTTCGAAAAGTAGATTTGGAATGTAAGTAAACGTTGTTCCTATCTACCTATTAAACAGATTTATGTTTCGCCTTACTCTGTGCTTAAAATATAAAGTCAACAATTATGACGTAATATCGCAAAATGCGCACCGCAATTGCAAATCACTTTGCAAGTTTTCACGAAGCATCGCATTGCTGCGGTTGCGCTTGCGCTGGCATGCGCTAAGGCCTTTGTGTATTAATTCGATTCTGTTCTTATTTTATAGATAATTTGTCGCTATTATTTATTTTTTTAAACACTTTAAAAAAGGAGGTTCTCAATTCGCTTTTTTTATTGTTTGTTGCGTAACAACTCCGTCATGAACTTCATTTCATCGTCATGAACAGATTTTAATTATTTGAAATGTTATACGTATCTGACCATCGGTTCTAAATATACATCATAAAATGCTTGAAGTCGGTTTTTGTTTTCTAAAAGAAAATTAAAATGCATATTGTGCATACAACCTTCACTTTAAACTCTGCCCGAGTTTAAAGTGAAGGTTGAAATACGGTGATTGAACTCTTTTTGCGAAATTTAATAGGTAGGTACGTTACAATAGGTACAGTTGACATTGTTAAGTTACTTTTCCGGATTCTAATTTCATAAGAATGAGTACAACAGCTCTGTTAGCGGTTATGTAAAGCACCTGTTTCAATTTCATTTGGTCACAGTTTATTTTTATTTCGGATTATGTTTTCTATTGATTTCTTGACGTGGCTCCGAATTTTTAGTTGCTAAAATTATTGTAGTTTCCAAATGATTTAAGTACTAGTCACACCTCTTACGCCACTAAAGTGGATTGCATCTGTATTATTATTATATTTTATTATATGTATATATTAAAAAAAAACTATTAGGGTCTGAAAAAAAAATGATTTTCATTCGTAATTCGAATTTCAACTTTAATTCCAAACAATAAGGTTCATATTCAACAGGGAAAATTTGACAGTTTTGTATAGCTTGACCTGCTGGCGTCTGTACATTACGTCACTATTTCGGAAGGAAATTATAAAAACTTGATGGATCAATAATTTTAATAATAAAACTTGCAATATAAATACGGCACGCGTAAAATGACTATAGCTTGGTAGGTTGTTATTCACCTTGACGTGAATAATGTAGTGTGGAAAATTTTAACACAATGTAAACGCTTACGGCGATCGTTTTTCAGGTCTCAGCTTTTCGTAAGATTTAAACAAGTGCGTATTAATTAACCAACCTAGGGATAAACGATAAGCGTCTACAAAAAGATTCAATTGTAGTTTTGCTTGATCGCACGATTCTACTAAATATTACGTATGTACCTATCTTGCGGTAAGTCACTGATGTATGCATTCTTGTAATTGGATTCGAATTCGACGCGTTTCGTTTTGCTAGTACTCATGCATATTTTCTAACTACCTACTTGTCAATATACAGTGATGAAACTTCAACACAATGACATGGTGACCAACTTTTTCGTTTAAAGCTAATCTGTGTTTCATAAAACTGATAAAAGTAATTGAATATTCTGTCTGTATTTTAGGTATAAACTAACTACCTAGCTTCGGCCCACGACTTCGTCCGCGTGGAAAAGTTACTTTTAATTATCGGTGTAATTTGGTTAATTAACTTAATCGTTATAAATTATAGCCTATAGGTTATTCTGATGTATAAATAATAATACTGAAAATTTTCATCAAAATCCGTTCAGTAGTTTTAGCGTGAAAACGTAACAAACATCCATCCATCCTCAAAAACTTTCACATTTATAATATTATTAGGATAAAAATTATTTAGGTACTTTAGTTCTAATCACGGGTTCTGTAGGTACTAGTTATAGCTTGACTCTATCGGGTTCCTTAAAAAAACATGGCAATTACTACTCTTATTGGCACTTAAAAATTATCGCCACGTTATCAGTCATCACACCCTGGACGGTTCATAGAAACTTTCCGATACCGATGCCTACCAGTAGGTAGGCAACTATTATTTAAAGGGTATAGTAACTAGTAACCTATAACTAGATAAGCAAGGTGACGATCGCATATGCGTGCGTAAACAGTGTGCAATGAGCAAAGTTGCCTTTGCATACCTACGACGATTTTCTTATATCGCGTGACAATGAACACCGCAGTAAAATATGGGCAGCGCCGTGCGGTGGAGTATAATATTTTAAAGGAGGGCAGGGCGTTCTGTGTTGTGTACCCTCCGTGTTCCTTAGCTGCACTCAGGCTTAATCTATTCTGAGACGATACGTGGAGTATCTCTTTAGTCACCAAAATAGAAACTGCAGACTGGATGGATTTGGATGAACAAAACAATCAGACTTTTAATAATAAAGAAGATTTAAAATGTAAACGAAATGTAGCCAGTACTGAATTTATTGAATTTTTTTTTCGTATAATATTTTTCGTTTCTAAGACCAAGGCCAAGTTAAGACGAGCCAAGCGAAGCGCAAATGCACTGCATACCTTTCTAGAAACGTTTCGTCATTTTTGTACCAGATAAACAAAATTCGCGAGATATGATGTCAATAGTGGACTTATTAAACTAATAAAGTTTATGTAAGCTAGTATTTATTAGTACACAAACAACAAAAAAATCTGAAACTTGGATTTTTTACCCCCACTCCTTAAACTAGGGGATGGAAGTGTGTATGAGACTTCCGCAAGTTTTGAAGCTTGACCGCAAGGTCTGAAAATTGACATAGGGCTCCTTGTTTTAAATAATAAAATATATATTTCAGATTTTTTAGTAAATCACAAACCCTAGTGAAGTTAGGGCGTGTAGAGTTCGAACCTTGGAGTATACGAGACCTGATAACTTTTTTTTATATCACTAAGGTGGCTGGTGGCTGATGGTAAGCGGTTACCGTAGCCTATAGACGCTTGTAACACCAGAGGTATTACTTGCGCATCGACCCTGTAAAACGAAAGAGGAATAGTTGGGTCAAAGTCACCCTGCCAACGTTTCCTCGCGGAGCACTGGCAACCTTGCTCACCGTAAGGAACACAACACAGGTCAAAGCAGTGTTATTTCACTTCAATTTTCTGCAAGGCGGAGGTACTTCCTCAGTCGGGCAGCTCCAATGTCAGTGGAATTACTCCCACTACGCCCTACCTCTCTTAGACTTTTTGACAATGCGAGCCTTACGGTCTCATTATGGGCAACATTTTACATTAAAATGCTTATGGTGGTAAATATTTTTCGTATGTCTCTCGGAGTAGCTAGTCTTGGCATTAACCTTTTTCTTCTAGGTATAGTTATTTGAATTTATTTCACTTGTTGCAACAATAGGAATTACTTACTGTATAACCAACTTGTACCAATATATCGCTTATCCTACTTATAAATTTATTAAATTAAATAAATATTTTTCGCAAACAAAGTGGCAGTCATAATAAACTACCGTTTAAAAGATCCATGTTTACATCCGTAGCGAAATAAACGGCAATAAATATGCCGCCGGTAAGTCGTGATTTACCATGTTGAGGTGTGTTAAAAATATATTTTTCCTTAAACTATCCAGATCTGGACGGTTACTTGAGTTTCTTCGAGGAAAATATCGAACCAGTACTGGGTACTTGGTTTTTACATAATTGTTCGGCCTTATTTCAAGTGACCTCACTGAGCATGCGCCATGTCCTCGTTTGCTGTAGATTACGAGCGTGACAATGGGGATGCCCGCATTCTGGTGTCTTATTCGTCATTGAAACCATTACGACACTTGTTTATCAGCAGGTGTATTAATTTACCACATTCCAGTCGCACCGTTACAGTATAGTATTTATAAAAAACTTCCTAACAACATAATTAAACACCGCAACGCCCCACCGTATCACGTTAATGCTATTTGCCATTAATGATCATTAATTCATTATGTTATCAGTTTAAAGAGATACTGTTTAAACACTTGCATAATGTATGGTCATTTTGCCTTTCATGAATTACGTACTTAGTTAGATACTAGGTAGATAATTATCTATCACTAAATATTTAGTATTAATTATTAATTTAATTTTCCCTTAAATTGTACCTTTATGAAAAATTTTATGTAGACAGTAATTCAAGACGTCTGTAATAACTGCAGTTCGAAGGGCTTAAAGTCGTAAATGTGATTTATAAATGTCAATCAGGTTAAACTTTGCCCCGCGCTGACCTAGCGACGTTCTTATTGATTGAATCGGTAGCACTATGATTGCACTGATCGAATTGTTTATAAACAAGTAGTTCCTGTTACTGTGTTACTTGTCAGAGCTTGATTTGATGTTCAATTTGATGCACTATACGGTATGTTGGTAGAATTGATTTCCCAACGTAATTACTTTGTCATTATTAGTGAAGTGAAATATAAATTTAGATTAATTCTGATTTTTTAAATGAAATTAATGGAATATGACTGTCTTTTTCTATTCACAAAATAATGATATAATCAAAGATAATTCTGGCAATGAAATGACAGATTATTTGATTATTTATAAATGTTTGTTGTTCTTCAATCAATTATTTTAGTGTGCTGTGCATCAACACCATTGCCAGCTCTTGTTAAATTTCGTCTTTTACTTTAGAATCCTCATTGGCATTGAATATATCAAAGATTTATCTTTTGTACCTAACGAGAAGACGCAGGTTCGAATGTGGTTCGAATCCTGCCCGCGGTCGAATTTTTCCTTTGCCTAATAACTTTAATATCAAAGATTTATCTATGTATGTGTAACGTGTCTTCAATCAAGCAGGAGATCACCTTGAAGTGTTGTTAAAAACACCTTTAAAATTATTGTTTAAGGAAGCCCACCACTAGAAAAGACTATAATAATTATACATGTAAATATATATCTAAAGTCCAAAGTACCATTTGAATAATAGACATTGAATGAATATAAATTTCTCGTGACGTGTGTATTTATGAGTTTTTTTTTGTCTTACACAGAAAGTATGCCCGACAGCATCGATTCTGCTAAGAGGTTTGAGCGCAGAGTCGACCAACCTCAAAAGCGTTCTCCAGGAAAAAATCCCCAAAGAGCAAGAGAAGATTCGGGAGTTCCGTAAGAAACATGGCAACACCAAAGTTGGAGAAGTCACCGTAGATATGGTGAGAAAATGTTTTATTAGGTTCCTTTAATATCAAATAGGTATGTATTAATAAATCGTTCTCATAATGTTGAACCATCCATATCATACTTAAAGAGACTTATTCACGTTGATATGTTCATAGTTATTAATTAAGAGTCAACAATGTCCTCGAATGTCGTTTACGGTAAATACTTATATCTTATCACGCGACCAAGCACCCTAATACCCGGTGGTCTTATTATCTCTGAATAACATTATGACAGTACATGTTTGGTGACAATGGTAGTAAAATAATGCCGAAGGTAAAAACATATTCGTCGGTCGTTACTTAATATTCTGCGAGTATGAGTATGGTCCTGTTATGTCAAATAAGGTCAAGATGACGGTCAATCGACGTTACGTGTTAATGAAACGCTGGAGCAGTTCAAGAGAGAGAGAAGCAATATAATTTGTCGTCGTCTGCGTATTTTATAGTAATTTGTCCATTTTTCTAGTATAATTCTACCATTATAATTGCTGGCATAATTGAAATTCATAATATTTTATTTTAAATAACAATATCGATTGATAGCTACAATCAATTTCCTGTGTCGTCTGCAGATATAATCAAGTGAATATAAAGTGCTTCGAGGCCGAAGTCATGGTGTTTGTATATAAAAAGACATTTAAAAATAATAAACTATTTATCTTTCCTCAGATGTACGGTGGTATGCGTGGTATCAAAGGTTTGGTTTGGGAGACATCCGTATTAGACCCTGATGAGGGTATCCGTTTCCGCGGCATGTCTATACCTGAATGCCAGAAGGCCCTGCCCAAGGCTAAGGGTGGGGAGGAACCACTTCCAGAAGGTCTTTTCTGGCTCCTTGTGACAGGAGACGTACCCACCGATGCTCAAGCTAAGGCCTTGTCCAAAGAATGGGCACAAAGGTTTGTTAAATATCTCCCTATCTCCAAGCACGGTTGTATTAACCTTTTGACCGCCACGGACGTGTATAGACGTCAAATGAAAACTTGCTCACGATGCCAACGACGGCATGGCACGTTAAAAATACCACTTTTTTTTTAGTTTTTACTTATTATTAGATAGGTACTAGAATTTGTCGCTTGGCGTAGAGAACACGGATTTTCGTTATTGATGTGGTGGTCAAAAGGTTAAATTATGTCATTAGAAATATAATCATTAAATCAGTTCATGCAAATACACTTAACCTACGACGATAATATGTATGAATGTGGACGAAGTAAAAGACCCATTCAAGAATCGTAGCAAGGGGCACTCTTAAGTTTCTGAGAACAAGGCGTGATTGTATGTAGGTATATATTCGAACCTTTTTATGAGTTAAGCATGAATAGGTGTTAATGTAGACTCCATCATTACACATACAATCAGTTAAATTACAGGTATTATTATTCTTACAAACTATGTTTAAACTTCACAGAGCCGAGCTGCCAGCCCACGTCGTCACTATGTTGAACAACATGCCGAGCAAGCTTCACCCCATGTCCCAGTTCTCAGCCGCCGTCACTGCCCTCAACAGCGAATCTACCTTCGTCAAGGCCTACTCAGAGGGTGTGCACAAATCTAAGTATTGGGAAGTAAGTACTCACGCTATTTTACATTGAAAATTAAGTTTTACTGGATCGAAACAATGTTATCCATGATAGAAGATAACACAATAGGCGTGGCAGATTGCTTTATCTATATCGGTCATATACCTTTGTTAGTAGGTATCCCAAAAACTCCATTGCGTCATAAATTTGTGCAGGTTATAAATAGCACTGTAGGGGAGTGAGATATGTTCTGTAATCTTCAGTATAACTTTTCTATAACAGTACATCTATGAGGACACAATGAACCTGATCGCAAAACTGCCTGTCATTGCTGCTACCATCTACCGCAATACGTTCCGTGATGGCAAGGGCATCGGCGCTATTGATGACAACAAGGATTGGTCCGCCAACTACTGCACCATGCTCGGCTTCGACGACCCGCAGTTCACAGAGCTGATGCGTCTTTACCTCACCATTCATAGGTACCACTTGTTTTTTTTTTAAAGATCTATTCCTTACGTCAATAAAGACGACTGTCTTTATTGACGTAAGGAAACATAACACCGAACAATAACTTGCATGAAATGTGTATTGTGTGATGATATACTTGAATCTGTTCTTTGTTTCATAATGTAGTATTGTGTGAAGATGTATGCTTCATTGCGGCACTTAAAGGACCCTAAAATGTATGAAGGATCTTCCAGGATGTAGCATGTTCTGTTACGATAAAAGATTTTATATACGAATAAACAACATAAAATCGGATTTTTTGTAACTACTTTGAAGGTTATTCTCATTTAGCATTGTTGGGAGGTGCTTTTTACAATTTGTCACGATTCCGCTGCTAACAGTGATTGTGTAACAAAGTAACAGTCCCAATAGATGAAGGATATCGCAAATAGCAATGTCGCGAATGTCATTAATTTCTAATATGTTTTGTAATAACTGCCATATGCGAATTTCAGTGCATATTTGTTAATATTAGCTCAAGTTTAGCCTCGTTTATCCGTAAATGGAAATTTAATCAAGTTGGTTTTCGTTGTCGCTTGCAAAAAAGAGAGTAAGACGCTGTGGTTATTCAATATGGAGATATTGATTTGTGTTTCAAATTGAAAGTTAATTGAAATGATATTCCACCAAAATATGTTGGGTAGCTTATGTATTATATAAAATCCGATAAAATCGTTTTTACCCGTATACAACATGTTACGGACAGAATCTATTGTTTTATTCTATTATGTATCGGTCGGGACTTAGTTACCCTCAATACATTATAATTGAATACAAAGTACAATTCCAACTTATAGTAAAGTGGTGTGTAAACGGTACTAATACGTTGAGGCCGCATGTTTGTCATAATGAATGGCTTGGCGAGATAATGTCGCATTACGTTATGTAACCTTCATTAGCACTTGTCATATATTTCAGCACACAGCGAACACTCTTGAATGAGATTTATTTTCAATCCTGAATTATAACCTCAATCACATGGGGCTACGAAAAAAACGAAGCGAATTTAATAACAAAAATAATTTACAATGTTGAAATATTACTGAAAGATGCTAAATTAGCCTTAAATCTTTTAAATATACATTTATAAGTTAATGTTTTTAGTTTTTTTACACTTAAAAATGTATCCGTACATCTGTAAGATTTTGATGATAGATCCCCTTAACGGCACATAATGCCGCTCTATACATATACAGAATACTATTCAGTCGTACTGGAATAAAAATTGATACAATCTTCTTACAAAGTCTTACTTAAAGTCTTCTTACAATGAATTAAATAACCATCAGGACTAAAGTCTGGCTGGTTAGCTTCGCGATGTGATTGTTCCCTTAAGTGCTATATTACCATTTGATTCCCTATATAATCTTTATCTGGAGCGGCTATGACATTCCCAGCTGGCTTTCTTGGAGTACTGACGTCTGTCGCACAGTAATAGGTATACACTCCTGAGTGCGGTAACCCACTAATGCCTACACATAATGTATAATAAAACTTGTATTGTATACAATATCTCGACACTTTTCATGCACCTTCTCTCACATTAAGATGAGATTGTCCATCACATTGACCTAGTGCAGGTTGGCATCTTCAAAAACTTTATAAGGCCTCTTAGATGTGTAAAGCTAGCTGGCAGCTGATGTGCATCAGGTCCTGAGCTCGATTCCCAGGTCGAGCAGTGTTATTGGGTTTTGTCGGTTAAAAAATACTCAGTAGTAGCTCGGAGTTTGGATTCGTGGACAGTTGAAATGGCATTATACTCGCCCCCCTTTTACACCAAAAATCATACCAGCGAACTGTGGGTGTTCACCCAAAGTATACCTCTGTTAAACCTTTGGGGAATAAAGGCGAGATGGTATGGACTAGCATAATTGCATTGCTGCGATTTATAATTATATTATTTAGCATTTAAAATTAATTAACATTTAACCTGTAATTAGCTTGGCGTTTGTGTTTTTTCGTCGTGTGCTAATATTAACATGTCTGTTATTTTATGCAAGTTATTCGTTCGTAAAAAAATAAGTGATTTGGTGGTAAACATAAAAAAACACAATTTATAATGATGAATGTATTGTGCAGTGACCATGAAGGTGGCAACGTGTCGGCTCACACCACTCACTTGGTGGGGTCGGCTCTGAGCGACCCATACCTCTCCTTTGCTGCCGGTCTCAATGGTCTCGCTGGACCCCTTCACGGTCTGGCTAACCAGGAGGTTAGTAATAAACTAGTATTTGAAGTAAACACGTCCTTTATTCTATTCTTCATCATTATCAACCCGTTGACTGTCTCACTGCTATATACGGGGTATTTTTACAATGGGTTAAGCTATAGTCCACGACACTGACCTATTGCGAGCTGGCAGACTTCACACGCTGTCGGGAAAGTCTCTAAGGCATGCAGCGGTCTGCACGATGGTTTTCTTCAACATTTAAAAGAGCAACGTTTATTATATTGTCTTAGGTCGTGGGTTCGTTTCCTACAGAACACAAATATTTCTTTGATGAACATACGTCTATATGTGTGTGTGTTAGTTTTAAAGATTTAAGCATACATAGGGATATAGGGACAGAGAAAGTGACTTTGTTTTATACTATGTAGTGATGAAACGGTAAAATAAATGTTAAAAGATATATATAAGTTAGTAGATCTAAGGTATATTATATTACGCTAGGCAATTATGAATGACAACACAATCGTGCGCCTGTATACAAATCAAGTGAGTCAGCAGTGTCCGATGCAAGGAAGTGTCCCTGCAACTTCAGTGAATAATAATATTTAATAGATCGTTTAATTTTTCCTTAAAACGATATCTAAAATATAATTTATTACGCCCTTCGATATAAAAATGTAATTCGTGCAGGTGCTCGTGTGGTTGGAGAAATTAAGAAAACAAGTTGGCGACAATTTCACCGAAGAAGGACTCAAGGAGTTCATCTGGAAAACTCTTAAGTCTGGACAAGTCGTGCCTGGCTACGGACACGCTGTCCTCAGGAAGACTGACCCCAGGTAATTTCCAGACAGAGCGTACTTATTAAAATTGTTTTAGTGATGAAAAAGCGTAACTCGGTTTCCCCAAAAACATTATCTTGTCTCATACAAAAATATCTCATATAAATTGCCTCTTTGCTCTGATGCCATTAAGCGCAACGGTTACGCTACAGCTCCTGGGCTCGGTTCCCAAGCTGAGCAGTGTTATTGAGTTTTTCCATGTGATTCTCAGTAGCACCTCAGAGTTTGGATTTGGACCCGATTAATGGCAATTATGCTCCTATTTTATGGGATCTATACATACCGGCGAACTATGACCTCAGCCCAACACTTCGGGGACATACAGACGTAATGGTATATGATGTATACGAGACAGGCTAGACCTAGTGTGGAGACCACTAGTCAAAAATTTCCTTTATTCATTAGGCTAAATTAGAAATAAGAACTAGACTAAGGAAATGTTTACTGGCAATAAATGATTATTATTATTATTATAGAATACTGTTATTTGCTAAATAATCACCTTATAGTAACTCGTTTTGAAAACTCTGAATGTATTTATAGTTTAACGTCTTAATGCATGCCATCTGCTGTTGTTTTACTTAGGTTTTTGTTTGTAAAGGTACACATGCCAGCGGGAATTTGCACTGAAGCATTTGCCGAACGATCCTCTGTTCAAACTGGTCGCCGCTGTCTACAAAGTAGTGCCCCCGATCCTAACTGAGCTTGGCAAGGTCAAGAACCCGTGGCCCAACGTGGACTCCCACTCAGGTGTTCTCTTACAGGTATGATATCGAACTATGTATTATACGTTTTTTGCGTACTATTCTTTAGATTGTTCAGTACTAATACCTATTGTTTGTTTGCAGTATTACGGACTGAAGGAGATGAACTACTACACGGTGATGTTCGGCGTGTCCCGTGCCCTCGGCGTCCTCGCTCAAATGATCTGGTCCCGCGCGCTCGGTCTCCCCATTGAGCGACCCAAGTCTCTTAGCACTGACATGCTGATTAAGCAGTTGGGCAAGTAACCAAAATATCGAACAAGCTAATTCGTTCAGGCTAGATTGTACGTGCTTCAGGTAGTTAACATATCCCCTGAACGGAAGTACCAACAGTTTGATTCACACATAACACCAATAGTCAATTTCGTAGGGATATTGTGAAGTTTTTTTACCAAAATATTTTTTTCGAAATTAATCATTATCCTTATTTATTGTCATAGTAGTATTAAGAGTAAGAAATGCATTTTAATTTGCGTTGTTTTTATTATTATTATTATTGTTGATTATATTGTAATTTGTAATAATGATACCACTGTGTACTTATTTCTGTGATGAGAATTTTATTTGATACTGCTGTACATGTATATATTTTAGTTTAATTTTATTTGTAATATTTTTGGAATGTTTAATCGGACATTCAATCGGATAGGTTGACTAAGTGGTGGTGTGATTCAGCTGTGCAATAGTTGTTGGGCACCTAGGTCGTTTCAAGTAGACTTTCATAGACAATATAAAGTATGATGTGCATACTGATCTTTAGGTCAAATGCGATATTCATTCATTCTTTTGTAATATTGATAATTTATTCATTTCCATTATTACAACTTCAAAATTTTGCAGCAAACTCAGTATTGTTTTTATGGTACTTAGGTTCAATGGTCAATTTATGAATGGATTTTGAACATACATTTTATGTTTGGTCTCGTAGGCACTAAGAGAAGTACTGAGTGAGCTAATTTTGTATGCTTTGGTTCTTCATTTTAAATCGATCCTTTTAGTTATACTGTAATGTAATTTCATTTACCAAAGTATTTACGAGGTTAATGTAGATGCATAAAGAGATAATAATTATATTGATATACACAGCCTAAAGTAAAACACAATAAGTATTTATATCATAGACATTAATGTAGCAATATGACGCATATGCATTTCGCATTTGGACGGCTCCGTGATAATGGTTGACATATTGTAAAATTATTATAGAGAACAAAATATATTGATGTAAAATGTTCAACTAATTTGTCGCTCGGTTAACGGATTTCAATGTGTTTTGACAATAGTGACATTGATTCACTTTCAGACGATCCAATAATTTGACAATACTAAAATAAAGTGGTATGGTGTAGTATAAAATTGTTTCTTTTTTAACTGTCAACTCCTCATTTCTTGTCACCTCTACAAAATTATCATTCGACCAGATGTTTTAATGAATTCAGATAAGTCTGGACTAACAAACATCAGTCCAGTATAACCAGTACGCGGTGGTCAGCTCCTTACTCCGTGAGCTCTGTGCTTCTCTGCATGTGACCGTAGAATACATTCATGCAATTATGTTCATTGACACTGGTATACATTATATCTATGTCTTACTACTTAAAGACATGACTGTGGCTTATATGCATGACAATTAACAGGTAGGTGGGTAACAAATTTCAATTATTATAAAATCAAGCTGAAGAAAGACGAACCGTGGTAGGCTGTTGGGTCTAGCAGTTGCACCAGGACCCCTTAAATCGACCTTTAAAAAGCCTTGCGTCGCATCCTTATCGAAGACGCGTGCCACCTACTGGGACCATTATCTGATCGGGTGGCAGAATCCCCAGTTCAGCTGCCCGCAGGCTACCGTATCCTTTTTTTTTTTTTGACGGGGTTGGATATGCTTTATGGGTGTGTCGGACTCCGCTCTGATAAGAGCGATCTACCGACTAAAACCAACCTCGGCGTTTCGCGTCACCACTTTAATGCCGGGACTACGGGAGCGCTGTAGCATTCGTCCGCAAACCCGGCAGTGGCGGGCCGCCTCAGCGGCCCCCTACGCGTAAGGGGAGAGAGACATAATGTTCTCCCTCCCCTTAGGCTACCGTAGCCTGCCTCGACTGCGGGGCTACGGCAGCGGCACCGGCAACGGCACCGCGCTTTCGATACAATGATGTGAGGGCTCTTACTTCGAGGCTGTGCTACTCGTATTGATCTTGTTTTTGCCAATCTCAATTCACAATTCCCCAGCGATATCTTTTTAACCAACGAAAAAGCACAGGAGGCCATCAATTTGGTTGTATTTTTGTTGTCTCAACTTACTCACTCCATTTAGTCATGGTCATGGGATCTGTGAAATTAGCTACAACTAAACCAAAAAAATATAGATTGTAGTTTGTATAGTTCTTGAGATCTCGTGAGTGATATTTCGTGTTTTTATAGATGGAACATTCGGTACCTACATAACTAATAATTAATACTATTTCTTTGACAGGTATGGCTATAGATAAATCAGAAAACAGAATGAAAATCAGCGTAGATAAATAGAAAATGGATTAAACAAAGCTTGTAACATAGCTTGTATAGATTTTTATTTAGTTACCTACTTGCTGTCTGATAAAGTATTCATAGTTGAAACTATAATAAGTGCAGAGGCCACACTACAAGTTAGTCCAAGATGAATGGTATTGGTGTTAAAAATCTACTTTGTTTACCTGGGTGAACAAAGTAGATTTTTGGTGTCATTTCACCTTGGAAGACACCTAGGTGATATCTGTAGGCGTTCAAACGCTGCATCCACATTCTCATTTCAGCTCGTATGCAGCCGGGCCGCAGGCCCAGCATGTGCGCGCAGGTTCTTCATTCAGATTGTCCTGTCGATGTTTTTTCTACTGTTCTCTATTATACCTAATGTCAAAGAGCCCTTATATATTATTCCCACAAACTTTGATTCATAATATATTTGACCACCACTTCACAAAAGGCAATACTGACACGGTCGCCATGTAATGTGGCGGGAGACCGGAGAACGAGTAAAACACAACTATCTCTTAAAACAGTCTATATTATATTAATATTACACACTAACGGTTTGAATATATTTGATGGAGACGCATAACACTACACAGATATACATGATGTCATAAGTACTCTTTATTTCTATGCATAAACACATAATTAACTTATTTTATTGAATCAGCCCGATTCTATATTTGGTTAGATACTTAACTAAAGATAAACAAATCATAAAAAAGGTTCTTTTATAGGGCCATTTTTCATTTCGAAATAAAACGTAACCAAAATAAATTATTTAATCATTTAAAATCACTTTGCCTTTTATACTAGTATATTTAACTACTTAGCTTAATATTAAATGGTAATTATTATATCTTAAGCTTGCGAACAATTATTATATTAAAATTTATAATTATGTCATAAAGTATTGCAATGTGCCTACTAACAAGAACCTAAAAAGACAGATATTCAAAACATTTTTCTATGTAGTAGACTTTTGATAACTGAAAAAATTGAGAAGTGGTACTGCGAGGAGGCGCTGCAAAATATTTAACCGATATCACACCTAAGTCGGGTAACCAGACGCCATTCGTGACAGTTTGTGTTTAGGTATTTTATTTTCGTTCGTTTTTGTGTATTCTTTTGCCGTAAATTGTGTTAATTAGTTATTGTTCTGTTTGTTCGTTATTTTTATTGATTGTTAATTGCATTGTTATTAATTTTAATTGTTAAAATGAATGATCCCGAGCCAGGTACTAGCCTTGCTTACATTTCGATCGCCAAAGCAAAAACGTTCCAGAAGGGCCTCTTTCGTCATTGGAGAAATGTAAAAAACATGTTCCAAAGATTGTTAGAAAGATAATTAAAAGCTATTAAAAGGTATATTCATTTAATTCAAATTCATAAGATACAATATAATTGTAATAAAAGGTTGAACGGCCCTGACCGCCGCCATTTTTATTGTTTACCTTTAGTTAAGTACCTACCTAACCAAATGGAGTATAATTCATTAGTCAGTTCTGACAGTAAAATGAATGTGTCTCAGTCACGAATTATATATTAAGACTACGATTAATATGATAAGAATTATAGAATGCACTGAGCAGAATACATTGTAATGAACGCTGTACACACGTCATTTAAAACCATACCTATCAATTAACTAGAATTATTTCGAGTCAGGAATGTTATGATATAATATTATAGGACGCTACAAATAAATACATGCCGCAATATGTACTGTCGATTCCCTCATTGCAAGCCGATTACCCTTTATTCACTCGGTATGTACACAGTAAGTGTTATTTCATAAAGATTTTTTTGTATTGTGTTCACCCTTGAACAACTTTTCGGCTTGGTAAACCTAATCTCCGATTAACACTATAATCTAGCTGTAATATTCAAAATCCCTTATTGTAAATTGCTCCTCATGTAAGAGATACCAGTGGGTATTATATCTATTGCCGACCCACTTTATTCACATCCAAATGACGTATATATTTTAGTGTCAATCGTCAAAATACTTATCTTTCAATAGTTGCACATGAATAGGTTAGGTATATTTACTGCTCTTTTTTTTCTTGTGTACTTGGTAACCTTGACGGATAGGACGACTCTGGTTTAGTTTCGTTGCTATCTGTAAATGTAAAGATAACAGTGTAAAATATGAAGCATGCTGGTGCATTATTGTTCTGTCGAGTTGACTGAACATTAAATGTACATAATGGAACAGATGATTTTATTTCCCGAGTTGGGTCCATAGAAAAACTTAAAGCTAATTATGTGAGAGCATGGCCTCTTAATTTTTTTATGTGTGTGTAAAATTAATATATGAGTGCATAGTAACATGACGTCTGCACAGTAATAGTAATGTGAATATTTAAATGATAAACCTACTAATAACCATTCAAACAGAAACAATTTAAAATGGTTAATGTAGGTATAGAGGCACATCGAGCTATCCCAGTCTGTCAAATTTCTTTTCAACAGAACAAATACAAAATAGTTTATTTCTTCAAGACATATTATAGTTTTACAAACTTTTGTGTCAGGGAGACTTCCCTTTAAGGAAGTAATGCCTGTGTTAGGAGATAGATGTTCAACTTTAATACAAAGTAGTAAGGTTCATGTTCAATTAGGAAAATTTCACAGTTTTGAATAGCTTGACCTGCTGGCGTCTGTACTACTGTTCATTAATTTCAATTTGTATTATCTTTGTGTCTTCCTTATTTCTACCTGCTGCTGTAGTGTCTAGTGGGGTAAGTGACTATTTTACCCGGATCATTTGTTATGACTAAACTAAGAGTCAGCTGGTAATCAAAATAATTTGAACAAAGAAGAACAGATATTGGTAGCCCATCAGAAATCTAGTTTTCTCATTGAAATAAAACTACTTTTTTTATCGCCATATATATAGTCAGTCTCAGTCTTGCCCGTAACTATGTACACGGGTACAGGTCCCGTAACATGGTCACGGGACCATGGACGCTGTAAAGGGTTCGAAGCGTCGGGATTAATGATTTCAATATAATGTGATAAAATCAGTAAAAAGTAGTTTATATTCGCTAAAGTGTCAGAAATCAATATCTTGTTTTCTCATCAAGAATTTTCTAAAAACTGTCGATAAAAGGAGGTTCCAACCCTACTATTATGTTTATTTTATTTTTACCACTTTCACAGTCACCGCTACTTCAGCAGTCTAATTTCGGTTCTAATTAGCTATATATACTATGCAGGGTCTATGATTTTTTCATTAGAAACGCTTACGACTGCTCCCGCACTGGGGCGGATGCACTTGTCGCGGGGACTTACATATATCTCCACCGTTGTAAAAGATACCATATACTTCCTCTCTCAGAACGGAGAAGAATTGCAGACTTGGCATTATTATCAAAAATTGCGAACGGTTCAATTGAACTTCCCGAATTAGTGAACAAAATTTGTCTACGAGTCCCTTCCACCTTTCAGCGTAATCTACATTTATTGTTTACTCCTGCAACCCGAACAAACTACAGGCAAAACTCTTACATAATAAGAGCGTGTCGTATGTACAATGCGGTCTGTAGGGACATCGACATCGATATTTTTAACACTACCAGCTTGAAATTGAAAAAGGCTATGTGTGATTTATTTTTTGAAAACATAACTTAATTATTATCTGTAAATATTAACAAGACTGTTGTCTACCTCTTAAAACCTATTATCTTGTATTTTTATCAGTGGAAACTTTTAATTGGCCTTAATATTACTGATTTAATCCTATGTTTGTATTTAGCTGTAAGTTTTCCTTAAAATGTAAAATAAAATAAAAATAAAATATTTGCCTCTTGTAGGAATCGAACCCATGACACACGATAGCTCTAGTTGACCACCTTAACCGCTCCACCAAAAGTGCAATCAAAATTATCAAGTCTACATAAAAGTCAAGATTATATTGTAAAGATATTGAAATGCCTATCGAGATACCTTGAATTGTATCCATGTCTGACGATTCCTCAGCTAGTTTATTATCAGGTTCAATAGTGTAAGTCTTAACTTCGCTGGTGTTTTCAACAATGTCATTACGATGCTGGCCAAAACTCATTACTTTAGAAGCAGCATGTGCCAGCACTTCCGGAATAACACGTTCACCGACAGGGATTTGTTTGGCAACGAGTTTAGCGGAACATAAACGCCATTCCTGTACTACTATAAGATGTTTTTTGAGGTCCCATCCTGTAAAATAATTGTTTAATATTAGTTTCCATAAAAATCCTGTGAAAACCAACGAACTAAGATTTACGAAAACCGAAGTGAGATAAATATAACTACATAGTCTTGAACAGCCGATTGAAAATCATTAAAGAAACCATGACCCTCCACAGGGTTGAAACAATAGTTTTTGTAAATAGTGACTGTTAATTATTTTATAGGTTAATGCTTTTTTGGTATTTTCAAAGCAAAACCTACTCGAAGGCCTACTGGGGACCTATTTTTTTGAAGTACGGTTTTTCTTTTAATCCTCATGAATCTTCTGCCACCTGGGGAGGTGTCAGGGTGTGTCGGACTCCTGCCGACTAAAAACCGCACCTGCCTTTCCGTTGCCCTATGTGTCACGGCCATGGGATTCGTCACGACCGTAACCGGGCTTACGTGGGACCTACATTATATGTTGTTTTTATACCACTTTGACCTGATGTTAAGCGGTTACCGTAGCCTATAGACGCTTGAAACACCAGGTTATCACTTGCGCGTTGCTGACGCTGTGAAACGAAAGAGGAATAGTTGGGTTGGCAGTATAAGGGTGAAAGTCTGCCGACACAACGTTTCCTCGCGGAGCACTGGCAACCTTGCTCACCGTAAGGAACACAACACAGCTCAAGCTCAATAATATAAATATGTACTTTACTATTTTGTAAGTGATAAATTAAATATGATTGGGTGGGTTAGTTACTATACTTACATAAAGAACAATAATTCATTTTACGGAGATGCATGAACACAGCTTAAATCGATATTCAAGCGAAACATTTACTTACCAACATGCTCAAGGCCTGATTTTATCCTGGGCCATTCTTTTTCTACAGTACGGTTAAGGAAAGCCATGAGTTCAATGGAAGGCTCGTAGTCAAAATTATTACATGGCGTGTCCATAGCTTCCCTGCTCCATTCGGCTTGTTGTAAAGTCGCACAAATTTGCGGAAATGGTTTTGAAGCATTTTCAGAACTTTTGTATATTGGCTGTAAATAGTTAAATACAGTCAGTAAGTAAGTCTACTGAGATTTAAATATTATTTAGTTTGTTATGTAAAAATTGCTCTTCAGTTTGCCTTGGAGTTAAATAACCGTTAAAACAATTCATAATTATTGTTGTAATACATACACATAATTTTCAAATAAAAATGGTCAAAAATCCCCTTGTGCTAAGCCGGTTATATGAGATGATTTAAGTATTAGCTTACCAAATCAAAGTCATTTATGGCACATATAATAATGCCATACAACACAGCATGAAAATAAGATCGCAGAACGTCGTCAGTTGTGGCAGTGTCCCTAAGATACACAAAGATCTTTCTTTCTTGAATATTCGCTAGTATGATATAAGCGTTGTATTTGTAAACACTTTGCACATTCTTCATGTATTGTGCCCGTGAGTGCTTTTTAACCAACTTTTTCATCGAGTGTCCCAGTTTTATTCGGAATCCACATAGTCTTCGATCTAAAAATGTAAAGTACTCATTAATATGACACTGTAAACTGTGGTAAGGATAAATGTATTAAGGGAATTGTTAAGGAGGAGGAGACAGTAGATATTATTTTTGTTGATTTTCTGTTCAATTATGGATCATACAAAAACAAATATGAATGTCTGTGGTACAACTTAAAACATCGCATAATCAACTAAATAATCAGTTATAAATACTACAGCTTATTCCAGAGACAGATGGCCAGCATGCATGGGCATTAAAAATGACATTAAAAACAACTGATTTTCATTTTACCTTTTGCATTATGATTAGAATACTCAGTTAATGTGTTAAAATTGCCAATAAATAAAAAGTATCCCTATATTTTAACTAAATTTTTTTAACCTTTAACGTAAATACTAGTATTATTATTATTTATTTTTTACAAGATGCGGACGGATTTATTAATTGATTGATTAACATAATATTGTTACGCCGGGTAACTGATAGACCGAAGGTTCTAGAAATATGTGAAAACTCCCGAAAGAGCCCGCTCAATCGCGACACTCGAATAGGAAGTAATAATACTTCAAGAAAACAGCCAGATGGCGATAGAATAGCTACAGGTTTATAGCGTTTCTAGCTGGCCCGGTAGACGTTTTCCTGCAACCCAAATTAACCCGATTGCAGGTGTAGCGCCACATACCGGGTCTAATTGTGAATATAAACCATCAAAGGACCCACTAAAAAAAATACCAAGAGTAAATTATTTAAAACATCAAATTAACCCGGTGATGGTGATTTGTTTTCTGTTTTCGTGTATTTAACTAAAGTTTTCGTTGTTAATCGGTTTAATTGGGGTTATTTCATTAATCCCGAATCCTAGCTTGTAACATTATGTTAATTTAAGGCCAAAAGAACAAGAATTTTAATAATATTAAACTTACCCATAAAGTTTGACCCAAATTGATAGAACACGATAGGTTCATTCCGATTTACATAGCA
Source organism: Acronicta alni (assembly GCA_964056405.1). Taxonomy (NCBI): domain Eukaryota; kingdom Metazoa; phylum Arthropoda; class Insecta; order Lepidoptera; family Noctuidae; genus Acronicta; species Acronicta alni. The sequence goes on from OZ043913.1 coordinate 7,663,682, forward strand.
GGGCTTTGCAATAACTTCATGTCTTAAGTATGTGTCGATAAGTAATAAAAACCTTGTTTCATTCAACGTCTTCAAGCATACTGACCTCACAGCAAAATAATTGAATACTATGTGAAATAGTATCATTGTTATGAATATTGTGAGAGAATTTCTGAAAGAAGGAAAGTAAATTATAGTAAATCATGAGATCCTTTCTTACTAATATTAAAAACTTGAATAAATAATATGTAACTTGTTTGTATTTTATGTAGTTCTGTGGGGTCAATTAAGCACGAATATTAATTAATTAATAAATCAATGTTTTATGCCAAGATTTCAATTAGTAGCTAGCTACATGATTACTTGTGCGCATTTGGTAAGTTGATAAATAGTTTTCATAATTATTATCTTAATCTAAATATAATTAATGCTTCGAACATTAAACTGGTATCAAGATTAGCTTGACAGCCATACAACCTAGAAGTCACTCGCTTTAAAACTAACGAAGATAATCATTAACAGGTTAGTGGGAAATGTGGTGTAGCAATTTTGGAAATAATCGAATATTTAAAGTTATACTATTGTTATGGAATCTTTGAACGATTTCATGCACTCTTGCAGGTTAGTGTCTCTTTTCCGACTAACCTTATAACTTGAAAGTACTCCTAGAAATCTAGAAAAGTTGTCATTTAGTATAGTACCCAAAAACTGAGATGATCAGCAATGCAGTCATAGAAGCAATCAGGTTGACAGCTGTTTCTTGTGCGGAGTCTTTTGCCGATACATCTGCCAGGTTTCCTCTTATAGCATGATGTTGGGTCATAGCTGCCCTAGTAGCACCACCTGTAATACCAAAAACCTTGCTTAGTGCAATGAAGGCAGTGAATAGTAGGCCTATATATAAAAAATAAAAATAGTAGTAGTAAGAAAATTAATTAATATCTTTTTTCCTTTTTGCTCGACTCCTATTGGTCGTAGTGTGATGTCATATAGTGTATAACCTTCCCCAATACATGGACAACACAAAAATAATTTTTAAATTTCAACTAGTAGTTCCTGATATTAGCGTATTCAACCAAACAAACTTCAGCTTTATAACATTAGTACAGATGCTTCTCATTTATTTCTACAAATAACCATAATAATGCCATGTATGTGCAAAATAGTTGTCACAATAATTATCAGAAGAAACATCATATGGTTTCCTAATGTTTTGAAATTTCCAAGTAAAGAGTCCAATCAGGATTTTGTTATTGAAGAGTTTTAGAATCTACAGCAAGGGCTTTCATTAGCAGTGCATGTTTTTCAGCTTATACGATAGAGATGGTGATGATGAACTGAATAATAGTTGTTTCTTAGCATTACATCATTGATTTATTTTTATTTTATTTGAATGATTGATGTTAGTGAGAAAAGTAGACTGAACTGTGAGTGATACATATAGGCACATACCTGCAACTCCTACAATAGCCTTCATTACAGTGCTGACACATAACACAACAGTGGTATAATTCTTAAATACAGGCAAAGCAATTTCCATACACATTGCTGCATCATTCAGGGTGTCAGCATACAATCTCCATTTCTTACTGTAAGAATCTAAGTGTGTGCTAGAAGCAATAAGAAATTGTTATCAAAAAGATTGACAGAGGTCAGTCAGTGCGCAGGGTGGCGTGTTTGCAGGGTCAGACACTATAATATTTTTATCATTATAAACTTACAATAAGCATAAAGATTTTCTAAATATTCTTTTCTAAAACTGTAGTGTGATGAAATAAACAATATGTTGTGATTGATTTTTTGGTTTGACTTTTATTTCCATGTTTTCATCATTAACATGCACATCATAACTGCTGGGCACAAGACGGATTAGGCCAGTGTGGTGCCACCATAGCGAAAATGTCTAAGGTACGCAGGTTTTCTCAATATGTTTTCCTTCACCGTTTAAGCCAGTGATAGTTATGAAAAGTGGTGGTGACCCGAGACCTTTGACTAGATTACTATATTTTTATTTCACTTTATTTCTATACACACACACACAATTCATAGTTATCACAAATTTTGGTGATTGTGCATTTGTGATATTTTATGTAGGCACACCATAAGTATGCAGAAAAGTTGTGATGCAAAGTGATGAGCAGTAAAATTTACTGGACTGCTAATGTCGGTGATCACTGAAGACTTCATTTGATCGAATTAAATGTTCTCACTTACCCACGGCTGAATGCAAAGAATATCTTCCCCAAGTGGCCACAACCATCTTTAATGACCCATGTAATGGTAGCTGCTAATGGAGTAGCATTAGTATCTCCAACTCCCACACCACGAAGAACTTCTTGGGTTGCAAGGATCCCTGTAAAATGCATGCAAATCATTATTTATAGCCCATGTAATTATTGTTTGTTTGTGAGAAAAAAAAATAGGAATCACAGCCTAGTGTTTTGACCATTATACTGCTAAGTCAAAGACACCTCTAGTTCAAATCCAAAGCACTTCTGACTTTTTGAATTCATGTGTGTATTATTATTATTTATTTGTTTGTTGTATTTTGAACTGCTATCGGTCCTTATAGCACTGATATTATCAGTTTGGTTAAGTGATATTTGGTGTTTCAGATGCAGCGGCCATTGCATCTACATACATACATACTTATTTTGATGCCTGTTTCCCATTGAGGTAGGCAGAGACTATAGATTTCCACTTGCTACAAACCCGGCACAGCACTTTCGCTTCATCCACATTCATTAACCTGCTTCTGAATGATTGTCAGATTAGGATGCTCTTAACCTGGGATTTTTTGGGAATATCTACAATTTGGTTGTGATATGTTCGCCCCTTCCAATCCATTTGTTTCCATCACTTTATCCACTACTGTTCCTCACAGAAGCTCTCATCTCTACAGTATTAATTCTGCTTTTATGTTCTTCTGCCACACCCTTAAGTGTCAGTAGCAATAGTCCCCCAAGCAAGAAACGATTCAGCTGATCATGAAAGTGTTTAGCGTCCCATTCATGTGATTACTAGCATTCACAGTGCTTTCAATGTTGCTGTCATACTCCATACTGCCATCTCTCATAAACATAGAGCCCAGATATAGACTTTCACTTATTGCACTTTTACACCACCTATCAAAATATGGCATATTGTCATAATATCCTTTTGATAACCATAACTTTCATTCCCTTATTCCTTAAAACACCATCCATAATTGTTACCATCTTCTGTAAAAACCCGTTTCGATGATGCAAGGATAACTTGATCTCATAATTGACATTAGCTCTGCTGTCCAATTTATAATACTATTATACATATATTAATAATAAATTATTCCACCTGTCAGAAACCTGAATTCTCTTCTATAGATCATCAGCAACATTAAAAACTTACTGGACTTTTGCCAGTAATTAGAATGGTTTAAATAAACGTAATTCCCACCAGCATAAGAAAAACACTTTACTTTGCATAACAGCCTGCTATACCATACCAGAACTTACCAGTAATTGTGCTGCAGAAAGCTTGTGCTGTATCCCATATTTGGTAATTTATATAGTCTCTGCTTACACTGTCCGGATAGCCTTGAGGCAGGAATACTCTTGTAAATAAGTTGGTAAAGTCATTCAACTTTTGTTCTTCGATAATCACTACATTTGGCTGATCTATAACAAAATTATTGACGTATACAACTGCTGTTGCACAAAGCTACTTATCATATTGCATTGATCAGCATATTATTATTACCTGGAGGTTTAACGTAAAACCGTTGCTTAGCAAAAGATCCGTATTTCTCCTTATAAATTATTTCACCATCATGAATGGTGAACATTGTACTGTTTTATTTATGTATTATTTTGTTAGAATTGTTTTTGTAATTTGTAATAACACTGTAAGGAATCAAAGTTAATAATGTTATTATTTTTAAAATAGGTAAGCAATCACTTTAAAGTATTGTGAAGTGTATTAATAATTGTGCCAGAGTTTTTACCATGGTCTATTGGCATTTGTATAAATCAGAATCTTGTTCTTGTTTCCACAAAGTCAAAACCGAAAGCGGCGAAAGCGAACTCGAAAACACAAGCAAATTGCAAAACATTGGACACTGACTTCACTATAGACTTGACATTGACACTGACACTGACACTTAGCGAAGAGCGATGAATGAAAAAATATATCGATAAAGTATTGAAATAATTAAAAAAATATTTGCGAAAGCATATATTTTACTTGATTAAGAAGAAAAATATTATGAAAATTAATAATAAGCTCTGATCAATATTTCTTATACAGACATTATGTTTATACCAATTACTTTATTCATGGTAATTTAAAATATTTTTAAACGATTTATTTTTATGCGAACCATTTTATTTATTTATTAATTTATGTACATACTTAGAAACTAGAAAGGAGCCAGTTTAAGACTATTTAGTACAAAGGTACTGCTTATTTCTAATGAAATCTCTTCCAGCAGACCTGCGAGAGGAGAATTGAAAAAGGAGAAATGTAGACAACAGTGTGAAAAGAAGCAAATACTAATATATATAGAAGCGAACATATATTATACAAAATACACATATACTTAAAATAATACATAGGCACCAAATAAATACGTAAATATATTATGTAACAATATGTGCTTGGTTGGCACTATTCTCTCTCAACCCATGAAAAACATCTTAAACCTTCAGGCGTGGAACACACTGACCTCTATAATACAAGTACGCGTGTAACATCTCTCTTTTACTCTATAATTCTCTATTTATGTATCTATGGTATCTACCGAATTGCTGTTTCTGTCAAAGATTTGGTGTCTGTCAAGTCAATTCAAACAAACAAGTTTACGAGAAACTAATTTTCAAATCAAAGAACTGACTGAAATACAACATAAATATTGAAATTTTACAACTGACCTCTACAAAACTTATAGCCCACTTGAACCCGTATGTTCACATTATTTCCAAAATGCATGTCCTTGCTGATGCCTTCCAAATTTTTGTGATTTGAAGAAGTATTATTATTTGCCTAAGATGTGATGTGCATTGTTCATTGATAATGGCACTAAAAGCAGAGTCACGCAATGTTGATGATAGTCTGGGTATTAAAGTTGAAGGGGATTTAGGAGACTTTCAAATAATTGAAGAGAAAAGCGACAGTGATGATGATGACAGGACAGACTATAAAAGTTCAAGGATGGTTGCTATACCGAACATTCCATCAAGTTTGGTAAAACCAAGCAGTTCGCCTATTTGTGGTAATGTTGCAGTGAGTAATTCTGAGAATGTTGTAATTGGTAATAATACCTATTTCAATGGGCCTGTTGTAATAAAACAAGTTATTCAAAATTCGTCTGGTCTAGAAAATCCTTCATATGTGAAAGATGATAATGAAGATGTGCCAGTACAGAGGTATCATGAGGAAACAAAAAGTCACACTGGTAAGACAAAATGCTTTACTATATAATTTATTATCATCTTCCCTAGCATAATAACATCAACCACTGTACCTTGTACTTATGGGATTAAATTGTGTCTTTCACACTGGTCCAACATCAACATAATAGATAGTTTTTATGACAGTACTGATTAGTTACGGATTGATTATTTTATGGGCACTAAAGTAAAATAACTATCTCCATTTTTTATAGTACATCGCCACAAATAGTTATAGTTAATGATATTGGTGCCAGAATCACTGAGGGATTGTACTCCTGATTTAAGTGCATAGTCTGAGCATTAAATATAACTGGGAGGGGTGATTCAGCATGTCAATTCCATTGCATGAATATAAGGTGCATTGGGGCTATTTCGAAAATGGGTATATTCCGAAAGTGCAAAAAATCTACCAAACGTAGCAATATATTCCTGCTGGCAACATTAGGCAAAGCGCCATCTTATATAATACGGGTTATTCCGTAATACAAAGTTATAGGAATTCAAATTAACGGTTATTATTTAAAAAACTTACAATATCAAAATCTATGGGGCAATTACGATGGAAAATGAAATGTAAACTCTGGCTGAAATGCAATAAAGGTGACTTTTGAGTTCTTCCGGAATTACCCCGCGTAGTTCGCAATTATCCATTATGACCCAAAAATATGGTTCTTTATTTAAAACACTTTCTTTAGCAAATCCAACAATATATTTAAAAATATAATTTATGCTTTTCAAAGGCTTTTCAATATCTATGCAGATCTAAAACAGTAAGACTCGTAAAATAGAGCATTCCCAAATAATCAAATGAAATGTTCACCTCTAGTCATCTCGCAGAAATTTCTATCGGAATTGCCCCAATGCACTATACTTCTTAAAAGTATTTGTAAAAATTTATAGCTTTGTAAGAAAAAATAGGTTCCTTGCTTACTTGCAACTTAATTTACATATAAGGAAAATAGTATCTACTAGCTAGTACTTGTAATCAGTAAACCTATTATTAACCTATTCATCCTTCAAGCCTTTCTCGACTATGTTGGGGTTAGTCTAACCAGATGCGGCTGTATTTTAGTATTTTACACAAAGTGACTGCCATCAGACCTCTGCGACCCAATTTCTGGGCCCTAAACCCAAAAAGCCTGACAACAGGTCTATCCTCAGTATATCAGTATTAATATAATGAGGATAGACCTGTTGTCAGGTGTTTGTATAACAACCAAGACTGATGGTTTTACATGCTCTCTGAAGTACGGAGGGGTCTCAATGTGTTAAGAATAGTCACTCATCCACAGACTGACTATGGCTAGTGCAGCTTAACCTTGCAGATTGGGTGATCAGCATAGTTATTACAGAACCACAGCCGCCAATGAGCAAACAATTTGTGGTCTTTATTGACCTTGGCAAGCCTATTGTAAACAAATATTTGGAATAGGTTACTTGAGTATGTTACTTAGCTCTGTCTGCTCTATGCAATCTAAGACTTTCAAAGGGCCAATATGTTATTATATCAAATACATTATATATTATAAAACCCATTACATATGTAAGTTACATATAATATTTATAATAAAATTATGCAAAAATATATTAATCTTAAATGTACATTATATATTTTGGATGGTAGTGTAGTTGTATAAATACAACAAAGCTTATACATATACTATAAAAGATTCCCCCTGTTGTGTCTCTCTCTGTCTGAATATGGTAAACTCAAATACTACTTTGATTTTGATACTATTTCTCTATCATTTATATTATGTCTTCAGGAATGTTTATATGTATGGTATTAATGCATGTTATTAGTACCTTGCACCTGTGGGAAGCCGGTCTCTTAAACAAAGCTATAATGTAGCTAACTTGCGTTTATGCATATATTGCGAAATAAGAGCAAATTTGAATAGATTAAACAATAGCAATTATCAATGTAGTACATTACTTTATTAATATTATAGTGTACTAGCTGCCCCCGCAAACGTTGTTTTGCCATAAAAAAAAATATTTAGGGCTATGAAAAATAGATGTTGGCCTATTCTCAGACCTCCCCGATAAGCACAAAAAATTTCATCAAAATCGGTCAAGCCGTTTCGGAGGAGTGTGGCAACGAAAACTGTGACACGAGAATTTTATATATTAGATATAAAAAAATTATACCTATGTTAGAATGAAAGCTATTAATAAAATACAGATGGGTTCATAATAATTTATTTTATTTAAATACAGCTCCCACTAGGGTCTAGTGTAGAAGTGTTCCCTGGTAGCACAGAGCTTACAAACAAGTACACCTAGACCTGAAACAAATATCTTTTGGTCACACAAAGATTCGTCTGGCATGGGAATCAAACCCACGACACCCGACGCTGGTAGTGGCGAGGTGACGATCTTAACCACTACGCTAAAAATACTGTGAAATAATGTATTTGTTACCAACAACACTGCTAAACGACACCCCAGTGGTGCCATTGGTAACAAATTATTTTCTTGACATTCCCAACAATACCACTAATAGTGTTAGTTATTTTCCTGGTAATATTGATATCTCTTTCACGAGAATAATAGTTTAATAATGAGAAGTGAAGTGCTTTTTAACCAACAAGAGTGTGAAGATGAGTGGTATTACATCTGTGTTCATTGAACTACTTCAAACATCTCCAAGGATACTGTAAATGAGTAAATCTGCGTGAATGATTTCGGACAACTATGGAATGTGCTATCCATAAAATATTTCTTTAAAAGAGTCAAAATTTTTGATTCTTTTGTACTAAAAACTAATCTCTGTGTCCCGACTCCCGATACAAACATAGTCCGCTAAAATAAAATCTGAATTTAATCGGCACTTCAATTTCCTTTGATTATTTAACTACATTATAGCTTTACTTTAGCAAAGGTTTCTTGGTTTATTAAAATTTAATAACACACAGATTAAATGGTGTTCTAAATTAAATACTCTCAGCAAGAGTAGTAATTTCTATATGCGATAATGTGAATAGTCATCAATTCTGCTAAAGATTATTAATATAAACTTATCTTTTACCAGCAATCAAGAAGTTCCGCATAAGAAAGTGGCATAAAATAACTTTTTCAGCAGTATGTATTATTATACTTGGTGGTATATTTGCGATATTGTCAATAATACTTAGCAATACTAGTCAAGAAGATAATTCTTCTTCATCGGTGACAGAGGAAGATATTAGTGGTAAATCAAGTAAGTGGCATCAATATTGTCATTGCTTAGTCATTGCTTATTCTAATATCTGTCTCCTTCTATCATTCATCTGTTGTGACTAACCAAGTTAAAATGTTTACAGGAACACCCATTTTTATGATTTAAGAATTAAATTGTTTGATGAATTTTATCTGACAGATAAATATAACGATTTGGCAATGTATATAAATTCCGCCAAACATTATTAGGATTTTGGCGATAGCTTATCATTGTAATTATCAGTTTGTCCTTGTACCTACTGTATGGTGAGTTATCTATTAATTTGCCCCAAGTTGTTTAATATGTTGTATCATTTTAAAGTGACCCTAAAATGTAACGGACACAGAACACTTCTATGTACTACAACACAGAGAAGCAATCAATGATTTCAAGTTGCCTTTAACAAAATTAACATGTTTTATATATTTATACTTATTTTTACGGAATAGCTGCAGTTTTAAATAATAACATTAAACACAACCTATATTTTATACATAAATTATATTATCATTTCAGACTACACAAAGGTGGTGGGATTGTGCTATGAAAACTTAAACTTTATCATAATTTCAATAATATTGATGCCATTAACATTCCTGTTGATGTTCTGTACATTACTAACATTGGATGGCTCTGATAATAATAAAAGTGAGGTTATGGATATGGTGAAGCCTAGGAAAAAGAGAGAATATGACCGAATAGAGGATGACTATGATCCCAGTATGAGACCTATTAAGAAAGGTACTACATCGTTTTACAGATTTGGTAAATCATGCAATATAACATTAGTGTACTTTATAACAGGTTTGCTGTACTTTATAATAGGATTGTTTACAATACAATAATACAAATTAACAAAAAAGTTTGTCGTCCATTGAGTTTTATTGTAGATTTATTAGTACCTTAGTGACACTGTACTATTTATAAATACCGCTGTAAAGTGAGTCATTGTTATCTTGTACATTGTTTGTACTGCTTGGTCTTCAAATAAACAATTAATTTTATCAATTAATTTCCTATTCATGGTTTAAGTTTTAATAATAATGTTATTTTTTTATGCTATTTCCCAGCTAATCCATTGTTGATTGCGCCAGATCACCTGAGGATAGTATCTAGAACAGACTGGCTGGCTCAGCCAGTCGAGAACAAGTTAGACGAGATCAGGCAGCCTGTGCCCTGGGTCATTATATCGCACACAGCAACAGAAAGTTGCAGAACACAGGTACATACATGCCTTCTATTTTTAAAATGTCAATTTTCAGTTAAAATGTGCAGAGCCCTATACTAATATTTACCATACCATAATAGTTTAGACTACTATGCTAACAATTTAAATATGAATACTTTTAATTCCAGAGTGAGTGTGTTTTGCGCGTGCGCCTCATACAAATGTTCCACATAGAGTCAAGAAAATGGTACGACATTGGCTATAACTTTTTAGTAGCAGGAGACGGCTCAGCGTATTACGGACGTGGCTGGGATTTCGTTGGAGCTCACACACTGGGCTACAATAGATACAGCATCGGGATCAGCTTTGTTGGCACGTTTAATAATGACCCACCACCTAAGAAGCAAATAGACGCATGTCTTAAGCTGCTTAAAAGGGGAGTAGAGCTTGGCAAGCTCGATAAAGACTATAAATTGTTTGCTCATCGGCAGCTAGCCTCTACTCTGAGTCCTGGTGATAAATTGTACGATATTATAAAAGAATGGCCACATTTTGTCAAGAATTTTACAGACATATCAGAGTTGCTTCCAAATTATTGAATAACTAGTAAATATTGTTGGAGCATAGCTCTAAAAATTTGTGATATCTACAGTTTTTATAAAAAACATGAGTTACAAAATATTTAGTAAAGTAATATATTATTATTTGTAAAAAATAAAAAAGTATTTTAAATTTTACAAAATCTGCTTAGATATAGTATTATTATTATTTTTACATAATTGCTATTTTAAATGCTGTGCGTGCGTGTACTGTGTTTGCCTTCGTTAAGGCCCGTATGTACTGATTTACGCAGTTCATTTTAGTGACTTTAAGGCAAAACATTGTAACCGTGGTTGAACTGTTGTATTGAAAAGAAATAGAGTATATTTAGCTGTGGCAGAAAAATAATATAAAGTTGACCAATTCCGACACCTATTGCACATGCTTTCATCCGATAAGTGAGAAAGTTAAGGCTTTTACGGAATCACGTTATAACGGAATCATACCCATATAATCTCTAAAAGGTGAGGTGAAACAATAAGATTAAATATAAAGTAGCCAAACTTTAATATTATTGATATTGATAATATTGTCGAGCTATGCAATCACTAATGAAAATGCCGTAGCGATTTGTTATATTTATAATTTATATTTAATAAATAAATTTAATAAACTGATTGTTTCCGAGAATACGTAGTAAACATATAAATGAAAATGGGGTTATTTAATATATTGTGGATTCGAATTTTCAAAATACGTCACTAACGTTATCCATATTGATGGAAATTCTATGAGGTGTAATTATATTGTTATTTCTTTTGGTATTGGAATTTGAGATTTAAGATTTGTGTTACTCTTATTAGTAGGTATAGTGATTTGTAAGTATTGACTTAGTATTATATCCATCAAAACTATACATTAAGTATATTTCTTCATGTGTGTCAGTGTAAAGTTATTTGCAAACCATGGCTTGTTAATATCTAATTGTGTAGTCTCATTATTTCATATATTTTTGAGAATCTTTAGGCGAAACGTTTGCATTGATTAACGGTACTGCTTACGGATAGTCTTACGTTAGAAATGTTATACTCATTTTTTCTACTGTTTAAATAGACTCAGTATTACAAACACGAGGTACAGTTTGTGTATATTGAAAGAAAGCATTTATTTAGTCCATCCTAAATAAGAAATGAGACTGTAAGACAATCATTTGTCAATATGCCAATATTACATTGTAGGTACTTACGGGATGCTTTTTGTATTTTAAATTTGAGCAATTATGTATTTTAAAACACAAATATTTTTTATTAATTTCCCATGATACTGTCTTACTACGTCAAAAACCCATTATTACTGTTCTAACTCGGAATCGTACCCAGGACCTTTAGCGACCTTTAGCATAGCAGTCGCGCTTACAGCCATTAGGCTAATTAAGCAGTAATGAGATATGAAGAAAATGTGTACTAAGAAGAAAATGTGTACCTAGTAAAATATATTTTGTGTGTGAGGAGGTTTAAGTTTTTTTTTTAGAACTATCTACTGCATGGAATGATTCTTACAGTAACTTCGTCAGTAGTAGCATCATGAGAAATAGTCTGTTGTTGTCGATATACTCCGTTTCTTCTGGAGGTACTGAGACTCTAACACAACGTATTATCGCAATTATTTAGGTTGTTAGACAGGGACAATGCTTTACAGGTTTTATAGCGCCATCCCTATCATAAGCTAAAAATAATCGCGTTAGCACCCGTTTGATTTGCTAGTTTTAGCCGGTATGAACGTCAAGGTATAAATCGGGAGTATTGTAATTAGCATTTAATTGATCGTTTTTAACAGATTTATAATGTAGAGCTATTTATAGTAAAACTGGTTATTTAGTACAGACGCCAACAGATCAAGCTATCCAAAACTGTCAAATTTTCCCAACTGAAAATGAACGTTACGATTTTGTGTTAAAGTTGAAAATCTATTAAAGAAATTTGACAGATTGGGGTAGATTGACGTGCTGGCCTATGTACCTTAAGTTATTTTATCGTCAAACTGAAACTGATTATCTGTATATAATAAACGACATAGGACAGGCAGAAGTGTACTGTTGTCCCATGTAATGAGTGCGAGCCTATTGCCATTAACCGGGCATCAATCCAAACTCTGAGCTGCAACTGAGAATTCCATTGAAAAATCCTGTAACTGCTCAACCTGGGAATCAAATCCGGGACCTCTCACCCAATGTTTAACATTACGTTAACATAGTTAAAAACATGATTCCACATTAAAAATGTATTAGTTTAAAAAACATAAATACACAGATTTTACTGGTTCTTAATTTTTCTACAGATGTTATAAGGAAACTATATTACAAGAAGCCTGTATCTATCAAATTCAATTCAAATACCGAATTACGCTGAGAATTACCTACTAATATAAGAAGTACAAGAGCTGTACTTAGTACTCGTACTGTACTCGCTTATTGTTTTACTGTAAGCACTTTTATAATTTAGTCACCGGGTCAGATGTTTTTTTTTGGACTATTATTAGACCTAATCGCAACTGATGTATCAGGATAACTAAGCTAGTTAACCGTCATGTTGGTTGATACTTCAGGGTTTGGAGGACTAAAGTCTGGCTAGAAAATCATGTATATAAGCAATCATAATTGAGAGTTTTTATATAAAGAACGCTACAGGTGTGATAAGTAACGAAATGTTGTTCAATTTTAGCATAATATTTTAGTATACAGTAGATAGGTAATATTTTTTATTCTATAAGACGAGACAAATGTTCAATTATTACGAATAATTATTATATTATTAATATATTTTATTTTAATCCGAAATATAAATTTGAGAAAACTGTGGTTAAATCATTTTTGTTCCTATCTTATTTATTATGTAGGTAAATGTGTAAATAGTATTATTTAAATTGGGTATTGGAATGGCTTAGTAATAAATAAAATAATACTACCTAATATATGAAACAGCCGTACCTACCAAACATGCATAATTTTCAAACTACATTAACTGAGCGTTTAACTTGATCTTGTGGCGTCTCAGCAGTGTCACCATAGTTGACGTTTTAACATGAACCGGTGTTAACTCAAAAAGTACGTACCTACCTATCCACCTTTCTTTAAAATCACCTTTTTATACCTAGTAGGAAAATCTTCATGAATAATCTACCACCTCCGTAGGCGGCAGAGTAAATCGGACCTGTACCGACTAAAAGGCACTGGCCTGCACTTACCCATCTAATATATAAAATTCTCGTGTCACAGTTTTCGTTGCCATACTCCTCCGAAACGGCTTGACCGATTTTGATGAAATTTTTTGTGCATATCGGGGAGGTCTGAGAATCGGCCAACATCAATTTGTCATACCCCTAAACGATAAGGGTGACCCACCACAATATTTTTTATGGCAAAACAACGTTTGCGGGGTCAGCTAGTAATATATATAGTCATGGCCATTGGATCTGTGAAATTCCACAAAATCCCACGTGCTATCGCTCCCAGCGATGAACCGATAGACAGCCGGAAGCGGATGGCCACCCACTACCGCGACTAGATCACGGGGCTGCCTATTGTAAGTTACACAGCATCTATCTTAAACAGTGGAGAATTGTTAGTGAATTCTTGCAAGGAGACGGTAATTACGACGAAAATCAGACGCTAGTCTCACCACCAATACACCACTTTCGATGTAGTTACAAGGTTGCGATTTTTCACCAAAAATAAACGGGAGGTAGTTCCATGTTATTCTATGTATTTTTTTGATGATGTTCACTGCTATTCCCGATATTTTTTTGAATTGGGGTACCTAATTCCCATGATGGTTACATAATATTAATTTTAGGAATCGTATAACGAGGCAGGTAAGTATAAACATAACGTGTTCAACGACATTCTGGAATGGTCTAAAGTCGCACTACGAAGACAGACATAAAACAGCATGAATGTCTCGTTTAACCCATTAACCGCCGCAGTTGTATATATGCAACTTATCATTTTTGAGCCCCTAGCGCCACAGTTGTAAATTCGCAACTAAAGTCTACGAAGTGTTTTTCAAGCTTATTTTTATTTACATAGCAGCAATTTCATTATAATTATAAAGACAACCTTTGCCATTCAAGGAATTTCTTTCATTTTCCCTAAAATCACTTATGCTAAGCGCCAAATTGACGGTGAAAAAAAAAAACGTGTAATTTTATCTTTAAAATCTTGTTTGCTGTAGGGATTGGTCCACATCACTATAGTTGACCTTGAAAATACGTGATTGGCGCTAGGGGCACATTTTTTTGCAGGATTGTCTGGCGGTTAAAAGGTAGTTATTATGGGTATTATCCTACTATTCCAATTACGGACTCCTTAACTATGGCCAAGGACCCTGGACTGGAGTAGACTTGAACTGTGAAGGCAGACACTGGAACTACTTTATGACGAATACTATGAATTGTTATTTTAAATTTTTGAAAGAATTAGGTATGTCATCCAAGGTTTAGTCTGATGATGTAGACGGAAGACAATCGAGACACTTCAACGAATTACACCAGCAACCTAGCTCGTGTTTGGGTTTATGTAAGTACTAGCTTTTTTACCCGCGACTTCGTACGATTAGACTTAGTAACACAACTGTTGTCGGATTGTATTCATGGGATAACAAGTACTCACTGTTAGGGAAATTCCCGCTTTGTTCCGAGAAAAGAAGTATTCAATATGCCAGCGCCAATCACAAACTATTAGTGTACTAACATTTCATCTAAAGTTTCCACATAATTTTGGGGTAAAATGTATCCTATTTGTTATTCCCGGTCACACATACTGTGTCTGTATGAAATTTCATTCAAAACCCATGAGTAGTTCTCCTATATTCGTTTTTCCGGGATTTTCAGGATATTCCCACATTTTTCTGGAGTAAACTATATCCTATTTGTTATTCCCGGTCACATACTATGTGTGTATGACATTTCATTCAAGTCCCGTAAGATATTAGTTTTTCGGGACATTCCCACATTTTTCTGGGATAAAAAGTAGCCTATACTTTATTCCCGGTCACATACTATTAGTATACCAAATTTCATGCAAATCGGTTCAGCCGTTTTTGCGTGATTGAGTAACAAATAAACAAACAAACATCTAAACATTCACATTTATAATATTAGTATGATATCATTTATCATGATGAGAACTTTTAGCTATAGTTAAAGTAAGGTAGGTAAGTACACACACACATACTAAAACGCCTGTATTCTCTAAAGGGTCAGATGTGTGTGTAACCACCACAGTTCGTCGGTATGTTGTCACATGTAATAGGAGGCGATTCTATCAAATCCATATTTAATACTCCGAGCTGGTACTCAAAATTTCATAGAAAAATTAATATTGCGAACCCAGGACCACTGGCGTAGCCTACGCGCTTATGACTACTAGGCTAATGAGACAATTCAGTAAGTAGAATTTAAACCAAAAAAAAACTTTTTAACAAATAATTTAATTAACGGAAACAAAACTGATAGTCGAAAAATAAGTGTTAAGAAACGGGGGCTTCGAACAACTTTCAATGATTGGTTTATTGATTTTTGCGTATAATAATCGTTTATTTCGTTTAATTACAAATTTTACACGTAGTTCTTGTGGCCGTGAATAGTATGTCTGTCGAGTTTTTTTAAAAACGCTTCATACAAAGGCTTCTAACAGCTGTCAAATCGCCTCCTCTGTTCGTCACTAGGTGGCGCTAGTAGCTGCGAGCGCGCGCGGCGACAATAAGATAATAATTAATTTTGTAACCAACGAATCTATGATCTTCATTGTTTGGCGCCAATCCAAAATAATTAATAAGACTTTTAGTGTACTTTTTTTATAGTACGGAAAATTCTCATGGATACGCCACCTGGGAAGGTGGCAGGCTTTGATTATATACTTGTCTAGATGCCACATTGACACGTACAGAACGGCCCAAATAAAGTCTACTAAAATTGGTAGACTCTCTTCTCACTTACGTCAGTGTCATTTGGATCACTTCAGGGTGTGGAGTTCTCGAAAAATAATTAATTATGGCGGTATGTGCTGTCAAATTGTGTCGCAATTATGTGGGAAAACCGTATAATTACACTAAGATCACATTACATCGGTAAGTTTTGTTATTTAACCTCTATTATTTTATGAAAACATGATTTTTCAATTCGTTAATTTGTAGGTTCGACAGATTAGCCGGTGTTGTCAATTTATTACAAGGGAGATTTGGCGAAACTATGGGAGATAAAATGCAAATATCAGTCATCATCTTTCGATGAGAAAAATTTATTATTTTAATAATTACCTACATAATTTATTTGATCAGTAAATGATAATTTGCCTTCACAAAATAAATGAAGTCATTCACTAAATAGTATTTTTGTTAGTTCTTTCTAATATTTTGGGTTTCAGATTTCTTAAGACTGGAGAGACATTATACAGCGGACACGAAATGAAATATAAAAAAAAAACTATTTCGAAAACAAATACAAAGAGATGGATTTTGATCTATAAATTGCTGTATATATTTTTTCATTGTATTTATTGTTTTTATTAAAATAAATAAAACACTAATCTACAAAATAATTACTTTATTCAGCCTATTTCGTTTAACTGTCATCCCATTAAATAATGGAGAAAAGTAAGTTAATAATTTGGAGCAGGCATCCCTAAACACGCACACCTTGACAGTTTGACTACAATAAGTACACAAGCGGTACTCACACATATCACGCAATTTGGCCCCAGTTTTCGCGTGTCGTTTGTTTGCATTGCTCCATCTAGACAAGTATATAATCAAAGGTGGCAGGGTATGTCAGACTCATACCGACTAAAAACAAACCGCACTTGCTTTCACTTGCCCTATAGTCATGGCCATGGGATCAATGAAATTTGCACGTCCATTACAGGCTTCGGTCCAGGAGTCTCTGGACCCCCTCGATCAGCAAGGCCTTCTCTCACATCTCAATGTTGTTGGGGCAGCCCATAACTCTTGCCACAAGTGATGCTGCACGCTTGCGCATTGTAGTGTAGAAACAGTCTACTTGCGCCGCCGCAAACATACCTGACGCACTGCAACGCCATGGCAACCCCATCAGTCTCCTGAAAGTGTTATTATACTGGACTTTGTTATGCTTTGTTTAGTAGTCAGGGGTCGTTGCAATCTGTATTTAAAAGTAATGTACTCTGTGGATGCAGAATTTGTGCCGGGCAGTAACATCTTTATGTGTGAAGATAGGGAACACCGTGCCGTGCTATTGAATCGACGACTGTGAGGAATTTAAAAATCAAAAGGTTCTTTTAATAATCTTTGGTATATGGCTTACAATTAATTGGACTTTACGTCCTTTTTGTTACAACGTCGATACGAAGAACTAACGATGTCGAATAACATCATTTTGTGTAGGTAATCATGATTACCTATATCTTAATTTCCCTATAAAGCTAGAGGCTAGTTCAAGTAAAAGGTATCGCTATCGTTAAGTTAGGTTGTCATTGTGATCCCGTTCACCGTGTTATATGTGACAAGTTAATGCCTGTGTAGATAGATACTTTTATTATCTACTGTGTATTTTTTGGTCGGCTAAAAAGGCTAAGGTAAGTACTTGGGCATGTACGTGTTTAAAAATATAATTAAATACGTATCTACGACGAATCAGTGTAGTTAACGTTCATGGTACACTTTAATATTTATGAATAAGGTCGCGCTATCTTTTGTAGATCTAGCTTTATAATTACTAGCTCGTATCGTATCTAGCTGACATATCACCCGCATTTGTTCATGTTGAGCGGACATATAGTCTGTTCGCTCCTAGTTAAAATCATGGTACAGTTTGGTATAGAGAAATCTTTCCATGAGAGATCACCTAAAGGATTTGTGTATGGTGGTAATTTGAACAAACAACATTCGAAGAAACGACTCTGTCTTAACAAGTTTGTAGAGTTCTGTAAGAGAACTGATTTGCACGGATACAAGTATATTGTGATGGAAGATTTCAATTACGGTGAAAGGTTTGTGAATGTTTGTGTATGTCAAACCTCTGTTTTACATGGTAGCGATATTTAGCTTAACACATTCAATATTATGTGGGTTTCACACTTATAAATAATGTAAGCGTTTGTCGATATCTAAATAAAATCTTCTGTAATACAGACCTCCGTGCTACAACAATTTTAGAATGAATAGTTTTTGCCTAGAGTATTCAATGAGTTTAACAAGTTAAATGTCGTATTGGTCTTTTGGCTACTAGTAAACATTCTGCCAGATCCTGTTTAGCTAAATACTTTATTGATAATGTATAAATGTTAGATATCACCACTGGTTCAATCTTGTGAGACTATTTGTTTAGTCTTAATTCTCATAACCAACTTTGCTTAAACTGTCCAAATTACCATCATATTGTAAACTAAATGTGGAAGCTTGTTATTAGCATTTATTGATCTAATTTAATAACTATTTGTATTTGTACTATTTTTAGGTCGGCAACGCGCAAGTGATACTCTTGGTGTTGTAAGCGTCTATAGGCTACGGTAACCGCTTACCATCAGGTGGACCGTATGCTTGTTTGCCACCTTAGTAGAATAAAAAACCTGTAAGCTCCCCAAATAAAATAAAATAATGGATATCAATTACTTATAGATCTAGAGAATCAGAAAATATTATGCATGTCGTAGGAAAGATTTATAATTCTTTGATTACTGACTAACGAGGTATGATATTCTCAGTACCAGCTCGGATTTTGGATTTGTGCCCGGTTAATGGCAGTAGGGTCGCCTCCTATTACATGGGACATGCGACCTGCGCTGGGAACATAGCGGCGAACTGTAAGTGTAGATTAGTACACCTCCGCATAACCTTTCGTGGAATACAGGCATGATGGTTCTACGTTATGGTGCATCCACACCGCATTTACTTTTTGTGGAGCAACAGAATGCAACACGATAACATTAGGAAATATTTTTATATATTTAAACGTCAACATATAGATATTTTCTCAACCTAGAATCTCGACGATACTAGAGACTTTCTCAACCAGCGTGTGAATTCTGCCAACCCGCACTAGGCCAGCGTGGTGGAGCATAACCTAATCCCTCTCAATCTGAGAGGACCCCGTTCAATCTGAGAGACCCGTGCCCAGCAGTGGGACAGTTTAGGGGTTGATGATGATATACCTATCAGTTATATAAATAGTCTTCGCTGCCTTTCTGGTAAAAACGCGTTAGTTCAATTTCCTCCCACATTACCAGTACTTTTATCTTAGTAAAGGAAAGATATATTTACTAAATAATTACATATTTACAAAATATACATACTTACTTATACCAAAACAAAAAATAAAATAGAAATAAATAAAAGTATAAACGCTAGTAGGCGTCAAAGTATTCCTCGGCATCGCTGTCGTCCGGCAACGTGCCCAGAAGACTGGCTGCATTGCCACGTTGAATGGCAATGCTTATGCGTTCCGCTAGAAACAAGCCAGCCCTCTGATCACGTGAAGAGTCGACCAGTCTCCTTGATATTTCCTTGAAAAGGAGACGGGCACTCAGACCCCAAGACCCGAGCGTTTCGACTCCAAACGGCTCAAAAATATAGTTACCAGATAGGTTACTATATTTGCGCCGTTTGAGAGTCTTTGCTGTAGCAGCAGCAGCACCAGCGTAGCCAGCTGAGCTTGGAAGATGGGATGGAGCAAGGGTGTCAACACAAGTTGCATCCCACACCAGAGGCCTACCCATCTTCCAGGGCAAAAGGACATACCATCTGGTCTCTTCCCATCGTCTCGTACCAAGCCGGTAGGTTCTAAAACAGCTGGTACGCCGGCGGTGGCAAGAGCACGAGTAAGAATGTCGTTGATGCTGGCATGTCGCGCTATGCGGCCTGCACTTCTGCAGCACGACAGGCCATGATGACCAAGGCTATCGACTGACTCGCCACAATGACAGCGATGCGGAGCAACACAAGGAGCACCCAGACGTAGGCATGTAGCGAGCCGAAAAGTGTTGTGTCATCCAACATAGTCCCTATGTTGGATGACGGAAGTGCCTGAAGCCAGAGACCCGATTCCCACTCACCCACGGCAATCAGACGAGCGCGCTCGGCAGAATTGACTGACGTATTCAGAAGTTCTTTCCGCGTCAAACTGCAGAGCGGCCCGTCCCACAGCCTCTGGGAAGATGGGATCACGGGTAAAGAAGTACTGGAACAAGCCATTTTCCAAACGTTCAGACAAACACGGTACCTCAAAGTCAACCAGAGATGGCACTAATATATCTCTTGCTAACTTCTCAGTACCGTGGACTGATGATATGAAAGCGGGTAAACTGATACTTGAAATTTTCTGGATGCCGAGGCCACCCAAACGAATGGGGAGCGTGGCTTGTAGACAGGCTCGGTCATCCAAGGCCACATTTAAAATTGAAGAAAGAAAGTTTCTTATAATTTGGTCTACTTTGTCCAAAAGATGTGGGTGCATCCACAAATGTGAACAACGAAGAAAATAAATAAATTTTGGTCCAAAACAACAGAAACGAATAATAGTAAAAGCCGAATGGGTATTAATTTTGAAAAGTCTTTCCGAAATATCATTAAAATTTTGTATTTTTTCCTCGATGAAAGTCGGAAAAGATTCGTCGAAGATTGGGGACCCTAGAAGGTGAAGACAATTTTTTTCTACAATTTTTATATGAGGAGCGATTGCGTTGAAATTTTCTAAAGTCTGTCTGTCTGTAGTGTCCGGTAAAAATATTTCGCATTTAGAGGGATTTAGGTCAAGACCGATCGAAAGAAATTTCTGCTTTAAAAAAATTAAATCTTCCAAAACTGTGTCTGCATCACCTCCCAGGGTTCCGTCATCTAAGTACCATACGTTGAATTTCGAATTTAGTTCCTTGATAATAGGATTAATTGCCAAGCTAAAAATGACTGGCCCCAGAGGGTCACCTTGTTGACAACCGACGGCTGATTCCAAAAGATTGTCCTGATTTATAATAATTTTGATGGATGCCTATAGCATTGCCAAAGGAAACTGTAAATTTTGGTGAATTTCTATTCTCTTGTGTTAAAGTTGAAAATCTATCAAAGAAATTTGACAGATTGGGGTAGCGTGATGTGCTGGCCTCTGTACAATAAGGTTCTGCCTAATCTTTCCAGGAGTACAGGCGTGAAGGTATATTTTTTTTGTCCTAGGTGTTGCTGGGCACTGGCCGTATTGATAAGTGTTGCCATCGCTGCGTATTTTGTGGTTACTGCTTACAAGTGGTACGCCAGGAATCCAATAGTGACCGTGAGTTTTTCTTTGTTTGAAATAATATTAAATTTGTTCAACGTTTCGAGGAACGTTCACTCCTAGGAACTAATTCCCCAAATTAGGTGGCGCCCGTCATGGTCGTGGCGGATCCCATGGCCCTGACTATAGGGCAAATGAAGGCTAGTGTGGTTTTTACCCTGCCACCTCCCCGGGTGGCGGAGGATCCATGAGGATTATCCGTAATCATAATTATAATAATACATGAATTGTGTGCGCCGGCTGCACGTCGTACAATGAATATCCAGTATGTACTGTACATGTGTGACGTAATTTGAGGCCGTGTGTGTGGTCATTTTACCCTTGTACCACGCCACCCCTCTACCTCTGCTGACCTCTAAGTATCTGAAAAGCCGATAATGCGGTGTCAGATTATACTGTAAATAACCAAGTCCGTATAAGTTCCCCTGAATTAATAACTAGGTATGTCGGATCTAAAAAAAACAAAAAAAAATGGAAATGCATGGCCCGTTGTGAAGCATATCGCCATTTTCCAAAGTTGCTCTTTTAACCCTTCAGATATATCCTTGAATCATCTCTCGCTAAAGACATGTACCTACGAAGCAAATTTGAATGTAATCAGCTTTGTTTATTAATATGAAGTCCTTGATTTTATAAATATGCAACTACATTGTTATCTGACTATTATTATTAAATTTTGCTGTAATTTAAAGCTTAACTCAATGATTAATCAGTATTAAAATTTTAGTACCACGTGACGGTACGGACCGTCGATAAAAGTTAAATCATATTGATCGCTATATTTTTAGATAATGTAAGTACAGGTGTTTAAGTAGTAAAGAAAAACGAAATATGCACGTAGCTGCAACGCGTACTTAAAATGTAAGGCGTAAGTATAGTTCACAGTGGAAATTGCGTGGGTAATATTGGTGCCGATTACATTAATACGTAATAATCGGCAATAATAATTATGTTATCATACAAATTACACTAATTTAGTAGGTACCGCTGTGTCTTTCTAATAAAAAGACTCAAGATTATCTGGATGGGCGGCGCGGCGGCGGGGCTCGGTCTGAAGGTTGCCTAGCCGCACTAGCACTATATTTTGAAAGTAGAGTAAATGGTTAGATGATTATCGTTCTTTTAGGTGATAGAAAGTACCCAAGGAGCCATATGGGATGTGCCATTTCCTGCTGTTACTATCTGCGACCTGAACATGGTCTCCAGAAAGGCTGCTAGGATGTTAGCTAATAACTTGTAAGTGGTTTGATGTGAAGTGATTTTCTCTTATTAAGTACACAAGTATTGGCTTACTGTTTGTGTGATCCTTATTTCTTGATAATGTTTCCCAGACTACCTGTATTGGTCTAGTGGTCTCCCGCGATACTGAGCCTGCGGTCCCAGGTTCGATTCTCAGGTCTAGTAAATTGTTATTGGAATTTTCTGTGAAATTCTCAACTCGGATATTGGATTTGTACCCGGTTACTGGCGAAATGTAGGTGAACAATACTACACCTCTGCGTAAACTATCAGGGATACTGGCCTGATGGTGTGTGTCCTTGACCTCAATTACTGACTCGATCATTATACATGTTTATTGGTAGCAAATTTAGACAATTTGCTTTAGCGTGTTATAGCCCCGAAAAATCGCTAATTGTAGATATGTATCGCATATTGTTGTTTTTAATAATTGAGCAGAAATCCACATAAATAAAAATTAAATGCTGTTCATTGGTAAGCGGGTCATTTGAGAACCGCTGAATTAAAGTGGTTTTATAAAAAAATAATGTTCGAATAAGATTTGCGGGGAAATAAATATTGGAAAAGTTGCCTAGAAAATTGGAAAATAGGGAAAAAATAAGCGTTTTTTGAGTGATATAATACAATTTTGAGAGGACAACGTCCTCAGGTCAGCTCTAGGCAAATTCATCCTAGGTCAGCTAGGTCACGCTTAGAGAGGGGACTCTGTTCGCCCATCATGCGACCCTAGAGAAGACGGTAGCACAGTTGTCACGTGCTGCCATGCACAGAGAGGTTCATGAAGAACCCGTCTCTCCAGGAACGTTCCCTTGGAGGCGTTGCACAGGGGGGTTCTGGGGTGGGCCACAGCGCCTCCCTCAATGTGTTGATGGTGGACATGGGTGGTTTTAGTGGGTAAGAATTCCACAATGTAAGAATTCCCGGGTCTAATTTCGGGGACCCGGGGACCGATGGCACTTTGAATGTGGAAAACTTCAAAGGCTAGGTCCCCGGGTCCCTTTAACCTTAAACAAAAAATAATAATAACATTGTTTTAGGACGCTCCCTGATAATGTGACTGCAGACTTTGTTTTCAATACTTTTCGCCTGGTGCCATTGTTATACTCAGCCATCCCAGCTGGAGCCGAAGAAAAAGCACATTTATTCGAACTGCAGACGATATTGGACTTCAACAACATAACGATAGAGTCCTTATTCCACAGGGTTAGTATTTTGTTTACTATTAGTGTTAGTTTTTTTAAACATCCGAAATAATAAATTGACGACCTCTGTGGTCTAGCGGTTCGAGTGCCGGACTGCTGATCATGGGGTTCGATTCCCACAGGACACAAATATTTGTGTGGATAAAACATGAGTATTTGTGTTTGTCTGGGTGTTTCTTATGTATTATAAGTATGTATTTACAAAAAAAAGTATATAAGTATTATATCAATTGTCTAGTACCCATAGTACAAGCTCTGCTTACTTTGGGACTAGAAGGTGTTGTGTAAAAAATGTCACAAAAAAAAAATATATCATATACATATACATATACATATACAGGGTGGAAGGGACATCGACGCGCAACGGCTTACCATGACTTCAGTACATGATTCTGAACCCCCCTGCGTTGGAATTTTTCGTCGGCTTTTTCTTAAATTTTACGTTTTCTTTGCAGTTTTTTCAACTTCAAACTGTATAAAATAATTATTTCTATCTAACCCAATAAGAATTTTAATTAAAAAGTCATTAATTCACAATGCTGTTTTTAATGAAAAAACAGCATTGTAAATTAAACTCGAAAGATCTTCTGGTCAGCTGTTTCCTTAGAGTTCACTTGCGAGTTGTAAGTTGTTTAAGAAAAAGCCGACGAAAAATTCCAACGCAGGGGGGTCCAGAATCATGTACTGAAGTCATTGTAAGCCGTTGCGCGTCGATGTCCCTTCCACCCTGTATATATATATTATATAATACAAACAGTTCAGTCTTAAAAATAAATAACTTATTTATTAAGAATTCTTGTTTTTTTTTCAATTCTATTTCATTATTTAATTTTTTTACTCTCATAATTAGGCTAACGTCTAGGTCTAAAGTCTAGGACAGAAACAGAGCGACTTAGAGCGATTTGTTTTCAATTGGAAAGAAGTAATAAATTGAATTTTTTGATGATTCGTGATGCAAGAGGTGCTCTGATTTCAGGTCGAGTAGTGTTAATCGTTTTTTCCATGAAATCTTCAGTAATAGCTCGGAGTTTGAATTGTGCCCGGTTAATGACACTAATCCAAACTATTACCTGGGATAGTTAGAAAAACCTTCTGACTTCACTCTCGACTTGACGAACTTAAAGAAAACGTTTTGCGAAAATATGTTAGTCGCTATTTATATCTTTTAGTACAATGCTAATTCGCTAATACCTAACTGGAAAGGTTAATAACCTCTCTATACCGTCATTAACTGATAAAGATAATAGAAACGACACATCGTTTTTATCTACTACTCTCAAGTAAAGTAGCACATCAATAATAACTTTTATGGCAAATAATTTGTAAATAAGTTGCATATAGTATGTATTAAATATTTTTACGGATAAGGAAAGATAAGGTATACCTACAATTTGTTGTCGAGCGTGCATAGTGTGTAATGTAATTGTATGACAATGCGTGACAGTCGTGAACGTGATAATATCGACGATGTCTGTATAGTCTAGTTCAAGTTTCGACTACGGTTGTGGGTTCGATTCCCACAGGACAAAAATATCTAGTTATGCGGTGAACATAACTGTTTGTGTTTAGCGTTTCTTATGCATTTCCAAAAAAGTATGTTAGTAGGTATTATATCCATTGTCTAGTAGTCATAAAACAAGCTCTGCTTGGTTTGGGAATTGATGATGCTATGTAAAATGTCCCAAATATGTATTTATTTTATCTATACATACCTATAATATAAGCATGTATATAATTTTACTGTTTAGCCGTGGGTGGGATTATCTACATATACTAATATTATAAAGAGGTACAGAGGCCAACACATCAAGCTACCACAATCTGTCAAATTTCTTTGATTGATTTTCAACTATAATACAAAACTATAAGGTTCATATTCAATTGGGAAAATTTTACAGTTTTGGATAGCTTGACCTGCTGGCGTCTGTACCTAAAGTTTGTGAATTCTACTGAACCGATTTTGTGACGCAATGACGTCAATTAAAGTCTTCAAGGGGAACTTCAAAACATATGTCCCCACAAAGGATGAATGGAAAGAAGGGCTCTCATCGAACACTGATAGCTTAATAATGGTACACAGATGGTTCAAAAACTGGATCTGGTACTGGAGAAGGAGTTGCCTCAGAATCTTTCCAACTCTGGAACAGCTTAGGAGAACTCACTACGGTGTTTCAGGCAGAAATGTATGCCATTATCGCATGCACAAATGAAAACATAAACAGGAATGTAGAAAACAAAAATATCTACATTCTAAGCGACAGCCAAGCGTCACTCAAGGCCCTGACCTCCTGCAAAGTCAACTTCAGAGTGGTTCTTAATGCCATAAAAACTCATCATGAGCCCTAGCTCATATATGCGGCCTACCGCAGGAACAGATTACGACTAGTTTGGGTCTCAGGGCATGCAGGCATTAAAGGAAATGAGAACGCCGATGAGTTAGCTAGAACCGGATCGGCAAATGCCATGATTGGATCAGAACCATGTACGGGACTACTAACATGCGCCATCAAGAAGGCCTAACAAGACTATGCCGATACAAAACACAAAGAGGAGTGGTGCAATAGCTTAGAGCTAGAGCACTCACGAAAATTTTTCGGCTCCAGCACCACACGCATCTCCAAATTCATAACAATAGAAGGGACAAAGCCCGAGCTGTCATCGGAGCCCTTACAGTGCATTTTACAACAAATGACATGCTCCATAAAATGAAGCTGACCTTGAACAATGATTGTAGAGTTTGTGGTGAATTCATCTGTGCAACGGATACCCGAAGCCAGAGGACTACAGGTTCCTTCCTCTTAGTGGGCTAGCCGCCTTCATGAACCATGTCTTTGAAGAGTAAGGAATATACCATGCTGGGGACAACACAACAGATCACATTTGGTCGAAGTGTTGCTGGCCATGCCAGCCCCCACTGCTAAGATTAAGATTAACCGATTTGTAAAATTATTTTACCAATAGAAATCACCACATTATTAGTGAGTGTCATAGGCTGTATCTATGTATAATTTATACATGTTGCACTCTGCGAAGCCGGGTCGGGTCGCTAGTTGCCAATAAAACAAAACTTTTAACACGTTGGGAAGAAAAAATAAACTATAATATCCAGTGCGCGTGGTGGCTGGATCTAAATATCCACCTAAGACCGGCGAAAACAGTTTCTTGTGAATGAGAGTTAGCGTCTTGCGTACTCAGTTTGTGACTTCGAATAGGTAAAAATAGATTTTTAGGGTCAAAGCCATTTTTTATAGATATTGTTTATTTAATTACTTAATACATTATTGTGTAATATTATTAAACATAATAATGTATGAAACAACGAGATCTCTTTAGACTGTAAGCAAACTTCAATAGATAAATTTGTTTGCTTGAAAATGGTGGTATTCTGCCATTACGCGTACAATTATAAAAAGTAGTATAAAGCGTCTATACATATGAATGTATCAGTACTTACTTTTTCAGTTGTCGCCAGCTTCTTCTTGCAGCAATCTGGTACAACGATGTATGTGGAAGAACGCCATCTATCGCTGTGACGAAATCTTCAAACAGATTTTTACGTTGGTCAGCCTTTGTTGCACGTTCAACTACTACGCTATTGACAACGATAAAACGTAAGTGTTGTTAGTAACTACACGTACAGCACATGAAGCTACCCCAATCTGTCAAATTTCTTTGATTGATTTTCAACTTTATATACAAAATTCTAACATTTACATTACATTGACATTTTATATTCTCATTTATTGTTTTTTAAGGTATATTGTAATCATTTTATCTGAGACATTTGTAACTTATTATATGGAATTTTAATCTTATTTTATTTTACCACTTGTTTTACTGTGTATTTTACAGCTTGACATGTTTCATTTGATTTTACTAATTTTGTTTCACTTTTAGATTACCTATGTCCAATGATTCATACGCCTCACAGGCAGATTTTGGTGATTCATTTTATATTAACAATACGACCATGTAATACCCAAAATGCAATGAATAATAAATGATTTGATTTGATTTGATTTGATTTAAAGTTCATTTTCAATTGGGAAAATTTTACAGTTTTGGATAACTTGACCGGCTGGCGTCTGTATGTGGCCAGTAGCATTTTTTTCTTCCAAGACGTATACATACCATATTATCAATTCTCTACCGTTTTCATCTTCGTTTACCCTTTTCACAGACGTAAACTTTAAATAGGTATAATCTATTATTTTTAATGCACTATACGCATATGGTATGACTGCACAGTCTTTGTACAATCATACTAATATTATAAATGTGAATGTTTGGATGTTTGTTTGTTTGTTTATTTGTTACTCAATCACGCAAAAATGTCTGAACCGATTTGCATGAAATTTGGTATACTAATAGTATGTGACCGGGAATAAAGTATAGGCTACTTTTTACCCCAGAAAAATGTGGGAATATCCCGGAAATCCCGAAAAACGAATAGCTTACGGGATTTGAATGGAATTTCATACACACATAGTATGTGACCGGGAATAACAAATAGGATATATTTTGTCCCAGAAAAATGTGGGAATACCCCGGAAATCCCGGAAGAACAAATATAGGAGAACTACTTACGGGATTTGAATGATATTTCATACAGACACAGTATGTGACCGGGAATAACAATTATGATACATTTTACCCCAAAATTATGTGGGAATTCCCAGAAAACTTATGTAGGAGACCTACTTACGGGATTTGAATGAAATGTTGGTACACTAATAGTTTGTGATTGGCGCTGGCATATTGAATACTTCTTTTCTCGGAAAAAAGCGGGAGTTTACCTAACATTGAGTACTTCTTATCCCATGAATACAATCCGACAACAATTGTGTCACTAAGTCTACGCGTACGAAGTCGCGGGTAAAAGCTAGTGATTATATATAAACAATTATATTACCTATTAAAACAATCTCAAATTTCCCGAGAAAGTCTATCGAGCTTGGCATGGTGCACAGGGAGGTTCTGGGGTGGGCTATTAAGAGGACCCAGTGCCCCCCTCCATGTGTTGATGGTGGCCACCAGGGTGGTTTTAGAGGGTAAGAATCCCACACTCCCCGGTCTAACCCCCGTAGACCGGTAGCCTTTTGAAGGTTTCCCCTCGTAAACAAAAAAAAGGTACACATATAGATTATACATACCTATAGACATTATGAACTGCACTGTTATGAAGATTCGATGTCATGTGCGACTTAATTTATGAGTTATTAATCATAATTGATGACTTCATTCCCCGGTATAGTATATAATATAGGTAATATCTGTTCAGACCCAAGTCTAATCGACTAAACCACTTAGCAAATTGTGCTACAACTTTACTGTGTAGAGTTCAAGGAAGTTCGGGCATATTACATATTTATAGATGTTGTACTCAAGTCCCATGGAACTGATAGCCGCAGTGATGGCCTTAATATCAGTCCTTTATTTTTTTTTCAAAGAGACAAAACTGAGTAAACCCTCACGATGTTTTCCTTCACCGTTTTAAGCGAGTTTTAAGAGCTGCTATCAATTCTAAATATTAATTGATTCCAGAGCAGAAGAATGTAGCCTACTTAGGCTTTAAGACCATGTGATGCAATATACGCAGATTCATATAAAAATATATGTTGTTACTGTATACAATATCACCAAAATCCAGTATTATTTAAGGAAGGGGCAAACGCGTGGAAAATTAAAAACGGGCACACGGCCGCAGGCCATGCTGGCCTAAGAAAACTAGTCCCTCACGTATGCATTGCGTAGGCAGTAAGCTGGACTTAAATCAAGTTCAGTGTTTAATCTATAGATAGCGAAATAATGTAGGACAAACCTTGGTTAATCGGTGATAGTAGGTTTATTTACAATATAAACCTATATAATATATTATATAACCTAATATAATATATATACCTATCGATTAAATGGTTTTTTGGTACAAAGTAAAAATGGATGAATTAGTCTACCATGTCTGAACTTCTGATTATATTTATAATGTACCAAATTGTTATGAGACGATAAGAAACTATCACCGAATAACTTCATGTCACCGATTCGCCAAGGTTTGCCCTACCTAAGCGGGACTGCTGATTTTTAATTTAATTTGTGACTAAAGCTTAATGTTTGTAGACAGGACAGGCTGGAATAATTAACTGTCAATCATCATCAACCCATATACTGTCCAGTGGGACAGTATATGGTAGTGGGATTAGGCTATAGTCCACCACGCTGGCCTACGAAGGGTATGCAGGTTTCCTCACGATGTTTTCCTTCACCGTTTAACCGAGTGATAATTGATTATTAATACGCACATGAATTCGAAAAGTCAGAGGTGCGTGTCTTGGATTCGCACAAGGCTGCATTTTTTCATTGTAATCGTAGTATGTTCGTCTACGTCACACTATTGTTATGTTTACGTTTATGTTTAGCCATATTACGTTTCCTTTTCTGGTATCGAGTTAGGTTAACGTTCTATCGTGATAACAATATTTATACGGTAACTGATATATTGACATCAATAGTGATTAAACTGGTGGGTGGTAACTCTTATCAGTGCTTTGGTAGCTATCTACAGAAATTCATACTTCAGGATTATTTGTTTCAAGTGACTACTTGTTGCTTGTAATCCAAACGATAATGTTAATCGTGAAGAAGTATACAATGTTAAAGTTTAACACAGAAAGTAGAGGGAGGAATGTATGACCAATGGGGGCTTACATGAGACCTCATGGCATGGGGGCTCACATGAGAGTTGGTGCATTTGTCTCAAGACGACAACGGTTAGGGTGTCTCATTTGCCAAGTAACAGTTGTACTAGCTACATTGCCCTTCAAACGGGAACATAATTATGTAAGCACATTATTCGTTAGCCCCAGAATATTTGGTAGGTATTGCTTCGCATTTCCAAATAACGAAATTAGCAATACACTTTTATCACCTCAAACACACAAATTTTCACAAATAAATAGATTTCTTAGGAACTCGGTATTGCCCAGAAATTACCGGCAATTATCAGTGGTTAGACTAGTGTTGTTATATTTGGAAAAATAAAGCTAGGAAGATAAATCATATTTTTTTTATTTTCAAACATAAGTTTTAATACTTTGACAGCCATATTTCTTTTTTATTTGCAAGTAATATTTTCAAGGCAATATCTTAAAGTTCCGATGTTGCAGGAAGTGCGCGGCTTCCTTTCTATGTGTTGTTATTCTAAGTTTACCACATGTAACGCACAGTATGTTAAAACATTTGACCAGAACCAAATCATCTGTGATAGAAAACTATCGTTTCAGTTAACTTACTTTATTGTATGTTGAGTTATTTTCAAGTCATGTGTCCCGGATGCATCCGAAGAGACGGGCCAACATTGTAACCCAATGGTTACCTCGAAACCAAGTAAGGCCCAGAAAACACCGGACAGACTGGAAAGAGATGGGGAGACCTTTGCTCAGCAGTGGGATGTTATATAAAAAAGAAAAAGAATCACAACATAGGACCGGTAAACATACATAAGTTTTTTTTAATTGCTATAAATATGATGGTTGTAATTATTTATAAACTTCGGGCAAAGGCAAGAATATCAAATATAGCACAACAAACAAATATTTTATTGATATTTTTATTTAAAAAAAGGTAACTACCTACAGTGTAATTAAAACGATATAGTATAAATACTATAGTGTAAATTTTATCAAATAATTAGCCTTATTTATATCTACGTTTATCTATGAGATATCTATGTATATAATCTTATAAAACTAGAAAAATGTAGGTGTATTTTTGATAACGAGACATGTTTTGATAAAATTACTGCAAAGATACGTCACCAAAAAGCTTTGGGTGACGTACATTGTGGATATGAACGTTATCATGGATAAGCGTCGCCGTCGACCAAAGACCGAGGTGTAGTCCGATCTTAGCGTCTATAACAACCTGTAAAACGGCAATCGTTCGTTGGGTCAGACCAGACCCAGCCGTCTGCCAATGTTACGTGTTGTCGAATATGTGCGGCAACACGTAACATTGCATGCGCGAAAACGGTGACGTCAGCACATTTTCTGAATATACCATGGACTTACCAAACTCCACCATCCGCGGGAGCTAAAGCATGGGGCCTCGAAGATTAATTAGACCCGTTTAGGCGCGTTGCCTTACAGACACTAACAAGTATGATAGCTTTAAAAGAATTCGGGTATGTTTAGGAGTTCCAGTATACCGCGTCATTATTATCGTACCCGACCACAGCTCTATGGGGAGTTTCTAAAAGGTATATTTAGGAAGTGGACCACTCAGTTGCACCTCTCTTGCTTATCCGCGTGCATCACCTCCTCACTGTCAGCTAGGCCCAGAGGATGTTTTCATTCTTGTTTACAGTTATAAACCACAACTGACGATGAAACCTGCAAAAATAGTTGTTGGCATGGAATATATTTATCAGCATATACGTAGTATATCAAATAATTTGTTTTATGAATTGATTTATTCAGCAGAGCTCTTGTCTGGCATTAGTTAAGTTTCTATTTTCGTCTATCTTATCATAATACAGGTATTCTGTTCATGAAATGGTATCCGTACGTCTTGGTTGTTAAATTTCCGTATTCATTTGTTTTATGAAGCTCTCCGTTTTACCCGCATCCCAAAGGGCTTTTTGAGACAAAAGGTAGTCTGTCCTTCTCCAAGGTCTAGTCTATCTCTGTACCAAATTTCATCAAAATCGGTTCAGCGGTTTAGGCGTCAAAGGATAACTGACAGACACACAGGATAGTTTATTTTTCATTTATTATGTAAGTAGGGATTAGTAGGAAAGTTGGGATATATACATATAATGGGATATAAGTTGGGATTCCGCTCAATATTATTCCTATAGTACTTTTACTAAAGCATATTTTGTGTCAAGAATTCGCAAATTGTCGAATACTTCGATTTCATTGCTGCAGACCGCAGAGCTATACACGAGCGTCTTCACGAGTTTAGCTCCTGTTCTCACATACCTCATATAATCTGTGCGTAGTCTGCCATTCCGGCAACCCAATATGGTCTCTTAGTAACAACTGCTATATTATTTCTGCCATAATGTCCCCACTGGCAGTATATGAGATATTTTTTTGGTAAAAAAAGGCATCACGCGAAACCTCAGAAAGTAAGTAAGCAATAGTTGGTATTTTTGGTCCCAATTCTTAAATGCACTATTCAATCGTGTCGGAATTTAGGAATGCCTAGCTTCACACAACACAGACAGTCCGTACAAATAGTAAATTGAGCTATGCTGGAACCATAATTTTATTATGGACTTTGTTTACTAACGTTTTCATTTATGTAGTTCCTAATAATTTTATGTTATTGATTACTGTCTTTATTTTGTGATTATATTTTTTTTCTAACATCATGAGATTTTGCAAGAGCTGCACATGGACGTAAGCGCAAGAAATTAAAATGTAATCAACACTCGTATCCTTAGCACTGGTTAAACTTTAATTAATATTATGTTTTTGATTAATAAACCGAAAGGACTTCTAAAACAAGAATACCTCTTTGTATAATATTTGTGTATCTAATGGGATAAGATGAAATTTTTGCCTGTTGTCATCTTGTGTTTTCCATAAAGGGCTTGGAACATGTATGTAAAACAGCTGTAGTAAAACATTTTGTGATTGGTTTAACTTTTTTAAATCCAAAAAAGCATTTTCCATGGTCCAGTTGTTACGTGTTTTGTCAATTACGGAGCACAAGATTATACAATATTTTAGACGGTAAGCTTACCGATCTAAGTACGGTCGACAAAAGATTAAAGATACAGGCACCTAATTAAACATCTACGTCTCAAAACGCAGATATTGTACTTAAGCTGCTCTATAACAATCCCTTTGGCGCATAATTATTTATATCGCAAACAGCGTAAAGCCAATTATTATTGCATCTTTATGCAGATTTCATTCGCTATTCTATACCGAACTCTTTTGTTGACTGTACTTCGTATGTTTTTTTTTCTTATTTCCCAGGAGTAATGAGGGTTCTTACTCGGCGGGGCCTCGTCGAGTGGCGTCCTGTGGCTATCAAACAGCGTTGACAGTGCTTCTGTATACGAATCCTGAAGACTACTACAGCGCTACAGTGGCTTCCCAAGGAGCTTTGGTACGTATGTGTAAACAAAGATTCCTGTTTATATTGTACAATATTTAGATACATTAGTAGTGTCATCATTATTATTATAATTTTGGATCTGTTTAGTCTGTAGGTAGTTATACTAATCGATGAGGAGGAGGTACATTAGAAATTTAGACATCGGTCGGTTTCTAGGCCACCATCTGGGTCGCTT
Source organism: Acronicta alni (assembly GCA_964056405.1). Lineage (NCBI taxonomy): Eukaryota > Metazoa > Arthropoda > Insecta > Lepidoptera > Noctuidae > Acronicta > Acronicta alni. Next base: position 7,698,039 of record OZ043913.1, read on the forward strand.
TCAAAACTCAGAAATCAAATGGTTTTGACATGAATGGTTTGACCCTTGTCTTGCTTGATGGAAAGTAAAAGCAACAAACAAACAAATGTGGATTGACGTGGAGCAATTAAAGAAAATACCTGTCCGGGGTCAGCCTCTTTACACCTAAACAATGTAAAACTAAGGTAAGGTAAGATCAGGAGAAGGTAAAGCCAAACGCCTTACCTTCTCCTGATCTTACCTTATCGTACAGAGTAGCGTATCTTATCCTGCATTCCTCAAAGTGCCACAGCAGGCCACAGCATACATCGCATGTCAACTTCATTTGGGCCATCTTGATAACCACATAGTGGTTTATTTGATAGTAATTACTGATAAGGTTTGTACACTGGTCAAGGCACGTGGAAAGGTTAATGTCAAATCAATTAAATTTCCTTTTTTTTTGGAACAACTGTCGGCATACATAAATATAAATGTAGTTAGATAAATAACTGAGGAAAGGTGGAATGCACATAAAAGAAAAAAGGAGTGAATCTTGACAACTTACAGTTGACTGATGCTGACGTCATTGACTATTGTCTATATCTTCAGTACATCGATATTTTAAACTTCGAAGTTCAGTAGGTCAGTCCTTCTAAACGCCTACGCAGACAGGGACGGCATGACAAGGGATTAAAATTTAAACCAATGGACATTCAAACGTATCGGTATAGCAATACGACATAAATGGCTATGCTTTAAAATCATGCCGTGGCACCGAAAAATTCTTGTCGATGCCAAGCCGTCCCGGTCTGCGTTGGCCTTTAAGGTATACATAAAAATCAATTGCTGTTCGTTAGTCTCGCTAAAACTAAAAAACAGCTTACCGATTTGATGAAATGTTTTGTGCTTGTTTGAGTGGGTCCCTTGATGGTTTAGATTCACATTTTGACCCGATAGGTGGCACTGCAATCGGGTTGTAGGACAATATCTGCCGAACTAGCTATGCGTAGTGCTAGCTAGTATTTGATAAAAATCATAGGAATCAGGAAGTAAGAGACAAAATAAGACACTTTAGATGGTTTTCTAGTGTCTTATTTTTCGAATATATGTTTATTTCTTTTTTTTAAATCTACTGTATTATTGAACTAAGCACACCCTGCTTCCAAACAAATGAATATACAAATCTTAGATCGAAGTCACGACACTAGGCGCAATTGTAGTGGTAAGGTGACCACCAAACGTGCAGTCAAAGTTTTTCATTACCACGTCTAGTCTACTGATGTTTCATTCGTGCTTCCTAAAAACTCGAGTTTTAGCTGAGTTGTGATAACGAGCCATATTGGCACGCGACACATCTGTTCACTTACTACCCATTTCAATTTAGTCACGTTTGTACGGACACTAAATTTTTATGAGATCACAATGAACACTTTTTCCGCGTCAGTGAGCGGTGGCCGTTTTTATACCATGCCGCCACGCTATCCACTAGACAAAAGAGAGAAGAAGTTGCAGAAGTAAAAATGAGGAACATTTTTGAGTATCTTTTTTTTTTTGTTCGCCTGATGTTAAGCGACACTGCGATCTACGGTGGAGCGCGCTTGCCTAGAAGAAACACTCACTCGAGATTTAAAGATCGAGATCTAAAACTGGAAGAAGAGAAGTAAGCTGAAGTAAAACACCGTAACGATTGTTGTAGTAGTTTTTAATATCTGTGAAGTCAACCAATGTTAACCTACACGAAGTCAGCTTAGTAAACACTATAACTGGTCCGAGATACTTAATATATGTTATATATAAATTGTTTGTACATTAGACCGCCCATTGTACCACTCTATGATCTTTAAAACTATACTAGACATTTGTTTATGGTGTGCAATAAGGAATATTCTATTCTATTCTGTACTAGCTGGCCCGGCAGACGTTGTCCTGCGACCCGATTGCAGCGCTACCTACCGGGTCCAAATATGAATCTAAACCGTAAAGGGATCTATTCAAATATACACAAAAAATAACATCGAACGCGGTCAAGACGTTAGAGTTTTAGCGAGACTAACGAACAGTAATTGATATTTATATACCTAATATATGTACAGACGGTATCGGGGCAAGCTATCCAAAACTGTCAAATTTTCCCAATCGATTAAGTCAAATTTCTTTGATAGATTATCAACTTTAATACAAAATAACAAGGTTCATGCTCATCTGGTAAATGTGATAGCTTGACCTGCTTGCATCTGTATGTATATAATTGAGAAGCTTACCAATAGCTACAATTATTATTTAGAAATGCATGCATGCATACGTTCGATAATAATTTTGACGTAATCTATTGATTTAATTTAATAAATATTGATAACAATTCGAAGTTCCGTTTCGCTACCAGGACATACTGTAGGTCCATATTTATTAAAGGCTTTTAGTATATTCAGCAGAGAGGGATAAGTACACCCATTTTACGGAATTCAATTCTGGACAGACCTATACAAGACGTTCGTAACATAGTGTTCATGAACTGTTATTTAAATTTTTATTTATTCAGTAAATTCCGGATCCTAGGCCGGATATATTATTAAATATTAGTTCGATTATATCTATAATCTTTGTGAGAAAATTAAATCTTTAACCAGATATAATATAAAATACTATAATACTATACAATATAACTTGAACCGTTAACAATTAAAATAATATACATAAACAATAAACTAAGCGCTTATTCACACGAACGTGTGTGACGTGTGTCCGGCAGGCGGCCTCGAAAACGCCGGAACACTACCCCTTTTGGCAAAATTCCTCTATCATGAAGGTCGGCAACCCGACACGTGAAACACTAGGCTACAGATGTCGTCAAATTTGATATGATATCCCAGTAACACTACTCGAGAAGACATAGGTTCGATTCCTAAAATCGAACCTATGTCTTCTAAGCAGCAGCAGCGTACGTTCAGCGACTGCTCGTCGTAATCATGAAGGAAGCTCGATGTTGATATTTTGACGCTATCTGGTAAATGTTTCCACATTGATTTACTATTTTATTTTTATTCGGTTACATAAATTTTATCTGTATTTAAAACAATTAATCTCAAGAATTTTATGAAGTTCTCTACCATATCTTTTTATTATCAGGCAAGAAAGTTTCGCAAGGCACGTAAAATGATAAAAATGTTGCACATAAGCTGTCTCACGTGTTTATTTAGTGCGGAGAAAATATACCTGTTTCACAAAGGATTCAAACAAAAAGTTTAAATGTGAATAACTTGCAGTAATATGCACAGATATTCATGTAATATTCCATTAATTGCCGTTCGTATACTTCCACTTTTTTTTTAATTTAACCCCTGTATCGTAAATGCGTTTAAATGCACGAAATTAATTTACTAATAAGCTACGCTTGATAGCCATATCAAACTTAAATATAAATATTCCTGGACAATTTCACACAACACCATCTAAGCCCCAAACTAAGCTGAGCTTGTACTATGGGTACTAGACAATGGATATAGGTAATACTTATATACTATTTTTTTGTAAATACATACTTAAATTATATAACAAACATCCAGAAAAACACAAATACTTAATGTTCATCACATAAATATTTGTGCCCTGTGGGAATCGAACCCACGACCTCGTGATCAGCAGTCCGACACGCGGAACATTAGACCACAGACGTCCTTTAAAGTTCAGTTCAGTTTACTGTACTAAGTGAATTCGTAATTCTTCTAAAGAAATATTTCTTCCAAAAATAAATATTTTTTCAAATTAATTCAACCATAACACACTACTGTGTGTACCTACTGGTAGTGCATACCAACATTTGCAACCGCCGATTGCTCGACCACTGTATCAATCTAATCGACACATAACTAAATAATATAGTTTGCAGTAGTACGGTCAACAATCATCAATATAATCGCTAGGGTTCTGATGAAGATTTAACTCGTTAAGCGCTGGACACCCGTATGTACGGACACACGATGAGACATTTAGCTGCACTATTGGCTCTTTGGACCCTATGCTCTCGCAATAGCTTTGATTTTTGAGTGCAACTGAATGATTTTCAGTATTGTCATGAATAAAACACTCGCTAGTAACGAGTATACGTCCGATGCTTAACCTTATTAATGTTAAAACTTAAATAGAAACAAACAAATCCTGGTACGCAAAAAAGTCTTAGGTATTGTGTTTATTTACGCTCCTTTTAATCGCCTCAGATTTAGGGAGTTGTATTAAAAGGAGCTTTGTCAGCATAATCAACAGGCATTGACGCATTTTCTATATCAAGTATTATATTAATCTATACTTTCAAGATAAAATACGTATCTACGTACATAATAATCTTTTTTAAACGCCAATACATTACCTTTATCAAAGATCTTAGCTGATACTCTTGTTTCTTTTGACAAGGAACTGCCTCGGAATTCATCACTAAGGCGTAGTGTGGATTTGTTTCTAACATACCCAACATTTTTAGTTCACTACACAGTACACAACAAAAGTCGCTATCTGTGTCTGTCTGTTCATGTGCTTAGTTCTTCTATACTACTATGATACTGTTTTCACTTGTTTTTAGAGACTATATTTTACTTATACTAACTTTATTTTTTTTCACTCATTCCGAGTGAAAAAAAATAAAGTTTAATCTGTCTCTGGATCCTTATTGGTGGTCTGCCATCTAGGGAGGCGGCATGTTATGTCTGACGGACTCGTATCGACTAAAAATCGCATTTGCCTTTTCTCATGGCCCTGATCCCTGAAATTCGGCAAGACAATGACAGGCTGTGGTCTAGCGGTCACTGGCCCATTCTATCGGCGAGGCCTTGTCTCGAAGCCTACTGAATAGCACGCGTGCTACCTACTGGCAGGGCCAGATGAACCTAAGTGCTGAGCTTATATAGGATAGAAGGGGAGCGAATTTAGGTGCAAAATGGGAAATCAGTTCTAACAAATAGACATGTATAATTTATAATTAATTGTTTTGAAATAAGCATTTAGCTTTTTTAAAGGAACAGTATCTTTGGAATTCTCTTGGACACATTACATAACTAACTGTGTGTGCCCCGCATTGATCTTGTTTGTGACTATCCTGTGGAAATACTCACAAATCCTCTCTTAGATATCTACTCGTCATAAGCAACCTACTTGGTGAATGTATAGTGTGTAGGCTTTATAGTTTTAAAGATTTTGTGATTAATCAGTGAGTGAGTGAGTCGAATAATAATATCGCTAAAAGCCGAAGTGCGTTTATACCTAGTTTTAAACGTCTAGAGCTAGCGTGTGCAGCTGGTCACAGGTGGTTAAACTTAGATTTATCCTACTAAGCTTCGATTATACCTAGTTTTACCTGGTTAGAACTAGGTGTAACCGCTCATCGTTGGTTAAATTTAGTAGGATAGGTTCTTAGGTTTACACAACATAAACTATATCCGCACACAGCGCTATATATCATCTTTTATAATGCGCACAGCCAAGGAGTGGGGCTCCTTTCCTGCGTCTGTATTTCTGAGTACGTACAACCCGAATCTTTCAACCCGAATCTTTTGAAAAGTAGGGTGACCTGGCATCTTCTGGGTATGCTCGCTCCATCGTCAACCTCATCTTTGCTCCAAAGCTAAGGTTAAGGTCAAGAGCAAGCTCATATTTGATAAAAAAATCTATCTGTTAATATAGGTGGGACAGATCTAAGTTTAACCAATGGTAAGCGGCTGCACCTAGTTCTAGCCGGCTAAAACTACGTGTAACCACACTTAATTCACTCGTAAGATATATAAAGATAGATAGATAAAAACAAAAAAGCCACAGCTATTTTTACGAAGATATTTTTATTTTCTAACAGCTCATTTCTATAAATATTCGCAATATTTGTTGATCGCGCACGCACTGTACGGATATACAACAAGTAAGAAAAAAAGGCAGTAAATACTGGTAATTTATATAGCTTTCATTCAGTAGATAGGTATATAATTATTGATGCGATTAGATTTGTTCACTTATGTAACTCCACTGCGGTTAATTTGCTACTGATTCTATCTTTTAAATAATAAAACTGATAAATTATCCACCTCTTCCTTGATTTTTTTATCCTAAAAATACTGCAAAAGGCAGAGGATTTTGACAATGGTGCTGTATTGAAAATCTGAGATCTTAAATCCATGAAAAGGAAAGGAATAGAACTACATAGTAGGTACACATAACAACATTTTCAGAATGACATTACTCGTTAAGGCAAACATCGTGGCCCTACAAGTAACGATGTCGCAATCTCTCTTAACTTTATTATTTACTCTTTACTAGAAGTAGTATTTCCGGACCAATATGACCTTCTAACCTTCAAGAAAAGGGAGTACGCCCTTTTAAAGGCCAGCAACGCGCTTGTCAACGAGCTTGCGACTCCTCTGGTGTTACGGCGTCCATGGGCGGTCCGTCCGGATCCGTCTGCTCGTTTGCCAGGGGGCAAACTTTTTTTTTATGGGATAGGGATCCCATAAAAAAAAAGTTCAAGCAGTGATGGCCTAGTGATATGACCATTGAACCACTAAGTCAGAGGTCTCACTTCAAATCCAAGGTCCCTATCCGTTGGTTGTAGTGCTACAAATCCAAGGATCTCTGTCTCTTGGAAATTATATTATTAATTAATACAGTGAAGGATAACATTGAGACGAAACCTGCATGCCTGAGTGTTTTTTTCGAGGGCGGCGTTTGAAGTTTGCAAACCCGCATTAGGCCTCCGTAGTGAACTATAACTTAATGGCACTTTAAATAAAATCTACTGTATATACTCCTTGGTACGCGTAAACAAGATCGAAATCTAACCGTTTCTACCATCAAAATTTTAAATTTAATTTAATAATTAATTATTCACGATTTTAGATTTTGTCTATAGTAAAAGTTGTTCATAATGATAAGTATGTACAATGATCTTTGAGTGTGACATATTTAAATCGTCGTATAAACTCGTCTATGTCAGCAAATTTAAATACATATCATCTTCCACCCGTTTACTACCCAGCTACTAAGCACACTGCCAAGTTTGCTCTTAGAATCGCAGAAAGGGGTGAGGCCTTGGACAATAAACAGTTACTGGTAATAAATAAAAATGTGCGCCTTTATGACTTTCCAAGCATTTTCGTCTTACAAACTCATATCTACTCTATGACAATCGTTAGTGGTAGTCAGAAGTCTAAAATAGCCTGACAACCAGTCTATCCTCAGGGTATCGGTTTTACCCAAAAATTGGGTTGCGGAGGGCTGATATTCAGCCGCATCTGGTTAGACTGGAAGTCGACCCCTAGTAGTATCTAGTTGGGAAAAGGCTCGGAGAAAGAGAAACTCATAAATCCGTACCACTAATATGGTGACAGAATATTTACCGACTTTTTTACGATTATACCGACTATTATATTGATAATATGATATTTTTCCCGAATACTTGTGACATCTCTCGGCCATTTTTCCTTACTCGATAATTAACTTGGCTTGTTTTGTAAATATAGCGCCGTTATATTATAAGCATAGTTTACATCGTCCTATGTAAACAACAACGTCGTGAGTTATTTTTGTAGTCATCACCTTACTTTATAGTTATGTCAGTTAGGCATCCTACTGATATTATAAATGTGAAAGTTTGTGAGGATGGATTGATGTTTTTTACTCTTTCACGCTAAAAATACTGAACGGATTTTAATGAGTTTTTACAGTATTATTTTAAGTCTTTACAGTATTATTATTTATAAATCAGAATAACATACCTATAGGCTATTATTTATAATGATTTTGAGTTAATTTGCCAAATCACAACGATAATTAAAAGTAACTTTTCCACGCGGACGAAGTCGCGGCCAGAAGGTAGTACCTACTAATATAGTGGCCTCATGAATCTAGCGGTTTCAAGTGCGGTTATTTTGTGAAGTGCCAGGTTCGTTAAATTATTGTACTTGTGTTATTTACAGTAGTTTAATATAACATTGTCATTAAAAGTTTGGAGTTTAGATATGTGTCCGCTTAGGCCTGGCGCCCACTATCTGCACGGCATGGCAGGTCAAGACTGTCAAGATACACCTCGGTATACTTCGGAAGTCTTCAGCAGCGTAAGCCATTATTAGGGACGCCTCGGCATACCACGGCTAGTTTCGGCAGCCGGGAAACTGAAGTCACCGAAACGCGATTTGCTTGAAGACACCATCACTATCGCATGTGTGTGATTGCGGTGGTATTCCTAAGCACACCTCGGCATGCCTGAGGACTCCTAGGCAATAATTGCCATCAGAGTGCATCTGCGCGTAGGTATGCCGAAGGATTTCTTGCCATGCCGTGCCGGTAGTGTGCGCCGGGCGTAATGGTAAAAGTTCCCCTATCTCCTCTATTACATGTGACCTAAAACATACCCGTAAAGTGTGGGTTACATTATTAAGTATCTCATCCTTTCGGGGACACAAGCGTAATGGTATGTTATGTTCATTTTAAAACTAATCTTAACGTGAAGTTAAGGTCAAGTCAAGCTGAAAAATGTATAATTGAGTAGGTATGTGAACTTGGTTAACTTGAGAAACTTTAAAACTAATGTTTGTTTAAACAGGTGATTATAGACAACGCATATAACATCCCGGACCTGGACTCGCCCGTGCGCATGGTGAATCCATCCACCGAGCTACTGATAGCTTTGTCTCCCGAGAGGACGTACAGCACTTCAGGAATCAAAGCGTTTACTCCAGAACAGCGGCAGTGCTATTACAACGATGAGGTATAGAAACTCTTCAGCAGAAATGAAGGCAACTATAATTTTTTTGTCCAGTGGACAGCATTTCAAGAGATGTGCCAAATCGAGAGGGCGAGTAGTGTGTGGTGTACGCTCCCTCGGCCCCATGCCATTTATACATGTAATAATCGACTGTAGTTTTAATTTTAGAAATGTAAAAGTAACTGCTTCTGCTTGTCTGTTACTTTTTTACACCTAAACAACTGAACGAATTTCGATAAAATATGGCAAAGGCAATGAAACATGAAACGCCTCAAAACATTCTGCTTTAATTTTACGGTGTTTACAGGGCTCTTAAGCTTTTGTCTTAACATGTCACTAAAATAATAAAAACCATGATTAAAACGCAGGTGTTAAACATATCGGAGACATCGGGGTAATTTTATATCTCATTTGTCTTTCGATTGATCAATTAAAGATTAACGCGATTTTTTATCTGTGAGTAACGCACTTCGTTATTGACGCACACGACAGATATGAGGGCCTTGGCAATTTTACATATCTCCCATATTATAATCATCAAAATATTAATACTTAGGTTACAATGTCATATATAATTAATTATTGACGCAATACTTTGCTTCATTGATATCCGATACAGCTCATAATGAGGTGTACCTAGTGGTATTATTAAATTTTTAGTTTTCATAAAATTACTATAATATTAGTAGATAGAGGACACAAATGTACAGACGCCAGCAGGTCAACCTATCCAAAACTGTCAAATTTCCCCAATTGAATATGAACCTTATTATGTTGTATTAAAGTTGAAAATCTATCAAAGTAATTTGACAGATTGTGGTAGCTTGATGAGCTGGCCTCTGTACCATCATCCTCCGAGCCTTTTCCCAACTATGTACGATATGCAAGGTTTGCATATCGTTTCATAACGTTTTTCATAACCTTGCATATCGGTTGATTATTACTTAGCCATAAGCCCCACACGATTGTCTTTATATGTTGATAATAATCACGCCTGTAGTCCCCAAAGGGTAAGGCACAGGTGTACCAATGTACATCCACAGTTCGCCGTCTATTAGTCCTTGCTAATGATTGAATGAAATGATTGAATTAATAAAATAAAGTGTTATGTTATGACATAAGTTTTCAGTTGACTTATTTCCTAGTTGTGTAGATTGAAAAAAATTGTATCGGGTTAAAGCGAGCGTTTTGGCCTACGTGTTGGCATTCAGCCTACCCCGACTGTGAACTATATACATCACACATCATCATCATCATACTGTCCCATTACTGGGCACGGGTCTCCTCTCCAAAAGAGATGCTTATAGTCCATCACGCTGACCTAGTGCGAGTTGGCAGACTTCACACACCGTGAGAGGGATTAGGCTATAGTCCCCAACACTGGCCCAGTATGAGGTTGGCAGACTTCACACACCGTCGCGAAAAATCTCTAAGGTGCATACCTTAAGGTTTAAGGTTGTAAGGTGCCTTTTGTTTATAACTATATGCCTAATGTTAATTTTTTTTTAAATAATTTCCTCACATCTCAAGTGGTCGTAAGAGCAACTGCTACGCCCCAGTTCCTGGGTATGATTCCCAGGTCGAACAAAGTGTTATTGCGTTTATCTATGAAATTCTCAGTAGCAGCTAGGACTTCGCATTTGTGCGATAGTGGTCCCAAACGTACCGGGAAATTATGAGGGGAACAGCAGATGCCTCTGCCTAATCCTTCAGGAAATACAGCCGTGATGGTACATATATTTAATGTTAAATAATAATTTGATTGTCTGTTATGTAATCTAGGTAAATTAATCTAATCGTTTCAGGTGCGAATCGGAAAATTTCGTCAATACTCATTCCATAACTGTATGGCGTATCACAAGGTGGAGTTGTTAAAGAAAGCTTGTCAATGTATCCCCCTTCCTTTCCCCACTGAAGGTAATCTATCTTTATATTAATATGTAACATCGTCATCATCAACCCAGTCTCACTGGGACCGATGGTTTAGCGGGCTCAAAGAGGTCTCGGTGTGTTTAGAATGGTCACATCCATAAGCCAACCGCGGAAGGAACCGCTTAACCATGCAGATCTATTGATCTGTGTAGTTATTACGCAGCCGCGAACTCATCGTGGCTAAGTAGTAGAGGGTAGTCTGGGGTATAATGAGTGGTTACACTTAACATTTAAACAATGTACGTGGGTTCAGCTTGAGTGTTTAGTTTCTTCAGGGGTGTAAACTACACGGATTTACAATTAACTTGTGCTTTTGTATGAGAATGAACTCACCCTATTTCTTATGAGAGTAAGATTTATTTTTAATCCTTGTCATATTTTGAAGAAAAAATCGTGGGTAGGCTCGCAGACGAAGAACAAACACACTTTTAATAAGAAGATACAGGGTTTTTTTTAATTTTTCAGTTTAAATTGCATAATATTTAGGTACATATATTTTCTATTTATATCGAACACAGACTACTTACTCTACTAATGTTTAGAAATGTTAAATGTTTTATATTTTTATTTTATTTTAGTTTCTTGATTTATAAAAGGAATTGCTTCATATGAGCAAATAAAAAAATATATTTTTATTTTCAGAACCATACAGGACGTGTAATTTCAAGGATATGGATTGTATAGAAAATGCTATTAGTAAGTGCAATTTACATCACGGGAAAATTTACGTAACATCTATGACGCTATTTTTTTTTGTGATAAGGCAACAAACAAGCGAGCATACAGGCCGTCTGATGGTAGGCGGCAATCACAGTCCCTGAATGCCAGCAACACTTGATACCTCAGTTGTTAAGTCCCCTAAGGCTTTTTTTTTATAGTACGGAAAATCCTCATGGATCCTCCGCCACCCCGGGAGGTGGCAGGGTAAGTCGGACTCGTACTGACTAAACGCCGCACTTGCCTTCACCTGCCCTATAGTCATGGTCATGGGATCCGCGAAATTCACGACTATCATGACAGGAAGTCTCATATGCCTAAATATTTCACTGGCTATGCCTGGCTATATGCTGTATGACTATGTTTCCCTTTAAACCGGAACATAGGAATGTTTAGCACATTATTGTTAGTGTCATAACATTGCGCTTGTACCATCCCAGACGAAATTTGTAGCATGAAAGGTGTCAACCACCTTAAATATAGCATATATCGACATTCGACACCCCCATCAAATAAAATGGTAAAGTTACTGTAAAATTTGATTATTGCGTATTCGATATCTTCAGCCTTGGTTACATCTAGTTTATTTTTCTCATTATATCTAGCAACGTTATTCGGAATATTTTTTTTGGTAAAAGCATTTTATATTAAGCTTCACATTGTAACAGTATCAGTAATACCTGTATAGGTATGTATATACATATTTACGATTATTAAAAATAATAACAAATATTCGACTGCCTCATTAGTCTAGTGGTCCTAAGCGCGACTGCAACGCTAGAGGTCCTGGGTTCGATCCCCAGGTCGAGCAAAGTGTTATTGGGTTTTTCTATGAAATTCTCAGTAGCAGCTCGGAGTCTGGATTTGTGCCCGGTTAATGGCAATAGGTTCGCCCCCTATTACATGGGACCTAAACATACTGGCGAAATGTGGGTGTACATTAGTACACCTCTGCCTAACCCTTCGGGGAATCCAGGCGTGATGGTATGTATAACAAATATTTATTCTGTAAATCATTGGTTAGTGAAAGTATAAAATAACCTTTCATTGGATATACAACACATTACCTAATTCTTTGTTATACGCGAGATATTAAGAAATAAATATTATTTATTTTTCCTGTGAATTTAGACGTTTTGGGTTGGGTTGACCATTTTATTTCGGCGGGGGCGTCATAATTATAAGCAGCTCTAATTATTATTACACGCCTACTGACAGGATTTGTTTTTGTGTGATAATACTGATAATAGATGTTGATAATGGAAGATATTTATCTGTATGATATGATTTGATGTGCACCTTTTTATAATTTTTATTTCAAATCTAAGCTTATAAACAAATTAAGGGCACATGAACTATCCGTAGCGACTGTTGACCATGATCTACCTGGTTCGAACAGTGTTTTTGGGTTTTTCTATAAAGAATTTCTCAGTAGCAGGTCGGAATGTCAATGTGTATAGTAATTGGTAAGATATTAACAGGGCACTGAATCATGTTACATGATCTCAGATATTAGTTTCAAGTTTTAGAGTAGTCTTTGTAGCCGCAACACAGGGCTTACCTGTGTTGCGGCCAGGTAGGCCAAAGTAGTCTTTGTAGCCGCCAGGTAACAGGTAAGCCCTGGTTTCAGGTGCGAGTGGAGAGGTGAGAGTAGTCTCTCAAACTATTTAGTGAGGAATAATTATAGGAATAAATATTTTTTAGCGAGGAAGTGCCTCATTAGTCTAGTGGTCCTAAGCGCAATTGCTACGCTAGAGGTCATGGGTTCAATCCCCAGGTCGAGCAAAGTGTTATTGGGTTTTTCTATGAAATTCTCAGTTCAGTAGCAGCTCGGAGTCTGGATTTGTGCCCGGTTAATGTCAATAGGCTCGCCCCCTATTACATGGGACCTAAAACATACGACAGGTTTAATAGACATTTTATGTGTTTATGAGCAATTAATAAATACTATTTCCTCCTACATTTCTGTTCTAGCTGAAGCTGAACATCATAGTAACACAAGCAAACAAAGCAACTTCCAATGTTTTCCGGAGTGCGAACATTACGACTATCCTCTGGAAGTTGCCCTTGGTCGATTAGCGGACAATGTCTATGTCAATGGACTTCCGTTCTTGTGAGTTGATTTTTAGGATTAATCTGATAATCATCATTATCATCTTGATGATAATATACTATCTCACTGCCGAGTACAGGTCTTCTCTCAGAAATAGAGTAAGCCCCATGCTGGCCTAGTGCGGGTTGGCACACTTCACACAATTGCAGCTGTACTTCCTCACGATGTTTTCCCGTCTAAGGAAGAGATAATTAATTACGTATTCGCAAAGTCAGAGATGCCTTGGATTCGAACTCAAGAGTCTTCGAGTCCAATGGCCATATCACTAGGCTATCACTGCTCTCTCTAATCTGATAATACAAGGTGGATATTCGTGCGGGTCTTGAGGGCAAAATGTCCTACTTTCCCTTTAAATGTATATTTTATTTAGTAAAGATAACTGTCATTACTACTTATCACAGATAATCGTCTGCTTTATTTTATAAAGTAAAACTGCACTGAATTATTTTGACATGTGGTTCAACTGGCTTTCGGATCGACAAAAGTACTGAATGATAACATTCAGTATTTTCCTAAACATCTATCATCTTTAAAAATTCTATTAGTTTTTAAACGGGGAATGTTTCATTGAGATAAATCACTCACATCGACATAAATAATACGTCATTTTCCTCCAGGGCCCGTTCGAAGTTAACCCCACTGTATATATTTAACGCATCGACACCTTTCCACCAGATTTTCAGAATTTACAAGTCATCCTTTCTGATAAGAATCTGCTAACATAACAATACGTACAATGACAAAACCTTTTAATCAATATCCGTCAGCTCAGACAGGTAGTATTACATTTTATATAGAAACTCAAATCGCTATGTAGATTAGGCGGTGCTGTACTTTAAAATATTTATATAAGTATTATAATTTGTTTGAAATCGGCTACTTACAATAGACACGAAAATATTACGCTGAGTTTTTTAATAGTCCATATCATAACAATCTGATAAACAGTACCTTTTTATTTTTGTGTGTATTTATTTTTGTTTATATGTACATTTATTATTTTATGTCAGTTGTAAAATTGTATATTGTACTGTACTGTATTGTATTGCGTATAAGGGCTTTGATTAAAAAAATATCAATATGTGTATGACATTGATATCACATTTTCATTATTGTAAATGTTATGCTTCATTACAGCGATGACGTCAATTTAAAAAATCGCTCTCTATTGAATGTGTTCTTCAACGACTTGGTATCGACCAGATATAGACGTGATGTTTATTTGAATTGGCAAAATATTCTAGGTGAGTATTCACTGGGAGATGATGGATTTATTTTACAACATGACACATGATCATTAGCGCTCTACATAATATATACTTATCTTGTACGAATGATACGAATTTTAATTACAATTCCAAATAACTTTTGCTTTTGTATAATTATCAGGATTAATTCTTATTCATTATTACGTACATAATTACATACACTCAAGACTTTTTCCCATGGGGATTTAGTACAGAAACTAAAATACGCCACTTGCTACGGTTCTTGCATACTTATTTACCTTCGTTCACATTCATACATCTTGTCATAATAATTCTTATTCATATTTTTGTATAGGCTAGAATAAATTTAGTTTTCTTGGTTTTATTGCATATTGTGATTGAAAAAGAAAAACAACGACATATTCTACTCTAAAATTAATTAAGATATACATAATTGTAATTTTCAGCTGCGTTCGGCGGTCTCCTGAGCCTCATGCTTGGCTTCACCTTGATATCCGGCTTCGACCTGATACTATTCTTCACAGTCCGAGTTACGTACGATTCTTGTAAGAATGCTATTAGTGATGATAAATCACGAAATAAAATATACGTGAAGGAATACCGCAAGAAAGGTAGCTGGATGGACAAATCTATACCTAACGTGTTCGATCAGAAGGCTTTGAATAAATATAAAAATGACTATTTGGAACAACGTAAATATTAGGTGATAGCAAAACAGCGTCCTTACGATGTACGCAGGCTACATTTCAAACATTTCAGCATAAGCTGACCTCTTTGTACCGAAGACTATACACTGATGGCGAACCAATCGCACGCGCCTAAATATTTTGGACACAGGACTTTAGGTTACTAATCGAAATAGGTAATTAATTATCTTCTGTTCTAACTCATTGTGAATTTAATTGTGAAATAGCCTAGCTTGGCCTAGCTTCGCCATAAGCGCGACTGCTACGCTTTTAGGTCCTGGGATCCCAGGTTGAGCAAAGTGTTATTGGGTTTTCCTATAAAATTCTCAATAGTAGCTCGTATTTTGAATTTGTGCCCGATTAATGGAAATAGTCTCGCCCCTTAATAAATGGGACCCAAATATACCGGCGGACTGTGGGTGTTCATTATTGCACACCTCTGCCTATGCCTTCGGGGAATAAAGGCGATGATAGGCGTGATAGCAATTTGCTGGGGAGTTTGTTGCGCAGCTTCTTCTTCCCAGCTAAAACACTGGGAGGGGGTGAAGAGAGGGCGTTTTGGTGGCTGTCTTAAATAATAATAATAATAATATTTTTGGGACATTTTACACAACACCATCTAGTCCCAAACTAAGCAGAGCTTGTACTATGGGTACTAGACAATGGATATAATACATATATACTTTTTTTTTGTAAATACATCCTTATAATACATAAGAAACAACCCAGACAAACACAAATACTCATGTTTTATCCACACAAATATTTGTGTCCTGTGGGAATCGAACCCACGACCCCATGATCAGCAGTCCGGCACTCGAACCGCTAGACCGCAGAGGTCGTCAAATGTAAAAATGACGTTTAAAAAATACTACCTAGTAGTCAATTTTGAATAAATTATTTTGACTTTGACTTTGGTATTTTAAGTTATGTATGTTCAAGATTCTCAGACGGCTCTTCATCAAAAATGTCTATAAACAAAATGGCATTTAGATCTATCACTGGCCTATACAATGTGTGTTAGCTTATACTGGAGATGCTTGATTTGTAGCCATGTCTATAAAGTAGGATATCTCCTATACGGTTGTCATTGAATTAAATCTTATCCTTTACGTGCTTTAGTACTTTTGAGAACACTCCTTTACCTTTCGCTTTTGGAACCTTGAATGGATTTCTATCATAATCGCGGTATTATAATTAGCCTTGCTTGTCACATTGATTATTAATTATCACAATAATTAAGAAGTAGTACTTCATAGTACAAGATGAAATCAGATGTTTTTTAAATATGTGTGTATAGTTTTTAGAACTATTACTAGGCTTTTGTAGCAAGTTAGGTACGGTGTGATTATTCTTGGATGGTATATATATGTATACTCATTAATTACCGAAAATTAAAATTAAGAAGTCCATACATTTTGTTGAGTTGAGTGAACATAAACGTATGAATGGAACAGCTGATATTTTTGAAAAAATATACATGAAGTTACAAAAGGCTTTCGAAGGTGCATTAAGGGCAGGTACCACGAGCATTTTACTTAAAGTAGAAGTAGCTGATAAAACTGTCTCAAATGTACAGCTTTTACATATAAAAATATATATTTTCTACGTATGCAAAAAATAAATACACGAATGCGTAGAAGCAATCATTACAACAAGGGCTTAGAAACTTCTTCGTCTTATAGTATCGACGGTAAATGGAAAGGGAACGTTATTAAAAGAATATAAATTTAATTTCTTGATTGGCCCAGTATTCTGGTATTCGCACGGAATTTTCTATAGTGGTCATTAGGTCTTGATACAGTTGGGCACAAACACAATCTTCTACTGCGTCGCATTTACAGAATAAGTTAGTGCCTCTGAATAATCCTTAATCTTAGGTTAAGACTTTAAATCTATAGTTTTGTTTTATTCGGTATTTTGTTTTTTGTTCGGACTTTCAGAATCAATTTTATTTCTCTTTTCCTTTTTTGTAATCCTAAACGGAACATGTTATCTTTACTCCGGCGGAACTGGGTTCGAAGTTCGTTGTGAGACTTTCAGGTTGCCCAGGAAAGCCCATGTCCAATTTCCTCAACCAGCTTAACAAATGAAGTGGGTGGTAAGTATATTTCTGACATCATTAGGCATACGTAATACCTACCATACCTTTTTTTTCGGGTGGGGAAATGCGCCTTATGCATGCCGCCCCGCTCTGGGACGCGGGACGGTTATGTCGGGTATCCGGCCAGGTGGCCAGCATACCGACTAAAACCACCACCACTTTCGCATAGTGGTGGGACCACGGGAATCGCTCTCGCATGATCCGCGATCCCACCACGCAGTGTCGCCCATACAACACTGCGGCCCGTCTCAACCGACGGCTTGCGGTACCTCCCATATGACACCGCAACCTACATTGGCCGCTCCAATGCAGGCTTCGGTCCAAACCCGCAGGAGCAGCCCCTCCCTGGGGTTCTACTTCGATTCACCGTGACAAGGCGAAAACCCCTTGGGGGAATACCTACCATACCTACCTAATACCCACCATAGTTTTACGACTATATTTATCATACCAAATAATATAAATAAGTTCCTGACCTATTTAAATGCAAATATTCGCGTTAATATTAACTTAACAATATGTAAGCCTTTCAATAAAGTGAATAATGAAAGTGGTATTTTGTTTAATTGTGTCATACTTAATGGTTCATAAAGATAAGCGACGACTGTATTACACTTGAATAGAATCTCACTATATAGCACTACGTAGCTATATGGGTTTTTACAGATATCGGTCTGAAAGTATATTGACTCATTCTAATTTGGTTATACGTACTACTTATTTACGTATGTACACCTTCACCTCCTGGGGGGCTAAAATGACACGGGCCACGAAATTCCAGTATAAGCTGACCTTGAGCTGTACGAAAAGCCTATACATTACTAGGTCAGCTTATATTAGAATATGCATGTTCAGTTGAGTAGGCGTGTCCGTGAATACACTAAAAGTGAAAAGGTTCCCCTAAACTAGATACAATCTACCGTTCGAACGAATCGAAACAATGCATGATCTTTTTCTTTACTGTCATGTTCTTACTTAGGAATCACTTGCGTATAATAAGCAGGTGCACTCGGGACATGGGTGTTTCGAGAAGTACCTTTGTCGCATACGCCGTAGCCGACTCCTGGTAACCATTGCGTAGATGGCCTCGGAGACACGCACTCGCTGGAGATATGCCCTGTGGGCGGAGTGCTCTGCGAGGGCGCAGAAAGACCCTCGGCCTCCATGAGCTGTGGCCTGCGAGCGGCTGAATTGGATTTCGCCACCCTACCAGTGCAGTAGGCCAGTGCCTTCTTAGGATGAGAGGCTATGCCTCGCTGATTGAAGGGGTTTCAGCGATTGCTGGACCATAGCCTGTCATGGTCATGGCGAATTTCACGGATCCTATCTCAGGTCAATTTATTCTGAAAATGTATTTTCATATTATGTACAGAATATTAGTAAATGGCTACAACTGAAGAAAATAAACTGAGTGCTATCTCACTTAACATGTTAGAATGAAGTGATCCCCCTACAAAGTTGCTCGGCTATATATACATCCGCTATATATATATACTTAATTATGTGTATTTGCTAACGTTTGATTATAATGGAGATAAAAATCTGAGGAGTGTTGGATTTTCCATATAAAGATTAATTATTATAGATACTGTTTACCCGCATTGCTTTTGTTTTTCTATGTATGGGAAAGGAAATAAGACAGTCACAATCAGACACAATCTAATAATTAGATTGTTTCCGTGTCAAAGATACTCGACCATTTCAGATCCATGATGACGAAGATGTTTTTCGTTTGAGCCTACTGTATTAGAAAGTCAATTCAGGTAATTAATAGTGTTCATAATAGATTCCCGTTTTAATTACTATTTTTTTTATTTCAATATTTAACATAAATTTCAAAATTTGACATAATAAAATTTATGTTAAATATTAAAATAAAAAAATAAATAATAAATAAATATTCCTGGTCAATTTCACACAGCACCAGTCCCAAACTAAGCAGAGCTTGTACTATGGGTACTAGACAATGCATACAATACTTATATACTTTTTTTTTGTAAATACATACTTAAATATATATGACAACAAAATGGTTTTCAAACGGATATCTTACTTATTTACATACAAATATTGCATGCAAGTTAAATAAAAGCTTGTAAAAGCTATGGTATAATTTAGTTTACGCCAGGTATTCTCTTCCCTCGTTGCTTCGCAGTGACGTCACAAATGTCACAATCAGTTTTGCCGTTGCTAGACATCTTCAATTCAATACATTTAAAGAGATTTATAATTAAAATGAAAATTGCTTCATTTTGTTATTACTAATTCAAAATTGTTTCATTATAAAAACAAGCAAGTGAATACGCATATAACTCGTGTATTGAAACTTAGTGACAACTTATCAAACGTTGACAGTCGTTGACGTCATAGTAATCATGTGTGACCTAGCTGACACGGGAAGAGAATATCTAAAGGTAGAACGAATTGCTCCCACTATGTACTCTCCATCTCCTCTCCCACTCCCTCTTTTTCAAAATGATCTTGTTCATAATCGAGTGCAGTTCCCTCAATCAAATAAAATTACATAATTTATTCATCTTGAGTTATGTTCTAACTATTCTATGTAATTTAAGCAATTATCAACCCATATACTGTCCCACTACTGGGCGGTCTCCTCACCACCCTGGCCACGCTGACCTAGTGCAGGATGGTAGACTTCCCACACCGCCGAGAAAAATCTCTAAGGTATGAAGGTTTCCAGACGATGTTTTCCTTCACCGTTTAAGCGAGAGTGATAATTAATTATGAATACGGAAATTAATTCGAAAAGCCTTGGATTCGAACTATAGACCTTTGACTTAGCAGTCCAGTGATCATATCACTAGGCTATCTCTGCACGTCAGTTTAAACAAAACAAAAAAGAAATAGTATTGAAAAGCTGAATATTTAGCTACTGAAAAAGAAACACATGGATAGGTATTGTTTTAGTTTTCAGGTGAGCAGAAATCGTTTAGATTATTCGATTGCTGTAGATTAGCATCAATTACACGGTAAAGAAAAGTATTACTACGCAGTACTATTATAACGTACGATGAAATTATCGGCTTGATAAGTACACTTGGATAGAAAATTTCGAGATATAGTTAAATCTTGGTGAGTATAAATTGTATACATATAAATATTCTTACGTGGTGGATACGACGAACCGAAAACTAAATGGCTTTTATAACAAATATTTTAATAATATTAAGTCTTCTTCCGAGCCTTTTCCCAACTATGTTGGGGTCGGCGTCCTAACCAGATGCGGATGAATATCTTGTATTTTACACGAAGCGAATGCTATCCCACCTTTGAAATCCAATTTCTGGGTAATACCGATACCCTGAGGATAGACTGGTTGTCAGGCTTTTTCGGTATTAAGTATGATACGGTAAAAAAAGACTATCTGTTCGCAGTAATAACACACATTCTATTCCATTATCCAAGATGGGTTGTCATAAGTTTTTCTATCTGGCATTGTGGCCAACAAACCAATTAATCGATTCCAATGTGTGCTAAATTTAGTTGTGCTTGATAAGAACAATGGTGGCCGAAACGGCTAATAACGATAAAACGGCCAATAAAAATAAAATATCAATACCGTGTCGTTTTAATCAAGTTCAAAAATTTGAAGACCACTGTGGACTAGTGGTTCGAGTAACGAACTGCTGATCACGATCATGACG
This sequence comes from Acronicta alni, assembly GCA_964056405.1. Taxonomy (NCBI): domain Eukaryota; kingdom Metazoa; phylum Arthropoda; class Insecta; order Lepidoptera; family Noctuidae; genus Acronicta; species Acronicta alni. The sequence continues at coordinate 7,719,183 of OZ043913.1, forward strand.
TCGTGGGTTTGATTCCTATACGACATAAGTGTGGGCGTTTCTTATGTGGGTATTATTAGTATTTATGAAGAAAAAGTATACAAGTATTATATCCATTTTATATCTTTTGTTCGTTTTCAATATCTTTGATTCAATTATTGGTTCAACTTCTTGAAGTTGGTCGCAGTATTAACTTATTGGAACTGTAACCACGGGTCTGTGCTAAAGTAGTTAGTGGAATTAATAACCGTGCAACAAAACGTATTATCTCAGTAACGTCGTAATGTTTCAAGTTATATTTACGAATATGACTACTATTAACATAAGTCTAGTCAGTTTGAATGATTCCATACACATAGTATGTGACCGGGAATAACAAATAGGCCACATTTTATCTCAAAATTATATGGGATTCTCCCGGAAAACTGATATAGAAGACCTACATACGGGATTTGTACAGTATGAAATTTCGTACACAGATAGTATGTGACCTGGAATAAATAAACACGTTGATGCTTAAAAGTATTTTCTGTCTGGCACCAATGATTTATAATAAAATACCCAAATAGATTCAACAGTTGCCCAACACATTATTTAAATCACTTTTAAAAAGATATCCTATATAAAAATGTTACTACAGCTTATCGGAATTTTTGAAGGAACATTGAACATTAATACCTAGATGGATTTACTTTAAGACATATTTTCTCGTATAATATTTTAATTAAATATTACCTTAGATTTAGTATATTACTGCTTTATTGTTTAATTGTTAGATGATAGGTCAGCTATTAAATTCATTTTTGTACGCCATTAATGGCAAAACATGTAGCTCCTTTAACATAATATAAGACCATGCAATACAAGTTTGCATGGTCTTTTATTAAAGGAGCTACCTAATCATGTTTTTACAAAAATTTAAATCTTATCTTATGTTATCTAATAACATATAGGCTACTTTTTATCCCAAAATGATGCGGGAATTTCCCGAAAAACTGATATTGGAGACCTACTTACGGGATTTGAATGAAATTTTGTTATAGTTATAGTTTTTGACTAGCGCTATCATATTTAATACTTCCTATCCTGAAAAAAGCGGGAATTTCCCGGAAACAATTTTGTGAGCAGAACTAACATTAGGTACCTCCCATGAAATCAATCCGACAACAATTGTATTACTAAGTCTAGGCGTACCAATTCGCGGGTAAAAGCTAGTTATGGTTTTGAAAATACTATCTTCTAAAATATTATCTAACACTAGAATTTCAGTCAAAATCTTAAGAAAAAATCGCTTTATATAAATTCGCTAAGTGGAGTGTCAACACATATTAATACTCGTGCTTGTGGTCGACCCACGGCGTCTATACTAATAGAATCTATTCTAGTCTGTTTTATAATATTTATTAATTGTAGGATATCTTCTATAATCTGGACGCTCCGCAACAGGCACTCTATATAACACATACAGGTTAACTTTATAGTTTGTAAATAAATGCTACAATGCTACAAATACTACACAATAAATTTTCTTCAGAAACCGAACGTTATAAACAGGAAGTCGATTTTCTTTCGAACTGGAAGAGTTCTTGCTTCAATGTATATTTAGCTAGGAAGTTTCTTAGAAAATTTCTCAGAGATTGATCCCGGATTGTTGATGACTGTTGTGATATTTTTTTTGTAGTAATGTAGCAATAACTCGCATTCTCTATTGTTAGTTTATATTAACAAAACTTTATACAGAATTGGAATCCATTATTTACACTGATTGTAGTAAAAAATTTAATAATGTGCAGTATTTAACTCATATGCGCAAGTTTGTAACCTTTAACTACAAACAGCTATAAAAGGTACTTATCAATCTCTTTTGATTACGTATTACGTTTAATCTTAATAATCATTTGACTAGTTTTGCCATCACTTGCAGCGTTCTATTAGAAACTGTGTGGTATGCAAGGTGTACGCAAGGCGCGCTTGTGGTACGCTACATACCTACAATTGCGGAAATTATGAAAATCATATCGGTGAGAGATTGAATTCTTTTACACAAACATTGTGTGTATCACTGACGTGCAATATAATAATTGAATTCTACTAATCGCTACAAAGGAGTTTCTTATCAAATAAGATTATCTATTTAAAAACCTCTGGCATTGATATCTTTCTTTCAGTGTCGTGAGATCCTTGGTGATTGCGCAGTGGCAGCTAACGTACTATCGTATTTAATTAATAATTATGTTTTACTAATATTACCTGACAATCACTGCCACCTTGTTTCACAGCAAGTCGATCTGAAGTGAGTACACATTGGTAAAGTATTTTGTGTTGGTTTATTTTATCACTGTATTAACAAATCGTTGTGTAGTAATTTCTCTATTAGCACCTTAGATAAACACGGACCAATAAATAGGCTATCGACTGGTGTTTAGTTGTTTATATCTATAACGATTGTGTTATTATCGTGGACTGTATTTATGTAGGTGTCAGACCAAATCAAGCTAGTGTAATATTATCATAGTATTTTCAATTTTAAGTATGATCCAAAAATGATTGCTTTTCACTTCTGTTGAGTTTTGCGTACACTTCATTTATTATTATTATATTTATTTTGATAACTGATTTATTACAGTCGCATGGCTGCCGGTAAAATAATATATTTGTAATACAACGGGATTACATAAAACTTGGCATACAGTTCGCAATCGCAAATAAAAGTTGATAGCAACAAAAATTACTTACTATATATCCAAAAAGTGCTTGAATTCTTTATTAAATTAAAATACATTGACTCCCGTTCACAATAAGAATGAGCAGTCTATCAAGTTCTCTAGTAGTGTGGCAACAATTACAATGTTACGTGGTGTTATCTTAATTGTCTTATCAATCAAATTCATTGCACTTATTGTGCCTATGACTTGTCATAGCGTGCTGCTAATTGTTTGTTTAATTCAGTGATTTTTAATATGTATTTCCCCTTTTATACTTTTGGTAGGTTATCATTATTATATAGTATATTCGTAAAAAAAATATAGGCAAGTGATTATTATTATTTGAATTTTAAGTGTTAGTTAAGAAGTGATATGTTTTCTTTCAGTTCCATAAATTTGGAACGGTCGCACAGGTGATCATCATGGCTCGCGCAATCCTAAATATCGTCTTTTGGACGTTGCTACTTGGTGCCTGCTTTACCAACACAATTGCTATTGAGGATTTTAGTAAGTTCAATTAACGTATAATATAATAATCTACAATTTGTACAGGTAAAATAAAAGCAAGGAAATGCTTAGGAGTGTTATTATTGTTATCCTATTATGCCGAGCTAATTGTCTGCTTACAGACTATAGTGACAGTAAAATGAATAAACTACTTGTTAACAAGGCGGTTGTATTGTCATCAACAAAGCTGTGCTGTAATCATTTCATGTTTAACCTCTCAAAGAAAGACGCCTTTATAAATTTGAAATGGTTTGTTAAACACTAAACAAATAGAAAAATTACTGTGCTTGTCTCAATTTTGATATAAACATATTTCTGTTATTGTTTTGGTTGTGTGCACCATATCGACGCTAGGCTTTAATGACCGAACTTGACATCGATCGGCTGCCAACACGGATTATCACTATCACAGCTACGAACACACTTTTCGATAATCGATTTCCCTCGGGACCACTTCTCTGCATACAATATTCAGTACTAGTGAAGTAATACAGCTACTGTATTTTTTCTTTAGATGACACAGAGCTCTTTAATTCGGTTCATCCAGTCAGTAGAAATGGCAAAATCGTGTATATGAACGAGGATCTCATGAGGAAGTTAGATGAGGAGCATTCTACCTGGCATTGGACTCCATGGCTGAGAACTAGACTGGCAGTCGCTGACGATGGCATAGTACGCGAAGTTGAGTGTTTAACTGGAGATTCAATTGACAGCTTTCCTGATGGACTTTTTGATGGTAAGTTATAATTTTAAATGTTTTCTCAATTGCCGCGACTTCTTCAGGAACTATTGGTGTTTTAATTAGCTTTTTAAGCATTATGTTGTAACTATGGCTGAATCTTTACATACGCATTCTCATTACCGTGTTAATGAAAAATAAAAACAGATACAATGTTTTGTAATTACTTACAGACGAGCAGCTGAGACAGGGCGCATTTGTACTGTACGCCTTATTTGGTATTTATGCATTCACACTTTTGGCTATCGTGTGTAATGATTATTTTATTCCATGCGTGGAACTTATTTGCGAAGACTTGAACATTCCTCAGGTATGTTAATGAAAGAATCCTCTGAGTTTTTTAGCCCCGATTAAGGATTAAGTGATTGTCATTGCTTTAATGTAAAATAATATATTAATATAATGTAGGTAAAGGTAGTAATTTAACATAAAAAATTACGAATACTTGATATTCAGGGTAATCACAGCGTGTTATTTCCTTGTACAGGAAAATTCTAAGGATTTAATTTTATATAACAACTTCTGAATAAAACCCTAATAAATTGACACACAGTGTGCACCCTAATTTATAACAGTTATATATAACATAAAATCATATGGTAAATAATAGACCTTCTAAAAACACTTCTATAAGTTAATTTATTAGATGTTTTTTGTACTAGTAGCGCTGTTATTTAATTGACAACCTAACTCAGAGAATCTTGATCTATTTTAAAGTTCAGACATAGTAAAATCAATATGTAAGTGTTACAATGTAGGGAAAGGTCTGAAATTATTTTTTGTGGAAAGAACGATAGCGGCTTTAAGTAATTATGAAATTTTATATAGCTTGGACGCTCTGTAAGATAATTAGTTGATGATGTATGGTTAATTTCCAGAACGTAGCAGCGGCGACATTTATGTCAGTTGCTACATCTTGCCCGGAGTTCTTCGTGAACGTCATATCAACTTTTTTAACCGAATCTGACATGGGTATAGGTACCATTGTCGGTTCTGCTATATTTAACGCTCTTGGTGTTGCTGCAGTTGGAGGTCTCGCTGCCATACGGGTATTATATCTTTTAAAATGTCATGATTAATTTTGTTGTTATTATTATTTATGAATATTAATTATTATTTTTTCTATATTGCAGCCAATAAAACTAGAATCCCGCCCCGTTACCAGGGATGTAATCATCTACATGGTTAATGTCAGTGTCCTGATCGCCTTTGTATGGGATGGCCAAATTGACTGGTATGAGGCACTGGTCTTAGGAATCCTTTATATCCTCTACTTCATTGTTATGTTCAACAGTATGAGAGCTTTTGCCATGTATGACAGATTCGCTGAGAAATATTTCAAAAAGAACAGTTCGTTGGACAGTGAGTGTTGCTTGAAGTTTAGATTATACAATAAATTTTTTATATAGGCATTGTATACATATATAAGTTATACGTACAACTTTTTAATACTTTTGTTCGAATGCAATGTTAAAAACAAAATTGATTGTGTACACAGCTCATACAACGTTTATAAGTAAGGGGGTTATTTACGCTAGATGTCTAAGGTTCCAGTCCCAAGCCGAGCAGTGTAGTTACGTGTTTCTATAAAATTCTAAGTAAGGGGGTTAGTATAGACTAACCCCCTTACTTATAAACGTTGTATGAGCTGTGTACAGAGGGAAAAAAAATCGACGTTATACTATTATAACGTTCGTAATATATCAATTTACTTTTAGTTGCGACGGCACCTCCAGCAGAAAATGGAAAGCCTGTTGAAGATGGCATTGATAATAAAGGATTTATTGACGTTGTACATGTTGCTAATCCAGAAAAAGTCTCCGTCGTAGAGAATGGTGAGGTAACAATATATTTAATGATTTAGACGATATGTTAGAAATTGAATTTAACTAATTTATTTTTCTTTCAGCTGAAGAGGTAAGCGACAAACCAAAGAAGAGTCTATTTAGGTTTCCAAGAGAGAAGTCTTGGGGTTATAAAATATGGTGGTTGTACGTTTGGCCGCTGAAGTTAGTGCTGGGTTCCACTATTCCGTCACCAGTTAAATACAAGAGGTTTTATCCACTGGCGTTCATAATGTGCATCGTTTGGATCGGTGCCAATTCCTATTGTGTTTCCTGGAGCATGACTGTTATTGGTAAGTTACATTCTTTATGTTACAGAGTTGCCTTTATTCACACAAAGTTTGTCTTTATCTTTTTCGTTACAATGAAGTGTATGGGAAAGAATAAAACTATGTTAGTTGATTAAGTATTTATTGATAAAAGACTGCTTAAAACATATTCACTCTTTCTTATTCCTTTATTTAATCGTTTTTTTATATGCTTCGTTTCATCATCATCATCATCATATCAGCCACAAGGAGGTCCGTCAACTGAACAAAGGCCTCCCCCATAGACTTCCACCAAGACCGGTAATATGCCGCCGGCATCTAACGACTTTCAGCGACCTACTAGGCTGTCCATCTATCTCGTTGGAAGCCGTCTTACGCTGCTTCGTTTACTATATGTTCAATGTACCAATTACTGTCTCTACCTTAAAGTCGACTAGTAGAAAAAACTCTTGTGTTATGTTTTTGCAAAAATAATTTAAATTTATAGAATGTTACATATAAATATACATACCATCACGCCAGTGTTTCTCGAAGGGTTCAGAGGTGTACCAATATACACCCACAGTTCACCGGTATGTTTAGGTCCCATGTAATAAGGTGCGTGCTTATCGCCATTAACCGTGCACAAATCCAAACTCCGAGCTGCTAGTGAAAATTTTATAGAAACACGTAACTACACTGCTCGGCTTGGGACTGGAACCTTAGACATCTAGCGTAAATAACGTTAAGTATGTTAACAGTCCCATAAGTGCCAGTAACGCTCCAAATTTTTTTATTCTAGTGGTACCAAATATTCAAAACCGTTTGTTCGTCAGGCAAGGAGTCATAACTGTAATCTAACGGGAGTTTTGTCAGCTGAGTTTAGTCGCGGAGCTCTGTTAAATTTATTGTATAGATATTTTTTTCTTGAGCGACCTAGACAGCTTTCCATACATAAAATATATCAGAGATGCTAGCGTCTAACCATGTACTAAACTCCCCTGAACCAACATACATGCCACGACATAATTGTGGCGTCACATTATCTCGTCTCCAGCCATAGTTATAGCACGAGTTTAGCGACGTCAAAATTATGTCGTGGCGCATTATGTCAAGTTAGCCCTGCTGGTTAGGCTACTGTTTTAAAAAACCTGAACGTTTATTTCCTGCATTGTGCATCCCGGATAAGTAAATAACTATTTGGTACAATAAAATCGGTGTAAGGAAATTAAGTTCACACTAAACAAAAAGTCTTTCGGATAAACTGTACATCATACAATTTTTTCAAGTTCTAATAGGTATTGTCACGAAGTCAATTACAATGGGAAGGCTCAATAACGAAGTAGTCTATAGTTCGAGGTAACATTGAAGGAGTATTGTTACCATTGGGATAAAAACTATAGACAAGAAAACACCTTGATATCTCGCAACAATAATCTGCAATCAAATGGCCGATTGTTTATTACCAATAATTGTTGCACTGTTATTGTTTGAATTTGAATTTTACCACATCAAAGTATACTGTATATATATAGATTTTTTATAGAATATTCTAGATGCACGGTTAGACACGCGACATTTTAGAATTTTTTTCCCTCTGTTTATTATTGAAATACTTGTTCTATCGCCACGAAGAAGAAGACCAATTATTTCACGGTATTTTTTGATACATAATATTTCAGCTGGAAATAAGATAATATAGGTACATACAACCAATAATTATATTTACATACTCACGTCTTTTTACTAAAGAAGTAAACCAACCAATTAAAGAATGCCACGTGCTACGAATCTTGCATACGTCTTTCGTTTCCTCCACATTCATACATCTTGTAATACACACATCAATAGATTTATTTCAATATACTAGATACGTTTGTCTTAATTTATAATACCAGTTGTTCTTTTATCGATCTGACGTATGACGATGTGTATGTATATGTATTTTCATTTCGCAAAAGTGTTAAGAAGCCGAGGGAGAGATGAGATATCCTAACATAAGCATACCATCTCTTTGTTTTACTTTGTACAAAAGGATTGATAGATTATTCTTTACTGTACACCAGAGGATACAGTCAAAAATAAAAACAAACGGCACATAAGTACAATTAGCGGTCTCATCGCTAAAAGCAATTTATTACAGTGGATTACTCTTGTCCGTGTGGACAAGAGTCGTGTAAGAAAACGGGTAACGGGCGGTTGAGGTGTACACAATAAATAATATAAATATATATATTTATACAATACATACAACATATAGTTATTGCATAAGTTAAGACCTTGTCAACAACTAACACACCGTTACATAACAGAATATCCCTAAATTAACTAATGTATGTATCTAAATCTCTTTAGGTAAACAATTAGGTAAGGTTAGAGGCAATTGGTCGCTGGGAGTCGTTAGATGAAGGCGGCATATAATCAGTTCTTGAGGAAATCTATAGGCGAGGCCTTATTCAGCAGCGTCCTTTAGATATGATGATGACAGAAAAGTAAAGTAATTCCCCAAACTTATACGTTTATTACTAATGTATTTATTATGACTGCTGATCATGGGGTGGTGGGTTCGATTCCCGCAGGACACAAATATTTGTGTGGGTAAAACATGAGTATTTGTCTAGTACCCATAGTACAAGGTCTGCTTAGTTTGGGACTAGATGGAGTTGTGTTGTCCAATGTCCCAAAAATATTGATTATATATTATATTATTTTTTTAGGACACACTTTCTTCATACCGGAATCAGTTATGGGTATGACATTTTTGGCATTCGGTGGATGTCTGCCTGAGGCCTGCTCCGTTTTCATCATGTCAAGGCGAGGTACGTACTAATAGGGTCAGATCATGATGAAATCCCATTTTACGATTTCTCGTTACATTTACTACTTTCGATTATTTTTTCAATAAAGCATTTTTACTATTTGTTTTAATTACTAATTGCATGAATCTGTATCTACAATGATTTAAGCAGTTTCCTCGGCCTCTTTCTGTCTGTAATATTGTTCATCTATCTGTCCTGTTTTCCGAACTAACGTAACTCAAATTTATATTAAACTAGCTTCTGCCCGCGATTTCATCTGCTTTGAGATTAACTGAAAAAAGCATCTTACCTTTAAATTTTCTGTCAATTTCCAATTTCCTGCGCAGTTTTCTTATTTTTTATTTCCGTATGAACATTCTAGAAAGTATAAGAAAACTTAAAAAAAAGTCATGAATGAAATCGATAAAGTCTTTCTTAAGTTATAGCGTGACCAAGGGAGATAGGGATTCATTTTTATATATACGTATAGATATAGATAAATGCTGTTTAATTTTTGCTTCTGCGAAACTTTTGTTTGCATCGCGAATGCTTCCGTCATTGTCAATCATTCATACTTTTATGAGTTTGTTATAATAAGTTTCACTTGCTTTAGACTTTATTCTCAATTGCTTGCTAGATGTTTCCAAAATTATGCATTAGGTATGCACACCGCAGGGACACCAAAACTGATTGATACAATCATGATTTACACACAAAATGAGGAGCGAACTTTACGAACTTGTAAAAGTGTCTATACAAGTTCTTTTTACGGAAATAAATATCAGTTATTGTTAAGCCTGGCATGTAATTACGCGTAATATCTATGAAAACTATAATAGATATATTTCATACGCAAAAACAATTTGATTGCCAAATATCTTTGGCGATCCATTCTAATTATTTTCCGTAATAACACGTGCCCATCAAGTTGTCAAAATGTGCACGTGTTTTAAATTTCGATAGATATCATTATCGCAAACCTGCAAGGGATTATTTAGATTGTGTTTATAATTTTAGCTCCATCAACGACTTATGAATTTTAATCGTTTTTTTATGACGCAAGATTTATGCATACTATAATATTATATAGATGAGGTATTATCATAATTATTCTGGATAGGTTTCATAGACTTTAAGTAGGCTTTGTGTAGATTATAGTTGTATTATAGGTATTTACATAAAAACGTATTATTATAAGCTACGATGAGCCTTAAGCTTATCGCTGCTAGCTTAAATGTGCTTTCCGAGGTCCGGAGTGGTCTCGTTGTCCTAACGTGCTCTCCGAAGCCCAGTGTCAGATGCCTCATCCGATTTCGATATGCTAAGTCTGAACGCTACAAGTGTAGCTTAACCTTTGAGATCGATTGGTCGATTTGCATACTAATCCACGAGCATATTGTCAATCGATAAAATTTATTTATAGATAGCATAGACAGCAATATTTTACATACAACTTCGGAATATATCAATATTTTTCCGTGTTAACAATGTGTAGTGTCTGCCCAAGAAAGTTGTTAGGTCATTTGCTCCTTTTAGGCGTTTATACAAAAAGCCACTTTTACATATTATTATGTATTGCAAAATATTTAATATTATAATTACATTTTGCGCGCAGCGTACCTCTGCGAATTACTTTGAGTAATATCAGAATATAATTATTATTTCAGATTAAGATCTTTTAGGTTATCTCTAATTATGTATCAACACGCGTTTCTCTGATAAAAATGATAACATTTATTAATTCCAAGTTCTTTTGTTCCAGGTGAAGGAGGTATCGGAGTCTCAAATGCCTTAGGAGCTAATTCTCTGGCGATATTGTTCGCGTTGGGATTGCCCTGGCTGATCCGGACACTGACATTACTCATCCAGGGGGCCGACGAGACGGCTGTCCTTATCAACTCTGCTGGGATTGACTTTGTAGTTGGATCTCTACTTGTCGCCGTAGTTTGTTTATGGTTCACTTTATTCATCGGAAAATTCACTTTAAGGAGAAGCCTCGGTGCCATACTCTTGGTACTCTACGCTATTTTCATCACGTTTGCGATCCTTGTTGAAATGGGAATTATTTTAGACAGAGGCATAGAAATATGTTGAGTACCGTATGCGTTGTTTCATTGGATTAAGATAACTAAGTTATCAGTAAAGGTTATTAATTCTCTTTGGCTTATGGATATGCTCAGACGGATCAATTTAGTAGCATAATGACAACCACAAAGTAGAGAGTGCAAGAGAGAGAGAGCGAGTATTGACAGGAGTCTTTAGGAGCATTGCCTGCTTTATTTATTGCCGCATTTAAAGACAATATTTTTTTAAGATTAGATGAAATTTGCTGACCTGTGATCCAAATGAGCAATGCCTTAGAGTGACTACGTCATTAGAAACTTGTTATTGGGCAAGCGACTAACTACTTAGAGATGAAAAATGTGAGCTAGGATCTGATTATACGTTACCAATTTGAGTTTTGGTATTGGATTTTTAATATACAGGGTGACTGGTTAAGTACGATTGAACCAACTTTATCCATCTCTTTGATAAGAAATATTAGGTATATGATGAGAGCGATTAGAAAGTCTGCTTTTCAAATATTAGATTAAAAATAGTAAACACATTATTTGCAAATGCTTTTCTTACCTTAAACTCCTTCTCAGTGTTGTCGTGGATGATGATAATCTAAATGATGTGATGATTCGGTGGCTCGAAATAAAAAAGGGGCGGTTCACAAAAAGTGAAAAAGTAAACTCACGCGCACCTATCCTGACAACAGATAGGTACTTCATTAACATTTTGCATATACAATTCATTGTATATAATAAACATAATATTATTTCGCATGTATCTCCGAAATTAAGCACTAAATGTAGACCCACAGATCGCCGTTGTATATTTTAGGTCTCATGTAATAAGGGAGCGATTTTGTTTCCATTAATCCGGCCATAAATTCTAGCTCCGAGTTGATACTGTGATTTTAAAGACCTGGAAAACGAATCAAGCACCTCGCGCTCAGCAGCCGTGCTGGTCATCATTAGCGACCACCAGATCAATGAGGCAGCCTTTTTTATTATCTAAACTAATATTATACAGAGAAATTTGTAATGGATAAACTCAAAAATACCTGTAATTTCATTAATTCTTTCACCTATAGAAAGCTACATTATCAGCGAGTAATTTGTTCTATTATATCTACCCGTGCGAATTCGGGGCGGATCGTAAGTATTCGGTATAGAAAATTATTATATTTAATTGAAATTAATAATGGTAACCACATTCCCTTAAAGGTGGATATAGACTAGCGCATTTACTTGTAATAGTCGAGGATTCGCCGTTTTTAAATTTACTCGAACCACAATTCGAACATGGCGCTCGATGTTTTGTTACAACTTGATTTTAAGAAACAACGAGCGTTTTGGTGCAACACTTAAGTATATGAGGAAACGCACGAGCGCGGGGGACGGTTGGGAGTAATTGATATTTTTTTAAGAAATATTACAAATGTTCACTCTCCGTGAGCATTACGTCGTACACAGCGTCCATTATTCGCAAGAACGTTACATTATATAGAAATTTTAGAAAACTGAGCATTTGTCCGTATCTTACCATTTACAAAAACGTTACATTACAATGTAATGCTCCAGTCTATACCCACCTTAATATCTTTCGTTCAACCAGTCAGTCTGTATGTATTGGTTTACACACAATTGTGATATTTACCTTGTGATTTTCTCTTATCCAGTTTACTATTGCTGTACAAGTTTTAATGATCTTGTTTTTAGATAATTCAATAATTGAAGTTTGATTCCTACCTCGTACAAAATATTGGAACACATTATTTTTGCGACTGATAGGATATACATAGGTACTTATATATGTTAATTAAATTAGCGTTTAAGTAGGAACTGTGTCATTAAAGCCTATTATTTATTTAGCTCGTAGTGTGTATTATGGAGTAGTACATGTTTGGCAGTAAAACTTCTTATAAATGATGTAAGAGGAACTTTACTTTAATAGATTTTGGTGGAATTTGTTGAAACTGTGTTATTTACTAATTAATTACCCTTAATTATTCATGAAATGCAAATAATTTTCACAAGCCATGGCCGTACGGGAAGTTACAATTCTTATTAAGTTGTTAATTCATGTCGTTTTGAAACAAAAGTCGTGGAAGCGCCCACATCTCGTTATTACTTATTATGAGTTGTTCTGCAAATACTTGCCTTATAAAATATTCTCAGAAGTAGAAGAACTTACGTAGCACCGCTGGGAATTTAATGTCGGTCACCAGTGTGACCCAAGCTTTAATCAGTTTATAAAATAAATTACTTCACATATTTCAAAACACAGGATTAGCACAATAATTGACACGGCGACTGCTTTTCAGTAATAAATTTGAGTATATTTCAAGTAAGCATATTCATTATATTATAACATAAATCACGTATATCTAATAAATTTGACCGAATGGGTCATAATATTAAGGTCATACAACATGGTCTCTTGTGTTTACCAAGCTTTCACCCCCGGTTACACCTGAAACATTGTAAAACAAACGTTATTGCTACACTTGTTAGGTAATATTTTCTTAAGCATGCAAAATAAAACATGGGAGTATCATTTTCAGTTCTGTGATGAAAGTATTTAGGTTGAAATGCGTTTATTGTGTTGCTTATTAAGTATAAGGATATTTCGAAGGCATTTGGGGGTACTCTGATGAGTACCTGCTGAAAATAAATTCAATATTCTAATGATATGAGTCGTTTGATCATCAAGAGTTATTATTATTGAGGATGCGGAAAAAATAGAAATCAAATGAATTAATGGCTGGGCCAGATAAGATTATAATTAGCAGCAAACTGTTTATGATCTTAAGTGCTCAATCATTGATAAATATTTAGATACGTAATGCTCACGTTAATCGTTCGTGTCGTTCTATAGGTCTCAGCAATTAAAGACTAGAGGTGGATTCTTCTTCGCCTCCTCCCTTTAAAAAATTAATATTTTAAGCCACTGTAACTTATTAACAATTTTGCGAGCAGGTGCCTAATCTGCCTTTCAGCTAATCTGGCCTTGGTGTCAACCAAAACACTTTGCTCGCCTTAGCTCACTCTGCACACAATCGCTCTGCTTACTAACTGCATCTTATTTGGCCTCAACATTAAACTGTTAGATGTCAGTTATGGAAGCTTCAGGCAATGATATGTTATTGGTGATATTTTTCAGATTATATGAAGTATTAGTTGTGCGTTAATGCATGTTAGTATTATTGTGACACTTCACTACACAGTACACACACCTACTGTTTGCCAAGTGCCGATTCACGACGCTGCGTATGAGCGCCGTTTGAAGTTTTGCTTAATGATTATGATAAAATTAACTTAGAACTAATGAAATAAGTAATTAAAACCGACCCAGCTAAAGGGCAAGTGTTACCAGTCATAGGGATAGCCTCGTTTCTGTTTCTGCGAAATCGTGCTAAGTTAGTCTTTATGGCGACCATGACGTCATGATTGGTGAAGCAGAACAGAATCGCCACACACAAACCCTATGGATAAACAAGAAAATACCAATTTATTATTGTGACCATGGATTAGACTGCAATTCTAGTAATAACTACCGTATCAGAATTATTGTGTATTGATCGATACTAAATCGAAGTTATATTTGAACAGTCTTAATAACTTAAATTTACTGTGAAAATGTTCACTTTTGATAAATCATAAAAATTATTATGCTGTGAAGAACATTTTTCTTTCTTGAAAAATCAGCCCGTAGCTCGGACATTTCATTGGTTCCGATGTCTACTACATCTGGATAAGCATGATGACGTTGTAATCGGTGTAACAGAGAACAAACGCTACTACGAAGTGCAGGGGCAGTGATGTATGGAATGTAAGGACGGGACGAGTTGCCGATATGATTGTGTGGAGTTATTTAAATTATTCTGTCCTGTAATTTCAACGATAAACAAGGGGGCTTCAAATACCTACTATCTAGTTCAACATAAAAATGATTTTATTTAGGTACAGAGGCCAGCACATCAAGCTTCCCCAAACTGTCAAATTTCTTTAATAGATTTTTAGCTTTATCACAAAGGAATAAGGTTCATGTTCAATTGGGAAAATTAGACAGTTTTAGATAGCTTGAGGCCATAGTTAATATTAGTCGGTCGTTCAACGTCGATCGCTCAAATTGTTAAGTTTTAACGAATCATAACACACCCATAAAGATCACATCTATTATTTACCTACTCATAATTAGGAGTTTTTTTATTTAAAAGAACATTGACATTTAAAATATTCCTATGGCTCAAAGGACTTCTTAATATTTTTTTATAATTTCACAAGCATGACATTACAACCTCAAAAGGAAAATATCGTCAAAAAAAAAAACGCTTTATCATAATGTGGCTTACTTTTCCGTGAGTTGGAGATGAGATGATTTTTGTCATTTTAATTTTAGCGTCACTGGGGTAGGGGAAGCCCCTTTTAAATGAGGTTTCATGAATTTGTCTTCCGTAGTTCGTGCTGAAGAAATGCTTTTTTTTTGCAACGTAAAGGAATATTTTTATTCTGTAATGGTAATTAATGTACCTATTAAAAAAGTTAATGTATTCAGAAAGTTCTGCTTTTAAACTTGATTTGTCTGTGTCAAATTTGTTCCGCTATCGATAAGTTTCAATCAACCATACCCTAGGGTTAAAACTGGTTTCACATCACCGAAGTAAACGCCTAATTATCGGCAACTCGTATGAATTCGGGTCAAAATTGAATTTAAGTATGAAATAGCGACCATATTGTATGGATCAGGTGTGGCTTATGACTTGAAATAAAATTCGCGTTCACGCGACTAAAGCGCGTTCGTAAACCGTCCAATGCGTAAATGGTTCATGCTATTTACTAAGCTATCCTAACTGTCAAAACTAAACTAAGATAAGTTAAAAACTGGTAGTAGATGCTACTACTATTGCTACTAGCAGTAGCACCTATTGATTTCTGATATTTACGCGAATATTATACATTGAAATAAAACTACATTTTAGGGATTTTATCGCGTATATTGATATTATTAATCCCGACGTTTCGGACCCTTTACAGCGTCTATGGTCACGGGTAGACTGAGGTGGTGGGCGTCTTGATGAAATAATTACTGACAGCTACTCTACAATAACCCTGTACAACAACCCTGTAACAATAAAAATGTATATATATAAAAGTAGTTTTATTTCAAAGTAGCACCTACAGACGGACATATTTTTCGGACGGTTTTCGAATTGGCAGCTTTATTCACTAGTAGCAGCAGTTTTTACCTTTGGAGTAGTTCGTTTCTTATAGAGAAGAGCCAAGAAAATCTTCCTTAAAATATATTTGTCACAGTTTTGAAGAAATAACAATGAGTCTCTGAAGATGTACGCCCGTGATTACGTTGGTAAGTTGGGTTTGGCCGGCATTTTCGCATCTGAGATTACTTTCCTTATTAACTTCTATATTTTTGGACAAAAGTTGTGCGGCCATACGCAAATACTAACTTCAGACACGGTTACACAGGTAATTCGTCGGAACTGTATATTTATATATAATATATGTTACCTGTAAACTCGTTAAAAGCGCCGAAACAATCTGATAAGTCTTCTCCCAAGGCGACTCAGGTAGAGGTCTAAGCGGGAGTAATACGAAATGCAGTCCGAATAAGGGGATCTGTGTAAAAAGCAAACAGTATTAGTAAGTCCTATATAATCATATGAACTGCAGGTTTTGGGTGGATGAGATCATAAGTTCCCCATTTTCAGCACAGAGGTAAAGTACGTAAAGTCATGAAGCATTGGTTATTTAGCATAATATTCGGCAGTGTAAACTTGTAGGTACTGAACTTTTAGGTTGTCATATGAACAATTTTGACCGTTAGGAGTATGAAAAGAGCAAAGCCAGATTATTTTTATAATATTGCCCAGAAATTGGGCTGTGGAGGTCTGATAGTAATCATCATCATCATATCAGCCACAGGAGGTCCACTGATAAACAAGGGCCCCCTCATTAGGACCGGTTATATGCCGCCTGCATCCAACGACTTCCAGCAACCTTTACCAGGTTGTCCATCCATCTCGTTGGTGGCCGTCCTACGCTGCGCTTTCCAGTGCGTGTTCTCCACTCGAGAACCTTTTTGCCCCATCGGCCATCAGTTCTACGAGCTATGTGCCGCCAGTGGGCTTGGATTAGCAAGCTATGTCGGCAACTTTCGTTCTTTTACGCATCGCCTAATTTTTGATTCGATCAGGTAGAAAAATACCAAGTATAATTCTCTCCATAATTCACTGATTGACCTCGAGCTTTCTTATGAGGCCCATAGCATAGGCTGATAGAAATAGCTTCATGTAAAATACTGGTATACCGCGGCATCTGGTTAGACAGGGTGTCGACCACAACATAGTTGGGTTGGAAGGATTAGTGTGGACTTGCAATATTTTTAACAATGTGGACGTGGTGTACAGCAAAGGTTATATAACTTGCTACATATTCTGGATTCGCCTTGAAACTCGTATAGACATGAGCTGAGTATACGGAGAGCCCCTATATATAATGCGAGGTCAGCGTGTACTGGAATGTATGGCCCATTGTGTAGACATGTGTTAGGGAATCATTGTAATTCAGCAAAACTGGAGAACTTAGCCCCCAGTGTTAATGATCATGGCTTGAGAACCATCTAAGAGAGAAGAACGTGAGTTCCACGTTGGTTCAGATTAAACAGCTTTGGCGGTGTCTATTGATACGTAGAAAAATCAAAGGATGGTACTTTGTATTAAGTTCCAATGCAGAGAGTATCTTTTAAAACACTCAAAGGTATTTGAGTTATTAACATAAATCTGATATAGGTACATAATATATTCTCATATAGAAAGCTGGTTTGAAAAATGTATGAACCAAGAATAAAATCATCCTACGGATTCTCGGCATCACATATATTAATTTTAGAAACCTTAAGTTATTGAAAATAAATTGTATCGTGTAATAAATAAACATTATAAATTTAACTTCGTGAAAAATGTAATGTCGCGGCAAAACCTCATACTGTGTGCAGTGATATAAACTAACGAGCCATAATTGAACCCGCAACGTTGCTCTAATCCCGCTTGGTTCCAGATATTCTTATCTAAAATGGAGTTTTCAAAGTACAATTACTAATTCATAACTGACAGACTTGTAAATATCGTTTCTGTAACTTTGACGAAGTTCGCATTTGCTTTATTTTTGATTCACGCGTATAAAAAAAATTTGGTACACGTTGAAAATGTAACGATCGCAATAGGCACTGTAAATTGTTTCGTCGCTTTATGATGAAGATTAAAAAAAATGTTCAATCATAAATACGCACGACTCAACAATTGCTCATAATATTGCTGAAAAGAAATTGTTCTAACAAACATTTTATTAGCAAACTCGGAAAAAAGGTGACTGAGCAGAACGAAGGTACTCTATGAATAACAAATGGGTATTAATCTAATCTGTCTCCTACACTCGTGGGAAAAAACTAGGGAATTCCTATTTGTTATTATTCGTAAGGTTACTTAGAGGATTTCTTATACATATTTTATAATACCAAAGACATTTTTTTAGGAATCCTTTATTATGTAAAGGAAAACATTTTCACAGGCATTTTACCTAGTACCTTCCCAGTACGTAGTAGTATAATACATAATATGTATGTACACAACAAATGGAGCTTATTTACGTGAAAAAAAACATAATAATAAAAGTAGAAGAGAATTATATAACATATTCATAGCTGTGAGAGTTAATGGCCTATCATTTGGGTAGTATAGGATAACTTCTTCTTCTGAATAGATTATTTCATACAACATCCATTCATCAGGCATAATATTATTATTCATCTAATGTACAGTCAGCAACGAAAGTCGCTGAACACAGCAAAATTTTTTTATTGTCACAGCTCCAGAACTTGGAAACAGGTCTTTTCTACTAAGGTAACCTAAATATTTAATGGTCATCTATGCAATTATTTCGCATAACCTTCGTAGGTCAGTAACTTCATACTTGTTAAAAATCATATTGAAGATTGCAACATGTTCAGCGACTTTCGTTGCTGACTGTACTTACATTTTTATTAAGGCTACTAAACATTTTAGTAACATTATTAAAACGTCTCGGTTCCACAATTGTGTAAAACATATAATTGCAATAGCATCGTATTTTTGTCTCTGCGCTCTAGAAAAACAAAAACAGATTTCTATTGCAGGCGTCGTTTGTGAAAGTATCATTATAATAATAGTGGAATACCGTATCTTAATGGTGGTGGATGCGGTCTGCGCAGGACCGATATTTGCGATCTTTGGGGATGCCTATGTTCAGCAGTGGACGTCCGTGGCTGATAAATAGACAGGTTTTAACGATTTTATCTATAGGTAAGGTCCATTTCATACATTGAATCGTACTATAAGACAGGAATAGTGTACAGAGGCAAGCACATCAAGCTACCACAATCTGTCAAATTTCTTTGATTGATTTTCAACTTTAATACAATGTTTTATGGTTCATATTCAATTGGGGAAATTTGACAGTTTTGGATAGCTTGACCTGCTGGTGTCTGTACATTGCCCAAAAATAGCTTAACGTTTCAATGGATTTTTAATTAACGATTAGTGATTACTCTCGATCACATCTCTTGGAGAATCAAGAGACAGAATAAACGAGTTGTTCCATGGAGACCGGATCTTGGCAGGCGTAGTGTGGGACGCCCGCCGGCCAGGTAGCTGGTAACGACTGGATGAGAAGAGCTGTAGATCAGACTCTGAGGCGTTCACTTAAAAGAAGCCTTAAGAGAGGTAAGGCATAGTGAGAGTAATTAATTCCACTCAAATTGGAGCTGCCCGACTGGGGAAGGGAAGTACCTCCACCTTGCAGAAAATCGAAGTGTAATAACATTGCTTTGAGCTGTTTTGTGTTTCTTGCGGTGATCAAGGTTGCCAGTGTTCTACGAGGAAACGTTGTGTTGGCAGTGAGCGGACTATGCTTGTACCTAGTATATATAAAAAAAAGTCTACGTTCAGCAGTGGATCGGGCTGTTGAGAATGATAAATATAATTAATGACCCTCTGATTGATGACTCAAAGTATTATGTACTGCTGACTTTCTGCGTTCCTTGAATTCAAACTCGAAACCTACACCATCTTACCGAATAGGCAAGTATAATATTTTATTTTGAAAAGTACAAGAAGTGTCTATTAGGTAAAGCATATCATATATAAGCACATTCCATGTTATTACAAGTGACCTTTAAATTTTACATTGTACGCTTGAGAGTTGACCGCTATATGTAACATGTACCTATGCACTCGGGTGTGCTTGCAGAGCTGCAGAGCTCATATTACATTAATTATATCATGTGTCACGTTAACAACAAGGTTAGAGATAAAACATTTATCAGGGGGACAAAAGGCCATTTTAAGCAATTGCTTTTAATCGATTTATATTTAAAATCCGCAGTAGCCGGGCGAAAGCGGCCGCTTTCGATGAATTATTTATTTTGATTCACATTAGACAATTACTAAGGATGTAATGAGAATTCTACTCTCATTTTAGATAACTTTTCTAATTGGGATTTCAGAGGAATTACCCAATGTAGACGTTTTAGCTCCTCAGATTCTAGGTAATTTTCTAATTATGACTACTTAAACGCGGTTGCTTCATTTCTACCCTATATATTATATAAAATAGAACACGATATAGAATAAAAAAATAGTACATACTACAGGACGCTCCGTTATAGCTAAAATTGCCACTTTTAACAATTAAATAAACGTTTGGGACATTTTATACAGCACCATCTAGTCCCAAACTAAGCAGAGCACTACTTAGGTACTAGACAATGGATATAATACTTGTTAGTTACGTACCTAAATATACGTTCTGTGGGAATGAAACCCACGACCTCGTGATCAACAGTTCGACACTCGAACCACTAGACCACAGAAGAAGAACTCCTCTAAGTCAATTCATATTTAGAGTCCTCGTGGAAGTCTATGGGGGAGACCTTTGTTCAGAGGTCCTCCTGCGGCTGATGTGACATGATGATAAATAATTCAGTGAGCAAGGTTGCCAGTGCATCGCGAGGAAACGTGTTGGCAGTGGGGAGACTTTGGCCCTTATACTGCCAACTTAACTATTCCTCTTTCGTTTTACAGGTCCGGCAACGTGCAATTGATACCCTTGGTGTTGCAAGCGCCTATAGGCTACGGTAACTGCTTACCATCAGGTGCCATAACATCTGCCATGAATCATTTATTATAATTCACTAAAAGCGACCTTATTACCCCACCAGGTCTTATGTAAAACATATACAACGTAAAGTTTCTTACCAATATAAGCGTAGCCCGTGCGGCCTTTCTGGCCGCTACAGAGGCGTGTTGATTTGGGGCCGGATGGAGCTTCGTCAGTAGTACACGTACCACATTCACCAAAAATACTGCAAACATAGGAAACTTTTAGTAACTGTTTTGAGCTGTGTTGTGTTCCTTACGGTGAGCAAGGTTGCCAGTGCTCCGCGAGGAATTGTTGTGTTGGCAGTGAGGGAACTTTGATCTTTATACTGATAACCTACCTATTCCTCTTTCGTTTTACAGGGTCGGCAATGCGCAAGTGATACTGATACCCCATGTCTTACAAGCGTCTATAGACTATAGTAACTGCTTACCATCAGGTCGGCCGTATGCTTGTTTGCCACCTTAGTAGTATATAAAAATCTACGCTTTGATATGCACACAACAGCGGTATCAACCTTTCTTTCGCAGATTAAGGACAAGAATGATTAAGATCTAGAAAAAGGCTACGGTTCGCAGTGTTCCTAAAGTATACCTATATACTTAATATGCCTTTACGAAACTGACTCATTATCCTTGTAGTTATAAGTGCGACTCTACACTTGAGGTGCTGGGTTCAATTCCCATGCCGAGTAGAGCTATAATGGGATTTTTTATGATTTTTTTATTAGCAGCTAGGAGTTTGAATTCCGGTTCGGCTCGGTGGGTGGATTTTTTACATCTCTTTGGGAAATAGAGGCGTGATGTTATATTATGTATGTGCGTCTACGAAGAGTATAATTAAGAAAGAATTGATTACTGTATAATGTTTATTGGAAACAAATGACCCGTCGTTAAATTAGATAAGGTTGCCATTATCTAAACGTAATAATGGTTTCGGGTTGTTGTCTACGAATCCAGTGATGGTACGTTATTTACTTAAGGAAAATGTTCCCTGCGTTGCGTGGTACACGTAGGTAAAATAACCTACACAAAAGAAAAAAAATAAGGTGAATGTTTTCCTTTGCCGGAGACCATTTTTTTGCTTTTTCCCTTAAAGTACCTACTAATGAGCATCTTTTTCAATAAAATATACACATTATATTGAAATACAAATAGCGGAGGTGATTTAAAAATAAAATAAATTTCGTGCAAAGAGGCGTCAGAGTACGTACTCCTTTACATCGCTGCAATCGGGTAATGTGCCCAGAAGGCTGACAGGATTGCCATGTTGAATAGCAATGCTAATTCTTTGACTTGACAACAGCGCAGCAGCCCTTTGGTCACGCAATGTCATAAACATAACGTAAATATGTCATCATGCCTGTATTCCACGAAGGGTTAAGTAAAGATTACTTATGTACGGCCACAATTCTCCAGTATGTTAAGGTCTCATTTAACAGGGGACGACCCTATTGCTATTAAACGGGGACAAATGCAATTTCCGAGCTGCCGAAAAACCGGATAGCACTGCTCGACCTGGAAATCATACCTGAGGTTGAAACTGAGTTCAAGCATCGCATTCACGCTTACGACCACTATGCTAATAAGGCTGTATCAAACTATTCCTGTAACCTCAATTTGTTTAAGTTTAGGAATGTCTGAAACTAACTCAAAAATCACTCTCTTTTTTAACTCCAGACGTCATGTCAGAAGCGTTGCGAGTGTAACAATGTAGGTTAAATACTGGTAATTTCTGGAATGATCTTTTAAATGAAGAGCCATATTATTTGTATACTCGTTATATATACTAATAATTATATGTAGATAATTTGTACCGGTTTTGCTTTAGTGTTTAATCTCCACATCACTTAAATCAATAATTAGTATTGCTTTACCAAGAAATGGTCATTTTGATAACGTTAATTACTGATTTAAGTGATGCGGTGATTAAACATAAACACCAAAATAAAACGGGATTATAAATTATCGAAATATAAATTTTTGTATTAGTGGTCCCGCGGTAGTCATAATGCGACCTTTTTTTATGTTTGAACGTTACAGAATTTTTAGTCAAGGTCAAAAAAAATCAAATGACATAGTTATTCACATTTATGAATTTCTGTTTGATATTGACAGCCCGACGTAAATAATAAATAATTTATTTTATTTGTTATAAATAATTAATAATACATATATTTGATATGTTTTTTATACATATTTCTTAGGGTTCTGCACTCCTTATTCATATAAACTTTGAGTGTGCCAAATCTGGCACTCTTCCGTGCGCGCAATTTTCTTAAAAAAGGGTTGTCAAAATTATCTTCACGTATTAATATAATTAAAAAAGTTTACAAATAAAGTATTAGAACCCTTTATTTAAAAAACCATTCCAGAAATAACATAACCTGTATTGATGTTTTACATTGAATATATTTCTTGATTTTATTCTCCTGCTAACCTTTGTAAACCGACCATCCTAGACTAGAATAGATAGAATTTTATTACATTCTGGGTTATGTAACTTAGTTTTGTAACTTTGACTAAAATAAGCGAATTCACTAAAATTGACCAATAACCATATTTGCACAAAGAACATAAATTCTATTAATGTAACATTTTAGAAAAAGATAACTACTTATCTCCAAACATGCATTTTTCCGAACTAGGGTCAGTATAATGTTCAGAGACAATTAAATTTATAGTATACGGGATTATCTGATTTAGGTAAATAGTAGTAGAGATTTGTTTAAAAAGTTATCCGTAAAAGATAAAGAGAAATATTTTGAATCAACTCTATTTTTTGGAATTATTTAACAAATAAAAATCTATGTGTGTCCTTTTCTTATATTGCTGGGTAAAAAGTGCAAGGTACGTGCGGCAGACTGATAATTATTAAACTTTAAATAAAAACTGTGTTATTTATTTAAATAATTGCCTCGTTAGTCTACTAGTGACTGCTTGTTAGAGGGTTCGATTCGATCGATTCGATTCGATCCAAGTCGAGCAAAGTGCTTCGTATTTTTACAAAATTCTCAGTAGCAGCTTGGAAATTTACGTGATATATAAAAAACCGCCGAACTTTGGGAGTACATTAGTACAGTACACGTCTGCCTAACTTCGGGGAATAAAGGTGTGATGGTTAGTCATGTTATGTTATTTAAATAATAACGGTTAACGTATCAAGGATCAATAAATAAATAAATACATAATTCTTGGTCAATTTTACACAGTACCATCCAGTCCCAAAGAAACACACCGACATTCATCACAAAAATATTTGTGTTTAGTGGGAATCGAACCCACGACCTCGTGATCAGCACCGTCCGACACGCGAACCACTAGATCACAGACGTCGTGTAATAAAATTAGACACAATAGAAAAAAGGTCACTATTTCTTTAATGAATTTGAGTATAGAAGCGAACTGACGAAAATTGAGATGATGGGATGACATTGGTACCAAGGACAAAAATGCTGAGCCTGCGGGATAGGTGCTTAGGATTGTAATATAGGATACAAGGGTAACCAGTATAGGAAGGGTCGTGTAACGTTTCAAGCTCTCATTCGAACAACGGTGTCCCTTTCTTCACTGTGAGTGTCGGCTTTCCGGCTTTAATTAATTAATACGTCCGAACAGGTTTCAGTACATGTCATGCATGTCTAAATTCCCGTAACGATACAAGCCTTCTTAATTTGAAATTGGTCAGCGTTAACTGTAATTGGTTATTAAAGAGATTGATGCGCGTCAATGATTTCGTGAAATGTGGTGATCCAGATACGGGACTTCGTAGTAATTAGATAACTGTTTGATTGTGATTCTGATGGGTTGTTGAAGTTTAAAGGTCCACTACACATTACCATGTCTGTATAGATGTGTGATGTTATGTATTGAACTAAGAAAGAAATACTTCCAGCATTTTATTTGTTGGGTGGAAAGCTTACCCAACTAATACAGTAATAAATAATTTTATTATAGTAATCACGACTTTATAATTTACTAGCTAAATCCAGCTATGTGGCTTAGTCAAAATTGTCAAATTTCATTCTCATTCTTCTCGTTTTCGAGTTTTACAAGTATTAAAATATTACTAGCCAAGACATTAAAATATTACTAGCGACAGACGGGACATCGTGAACAAAATCTTAATCTATTATTTTTTTCTTATTGGAAACAAATCACTCTGTATAATTCGTTCTGTCTCTGTCATATGTCAGCCTGACAAAGAGAGAAAACAAATCAAATTGGGATCAACATTTTTGTATGTTAATATTCCCGTTGCTCGCTCTATAACTCCTTTAAATCTCTTTAATTCTGACACTACGCGCCATACCTACAAAAGGATGTTTACCAACCTAATACAAACACTTTTTCAGTTATCCGCTCTATTAAGTTTTCGTTCGCTCTGCACGTAACCTACCATTGAAGAAAAACAGTTTATTGATTTACCGGCCATGTTCAGTAAAATGTTTAACGATAAACGAATTAGCCACATAACTAGGGATGTGATTCAATCAATATCCTACCTTGGTGGTTGGTTATTGATTGAATTACATCCCTAGTTGCTCCCCTTTGACATACATGCCAAGAAAATGTTTTATAAAATGAAACATTTAAATTACTATCTTTTAGACTTTCGTTATTATTACTTAGACAGGTGATATTCTATAGTTAATTTGGACGATTATGTCTATCTAATTAAGTACAGAAGTACTCCCAAAATTAGGCTTATTTTAAATTAAATTTTAGGTAATCTCGAAATTGTTAAAGAATCTTTTTAACTTACCGAACGAAGCTAGTAAAGAAATTCCAACTGGAACGATTATAATCCAGAATGAGTCGCTGTGGTCCATCCAGCACCTAAAATGTTATGTGAATCGTTAATTATGTTTCATTAGTGGTAGCCAAGTGGATTTTAAATCCTAAAACAAGGCATCATTATTTAAGAAAACAAACTTTGAAGTGTCATACGCTAATAGCACTTCAAGAAGTAGATAATTAAAAAAAACAGTGTCGATATTTTCGACGTAATTGTCGAATATATATTAATGCTACTTAATATCCTCCTCCGAGCCTTTTTCCAAATATGTTGGGGCCGGCTCCCAGTCAAAACAAAATGAAATGCTACTTAGACCTTGAATAATCTGTAGGCCATCTAAGTACTTATATAGTTTCGTGTGGGGACCGAACCTGTAAAGATTGCTCAATTGGTTATCATATTGGTTAGCCCGAGACGGGGTAGCACGTCATGGAAATAGTCCAGGATATAGACTATTTCCATAGATCTAAAAATTGCGAAAAATATTTTAAAACTTGAACATGACGGACCTTAAGCCTGGACTATACAGGATGTAACAAAAACCCTGTCCGATCCGAAAGAGGCGTATTCCTTTTCTTATATACTTACTAATAAACATAAATAAAAATACGATATTAAAGAAACCAGAAAGTATCGATTTTTCTTCTTCTAATAAACTTACACAATTCTCCACTAAATATGGGAAAATTTCATAAGTTGACAATACTCCACCCAGCGGCGAAATCTTTTAATACTTACCAATTTATTTTTCATTTTTACCTCAAAGGATGCCGCCAAGCGGCGCCGCTCCATGCGCGCTTTGTCGTCGCCGACAGACTGTACCTAACTACCTACAGAGCGGCACGTGTAAGCCAATTGTTGTCCTTGACATGTCAGTCTCGCGTAGAGTTCGCTTCCGATCGGACGTCCGTGAATCTCTTATAACCTCGATTACCCATCGTATCGTGAGTAATGTCGTATTCCAATCTGTTGTCAATGTCATGTTCCAATGTGCTTATGCTGCAATTATGCAGATGTTCGAAAAGACTACGAGTGAGTGAGAGTATGGGGTGCGTTTTGCTAGGCAAGGTATGCCAGTGCCGTCGGAGCGTGTATCCAACGTCTCCATGAACTTGAAGTTCACGTGTACACGTGTACGAACATGTGTCAAGCAGTGTCCATGAATGAGTACAAGACTCATTACCCTAATGCCGAAAGACCACGAAAACACGAGGTGGAATATCAGTAAGTACCTATTGGAAGTTCACTTAAGGAACACGATCGCAGAATTTTGTAGATATCAAGTTCATGTTTTACAAAATAATTTTAACAAAGCAATACATTTAGTTCATTGTTTCTTGAAAAACAACGTCAATAATTATTTAGGTACCTATTAGGTAAGCAACACATTCCTGATACCCACGCGTAAGCGGAAGTATTGGGTATCACGATGCTTGTACGATACCAGCTGATACCTACGCGTAGGCCCGGTAGGAGGTAATCATCCCTATAACTAATACGTAACAGCTGATACTTATGAAAAACACAAAAGAACGTCAATTATTAGGTAAACATAACTATGCCTAATCGATATCAGCTAATATCAACGTGTAGGCCCAGTAGGTAAGATTCATTCGCATTAAATTTGTTTGGCGGCCATGCGACAGAGCGGGCTGGCGGCACATAACAAAGGATCAAAAAGCGGCAAATTGCTCGGGCGGTTTCTTTGACACTAGTGTAGATCGAATTGAATAAACTTTATTTCGTGGACTGAGTGTTGACATGTAAAAGGTTTAGTTTTTTTTTAAATTATATTTAAATTAATCGGGGAAAAAAAAATATCTCGTATCTAATTATCGTTTACGTGTTTGTGTACGTAATACGACACCTTATACGACCCTTAAGGATCGGACAGGGTTTTTGATACATCCTGTATATTCGTATGGCTAACACGATCCAGCAAATCTAAAGGAGAAGTATAACCGAAATTGCGGGCTACTGAAGTTCAAAATACAAAACAGGCTTTTTCTAACGTAGCTAAACAGATAACAGTAACCGTTACTTTTAATTCACTATCCGCTGCAGAGCATTAGCGAGCATTTTCAGTTCCTGAAGGTAATACGTATACAGTTGTTATAATGCGGAGGTATTTCCTTTTTTTGCTCTGGATAGAATAAATAGAATATTTTAATAATTTGTATGTAGACGGTTTTCTCTGCACTCAACTGTAGCCTAACAGGTACTTTAGTGAGAAATATTCGCTATCTCTGTAAAATATATGGAAAACCTAGATTCGATAGCGACCATCGCTCACTTAACTCTCAGTTAGCCCTGACGATTGAAATGGACATTTTATCGAACCGTAACATCCTCAACGAAAGTGCAACAATCGTTCACTGTTCGCCGTACTAACATATGAATGCACCATTTGCAACATGTTACATTACGTTCAAATGATGTGTCAATGTTTGCCAGTTTAAGTAACGTTATTATACAACGGCTTTGGCTAGCATCCCACGTAGAAGCTACGGATGCCGGTCATATGATGGACTGCATGCTTTTTCTCCACCATCGAGGTACAAAAAAACAAACAACACACAGCGAATGTCTCGAATCAATTCGACTTTCATTTTAAGTAATTAAATGGCAGTTCTATGTTTGTTTTATCAACGGAGATTTTCATAATTAGTTCACTAATGGAGTGTTAATTAATTAATGTGTTCGAACAAAGCAATAATTGTGATGCATAAAGTTGGTCAGTCGCTTTGCAGAATTTTGCCGTTTGTTACTCGATGTAGTAGGCGAGGGAAATAATCTACGTTTTGTTTTGATATGTACTCAAGCTTATGATAGATACAAATAATATTAGATACCAGCAATTCGCGAACGTGTTTCACGTGCGAATAGCAGCGAGATTGCCGCGGTCTACAGGTATATTATTGATACGGACCTAGGCGCGTGGCGCACACGCAAGCATATTGATGGTTGCGTGTACGCAGCGCGCTTCCTAACGAGATCGTTGCGAGCTCGCAGCGTGCACGCTTGCAAATCGCTAGTGCATAAAAGTCCGTCACGGTTATGGAGGTATAATATTGTCTCTAAAAAGTAATTTTATACTTAATTAAAACACAACAAATTACACGCATATTACGCGTGTAATTTGTTGTGTTATAACAATGTTGGTATTCGCATTGGTATGTATTACAGGGCTTGAAAATAATAAAAAAAACTCGCATAAGCTTATAAATTACTTAAATACTTATTGAATAATATAGTGAATAGTATACGTTGAAAGATAAATAAAATAAAAATTACTCAGCACATGGAATTGTAATGAATAAATATACGTATTTATATTTATTCATTACAATTCCATGCCATGTTTTATACCCGTGAATGTTTAAATATGTATTAAATTGGCATACCTTTCTGTAGCTCCTGGAGTATAGTATCTGACGGTTGCGTAAATCATGGTGATGACCATAGAGACACCCCATCCGAGAGCCAAGAACCATCGCATCGCCACCTCATCCTTCACGAACACCTGTGCCGTATACCCATTAGCATCACGAATTCATAACACTTTTAAATAATGGTAAACATACACTGTGGAAAGTTTAATGTAACATGTTGATGACGCTAATTTTATTCAGACTTCTGAACTAAAATGTTCTGTCGGGTAATATCCGGTAATAATTATCCCATATATATTGATGTTTAAACGCCACTAGTGTACTACGCCTGTATACAAGTTGCAATCTAACGGCGGGCAACAAGTTGCAATCTGACAATCGAATCGACGAACGAATAGAAACAAAAAGTATGGAAATCGGGCGATCATAGATGTCATTTCCATACATTTTGTTTCTATTCGTTCGTCGATTCGATTATCAGATTGCAACTTGTTGCCCGCCGTTATATTATGTACTAGGTACCCCGCGCGGTGTCACTCGACTTTTTTCATTTTTGTTCGGCTCCTATTGGTCGTAGCGTGATGCTATATAACCTTCCACGCTAAATGGACTCCAATTCGAACCAGTAGTTCCTGAGATTAACGCGTTCAACCAAACAAACTCTTCAGCTGTATAATACTAAGTGATGCGACAATCTTCTTGTGATCTGTTGCTATTAAGCTTCTTAGGGTCTATTCTAAAACTATATTCAATAGATACTAATTATTATGTTCAACAGCCCCGTTAGTCTAGTGGTCCTGGAGTTATGCTGGAGTTCCTGGGTTCGGTTCCCAGTTCGAGCAGTGTTAATGGATTTTTCTATTTGCTTATTCTGCCGCGTTAATAGCAATATGTTCGCCGCCTATTATATGGGAACTAAATATACCAGCGCGTTGTGGGTGTACATTGGTACACCTACGCCTTACCCTTCGCGGAGTAAAGGTATGTTATGTTGTTTTATTATTCTCAATTATCTTTGTTTTATTAACAAAACAAACAAAAATCAATCATAAACAACAATACAGATATTATTGTCCAAAGTGGAAATATCTCTAGTAAACAGGAACTGTTGTATGTATGTCATACTCGTATGTTATTCTTCACGGAGCTCATATGGCGCGTAAATAAATTTTATAGATCAAATGTTACGAGCGTAAATATCTCAACAGTATTTTCCAACATATTAATCCTGTAGTACTTGAGACAAGACTTAGTGAACAGTATCGTCATAAAGCCACGTACTCACTGCGCAACACTTGTCGCGCGACACGTGACGCGGAGCATGTTCGGCAACGTTGCCAGATGGCGAGCAACGTTGCTGAATGGCGCGAAACATGACGCGTGCCATGTTGTTTGTTCAGTTGCCCAGCAAACGTTTACAGGTGTAGACGGGACGGGGTAAAGTTTCTGAAATACCCATCCATACGGAGCTCACTGAACAAATTTTTTTTATCTTGTAAGGATATTCTAACCCGCCATCGCCTTTTTCTTTTCTATGATGATGATGACATTATAAAATGCGCCGCTGAGATCAACACTAGCTCCTCTGGCGACATGTTGCCAACGACTGATTAAAATACTATTAGTCTGGCCATAAATACTGTTACAATTAAAAAGAAACAAAATATTACATTTGAATTTGGAATCTGTTATTTTTATATGATTGTTCATTGTATTTTCTCATTTTGGCGCCTATACAACATTTTGCGATATTAAAATGGAGTGGGGTGATAAAGAGAACCGAATCGCTGTGATTGCATTACACAAAGTAGGCATGGAGCCAAATGCAATTTTTAAAAGTCTCCATACGCTTAGTATTAGTCAAATGTTTGTGTACCGGGCTAATAATAGGTACAATGAAACCTTACTCTATTTGTGACAGAAAAAGATCTGGCCGTCCACGTAGTGTTCGTACAAAAAGGTGGTCAAAGCAGTAAGGGAAAGAATTCGAAGAAATCCTGTCCGAAAGCAAAAGATTTTATCTCGGGAGATGAAGATAGCACCTAGAACCATGTCGCGTATTTTAAAAGATGTCGCGTATTAGAAAAAAAATCATTCTTTGTTACAATATTTATGGCAAGACTAGGTATACAGACAACGTTGAGCATCATGTCGACCGACATGTTGCTGAGCATGTTGGGCAACATGTCGCGCGTAAAATGTTGCCTAGTGAGTACGTGGCTTAATCCATACAAACCATCACGCCTGTATTCCCCGAAGAGCTAGGCAGACGTGTACCTATAGTTCATCCGTATGTTTAGGTCCCATGTAAGGGGGAGGGTAAAGAAATAAAATAAATAAATCATTTAGGATTTTTTTCACAGCACCATCTAGTCCCAAACTAAGCAAAGCTATGCTATGGGCTATGGGTAGGTACTAGACAATGGATATAATACACACAAACACTCATATAAATATTTGTGTCCTATGGGAATCGAACAGTAGTCCGATACTCGAACAACTAGACCACAGAGGTTGTCAAAATAAAAAAATCGAATATGAATAAAGGGATTCATGGCAAAATTGACACATAACATAATATACCATCACATACACCCACAGTTGGTCGGTTTATGTTTTAGCTTAAATGTAATAGGGCGGTGACACTATTGCAATCAACTAGGCATAAATTCAAACTCCGAGCTATTACTGAAAATTTTACTGATTCAAACCCAGGTCCTTTAGCGTCGCACTTAAGACCACTAGGCAAATGAGGTTGGCATAATCCATACTAACATTATAAATGAGAAAGTAACTGTTTATCTGTATGACATACTCAAGACTAAACCGCTAAATAGAATTCGATAATTTTTTTACGAAGAGACGATTGTATCATGAGAAAACAAAAAAAAAGACTATTTTATGTCTAAAAATATTATTAAAAAGTCTCGTTTAAAATAGTTTTGAAAGTATTAGAACACGAGAATAATGACACATTTGACATTATGCAGTGATTACACATTGTTTAGGTTCAGGAAAGATGTTATGTGACGAATAGGGTGGATAATGGTCGGGTCCCTCGTCCCATGTTTGTGTGACCAACATCGTGTTGATGTCGCTACCTACACAGCAAACCTTACAACTTGACTAAGGCTAAAATGTGACAATACATAAATACCTAAAGAGATTACGCTCTGGTTACCTACATAATCTCTACTCCCTACTAAATATTAGAAATACGAAATTAACTTTGTCTGTCTGTTACGCTTTCACGCCTAAACCACCGAACAGATTTTGACGAAATTTGGTACCAAGATAGACTAGACCTAGGAAAAGGATATAGGCTACCCTTTGTCTCATAAAAATCCTTTGGGATGCAAGTGAAAACACGGGGAATAGCTAGTATTATAAATACGATAGTGACTCTGTCTGATTGTCTGTTACACTTTCATGTCTAAACCGCTGAACCGATTTTGATGAAATTTTGTACAGAGATATACTAGATTTCGGAAAAGGATATAGGTTACCTTTTGTCTCAAAGATTCGGGTGAAACCGTGCGAAACCGCTAGTAGTATAACTGTGAAAGTAATTCTGTTACGCTTTCACGCCTGAACCGATAAACCAATTTTGATGAAATTTGGTACAGAGATAGATTTGACCTCGGAAAGGGTACGTTTTCTCTCAAAAAAACCTTTGGGATGCGGGTGAAACTGCGGGAAATAGCTAGTATATAATTATGCTAACCTAACCAAATACACAATGAACTACATCAGTGTTTGCTGAATCTCATGAGATTTCCACATTACGTGACTATTTCATGGAGAAACTTTGAAATTTAGTTTGCATTAGTGTGTTTAACAAGTAGGATATTAAATGGCAATATCCTGCGACTAAAATTTATTAGCGAAACATTTTATTAAACTTGAGAGTTGGAATGCTCATGTTGTCCAACTCAGAAAGCTTGAATAATGTATTATTTTGATTGAAAACTTATCTATCAAAATTCGAAGTTCGGACTTTTTGAAGATTTTTTGGCACCTAAAAATATTAAATCATTAAATACAATCAAGCTAATCATAGCTTGAAATGTTCGTATATGTATGTCTAATGGATTTCGCAGTAAATAAATCAGAGTAAAGACCCTACAATGTGGGTCATGCATGTCGAGATCAGTACAAGAGAGCAGGAAAGGGTTTAAAACTTTTACAAAAGGACCCGGAAAATGATAATGTATGCACTTAAGGGACAGACCGTAGGTTTTACACCCTAATTTACCTATGAAATTTGTTCGATAATGTGCTTGGAGCACTCACTTAGTGTGTAAGTGAAACACCTCTATTTTTACTAAAATAATATCGTTTTAAATTTGCGAGTGAGCGTCAATTATTTGAATATAGAATTTACTTCATATCAGTCACATAGCGGCGGCAGTTATCAAATAATGTTGATGTGTAACTTGAATTTATATACAGGAAAAAAAAGAAAATTCTTTTTATACTGTGAAACGATTAAAATACAAATAATAATACTCACCACCACAAGGGCTATATGCAGATGAAGCCCTTCGCAGAACATCCAAAGGTAACTTGTGACCATAAAGTAAGTGGTGATTACGTGCAGAACTTGACACCATTCCTGTATACACAAGTAAAATTTAAAATACATAATACTTATTTATTGAGCTGATATTAGTTTAGATAATAAGTTTTGAACAAAACCGCATTGAAATAGGATGATCTCAATTCCCTTGAGAGAAACATAGAGAGATCTATGGAGACTTCAATCATAAAACAACTATTCTCTTGAGACCTAAAATAGAAATGTTCAAAATCTTCTAATAAAATACTGCTTCATACTCACTCCGGGTGTTAAATATTTTTTTAATAATCGTGCCCTGAGACCACTTTTCATAAATTCAATTTAGATCCTGTCGTTTGTTAAACAACAGTAAAATTGCTTTTATATTCATAAAAATGCGGAATGAAATATAAATTTAGATTTTGTTTGAATAGTTAATTTGTTTATATGGCTTGAATGGTTAATTAATAATGCCTGTCCTTCACTCTTATTGGTATATGAAATATTGTTTCTCCAATTTTTGTTATTCAACCTTTTACAAAAATAAAACAGTTTTACTCTCTTCTCTTTAATATGGTAGGGATTTAAAGTGAAAAACTTGATTAAAGCAGTTTACTCAAGAAGATAAAATGTACAGACGGACGAATTTCATCTTTATATTTTAACCATCGTGATGCACTAATCATAAACAAACCCGATTAGTTACAAAATTAAACAGAGTTCTTAGTATTATACACACACACAGTTTGCCGGTATGTTTAGGTCCCATCAGCCTAGTGTCATTACCGGGCACAAATCCAAACTCCTGTAGTACATACGGAGTACATAAGGAGTACATAAGGAGTACATAAGGAGTACATAAGTAGTACATGAGTAGTACATAAGTAGTACATGAGTAGTACATGAGTAGTACATAAGTAGTACATGAGTAGTACATAAGTGGTACATGAGTAGTACATAAGTAGTACATGAGTAGTACATAAGTAGTACATGAGTAGTACATGAGTAGTACATAAGTAGTACATGAGTAGTACATAAGTAGTACAGTCAGCAACGAAATTCGCTGAACATTTTGCAATCTTCAATACGGTTTTTAATAAGAAGTTACTGACCTATGAAGGTTGTGCGAGATCATTGCATAGATGACGAGTAAATGATTACCTTACCGTCATATCAAAAAGATCCATTGACAAGTCTTTGAGCTGTCATGCTTTCAAAATTTTGGTGTGTTCAGCTACTTTCGTTGCTGACCGTACATGAGTAGTACATAAGTAGTACATAAGTAGTACATAAGTAGTACATAAGTAGTACATAAGTAGTACATAAGTAGTACATGAGTAGTACATAAGTAGTACATGAGTTGTACATAAGTAGTACATGAGTAGTACATAAGTAGTACATGAGTAGTACATGAGTAGTACATAAGTAGTACATGAGTAGTACATAAGTGGTACATGAGTAGTACATAAGTAGTACATGAGTAGTACATAAGTAGTACATGAGTAGTACATGAGTAGTACATAAGTAGTACATAAGTAGTACATGAGTAGTACATGAGTAGTACATAAGTAGTACATAAGTAGTACATGAGTAGTACATAAGTTCACTGTAGTAGTAGTACACTTATGTACTACTGTGAACTTCATTGAAAATGTGAGTGTAGTAGTAGTAGTAGCCTAGCAGTCGCGCTAAGGACCACTAGAGTAACAAGGCAGTTCTTATATACCTATACATATAAATGTATAGAACGTATAGGACATGCATACATATTGTTATACAATTTAAGAGAGGTAGGGCATAGTGGGAGTAATTCCACTCAAATTGGAGCTGCCCGACTGGGAAAGTACCTCTGCCTTGCAGAAAATCGAAGTAAAATAACACTGCTTTGAGCTGTGTTGTGTTTTTTACGTTGAGCAAGGTTGCCAGTGCTCCATGAGGAAACTTTGTGTTGGCAGTGGGGGGATTTTGTACCTTATACTGCCAACCCAACTATTCCTCTTTCAATCCAGGGTCGGCAACGCGCAGGTGATACTCCTGGTGCTGCAAGCGTCTATAGGCTACGGTGTGCCGTATGCTTGTTAGCCAACTTAGTAGAATAAAAAAAAAACAATATACAATGTATATAAATTTAATATCATACTAATATTATAAATGTGAATGTTTGGATGTTTGTTTGTTTATTTGTTACTCAATCTCGCAAAAACGGCTGAACCGATTTGCATGAAATTTGGTATACTAATAGTATGTGAATATCCCGGAAATCCCGAAAAACTAATATCTTACGGGATTCAAATGAAATTTCATACACACATAGTATGTGATCGGGAATAACATATAGGATATATTTTACCCCAGAAAAATGTGGGAATATCCCGGAAATCCCGAAATACGAAATTCTTACGGGATTTGAATGAAATTTCATACAGACACAGTATGTGTGACCGGAAATAACAAATAGGATACATTTTACCCCTAAATTATGTGGAATTTCCCAGAAAACTTATGTAGGAAACCTACTTACGGGATTTAAATGAAATGTTGGTACACTAATAGTTTGTGATTGGCGCTGGCATATTGCATACTTCTTTTCTAGGAACAAAGCGGGAATTTCCCTAACATTGAGTACTTCTTATCCGATGAATAGTGAATACAATCCGATAACAATTGTGTTACTAAGTCTTGGCGTACGAAGTCGCGGGTAAAAGCTAGTATTAAATAAATATATGTAAATAAAAAAATGCTATGATATATGATGGAATATCACTCGAGAACGTCTTGACCGATTTATGTATTTTTTTTGTTGTGTTCAGTCTATAAACGAAAATTAGGGAATTTCCCACGGGATTGGAAAATACGAAATCAATGCGGGCAGCACCGCGGGGCACAGCTTATTGTTTATAAAAATATCCTTTTACTGAAGTCAGTTAAAAGAATTTATTTGTATCTTCGCAATGACAATAATAATAGTGATGATTACCTTATTTTCCAGTACAACGGTGACCCTATTGACGACAGTTCGATACCAGATGATCCATAGTAAGTTGTTCAGAGAAAACGCTGTGAAGAGGTGGACGTGGATGCGTATGCGGGTACATTGGAGGGACCTATGAAAAGGAAATATCAAAATAAGTAACACGCTGGCGTGGACGTCTTAGTGAGTATGAACTATGTCATCATTAACCCATATACCACTGCTGGGCACGGGTCTCCTCTCACATTGAGAGGGATTACGCTGTAGCCCACCACGCTGCGCAGGCCTAGTGCGGGTTGGCAGACTGCACGCACCGTCGAGAAATCTCTAGGCATGCAGGTTTCCTCACGATGTTTTCCTTCACCGTTTAAGCGAGTGATAATTAGTTATTGATACGCTGAATTCCATATAAATAGGCCAACGTGGTGGACTATAGCCGCCCTCTCATTCTGAGAGGAGATCCGTGTCCAGCAGTGGGACGGTATATGGTTTGATGATGATGGTATGTATACTAAAAGTCAGAGGTGCGTTTCTTAGATTCGATATATGTATTAGTGATGTTGATAATCGATTATCAATAATCGATTAATCGATTATCAACATCACTATCACGGCATTATAATAATAATAATAATATTTATTCCAAAAATATGAAGTTCATAAAAATACAATATAAATCTTAGAAATTAAAAAGGTATAATAATATTTGGTGCCTGTACTAGTTTAAACCTGTGTCACAGGCGGTAAAAGCGCTAACAGTATCTATGGTACCTAAATATAAATTTTAACAATATATATTTTAATATAAAAATAAATTAGAGATAAACCAGAGATATTAATTAATTATTATATATTATACTCGTATACCTAATTAACATATTAGTTACATAACGTGACAAGGAAGTCAGAATTATCATAATCTAGGTTACTGTCAATGTTGCAAAATTACGTTCGACTCTGTACGCACTCATGTATATTTCTTTTTGTTGACGAGTAATTTGCTTACATAGCGACAAAGACGAGGGTTAGTAGGACAGCGTAGTGTACTGTTATTGTAATAAGTTAGTTACTAAACATGGAAATCTAACATGATATAATTCAAATGTCTTAGGTGCCGTCATAATCGACAGAGTTAATGTACCTATATTCTGCTATTTTCCTAGCAGGGCACTCAGCGTCTCCCATTTTGTGATTGTTAGGCTTTTTAAATCGTGAGCATGTTGCACATTTTGGTATTTCAGATTTTTTAGGGCACTCTGTCATCGAGTGACCTGCTTCACCACAGTGTCCGCACGTAATTAAACGCATTGAGATGACAGGAAGCAAAGGTAAATAAATCTTTAGCTTCATTCATTCATGATTATTGATTATATTATTTGAGTGAGATGTATACCTTTGAGATAATTAAGATAATTTTACCTGTTTCGATAGAATATCAATAATCGATTATCGACATCACTAATATGTATATATATAGAAGAATCATTAAGCTATAAAATATGGAAGAAGTAAATGAACAGAAACTATCTCGCGCTATCCGCACAATTTCATTTTGAGTTTTAGTTGCAATTTAACTTTGATTTTAGTTTTCGATGCCGTGTAGCTCGAAAATTTAATCTAAACGTGTTTTGCTTTATGAAAAATATTCTAGAAGTACTCGTATAAATGCTATGTACCTATATATCATCATCATCCACAACGTGAATTCTTAATATCATCGACCCATCTTTCTACCGTGCGCCCTACACTCCTTCTGCCCGTCATTGGTCTCCAATCTAATATAGTTCGGCTCCACCATCACCATGTCTAGTCATGTGTCCCGCCCAACTCCACTTGAGTCCCATTATCCGGTCTCCTACATCATGCTCTATTGATCAACGTCTTGTAATTTGATTCCTACTTAAATTACCAGTTGGGCAGTTTAGAGTTGGTGTAGGTAGGTTTGTAACAACCTAACCTAATCTAATTTAAATAGAAATTAGATTAGGTTATTATCAAAAAAATCTAAAAAATCTCTACTAAGTTTAACCACCTACACCTACTAAGCTTAACCACCTGTGACCGGCTGCACCTAGCTCTACCCGTCTAAAAGTGTATCTGCAATTCGGCTTTTAACCGTAATATACGCTACTTAAATAAAAAAGAAATAAGTAAACTAGAATAACCAAAATAATTAAAATGATTTAAGTAGGTATCTACATAAGATAAGTAGGTACTTTGTGTAATTATATTTTATATAATACTGCTGACGCAGCAAATGTTATTTTGCCATATAATATAACTATTAATAAATGGCGGTTGGTGGTAGAAGGGTGAAAATTTAGAGATGTATTTTTTAATGACACATCATTAAAAATAAAAATGTAAAAAAAAATTGGGGTGTACCACCCTTATCAATTAGGGGTATCAAATAGATGCCGATCGATTCTCAGACCTAACGACATACTTATAGCATTTCATAAAAATCTGTTAAGCCGTTTCCGAGGAGTATGGCAACTGACACTGTGACACGAGAATTTTATATTTATAGATATTTCGAATAGAAATCTCATCAGTCATTTAACCAGTTCCTGGTCGCTTCGTTACTTTTTTACTTACTGAAATAATTAACCCTTGAGTTTGAGAATATATTTACACATATTATAACAGAGTCTATGTAATATCTATTTCTATGTAGTTAGAGAAGATTTAAGTACTTAGTTAGAGAAGACAACTCTTTGGCGAGGGGGCACAATTTAAGTGTTTAACATGCAATTTATTTATTTTTGGTTTGTAGTGTTGTCGTATATTGTATGGAACCAATTCAAGTAAATAATTTAACGAATTGGTAAACATTAAGTAGTTCTTGATAGCGCAGACTGAACTTCTTTGTAATGGTAAAGTGCAAAAGAAGAGTGGCGCCGTTCTTTCTTGAGAAAATAATCGAGAAAGCTCGACTCGAGTTTAGATGGCATTTGTGCACTGTGGAACGGGTATTTTGAACTGTGAGCTTAAATTCATTGTTTTCGTTGGCGCTTATACACTTTTTGAGTTCGGAATAGTGCACTGTTGACTTGTTTGTCTAAACTGTAGGTAGTACGACACGTATATTGATGTAGGTCATCACGTTTATCGACATAAGCAACCAAGCTGGACTGCATTAGTGAACGAGGAAAACATCTCCCGCCTTTTCTACAAATGATTTTTTAAACGTTGCCCACTACGGTTTTCTCCTTTATCGTGGGTGCCTTTACAAACACAAATCTCATATGCGCTAACAACTAGACCTAGAACAACTAACAACATTGTCATTCTTTTTTTAAATCCTTACCCTACTAAAAAAAAATTCCAGCTATGCCATGTTTATGCAGAATAACTGTACTAATGTAAATTAAGTTATCAATTCCTTGTCACAATAAAGTTTAGTGATTTGTTCATTTTATTTTTTTACTAAGTATTATATATATCTTATTTAGTATTTGTAAGTATATTATTTTAATTTTGATAGTTGCTTTCCTAGTACAGAAATATCCAAATTCAATAGGTTAACCATTGAAGTTTTGAAATTCAATGTTTTCAATAATAACTTTCATAATAATATAATAAGTTTTATATGTATATGTAGATAAGATTATATTGAACTGATTTAAGAAAGGAAATAAAGCCTAAGCGTGGCCTAGATATATTAAGATATGCGCAATTAATTCCTTTACAGTTTCTCTTAACCAATTCGGTATTTGATGCGAGGTCAAACACATAAACAAACAGAGACAAAAATATCACAAAATTAAGAAATTTGTCGTATTACTTATTCCTAGTCTGCAAATTTTATATTACTAATTAAGCGATGTCAGACACGCGATATGATACACATTATATTCTTATTACAATTATGTAGTTACTATTGATGGTGATTTCTCATGTTTATTTAATTTATTTATTCCGTTGTTCAACACCACTTGTAACGTTCCACATTAGTGTCACTTCAAGTGAGGGTGCCATTAAACTGAAAGTACCTAATTTCGTTGTCATCATATATTACCGCAAGTGTTATTGGTCACATAAATTGTTAAGGGGCAGCTTTATCTCATAATTTGGTACCGATAACCTTAAATAAGAGGTATTGTAAAACTTAAATAAATTAGGATGATAATTATGATAGTCCAAGCTACTTCGTCAGGGAGCGAGACCATAGTTGCAATATTAGCAAGCTGGTGCGTCAAAACCTCCAATACTCATAAACACTCCAGATAATGGAATCTATTGAGCAGAATCGGGGGTCAAAATATTATAAACCACTTGACGTTATAAATGGATGGCGCCTAGGCGAAGTTTTGGTATTTCTGTAGTGAATTGCGAATAAAACGGACAAGGTTATTAATATGATAAGTCTTTCAAAGTAACTATATTTTCAAACTAATATCATAAACACGAACGTATGTCTATCTGGGGCCTTACCACAATGTGACAACGCGATCATCTTTAGGTTGTGTGAAAGGGATGGCGTTATTTAATGTGTAGAGCGGCATCCCTCCCTCCCAATAGCAAAACGATCGCAATAACAAGTTGTGGTGCGGCCTCTGTTTATTATGATTTCACGCCTAAACTGCTGAACCGTGTTTTTCGTATAGAGATAGACTTTGTATTTTTGGAACGTAGTTCCTTATCGCGCGTTGTGAAAGGGGGCTAGACGGAAAAAAAATCTTACGAAAAGTTGTCACGACACTTTTTTCGAAATTCAAATATTGTTGACAAGCATTCAAATATTATTGAGTAAATGACAATATTTGAATTTCGCGCGTTGTGAATTGTTGAGTGTATACAGGTTTTTTTATTTTTAATTATTAAATTTTAATGAAAGGAACTTCGTTCCATCCGGGTGTCCCTTGACACCTCTCAAGTTTTTTTATTATTAATTTGAATGCGTATTGCAGCACATCACCTGATGGTACGAAGCTGCCGAGGATTTAGATTGGACTGTGTAGAAGGATATAGGTTACCTTTTATCTGAAAAAGTACTTAAGGGTACAATTGAAACCCCAGTAGTTTACAAAAATTCTGTATGAATACAAGCTTTGGCGAGCCTACTACTAATGACGATACTTGACACAAGATAATTGTTGTTGTATCTACATTAACAGCAGATACTGACACCTAAACTGAGCTGTTGGTTATTGGCTAGAATTACGCCTGATTGTCCACTGCCGCCTTCATCGAGAACGAAATGACAGAGCCGAAGTAGTGGTACATACATGGCTGCCTGCAACACATGAGCGCCGTCATACTTACCGGTTGCCGAAATTTTGAGTAGTGCAGTGCGACCCAAAAAATCGGCCTGAGATTGCAACGGGCCAATGTGCCAGTAATACAAAACACGTTTGATCTTGTTCACCCACTGCCGTCTCAAATCGCCGTTCGTTTATGTAACAAACAGACAGCTAGAACAAACTGCACCATCGAGAACAGTCGCAGTGGACACACGACCGACCCGTCATAACATCTTGAAATCGGCCCGAAATAATCTCGTTTTCGGTGAACTATCTCTCTTGATTGAAATAAAACTACTTTTTACGGATTTTATCGCGTATATTGATATTATTAATCCCGACGTTTCGGACCCTTTACAGCGTCCATGGCTATCCGTGACCATGGACCTTTGATTATATACTTGTCTAGATGCCACATTGACACGTACAGAACGGCCCAAATAAAGTCTACTAAAATTGGTAGACTCTCTTCTCACTTA
This sequence comes from Acronicta alni, assembly GCA_964056405.1. Lineage (NCBI taxonomy): Eukaryota > Metazoa > Arthropoda > Insecta > Lepidoptera > Noctuidae > Acronicta > Acronicta alni. The sequence continues at coordinate 7,761,709 of OZ043913.1, forward strand.
CGTCAGTGTCATTTGGATCACTTCAGGGTGTGGAGTTCTCGAAAAATAATTAATTATGTCGGTATGTGCTGTCAAATTGTGTCGCAATTATGTGGGAAAACCGTATAATTATACTAAGATCACATTACATCGCTAAGTTTTGTTATTTAACCTCTATTATTTTATGAAAACATGATTTTTCAATTCGTTAATTTGTAGGTTCGACAGATTAGCCGGTGTTGTCAATTTATTACAAGGGAGATTTGGCGAAACTATGGGAGATAAAATGCAAATATCAGTCATCATCTTTCGATCAGGAGAAAATTTTATTATTTTAATAATTACCAAGTACATAATTTATTTGATCAGTAAATGATAACTTGCCTTCACAAAAATAAAGTCATTAAATGAAGTCATTCACTAAATAGTATTTTTGTTAGTTCTTTCTAATATTTTGGGTTTCAGATTTCTTAAGACTGGAGATACATTATACAGCGGACACGAAATGAAATATAAAAAATAAACTATTCCGAAAACAAATACAAAGAGATGGATTTTGATCTATAAATTGCTGTTTATATTTTTTCATTGTATTTTTTGTTTTTATTAAAATAAATAAAACACTAATCTACAAAATAATTACTTTATTCAGACTATTTCGTTTAACTGTCATCCCATTAAATAATGGAGAAAAGGTAAGTTAATAATTTGGAGCAGGCATCCCTAAACACGCACACCTTGACAGTTTGACTACAATAAGTACACAAGCGGTACTCACACATATCACGCAATTTGGCCCCAGTTTTCGCGTGTCGTTTGTTTGCATTGCTCCATCTAGACAAGTATGAAACGCTTTAAATCAAGTTTCATCATGCGTACCGCTGAAATGTGGAATGAGCTTCCTGAGTGGGTCTTCCCTAATAACTATAATCTGTGTGTTTTTAAATCTCGAGTGAATCGGTTTCTTCTAGGCCAGCGCGCTCCACCGTAGATCGCAGTGTCACTTAACATCAGGCGAACTAGTGATCAAGCGTAGGCCTATCGTGAATAAAAAAAAAAAAAAAAAAAAGTATATAATCAAAGCCATGGACGCTGTAATCTAATAAATCCGTAAAAAGTAGTTTTATTTCAATGTATAATATTCGCATAAATGTCAGAAATCAATATATCTCTCGATTGTTTTCCCGAAAATTGAAATTTGACATAAGCTGTGACATAAGAAGTAATGTGACATTTCGATCGTCAATAGAAAAAAAACCAGATTCCCGGCGCCAGAGACGCTGTTTTGCTTTGTATTTTTGGTTTTAGTTTGGGTAGTGCTTGAAAGCGTGTTCTTTATTAGCTATAGACGTGGATATTAGATGTTTTAAGCTTTATGTAAGTAGACATATGTAAATATGTCCGTTTGTTTTATTTACTCTAATATTTCTGTATATTGTATTACTCTAATATTTCTCTAATATTTCTGTTGTAATCAAATCAATATGTTATAGTTTAATTAAATCATAATAGACTTAATTTTAGAGTATACCTTATGCTGCCTGATATCTGTCTCTTTTCTCGATTCCTGTCCATCCAAGGGTTGTTTTTTGTAAGAAATTGCTTTCAGCGATAAGACCGCACATTGTACTCTTGTAACGTTTTCATATTTTTTATCCTGACTTGTCCTTTGGTGTAGGTACAATAAATTATACTTTATCTATATATACTAGATAAAGATCGCAAAAACGTTGGCTCGGCGTAGTTTCATATTCTTTATAGTTAATATATATGCATAACGATACTGCCCCATTCCACGCTTAGCTCGTTTATAGCTAAGTTTTGATATGTATTGCGGTATTTACGATTTGTTTTCTTGCTTCACTCTCTTTTGTGTACAGCTGTGGAGAATTTCCCATTGTCGAACATTGTTATCGTGCATATTTTAAGCTTTACATGTATTTATTAATAAAATTTCACAACTTCCTACGTCTAAAAAAATTCAATATAATCGTTTTCAAAGTTTGAATACCTACATGCTCGCGGCCTTTTTCGTATTTTCGGCCAAAACCTAAGAATCTAAAATATACCTAGCATAACGGTAACCATGCTTATCCTTTCATTATTAATAAGTAGCTAAGAGGCTAAGTAATTACTACTACACTGATCAATCGAATTCAACGGTTCAGTTGCGCTTGTCGTGTGTCGTCATACGTAAAAGAGCTTTTTGTTTCGTGTGTTAGTAGCCTTAGTAAAATCTAACTCAGAAGTCCGAAAAGCCTGAAAACCAGTCTATCGATATCGATAATTTGGTTGCGGAGGTCTGATGACAATCGCTTCGTGTTAACATCATCATTATCAACCTATATCCACCATCATTATATACCTAGGCACGGGTCACCGCTCAGATTGAGAGGGATTAATTAGGCTGTAGTTCACGACGCTGGCTTTGTGCGGGTTGATAGACTTCACACACCGTCGAGAAAAATCTCTAACACATTCAGGTATCCTCACGATGTTTTCCTTTACCGTTTAAGCAAGTGATAAAAAGTGTAAATAAGAATACGTACATGAATTCGAAAAGTCAAATGTGACAGGAGATTCGGAGGTGCACCTTGGATTTGAACTGGAGACCTTTGACTTGGCAGTCCAATGGTCATATCACTAGGCTATTATTGCTTTACACTTGTCGCTTCTTATAAAATATTGAAATTCGGTACTATCTGGTTAGACTGAAAGTCGACCACGACATAGTGATGCTCGGATGATAAGATAAATGTATTGGTATGCCAGCAGCAACAGCTTTTTAAAATAGAAGATATGTGTGTATTTATCTATAGCAATGCAACGTTTATTTATAATAATAGAAATATACACGCTTACATAGCTTCGATCAACTTTTCCCGGATATTTTCGAATTATATTAGGAATATCAATGAACTGATGATTGGTACACATATTGGAATAACATGATTGGAAGAAAAACATACATCCGGTAGGGTCTTACCGAAAATAGAGAAATATCACAATTGATATCAGCAAGGCGGCCATTGACAAGGAGTATCCAACCACGTAAATGTTGTTCACGATGTTCCGAAACTGAAACAAAATGAAATTTGTTAGGTTAATTAACTTTGTACTTTTAGAAATAGAACAAACTTCGACTATTTTGTAGCGTATCTTCGGAATTAATAGGCCGGGACCTTCCAGATTTACAAGGCATTATTATTTCGAAAATATATTCTATTTCATCATCAACCCATTAGGCCAAAATCCAACACGAGGGCCTAGTGCGGGTTGGCAGACTTCACACACCGTCAATAAAAATCTCCGTTTTAACTGAAGTGCGGCATTGGATTCGAACTCGAGACCTTTGACTTCGCAGTCCATTGCTCACATCACTAGGCTACGACTACTTTTTCTATATAATATCTTCCATGTATTCTACTTATCGGATAAATAAAGAAAAGCTTTAAGCTTTTCTTTTCTAGAGTTCATAATTAACGAAGACATCGCGTAACATATTTCGTTAGTGGGTATGTAGAATCTTTTGTGGCCCACTGCAGGGAAAGGCCTTCCCTATCTTATTTCAGAACTTTCTATCCTGAGCTTCTTCATACCACGTTGACAAAAAGCGATCTAGATCATCTCACCAGCATGTCCTTGGCCAACTTACTCCACTATAGCGTTACATGTCATATACACAAAATAAAAAACAAATTGAATTGCGAACCTCCTTTGTTGAAGTCGGCTAATAACTTTATTAATCTGTTTTACTTTTTGTATATACTTACCTAATTATCCAATAGGACGCAGGTACGTTTGGTCAACTGATCCCGCGGGTTCAGCACGAGCGGAATCAGTTGACTATAGAGCCGATATTTGAACTAATTTAAGACAGATTATCGTCGATGCGAAGTTTCAGTCTGAAAGATCCCAAAAGGAATGGTATATTTCAGACCACAAGCTTGTTGCTCGTTATCGTTTGAGAAATTTAACTTTATTGAAACCTGTATGATAGGTGTCTCATTTCATCATAAAGTTTCAAAATGAAAATACGAAATTCGAATTTAATATCTCATAGAAGGGAAACTCGACATTTATTTTGATCTTGCACTTATTTTTCCTTGTATCTACAAAGAAGCCGCTGTAAACATTTCCCATAAGTCTAAATTAATGTGAGGATTTGACAAATGAGGTGTCAATCGATGTCTTTGAAGAAGAGTCGTCTAACAGCAAATTAGGCCGAGTGGTGGCGGTCGATATATTCCCGTTAAAGTAAGAAGCAGGAAAAGGCCTGTTAAAACCACATCCCTCGAGCCAAACCTTCCATTTGTAAGAATTTGCAAAAAATATCTACTCTTTAATGTATATTATAATACATAATACCAGTTCTAACAAATTTCAGTTTAACAAAGAGATGCGTGCTATATCAAGTACTAATTAATAGCTTAGTTTCATAATCTTCATTATTAGAGCCTCTAAGAAACGTATTCTTTTTTTAAAAATAACTGAGCAAACTGAGACATAGTGCGCATGAATCATAGCCGTCGTGTATACAGGGTGTCGGCACCAGTAAACAATGTACCAGCGTGATGGATAGCGAGCCGGGAACGCAGCGGCTCCGCGACGACTCTCCTCACTCGTCACTGATACACAACTAAAATGTCAGAATGTATACATAATATTTTTATTCAAACATACAAACTTTTTGTGTAAATGTATACATATGCCTAATATTGTGGTGGTAGCTTTGTAATAAAAAAATGTAGACTTATCGTTTGAATATGGAACTGTTGACGGTAGAGTAGATTTAAAATGGTAATCGACTGTACTACTCATATCTAATTAGATGACTCGTTTAAAGTGTGTATGTGTGAAATAAGTTAGGTATTATAATTCTTTGGAATACCTACATGTGATGAAAGATTGACTAAAATCTAATTAGACTTGATTAAAATCTTATCAATCTTACCCATTGTCACTGATCACTGAGTTGGGTTAAAAGATTATCATTGTTTTAAGATTGTTATGTGTTCAGTATAGCAGTTTAGCGACCGTTTGTATCGAAAGCTTGGCTAAAATTGAAACCTCTAGCGGTCACCTGTGGTACTAGGTTTTCATAAATAATATTTGACAGATTCGAAAGCGACAAACGCTCCTCTATAGAATAACCGTACTTTTTTTTACCATGAAATATTCGTGTCAGCAAATACGCCACATTCGAGTTCATTCAATGGTAAGGGTCGGCTTTGTTAACGACGCGGTTATCCGCAGACATATGAGAACTGTTGGCCTTGGTTTCTCTTGGTGCCTTTAGTCTTATATAGATTTTTCTTTTATCTTTCGTTAGAATTCTCAGGGTCTCATTCAGCAGAGGGCTATTTATCTTATTAATATTATAAATGTGAAAGTTTGGATGTTTGTTTATTTGTTAAATTTGGTATACTAATAGTATGTGATCGGGAATAAAGTATAGGCTTACTTTATTCCCGGTAAGTAGTTAGTATTACTTTTTATCCCAGAAAAATGTGGGAATATCCCGGAAATCCTGAAAAACTGATATCGGAGAACTATCCCATGAAATCAATCCGACAAGAATTGTGTCACTAAGTCTACGCATACGAAATCGCGGGTAAAAGCTAGTTAAATTATAAAGGCTGTTTTTATTAAATCTAATCAATGGACTTATCGGTTATAAATGACTTCACAAGACAGACTTATTCGATGCCTCATAGACTATACTATAAGCCCTACCTAATATTATAAAAGCGAAAGTAACTCTGTCCGTCTGTTACGCTTTCAGGCCTAAACAGATAAACCGATTTTGATGAATTTTGGTACAGAGATAGAATAGACCTTGGAAAAGGACTAGCTTTTGTCTCCAAAAGCCTTTGAGGATTCTGGTAAAACCTCAGGCACCTCAGCTAGTAATATATAAAACAATGACTGTATGCTATAAAAATATCGAATAGAACCACATATAACCTTAAAAAATAAACAGGTCGCATTTCGACCTCCATGGGACTACTAGTATATACCTACACACATCAAAAAAAATGTGCGATCACTTTGAAAAATCGAAATCTTTTTTGTATTATGATTTATTTATTTCTATTTAATTATAATATAGATATTAAAGTTATTTAGCGAAGCATTGTATTTTTTTGGCATTTTCCATGAAGGAAAAATTCCAAAAAAATACAAAAAGATAGTTAGTAGGTAAAGTAGCATCGTTCGACATTGAACTAACTGTAAAGTAAGTTGTGTCGGTTGAAAAGCAAGTTTTTCAATAGGTGTTACTGACATCACCATAAAGACGTAAATTCTGAATGTGAAGGCAAAATTCGTCATGGCGGGTGGGACTCGCGGTGGCTTAGCGGTCATAGCGTCTGGTGTACCTAACCAGAAGACGCAGGTTCGAATCCTGCCCGCGGTCGAATTTTTCCTTCGCTAAATAACATTAAAATCGTAGCATGGAAAATGCCAAAAAAATACAAAAAGATAATATAGATATTTCTATTTAAAGAATACACACAACAAAGAATTTTTCTTAATAAAGATCAATTTAAAAAATTATAACAGCATAAGCTAGTGATCGCAGACGTTTTTTGATGTGTATGTATCTAATAAGGTAAATTTGCGCGTGCACAGTACACTCGTCATCTTGCCAATGTAGTGGTAACTTTTAGAACTGTTCGGTATCAAGACAGGTTGCAAGGAGGTTGTGATGCTTGCCCAACTGAGACCCATGGGCGTGGTGGTAGAATACCGCAGTAAACAGGTCTTTATAATACGATACTCACGTCTAAGTCCTCAAGGTCAACGCAGCTGGTGTAGTTGGTCCAAGGTTTGTTCATTTGTGGGCTGACGTACCACGTGCCATTCTCCGTGCATCTAAAACAAACGCATATTTGTAGTGTCACATTATATAACCGACAAATAAAAACGATTCACGTTTATGTATCATGGTCTCATGAATCTTGTGTGACGAGAGTTACATATCTAATATTGTTATACAACATTTTTTCAAAAACAATTGATTCCAAAATATTAATTTTCAGAGAACTATCTTCGGTAGTTTAGTTGGCTAAAGCGTCCGGTGTACTTAACTGGAGGGACGGAGGATCAAACCCTGCCTGAGATCATATATTTCTTTCTCTAAAAATGTATATTTATCTATAAAAATTTTTAACATGCCAAATGTAGTAAAAAAATACTATATCATTACAATTTTGTACGCATCAAATGTAAATATAAGCTTTACAATTTCTTGGATCTAAATTAATTTTCCGTACCGTTTTTATCATTAGGATCAAATACAATTATCTTACAAGTCTTTCAGAAGTGTCGGCATTGATCTCTGGTTAAGAAAATATAAACAATTAGGAACAACCAAACCGCAGATAAGTAGATGTCAAATTAAGTACATAAAAAGAAATCAAAATATACTTTGGATATGTGGGAAGCTCAGTCGTTAATGATAATGATAATGATATTTATTTCTGTAAATAGATCTTTTAAAGACACTTTTACAAGTCAATATATTACATATTTTTTTTAAGCTAGATGGCTCCGGCATTTCCTAGCTGATGACCTCTGAGAAGAAACGCCGAAACAAACTCAGAGAATCATAGTCTCTTTTAAAGTCCAGACAATGTATAGTAACAAAATATGTGTCTTACAATGTAGGGCAAAGTCTGAAATGGCCTTTTGAAGAAAGAGCCATAGCGGCTTTGAGTAGACCAGTCCCAACTGACGGCACGCATGCATCAGTCATTGTGTAGCTCAACCATAATTTAGGGAGCTCAACAACCCGTCGCACGACGATACCAGATCAGAAGAACATTTGCGTAGGTCACATAAAAAAAAGCTCAATGCCACCAGACTGTGCAAAGCTAAGTATGTATATTTAGCCTACAAAGTACTCACATTTACATTTTATTGCGTTAAAGTATTAAATAATAAGAAAAAAAAAAATATATAATCACAGTAACGATTTCAGTAATATCTAATAAATTAAAAAACATAATTGTCAGACTTACATGAGAGCAATGCAGTTTGATGTGTAGTATTAAATTAATTAAATTAATACAGTCTACTAAACAGAAAAGGAAAAATAATAATTAAAGAGATTGCCATTGACAGTAAGAGCTGACCAGCCCTGACAGACGGCACCCGTTCACGAGTATGACGTGTGTATCGACGTCGTTTGACTCAACCATGTTGTAGGGAATAAAACGACCCGACACACAACGCCACCATCAGCAGGACATTCTAGTGAGCATGACAAGCTCAGACCGCTAGGCAACTGAAGGGCACAATGTAATTTTAAGTCATTATAATGCATATCAATATATGCAACATCAATGGCTGCACGACTCTCATACTTTAAATGAAACAAATTATTTATAAAAAATGACAGATAATAGAAATTGCATCTATGTCAAATGCAGATAGATGATAGATGTCAATATCAATATAAAGAAGATGTCAATTAAGGTATGTATATCAATCTATGTGCAACTGACTAAAATATAATTGTAATACATTAATAACCCGGTTCATTAGGGCAGCTCAATCCCAAGCATTTTTATCTTGTATGTAGTCGTTAACTTTATAGTAACCCTTTTTAAAAAGTCTTTGTTTAATAAATGTCTTAAATTTATTACAACTCAATTTTTGCACTTGACTTGGGATTTTATTGTAAAAGCGTATACATTGACATTTAAATGAATTACTGATTTAATGTAATTTTCGGTTCCATGAGTAATGTAAGGGTCCATGTATTTCATCTGCTGGTTTTACTATAAACTGCTCATTAGCAGGGATCGGCCCAAACATATCTCTGGATTGAATTGCATTAGTTGAGACCTGCGGGCGGCTGACCTGCGGAGTCCACCGCTCGACCAGAAAATAGCCATATTTACTACAAGTACACCATCGAATAGGAAGATATAGACACCTCGCCCTTTGGCCAGACGTTAGTGAATGTGAATAGTGCATTTAAGTTGTTTTTAAACTATATAATGTCTTTGGTCGGTACGAGTCCGCCCCGGCCTGTCGCATGCCGGGAAAACTAGAAGGTATTGAAGTTTTGAATGGTCTAAGACGGAATTAACTTCAAAGAAAAAGTATTATAATGCATTGAAAACGTTTGGTACGCAAAATATCACAATATAAGAAGTTTCATCTTTGTATTGTTAAAGTTTTTCAATGGCATATATGAACAACAAGAAAATAAATGTTCCGACATTTTGGTTAAACATTCCTTTAACAGTTAAATTTATTGCGGAGCCTAAAGTTCTCAATCTGTGGGCTTTGCTTTCGAATGGAATTTACTTTTGGAAATAAATTGTTTGCGATCGCGTAAGTCACCAAGAAAGGATTTATGTTTTAATGGTAGGACCAAGATAACGTTACTCCATTCATAATTACACAAGTTTTTACGGGTCGCCTCTGGAAGGTTGTAAGTCATGTAAATTGGGAGTGGAGAATAAGTTGTACCTACTGCATAATCAATGTAAAAGTACTGATAAGTTTACTGCCTCGTTAGTGTAGTAGTTGTTCGATTCCCAGGTTGAGCATAGTGATATTGAGATTTCATATGAAATTTTCAGTAGCGGTTCGGAGTATGGATTTGTGCCTGTTTAATGGCAATAGGCTCGCCCCCTATTAAATAGAACTGTGAGGACTTATCAGTCAAACACTGCTCAACCCTTCGGGGAATACTAGTTAAATTAGAGTTTGACTAGTTGATACGTACATTGCGTTATAAAAGGCGTAACAGAATAACCTTGAAAAGTGGGAAGGCAAAGTAGTCATTTGAGTTATAATAAGCAGCGCAGAGCAACACTTTGACGTTTAAGTACGTCATTGTGTAAAAATCTATTTTGTATTATATTTTTGTAACTTTTGACTAGATTGTTAAACTAAAGAATTTTAATTAAATTAGGTAGGTGCTTTAGATCTAGAAACAAAGTCACTGTCTGCGTATTTCTTGATGTTTCTCCTCTTACCTACTTTTAAACCACGAAACCGATTATACAATTATAAAATTTTCACTATCATTTAGATAATTTATTCCTTATCTTAGTTCATTAGTTAATTTTAAGGTCTTGTTAGTGTAATTATTTGTTAATATGCAGGTAAATATAAATATAAAGAAAAATGTTGTAGTGATTTGCCACAGAGACACCTGTACTTTTGGGTAGCAATTCGTATACTTTTAAGGCTTAGAAACGCTTAGGGAACTAAGGAAGTTTGACGTTCTGCGGAACCCGTTTTAGGAATCATACAAGAACCATGCACAAGCATTTATTTTATATCCTGATAAACTAAGACGAATGTTAACAATCTTGGCAAACGTTGACTAACACATTTAACGTTGTAAAATGAGTCGAAGCAAGCAATCCGTATAACTAGTTAAATAACGTGTCAAGGTGATATATAATCATTTTCAGAATCGGTTTGGAAGTTTGATTGGGAAGTTACAGGCGAATAGACAAATAAATTTCGTCTTCCGTAAGATTGCCAAAGTTTATGTTTCTACGGCGATAACAGAGTTTTATAATCCCATGAATCAATGAATAAAAGTGTGTGAATTAGACTTTTGACAAGACAGAAGGTTCCTTGATCTATAGAAGATGTATTTATTGGAGGAATCAGCCTTATTGCTAAAATCTGACATATGATAGCATAACGAGGGCTTTTAGAAATACGGGTAATTATTAATACGGGTAATAAGAATTGATTCTAAAGGGATATCCTCTAGAATAAATTCTTATTTGGAACCCGTAGCAGCTCCATAGCAGTTTTCAGTAGTTAATCATAAAAAAAACATATGGATCTACGTAAGCGGCCAGGATATAAAAAAAAACAGTTTTTTAAGAATATACCGAACTGTTTTGCGGTCTATCACCCGAAAGTGCAGCGTGGGACGGCCTCCAACGAGATGGACGGACGACCTGGTAAAGGTCGCCGGAAGTCGTTGGATGCAGACGGCTTATAACCGGTCCTTGTGGAAGTCTATGGGGGAGGCCTTTGTTCAGCAGTGGACTTCCTGTGACTGATATGATCATGATGATGTTGCGGTCAATGTTTAATTTAACAAGAAGGGTTAATTATGAACCACAGAGTAACAACTGCCTCATTGGCACCAAGTGTGTCTCCAGAGTTTTAGGTCCCAGGTTTGGGTCGATCAATTTTATCACTAATTACTTAGTGAGTCTACTCTGACTGAGTAGACTCTAATCTCAGGAGTAAGTAAATAAATATTTGAGATATTTCAAACAGCACCATCTAGTCCCAAACTAAGCAGAGGTTGTACTATGGGTACTGGGACAATGGATATAATATTTATATGTATACTTCGCAGGTTCGAATCCTGGCCGCGGTTGAATTTTTTCTTCGCTAAAATAACTTTAAAATCTTAGCATGAAAAATGCCAAAAAATACAAAAAGATATATATACTTTTTTTTTTGTAAATACATACCTACATTATAATACATCAGATACACCCAGAAAAACACAAACGCATAAATGTTCTTCACATAAATATTTGTGTCCTGTAGGAATCGACCCACGACCTCGTGATTAGCAGTCCAACACTATGACTACTAGACTTCAGACGTCGTAAACGACGACTTGTGGATTTGTGCCTGGTTAATGGCAATAATACCTATGCCTTAAAATTATGTATGTAGATACGTGAAAACATAATTTCGACGCGTAAGTGTAGTTTTGTCATAGATTAAGAATCTTTACATCATTATCATCTTCCGAGCCGTTTTCCCAGCTATGTTGGGGTTTCAGTCTAACTAGATGCGGCTGAAAATCAGTATTGTACATGAAATGACTGTCATCAGACTTACGCAACCCAATTTCTGTGTAATACAGTTATCCTGAGGATGGACTGGTTGTCAGGCTTGTTAGGCTTCTGACTACTACTAACAGATGTTCGTATGACGTTCTGTTGGTCTCGAAGTGTTCAGTATAATCACCACTATAGTCATCCACCAACTGGCCGCGCCTAATGCAGCTTAACCTAGCAAATCGGTTGATCAGAGTTTAGTTTATTACTTAGCCACGGGCTGCTCTGATGTTAAAAAATAAGAATCTTTACATAAATAAAATATAAAGGAGATATAATAAAAAGTAAATAATGATTTAAAGATACAATAATATGACATTAGTAACACCAATATAATAATATTAGAATATTGAATAACGTACAGAATTCCAGGTATCTACAATACCATGTATTTTATACAAATTTCTTATAGAAAAAGCCGTTCAGCGAATACTGGCTTGTTTGGTATGAGAAGGTAAATTATTCGATTAAATCAAGAAGATACGAAGGTGTCAGCTTTCAGTGTAATCGTTCGAATGTAATATTAATAATATTTTGCTCAAAAAGTCCGCAAAAAGAACCAGAAAATTCTTTCTAATATTATCCTTACTTTATATTAGCCGTTTTTATCTGTTACTCTTCTAAAGGATCACTTTGTAGCGCAATTTATCAGCCCATTTATCTATCTATCCCAATTTGTTTTATTGTTCCTTTTATGTTACTATTTCTTGTCTCTTTTCGGTACTTCTTTCATCTTTGTAACAACTCTAGTAGGCGCAAATACAAGTGGTCCAAAATAAATTTTATGAGTAACTAAATGTTTCCATGAAACGGGCCGCGTATGTCGCTTTAAAGGAGGTATTTTTAAATTCCATTTAATATCATCGCCGATCTTGTAAGTAGCTACTTGTTGTGGCAGTTAATGGCTCCCGGTGGGATGGAAGCCAGGCGCAGCAAACAAATACATTGAACCACTCGACCAGCCGATTGCCCAATAAATCTGATTTTTAAACAAACACTAAGATGCTCGAGGCGATTATTTTGCTTCTTTTGATGGTTTGAATCAAAAGTTTATCAAAACGATGACGTCGCTTACTCTTTGTTCACAGTAGATATAACTACTATCAACATGTTTACGTTTAACATACAGTAGAAGTGCATTTATATCTAGCATCTGTGGAATAGGAATTAAACATTCGCGGTATTATAAAACTTTTACGCACGGGTTGAAACTTCTGGTTATATTTTAACATGCTGCAGCCCATATAGAGCAGTGTCGAGGTAGCGAGTAGAGACCTCACGCTTCCAGCCGTAATTTGATCCATGGTCAGAAGCAAGGGGCAACCTATAAAACGCAACCGGTTTGCGGGGATTTCCCCTGGGACTGTAGGCTATATGCATGCCTTGGATTTGAACTCGATACCTACGGCTTGGCTGTCCAATGGCCATCTAGTATAATGGTTACTAGGCTATGACTGCTCTGTTTAATTCTCCAGGAATATAGGTGTGATGGTGATATGCTAATAAAGAAAACAAAATAAAATCACAATATGTGTGATAAAACAAAATAACATCACATATTTAATTCTACCCGGCCTAAAACAAAAGGAAAGTTTATTTTTAAACTCTCCCTCACTAGGGGCGGATTGCTTCACCGATTAAATTACGCGTAAAAGTTAAAAATGGCGCTAACCATTGCCAATTTGAAATAAGCGTTGTTTCAAAAATGTTGACTTACGTTAAGGCCCCTCATCCTAACTGTCGTCGTACAAAGGTGAATACATAAAAAGTTTTCATGTTTGATAATTAAATAACGTTAACCAGTACCTAATGACTAAAATAACGATTAGAAAGAAAGTAAATTTATTGATTACACACAATGTCTATTCCGTACTGGTTATCGTAATGTAACGGCAAAATTTTGTAAAACAACGCTATTGTTGAACGGGCCATCGTCAGCGACATTTTTAAATTTTACGCGTACATTAAACGGAAGCAAAACAGCTTGCCCTGTTTTAAAGGAAATGTCATTAATGCCATGTCACCATGGCCACGTCTTCACTAATTCAAATCAAATCAAATAGTTTATTTGCATTGAACATGTGTGATCATACAATGTCATATAAACAGTATATTCTTGATGTTAAATAATTTATAGTCCAGCATGTTCTACCTAAAGAGGTGTACAAATGAGTAATCTCCATATTGAGTTTAGTGTTTAAATGTCAATTCAAATAAAAATTAAATTTCAACAAAGTACCTAGAATAAGTTACTGTCATCATCACAAATTGTAATAAAATTAATAAGCACAAGATAGAATGTCAATACAAACACAAAGTATATGATCTAAATTAAGTTAGAATGAATAATTTAAAAAATCTTGTATATTATAATAACATTTCGCAGTATTTGTTTCAACTTTTTCTTAAATAACATTATATTCAAAGTTTTGCGTTCTTTGGGTAATTTATTATATATAATAGGACCCATGCAAAAAACACTTTTTCTAATGAGAGATGTTTTAGCCGCACGTATCCCTGCTATCATCTCGGCGGTTCCGCATTACTGTATCAGACAGTCCTGGGAACAGATTAGGATTAGTTCTCACAAATGTTCCAAGTTCCAATATGTACATTGACGGAAGTGTTAGGATTCCATGTTGTAAAAAATATGGTTGACAGCTGTCTGTTCTGTATAATCGAAACTTATGCATTGCTTCTGAGCTTTGAAGACTCTTTCGAAATCAGGTGAGTTAGCCCAGAATATAATGCCGTATCTTATAATCGATGCAACCATTCCGTGGTATGCAGTAATAAGGGAATCAATATTAAGAATACGAGCCAATTTATAAAGTGCGTAAGCACAGCTACTTATCCTTTTAGTTAATTCATGAATTTGTGGTTTCCAGTTAAGTCTTTGGTCAATTGTTAGTCCTAGAAATTTTACTGCGTTAGCTTCATTTACTAATTTGTTTTGATGAAATATATTAATGTCATGTGATATTTTAGGTCTTTGAGAGAAATGGATTATATATATTTGTCTTATTGAGATTAATTTGAAGATTATTATTATCAAGCCATTTAATAATTGAATTTAGTGATTGATTTATGTCAGTTTCATATGAATTTTTATCCTTACATGCTACAGCAACTGCACTGTCATATGCAAAAAGTACATACAGCACTCACATTTGCTTATAGGAATATGCACCTAATATAGTTATTATTCAATGTCTCGGTTTTAGAAATTTTATTTAGCTACATCGTGTGCTCCTTAATTGTATTTACCATCTTCCTGTGCACTAAGCAGGATATGTAATGATGTCAAACATGCTACTCACACCCACATCCACTTCAGTATGACATGAGAAGGAACTAAGAAGATCTAAGTTTTTAGATGTATTATCAGAAAATGATGAATGTATTTTAAATCGTGGTTTAGCTTAAACTTTGTTTTTATTGAGATAAGGTAACAAACAAGTATGCGGGCCACCTGATGGTAACTGGAATGCGCAAGTGATGCAGTGGCATTACTAGTCCTCTTGAGATCTCAGTTATTAAGTCTTCATAGACCAGAAATTTCACTGGCTACATTGCCATTCAAACCGAAACACAATAATTATTAGAAAGAATGTAGAGGAAAGGTACCAATTATGGAATACGTGCCTAATATGGAATACCACAATATTTCTAAAACCAAGCGTCCCAAATAATTCAAGCGGATATGTAGTTGCCCCTCCCTTCTTCTTCTTCTTCCTCTTCTTCTTCTTCTCCCTCTTCCTTCTACACGCATTCCGTTGAATGCGGGTAGAAGGAAGAAGAAATATTGTGGTATTCCATATTAGGTACGTATTCCATAATTGGTACCTTTCCTCTATGTATCTTTATTAAAACTTTCAAAAATTACAGAGTTATGCAAAGCCCCACAAAACCGTCTTTACGGTTTGTCTGTGGGTACAGAAAACAACTTACGCACTAATAATATAAGTAAACTTATTTAGCTTATTGCACTAAACATAAAAACTTAGTAGTAATTCTACAATTACACAATTTCTGCAATGGTAAGAACAATGTATCAGAAAGAATGATGGTAGGTGGGTAGTAGGTATAAAATAGGTGTACTGTTAAAGGCATTTTAATAGGAACTCTTTAAGCAATTTTGCAAATTTACTTTTTTTAGGCTCATTTCGTATACTAGAAGGCAATCATTCTATTGAGAAGGTAAGGTATTCGTTTGTCCAGCGTTCTGTCACCGTAGTAGTTCCCTACTCTGGGGGACTTCAATATTTGGCAATGCGGTGGTACCGTCTACAACGAAAGTCACCGAACATGTTCCAATCTTCAATACGATTTTTAATATGAAGTTGCCTGTGAAGGTTGTGTCAAAACATTGCATAGATGACCATCAAATATTTACCTTACCTTCAAATTAAAAAAATATCTTGACAAGTATTTGAGCTTTTCAAAATTTAGCTGTCTTCAGCGAATTTCGTTGCTGACCGTACCACCCCAGATGAAATCTACAGCATAAGCTGAGCTTGTCACCTTAAAGTAAACTTGTTTTAAAACATAATTTACATTAAGGGCAGCGTTTATATAGATATGGTTTATGTACAATCAGCGTCTTGCTTGTTGACTACTCTTATAATAAATTGCCTCATATGCTGCAAATCGCTAAGCGTGAGATCCTTGATGAAGTCTCAGGTCAGTAAAAATTTTGTTGAGTTTTTTGTCGCACTAATTCGTTTAGATATAAATTACATTTTGATAACTTTGTTTCGATTCGTTTATCGATTCAAACATGTCTTTAGCTGGGATTAACAAGTACCGTGATCTTATCGCGGCAGTGGGTGGTGGCCTATCCACCACCCACTGGCGCTTCCAACCATGGATCGTATTCCATCCGTAATTCGTTGCCATGGTTGCGTTGCGTTGAATGGAAGCGACAGCGCGTCACTTCTACAAGCCGCCGCCTTCTACTGCAAGCAAGTTATGAGAGGAGACAGAATTAGCCATCTCTCTCATGATTTGTAGTAGACGCATCGGGAGTCGGAGTGCACAGACAGACCTCCGGCTTCCATGAGCTGTTACCTGCGGGCGGCTGACTTGGGGGTCCGCCACCTGACTGTTCAATGGCCCCAGTAGGCGGTGCATGTGGTTGATGCACGCTCGCCTTATATTAGAAAGCGAGGAGCGTCCTCGCCCTTTGAAGGGGTCCAGCGAGAGCTGTAATCACAGCTTGTTACGGTCGTGGCGAATGTCACGAATCCCATAGACGTGACACATAGAGTATGGTTTTTAGTCGGTAGGAGTCCGATATACCCTCCCCAAGTGGCAGAGACATACATGAGGATATTCCGTACTTAAAAAAAAATAACCAGCAAATATGGCTAATTTGTTTGAGTGATAAAGATCACTAACGCAGAGTGCGAGACGCCTTCGCACCTAGATTTAATCGTCCCCTTTGTGGATACGAAGCTAGGAACCTTTGTATCCACAAAGGTAACTCAAAAGCGAATGCAGGAGCCGTCAAGGGCGGGTGGCTCAGACTGTCATTATAAGGATGTGAGCGACTAGGCACTACGTATGCCAGAAAGGGGTGTCTATGATTTACCTAAAGGTGATTCTAACTAATTTAGCTTAACCATTTAAATGAACGTTAAACCTTCTCTACTCTTCGTATCGATATCTCTTTTATCCACGTAATAAAATTAATTCTATTTTTTAAATTAGCTACTCGCACCCATTAGGTGACCGGGTTGATTGTTGAGTGGCTTTAAGTCCATAAAGGTTCAGGTAAGTACATACCTTTGGACACTTTGGCCACGACAGACGCTACCGTGTGCGGTTAAATTATTTAAATGGAAAACTTGTACAGCTTGTCAGTGGGCCTGACAAACTAAAATCAGTGCCAATCAATCCTCTGTGTGTAACTTCTTGATACGGCAGATATTATCCAGTCTAAATTTAGATAATTAATACAAAGATTCCATAGAAAATTGCATTTACAGTTGTTCCATAACAATCCAATTTTGTGTCCCGATAATCTTATTCGGACAATAGGGAATATGCATGAAGATTAAATTTCCTGTTTTTTTTTTATTCCCGAATCTTTATTGTCGTCACATTATACCTGAAAGTTTTTTTATATTTAATTCCTCTTTTAATCGATAAAAAATTGTATAAAAAGTGCAAAATAAGCGAGGGTAATTGAAACTTACGAAACGCGTCGCCATTGGTCGACGAAGTTTGACGTCACATGACACAACATTGGATTAAAACGCCTACAGTAAACAATGGTAAACAAATACGGGACGCATCATGTGACGTCATCCAAAGCCCACAAAAAAGGCGGCGTTTTAAATATAATCATAAAAAATTATTTAAACATTTCCAGAATACTTAATTTTGTTTCTACGATACAAAATTGTAAACAATTAAATAATAAAAAAAAATGCATATTAGGAATATCAAATATAATATATTTTTCGCAGTCGCGCTTGTGACTACTAGGCTAATGAAGCGGCTTTTAGACTATTACAAACATAAAAAAAAATAACAAATTGGTCCAACCATTCTCGAGTGATGCGCTTCCCAACGCACATATTACCTAACCGCGAGTTTTCGTCAGTTTATTATTGATACATTTTATATGCTTAGCTTCTATTCACGTACAAACCCAATTTCACCCAATTGAAAACTGCTACCTTTCGGTGTTGGCGCCGGATACAGCCAAGATAGCATGATGTCGAACGACGCGGGTAAACGCGTCGTCCATTCAAAAGTACTTCCTCGGTCGGAAATCGGAACGGGACGACGAGGGCGACGGCCATGTTAAAAACAGTCAAAACTTTGTTCTACCAGTGTAATTTGTTGTGTACGATGTGCTTTTCGTTCAACCTCATCAGAGAGTCGGGCTCGCACTCTAATTCGGACTTCATCTTCAGCACTGTCAACCACGTCCTGCTGCTTTCACGAAGACTGAGGTAAAGATAGTTGCATCTGTTTGGGTTATGGTTGACAAGTGCATAGGTTAGGCCTATTTTTTTTTTTTTTTAAATGGGCAGGAGTGGGAAATCCTCATGGACACCCAGACCGCACGTGAGGCAGTCTGGGTAGTGCCGGACTCTTACCGGCTAAAACCACACTCCTGCCATGCGAGTACCCCTAACATGGTCAGGGACCTTTTCTGCTGCTGTTTGTGTGTGCTGAGCCGGCTTAGGTCATGGTATAATGAAATACGAGTACCTAGCCGGCTTTGTTGCGTTTGACGACGAGCTTGCACACGTCGTCAATGAACGCCAGCAGCAGATTTTGCGTGCTCTTCTCCGATAGGCACGCCGCTAAGGTCCCTGCCGTTAAATACGTGTCAGCCTCCGTCTCGAACCAATTCCTTCGACTGGCATACACGGGACAGTCGAAGAGAATGTGGGGCACCGATTCTGGGACCTCGGGATCGCAAATGCACGATGGGCTCCCCTTACACTTGAAGCGGTACAGGTATTCGGAGAACCCACCGTGCCCCGTCATCGCTTGGGTGATGAGCCCTGTTGGCTGGATCCGCCGCACAATCCTGTGCGCTTGGAGTGTATTAGGAAGGAACAGCTTGGTTACGGAAGCGGTCTCTCCACCCCTATACCTCCGATCCCACTCGCCTATCGACTCCTGGCGGATTTGCCGCCGGATGAATGAGATCGGGCACCGGTCATAATCGGGCTTTCTCTTGCTCCTGATAGCCGCTTCCTTGGCCAGGTGGTCCGCGCGCTCGTTCCCTGCTAGCCCCGCGTGAGGTTAGGCCTATTGGCCCATGGTTAGGGTGAAACAACTTCGTTACCCTACTAAAAGGAATACATTAACGTTACTATACTATTGAGCAGATGCAGGATTAGTATTGTGTTACCCACCCCGTAGATGGCAATTGGTGATACCAATTCAGCAGCAAATTCAGAAGACTAAAATGTGAAGCTCATACGAAAATCTCTTGTCGCTGGACAAGAGCTGTGCTCTTAAATTGAATTTGATACGAAAAGCAGGCAATTTATATAGATGTATACAAATTCATATAGATCTTTAGCTAAATTTGGTGGCCCTAATGACAGCTGCGTTATAAAATGATGGTTATTCGATCAACCCATGCCATGCATTGTATGTTGTACTTAAAAGAGACCAACCCATGGTTTCTTTTAAGTACAACATACAAATGCAGCTAGTTTCTAGAAACAAAAAAAATACCAACCATAATTTGGTCTCATTGAAATAAAACATTTCACTTTGACTTAGTTACATTATAAAAGTAAGTATTTTTATATTGCATTAACTTACTCAAGACTTGTTGCTTTACTAACAACCTCTGGAGACAAAAATGATTTAAAAATAGAACTTAAAAACTAAGGGTTTTTCTCATGTGGGGCATTAGTTAAAAAACCTTCTTAAAAACTCGAAGGATTTTCATTATAACATAAATATTAATATTTATAGTGTTGTGGGAAGGCTATGGACTGGGTGTACGGATATGATGATCCACTGATCGTCATATTGCCAATCTGAAAGTACCCACAATACCGCAGAAATGCTTACGTGGGGAACGCATTTAAATTAAAACCAAAAATAGCAACAAGTTTTCAACCTACATGGCATTAGATCAATTTTTAGAACAATATGACGTAGGTACTATAGCAGCTTCTTAGCTGTTCAACTCCGTAGGCAGGGGCACACTGGTACACCCACAATTCGCCCGTACGTTTATGACGTGTGTGGGTGTTACATTAGTGCACCTGTGGCTAAGCCTGACAAAGGCTACTTTTTGTTTCAAAATATTGGGTGTGTGAGTGAAACCGAGCAGGAGAGGTAGGGCATAGTGAGAGTAATTCCACTAAAATTGGAGCTGCCCGACTGGGACCGATCTCCGCCTTGCAGAAAATCGAAGTAAAATAACACTATTTTGAGCTGTGTTGTGTTCCTAACAGTGAGCAAGGTTGCCAGTGATCCGCAGGGAAACGTTGAGTTTGCAGTGGGGGCCTTTGACCCTTATACTGCCAACCCAACTGTTCCTCTTTTGTTTTACAAGGTTTGCAAGGCGCAAGTGATACCTCTGGTGTTACAATCGTCTATACGCTACGGTAACCGCTTACCATTAGGTGGGTCGTATGCTTGTTTGCCACTTTAGTGGTATAAAAAAAAACTTGAGTTGAGTGCGGAATTCTGACACATGAACACATTTGCGTAAACCAAATAATTATGAATCTTATGCAAACATTTTGGAGACGAATTTTGCAGAAAATTTCAAGCTTATTTAAGATCATAGGTTGTTGTTATTTCATGTTGTCATTTTTATGTATGAGTTTGTTAAAATTATTAATATTACCTACTTATATAAAACCTTCATTCTAGTGATGTAATGAATATTCGCATTCGTGTTCGCAAATATTCACGCATTTTTTAATATTATAGCTACGGTAAACGCTTACCATAAGGTGAAAAATATGCTTGTAAAAAATAAATAATTCACTTACTTCTTGTATGCGAATCGTTTGTGGTCAAAGCCGATGATGAACCGCGGGCACGGCTGGAAGGCAGTGGTGGAAGCGGGTGTCTCATCCCAGCAGGAAAACCCGTCGAAGGTACGAGGGCACCACGCCGCATCTTCTGTTTACACACGTCATATAATAGGTTATATAGGCAGGATAAAGATTGTATAATAGATAATGTATCACGGAAAATGTGTTAAAACACAGGTGGTAGTTGCTTTCGTACCAACTACCCTTTGCGGATAATTATTTAGAATGGAATCTAAGTCAAGACGCATATGTCGTTCACTGCCTTTAAAACTACTAGTGTATAGAATATACAAAACGAGTGTAAGTACAGAGAACACGCAAATTAATGATTACTAAACTAAAATTAAACAAAAACATTTTTACTCTCACTTTAAACCTCTATTTTTAATAAAATATCACACAGAGTACAGGTCTTATCTCAAATTGAGAGGGATATTCTAGGGTTATTCTCCATCAAGCTGGTCTTATGTGTGTTAACAGATTTCACAAGTCGTTGAGAAAATCTCTAAAGCATGCAGGTTTCTTCACGATGTTTTCCTTCACCGTTTATGCGAGTGATAATTAATTATTAATACGCCCATGATCCCGAACAGTCAGAGGACCCGTGGATTCTTCAAACTCAATACCTTTGATATGGTAGTCCAATGGTAGTTAATTAGGCTATCCCTGCCTTTTTTAAATATCACTAGGCTTTCACTGTTTGTTTTTTAAATAAAATATGCTATTTATTTTATGACGAAAACAATAAAAACAGCAAAAAGAACTTCTCTATAAAGAATATAATCTGTCAAAATATGAAGGTCCTTTTGGAGCGTGTTTGTGCATAAATTTGTGTAGGCGCCGCTGCCGAATGATAAGCCTCGTTATAAACTAAATACTTTAAAACAATACCCTATTTTGTTCCTTTGGAAATGTTGAAATTCTAAGAAAAATAGCTGACCAACACGAAATGCATACTGAAAAAATCTTCTTCGATATGAAAGATAGGGATTTTGTAGGTAATTAACCACGATAGAAATAACACAATATTAAATCACTTACCGTCATATTTTTCATTAAGGATGTTGCTGTGAGTAACATTTTCTTCATGGCATTTTCTTCGTAATCTTAAGAACAACTGGTATTTTGGATCGTTCAAGTAATCCGTTTTGCGAGTTGAATTCTCCATTGTTTACAATTGACTAATGAGCATGTTACAAAAATTGACTTGTTACGACGTTTCTCTTCAGATGTAGATACACATTTTTATGTTTTCATCAACGGCAACATCTGAAACAAGAGATAAATTTATTATCTTAGTTCACCAGCCTTTACCTACTCTGATCGCCATTGATACTTGTGTAAAGATAAAATCTTGTTTTTGGGTTCTGTAGTAAAATTATGAAACTTTAAATGACAAAAACTGAATGAAACTTTAACTGCAGTAATATTATGAAATTATAATTTCATAATGGCTGTAACACATTAACCCAAGGAGACATTCCTGCATACATCATCTGTACAGATCTTAGTGTTGAAGAAGAAATCTAAAGTAAAATATGAATTTGATAATTCATAATGTAGCCTTTTTTTATAGTACGGAATGTCCTCATGGATCGTCCGCCACCTGGGGAGGTGTCGCACTTGTAACGACTAAAACTGCACTTTCGTTAAGTTGCCCTATAGCCATGTCCCTGAGATCAGTGAAATTCACCACGACCATGACACGACATAAGGCAGTCTAGCCTTATGTCAAATTTAACATAAGGCTGAGCCAAGTGACATCTTCATATAAAACAATATACATAGAAAATATAGAGGTACTTGTTGCTGTCACCTGTGGCTGCTGCTTGTCAGTAACTAACTCAAGTCCCCTCTTTGAATATTATAGTCGAACAGTGTGTTGAATTAAAAACTTCTTCAACCAACTTTTGGACAGTACTTTTTTACAGTACAGTAAGTATCAGGCAACAAATTAAAAGTCGGTGTAGTTGCAGAAGTACTTACAACTTTAATAATGCGGAACCCAACATTATTTACAACACTTACGTGGTGGGTTTTTATCTGCAAACGACTTATGATCAAAGATAAAATATCTAACGTTAATGGCATTGTTTTTGTAATCTTGTAAATTTGGGAAATAACAACGTTAATTTCATATTCTATTTCGGCGCATTAAAACCGTCGGGACTCTGATTTTCTTTTATACATATCGTGGATGAGTTCACAAACACTAATCTTAATTTTTATGTTCTTACATACGTACCACCGCTCAAACTCGGATTATCTACCTAAAAGTCAGGAATAAATAGGTACTTAACTATCGTTTTTTAACATGAATGGAAAGATTAAGGGTTATGGGGTTTATGATGGCGGAGCAGTGATGCGGATAGATAATCTCAAAGATAATGGTTATGAGCGTAAATAAATAAAACCCGTACATACTTCTGAGGGCAATGTAAATTTTTTTAATATGTATATGTGCCCGATGACGTTACGAGTCTGCGCTGATTAGGCCTGACTTCAATTTATATACAGAGGCCATCACATGAAGCTACCACAATCTGTCAAATTTCTTTGATTGATTTTCAACTTTAACACAAAAGAATGAGGTTTATATTCAATTGCAAAAATATTACAGTTTTAGATAACTTATTAACTTGATAAAGTGTTAGCTAAGCTAACACTTAGCTAAAGCTAAGCTAAGTTAAGCAGTTCGGCGTTCAAATTTGTGCCCAGTTAATGGCAGTTGACTCGCTCCCTATTTTATGGGCATTATGATAAACTCTGGGGGATTTAAATTAGCCAAACAAAAGAACTGTCAAAATACCTACCTATATGTAAGTTGGAAAGAAAAACATGAATGAGTTAAGTACATTGACATTATTTTCAGCATTTCAAAGATAAGATTAATCTTTTGTATGCGACACATATAATAAATAGCCTAGTCACTGTTGAGACATATCTCTCGAGTTGTAATACAAGACACACACCTCTGAATTTTCTAAAATTAATTTCACTTCCTTAAATGCTGAAGGAAAACATCGTAGGGAGTCTGGAGTATTTTTTTAAACGTGGCCCTAGGCTAGGGTATTCAAACAAACCACCAACAAAAAGTACTATTTTACTTTTCTTTTTAATTGCGACGGCTGGCGGCCCCCAGTAATGTTCAAATTGAGAGGTGTCAAGGGACACCCGGATGGAACGAAGTTCCTTTCATTAAAATTTAATAATTAAAAATAAAAAAACCTGTATACACTCAACAATTCACAACGCGCGAAATTCAAATATTGTCATTCACTCAATAATTCGAAATTCAAATATTGTTGACAAGCAAAAAGTGTCGTGACAACTTTTCGTAAGAATTTTTTCCGTCTAGCCCCGTTTCACAACGCGCGATAAAGAACTTCGTTCCAAAAACCTGGAAGAACTACCCGTAGGTCATACAAATATTTGTTCCGTTCGGGGAACGCACCCGCGATGCAGTGAGTTGGACTAGCCTAGTTCCTCATTCTAAGAGGATACCCGTGCCCACCTGTGGGACAACAAATCAATTGATGATGCAAAGTGTTACTGGGTTTTTCTCGGAGTTTTTATTTGTGCCCATTTAATGGCAACGGGCTGGCCATTACATAGGTCCTAAACAAACCGGAAAACTGTGAGAACTGTGTGAACCACAGACGTAATAGCATATTATCTATGTAAGAATATTATGCAACAATATAGAGAGTGACTTCCAAACACTGTACTGAAGAAAATGAAAAGAATAAAAATATGTTTATCCAGCTGCCAATATTTTTGTGATTTACGTAAGAAACCAAGTAAAACTGAGTTAGTAGGTATTATTACAAAGTATACAACAATACAAAGTGGTAATCCACGTCTGTCTGTTTGTGTTTCTAGATCTTCTAAAGTACGCAACGGATTTGGACAAGGTTTTCATTATTGTTTAGAGAATTTCTTCCGAAAACTTTTTATTGTCACTATGTTCTTCTCTGGACATTAAAGTCGCAACAAACCTTTAAGTACCAAAATAAAAACTGTCAAGTGTGGGAATTTCTTTAATCCCTTGTTATTCATGTTCCACTGGAAATGTTTAATTCCAATTAGTAGGATACTTCAAGCGAGTGATTCATCCCAGAAGCAGGAGTTATGGCTAACTATGGTTAATTATAAATACAACTCGTTGTGTGTATAATGACGGTTTTATTGCCCAGGTGCTACTATCTTTATCGTGTATTCTAAAATAATTTAAAAAATACCGGCCATTATATCTCATTATACGCACTATCTTTTTGTAGCAGGTAGCAAGTCGCTGTCACAATCATACTAATACTAATAATATAAATGTGAATGTTTGGATGTTTGTTTATTTGTTACTCAATCACGGCTGAACCGGTTTTCATGAAATTTGGTATACTAATAGTATGTGACCGGGAATAAAGTATAGGCTACATTTTATCCCAGAAAATGTGGGAATACCCGGAAATCCCGAAAGACATCAGAGAACTACTAATACGATTTGGATGAAATATTGGTACTTACACTAAAAAAAGCGGGAATTTTCCTAACATTGAGTACTTCTTATCCCATGAAATCATTCCGACAGCAATTGTGTTACTAAATCTACGCGTACGAAATCGCGGGTAAAAGCTAGTTTAGACTATAATTATGATGACATAGCTCTCATCCTCCGAACCTTTTCCCAACCATGTTGAGGTCGGCTTCCAGTCTAACCAGAAGTGGCTGAATACATAACAAGAAGCAACTGCCATCAAAGCTCCACCACAACCCAATTTCTGGGCAGTAGGTACCGATATCCTGAGGATAAACTGATTTCCAGGATTTTTGAGTTAAAAATTTCATTGCTGTGGCAGCTTGTGTCAAAGAGCCTGACAAAGAAAGAATTCAAATCGGTATCCAAGTTTTTGTATGAAAATGTTCATATCAAATTTTTTTTGTATCACACATTTTTTGTATGTTGGTAGACATATAAAAAAGATATGTTCTAAATATTTAAATATCCTTAATCTTAACGCAACACTTATATTTATTGCATACCAGCTTACCCAATAGACTTGAGACTGTTTCTTGTCGAAATAAATCATATAAAAAGGCATCGAAAAATACACTTTCACGTTTTTCTGGATTTTCCGGGCAATTTAAACAATTTATTTTTCTCTTAAAAACGTTATTTAGTTACTATTACGCATAATTATCAAAATAAATTAACCGAAGCGGTCCAGTCGTTCACAAGTAATGCGCTTACCAACGAACAGCTTTTATTTTTATTTATATCAGTCTTGGGGTACAGTACATGTGTTTTTGTACGGTAGCGGTGCAAATTCCCAGGATATTGTTGAGCGGGCGACGACAAAGTGATGTAATTTGGTGAAAGCGCGTGCACCGAGCCTTGGCCATCAATTCTTTGAAAACAGAGTTGATCGTGCAGTAGAGTAATGTCAGACATTTAGAATTGCTTACGTAGGTAACTGAATTTAACTTTGTGACCTATTGTATCGAACAGTTCATCTGAGATCATATTGATTTATTAAATCCATCCATACATGAATTCGAATGTTCCTAAATATTTTTCTCATTATTCCAATAAACATTGTCTCAACACTGTTATTTGGGAATATATTAAATACATTACGTAATGGTTATGTCTACGTAAACAAATGAAAATAGACTTTAATATTTTAGGCACATTGGCCGAAAATGTTAAGTTAATTAACTAAAAGGGATCGCGCGGTTCTAAGATAAGTAACATTTTTGCAATGTTTACTTATCATTTCTATTTCGGCGCATATAAAGATAAGAGGTTTTATTTAATTACGTAGTAAGTAGGTGTAGATGTAAATTGAGAAACATATCATAATAAATCAGCACATTAAAGCCACCTACCTAGTTAATTTCCGTAGTAGGTAGGTGTTGAAGCGCTCGACCACTCTCCATGACATTTTGCCGAATTAGGAATACATAGGTATTTGAAATAGTTGTTTGAAATGTTCCAATTAAATTGAATGTCAACGTCATTACGTCGGGCGGGCTAACCACGAAGCGCGATATTGCGCACCGGTGATGTTGACTCCTGTCACCGTTTCCCGCTTTAGGTACAAAGTCACAAAGAAAAATGAGAGAGCAGCTGCCTTTTTTACGAGCAATAAATCTTTGACAAGGCCTTACCTTAGAATTGTTCGTATTGATTTCTACTAAAGTTTCACATTACAATCATTTATTTGTCAATAAATTTGATGAATTGTGGGATCGTTACGCGCATAAATTATGCGAAACACGAGTGGAGGAAAATCCGTGAGAATTTACGAATACTGCTATCTAGCAAACTGTTACGATAAAGTAGTATGTAAGATTTATAGTATGTAGCATACCATCACGCTTGTTCACCCCGGAAGTTTACAGAGGTGTACTGATGTACCTGCATTCACAGCTCGTCCGTGCTTTAAGGTCCATGTAATACGGGGTAAGCCTATTGTCATTATGCCAATTCTAAATTCCAACCTAATATTGAGAATTTCCAAAAAAAAACAATACCTTCCCTTTTTGGAAATCGAACCCGCGACCTTGCGCTTACGAATGGATGTTCGTAAGTACCTAAGACATTACAGAAAATATAAGTTCTGTTTTTAAACACTCATCACTAGTAGGAGTTCTGTATTATTGCCAACATAATTATTAGAATTATTGGACTTTAAATGCTACCTTTTGCGAGAATGTTATAGAGTTTCTTTTGTTAAAGTATATTTAAAAAAATCAATATTGACAATAGACATATTTCATATTTCTGTTTGACATTGACAGCCGAAACGTAAACAAATCTATTTGGTTTTTCATTCATTCATGTTCATGTTCGGTCCCTCATAATTTTCCATTTTCTTAGCAGTTGTGTTATGAGATGGTTACGAGTGAATTGAGTGGCTGTGGATGCCTGAAACTTGGGATTATGAGTAACGATTGTCATAGCTGTTCGCATGACAACTGAGATCGTTACCGGGACCGTATAGCGGGTTTGCTGAACCGTGGACGGGTCTCCCCTATTTACATTGATAGCGGCAAGCGAAGTTAACCTTTTCAGATTGATTGATCAGAGTAATTATTATAATAAATTAGGTAATTACTTAGGCAAGAGCAACTCGTTAAAGTCTAATTAATTCTAATTTGTGTTTTTTTATTCAAACTCAGGTGCAGTGATGACGTGTGGAAGGCGGCTGGAAGGTTCTCAATGAAAAGAGCTGAAGAGGGTCCTCCACTGTGAAGTGGACGAATACGGGCTGATTTAAACTCAGTGTCTAAACCTTTTTAACTTGCAGAAGAAACAAATTGTGCAGGCTGACTAAAAATATTACGAGTGTACTGAGTACCACAATCTATTATTGCAATAGTTTTCCGATTGAGAGAGAGGGATATCGCTCTATAAATTAAATAGCGCCATCCCTTTCTCACAACCTAAAAATGATTATGATTAACACGTTGTGGTATGGCCTCTGGTCGCCCAAAAATACGTTGTATACAAAAATATAAATGTTGATTATCAAAACATTAATCATCTTAATTGCGGCGTTTACTGTTTTTTAAGCATTATATATTACTTTTATGCCTGCAAACCTTCACTGCGACGTGGCATCGAAATTATTGTTCACTACTTATATCAAAATGTAAGTTCATTAGCAAATAAATACTTATTTTAAAGTTTATCTGTTTCAACTAGATATTTCGGAATCCAGCAACACTTCTAAATTTGTTTTCCAAAGTCACTAGCGTCACGTGTTGTTCATAATAGGTACTGTAGGTAATTCTTAATAGATGACGTCTGCGGTTTAGTGTTTTGATTGGCGTACTACTGTTCATGAGGTCGTGGGTTATATTCCCAGAGTTCTTACTAATAACTAAAAATAAATATTCTAAGCAGTGGTAGCCTAGACTAGACTGCCAATTCATAGGTCTGCATTCACTATTCAAATCCAAAATGATACTCTGAATTTTCAGAATGATGCGTATTTCTCTTAAACGATGAAGGAAAACATTGCCTGGAAACCTGTATAATAATAAATAATAAAAATAAAAAGGTATTTATTTCAGTAAATCTTTACAAATAAGTTGCCAGGGTTTCCCACAAAGTAATCAAAAGATACTTGTGATGGGAGAACCTCGCTCTTCCTATGTAATTATAAAATTAAGATTTACAAGACTATTAGTCACTGTGTTACAGAAATGTCTGTATGTCTAAGATCTTTTTTTGACGGCATGTGAAGTCTACCAACCCGCAGGCCAGCGTGGTAGACTAAAGCCTAACCCCTCCCGAGGAGACTCGTGCCCAGTAGTGTGTTTGCCCGTGCCCAGTGGATGACGATGATGGTACTGATAATTCACTAATTGTTGACGTCTGAAATTAACTTCGCACGCGAAAATTTCGAGCCTAAATGTAAATTGGGCTGTGCTACATCTCAGTTGGTATGTTATTGTTGACTTAGCTATAAAGATAGTGACGTATGGTGAATGGTACTACGTACTACATACTGTTTACATTCAGCTTACGATCAGCAACGAAAGTCTCTGGCTTTGTGACTGAGCAAATTCTAAAATGCTCACAAAAACTTCTAATAGTAATAAATTCGTATTGAACCTTATTAGTTATTCGTAAATTCATATACAGGCTTTTAGAAACCGAGTGGTCCATGTTAATAGATCCTATTACCCCACATTTTCCTTTGCACATTTCAGTCTGGGACACTCTGTTTGATTATCCTCTATTCACAGAGTTCTTAATACCTCCTAAGATTAGTAACTGATAACTAATAAAGATGTTAAAGCTTTTAAAAGACTGCATCGTGTTAAGTGACTTTCGTTACGGACTGTACAGAGGCCAGCACATCAAGCTACCACAATCTGTCAAATTTCTTTGTTTGATTTTCAACTTTAAAACGAAATAATAAGGTTCAAATTCAATTGCGAAAATTTGTCAGTTTTGGATAGGTTGACTTGCTGACGTCTATACATTCAAGGAATTTAATTGGGGAATTAGATATGATTTATACACGTTGAGAGTACTACTTAGTACACGTATAACGTTGGTTTGTATGGTTAGTAAGTCTATAGTTTAATATCTGCATGTCACCATAAAACGAAGCTGATAATATCGGAACTCGATTAACTTTCGACTCTTTAAGCTGCGAATATTATGGAAAAAGGTAATTCTTTGGGATTATCCCACCCGGGCTGCTCACAGCTCTCGCAGATTAAGTGCCGAGTTTATGCACGATTAAAGTATATCGTAAACAGTAACTATGTATAGCAATGAATAATATTATATTTACGGTAAATCTAAGGTCACGTATTTTCCGGTTATAATAGTTTTATAATCATGCAACCTAAATGGTCTAAAATTGGCTGTGCGATTTGTGAGCGATTAAAATAATTAACTGGCCACCATCACCGAGTGGTGTCGATACCCACTCTAGACAAATATTTTTGTGATTCACAGATATTCGTTTTGAGTTCCATAAAAATAAAGAATACCATAGGTAGTACTCGGTTTTTATTACAGGAGTTGCATGAAATTTCTTTAAGGATGTCATTACACCCACAAGATCGATATCGATCGATGATTGATTGATTTTTGGTGCTGGGATGGATGCTTGATCAGCATCGATAAATTTCAACAAATCGACAAATTCAGTTAATATCAGAAATAAAACTGAAACAAAATATTAATCTATACATATAAATAAAATTGAAGTGTCTGTTTGTAATATTGAACCGTACCGTGAAACCGTATATATATTCATATGCATGTAGTAAAGTACATATGTAGTACATGCATATGAATGCTTTTTACTACATGCGTATGAATATATATACGGTACATACACCAAAATAACATTTTTTAAATTTTGTATATCTGTCTGTCTGTTTGTTCCGGCTAATCTCTGAAATGGCTGGACCGATTTTGACGGGACTTTTATTGGCAGGTAGCTAATGTAATAAGGAGTAACTTAGGCTACTTTTATTTTAGAAAAAACTGAAAATAAATGATAATAAAAATAAAAGTCCAAAAACCAAAAAAAGAACTAAATTAATTAACCTTTTCGTTAAATTCCACGCGGACGAAGTCGCGGGTACAGCTAGTAAATAATAATACTTATATTTGCTTTTCTATATCGTGAAAAGTATTACGTGTATTTGAATTTATTTTATTTATTTATTGTATGGAAAATCTACAGCTAAACATACATAAATATGGATGACGAAGTCTGTGATCTAGTGTTTCGAATGTCGGTGTGCTGATCATGGGGTTGTGGGTTCGGTTCCTACAGGACACAAATATTTATGTGATAAACATAAGTGCTTGTGATTATCTGGGTGTTTCTTTTGTATTATACCTATAATACAAGCTCTGCTTAGTTTGGGACTAGATGGTGCTGTGTAAAAATAACTGAAAATATGTATTATTTGTTTTATATATACCAATAGTTGGGATACAGAGAGCCAATTACAGATTTTCACAAATAGAAAACTGTTCAGATAACTGTTGGTGTAAATCACTTCAAGTTAATAATTGTAAGTGTACGTAAACTTATACTTATTACAAACATTTTTTAGTAAGACATTATATGAGTACACTAAAAATATAGTAATATAGATGCAGATTGTAAAGATTACTCAGTCTTATTTGGAGTAACCAAATAAGACAAGCCCGTCAAGATTAAGATCTTATTTGGGGAACGTCTTTATATCTACAAACACTTATGTTACATCATACACCAGTTTGGTACCCGGACTAACTATCTTCACTTGGGGCACATAAATATTTGTTCAGCAAAGGAATTGATCCCGCCACCCATACCGTCGAGAGCGCAATAACTCGCCGTTACACCAATCGAGGTCTAAAAATACTACCCATAAAAAACACTCTTTTTCTTTTCGTATTCTGTAAATGTCTAATTCTGACTTTATAGAACGGATATTCGGATACTCGTACCAACTAAACATTAGTACTTATAAGTATTTACAGTCAGAGTCATGGTAAATCAAAAAGGTTGTCTGTAAGAGATCGCTTTTAGCGATAAGACCACTCATTGTACGATTCTATCATTTATAAAAATGTACTTGGCATTTGTTTATGGTGTACAATAAATAATAGTCTATTCTATTCTAAATCACATTCACTATGATACTGGCAGGCTGTCGTTTAGCGCAGTCACTGGCCACTTCAACTACACTTTAAACCTGCCCACACACTGCTAGAAAAAACTAATCTGCGGCGGTGAAATTTATGAATGGTCACACCGGCATGGTTCTGGCTGTATAAAGAGTGTAGCAAAAAAAAAAAGTACGCGCAAGCGCAGTCGGCCATGTGTCATGAATGACCGGGCTTTACGGCCGCCTGATGGTAAACGGCAATCGCAGCCTATAGATGCCAGTAATACCAGTGGTATCACTCGCGAATTCTCATCTTAAGAGCACATTTTGTTAAGTGCCTTATGCTCAGTAATATCACTGGTAACATTGCCCTTCAAAGCAGTTCAGAATAATGTTAAACGGCAACATTTTTGTCTGTGTAATGGTAATATGGTGGTAGCACCCTAGATGGACTCATCTGCAGAGCTCAAAGATCTCACTGAGATGGTTGAATACACAGATCAGCCCACCAATAATACTGAGGTTGTTGGTGAAGCAATCTTAGTGTTACCTATTAATTGAGCAAGCATACGTTAAGACAATATTAATTGCAGCTTACAGGCACACCCATACGTTATGCATGTTGATTGCGCGAGTCCTACTATAATATAATATTACTAGCTGACCCCGCAAACGTTGTTTTGCCATAAAAAAAAATTTAGGGGTATGAAAAATAGATGTTGGCCGATTCTCATAGATACTGGATAAGCACAAAAAATTTCATCATAATCGGTCAAGCCGTTTCGGAGGAGTATATTAGATAGATAATGTGAAAGTTTGTGAGGATGGATGGATGGTTGGATAGATGTTTGTTATTCTTTCACGCTAAAACTACTGAACTTTGAAAATAAAACTTTACAGTATTATTATTTATACATCACAATAACATAAAGGCTATAATTTATAACGATTTTGACAATTAGCCAATAACTATGTGCCAATTACAACGATAACTATGTGGGCCATGTGTAACATGAAAGTAACAGATAGCTGCGTTCCTATGTTTAAGTCCCTAAAAGTGCTAACCTTTCCATCGCTATATATTATGAAATGGCTGTTTTTGTAAAATCAAACATGCAGCTTTTTAATACAGTGTCCGAAAGTAGAAGGGGACCAGTGAGGAGACAGTATAAAAATATGCTACTTGTTGGTGGCTTTAATACTGCCTTATTAAGAAAAAGTGTGATATGCATGGGGCCGATCATATTTAACAAAATACCTGATAGGTTAAAAAATGAGATATTACCACTTTTTAAAAAGAAATTGACAGTCATATTAACTGATAAATGCTATTATTCTATCTGTGATTTTTTAAATGATAAAAACCTTGTTTAATTCTGACATCTACATTTCATAATTTAATAAACTGTAATTTATCTTGATATTGTAATACTTAACTTCATGTGACATTTTGATATTTAGTTTCATATTTTTACTAATTATAGATATACACAATTTTGCATGCCTAATTTAAGGGTAGATTGTATAAGGATCAACAAAATTAAACAACAACTGTATCTTGTACCTACTTTCTGCGCAAATAAAGAATTATTATTATTATTAATTATTATTATTATTAACTAAAAGTAACTTTTCCCCGCGGTCGAAGCCACGGCCAGAAGCTAGTAAGCTATTGTGAATACTATCCAATATTATGATGGTTACATTACTAGCGTGTTACTAAGTTATGCTTGTGATTTATGGACGGACATGTATCAAGAATCTCTTAATTGAGAGAGTTTTGACAAGCAACATAACTAAGAGATAGACCGATAGACATCTTTGCCATTTTTATGCATGGAAAACCATCTAGCAACTTTAGACTAGTGTTTCGATGCTGGACTGCTGATCTCGAGGTCGTGGATTTGATCCCACAGGACATAGGTATTTATGTAATGAACGTGAGTGATTGAGACATTTACAAAAAAGTAGTAGGTAATGAGTTCCTCAACAATGGATATAATTATGCATGCATACGTTTTATAATTGTAAGATGACCTATTCTTACGCGCCCGCGAATAATAATGCATTTTCATAAAGTACTGAACATCTGTCTCAGTGGTCAAAGTTGCGTTGATGATGAGTGATGAGATTATATTATGATTATATTCGTCTCCCAAGAAGTTGAACTGCTGATTACCGTGCTATGTATTGCAGGTTCGATCGTCGTAACATAACATATAACATAATATACCATTGAAATAAAACTACTTTTTACGGATTTTATCGCGTTATATTGATATTATTAATCACGTTTCGGACCCTTTACAGCGTCCATGGTCACGGGTAGTCTACGCGTGATCATGGACGGTAGTTTTATTTCAATGTATAATATTCGCGTAAATGTCAGAAATCAATATAATATACCATCTCACCTGTATTTAATTCTCCAAAGGCAGAGGTTTATAATATACCGACAGTTTAGTATCTATATTTAGGTACCATGTAGGGGGCGACAGTATATACCGAATATATAACAAAACAAAAAATATATACGTACAACTACCCACTTAACCTTTACCATCGGTAGTCAAAATAAAACGCTTGAAATAAGAAATCGAAAACAACCCAGATTGTTTTCTATACAAATGCTTGTTTTTGTTTTCCGGGAGGAAATAATTAAATACTCATACTTAATTGTTGACATTGACCAAGTTTAAGTTGGAATATTTCTCTAAATTATTATAATAAAAAACTGCCTCAAAAGCCTACTTACTAGTCGTTGTGAGCGCGACTGCTACACTTGAGCTCCTAGGTTCGATTCTCAGGTCGAGCAAAGGGATTACTATGAAATTCTCAGTAGTAGCTCGGAGTTTGGACTTGTGCCCTGTTTATGGCAATAGACACGTCTATTACATGGGACCTTAACATACCGGCGAACTGTGGGTGTACATTGGTACATTTCTACCTAAACCTTCGTATATTAATATGTTATAAAATCTGCACGTTTGTGTAGTCACGTCAGCTCGCCATCACCGCTGCGCCACGTGTCACGGTTTGGATTCATACCAAACAATCAATCAATCAAAATAGTTTTATTTTCATATAAACCATAACAACCATATTCAGGCACTCATAAAATGTCGAGTTTAGGTGCACGGTTCCAAATTAGTCGTTTCCTATGGAGAAGAACCGTCAACTAACTCCAGGATTACTCTTTTAAAAGATCTTTAATTGTACAATGATGGATAATAAATAGGATTGGATACCCGAACTAAAGATGTATTCCATGCAAATTTGTTTCCAGCCTAGGTGTACTTTGTGCCGTTAATTGTATGTTTGTGAAGTCCCGTGTGAAGGTTTGTTCTCTATTGCGATAGCTCTTTTGTAACAAAAATCTGTAAACCAATTCCAGTGACTCCATTGCACCGCTATGACGCAAATTATGATAAAATATGCTTCGCACATTCGGGTAAAAAGTTAGAAGATTTAGATAGGCAGTCAGCCACTGTGGTAGTTAAGTTATGACAGGATAGGGAGAGATGGAGGGAGCTGGAGAAGACATGTCGCTCATTTGCGACGATAGTGTGATATTTCCAAAAAATATATAATTTTTTTAATGTAAATTCAAAATCGCGAAGTTGCGAACTTTTATCTGCAAAAACGTGGGAATTTTTACTCTAAAAATGACAGAGAAATAAAGGAAAGAGACAAAACTATCACAGTGTAGCATTGTCTCACTCGGACATCTAGTTGACGTCGACAAAGTTACAAATCAGATGTGCCCTGTGCTTGCTGGAGTGAAGTGCTGTCGTGTTTCTCGAACAACGTGATATCACGAATATATCACGTTTTTGGTGAAAAAAGTAAGTAATCATTTATACTAATCCTTTCTTTCAACAGGGTATTATCTTATTTTATCACGGTGTTCTTGCATAACTTAGTAACAACTTATGTGGTATATCTTATACTTAACACATTATTCTTGTAAACATTATAAATTTCACTGTAATAATTTGAATTGTAACGTTGAAGATGATAAAGTTTATGCTTTCTAGTGACATGTAATTTGGTTTATTAGTTGATGTATTGTTATTCCAGAAAACATCATATTATGTTATGAAAATATCTCTCGATGTAACTCTGTATGTGCTAAACATTAAAATTTTATTCTTGTTATATTTGCAGATGGGATCAAGATCTAAATTATTGTTAGAGTTAGTACTAAAAGAAAATGAAGACCGTTTGGCTAATTCTGACTATAATGCTTCCCAAGAAAACATTGATACGACATTATTTGCTAAAACAAGTAGTAATGAAATAAATGGTAAGTGATTGTAATTTTTATCTGTTATTTTAATAATGTAGATTTATATTATAATCTTACTAATGTTTACCTATTTTCAGAACAACAAGAGACAGCTCAAGCTCATCGACACCGTAGTGAATCTACAAGTTCAACATCAAGTAGCTCATCTAGCAGTTCTTCTGGTAGTTCTTCGACGGCAACGTATTATGAAGGTAGGTTGATGCTAAAATATTTCTATCTATTTATCTGTATTTCCTTAATATGACACAAATTACCATAATAAACAATTTTGTTGTAATCATTTGCAGACAGCGATGACTCTGCGAAAGACCCGGACTATCAAGATATACATAAAAAACGAAAGAGGAGATTTAGTCTACGCGAACTGAACGATATTACAACGACTGAACAACTTGAAGATTCACCAACAGAAGAAGATTTGTTTTCAACCACCCAAAGTGAAAAAAGATCAACCACTGACTCAATTGCAACGCATTTCAACGAAACTACACTCCTGCAAAATGCAGCGAACGATTCACATTATGCACCTGCAGATAATGATAATCCCAACGATAATACAGGCCACGTACCAATTCCGACTGAAGAACTAAACGTCATTGAAACAGCTGAAGCTCTAACACCTACAAAAAAGGGGAAAAAACGACAAAGACAGGAAAGCACATGGCAGAAAAATGTCGCAAAAAAATTAAGAAATAGTGGTAAGTCCTATCAGTCATCTAAAACCAAAAAAGAAATACCTGAACGTAAGCTTAAACCGCCATGCAAGGAAACCTGTAAATTTAAATGCAGATCCAAAATAACTGAAACCCAACGACAGAACTTACTTAATGATTACTGGAATTTAGGGACTATTGAAAGGCAATGGGCGTTTATACTTCAGTCTATGGAAGAGGTAAAACCAGCCCATCGCTACGTCAGAATTGATGAGAACGGCACACCTGCGCCGAAACGAGACAATAACAACGCATTTTATTTTACTTTATGTAGTGAAAAAATCAGAGT
This sequence comes from Acronicta alni, assembly GCA_964056405.1. Lineage (NCBI taxonomy): Eukaryota > Metazoa > Arthropoda > Insecta > Lepidoptera > Noctuidae > Acronicta > Acronicta alni. Next base: position 7,799,526 of record OZ043913.1, read on the forward strand.
GTAAGACTTTCTATGTTAACACTTTAGCAATAAATAATCGACCCATAGAAACGGCTCTTAAAAAGAAGAATAAAGAAACAAACGTCTCCTTTCTTAAAGATAATCGTGGGTGTCACTCTAATCACTTCCACGTTGATGATGAACTAAAAAATGCAGCTAGAGCTTTTATTGAAAATATTCCAAAAATAGAATCTCACTACATACGGGCACATTCAAAGAAACACTATATTGACGGTAGTAAAACCATTTCAGACATTCACAGAGACTATGTAGAACAATGCAAGATCAATAACGTTGGATTTGTTAATTACATTATGTTTTACCGCATATTCACACAGGACTTCAACATATCGTTCTTTATTCCGAAAAAAGACGCTTGCGAATTTTGTGAAGCGTATAAAAATAGTTTAGAAGAACAAAAAGAACTGAAAAAGGAAATGTATTTACAACACCAAGAAGAAAAGCGTTTGTCTCGAATAGAAAAGGAGAAGGATAAGAAGGATGATAGCTTGGTGGTAGCCGTTTACGATCTACAGGCTGTATTTCAGTGCCCTAAAGGCGAAATATCTGTATTTTACTATAAGTCCAAATTGAACGTACTAAATTTAACAATTTACGATCTTAAAACTAATGATGTTGAAAGCTTTGTATGGGACGAATCCCAAGCGAATAGGGGTGTTAATGAGATTGCCACTTGCGTTTTTAAATATCTGGGGAAAATTTCTGAAGACGGTAGTACACCACTTAACGTGGTGTTTTATTCTGACAACTGTGCTGGACAGCAGAAAAATAAATTTATGATGGCCATGTATATTTATGCTGTGCAAAACTACCAAAATATTAATTCCATAACTCACAAATTTCTCATAACGGGCCATACCCAAAATGAGGGTGATTCAATTCACTCCCAGATAGAAAGACAAGTGAAAAGGCAGCTGAGATCTGGACCTATCTATACTCCTGAAGGATTCATAGGGGCCATTAAAGCTGCACGAAAGAAATCTGCGTCAATACATGTTAATGAAATGTGCTATAGTGATATTTGGGATTGGAAAGCTGCTACTAATCAGATAAATTTTGTGCTACAGAAAGATGAAGATAAAAAAGTTATTAAGCTGACAGAGATTAAAGTTTTCAAGGTCCAAAAAGACGACCCCTACGCATTGTACTTCAAAACATCTTACACTGAAGAATTTAAGAGAGCTGTCGTTATAAAAAAGAAGACTGATTTTAACTCAAGCCTTAAAAAAGCTTTCGATAGAAAACCGGGTTTAGCCGAAAGGAAGAAAGCGGACATACTGTCACTACTGAATCATAATCATATTCCTGGTTATTATAGAGAATTTTTTGAAAGTTTGTAGATTTCTATAATAACGTCAAATACTGATTTATACAAAACCTTCCATTATGATAATTTGTACTTTTAGAGGAGAATTTAGTTTATTTTTATTACTTATTTTAAAATTTTAATATAAGGAAGGAGCCAACTGTTCAGTACTCCAGAGACTGATTACGTATAGATTTAATTATCGTTAAAACCACACTAAATAATATTTATTGTGATAATTTGTAGTTCCTTTAGCTGTGACTTTAATGGTTGTGATATTTAGGTATTCATTATGTTTTTTTCTAAGCTAAGCTTAAACGTTAATTTTGTAAGGATTTAAAATAAGAGAAGTCATAATAATATTATGTGATTATTCTAAGCGTATAATAATTGTAGTCAAACATAAGGTAAATTGTTGATCTCATTGCAAAGAAAGTAAAACTTGTTACTGGATGCTACTATTTTTATTATTAATTTTGATTTTTAATAAACAAATATTTTCGACAGCAAAGTTTTATTTAGATGTAATACAGCACCCGAGAAATAATTTCATCATCTACAACGTGATATTTGATAATAGCTCACTAAAAATGTTGCAAATTTCAGTAACAATGTGATAAGTGCTCTTTTATTTTTAAAAAAGTACTTATTTTAGATATTTTGTATGAATACATACAAAATGAATACATAAAAAAACTAAATATTAGTTGTCCTGGAGGTTGTTCGAAAATCGTTGTGACATCAGGACAATATTTAAAAAGTTCTGATTGATTAAAAGTTAAAAAATCGTTTCCTGCAAAATTGACGTTTTTGAGATATCACACTATCGTCGCAAATGAGCGATGTGTATTACAGGATATCCCAATTAGATTTACCTAACTCATAACAAAATTATTTAATAAGATTAAGTTTTTTTGTTGTTAAGAATACAGGCATCAAAATTGAACAACAGATGAAAGTTATGTCTGAGTTACTGGATCCGTATATACAAGTTATTGATTTTTATTGGCTATGACGCTGTTAATGAACTAAACATATCGCAGACAATACAAATAAACAATACAAATCAACACCTTGTCTAAGACACAGGAAGTGATAGTTGGCGTGATCCTCTTAATTAATACGAAGGAAACAGTAATGAGTCTAATAACTAGGTAGTCTAGCACACAACATGATTATTTTGAGTTATCCATCCGTGTATTATTGGACAGATACGTAGTAAGTTTATTTTATTTATTTGTTTGGAAATCCAACAGCATTATCTAAAAGATATATTAAACAACTTATGCCTCACACAGCTTCACTGATTGAATCTATCAATTACATAACCTATGTGGACAACTAAGACTAACCAATATGTATTATACATAAGTAAATAAATTAGCCAGCTACCTACACCACATATTAAATGAAGTAGATACACCTTATCATTACAATTAGTGCCTATTTCACCTTGCATATGCTTGTGTCCCAGAAGTGGGATATAAGTAGCTTTTTTTTTTATTCTACTAAGGTGGCAAACAAGCATACGGCCCACCTGATGGTAAGCGGTTACCGTAGCCTATAGACGCTTGCAACACCAGGAGTATCACTTGTGCGTTTCCGACCCTTTATTGAACGAGAAATAATTGCTAATGAGCTATGCTTGGTATTTCTGTACGTGAACGAATCAGAAATGAGGAGATCCGTAGAAAAACCAAAGTTTGCGAGCAGTTTGGTTGCTTGTGCTCCGCGAGGCAACGTTGTGTTGGCATTGGGGGGACTTTGACCCTTATACTGCCAACCCAACTATTCCTCTTACGTTTTACAGGGTTAGCAACGCGCAAGTGATACCCCTGATATTACAAGCGTCTATATGCTACGGTAACCGCTTACCATCAGCTGGTTCGTATGCTGGTTTGCCACCTTTGTGGGATAAATAAAAACAAATTAATATCTCTGAATAGATTACCAAGATGAAGTGATGATTACTAGATATCGAGTGGGTGGGGCACATATCTCGTAGAACTGATGGCCACTGGAGCAGAAAGGTTCTCGAGTGGAGTTCACGCACCGGACAGCGCAGCGTAGGACGGCTTCCAACGAGATGGACGGACTACTTAGTAAAGGTGTTTGGGATTAGTTGGATGCAGGCGGCATATAACCGGTTCTTGTGGAAGTGTCCTTTGTTCAGGAGTGGACCTTCTGCAGCTGATATGATATGATGATATGAATAAAATTGAGATTTATTGGTGTTACGTACACACGTATATGACAAGGTTTGTCAACGGTAAACGAAGCAAAATAAGTATGTAATCCGCCATTATTTTTATACATATACTAGCGGACCCGACAGAGGTGGTGCATGATCCAGCCGTTTAGTTGCAGTATAGATAAATAAATAAATAAATATATATAAGTAGTATATATAGATAAATAGCCGTGTGAATCCGGCTTAGAATTGATCCACACCCTCTCTTCCCGTGGGTGTCGTAAGAGGCGACTAAGGGAAATACATGGTAGCGGTGGGCAGCAGCTCCGCTAATTATCGCTCACCACCAACCTACTGCGATCGCCAACCCGTCTGCCCAGCGTGGCGATTAGGGCAAAAACCCCCTCATGATAGGCACAATAAGAAAACGGCCCCCAGTCTCCGGTAGCTCTGCCGCTCCTGATTACGGTAGCGTACCTGATACTGAGAATCACCAAGCGGTATTTGCTGAAGGTGATACAGGTCTACGCCCCAACTTCGGCACACCCTGATACGGAAGTAGAAACTATGTATGAGGAGATTTCCAAAGCTATACATGGGACTTCCGGAACCCACTACACGGTATTGATGGGGGACTTTGCGAAGCTGGGCAAACGAAACGGTGATGAGCAAGGAGTAGGGAATTTTGGTATTGGGAAACGGAACCCCAGGGGGCAGCAGCTGACCGGCTTCATGAAGAAGGAGGGACTCTACGCGATGAACTCTTTCTTTAAGAAGCGTCCCCACAGGAAGTGGACCTGGATCAGTCCCGATGGCTCCGTGAGAAATGAGATTGACTTCATCATTTCGACTAAAAGGCATATATTCAACGATGTCTCTGTGATCAACAGGGTGAAAACCGGCAGTGATCCCCGGATGGTAAGGGGCACGTTGAATCTGAATATTGCACGTGAACGCACAAAATTGATGAAGTCGACGCTCCGTCCAACTCCTACCGATATCCAGAACCCCGAAGACTTTCAGCTCTAACTTGATAATCGTTTCGAATGCCTAGCAGATTGCGTTAACGTGGACGATATCAATAACGGGCTGGTGGAAACTGTTCATGCCGTTGGAGCTAAGTTTTTCAAGCCTCGACGCACAAATAGAACCAAAAAGATCTCTGACAGTACTCTCAAACTCTTGGACACGACGCCTGAAGCATAGAACAGAAGCATGGTGACGTTATTTTTCAAAAAGGGCGATAAAACCTTATTGAGGAATTACAGGCCCATCTCGCTTCTGAGCCATGTTTATAAGCTGTTCTCCAGAGTCATTACGAACCGTCTCGCATACAGGTTTGATGACTTCCAGCCTTCCGAACAAGCCGGATTCCGAAAAGGCTTTAGCACCATAGACCACATACATACGCTGCGGCAGGTTGTACAGAAGACCGAAGAGTATAACCGGCCACTATGCTTAGCGTTTGTAGACTATGAACAAGCTTTTGATTCGATCGAGATATGGGTTGTGCTTCAATCCCTCCAGCGATGCCGTATCGACTATCGATACATCAAAGTGCTGAAGTGTCTGTACAGAAACGCCACTATGTCAGTCCGACTCCAAGACCAGAACACAGAGCCTATCCAACTGCAGCGAGGAGTAAGACAGGGCGATGTAATTTCTCCGAAACTGTTTACTGCTGCGTTGGAAGATGCCTTCAAACTACTGGATTGGAACGGACTTGGCATCAACATCAACGGCGAGTACCTCACTCACCTTCGATTTGCAGACGATATCGTAGTCATGGCAGAGTCGCTGGAGGAACTAAGCTCTATGCTCGAAGACCTCGACAGAGTTTCCCAACAGGTAGGTCTGAAAATGAACATGGACAAGACGAAAATCATGTCAAATGTCCATGTCCCACCTTACCCGATAGTAGTTGGGGGCTCTGCTCTCGAAGTTGTAGACGAGTATGTATACCTAGGACAAATTGTCCAGCTAGGTAGGTCCAACTTTGAGAAAGAGGTCAATCGTCGAATCCAACTCGGTTGGGCAGCGTTCGGGATATGGCGACATATCTTCTCGTCCAAAATTCCTCAGTGCCTGAAGACGAAAGTATTCGAACAGTGCGTGTTGCCAGTGATGACCTAACGATGATGAACAGAGACATGGTCGTTCACGATGGGACTTATTAGGAGGCTCAGAGTCACGCAACGTGCAATGGAGAGGGCTATGCTCGGAGTTTCTCTGCGTGATAGAATCAGAAATGAGGATATCCGCAGAAAAACCAAAGTAACCGACATAGCTCGCAGGATTGCACGGTTGAAGTGGCAATGGGCGGGCCATGTGGCCAGAAGAACGGATGGCCGCTGAGAAATAAAGTCCTGGAGTGGCGACCACGCATAGGAAAGCGCAGCGTAGGACGGCCCCCAACTAGGTGGACGGACCACCTTGTGAGGGTCGCAGGGAGTCGGTGGATGCGGTCTGCGCAAGATCGATTTTTGTGGCGATCATTAAGGGAGGCCTATGTTCAGCAGTGGACGTCCGTGGCTGATAGATAGATAGATAAATAACCTAGATACCGACTGCGGCGCCGTCTGCCGGGCTGATTTGGGAATCTAAACCATCCAGGGCGCCACGCAAATGCATACAAAAAAAAAAACATTCAAATCGGTCCAGCCGTTTAGTAGGAGTTCAGTGACATACACACTTACAGTAGAATTATATATATAAAGAAGATAGATATAATAGTCTATTTTATTTGATATGACATACGTAATCAAAACTTCGTGACGTGTGTGTGTATATTGTGTCTATTTCTGTGGTCGTTCGCATGATCAATCTTTTTCGCCCACCCAATGATGCACGTACATATTGAATAAATGGTTTTTGAAGTCCATTACAGAGTTAGGCAACCATATCCATAATTAATGTCCGTTCACTGAATACTTTCCAAAAGACGCAGGTTCGAATCCTACCCGCGGGTGAATTTTTTTTTTCGATAAATAACTTTAAATATACTTAATTCTAGTTCACTGCTATGCAGAGAGTCTCTCAATATGAGAGGAATTGACCTAGGGTGGGTAGTTAAACATCTTTCTTTCTCAGAGTCTTTTCGCAAATATATTCGGGTCAACTTCCAGACTAACTAGATGCGGCAAAATTTTACACAAAGCAAACAAACCTCTGCAACCCAATTTCTGGGTAATACCGATATCCTGAGGATAGACTGGTTGTCAGGCTTTTTGAGGTCCTGACTACCACTAGCGATTGTCATAGGTGTTCGTATGACAACCGGGACCAACGGCTTTACGAGCTTTCCGAGGCAAGGGTGGCCCTTGCCTATCGAGATCCCTCTCGTGTTAAGAATGGTCACCCATCCACAGACTGACCGCTATTAGCGCAGCTTAACCTTGCAGATCGGTTTATCAGCTTAGTCGCTACTTAGCTATGAGCGTCTCCAGTAGTTAAACTTCACATGCCCTCCAGAAAATGTTTGAGGAATGCAGCTTTCCTCACATCGCTTTATATAATTATTATTAACAAGCGCAATTGAACCTGAATTCGATTCTAGATCCTTTGACTTGAAAGCCTAAAGGTCATAATACTAGGTTATCACTGCTTTATCAGCAACATTAATTATTCGGCTGTGATTAGTTGCGTCCGAAAAGCTGAGAAACTACGAAAAAAATATGATAACCGTAATCAAAAGAAATTGTCGTAACTTCAAATTTTGTATGATATGTTTATGGGAGTTTACCCAAGTCACGAGGATATGTACATCATGTATGTGCGGGTGCTTTTCATAAGCCTAACGAAGTCATCAACGCGCGACTTCGAAATAAACTGCGAAACTTTATGAACATTTTGTCTTCTATTTGTATTTTCATATTGTTTTACTTTGCGGTGTGTGAAAGTGGAAACAACAGCAAAATGGAGGGTTGTAAAACAGTTCGAGCGTGTGATGTGTCATTTCTATTCTTTACAAATGAGGATTTTTATGAATGATTGCATATAATATTTTTTGTGCAAATTTTTGCGTTCGCCGTCGAAACAAGATTTTCCACTCTCGACGCTTCCGATGACATATGAGCATCAAAATAAATGGAACTACTTCATTAGTCTCGTGTGATTGCTATACTAGAAGTCCTGGGTTTGATTACCAGGTTGAGTTTGAATTTGTGAATCGCAATAGGTTCCTCCCGTATAACTTGGGACCTAAACATGCCGGTGAACTATGACCCACATTAGCACACTTCTGCCTATCCCTTCGGGGAATACAGGCGTGATGGTATGTATTGGAAACGTCAGTAGGCGCCGTCTTAGTAAGGCATAAGCCGATCTTATTGGTGAGGTCCTTCAAAAAAATTCATGTACCTATGTGTATTTAAGACGAGAACAATCAACATGGAAGAAGCAATGGAGGTATACAAGAATCGCAGCAAGTGCGGTCTGTAGTTTCTGCCTATACACATTTGGTGAAAAAATTATTAGTAAACACTGTTTAGTTTGTATTAATGCGAAATACAATCTAATATATAAAATTCTCGTGTCACAGTTTTCGTTGCCGTACTCCTCGGAAACGGTTTGACCGATTTTGATGAAATTTTTTGTGCTTATCGGGGAGGTCTGAGAATAAGCCAACATCTATTTTTCATACCCCAAAATTTTTTTTTTATGGCAAAACAACTTTTGCGGGGTCAGCTAGTTAATATATATTTTTAAGGTTTTACTTAATTAAACTATATTTAATCTGAATTCCTTGAATTTGAATTGTGCAATATAAATTGCCTGTAGCCTTAGTTTGAGATTATGCCCGAGAATGGATTGCTCATTTAATTAATAGTTGTACTTCCAACTTTACCGGAACCCTTTGTACCCCAAACTCTTACACATGTAGGTACAGTCAGCAACGAAAGTAGCTGAACACGATGCAATTTTTAAAACGCTTTAACATATTTTATTATATAGAAGTTACTGACCCGAGAACCCGTATGAGTTCTTTGTCAGTTGAAAAGTTTTGGTGCAGTTATGTTTTAAAATTTGATTTTGTTCAGCGACTTTCGTTGGTGACGGTACCTACCTACGAACTTCCTTGTAGGTAAGAACAAGTATTATTGCTGATCATCATCTCAAAACCCTTTCCCAAATATGTTGGCGGCGGTTTCCTGTACTGTAACAGTCAGAATGATCACGGCTAGCGCAGCTTAACCTTGCAGACCGGTTGATTAGCTTAGTTATAACTTAGCGAAGGATTATTGCTGATATTATTTAAAACTAGATTTTGCTTGTAGTTTAATTCGCATCTCAAAGGAATTTTGAGACAAAAAGCATGAAAAAGCCTATCTCTTTCGAGTCTAATCTATTTTTTTTCATCAAAATCCGTTCAGCTTGCGTGATAACGTAACAGACAGACCGACAACGTTACTTTCGTATTTATAATATTAGTAGGAATACATTGATTGAAATAAATATATTTAGATACTTTTGTTTCTAAATAATTAGTATATACAAAGCTGCCACGCTTTCAGGCATGCTACCTGTTGACGCGACGCGAAGGAATGTTGCAGTTCCCCGAGTTTATAAGGGATATATTTTCCTCTAAATTTATAATTTAGTACAGTGTCCTGTCAACATCTAGTTTACGCATTTCAATCTCTTATAACCAGTGAAAAACATTAGACACAAATGGAAAGGTAGAAAAGCGATAATAAAATAAACTGTGCCGATAGAAAGTAATAAAAAATAATGAACGTGGAAGCGCTTGTGTCATGAAAAAATACATAAACGAGCTAACTGAGGACCATAAAAATCGCATATATTTAAAGCTCCGGCTTATTCTGATTGCTTAAAGCTCAGAGTGAGTTATATTTTCTCCAGCTATTATTTTTTTTATACCACTAAGATGGCAAACAAGCCTTCGGCCAACCTGATGGTAAGCGGTAATCGAAGCCTATAGACGCTTGCAACACCAGGGGTATTACTAACACGTTGCCGACCCTGTAAAACGAAAGGGCACAGTTGTGTTGGCAGTATAAGGGTCAAAGTCCCTCCACTGCCAACACGATTCCTCGCGGAGCACTGGCAACCTTGCTCACCGTTAGGAACACAACACAGCTCAAAGCAGTGTTATTTCACTTCGATTTTCTGCAGGGGCAGGGACTTCCCCAGTAGGGCAGCTCGAATTTCTCCCACTATGCCCTGTCTCTTTTCCTGATGTATTACTGACGTAATAACTATTATGTTAGTTTTTTTCTATCAAAGGCCGCAGTAAAATATTCGCTAATATTTACGGTAAAAGTAGCCCATACAGGAGTTTAGTAAAAGAGAGATGCTATCGTCTCTCGTATTTCTATGTATTGCAAACCCAATAGGTAGGTATCGTCGGTGTACTGAGAAACAAAAAAAAACAGAAATGCCTCTCTTAACTCCTGGTGAGGATGTAGTTGGTGCTAGAAATATATCATTCCTATTCGTTGTTAATGCTGACTTCTCGAATGTACCATCAAGCGTTAGGGGAAGAAACTACTTAAAAATGTTGAACATCAATAATAGAGTAAATCTTCCCATGGTGACCTGAGTGATTTCAGGGCCATCACAAAGTTCTTAGTCCGCTCCACCAACGTATAATACTACAACTTGTACGCACTTTAAAAAGTTCGTAAATGGTAACAAAATATAGTTATTAACATCATTAACACATATACTGGCCCACTACTGGGCATGGGTCTGCTCACAGATAGTGCCTAAATGTAGTTACACTTTTACGATTTTCTGTTCTGTAAAAGATAGCAAGTTTTGAGTGGATACATTAGTTTTCTATCGAAGAAGGCAGAGGAGTTATTCGGGAAATGTAGGATTATTGCGTTATTATTTTTCTGCGTATTTCCTTATCTTTCAAGCTAGGAGTAAAGTGGTTTATTTCCAAAACCGTTTATACGATTATCCGTCTCCTGTTTTGTCGTAATGAATAAAACATTAGGAACGATAACAATATTAGGAGATTCTTTAGAATGTCTGGTTACAAAATCGGTATTTATATTGGTTATGGTAAAAATTTTAGAGGCATTGCTTTGAATAACTTGAAGGTTTATTTTACAGGTTTAAGGACATTTCTATAAAACAACACAGATTAGTAGAAACATGAAAGAAGCCAATAGCTACATAAGTTAGGGAACCTAGCTACCTAGACAAAGTCATATAATATGCAGATCTTTTTGAATATTTCAATTTCCAATTACTATAGATTGAGAATAAAAAAAATGTTTTTAGGTAGTCTTTAAATACTAAAATTCTGCGAACTTGAATATTACAAAATACAAATGAAGTGTTATTAAATTGTGCTGTTAAATTTGAAACGTCTTGTAAAAATAAAAGTTGGAGTATCTCAATGTCGTCCAAATAACAATAACGTTTACCAGATATTTACCTGACACTATCACGTCTGTATTCCAATAAGGATAAGACAGAGTTGTATTAATGTAAAAAAGATGTTTAGGTCCCATATAGTTGGGGTCTAGCCTATTGCTATTGACACAAATCCAAACTCCATTTTTTTTACTTAAGATAAAACATGATATAATACTTACTGGACAAACGCCATAATAATCCAAAAAGTGATACTTAATTACTTATAAAACTCATGTCAACTAAAGAATTATACCCTACTACAATTCACTCCATAAAAAAATACATATTATATATAAATTACACTTCATAAAGCACTCCAAATTAATTATTGGATTTACCTTTTTTATCAGAGATATTCCGGTAAAGATAAACACTCACTGAATGTTATATCAAAGACGAAAATATCGAAAGAAAATAGTTTGATAACATAAAGTTTTCGCGCGATTCGCGCTTGGGCGGGCGACCGCTGCTCTCTTGGGCGCTTACCAGAGAACTGAATGCCGGGATCAACAAGCTCGCGCTGATACCAACGGATATATAATGTGTAGCGCCAACTGAACTCTGAAACGTGTAGGTGTAGGTCGCGTACTTCGCCTCAAGTCGCCGTTTCCGTAGGAAGTTTACTTGATAGCTCACCTAATGTTTTTTGTTGTGCAATAATATCGTTAATCATTGATTCTTCTTAGATAGGTAGCTATCTAATTAAAAATAATGATAACTGTAGAGTTAAGATTTTATAAAAGAATTTTCTTTTTCTTTTTCATTTTCTAGGTATGTTGCAATGAAATCATCACTACAATAATTATATTTTATTTTCGAAAGGTACTTTTTCTAAAGCTAATTTCCAATATGGACATTTTTCGTAGTTCTTCCCCAACCAAGTATCACTTTTGCGCGCTGACTTCCTTTGTAGGTAGACCGACCATAGGTACGTAAGTCACGCCTGTACTCCTCAGAAGACACACTGCTTAACTTGGGAATCGAACCCAGGACCATAAGTGTAGTAGCTGCGCATTTTTGTACATACATACATACATACATACACTCACGCCTTTTCCCCATGGGTAGGTAGGCAGAAACTAAAGAACGCCACTTGCTACGATTCTTGCATACTTCTTTTGCTTCGATCACATTCATACATCTTGTCATACATACACGCCGGTAGCGAGTACTACGCACCTGACCTTTTTGAAGAACGCATTTTGTACATTTTTATAAGACCATACGTATTTTTAATTGAGCTTAATGGGGCATCCTATGTTCTTGGTAGAGGAAAAAACTTTAATAATAACCATTTAAATTCATAAATTTAACTACCTTGACTTTTGACCTATTACCCTATTAGTAATAACGGGGTAATGGGTGAAAAGTCTAAACGGCTAAGTAATAACCACGCTGTTCAACTAATTTGCAAGGTTAAGCTGCGCTAGCCGCGTTTAGTTATTCAGATATTTTTAAATTTCAATAGTTTTGATTGGTCTAAAACTAGTTTTAGACGATTCAAAACTATTGAAATTTTAAAAAGGTACTTGCTGCACGGTTCCAAAGTGACTCTTATGGAGAAGACCCGGTAAGAAACTCCTTAAAAACTCCTTTAAAAAACATATTACTTATAATAAATTTTATAAAGCATTGATAGCCCAGTGGCATGACCATTGGACTGCCAAGTCGAAGGTCTCGATTTCGAACCCAAGGCACGCACCTCTGATTTTTCGAATTCATGTGCGTATTAATAATTAATTATCACTCGCTTAAACGGTGAAGGAAAACATCGTGAGGAAACCTGCATGCCTTAGAGATTTTTCTCGACGGTTTGTGAAGTCTGCCAACCTGCACTAGGCCAGTGTGGTGGACTATAGCCTAATCCCTCTCAATATGAGAGGAGACCCGTGCCCAGCAGTAGGACAGTATATGGGTTGATGATGATGACGACTTATAATAAAATTCTTAGTTTACAATTTTTATTCTAAACAGTTTTCCGTGAATGCACTTTGACGTGTACAATAATTTAATCCAGTATATTAAATTAACCGGTAAAGATTGCCATCTAGATAGTATGAGCTGATCAGCACCCGTCCACGAGTATGACGTGGGTATCGGTGCCGTTTGACTCAGCCATGTTGTTGTTAGAATAAAAAAAGTTAAATCTTACAACTGCATGCCTCATTAGCCTTGTGGTCCTAAGAGCGACAGCTACCCTTGATCAAAATGCCCAAAATGCCAGGAGCCTGGGTCGAGCAAAGTTTTATTGGATTTTTTTCTGCAATCTCAGTAGCAGCTCGGAGTTTGGTTTGTGCCCGGTTATTGGTAATAGGCTCGCCCTGTGGGTGTATAATTATTACACGTCTGCATAGTATGTTTTTAAATCTTACTAAAACCGAAGATTTTTGGATGTGCGTTAGAAAACTATACAGTTTATCACTCTTGGCAATAAACACTTTAATATTATTTAAAAAAGTCTAGTTTGCAGTCATTTCAGTTTCGCTTAAATTAAATAAGTTTATGAAAAGCTTTCATCCGCTTAATGTTTAGGCGAGGAATGACGACTGGGGTCGGCCAGAGTATGTTTAGATTGTCTAAAATATGTTTACACTTATAATGATAACTTCTCGAAAGATGCTTTCGTTCTGGTGTGAAACTAGAATATTCATTAGAAATGTAAAGACTTTTTGCATCTAGGTAAATAATTACATAGACACTGTGATCTGTCCATTAAATAAAGCAATTATGGATAAACTACTAAAATTAAAAGAAGGCTAAAAAGTAGTGTAACTTTTGACTTCCAAACTGGCCAGCAGATCAACCACAATCTGTCGAATTTCTTTGATTGATTTTCAACTTTAATACAAAAATATTAAGGTTCATATTTAATTGGAAAATTCAAAAAAATACAAAAAGATAGTAGGTAAGGTAGCATCGTTCGACATTGAACTAACTGTAAAGTAAGTTGTGTCGGTTGAAAAGCAAGCTTTTCAATAGGTGTTACTGACGTCACCATAAAGACGTAAATTCTGAATGTGAAGGCAAAATTCGTCATGGCGGGTGGGACTCGCGGTGGCTTAGTGGTCATAGCGTCTGGTGTACCTAACCAGAAGACGCAGGTTCGAATCCTGCCCGCGGTGGAATTTTTCCTTCGCTAAATAACTTTAAAATATTAGCATTATAATATTGTCACATACTTGCCTCTTTCTCCTCTGCCTAGGACAGCAATTGTTCTTATAGCCTAATGATAGAAGTTTCTGAGTCACCCTTAGACGTAGAATATGGCAGAAAATCGATATCACAGACAGTTGGCTGAAGCTTCCGGTATATTTAAGTTGAAGAACGCTGGTTCGAACCCTGCCTGAGATCGATTCTTTTCTTCCCTAAAATATATATGTTTGAGGGTGTTTTGATTCTATTGTGTGTCGACATCAATGTCGAAAGAACGTGCCTTCGTGTTGGCATACCAACGATATTAAAGGGCCTAATTAAAGGGTATTACAGAAATAAACCATGTATCATCATCGCGTCTGCTGAGACAGATTCTGGGTTTTTACGTAAAGTCTATTTGAGTTTTTCTTTAAGATTTTAAGTTAAGCAGCTTGATGTTGAGATTCGTGACCCATTTATGGTAAATAGACTCCTCGTAGTAACAGTGGGTGTACATTAGAACACCTCTGCCTGAGCCTTTTCCTTACCACGATCGATTGATCAGGTAATGTAATGTCATATTATTTACATTAACAAATAGTAACACGCCAATTAGGTCTCTAATTGGCGTGTTACAGATGGACAATGTTAAAACAATCATGATAGATTCTAGAAACATCATTATGGAATTCGAAGGGCATATGATACATGGGGAGTTACACAATGTAATATATTATTCCTAATTTTCTTTTTAATCATTAATTATCCCCCGAGACTTTTTCTTGTCTTCCAGTCTAACTAGCCGCGACTGAATATCAGTATTTTACACGAAGCGATAATTTTTCTAGACAATACAATATCCTAACCGGGTTCGACGGCTTTACGTGCTCTCCGAGGCACAGATGGATGTCGATGTGCTAAAAATGGTCACCCACCCACAGACTGACCGCGGCAAGTGCAGAGCGGTTGATCGGCGTAGTTATTTTGCTTTTCTTTTTAAAAAGTACAAAATAACTCCATACAGATGGATTGAGAGTAAACCTTCTTTTTCTGAAGTAGCACAAAAAAAACTGGTATATTGCCTTTCTAACGGCTATTGAATGTGTTTATTACATGACAGTGAATTTGTAGACGTATCCATGACATGACTAGATGGAGTGACGACACCGAAAGCGATTTATCCTTGAACGGTTTTCCAGCAGAACGATATGATAGCGCAGAAAGATAAATGTTTATAAATGACTGTTCCTGCTCGGTCTTTACTGAAATGATGATGATCTAATTCTTGGACATCCTCATACGTCGCATACTTCAGTTTCTCCTTGATTTGTGCAATGTAGCTCTGTCTCAGCCTGCCTCATCTTCCATCTATTTTTCCTTCTATGATCTATCTATATATTCGTCGTGACCTACCATTTTACCCCTTTAGTTTCTATAGTAAGTAGTAACTTTTCCCTTTATTCTTTGTCCTCGTCTTTTATCGGTCTTTGAGCTTCATCTTTTGTTTATTCTCTCTATCCAGGTGATTCCTTCCATCAGAAGATCATACTTGCAGCAATCAATGTATGTATATTTACTTACCCTTACCCAGTGCGGTGTACCACAATCGCTTAATCGCTTCAAAAATATATCTTTGTTAACTGTGTGTAAGGTTAAATCAATGAAGGTACCATCACGATATTATTCCCCGCTAAATATGTCTGTATAAACTCGCCATTTAAAAAAAAATTGCAGTCGCCACAATAGGCCAAAATCTTCTAACTCCTTTTGTTCTAATTGTTATAAATCTGATCAGCTGTGCAATGAACTTAAAATGTTAAGAGAGATCGGGCATAGTGGGAGTAGGTATTTCCACTCAAATTGGAGGTGCCGACTGGGGAATTACCTCCACATTGGAGAAAATCGAAGTAAAATCATAATGCTTTGAGCTGTGTTGTGTTCTTTAACGGTGAGCAAGACTGCCAGTGTTCCGCGAGGAAACGTTGTGTTGGCAGTGGGAAGACTTTGACCCTTATACTGCGAACACAACTATTCCTCTTTCGTATCACTGGCACGGCATACCTCTGGTGTTGCAAGCGTCTATGCGCTACAGTAACCGCCTACCATCAGGTGGACCGTTGTTTGCCTTGTTTGCCACCTTAGTGGTATAAAAAAATAACTTATTTGATAAATAGTAACGGATATTACTTATTACATGTAACAGCTATTCTCAATACCTAATGATTATAATTATTATCAAAATATTATTGATTGAAAAGCAGTGTTAGCCTCTATAGTGATATGATCATTGGACTGCCAAGTTAATTTGGAGTTCGAATCCAAAGCACAGACTTCTAACTTTTCGAAAGCATGTGCGTATAAATACCAATTAATTATCACTCGTTTCAACAGTAAAGGAAAACATAGTGAGGTAACCTCACAATGCGATACGAGATTTTCTTGGTGGCGTGTGAAAGCTGCCAACCCGCATGAGTCCAGCGTGGTCGACTAAGTCTAAGAGGAGACCCTTGCCCAACAGTGGGACAGTATATGGGTTAGTGATGATGAATGGCTTTAACTTTTATTTTCGTCTGGGTGGGTACCATCGTATTGCACAATTACCTTTAAGCAGTGTGTCCTAAAGTACCTACTTGTACCAAATTTTTTTTTATTCTGTTTTTATTTAGGGGCTTTTATTAAAATAATATATCAGCCCCATCGTATCTTTTCACGATATTCACAGTCGAAAAGTTATTTATTAAGAACTGTAATTAAATGGCACAACTTTTTAGTAACTTCCGAATATGGTGTAGATAAAATTACTTGTACCTAATTGTTACCGGTAACTGTGAGAGGTACTTTTGTGTCCCAATAATTATTCTAATAATAACATCGATATCCTGTACTTAATGAATTCAAACCGTGTGAGCGATGGCGCTCCTTGACGTAAATGGAATTAAATGTACATCATACTTTTGTTGTTGAGGCATATGGGCACATATACATATACAAGTACTTATATCGGCAGAATGTGAAATGAAAGAGACTTTGATTTGAAATGAAAGAGACTTTGGAATGTTGTCCTGATCCTTGCAGATCGCTTGACCGCGTATTATACTTTATACTTCTTAAAATGAATTAACAAAATTATCCAATAGTCAAATAGTATGGGAAGTAAATGAAAATTTATTCAAAAGCTATTCCTACTTGAGTCACTTTTTAATGGTTAACCTCGAGCTTAGGACCAGAATACACTGTCAATCAAACATGACTATTATCTTGAAATTAATTATGAATTTATTATGCGAGATTATCAACACACTGTATAGTTCCGCCCACCATGGAAATGGAAAATTTTCTGTAAAATTCATTTACACAATAAAAAACCCTTTCTTTACTTACCTTTTGTTTTTTAATGTCATACGCAGGACGAGGCACCATAGGTACTTATGTATTTATACCTACTTTGAAATCGTAATTATTGCTGACCATCGTACTATGTTTCTTATTTATATGGTAAGCAGAATTACTATATTTTGCCATGTCAAATGATGATTATGTTGTAATTTAGCTCGAATAGTAGGAATAAAGAACAGCAAGATAATACCAGGAATAAGGATAGGTTTGTTGTTCCTTCGACAGGCTCCAGAAAATTAGAAACTGAAAATGCCAATTCAAGTTCATTTAAGTCACACATTAAACATAGACTATCCTAAAAAAGGTTACTAGTTAACGATTATACCTTTAATGGAAGATAAAAATACTTGGATTGAGTTGTTCTAAATAATCGGGTTAATAATTTACCTATATGTATTATATTTATTTGTTTAAATTATTCCAGTCATTCGTCAGATTTTAATATTTTGACATTCTGTATAATTTATGTGACATGTATAATATTTATACATGTCACATAAATTATACATGTCACATAAATTATACAGAATGTCAAAATATTAAAATCTGACGAATGACTGGAATAATTTAAACAAATAAATATAATACATATAGGTAAATTATTAACCCGATTATTTAGAACAACTCAATCCAAGTATTTTTATCTTACTGACTTATTTTTTGTGATTTTTCTTGTTGATATTTTATGATGTATCTGAAATACCTATTATTAAATTTTATTAATTGACATTTTAATACATATATCTTCTTATTTTTCAAATACATTTATTATACAATATGTAAATGTGAGTATCATTCGTGTAAGGTAACTGACGTGTTCTGACAGGTTTGAGTATTTCACGTGACACGCAAATGTCGCACTGATCTGGTATCGTCGTGCGACGGATCGTTGAGCTCCTTATATTATGTAATGGTTGAACTACACGATGACTAATGTATGCGTGCCGTCAGTAAGGACTGGCCAACTCAAAGCTGCTATGGCTCTTTCTTCAAAAGGCCATTTCAGATTAGCACTGAATACTGTTTGGACTTTAAAAGACACCATGATTCTCCGAGTTCGTTTCAGCGTTTCTTCTTAGAGGACGTCAGCTAGGTGTGTAGTTATTCATGTAAAGTAGTTATTCATTAAATATTGACTTGTAAAAATGTCTTTAAATTATCTATCAAAAATAAATATCATTCATCATTTACCTACTTACAGGATTTGAATGAAATTATACCAAAAGTATAGCTTAGAGCACTAATATAGGTGACCTACTAACGGGATTTGAAAAAAATGTCATACACAAATAGTATGTGACGGCAATGGCGGGTTCAATGGAGGGCAACAAGGACATGTAATAGTAGCGGCCATGCCGGGTATGACGGCGGTCGACAGCCACAACGGCTTGCAGGTCAAGTCAGGGTCAGAGCGGCTGCAGCAGTCAGCAAGACTACGGGGGCCAAGCCAGGTACGGTGGAGGCAGCAACCAAGGCGGATATGTAACAAGTTTGAGATTCAGTCACTTAGCATTAATAAATACATTATTTAATAAATTATAAATTAGTAAATAAAATGAATAAGAAACAAGTTTGTGATTCACAGTCAGCATTATCGTTATGTCTTTTGAAATAAACCATTTTAGTTACATTACAGTATCAAGGTACTCGGGTCCAAATTACTCTCCTGCATCCGCCACTATGGAAAACTGTTTTAAGTTCCAACTCTTGGGGAGTTGGAACTTAAAACAGTCAATCATTGCAAGTATTTGCAAGTTATCCAATGAATTCGGTGGCGAAATTTACATATTTTCTGATTCTGTGTCTTGATTCCGCAAAAATGTTCGGTGCTGTCTGGAAAAGTATCGTAATGCAATAATTTATTGTTGAGGTTTGGTGCTTTTCACATTACATGCGGTGTCCTTGGTATTATATAATAATTTACATTACATAATATATAAAAATTTATCCTATTATACTAAATGTAATATACAATAATTACACTGCATACAATGGCATGCAGTGTTTGCTTATAATTAGTTTTTCATAAAGCCTAAAAATTTTCCACTATGTTTATGTTTACGTAAGTACCTATTAATGTACAAACCGTTAGCGAACTTATATCATAACTTTTTGGTTTAACTGTTATTTGTGAATACCCGAAATGACTGGAAAAAATGACATTTGTGGTACAAACTACAATAATATATCATCATAGATTTATTAGCTTAGATACCTTAGTAATCTGTGGTGCAATATGTCAAGTAGCAGGTCAACCACGACCATAGTATTCTTTGAAAAATAAATTCAATTTTGAATACAAATTGGAATAAATACGCAAATTAGATTAGATAAATTTTATTTTGTTTGAATTTGTAGTCTTACGCAGAATTGAATTTACACAGCAAAAATGTCGGCATCGCTAGACTCAACTTTGGATCCTATGGAAGAGATCCGCTTCCGTAAAAAACATAGCGCCACTTGGGTAGAAATACAAAAAGATACCCACTTCACATTCGATGAATTTGAACGTAAGTACCTAATGGAAATATATTTTTAATAAGTTTGTCAAAATTCCAACAAAATGGGCTTATAATAAGTTTTTCAAAATGCCAACAATACCCATATGAAAAAGCATAGGATTTTAATATTTTATTGCATTTCATAATGTTTTGTACAGGTGGATTATAATTTAAATGTGTTCATTATGGACCCTGTCTGGCACAGCAAAAATTAGGAGAGAGGTCTTCCTCTCTCCTAATTTTAGCAACAATTTGAATAAATTGCTACTCAACCCTTGATTTGTCCCTTAGAAATGTGTTTAGGCGCTATGTTCTCATTTTGTTATTCAACATGTGGCAGAACTCAGCAATGCCTAGCTTGGTCACGTAGGTACCATTCGTTAACAATGACTTATTTTTTATGTTTAACTACTGAGGTTGGCATAGATGGCATGCCATTTGCATTGATGGCATTTGCGGTTTAAAAACAAAACGAGATTAATTCTGATTTAATTTAGACAAAATGAATTGCTAAAGTAACTTCGTAATCACATCCATTTATATAAGATTAAAAAGCATTTAAGCATTACTTTTGCAGTTCGTTCGTATATCTAGAAAACGAGATATTTTTCCTTACTTTAAAGGCTAAATACGAATAGTGTTCAAAGTTTGAAGCATGCGTGTGTCTTCTAGAAATACCTCAGAATTTTGATGATCGGTGAATGAATGTGTCAGTGAACTTTCGAGTTGCAATTTCAAATTGCATGTAATTTGGGAATATATCTAGTTATATTACTTTATATATTTTTTTAGATATTATATATACCTACTATTGCAAGCTGTCGCCTTTTGCGGGACATTAAGCAATATGTAGATAAGCTGATGATGACTTGTTGAGAGTAGGACCAGTGTCTTAATCTCAGATGTTGTTGATGATTACCATCAGTGTTTGTAATGGATCATTTTAGGAGATCCTGGGGTATTTTGCGTTTTAATCTGTGCACTGTTTGGCTAGGTTCCATAAGAGGCTTAGCCAAAATGTGAGCTTTTATTATGCACTATATGTCACTAAAAAAATCAGGCTTCTAGCTTTACCCATAACGAAGTTACAGGGGGTCAAAATGTTAGAGAAAGGGACGGTACGGTGGACAGGCTGTGCCTTTTTATGCTCCAATAGTGATCCCCCCTGGCTTCGCACGGGTACATTGTACTACCTAATAATATGAATATATTATACATAAATATAGCCTATGTTACTCTATCCCAGAATGCAGCTACCTAATGGTGAAATAATTTTTGAAATCGGTCCATTAGTTTTTGAGTTTATTCATTAAAACATACAAAAATACAAATCTTTCCTCTTTATAACATTAGTGTAGATTTGTCAGGGACATTCCAATACCCCAAATACGATATCAGATAACAGAGGATATTATATTTTGCAGAAATTATGGTGATATTCTTCAAAATTCAAAAAAGAGACGATAAGTCCCCTGGAACCGATTTGATATCAAGGTATGCATTTCTTTCTTTTTTATTCGTCGTGTATTTATGTTACATTTAAGAAAACCCTGTATACTATAATGACGACGTCTGTTGTCTGATTTAAGTGTCAGATTGCTGATCCCGACGTCGTGGGATCGATTACCATAAATCACAAATATTTATAATTATGATGAAAGAAACACACACATTCATGAAAGAAATTTGTTTTGAAAGAAACACTCAGACAAACACAAACACTATGTATTTATGTTTGTGTGGGTGTTTCTTATATATTATAAGTATGTATTTACAACAAAAAAAAGTATATATAAGTGTTATATCCATTGTCTAGTACCCATAGTACAAGCTCTGCTTAGTTTGGGACTAGATGATGTTGTGTAAAATTGCCCAAGAATATTTATTATTATTTATATTTATTAATTATTCAGTTTAAGTGCGATATCCTGCAATACAGTATTCTCGGTCCAACCTTATTTAAAATATTAATAATAATATATATATTCCTTATATAGTTTTAATGTCTTAGTTAGGAAGGTCGTACGAAATTGAAAACTGATCATTCTGTAAAACCGAGACATCAAAACGGAATATTTAACAAAATAAAGTTATGCAAATTACGTTTTTTTTCTATCACAAGAGGAAAAAGGTCTCAAATGGTTTTTATTGAATCACATTTCAATATTTTCCTTGCGTATTAACTGAATAAATACCAACCTTTTATGAGGGATTTAACCTGTCAAGAAAAAATAGGAAAAAACAGTTGTTACGAATCCGCTTGAGGGTCACGGTCTTTTCCGTTTTCATTTCGGTAACATAATAAACCCATTTAATAGGCGAGTGTCTAGAAGTCCTGCTAGTGCCAGTGCCAACGAAAGACGTTGACGAAGGCCTCCATGGAGGGTATAATTGCGTTACTGATTAGGGTTGTCAATTATTGACAACCCTTCAAATTAATCCAGATTTGATTTAAAAGCAGATATTGCTTAGTGATATAACCATTGTAACATTTTTTTTTCTGTAATGTAAGTAATGTAACCTACTAAGTTATCTGAGAAATAAATGTATTATTGTACTCGTACAAGGCACAGGCATCAAGTTCGAACCAAGTGTACCTTGGATTCGAATTTGAGGCCTTGACTCTGACGGTCACCATCATGTGCGTATTAATAATTAATTAACACTCGCTTAAATGGTGAAGGAAAATAACGTGGTGAAACTATAAAGTATTAGCAGGATTTTTTCATGTAGCACAATTTCTCTTATTCTGAGAGCAGATCTATGTCCAGTAGCGGGACAATAAATGAGTTGCAGATAATGTTGATTCATAGTAACTATGTTGCCAGTCTAAAATAAGTAGATAACTTTACATAGATACTTGTGTCAACTCTAGAGAATCTATTTTCTAATACGTATTTATGTACGCCTAAATAAAGCTTTACAATACCAGTATTAGCGGACTTCGCTTTGTATACGCTTTCCGTACACTGAGAGCTCAGGTTAAACGGCAAACGTATACGTAGGTTTATAGCCGCGCGGACAACAGCTGCACTAATTTAGGTAGGTACGCTACTTATGGAAAACTAGTGTCAGTGCTCCACTTTTTTATGCTTGATAGTGTAATACGTATCTAAATAAAAAGTTGAAATATAAATCGTAAGAGCCGAAATGCTTCTTATAACATGTAGAAAGGTTTAATCTAAAAATAATTATTTAGTCGCTATCCGAATATGAAGACAAATGAATAGTCAGTACTCAAATTTAGAATATAGCAACCATTAAATGCTGGTGATTAAGTTCTAGACACTCGTCATCTTTAAATATAACAACCAAACCGACGACACTACCTAACTGTTATCATAACCCTTGTTTTTTATTTAGCTATTAGGCGTTTGCGTAGCCTGTAAACAAAAAGTATACCTAGGTAATATTATTTAACGATCGTGTTTACTACCGAAAGTTTATTAGGTCCCGCCCTTTGTAACCTTGATTCCGGATCCAAAAACTGATGAAAATTATTTCACTGATCAGGTAGATCTTATCCATTTTCCTCAGGACGTTTATTATAATTAGGACTCAAGACGATATATTGCATTTTATAGCACCGAGTTTATGTTTGTATTAAATTCCATGAATAAACACTTAAAACCTTTGACCTCTGTTTTTAGGTTATTCCGAGTTTCGTCTTACACTTGTATAAAACTACAAAAATGACTAATTATTAGCGTTACTGATTTGCAGTAAATTTATGTTCCTTCGCAAATCAAAAGCCGTATTAAGTAAACACGTATTGGTTGTTATATGAATAAACTCAAAAAAAAAAAACACTAGTTACACACGACTAATTACTCTAGAAGGGTTACGTGCACGCATTTGGATTCGTTTTGGTCACTTTAGGCACTTCTTTACTGACGAATATGCTGAATAACAATAAAATAAACATGAAAACATTCCGGGCACATCCATTTTTAACTGCGATGACAGTTCTCAGTCGGCAATCTGAAATAAAGTACTAACAGAAACAGCCGTATGTGCTAGACTGAGTCTGAACGAGTAGTTTACTGCGCACTCTCCAATGCATCGAATAGCAGCAAAGTGCAAGGAGGAAGGAATCATATATTGAAATAAGGTATTTACTATAAGAGGGAGTAGGACAGAGAACTGCATTATTCCGGTATACCTCCTCAATATTCATGAACGCCTGGTACTTCCAATGCAATCATTGCACAATTATTTGGAAAAGTGCATGTGTTTCAGCGGTCAAACGAGCATTGCGTTGCACTGGAGCTTCATACAAAATTTCCTACCTATAACATTGTACCAAAGTTTTTAGATACATTTTTATTAACCTTTTTCATAAAAAGTTGATTATTAGTCTAGCAATATTATTTATAATATACATAATCTTAATTAATATTATAAATAGGCTAAGGTAATAATAATTGTGAGATTGATCTCAGATACATACATAAATTGTACAACGATTTTCAAGCAAATAGAAAACACATCAAAATTTTGCTATTATTTGAACAATTTTTAAGTGCTTATAATCGAGTCGATAAATAATTCATTTAAGATCAGTTGAGTACCTACAAAATAAAAGACAGACGTTACGTCATCGACATTTGTGTTTCAGTATAATGGGTCATTGCTCCGGCGTCGTTGCATATTTCAATTTATCGTTTGTTACATCGGCGTAATACGACCTACGACAAACCGTGCAAATAATAATAATACTTACAAAATATACCTACATAACCGCTTTCTTCGATAGAGGTCACTTCAGGGATGTACTGCACAATGGACTTGGGATGACGGACGCTTACATGATGGAACGTGTGATGGTGGCCCTAGACCGAGGTACTTCGCCTTTCGTGACGATGGCAACGTTTGCCAAAGCCATGTCTCTGTACCTTCGAGGAGACCTTGAGGAACGCATCAGTTATGCATTTACTGTAAGTAAATTTTTCAAACATTTTTCGGTCATTTAAAGAGATAGGTATAAAAAGAAAAATGTGCATGAGTAACAAGAGAACACCAACAACAGAAAATTAACGTCAAAATATGTCTTTCAAACTTTAGATTTGTTTGTTAACGTTGAACGTCGACCAAAACAAGGATGTGGCAAATACAATTATTACGTACGCCATGTAAAATTTGTCGATAGGCAAAGCAGCACGGCACGACACTTAAGTCCGTTGTGAATCCGAGCAACACATTGTAAGCATTTTATTCGTGAGCTAGTCAGAACGCTGTCATGAAGGACAACGAGGTAATGTAATAATAATAATAAAACGATATATGCGTGCATAGAATTAGAGAAAGCAGTCTTATGAGACTTTTCATGGTATAAAAACTTACCGAGAAATAAGCCGAGAATATATTCACCGAGAAATATTTTTTTTCTAATTATTTGTAAATTTTAGCAGTGACAACAGTAGGATATGTGTGATATTTCTTTATTTAGTTTGGAATATCGTTAAAATCTAAAATACTTATGAATTTTAATAAAAAATAGCTTCATGAGTTACTGAGATTTATAATAAAGTATATAATATTGAATTAAGTCTTCATATTCTAAGAAATCAAATGGAATCTATTAAAGCATAATATATACATTTCAGTGTTATGACCTACTAGGTGAGGGTCACCTAAGGAGAGAGACCATGTACCAGCTTATGAAGAAGAGTCTAGCCAAGGCTTCCAGAGACGATGACGTGGAAGAAGCTGTCAAGGTAAATACTATATTTAATTTTTTTCTCATTTCTGATGTTACAGTTAATCCGTTTAGGCACCAACAATGAATTAACATCCCCACCGTATACCTAGAAAAATTACTTAAAATTATACACTTTTTCATATTCTTTATTAAAAAACTCGGATATTTCGCTGTTGTGCACTTTAAAAGTTTGCGTTAATATAAGAAAAAAAGAAAAAAAAATGTCAAGCAAGCACCCGTTATGTTAATTAATTAATACTAGTGGTCCCATGGTGGTCGAAATTCGACCTTTTTAAGTTATATAAGAAGCTCTTTGGTCAAAGTATAGGTATAAAAAAACAAGTTAAGTTTTTTTTCTCTTTGACTGTGATTCTTTTCGAATACACATTCTTCCCATACTGTGGAGAAGAAGTATTGTGTTCTTAGCATTGTTTTTATGGGCCCAAGCGTCTTGTCACTGTCTCTTGTCCAACGTTTCGTGAATAATATGAATGGGAAATTAAATTCCAACTGAATTAGTTTTTAATCCATTTAAAGCGATGGGGCTGGATTAACTATAAGTACGGGTAGCATATTTGAACCCAACTAAACCATTTTATAGCTGAATTTGAACCCAAACTAATAAAAGGTTTAACTGGCTAAAACAAAGTATACAGTGTGTATGATATAAAATCTTGAAATTAAAATTTTTTTTCATAGATTTTATCGCATTATAATTATTGATATTATTAATCCTGACGTTTAGGACCCTTCACATCGTCTATGGTCACGGATAGATTATCAAATAATCTCTATCAAATAACCTACAACGCGATAAAATCCGTATTTCTTATTTCAATTTATTTCAATGTCCAATATTCGCGTAATTGACAGAAATCAATGTCATAAGTCATCGTGACGAAACCTGCATGCCTTAGACTTTTTCTCGAGTGTGAAGTCTGCCAACCCACACTAGGCTAGTGTGGTGGACTATAGCTTAATCCCGCTCATTCTATGAGAGGTAACCCGTGCCCAGCAGTAGAACAGTATATGGGTTGATGATGAATATCATAAAACCTTATTTAAACTCCATACAGAGATATTGGCTTATCCGTGACCACCATGGATCTACTAGTTTTCTTAAAAGATTGATAGGTTTCTGTAGTTAACGGGGCACCCCTATAGTTTCACCGTGTTAATCCTTCGGTCTACCGTTAAGCTCAGAGACTCTTACTACAAGAAATCTGTAATCGGCATGGATAAACATATTAATTATGGCCTAAGTAAAATAGGAATGACATGTTTTTTCTGATCATTAGCCTGGTGGTAAGCGCGTTTGATACGCTAAAGATTTCTATGAAATTCTCAGTAATAGTTCAGAATCTATCCCTGTACCAAGTTTCATCACAATCTGTTCAGCGGTTTAGGCGTGCAAGCGTAACAGACACACAGAGAGTTTACTTTCGCATTTGTAATATTAGTAGGGAACTGTACCTGTAGAGCAGTACTACTCTACCTAACTTTTCGGGGATTAATGCGGGATGGTTGCAGGTATACCGATCGTGGTGTCACTGTAAAAAACCTCAGGTGCATTTTCTTCCTAACTACAGGCGCCCTCTGTACTTTCATCGAGAAAATATCAACAACGTAGTTCCACTAACAATTCAGAACAACTTACAAGTACATTTTCAACAAGAGCGCCTCTTACGAGAAAAGCGGTAAATTCATACGAAACCGTCTGGCCGATTTTCACGTAGCTAGTAATAGATGGCACCACCGATAACGTTTCACGCCTTTTTCAGGGATTTATTTCTCTACAAAAATTTTGTAGGCTAAAGATACGCTATACGTGGCAAGTTGAGAGCTACGCTTTACTATGACTATAGGGCAAGTGCAGACAACGGCGGTTTTTAGTCGGTATGAATCTGACATACACTGCTTATGTGGCAAACAATCGATGACAATTTTCCGTACTAGAAAAAGGAGTAATTCTTGTATGCAAGCTCCATTTTCGGCACGTCGGACTCCTACTAACAAAAATTTATGACTATAGGACATGTGAAGACTTAACCTATAGTCATTGCCACGACCATGACAGGCTACCATCCAGTAGCCGCTGGACCGCTTCAATTAGCGAGGCTAATTGAAGACACGCGTTTGGCGTACACGCATGCTGCCAACCAGTCGATGGAATACCCAATTCAACCGCCCGCAGACCACAGCTCATGGAGGTCGGAGGTCTGTCTATGGCCTTCGGCACCCGGTGCGTCTACAACGGATCGGGAGAGAGGAGGATAATTCTCTCTCTCTCTCCGCCGTCTCCTTTGCAAGCATGACTTGCTCTGTCTACAGGCACCTAGCGGAACGCGTAATGATAGTTACCAATACGTTTACTAGTTTACTAGAATGACTCCCCAAGCGCCCAGACTGGCTTTTAGTATTAAGTGGTGCTCGTAGGAGTGTGGCCGTAACCTGAAAGAATAATAATAAGAAGTCTTATTATTACATCTGTTACAATATCTTATCGACTCGAAACAGATTTTAATTAAGCAATGAATGTTTGTTTAAGAAAGCAGCGATAGCCTAGTGGTATGACCATTGGACTAAACCACCATTGAATAAAATAGTTAATACTATAATTTTAAAAGTACATAGGAACTTGATAAGATGTCGCAGTGCGCAGGTTGCCGTCAAATAATCCATAATAATAAGTATTTTACTTGTTTTATCTGTGAACAAAATTACGATCTACAGTGCTCAAATGTACCAGAAAATCACTACATCAACTTGAGTTATGCGAGCAAACAGACATGGGAATGCCAAGAATGAAAATGTAAAAAGCCTAAAAATAATAACCCTAATACCCCCGCAAGACCATATAATGTATCACAAATTAATCTTAACAATTCACTGAACTTAAATGTCACGATGAGACGAAACCCTAGCCAGAAGAAACAGAATGACTCCATATGCTCAGAAGACATAAGTATATTAGGTGATACAATAAATAATGGAAAAGATACGGATACTGAAAATATGAAAGCAGAGGTAACATTACAAAAATTAAGTGAAATGATATCATCGAAATTGGAAGAAAATAATATTTCTATAATAGCACAGATTCAAACTACCATACAAACAGAAATAGACAGAGCTATATTGAAATTGAGACAAGACGTGAAAAAAGAAACCAATGCCCTACTTCTGCAAAATAACCAACGTAAGACAGAAATAGCGCAAATTAACACCCAATTAGATAAATTAAAACAAGAACATGAGATGCTAAAACAGAAAATAAAAGAATTACATACTAAAATACCTCCTGAAATACAAAGTACAAATGAAAATAATGCCAAAAAAATCGTTCTCTACGGCCTCACAGAGATCTACAAAGAGCAACATGGAAGAATCATAAGAATATTCCGGGACATTCTACAAGTAGACTTATTAGGATACATTGAGGACACACAAAGAATTGGAAAATACAAAAATTACACTCGACCTTTAGTAATAGAACTGATTAGCAAACGGATGACGAAATATATACTTAACAACAGTCGCTATTTTCATGGAACCGGAATACACATCGCTGAACTATTAAACGAGGAAGCGCGCAAAGAGAGGAAAAATATGCGTGACAAAATGCTACTAGCACGGAAAAAAGGACAACATGCTGTTATTCGAAATAACCAACTATTTATAGAAGGGGAGCTAATCAATCGTAATGATATAATAAAACACCAGCTCCAATCCTTACCCGAAAACGAACACAATAAGACGTTAAATAATAATAGAAGAAATGAAACCAATGACAATTGTACATTTCGAAATAACAAAGAAACCTATGCATTTCGAAAGCAAAGACCAACAATTTAATATACTTTTTCAGAATACACAAAGCCTATATAACAAACAACATATAATGGAAGCTTTTCTTAATCAAAACCAAACCCACCAAGCAATATGTATTACTGAGACATGGCTCTCCCAAGAAAAATTAAGCATGATCCAATTTACTGGCTATAAAGTAGTAGCGTCGTACTGTTGAAAAGACCGTGGAGGAGGCGGCGTCTGCATCCTATTAGATGAACACATAGACCATAAAGAAAAATGTGACATCACAGAAATGTCATTAGAATATATTTTAGAAGTGTGCGCGACAGAATTACCGAACAAAAATATTTTATTGATTACTATGTATCGGAATAGGAGAGAGGAAGAAATATTTTATAAACAGCTTAACCAAATATTGACTTACATAAATAAAAAATATTATAAACTTAATATAATTATCGGAGGAGACTTTAACATAGATATTTTAAAAAACAATTTAAAGACAAACAGCTTTTTGGATCTTATGAAAGAATATAACTTTAAATAGCATATAAAACATCAACGCAAACCACATCAACCTGCTTAGATCTAATTTTTACAAACTTTAATAATATAAATTTAAATGCATATGTAGAAGACCTAGGGTTTTCCGACCACAGCGGTACAATCCTTAACTTTAGCGTAGCAAAAATATGTCAACCTAAAATATGGTATACCGAGAAACGCTTATATAATAAAAACAATATAGATCTATTCAAGTCTACACTAAAATCGACTAATTGGTGTGACATTATCCTAGAAAACAATGATGTAAATGAAAACTATAGAGCCTTTAACGACGAATTAATACATATACTGAACCAAACCATACCAAAACGTAGAATAAAATTAAAAACACGTTATAAAAAATACTGGCTGACTGTAGGTATAAAATTATCTTGTAAAAATAAAAGATTACTAAAAATCCTAACCACAAAAACCAACAACCCAATCCTTAAAAAATATTACAAGCATTATGAAAAAAAATTAAAACAAACAGTAAATACAGCTAAAAAAATACAATACATAAATAAAATAAAATTATCGCAAAATAAAGTAAAAGCAATGTGGAACATTATTAATGAACGCAAAAACAAAAAATCAATAGTAGAAAAATTCAATATTAAATTAAAAATAAATAACGTGACAGTTTCAGACCCAAAATTAATAGTTGATGAATTTAATATTTTTTTTGCTTCAATAGGAGAAGCAAACTCACAGGCAACATGTAATGAACCGAATAAATTACCTATTAGTAACTCAATAGAAAATACCCTTTTCCTTAGACCATTACATTGTAAAGAAACCCATAAAATAATAAAAAATCTTAAAAATAAAAATAGTCATGGAATAGACGAACTACCACCTTCACTACTCAAACATTGTGCGGATGAACTTGCACTTCCATTATGCGTACTGATAAATCAATCATTTGAAACAAGTATATTCCCTGAGCTCTTAAAAAAAAGCATAATA
This sequence comes from Acronicta alni, assembly GCA_964056405.1. Lineage (NCBI taxonomy): Eukaryota > Metazoa > Arthropoda > Insecta > Lepidoptera > Noctuidae > Acronicta > Acronicta alni. Next base: position 7,830,494 of record OZ043913.1, read on the forward strand.
AAACCAATTCACAAGAAAAATAAAAAAACAGACAATAATTATCGGCCTATAGCACTTTTGCCATCAGCTTCAAAAATTTTTGAAAGATTCATGTGTGACCGGGTATACAACTTCTGTGAGAGATACAATATTTTTGATGAATGCCAAAACGGCTTCCGAAAACAACGATCTACAGTGCTAGCAGTCTACAAATATATACAGGATATACGCAGTTGGATTACTTCTCGATATGACTAAGGCATATGATAAAGTACAATTCAAAATTTTATTACAAAAATTATATAATATTGGAATCCGCGGAAATACACACAAATGGTTCGCATCATATCTGAAAGACAGAGAACAGTACGTGGAAGTGGAAAACTTCGATTACGCTAAAAAAGAAATCATTAAAATTAGATCAGACAAAAAAATTATAAACGCATCGATCCCACAGGGCAGTGTCATGGGATGTCTTTTATTTTTAATCTATATCAATGACCTCCCAAAGGTCACGGAAGAGCCGTGTGTGCTCTTTGCAGACGACATATCGTTAATAACCTCATGCCAAAAAGAAGACAACATAAAAGAAAAACTTCATACCATACTCAATAAAACAATTAAATGGATGAACGAACATATTCTAGAGATCAACTATAAAAAACCAAAATAATGACATTTTACCCCTACCAAAAATCCCCGTTGACAGTTAACTTCACCATTCACGGTAATAAAATAGACGTTGTTAACGATTTTACTTTATTAGGCCTAACCATAGATACACATATCACTTGAAAAACTCACATAAATAATATACGATCAAAAATATCAAAATTTACATATGCCCTTAGAGAAATTAAAAAAACTACTGATTTAAAAACTGTTCTGACTACGTACTATGCCTATGCTTATGCGTGGCTAAGCTACCGGTATTATCATGTGGGGAAATAGTACGGAGGCACCTACCCTTTTCATTTTGCAGAAAAAAATATTAAGAATAATCACAAATATAGAACAAACTGACAGCTGCCAACCTTTCTTTATTAAACATAAAATCTTAACAGTCAAACATAAAATCTAATCAGTGTAGTTATTATGAGCCTCTTTTTACTTACACATTACATTTACTGAAAATATGGATTCAATTCTGCGCACCACGTCCTCATTATTTTATCTCGTGCCCTTTTAGCCATTAAGTATGGCTACAGACAAGATAATGCGACGACAGAACTTTCTCGTGGCACGCATATCAGAATACATCTTGTCGTTTGTGAAACAATTTTCGCAATTTATTCACTGCGTTTTCTGTTTCACTTTTCAAGAGTTGTACGCAAAACGTGAGCGTATCGGGAGTGATTCTGACGTAGCTAGATAATAAGGGTTTGTCGTAATGAGTACCTTCTATTTTTTTTTAAGTAGGTACGGAAATTCCTCATGGATCGTCTGCCATCTGGACAAGTGCCAGGGTATGTCAGACTCTTACCGACTAAAAACCGCATTCGTCTTCTCTTAGCAATGGGATAAGTGACATCTATCATAATATCATCATCATTATAAACTAATAATATCAATAATACTATCTATACTACATAAATCTATCTATGGATTACCGTCGGAAAGGTTCAACTTTGTAAAAATAACACTTTTTTACGAAAGGTCTATGCTATTCAAATTTAGTTTTAAATGCGGCAAAACGATCAGTCCCATAAAATGAAACCTTTTCCGTGAGTCAGACTGTTGCGAATCATCATCAGTACATAGTATAAAACAAAGTCGCTTTCTTTGTCCCTATATCCCTATGTATGCTTAAATATTTAAAACTACGCAACGGATTTTGATGCGGTTTTTTTTAATAGATAGAGTGATTGAAGAGGAAGGTTTGTATGTATAATACATTTATTTTATTAGTACATTGTACCCGTGCGAAGCGGAGGCGGGTCGCTAGGGATATTGTAAACGAAGGCGACTACCGGGGGCGGACGCCGCACTGAATAAACAAAAAAATATTAATTAGCGATACAATCAAGCATTAGGAAGGCAACGGATAAATAAATAAATAAATTTATACTCATCTACCTAGGTTCTTCCAACTATGTGGGGTTTGCTGTTCTCAAGTGAGATTCCGTCAGACATGTGGCAATTGATTTTAATTTATGTAGACGATAAGCTTAGACAATTATATGTTGTGTTCAATAAGGCCTCATCTATTATTATTTGTCTAATCTTTATTTGTACATAATTATAATAAGAACGTAAGATTCGCGTGTCTGTACATTCCTTATATTTGCGAAAAACTAGTTTGGGGGACTGAGAATAAGTATCACAATACAATTCTATCATTTAAAAAAATACTGTCTGTTTATCTGTATGTTTGTTTGTGTGTTTGAATACGCCAAAAATCATAACTACTTAGTTTATAAAAAGTAACTGAATTCATAGCCCATAATTCGGGGTCACGTTTAGGCTATATTTCATTAAAATCGGTTCACTCTATCAAAAATTAATACAATTTTAACCATTGACAACAATAAACTTAAAAGTAACCATTGAAGTATATTTCCAAATTGTGTTGGATATTATGAGTTGACAATCCTGACAATTGTTTTCTTGCTTTGCAACTGCCAAGAGACGACAACCCAATAACTCATATAGTCAAAGTCAAAGTCAATGTCAAAGTCAAAGTCAAATATTTTATTTCAATTAGACCATTAAAATAGCACTTTTGAAAAGTCAAACTAGTTGCACGGTTCCAAAAAGTGGGTCTTATGGAGAAGAACCGGCAAGAAACTCCATAGACACTCTTTTCAACAAAAAAAAAAACATGATTAGGTACAGTGTTCAGTATTACAGTCTAAATCTGAATAGTTCGTGAGAACAATGCAGTTTGATGTGTACTATTAAATTAATCTAGCATAATAAACAGAGAAAAAAAAAGAGGTTGCCATTGACAGTAAGAGCTGACCAGCCCCGACAGACGGCACTCGTTCACGAGTATGACGTGCGTATCGGCGTCGTTCGACTCAACCATGTTGTAGGGAATAAAAATATAACTAATAATTATAACATCCCATAATCTAGTTTAATAATTACCTAGAAACAATAATATGGTCTCTGTCGGGCACAGCAAAATAATTAAGTAGGTGAGAGGAAACACTTTAGTACTTTTTGAGCAATATCGATATCCGGAGGAGAGACTGGTTGTTAGGCTTTTAATTGGGCTTCTGACTACGATTAACGATTCTCATAGGTATCGTATGACAACCGGGGACCGACGACGATTTTACGTTCTCTTCGAGGCACGAAAGGGTCTCAATTTGTTAAGCATGGTCAACAATCCACACGCGGCTAGCGCAGCTTAACCTTACAGATCACTTGATTAGCTTAGTTATAATAATAATAATAATGTTATTGGGAAATTTTACACGACACCGTCTAAGCAGAGCTTGTACTATGGGTACTAGACAATGGATATAATACTTATATACTTTTTTTTTGTAAATACATACTTATTATACATAAGAAACACCCAGACAAACACAAATACTCATGTTTTATCCACACAAATATTTGTGTCCTGTGGGAATCGAACCCACGACCCCATGATCAGCAGTCCGGCTCGAACCACTAAACCACAGAGGTCGTCAGTTAGTTATTACTTAGCCACGAGCCCCTGTTTAAATAAATAATAACAAAAAAAAAACCATACAATTCCTGTGAAGTCCTCGACTCTCAGCTAGGTTCGGAGATCTTATAGGAAGTCACCTTCGATCGATGAAATGCAATCTAAACGCGTGTAAATATGAAAATATATAATATCAGCAGGCCGCTCCGTCGCTCACCTTCTCATCTCCGGCCGCGCCCGAACCACCTATGCATTCTCGTATTATTGTGTTCCGCTTATCGCAAATGCAAAACTTCCCTCAATAACACAGTATTATGTTAGAGCTATGAGTAAGCAGTGATAGCCTAGTGGTATGACCATTGGACTGCCAAATCCAAGGCTTTTCGAAATCATGTGCGTATTAATAATTATCAGTCGCTTAAACGGTAAAGGAAAACGTGAGGAAACATGCAGGTTTCCTCACGATGTTTTCCTTCACCATTTATTCTTCATCCGCCTTAAAGATTTTCTCGACTGCTTGTGAAGTCTGCCAACGCACTAGGCCAGCGTGGTGGACTTTAGCCTAATCCCTCTCATTCTGTGATAGGAGACTCGTGTCCAGCATTATATGGACAGTATATGGGTGGATTATCATCAACCCATATCCTGCACCCCCCTCCTAACTCCACTGTATTAGCCTAGAGCCCGGTATTCACCAGACACAAATACAACTCTGCCTAGCCCTTTGGAAAATATAGGCGTGATGGTATGTTATGTGTCAAGGTTACCATGAATTTCTTTATTCATATTCGAGGCTTGGAGCAGCATAATATTGAACACTTCATCCAACATTTCTTTTAGTGTAGTTTTAAGAGCTGATCACTCCAGTATCTCTCTCATTCAAAGCTTGTTATCTCCAACACATTCTGATGTAAAATATTAAAGTTTGACTATCTGTAAGCCCCTTAACGAGGCGTGAGGTTTGAAAGGCGAGTTTAAAACTTAAGAGTTCATTTTCAAAAACATGTTTCCAAACTCCGCTCTCTTCTTCCTAGCCTTTTCCCAACTATGGTGGGGTCGGCTTCTAGTCTAACCAGATGCGGCTGAATATCAGTGTTTTACACGTGGCGATGAGATGGACGGACGACCTGGTAAAGGTCACTGGGAGTCGTTAGATGCAGCCGGCTTATAACCGGTCTTTGTGGAAGTCTATGGGGGAGGCCTTTATTGAGTAGTGTTCCTCCTGTGGCTGATATGATGATTACACGATGACACGATTGATGATGACACGTACGACGGCCATCAGAGTTCTGCAACTAAATTTTTGGCCAATACCGATATCCTGAGAATAGACTGGTTGTCAGCCTTTTTAGGCTTTTGACTACTACTAGCGATTGTCATAGATGTTCGCATGCTAACCGGGACCGACGGCTTTACGTGTTCTCCGAGGCACGGGGTGTTAAGAATGGTTACCCATCCACAAACTGACGGCGGCTAGCGCAGCTTAACCTTGCAGGTCAATAGATTAGTGATAAGTTAGCCACGAGCCCCTTCAATCTCTTTTTGTATCGATGTTGATGGTCATAAACTTAGATCTGCGTTACAGAGGCCGTGGCGTCTTAGCACCATGTTATAGACAACACATAATATATCTATAACATCGTGTCGTTATTATGACAACAGTATCATGGCCTAAATTGTAATCAAATATTTGACTTAACTATTTGTGTTTAAATCTGTGTTTCCACCAGAAATGTGTGAGCAAGCTGAGCGGTGCGTGCGGAAAATAACCACCGATACTATTCCACCAGAAACTATACGCACATCTTTGGTGGAAACGCAGTCTAAGTTATAAATAGTTTCTCGTAATTACACTACTCGCGGCGCGATTATACTGGCTTATATTCTGAATTACAGTGCTGGATTATGTATGATTAATCCACATATATTGAGACTTAGTAATATTTAGCATTATACAGGGTGTCCGGTAATTAATGGATAACCTTGAAATGGTTTATAGCAGATTATGGCGGCTTAGAAAAAAAAAATATATTTTTTTTTTAATGCTTCAAAAATTTACCTTATTTTACATTCTTGTACAATGCGACCAAAAATTAATGAACTCCATCAGTTTTTAGTAGGCCTATTGTGTTATACTAACTATGCCAAAGGATAAGCATAAAAACACTCTTGTAACCGTTTAGCGAAAAAAATTTGTAAACTTATTTACAAAAGAATTATATCTTAGGTAAGTAGGTACTACTTAGGATATATTTTATTTTATATTTTTCCTAAATAGCCAATAAGTTCTACTATAAGCTATTTCAAGGTTATCCATTAATTAACGGACACCCTGTATATCTACATAGGTACAGTAAGAGAACTTGATTAGTTAACAAGCAACTAGTACTTACGTACCTAGGGGAAGCTACAGGGAACTAAGATACTTTTTTGTTATGTACAGAGGCCAGCACATCATTTTCAACTTTAACACAAAATAATAAAGTTCATTTTAAATTGACAGTTTCGGATAGGTTGATCTCCTGGCGTCTGTACACACGTCTTATACACCCACGCTTTAGCGAGCCTTGATAACGAGTTGCATACAACTACACAAAAACCAGAAATGAATCTTAACACATCAAAAGGAATGTGGTGATTATTTTAGACAACATAGAACTGTAGCCGTGCGGTGGATTGCATACACTCTGTCTGTGCACTCCTTCGCCCGGTGATTCTGAATATAGGTTTGTGTCGTGGTGGAGTACATTTTCTTTAACTATAATGCATTTAGTTATATGATTGTATGTATATTATTTTACCTGCTCGTAACTTTATATTGCACCTAGCTTGCACCAATTTTATTTAAATGTTACAGGGTATCAATCAAGATAACGTTTTCTTCATACCAATGCACACAATTTATGCGAATAGTGTTGTCACAGAGCCTTGATAGTTGTCTAACTAGGCTCTGTTTATTTAATAATGATAGCATAAAAATGAATAAAATAATGTGCTTAGAGTTCCGTTGTCATGTTTCAGACGATGCAAACTCCGATACTCATTTATGAACGGGATAGAACAGCTGTGACATATTCAATAATTTTTTTGAAAAATAAAATAAGAATACAAAAAGACAACAGCTTCACAAGCGTGATTTGATCCCACGACATGTGATTCACAAATCAGATATCATGCTTAGCCAACGTGCTAAAGCTGCTACAGTGCTTAGTGCGAAATATTGTAATCCATTCAACTATATGTACATGAATTAATTTACAGCAGAGTATTAGCGGTATTAGCTATGCATGTGTATTATTATTAGTGTGTGTGTAGCAGAACTCGCTTGTTTGTACTTTAGTGTGCATAACGATTTCCATCGTCTTATTAGTTTACGCACACAAGAACAACAGCAGTTATCTATGTATTGATGTAAATCAATTAAATTGTTTTACTGTACTACCTGTCCGTTCAAGGTACAAAATTAATCTAAGATCTGAATATAATTCGTGTGTGCAAGGTATTATTATGGTTGGCATTGTTTATTTTCCATGTAATAAAGGACGAGCTTATTGCTATTAATCGGGCACAAATCCAAACATAAAAATGTCAGACTAAATTTATTTATTTGTCGCAAATGTATCGTTTCCGAAACGCCAGCGCCATCTAGCTGACGTTGGTTACAACTCGCTCTTACGTCACACATCGCATGATGTAGAGTGGGGGTGCTTAACAGAGTCGTGTCGTTATCGGTCGGGAGAGTACGGCGCACATTTATTGCCTGACTCTGGTCCGATACAGACGCACGGAACTGTCTCGTTTCGTTGTGTTAAAGTGACTACAGCAAGTTGCCTATCTACGTCTATCTATTCTGTCATAAGAAATATCTACGCTCATGTAATGTCCGACGGTGATGATTCTACCCACGATTTTCCCTTCTGTTCTCACATATTTATTTAATATCTATGAAAAACTTACAGCTAAATATTACAAAATAAAAACAGGAAGTTAAACTGACAGCCAGTTACAGGTTTCCACGTATACGACTGAGTAATACAAAAAGTATAGAATCTGTGAACAACACACAAGTGGTTACTGCTACCAAGATTATGGAAAACACCAAAAGATAAAAAAAAACAATTATTATTACATGTATTATATAAAAATCTGTGTCACAATGTTTGTTATCGAAGTCCTTCGAAACAGCTTGACCGATTCTTCTGTTTTTTTTTTGTGTTTATTAGTAATATTTTGATAGATCTGAGAATAGGTCTTAGGTTATTTATCAACCCCTAAGTGATAATTTTGGCCCTTTCCAAGCAAGTTCAAGCAAAGTTCAGGCTGCTCGGTTGTGGAATGCGTTGCCAGTATCAATCAGGCGTGCTCAATCACTCCCTGTGTTTAAAAGGTTAGTGAAGGAACATTACTTATCGCTGTAATTTTAATACTTACCTCACCGTCGCAAATTCTATACAGATCTTGTTGCATATATTTTTAATTTGTTATAGTATAATAGTATGTATTAGTATATATAATTTATATATATAAATTTATATATGTATATATATATAGTCATTATTTATCTATGTAGGGATGTGCACCATGGTCAACCCACAGTTTTAAGTTCATTCGTTTATGTCCATCCTAAGGTTGCCTGGAAGAAATTGCAATTAGCGATAAGGCCACCCATTGTATGTTTTTTTATTGCATCAAGTACTTTAATTGTATCTATTATTATGGTGTACAATAAAGTATATATAAATATAAATAAATAAACAACGTTTGCCGGGTCAGCTCGTAATATGTTTTAATTATGGGCAATGGTACCGATGTTAGGATAAACTGACTCAGGCTGCAGTGCTTCTAATTAATAACTGAAACGAATGTCATAGGACAGCCAATATAGAACTTGCTTTTTTACTTAAGTACTCTTTAAGGTATCGAGCGAGAATCCTCCATTTGATATATGCTAAAATTGGACACCTATCCATGGAGTGACTACAGCATGCGCTGCTTAACCATGTAGATTGATTGATCAGCATTGTTATTACTTACCTACTAGCCCCTCCTTTTACTTGCTTTTTAGCTTTACAGTCTTCTCAGCCGAATCTCTCTTGGCAGAGCGGTCGTGGCCGTCATGTAGTAGTGGTGTTGGAGTAGATGTTTTTCGCCTCACGATGTCTCGCCAGCTTTACCGTAGTCTTGTAAAAATAGTTACATCATATTTTGTCGCTTGACATTTATATCATTCTAAAGAGATCATTTCTAATGACTAATTAAGGTTAATTGGCATCACTACTCGTGGGTAAAATAATCGACCTTCATTATTATTTTGAAGAATAACTATATATTTACAACCTTATTACTAATTACTATTAATTATTATTATTAGCCTGTTGCCGTCCACTTTTGAACGTAAACCAACCATCCTTTTCTTGGGTACCTCGTATCCATCCGCTGCCACCTTCTTCAAATTGTCGGTTCATCATATCGCAGGGTGTCCCACACAATACTTGCCCAAACGTGGTTTCCACTCTAACACTGTCTGCTCCATCGATCGTCAATGCGTCTGCAGACATGGTCGGCCCACTTCCACTTCAGCGTGATTGTTCTTTGCGCAATGTCAGTGACTTTCATTCTTTGGCGAATGACTTCGTTGCGAACTCTATCCACCAAAGAAACCAAGCATTGCTCTCTCCACTGCACGCTGAGCAACTAATTACCTACTATTAAGTTTCAAGAATAGTTGAGACTTACAAGAAGTTGTGTAAAAGGGAAACCTAATTAATTAAAGATGTTTACTGCGAAATGTAAGAAATTTACTTATGTATTAGGAATACGAGCCTTGCAGCTTAACGCAAAAGGTTTTTTATATCGATTTAGAGGTGCAGTTTAAGAGTCATAAAATATCTCTACGAACTGCTTTGCTATTTCTTAAAGAAAATTCAAAAAGACTGAAGATATTTGGAAATCAAACGAATCGTAGAACAAGTTGCTCAGTGAAGTGTGTACTTTATAAGTGGGATATGTTTTGGTTGTCAATTTGTTATCCAATACAATACACTGCATTTGGTCCAGTCATGGGACACATGCAAAAATATTAGTAGGTAGTATTTTTTTTTTTTTTGGCGATTCCGCTAACCTAGCCTTTTTTTTTTTGTTGAAGGGGTTGGAAATCTTTATCCACTACCACCCACCGCTCCGGGAGAGCGGTAGGGTATGTCGGACACCGCGCCGCTCTGAAAAGAGCGATCTACCGACTAAAACCAGCCTTGGCGTTTCGCGTCACCACTTTAATGCCGGGACTACGGGAGGGTTGTAGCATTCGTCCGCAGACCCGGCCGCTTAATCTAGCCTAACCCAACCAGGCAATGGCCCCAGTATGTATGTACCCACCACGCGTGTAGCGAACACGCGTGCCTTCGATTAGGATGCGAGGTAAAGCCTCGTCAATTGAAGTGGTCCATTGGCTGCTGGATCACAGCTTGGCATGGTCGCGGGAAATTTCACGAATTCCATGACTATACGGTAAGTCCTGTTTTAGTCGGTACGTGTGCGATATGACCTGTCGCTTCCCTATACTATGACTATAAAAAAAGACTATCACTCCTTCAATGTCTGTAACGATCAGTCCTAATAACAAATCAATCGGTAGATTTAGGGTTCAGTAGAGACTATTGATTGTATTTTGTCTTAAGGTCCATACAAGCAATGTCAAAATCCTATCTCTAGTAAGATTTAATAAATCTACGGACTGATAATAATACATAATTTAAGCTAGTACATAGTGAAACACATTTTTCATATTATTTTTTAATTACGTTAGTTAATAAACATAACAACGATTTAGCTAATTTAAATATTTAGCTATCGCTTATTTGGGAATAAAGTAAATAAATACTGAGTAGCCATAATAACATTCGTTTGCAAGTTAATTAAAATTACTGATAAGTCCCTATTATAATGTACATATTCACCGGAGTTTTCAATCATTAACGTATTATTATAATTGTTGTTTGTTTTGTTGTTATATCTTTTAATGTGCTGCAATGATCAATTTATTCAGATTGTACGAGTTTTATGTACCTAATTAAAATAAGTATATAAGAGAGGTAGGGCATAGTGGGAGTAATTCCACTCAAGTTGGAGCCTGCCTGACAGAGGAAGTACCTCGGCCTTGCAGAAAATCTAAGTAAAATAACACTGATTTGAGCTGTGTTGTGGTTTTCTTACGGTGAGCATGGTTGCCAGTGCTCCACGAGGAAACATTGTGTTGGCAGTGGGGGGACATTGACCCCATTGCCAACCCAACTATACAGGGTCTGCAACGCGCAAGTGATACTCCTGGTGTTGCAATCGTTTACAGCTGGTGTTGCATACGGTCCACCTGATGTTACCGCTTACCATCAGGTGGACCGTATGCTTGTTTGCCACCTTAATAGTATATAATAAGGTAAGGTAAATGAATGAATAGTAAATGAAAGGAAACTTAATTGGGTAACACATAGCTTCCAGCCCTACAAATCACCTGGGCCGGACGGTATATACCCAATATTACTACAAAAAGGTGAATCAATACTGAGCCCACATTTGACAAGGCTCTTTAAGGCCTGCATAGCCTTCGGATATATTCCGAGGATATGGAGAGATGTAAAGGTAACATACATTCCAAAGCCAGGGAAAGACTGTTATGAAGAGGCAAAATCGTTTCGGCCGATCAGTCTCTGATCTTTTCTGCTCAAAACCCTGGAGAAACTGGTAGATCTATACATAAGGGACGGACCTCTAAAGAAAAACCCATTTCACAAGCTACAATGTGCATACCAATCGGGGAAATCAACCGAAACTGCGTTGCACCATGTAGTTACAAAAGCAGAAAATGCAATTGATAATAAAGAGGTATGTGCAGCTGCCTTTCTAGATATAGAAGGCGCCTTCGATCGCACGACCTTTGAATCCATCAAACAAGCCGCCACAGAACACGGCATTGAAGGCACTCTATGTAGATGGATAGAGTTTATGCTGAAAGGCAGGAGACTAAGGTCGTCACTGATAGGAGATGAAATCCGTGCAACGACCACGAAAGGGTGTCCACAGGGTGGAGTACTGTCGCCAACACTATGGAGCCTCGTAGTGGACTCCCTATTACACGGACTAAATAGAGGGGCATATTTTTCTGTGGGATACGCAGATCGAACAGAATTAGAATGGTCCACCAATGTCAAATACCTTGGCATGACTCTGGACAAGGAGCTCACATGGAATCAGCACGCCAGGAAGGCGTCAGAAAAAGCAATGAGAGCTTTCAATATGTGTAGATCAGCGTATGGAAAAGTTTGGGGACTAAAACCCAAAATACTATACTTTATTTACACCACTACGGTTCGCCCCATTTTGTCTTATGGCAGTATCGTTTGGTGGCCTAGGACAAAACTATCCACATGCGCCACAGAACTGGGAAAACTGCAAAGGATGGCCACTATGGCAATCACAGGAGCGTTTAAGACTACGCCAACCAAGGCGTTAGATATGCTACTTAACTTAAACCCTCTTCACATCTTCATTAAAACTGAAGCAATGAAGGCCCTACATAGACTAAATGTAGCAGGCACATGGCATAGCAATATGCCGATCACCAAACACACGAGAATGGAGCTACCAGAAGAGCTCTCAAGGAAGATTAATATGATAAATGACGCAATGACATCAATAAAAGTCTTCAAAAGGAACTTCAAAACATATGTCCCCACAAGGGATGAATGGAAGCAAGGGCTCTCATCGAACACTGATAGCTTAATATGGTACACAGATGGTTCAAAAACTGGATCTGGTACTGGAGCAGGAGTTTACTCAGAATCTTTCCAACTCTGGAACAGCTTAGGAGAACTCACTACGGTCTTTCAAGCAGAAATGTATGCTACATTCTAAGGGACAGCCAAGCGTCACTCAAGGCCCTGACGTCCTGCAAAGTCAACTCCAGGCTGGTTCTAAATGCCATAAAAACTCTAAATGAGCTAGGCCGCAGGAACCGATTACGACTAGTTTGGGTCCCAGGGCATGCAGGCATTAAAGGAAATGAGAAGGCCGATGAGTTAGCTAGAACTGGATCGGCAAATGCCATGATTGGACCAGAACCATGTATGGGGCTACCAACATGCGCCAACAAGAAGGCCTTACAGGTATATGCCGATATGAAACACAAAGAGGAGTGGTGCAATAGCGTAGGGCTAGAGCACTCACGAAAGTTTATCGGCAGCAGCACCACACGCATCTCCAAATTCATCCTCAATAGTAGAAGGGACAAAGCCCGAGCTGTCATCGGAGCCCTTACAGGGCATTTTACAACAAATGACATGCTCCATAAAATAAAGTTGGCCTTGAACAATGATTGTAGAGCTTGTGGTGAATACAGGGAAACCATGCAGCACATTTTGTGTGATTGTGACGTCCTAGCGACGAAACGGATGAGTCATCTCGGCAACGGATACCCGAAGCCAGAGGACTACAGGTTCCTTACTCTTAGTGGGCTGGCCGCCTTCATGAACCACGTTTTTGAAGAGTAAGGAATGTACCATGCTGGGGACAACACAACAGATCATATTTGGTCGAAGTGTTGCTGGCTATGCCAGCCCCCACTGCTAAGATAAGATAATAGTATATAAAAAAAGTATTTATAAATATTTTGATGAATATTATTTCTTTGCTACGAACACGAAAATATCATTAAAATAGTCAGTTTAAGTTTAATGTATTTTGTGGGTGAAAATTGGTTTGCACTGGAAAATCCGATGAATTTATTTCAGGGTTATTACTTTCTGAAAAATATTATTAAGTAGAGAATATTTTTACATCGTTCTACCAATAACCCTCTTCTTTATGTAATATAAAAATAATGTTCTGTATATGTACTGCTTGGTATTACTTTAATGAACTTCTATTTATTTTAACACATTGTACGAAACGTTGAACTAAAGCATAAGGCAATAAAATCCTTTCGACTTATGAAAAGTCTTCTACATTAGTTGACCAAATTTCAATCGGACCGCTTGTTAGATAGATAGATAGAGATCTTTATTGTACAACACCAAGAAGCTTAATAAAATTAATCAAATAAACTTAAAATAGTACACTTGGTGGTCTTGACGCTAATAGAAATTTCTTACAGACTACCATTAAATGGACATGGATTATGTAAGAAAATATAAATGGGCAGTTGGCGGTATACTTACTGACCAACAGCAATTCATTTTTATTTCTATAGATTACTTTCTAGCTTATTGTATACCATTTTAAATCAAATAGCCACTGACCTCTATAATCGTGTATTATAGAGGTCAGTGGCTGAAAAACGTCAAAATTGACAGTTTCGAGCCGAACGGAAGGCAGATAATTCGTTTCTCGTACATAAAAGAGCAATTTGGCAATTGCACAAGATGCAGTTTCAAGTGCATCAATTTAGAGAATGTTAGAAATTGAGTTCAGGAGGTCGGAAGGAAGTCACTTCAAGTATTTTCGTTATTAGTGATATTCAAGAACCAATACAGATATTCATTATGTGGTTAAACTGTAAGGCAGTGATAGCCTAGTGGTATGACCATTGGACTGCTAAGTCGAAGGTCTCGAGTTCGAACCCAAGGCACGCACCTCTGACTTTTCAAATTCATGTGCGTATTAATAATTAATTATCACTCGCTTAGACTGTGAAGGAAAACATCGTCAGGAAACCTGCATACCTTAGAGATTTTTTTCGACGGTTTGTGAAGTCTGCCAACCCGCACTAGGCCAGCGTGTTGGTCTGTAGCCTAATCCCTCTCAATATGAGAGGAGACCCGTACCCAGCAGTGGGACAGTATATGGGTTGATGATGGTTAAACTGTAAAAGTCGACTCCAAAATGGCTTGCAAGAGGTTAGAAGGGTGATGTGTGCAAAATAGTGTAAATATTTTTTATTATGCAACCATATTTTTCAGCAATATTTTTGCAAATTCATGCATACATACGCTCACACCTTTTTTTCACGTCGTAGGCAGGAATCGCTACTTTATTTACTTGTGCCTGAGGGTGTTTCCCGTATGTATCTGTATTATCCAGAGACAGTGGGAATTTCCCTAATACCTAGACCTTATAAGTAACCTGTTCAAGGACTATGGGGGGTTTTGTATGGACCCCATCCCCATCCTCTAACAGTCCATGGGCTGTGTTTTAACATGATTATTAGGAGCTGCAAAAAGATTACTGGTTTTAACTGTGAAATCTTGTTTTTTTTAACTTCTTTAACCAGAAATGAATATATTTTGTGCATCAATATTTTGTTCTCTGTTTTACTTAAATCCGATTATATAATTATACATAATATAATATAAAACCGGATTTCAGTACAATTGTAAGTGTACCAAAAATGGCTAAAAAAAATGATTCGTCTATTTAAAACTCACGAGTATTAGATAATACTGATGAATAAAAATAAATGTTCGTGACAATTTTTTTGTGTTCCCTGTGTGTAATAAGTTTATTCTAAGAAGAGAACAATGGTTATTTTGTCAATTTACGCACCTCTTTATTGCACAGTCAGCGTCAAATAGTTAGTGACACTCAGGGTATTCAATTATATAGACGCAACCAAAAAGTCAATAATATCGGTACAAACAAAGTTTCCATATTGTTGTCAACATTATAGTCGCTCAAAAGGTCGAGACGTTTAAAACGTCATATAGATAGGTTCAGTCAAACCGTCATAAATATGGTAACAGTCATCCCGCCAATGGTATCCAAGCATTCTAAGTGTTCAAAAATATGGAACACATTAGAAAAATAAACCAGCATGTTATAGAAATAAACGGTTTCCCAAAGATGAAAACCTCTTTAGGCAATGTAGTGTTATTTGCATGTTATTCTATTTATCTATCAGTAATATCAATGTCAAGTGCAAAACTAAAGCAAGCTAGAAATATGGCTACGCATTAGTGACACCACAAAACATCGAAATATATATTTGAGGGAGGAAGGTGTCTCCGTAACAGATATTTCAAATGAACTGGGAATATTCTTATGTACCTATCGTTTTAGATGTTACGTGTTAGTTACCTATCGAATTATTCTCATCTCTCTAGATCCTCATTTCTTCATATTCGCACATATATGTATAAACAAGCACACAGCCCGCCTGATGGTAAGCAGTCGAAAACTAGAGAAAATTGAAAAGATGCAAGCGATTATCGACCTTATTGACATTATTTTATTGCTTATTTTTAGTTATTCATCCACTCTATTACCTTGTTTATGTTTAAAATAGCAGTTTTTGAGTTATAGTCAATAAGGTTGAAAACTTTGCACCTCTTTTTTGCAAGCACTATCGAGTCTAGTTTTGTCGACGTTCATTGTTAATTAAAATAAAATAAAATGATCATGATATTGAATCATATATTTTAATTATGCACTCTTGCTCTATGAGATATATAGTCATACTCATTATCAATGAGGTTTAGGTACATCTGTTTTCAGTCAGCTGTATATTGCTAAGTATCGTAAACGGCTATGCACGAAATTCTTTACAAAACAAAAGACATGTCTATGACGTCATGCTTAAAATGAAAAGGACAGCAGTAGTTTCTATTCCTTTCATTTTTGTGTATAAATGTTTTCACATTAATTGATGTGAGAAAGAATATTTAAAATATATAGTAGTAAAGTTCATTTTTCTAATGTGTTCCATATTTTTGATCACTTAGAATGCTTGGATACCATTGACGGGATGACTGTAACCATATTTATGGCGGTTTGACTGAACCTATCTATGTGACATTTTAAACGTCTCGACCTTTTGAGCGACTATAATGTTGACAACAATATGGAAACTTTGTTTGTACCGATATTATTGACTTTTTGGTTGCGTCTATTTATTTGAATACCCTGAGTGTCACTAACTATTTGACGCTGACTGCACATAATAATATGCCAAAAATTTAAACAACATAATATTATATAAATCACAATTCCGATAAACCTGACTACTCAAAATATCTACTAACTAAAACCTTTAGAATAAAATATGTCTATCATCTGTGGGAGTTTCCTCACGTTGTCCTTTTATTATATTACATAGATTATACCTACTTACACAATATGTTTTTTTTTAATATAATAAAAATAAATGGGACTATAAATCATCATCATCATCATCATCAACCCATATACTGTCCCACTGCTGGGCACGGGTCTCCTCTCACAAAATGAGAGGGATCTGGCTACAGTCCACCACGCTGGCCTAGTACGGGTTGGCAGACTTCACAAACCGTAAAGGTATGCAGGTTTCCTCACGATGTTTTCCTTCACCGTTTAAGCGAGTGATAATTAACTATTAATACGCACATTAATTCGAAAAGTAAGAGGTACGTGCCTTGGGTTCGAACTCGAGACCTTCGACTTGGCAGTCCAATGGTCATACCACTAGGCTATCACTGCTTCTGGACTATAAATAAGTAGGTATAATCTCATGAAATATAATCAATATTATCCTCCTAGCTGTTTCTTAACATTTTAGGGTCGGCTTCCAGTCTAACCAGATGCGGCTGAATATCAGTATTTTACACGAAGTGACTGCCGTCAGACCTTCGCTACCCAATTTCCTGGGTAATACCGATATCCTGAGGGTAGGCTGTCAGGCTTTTTAGACTTCTACCACTAACGATTGTCATAAGATGTTCATGTGACCACCGGGACCGACTTTACATGCTCTTTACGTGTTAAGAACGGTCACCCATCCACAGACTGACCGCGGCTAGCGCAGCTTAACCTTGCAGGTCAGTTATTCATCTTAGTTATTACTGAGCCACGAGCCCCTCTATGTAATATAATCATTAATATCTAATATACGCTTAGGTTTCATGATCAGTCAGGAAATGATGGGTACAATGTTGTGCACATGCATTTTATTCAAGTAAAGGTCATGCTTGTTTAGAAAAAAAAAGTTCAATCTCAAAATAAAACCTACCATTAAGTTGAAAAGGTCGAAACGTCGTCCACCGCCAATAATTCTAAACTCAAAATAGATATCGCTGGAAAAGCTATTACCAAATACAGCGCAAAGAATATGTCTACCTACTTGAAGGCTTATACATTTAGCAATGGTTTGGTTTCAGCCAAGTGGCGATTAATATTTTATTGAAACTGGGTCTATTTTGATATAGATTACGGCAGAATATTCGATTTACCATTCTGTTAATATATTTATAGTTCTTATTAGACACTTTACTTGATAATTAATGTAAAAAAATGCGGTATACAAGTAAAACTGACAGTCTAGTGGTCGTAAGTCGACTACTACGCTAGCGGTTGACTGGGATCAATTCGATTATAACCATTGTTTAGTTCTCATACTACAAGCTCTGCTTCGTTTAGGACTAAATGGTGCTGTGTAAAATTGTCCAAGAATATATATTATTATTATTGCCCTTATTTGTATTCCTACATATTTTTTTAAATTTTTAAATATTTTATCATAAGTATACACATATAAAAACCATAAAAAATATAGAAATCCACCGGCATCGGGAGCAGGGTCCAAGCTACCGGTGGCCCTCAATACGGGCCGTATCCAAGAGTACTACTTTCTATCAAACCCTAGATCCAGCCTCCCAACGCGAGCCGCATTATTATTATAATATAGGCGTGACGGTATGTTACAAACGATATGTATCAACCCTATTATGTTTCACCGTAGCCGAGATGTAGCTAGTAGTATATATTACATTATGCTTAGGTATATGAATCGTAAATGCACATTCCAATAGGAATACCGATTGAAAGATTTTAGATAGATGGGAAATAAAGATAGCTATTATTATTGCCAAAAACCGAGCACAAATTAAGCCAAACTCCTAGCAGTCGCCCTTACACGACCTTACACGTACCTACGGCAGTTTTTTTAAATAACCGTCCTATATTCTTAGGGAAGAAAACTGTATTATTTTGTTAGAAAATTGAATAGGAAATGTAAAACTTACAGAAAATCTCCGTTACACAATATAAATGTCTCAAATATATATACGGTCTGCAAAAACTTCCAACTATTCAAATTTCCTAGCATTACTTATTTTATATTTGTAAACATTAATTATTATTTAGATCATAACATATTGAAATTTCACGCATTACATTTTCATGAAAACTTAAATCGAGATCGCTTCTAGGTCACTTCCGTAATGAACTGGTACTAGCTAGGTATAAGTATTTACAAAATATAAAGCACACAGCAGAATATTGCTTGATATTCTATTTACATACCTTTATTGATATAACCTATGAGATTAAAGCTCAACATATTCAATTCACATTTTGTGTAGGTAATATTAAAAATACATTACTAGAGCAATGTGTGTATTTTTGATCTGTATCTGCCCCACAAGTAATTATTATTGGGCATATAATTACTTTTGTGAGCTTCGATATTAAAACATGGAAAAGATAACATGCTTTAATCATTTACGGGAAGGTGAAAAAAAAAAACAAATTACAGGACAAGTCCAAAATATAAAATATAAGGTTCACGTCATATAATAATTAATATCAATAGGCTAGGCAAAACTTATTATTATCCAAGTGACTAATAACTTAAAAGGCCACTAAGTGTTTGCAACTAATAAAATAACTTGTTAGCGATTATTTTCGCGACTTTTTATTGTCCTATAACCCCTAGATGGGGCAGAGGGGCAGAGGGGCGTCCACAGAGGTTCTCCATCGCGATCGATCTTGAGCTTCACGCTTCACCTCGCTCCATGTCATTCCGATGCTCGTCGCTTCTGCCAACACAGTGCGACGCCAGGTTTGACGGGGATGGCCACGCTTTCTTTTCCCTTGGGGATTTCAGCCCAAAGCTTGCTTGGGTATGTGATCGGGACCCCTTCGGAGCGTGTGACCAATCCACCTCCACTTACGACGCTTGATCTGGCGGTCGATCGGGCTCTTGTGGCATTTCTCCAACAGCTCTACATTGGAGATGGTCTCGGGCTAGTAAATTCCGAGAATGCGACGAAGACAGCGGTTGACGAAGACTTGTATTTGGCGTGAGATGTCCTTTGTGACCTTCCACGTTTCGCACCCGTAGAGCAGCACGGATTTGACATTGGACCCGAAGATTTTGAGTTGATGATGTTAGTTTAATTCCAACAAAGCTAACAACTGATTAAGTTTAAGCTGCTACTTTCTACTTAAAATTAACCTTCAAGTATACCATTGTACAAAATTCGCCAGTATGTTTTCATTGCGGTCATAAATCCAAAGTCTGAGCTGCTATTGAAAACTCACTAAAATCTTACTTGACTTAGGATTCGGACCTTATGCTCAGCAGCCGTGCTTGCGAACACTAGACCAATAAGGCGGTTCAATTACTGAATCTATGTATAAAATAGCGGCGAATAACATCAAGAAAGGATGCTGCTATCTAATGTACCTAATGGAATCTTGCATGCAAGCTAATGTATTCATTATGCAAGCTGTCCTGCGTAAAAGCACACTGCTGTAATAGAATACCGCTTGAAACATTTTAGTTAGATGGGAAATAAAGGCTCGAGGTTTCGTTAGGCTCACCTTTACCTTTTTTGATTTGTAATTTAAAATATCTATATTAAAATATTCTGTAGTAAGCGCATCACTTAATCACATCACTTTTTTTTTAATATGATCGTAATATTCAGACACGCGGTTTTAAGGAAAAATGCCTAGAAAATTGGAAAACAAAGTAAGTCACACAATCGAAGTAGGCAATAAATAACGCAGCCAAAATGAGGGCGGTTCCGTACTCCTGGATCCGTCGCTGCGGTCCTCACCCTACAGCCCCAAGTGGTGCCGAAAGCCAAGCCTGAGATAGCTTTCAGCGATCTGGGTATTGAGAACATGAGCTGTTAAGTTACAGTGACTGGTGTCCGCATGCTGCAGATACCCGGTGATCCGACACCAGCGGTCCGAAGGTGAACTTATAAAAATTGTATAAAAAGTTAAACTTTGTAAAATTGCGTGATCATACCTAAAATATAAAAAATATACGGGTTCACTTTGCTTTTCATTTCATTCATATTTTATTAAAACGAAAAAACTGAGGATTTTTATGATAAAAATGTTATTCTGTTTGTTGAGAACGGCAGGATTGATTTGGCAATTTTTACAAGCTTTTATTTAATTTGCAATGTTCGTATGTTGTCCAACTAATTGTTGTAACAAATTGTTGGTATCATCGGATATAAAACATCTCAATCGTTTGCTTGAATTGAAATTTCGCATATAATAATAATAATTTATTGTTAAAGTAGGACCAAATTAGGACAGGCATACATCGTTTCTTAATCTAGTTATTGAGTGAAGTACTGTTATCCTACCTAGGCTACAGGGTAACCTGTGTTAAAGAGAAACAGGTTCAAACCCTCGATATTTTATTTTATTTATAACTTTTAGGAAGACTATCAGTTAATTAACTAAAAAACAATATTTAAGTAGTAACATAAAGCTATTAAAAGTCTCCACTGGTAGAAACAATATACAAAAAAAAGAATATGATCCAATTACAGCGTGTAATATTTAAGAAAATTCATAATTAAAAACGGGAAAATAAAATGATATGTACCTAAGTTCGGTGATAATGCAATATTATGGTACCGTCGACCTGATTTTATAATGGAGTCAGGATGTAGGGACTGGAATTTGGGCTAGTTTGTTGGGATATCATGAGTACTTTCCATTACACATGATGATGAGGGTCTGAGGATTGTGCCGGAAGGTTGCCACTGGAACTGCCTGATTGACATTGAAATAGTAATTGGGTTTTGGCTCGATTGTTAATTTAATACCCATTAATTTTGTCCCCACGGACCCGGAAGAAATATTGGTCCACACAATGCGGAACGGCGGAAACTGCTAATTTTATGTTTAGTTAAATAAGTTTTCATTAAATTATTTTGAAACTTCTGACGATTTCTAAATCATAATTACCTCAAAAGCATGTAATACATAGGTAGTAATTATGGTCAAGCAAAACAGCAGCTATATAAAGAACTCGTACTCTAACAAACAAACAAAAAACCTATAGTACTCCGACAAACTGATTCTAAAATTTTTACTTTTTTTATACCACTAATGTTTTTTTGGGATTTAATGGGACATAATACAATAAAATATGATGTAATGAATATCCAAACAAAGGACAAAATCCGTCGGGTCAGCTAGTTGAAGAATATTCTGCAGTCAATAAGCGTCCAAATTTTCAATACAAGTTGCCTAAATGAAACGCGTACCTATACTGTATTTTACGCAAGACGGTAGACCGCAATTCTAATTACGCAGTTTGTCGCGAACAACAGTGCCCGACCCTCGAAACCTTACAAGTAGTTTATGAAGTTTTTATAACTTCTAAAATACGTTGGTATATATCACAGAAATGTAAAAAAAACAAACAAGTGGGAATTTAATAAAAGTTGCGCCACCGTCTACTGTATAAAACGTGGCAACCATACAATTTGTTTATATTTTTTTTATATATTTTCAAGTTGCCAGCCTGGTTATCCTTAAGATATTGGAGGTTTGTAATATATTGCTATTTAGCCGCATAAGTGTAGCTGAATAGGTAGCAGACCCCGACATAATTGAAAGAAGAAGATTTACGTATGGTATTTTTGCAAAAACAGTGCCTATCATTAATAAATCTAATATTCTATTATAAAATCGTAAAAAAACCTGCGTCATACATCGGTACATTGAAGATATTAAAAATAAACAAGTGGGTTAATGTATATAAACGTTCCGAAAAAGTTATTTCAAGAGAAATTCAAAAAGTTATTTCTGGAGTTCTTATCTGTTTGTGATCAGATTTTTTTGGAATATACAATGTGCTTGGAGAACGGTTACCGATACTTTAAGGTTATATTATATGCTCATTTTTATCGACAAATGCACTTTCATATTATACTCCTAACTCAACACCTCGCGAATGGCAGTCATCTTATTTTTTTAATCGGCTAAAATAGGGTATGTTTAATAAAATGCTAATATCGTTCAATCTAGAGAGACCTACGGAGGTGCAAAAGACCTTATTGTAAAGACTATAATATAAAATAATTATACATAATAATGTGGTATTATATTGAGTAATAAATAATTAATAACATCCTTGGAAGCTGACTCCTAACTATATATAAAATACACATAGCCTTATATAAACAACATCATCGGGTTCTAATAGAAACCGCTTCCAACATACAAGTATTAAATGTCACGTAGATGGGTATAAGCTAGCGTGATTGAGTTTTAATTACATTGTTGCTCGGACGTCCTCTACTGTTACATTAAACCTACCTATGTGAACATGAAACCGCGCAATTTTCGCTGATAGTATGCATATGCATTATGCTGATATTAGGTTGCGGAATTTGACCAACATAAACAATACCATCACGTCTTCCTTGAAGGGAAAAGATTTATTATTAAGTAGGTCCAGTTAAAGTTGAAATAATATTTAAGTTTAAAAATAAACCAAAAACACGCTTTTATATTTTAATATATACGGTTATAAGTAAAACACAAGTTTTTAAGTTTATATTTCGTATTTTCCCTTTCATTTAAATACTCATGGTATGATGGTAAATAAAGAAAATTTTGTCCGCCATCTTGGGCTGTCCGCCATATTGAATTTAGTGTGACGTAAAAAGTGTAATGATAACATACATGCAAACTTACCATCACAACTGTATTCGCTCAGTCAGGCAGATATGAACTGTTGTATAGTGAACAGTGATACAGGTATATACCTATGGTTCACCGTAATGTTTTAAGTCCCATGTAACAGGGGGCGAGCCCATTACCATTAACCGAGAACAAATCCAGACCTGAGTTACTACAAAGAATTTCATAGAAAATCCCGATAACACTGCACGGGAATCGAACCGAAGACCTCAACCATAGCAGTCGCGTTTACGACCACTTGGCTTATGAGTCAGTTATGCAATAAAAGTATAATAAAATAAAACACACTGACCGTAGGAGGACGGATACATACAAACTTGTTTATCGAGAGCTAGTTAATAATTCTCCAACAATTTCATTTAACTGTCAACCATTTTCATTTGCTATAAGTCAGTGTTGGCACTAATTATTTACAACTTTCCGCTTCGTAACAGTAATATGAGTTGAGAACGGATCAAATTTGAGGAGCCATTAAAGCACTTTATAAATATAGGTGTATGGAAGAGCAATGCCAAGTTTCGAGACGCAACGCGGACAGTGTACTTACTGTTCAATCAAATTGTTACGCACTAAATTATTCTTATAACAAGAGAAAATTACAAGAGAGATTTTTCGGATTAAGTCCTCCGATTGTTTAAATTGTAAGCTATTATCAAACTATGTTTCTTTCTATTGTGTATTCTGAAGAAGTCCACATTGTAAAACCTAATCTTTGTAGCCATATTAGCGGATTGATTTAAAAATTTAAAATAATGCTTGATTTTTTGTGCAAGGTAATGCTTGAACAATAAAAAATCACAGAGCTTATTTTTTCGTCACTGAGTTAGTTGAATCAACTTAGGGCGAAGATCTGCTCCGGGTGATATGACTGCGTGATAACATTTCTTTTTCATAGAAAATGAAAGAGAAATGTCATTCATCAAATAGGACTAGAGATACCGTGCTCCACACAGGACGCTCGAGTTCTGTAAGAACTTTTTGTCTTTTATTTATCTTTATCCGAAAAGCTTGGCTACTTTTAACAGCAACGTAGCGAAGCTTTCATAATGAAATAAAGTTGCCGATACATTGAAAATTTGCGGAGCGCTTGTCATGTACCTATACCTACTAAACCTAATTAATATGGCAGGTACGTTTTGGTAATTCGAGTTCAACACTACACAAGACTATTGAGTGAATGTTATGTGAATGTGTTTTGTTTATTTTTTAATCCATGTCTGGATATATAGACCGCCCACATACCATACTGGGCTCGACCCAAAACGTCGGAAAAAAAAATATATAACACCCGTTACGCCTGTCACAATTGGCGCTGTACTGAGATTTGTTACGAGTCATTAGACATAATTATTATTAGACTTAAAAAAGTTCAAATGAGGAAATAAGCTGAATGCGAACGTAATACTCTTCTAATCTTATACTTTCTATCATAAACTTAATTTTAGAATTGTCCTGAAATTGGTAATAGTAAGACAGAAAAGTATTTTTTACTTCACCTGCTGGAAAGTGACACATTATACTCTAATACCGCGGCAGCAAGTACCTATTTACAGCCCTAGGTGCGTAAAGTTGTATGAAAATCCATTATTAACGTGTTTTAGTTTTTTTTAATACCGATAAAATATTGAATTTTGACGAAGCAAAGACGTATGCAAAAATAGAATTTCAAACAAAATCTATGCAAGTAAATGCAATGTTGTTTAAATTATAATCAAACCTCTGTGGTTAAGCAGTAGAATATTGATTTAAAATAAAATAATAATAATTTAAAAGTAGAACTCCGCGCGCTTTGGCGGGGTTCTATTAAATTTTATTTTTCGTAACTTGTAAAACATAATTAGGTAATTATTATTTAGTGAATATTATATTGAATGAAATCTCTACAAACCATAAAAAATAACTACATGACTGTAAAATCTAAATAAGTAGGTATGTACATTTCATAATAAAAGTAAATATGACTTTAGGTTCATGTTTATGTCTTATCGAGGCATCTGTAAATATTTTCAGATATGTTATAGTTTTTTTATTAATCAAAATAACCATTATTCTCTTATTTAGATAAACTTGTTCACCACGGAATATTTTTCGTGAATACCCATTTCGATCAGTTTCGCCTCGCGAGTTTCAAGAAGAATGTTTTTCAATTCGAAAGCCATTTTTTTGTACAATAATCTGGTTTTAACATTAAAATATGGATAAAAAAGTAATTTTGTAGGTACAAACATATTGCGTTTCAGCCTAGAAGAATATTATATAAGTATTTATATTTACCATTATTGTATTGCGGTTATCCTGTAAAGATAGTGTGTGAAATAAATAGATAATAATATCTTAAAAGTACTTTAGGATGAGAGAGAAATCGTGGGTAATAGCCGCTATATGCAGTAATCACGAATAAGTTTACGGCAAGTTTGATGTAGTGGTCAACCACTACATCAAACTTGCCGTCAAATTTTCAAGCTTAGCGCAGAAGCTCTTGGCTTGTGGATTCGATCGCGCACGTATGTGAAAAATTGAGTTGGTAAGAGCCAACAGGTATAGTGGAAAATGTAAGTAAGTATGGGCAACATCTTTTAATAAATACCAATATAGATACTCCCCAATAAAGGTAGTCATTACTTTCACAAATATGTAGTAAGTTCTTCAATTTACTTTTGCATTTTTTTAACTTCGCTAATTGAATTATTTAACTTTGCTTTTATTGCCGATAAACGACAATCTCTACTTAAAGCTTTTGCTGATTAAAATCATAACGGTCCTGTCATGTTCCTATTAGATTTAATACTTCGTCTTAGCGGCTTCAATATCCGGACGATACTATCCTTTGTTTACTCGTTAGAGGTATTAGCTAAAGCTCAAACAGCCTTCAATAGTTTCTCATCTTAGGAACCTCCTGCTGTCTTGCTTCGAAATTAACAACTTTGTCATAGTTTGGTTGGTAATGGTGTTTATTTATTAATTTCTCATTTTACGATACTCTAAATTTTTTCCAAACGACTGTTCTGCATCTATACATCGTTCGCACCGATACCAACAGCAAAGCAAAATTATGTTTTGTATTTAAAATAATAGGGAATATGCATGAAGCTTAAATTTTTCTGGAATATTTTATTCCCAAATCTTTATTGCCGTCAAGTTGTACCTGAAGGGTATTTGATTTATTTAGTTCTTCTTTAAACAGTTTTTTTTATAAAAAGTACAAAATAAACAAGGGAAATTGAAACTTACGAAACGCGCCATCAATGGTCGTGACGAAGTGTGACGTCACATGATACAAAATTGGATTTACCGGCGTCGATCCTATCAGATAATCGATATCGGTTTTTGGTATTCCACGCAAGGGCTCGGGTCCTAGCTGCTTTCCATTTATTCCCGCTTTTGTGAGTTCATAGGCACGTTTATTGCCGTCACTCTATTCATTCTGATCCGTAGAGAAATAACGTTCAAATACAGTGCTAAGAGCGGCAATTACATGAAGAGGTGGTAGTCCCCGGACGGCATTTAATGCCATTATGGGCATAATGTTTGAGATTAAGGATTGGCAGAAACCCCTCAGTATGATCACCAGAACATCTACGTAACTTTATGCATGTATTAGGAGTTTTGCCAACCTGTGTATGGCTTGGAGCCGAGATATAGGGATGTCAAAATAACCAAGAAGTCATACGGGGTAAAGATACAGTGTCTGTAGTGTACCTACCCTAAAGCTTGGCAGTGCACTACCATGCATTCAGATATGTTTATGATAATTAAGTCACGATTTATTTACTTAGTTTAGCAGATCGTACGAATATTTGCGTCATTTGCAATGTACTACAGCTCCACTTAACAAATAGTAGGCGACACTGGAAAGCAATCAGAGCAGATTTACGCAAAGTATTTTTAAGTTGGAGCTTAAAGTATGTCAAAATGGTCAAAATGCTGTGTATTAATTGATGTTATTCATAAACTTCCACCATTGCATTGGATGGACCTTCCACAATTGAATATAACGATGTGACCGATTTATTTTTAGTTAAAAATTATGTATCATCTATTTGCAAGGCAAATCCTGGATATGTGCAATATGTGCCTGTACTTTAACTATAGGTACTGCAGTTTATGCCAACGAGCGCGTGACGTCTCGGCTCCCAGGTGGGCGAAACTCCTTAGCAGTGATTCATTACGTAAACTTTAGACCGAGTTCTCTGAATGTTACGAAAGTTATCATCAACTCGCTTAAATATGCTGCATTTAGTTATTAAAGTAGGTACATATCTAAACACAGAATCAAATACCCGCTTTAAAAAGTATTTCAAACGGACAAGATAGTTTAGTGGCGACCGAAAGTTTCTGACCCAATTGTGCATGGCCCGAAAGATGAGGGCTTCAGCCCGAGTTTTGATGCTGGATTTTAAAATCTGACATTTCACATGTTTTGCATAGAAATAATGAAGTAAAATTTTGAAATCAAAATGTGTTATATATTTTTAATCGACGTCTCTTTTAAATTGATGATTGATCACATCGCTTTTACATTAGACACCCAGTTTTAGCGAAGCAAAGAAACACTAGAAACCTAATCTTATTAGTGGTCTCAACAGAATGCGGTCGAACAACCAAAGCTCTTCACCACAAATGGGTCGCTGAGGTTCATGAGGTTCAATATAATTTTATCAATTACCTTGAAAGCCTGAAAAATTAAAAATCGTCCAATTAATTAAGAAAATAACGAGGAAACAATCTTCAAGATTGAGTGAGTAACGTACGTCGTTAAGAGTATTGTATAACGGCCACTAACTACAATGTCTCTCGTTATTTTAGCGAAGGAAATTTCGACTGCGGTCGATCTTCTGGTTTAATAAGCAAAGCAGAAGCAAATACACCAGTCGCTATGACTAAGCACTAAGCCACCGCGAGTCTCACCCGCCAGGTCGAAATTTTCCATTTCTTTGCCTATTAACTGTGCAATGTCTCTCGTTGAGCACCATACAACTCTATTACTGCGGTTGATCTACGTTCTTTCCAAAAATGTTTGGCTCTAAACGTCTGTCACGTACCTACTCCTGTAAAATTCTATGAGTTTATGTACTAAAGATCCGGTGCCAGCATTGGACCTACCGAGTAAACTCGTATCTAGTAGGTACAGCGTGGCATATGACTTCCATCTAAGTTTTGTATACATATATGCATAAAAACCTCTGCAAATGTTTATCTGTGTATGTATGTATACGTACATAGATGTACGTGTATTTGTTTTCTACGACTTTATGAAGCTATTAATGAAACATGTATTTGTACTCCGTTTTGACCTATACGCTCAAGTGTCATGTTGTGGATGTGTGCGAGCTGCCTTTTTGATTTGCAATAATTATTACAACGGTATGATCTTGTCATGTTTTAAGGACAAAGAAAACTAGTTAGTGTGATTAATTCTTTAGATATCATCACACCCTTTTTTACCCGACCAAGGAAACTAAAGAGTAACGATTTTAGGCTACTGGGTTGTTGGAATCACTTATATGGTTACCGGTGATTAGAAGTTAACCTGCAAGAAGGTGATAGAGGGTACCAAATGCAATAAAAAAGTACCAGCATTCATATTGGACACTTTGGAGATATTCATTAATATTTGTTTTTTTTGGAAATTGTCTTTTTATTTACTTTTTTATTTTTTTGGTGATAGATAGAATCTATATTTCCTTGCGTCAATGTCTTCTAACTACCAGTAATCCTGTAGATAGATGGCCACCTCTGTAATTTTGCGACTAGGCCTGAAACTTTTTACTTTTACTACAGTTGACTCAGTCAGAAATATTTTTATTTCATAGTTTTCAGTTTGTTTTTTTTTTCGTGGTACGGCTTCAGTTTAATAAACGATTAATGGCATAAATCTGAAGTAAAATATATACATATACAAAGTCTGTTAACCCTATTTAGGGATTAAGAGTAACAATAATTGTTGTTGCAACTTGAAACAATGACGTCTATTAAGTCAAACATTGCTTTCTGTATTGCAGGAATTGGTAGACATTATGTTGAAGCGAATGGACCCCGATTTGGATGGAGTGATAAATTTCAGTGATTTTCAAGCTTCCGTGTTAAAGACACCATCTTTGTTGGAGTGTCTCGGCTACTGCTTACCGGAGAGACCGGCGGTATTTGCTTTTATTGCCACTTGGTGCCCAAAGTGGGGTAAAATGTAAAAATGTCAAAGCACAATTTTATTTTGACAACAGATATTCGATTATCTGTAAATCCCAATATTACACGTTATACTAATACTAATGGCTTTTAAATAATATTTGTCGTAAATTCGTTACTAGTAAGAGTATTTAGATTATGTAAAGAACACAAAATAACAATTACACAACAAACACTTTTGAAAATGTTTATTATATTTTTTCTTAATTAAGGCTGAGGCCTTTACTATGTATGTCTTTGAAATTATTATTACAATATCTCAAGGATCTTTGAGAAAAGCAACATTATCGCTTAATCGGAACATATTTCCCAAGGGAATTGTATCACAAATAAAGTTAATGGCACCTTATATCCTATTTATTAAGTTCATAAGTCAAGAAACTTTCCCTTTCAGACCCATACTTGTAAAATATTACATTCATAGTCGTAGTGAAAAGGATTATTCGTCTAGACACTAATTTCTATGTTCCAATAGAAATACGGGAAACTAGTCAGGATTTTATTTTATACTTAGTATGCCCCGCGGTGCTACCCGTATTGACCCGTTTTGGGAAGTTCCCAAAATCCTTTGCTACATACCAAATATTAAGTTTCTAGGCTTTATAGTTACTGAGATTTCGTGATTAATCATTGAGTGAGTGGTTGTTTTTGGACCTTATTCTATTTAGTATTTACAAAAACATTATTAAAATGTTGATACTTTATTATGTTATATTTTTTAATATATTTACGCTAGGCTAGTAATAAAAACACAAAAATTTGTGACCTTTGACTTCGGATAAAATACAACGCACAAGCGGGATCGATATCGAAGTATTTGTAATAATGCGACTTTGTTCGATACGTGGTGAACAATTACAATTACGTTTGCCGATTTTTTGCTAGTTCGTTTCGTGTTGGCATTATGTTAATAATAAATATAAAAACACTGAGACCGTGTTCTGTGTCAGAAGGTCTTATCAATATTTAACCTAACCATTTTCATCACCTCCGTTAGTGTCTTTTTCGCTTTATGATGTGTCAAATCCCAGTTTGAATCATGTATAAGCTGTATAGTATTCTCATATATAAAGCTGCAGTTAGGTATATCTAACAAACATACGCTGTTTATATGTTTATAAGGAACAGGGTAGGGACCCGCACTCTGCCCTGGAGCATACCAAGGGTTAGAATCTTGTCATTATCAAATAGAGTATCAATAACATTATATATTTTTACTTCTTTTTCAAGGTTTGATAAGTAACTACGGAAAATATCCAGAACAACACCCCTGATTCCTAAGTTTTCCATTTTTGTTGGAATGGAATAGACACAGTGTAAGATACCTTCGTGAGATCTAAATGTATAATATCAATTAACACTTCAATTAATTTATCTTTAGAGTCGACTAGTTTTTCAACTCTTTCAGTAAGCTCAAGGATAGCATCTTCAATTGAAGCTTGAATCTTTTCGGAAACCATATTAGTGTTTAGATGTTGTTTTTATCTAGGTATTTAAGTAGTCGTTTACGATCTTTTGTAATATTTGATATGATATCTTTTGAGATATTATTGTTGTAAATAGCTTAATTGGTCTGGCTCTGAAGATTGAAGATACGTTATATAAGGAAGCAGAGGGCGCTCGGATACATTGGTGAAGTTGACAAAGCAGAAACTGTCACCGTGGCAACGTGACCTATCGACCATTAATAACGATTTCCTTTACTACTTACGTGTTCTTAAAAGTATAATATTTTTTATATTTTGTTGTTCTGAGCTCTTGAAGTTAGAAGATTATATTCTTGTGAAACAATGTATATCTAAGTTGCTTTCAACACGACGACTAGTACTTGTTGAAGAAAACCATACGAAATATAAATTAGTGCTTTTAGTACTTCCATTACAGCTGCGTTCATAACATTTCTAGAGTAAACATAATTATCTCGTCAATAGAGCCGCAAAGCTCGCAAGAGAAGACTCGCAGCAACACGTCATTTTGAAATCTTAAGAAAATAATAAAGTCTAGCACATACGAATACATCACCCTTTTCAAGTGTATAATAAATAATGCTGAGTAATTCGAGTTCAACACTTAAGGGACGATAGGAAAGCACGTGGTGCCCGGCGGGTTTGGGACAGCAGCGTCCGACGTGTTAGCAGACGGCAGTACGACGTAGTGCTTTGAATTATTAATTGAGTTACATGTAAGCGCTTCGGATACTCGAGTGCATAACATAACGCGTTTGAGTAATGGAATGTTTAACTATCGTTGCAATATTGAAGAGCTTCACAATTATTCCCTTGCCCTTTCTACTATCGGACGACACGGAAGCACGAAAAAGCGTGATCAATTCATGGTGGATATCCCAAAAACCCGAACGAAACGCTTTAATTCAATTTTCATCATGCGTACCGCTGAAATGTGGTATGAGCTTCCTGAGCGGGTCTTCCCCAATAACTATAATCTGTGTGTCGTTAAAGTTCGAGTGAATCGGTTTCTTCTAGGCAAGCACGCTCCACCGTAGTTCGCAGTGTCGCTTAACATCAGGCGAACTAGTGGTCCAGCGTAGGCCTATCGCGAATAAAAAAAAAACTTGAGAGGTGTCAAGGGACACCCGGATGGAACGAAGTTCCTTTCATTAAAATTTAATAATTAAAAATAAAAAAACCTGTATACACTCAACAATTCACAACGCGCAAAATTCAAATATTGTCATTCACTCAATAATTCGAAATTCAAATATTGTTGACAAGCAAAAAGTGTCGTGACAACTTTTCGTAAGAATTTTTCCGTCTAGCCCCCTTTCACAACACGCGATAAGGAACTTCATTCCGAAAAAAAAAAAAAAATATGTATTACTTCTGTCTCGGCGAATCGCATAGAAAACAGATTCTTTGAAATTCTTAGCAGGTCGGTTTTTCCATTTGTGTCTAGTTTATTATCAGTAAAATCTCTTTAACATGGACCTACAAATATAATGAACTGTAGTGTCTCAGTTAACCACTGCTTTTCCTTTCGAAGATAGATAGAAATAGTCATAATAGTATTATTGTAATGATGGTATTAAGTAATATTATTTTTGTTTTCCTAGCGCTCCAATGGTCTAGTGTGTAAAGAGAGATGTAAAGTGATACCTATTATATACGTTTTATAATATTATGAAAGTGAAGTAGGATATTATAGAATACTATCAACCCACCCCGACTCAGATGCAATGTATAAGCTCAGCAAAAAAGAGTCTGGGAACATTGAGGGTGCCTATATATCACGTGTAGCAACCCGAAATACATACGAATACGTTATTTTATTGTAAGAGGAATTTCCAAGTTTTCTTGCGATTTTTAGCTGCACTGATCGACCACCATTATGAATAATCTTATTCATTATCACAGCATGACAATAAAATTTAGCAGAGGTATCTTAGGGATTTCGAAAAAGAAAACACGGAATAAATAAATATAACATAAGACGTATTAACATTTGCTATAAAACTAGATAATGCAGCCACAAGTAATTTATGTTTTTTTTTTTACGGGGGGATACCTTCAAAAGGCTAACGGTATACGGGGGTTAGATCGGGGAGTGGGGAAAACCGTATGAGTCAGCAAAATTGTTTTATACTCTTTCGAGATTTCATGAAAAATTATAATAATCTGGCTAGAACGGAATTGACTGATAGCCATATAATCTTTAAAAAAAAAAATTTGATTTGGTATGACGCGAACACGAGAGAATTATTTAGGTGTTTTTTTGGATATGCTCCTGTTTGACCACTACAAAATTATAATAACAAAAAGTAACCTACACAATGTAAAAGATGACAACAGAAGCTTCAAAATCGAATCCATTACTCCCGCTTGAGTCTTAATAAACGTGTCAGAAAACTTATTGGACTTTTTTTTTTAAACAAATCCTTAACTATAAAAAGGTTTAGGCGTCACCAAATTTACATGAACAACATTTACGAAAGCCACGAATATAGAGTAAAGCCTCCGATAACAACCACTTGAATGCAAAACTTTTGACGAAGTAGTTTAAATTTTTTGAAATTTTCCAAACGTGTTAAAATGTAGCTGGACCTGGTTATGGCGTCAAAGCAACAAAATATGTCGGTGAACGCAAAGTTTTGAAGGGTCAGCACCGCAGGCTGTCACACGTCGTTCGATTTTTAACTGCTTCTACTGCACTCGACGGTAGACGACCATATTTTTGTAAATTCAGAAAACCTTCATGGATGTTTTCGTCCTGTATGGAAAATATAAAATGGGTAAATTGGTCTCGGACTAACTAAAAATCTCACTTGTCTTCCATTGCCCCTTATTGTCACAGACATGGGATTCATGACATTCGCGAGCATGTCTGACACCACGGGAAACTACAACAAGAATAGAATTTGTATAATTATTTTACCTCAATATTTGGTATGCCTTCTGGCGGGATATACACCCATGCACGATACATACTCACCATACCAGCTACTCGAAGCTACAAGCTTACTTTGTACGTTGAAACCCTTCTTTGTAATCACACTAATTAAAATAAGGAAAATGGGAGTATCGAGCACCTGTGTTCTAGACTCCACCATAGATTCCATTTCAATTATAGTGTCACGGTGAGCCTTTGTAAATTTTTAAAGCCTTGTAACTGTCTCTCGTATTTTCCTTTAAGTATTTTATGGTTTTTTCTCACTGCTTCAAATTAAAATGAAGAAATGTTGTTTGCAAGAATTGTAGCACACGTCGTTCTTTAGTTTCTGCCTATCCAAGCGTGAGTGTATGTATGAATGTTTTAGGAACTCATTAAGGGATGAATGGTTAAATTTACTTATTTAATGGGGCTGTTGGGATTGAGGCCTTGGGTTTGATTCCCAGGTTGAGTAGTGTTATTTTATTTACACAATACACATTTACACTACAATGGTATACTTGTTGTATAAAATCGATAGCCATGTTAATAAATTGCAATAAAACGAACTTAAATAATGCTTCTGGATCATAAATTGTAGACTGCAGGAGTGCAGGTGGATGTGTTGCGCTTTCGTTTTAATTTGTCATTTTACTATTGGAATTTTTGAAGTAAATGCTTAAATGGTTTTATCTCAAATTCAGTTTATTTTTCACTAGTATACAGGTGCAGCTGTATAACATTTAGTCAATTTTTTAAATGGGCTCACGGTTTAGTTATAAAATAATGCGATCTGCCACGGTCAGTTTATAGATGGGTGACCATTCTTAATTCACTGTCAATCTCATGAAATCAAAAGGAAAAAATCTACGACGACAATATTCGCGTAAGTGTCAGAAATCAAATAATAATCATATTGTTATAGAATTTAAAAAAACATTCGAGTTTACAAACAAATAATGATAAATTATCTACATTAAAAAATAATATACGGCATTTTAGTTGACTGGCTCATTCCCGTTTCACGAAACTAACTGGCCGCAAGCTTGTCAAAGAAAATTTTAACTACCGTTTTATTCAAGTAAATACATAATTATAAGTAGGTATTATTTTACCGCTTTTATTTTATCCTGGTACTGACTTAATTATGTTGGCCAAAAAGATCCATTTAAGAGTAACATTTATAGGGTATTTAAGTGTATTTGTTTAAGGGGTATTTGTTTACGAATTCGTACCAACAACACGAAGGGTATTTACGTAATAGTTGTTCAGTTTGTATCAAATACGGAAATGAGATTACTATGCAAGCTAGAACTCAAAACCTTGGTAAAATCGCATTTTAGTATTTTTACTTTTATTTATTTTTTATACCACTAAGGTGGCAAACAAGCGTACGGCCCACCTGATGGTAAGCGGTTACCGTAGCCTATAGACTCTTGCAACACCACACCAGGGGTATCACTAGCGCGTTGACGACCATGTAAAACAAAAAAGAAATGGGTTGGCAGTATAAGAGGCAGTCCCCCACTGCCGACACAATGTTTCCTCGCGGAGCACTGGGAACCTTGGTCACCGTAAGGAACACAACATGGCTCAAAGCAGTGTTATTTCACTTAGATTTTCTGCATGGCGGAGGTACTTCCCCAGTCGGGAGCTCCAGTGTGAGTGAAAATACTGCCAGTATGCCCACCTCTCTTAAAATGTTCGCATGACCCCAAACGACAACAACAGTTCGTATTTGTCGTTTGGGGTCATTCTCAACATGCTACGATCGTCGTAGGCAAAACCGCTACGACGCCTACGCCGTAGCTAGTATCGTAGCATAAAGGACGGGGTTTCTGCCGGAGCCAAACCAGCTACGACGCCTACGGCGCAGCCAAAACGCTACGACGGCTACGGCGCGGCCACAACCGCTACGACCTACGACAACGCATACGGCGTGGAATCATTCATGAAAAATATGACTGGTATAATTTTATACCTACTCTTCTTTCCATAAACATAGAATCATAATAATATTATAAATGTGAAAGTTTGGATGTGTGTTTGTTTGTTTATTTTATACTCAATCACGCAAATACGGCTGAACCGATTTGCATGAAATTTGGTACACTAATAGTATGTGACCGGGAATAAAGTATAGGCTACCGTAAGCTAAGTATAGGTTTATCCCAGAAAAATGGGGAAATATCCCGGAAATCCCGAAAAACTAATATAGGAGAACTACTTACCGGATTTGAATGAAATTTTGTAAACCTGTAATCCGGGAATAACAAATAGGCCACATTTCATCCCAAATTTAGTGGGAATTTCCCAGAAAACTGATGTAGGAGACCTACTTACAGGATTTGAATGAAATTTTATACACACTATGTGACCGGCAATAACAAGTAGGATACATTTTACCCTGAAATTATATGGGAATTTTCTAGAAAAATTATGTAGGAGACCTACTAACGTGAATCGAATGAAATTTCATACACACATAGTATGTGACCGGGAATGACAAATAGGATACGTTTTACCACAAAATTATGTGGGAATTTCCCAAAAAACTTATGTAAGAGACCTACTTACGGGATTTGAACAAAATTTCATCCACGATTAGTATGTAACCTAGAATAACATATAGGCTACTTTTTATCCCAGAGAAATGTGGGAATATCCCGAAAATCCCCGAAAAACTAGTTCTCCTACATCAGTAGGAGAACTAGTTTGTTTAGAATTTGAATGAAATGTTGGTAAACGAATAGTTTGTAACTAACGCTGGAAAATTAAATACTTCACATATCGAAAAAAAGCGGGAATTTCCTACCATTGAGTGCTTCTTCATCATCATCATCATCAACCCATATACTGTCCCACTGCTGGGCACGGGTCTCCTCTCATATTCAGAGGGATTAGGCTATAGTCCACCACGCTGGCCTAGTGCGGGTTGGCAGACTTCACAAACCGTCGAGAAAAATCTCTAAGGTGTGCAGGTTTCCTCACGATGTTTTCCTTCACCGAGTGATAATTAATTGCTTAAGCTAAAGTGCTTAAGCGAGTGATAATTAATTATTAATACGCACATGAATTCGAAAAGTCAGAGGTGCGTGCCTTGGGTTCGAACTTGAGACCTTCGACTTGGCAGTCCAATGGTCACACCACTAGGCTATCACTGCTTCCACTAACTAGGCTATCACTGCTTACTTGAGTGTTACACTGAGTACTTCTTATCCCATGAAATCAATCCGACAAAAATTGTGTTACTAAATCTACGCGTACGAAGTCGCGGGTAAAAGCTAGTATAAAATAATTCCTTATTTTATATTCTTAACTCATATATTTATGATTCCATATTGCTTTGACTGCGTAATTTAATCAAAAGAAATGTATTAATTACTACACGATACTAATGTTGGCATTGCAGAATTAATTTTGTGCGTCTGTGACGGTCGAGTAAATTCTACCATAAATATTATCTACATTTCTACCCAAGATTTAAATAATTTCGTCATAATCAGTTCTCCGACGTCCCTCTCGGTAGCTATTTCCCGCGTGTCCCGTAAGTGAATAACGAGCGACTAGCGGTACCAAGCAAATGCATTGGTTTGTAGTAAAGTCATGATAAAGAGGAATTTACTCAGTACAGCGATGCGCTTCTACGTAAACCTTTGCTCAGGTCAGAAATGCATTATGTGCTGCAGGTTTAAATATCTACAATTAAATGATTGAATAGGCATGATGACAGTAATTAAAAACTACTAAAATACTATATTTATTGAATAAAACTTGAAGCTTGGAATATAAAATACGCATTGTTTTTTTTATTTTAAGTGTGATTAATATTTATTTTTATAAAATAAATCTACAAAATAAGGCAATCCGCCATGATATCTTGAACACCAATCAGAGCGCATGACGTCACGCTTGAGTAAACGCATACGCAACACGCACGAACATCATGTGTTTTTATTATTTTTGTTTAAATACCGAGTACTATTTGAGTGTGAATATTATTAATTCGAATATAAAATAACACGAATCATGGATCAAGGATTTACTAAGGCAAACAGCGCTAATTTGCCTAGAATCGACATAATAATGCTGGGAGAGTTTTTGTCATCAAATAAAGACTTTTGTTCAGCAGAATTTAGAAATGTTAAAACTTCTATGTAAGTATATTAATAATAATTAAAAACTTTATAATTTGAGTTATAAAATAATTCCCTAAAATATACTTTTGACGATGTATTTCTTATCAAGTTATTTTTAAGGTTATGTTATTGAAATCTATTTTTATAATGCTTTTACCCTTTATTTATAAATTGATTGAATTGAATTCCCATCAAATAATATTCCATATAATTATCCATATCATTAGGTAACTGAAATATGAATTATAAATATGAAATATATGTTTGTTATTAGTTATAGGTATTAGTTATAAGTAACAATTAAGTATTAATTAAGGCGCATTTACCGCATTGGTTAGCTGTAATGGTAGATGTATGTTGTTAAATAAATAAATAAATAAATGAATAAAATACGTAATATTTACATATCAAAGCAATGAGAGATGAAACCTAACCTCGAAATAGATTGTTTATATTTTTACATTTAGACCTCGTACAAAATATTATTACCAAATACTATATACTAGAATCTACAAAAGTATGTAAAAACTTACGTCAAAGTGATCTTCACAAAAATAAAGGTGAGTACTGGGCAATATTCCTTTTGAATCTCGCCTTGCAAGTTTAAGCCACTTGTTTCGTATTGTTTTATTTTGAGGAACGAACACAAATAGCTTATTAGGAGTTTTTATGGATGTATTCTCACACTGGGGGATACTACTTTAATAACACAAAATAACTAAATTCTTGCACGAGCGCAGCGCGTTTACGTTTAGATTACTCAAACGTAACGTCACAAGCGACGCCATGACACTAACAAGCGTTTTAGGGGGAAATTTAAATTATTATTTTAAAATTGCATTTTTTTCCTACTAAACTTTTAATTTCTGCAGAAATATCTTATTCGTTGTAAATAGTATATATTTCTGGACATTATAGGTCCATTTTTCAATTATTGTCATCATGCCTATTATTAGATTAATTAGTTCCGTGAAGTTTAACAAAGACCATATCTTTGTTAAATGGAAAAAAAAAGATTAATGTTTAGATGAATGTTCATTCATTGAATCATTTATTTTGCTGCCACTGTGTTAGGTGTCAAATTAAATCTCTTTGCATAATGTTTTTGTAATGTCTTGAAAAGATGTGTTTCTATCTAGCTGGCCCCCCATTTGCTACAGCAACGAAAGCGGTGTAGGCGTTAGCCTACAATAACGTTAAACGTTCCGTCATTTGTGTTTGTAACTATGGTTTTTTCACATTAATACCTACAGGAACATTGAAAATGCTTTAATTTCGTATACTACTTACACTTGTAAATACTATAGTTAAAAAGGGCTGGACAGACAAACTTTTCGAAATTAATTTCTGCTTTACTATCAAAGATTTTTGCTGATAAATGTATAATTCGAAAGGTACATTGGAAGGAGTATCTCCAATATTTTTTCGAATTCTACAAGTAATCAAATCTTGGAGGAGGCCGCTGGCCAGAAACCGAAATTAAATGACATTTCTGTCTTTCTGGAGGAGGAACATTGAATATTGTCGTTGTTTTGGAGAGGTACATTGAACAAGCTATCAGCCTACACCGCTTTCATTGCTGTAGCATATGGGGGATCAGCTAGATAGAAACACATCTTGAAAAGGGTCTTGAAGCACAATAAATTGTCAAAATATGGTGTTTGACATCCATATTTGACAATCCATTTTGTCCAAATCCAGTTTGACATTCATTTTGTGACATATATTATTTTTCGTCTAGTTAACAGCAGCTGCAGAATGGAATCTCTCAAAAGGTTTAACATCTATAGGTACCTTAACACTATTATAATTTAATACTTGGAATAATTATCGACTATTGCATAATACCTCTCATCCTGAGAGGAGACACGTACCCAGCCGTGGGAAAGTATATGGGTTGATGATGACTTGAAATGAATATAAAATGGGCTTGCTAAAACAAACAAATATTTTTTAAGCTTAAAATAATTTTTGAATGCTTTTACAACAAACTATTGAAACCTCATGTTTTACATACATCGGCCCATTTGGATTATCTATTGTATATGATCCGTTGGTGCTTTTAAAAATACATAGTCTTACTAACTCAGAATTATACGGCCTGCAGGTGGCTGCTACAAGTAATATAAATATTTTTTACGGGTGGAAATCGAACCCATGTTGTGGAAACCGATTCGTTTATGAAGAAATCTGTTCTTTCCAAGAAAGTCTATTATAAAATTAAATAATATTATTATAATTCGTGGACAATCTCCGTTCTCAGAAGCTTAAATTATAAACAAAAGTATCTGCGCATTAAATCGAATTTCCCTTGAATACCGTCTCAAGGTGACGTCACATTTTCCTTTTACTTTTAAGCTTCGAGTCCTGCCGAACTTTTAGTTCACAAAATTTTATTTTGCTTTATTTTCGCGTAAATACTTAATATAAATAATTAACTATTGACATACAGCGGATCTTCTATATAAATTCTTACTAAACACATTGTTTTCGATGAAAAACCATCATAACATACCAAAAACCATCACGCCTGTATTCCTCGCAGAGTTAGGTAGAGGTGTTCTAAAGTACACCCATAGCTTGTGTTAGGGTGGGAGCTTATTAACCCAAACGACGAGCTGCTACTGAGAATTTCATAGAAAAACCCAATAACACTGCTTGACTTGGGCATTAAGCCCTGGGAATTAAACCCTGGTAATTAATAGTGGCGTTTACTACCGCGGCAGTTTGGAACAACACAGTTTGTTGAACAACGTAGTAATTAATATCATACCTTTAATTGAAGTAACGAACATTTTATCGCGCGCGTCTTTAAGTTCGCAGAACATTGTAATTACAGCTAAGGTATTTTAACACCATAAATATATTTGATTTTCTTAAGCTCTGTAAGTGGATTTCTTGGAGAACTGTTGTTTGGTGTAGTGAGAACAGCGATCAACTATTCTCCTATATTGTTTCTTGCCTCGATGCCTCGATGCAGTTTACGCATGTGACTATATAACTATACTTTTTAGCTTAACAACGATTAATTTCCAGACACAGTAGAAAAATGTTTTGACCCTGCGAATGCTGATGATGAGGCTGACTGCCCAAGTCACATTGCAGAATCAGGAAGTATTCTTTAATTATTATTTTTTCCTGCGTCTTTGTGTTACTGCAGAAGCACCGACTGAAAACTATGCTGGGTGTTGTTGCCAGCAAATGCTGAGTTGACACTCTTAAGCTACTATGATCTAAATTTTAATAATAATTCATATAATAGTCCTTGTGTGTCAGTATTCCAAATTAAATATTTTATTTATTTATTTATTTCTTTTTCTTTCTCAGTCTAGTGGTTTGAGTGTCGGATTGCTGATTACGACGTCGTGGGTTCAATTCTCAAAGTTCACAAATATTTATGTGATGAACATAAAATATATGTGTTTGGCTGGGTGTTTCTAGTATATTATAAGTATGTGTTTGTAAAAAAATATATAAGTATTAAATCCATCTAGTACCCATAATACAGCTCTGCTTAGTTTGACTCTAGACCGTGTTGTGTAAAAATACTACAAATATAGATTGATTTAATACTAGATTATTAATAAAAAATGAGCTCAGACTAGTCTTTGAAACATAAAAAGGATGCTAATACGTGAAACGGTTTTAGAAAAAAGCCAAAAATCTACGGTCGGTCTCAAGCTTGTTAAATATGGGCATCACAGAAATATTTTAGAGATAAATTTTTCACTTTGATCACTTTTAGCTGTTCTTAAAAACTATGTTCTTAATAAATATTTCGATTTGCCCTGCTGTTGTATATCAAAAAGTGGTTTGATTATCCTATTTATTTATTTAGTCATTTATTTTTTAGATAGGCAGCGGTTCCCGTAGCGCTACAGTTTGACGTGCGTCAAATTAGTGTCAATTAATTTATGGCATCTCCGAACTGGACTTAACTCATTTTGATTGAGGGACAACAATAGTTTAATAAATATTTAGATTTGTCCTGCTGTTGTATATCAAATAGTGACTGGATTATTTTAGATAGGCAACGGTTTCTGTAGTGGATCAGTTTGACGTGCGTCAAATTAGTGTCAATTAATTTATGACACCTCCGAACTGGACCTAACTCATTTTGATTGAGGGAGAACAATAGTATCCATTTAGATAGCCACCGCAATTCTAACTTGGCTACACTTAAACCCTTTCTATAACTTCTATTATAATTATCTAACTAATTTCTCGTAATCATTTTTTTGTGGACGGGTCAAACTATCTAAAATTGTAATTTTTTCCCAATTGATGAACCTTATTATTTTGTATTAAAGTTGAAAATTTTTCTATGAAAGAAATTTGACAGATTGGAGTAGCTGGCCTCGGTAGATGAATAAAGTCGTGCTGTAAGGAAATCCATTTTTTTAATTATATTATTTAAGCACGCTTTATATTATGCTTTATATTAATTAAGCACGTAAACTCAAATAATGCCTTTTCACTCTCACCTTGAAGATACATCAAATCAATCAAATCAGCGCGTCATACTCGTGAACGGGTGCCGTCTGTCAGGGCTGGTCAGCTCTTACTGTTAATGGTAATCTTTTTATTTATTTTCTTTTTCTGTTTAGTAGACTGGAATAATTTAACAGTACACATCAAACTGCATGTCTCTCATGTAAGTCTGACATGATTTATATTCATTTGATATCAGCAGATACTACTGAAACAGTTACTGTGATTATATTTTTTCTTATTATTTAATAATGTTTAACTTAATAAAATGTAAATGTGAGTACTTTGTAGGCTAAATATAAATACTCTGCTTTGAACAGGCTTTGAGCCTTTTTTATGTGGCCTACGCAAATGTTCCTCTGATTTGAAAGATCTATTTACAGAAATAAATGTCATTTTATTTCATTTCAGCCTATCGCAGTCCACTGCTTGACATAGGCCTCTCCCAAATCGCGCCACAACATGGGTGTTGTGGCGCGATTTGGGAGAGGCCTGAGGAGAGGTATGTATCTTCAAAGGAAGGCGGAGAACTGGGGTTCTCCGCCTTCCTTTGAAGATACATACATACTGTCTAATAAAATTGTAGTAGTACTCAAATAACTATCCGCTGAGAGTTCTTACGTTATGGGTCTTATTTTTATGAATTAACAACTCAACTCGACTTAATTTAAGGAGCTCATAGACTTCACAACTACATCTTTTCCGAGAAAATTACAATTTTCACTCTTAAAAACGAAACAATAATTGTTCTTGTTAAGTTTTATACCAGTAAATAGGTTGGTAAGGATTTAAAGAGTTAAATGGCAAAAGTCTATTGCAATTCAATCACTATTGAATGGGGTGCTGTGGGTGTACATTAGTACACTGCCACTACCTGCAGGGACTGCAGGCGTGATGGTGACCAAAAAAATAATTCTCCAAGTATAAATCGTAGATGAAATAAGCTCGTGTTGTAAGGAACCAAGTTTGATGTATGAATGCTAGATTAGCAAACTGAGTGAAACACGTACCCGAGCAATTTAAATGCATATTAGTTATGTTTACACGGAATAACAAAAAACCTGTACAAATAATAAAAATAATTTATTTCATAATTAATTATATCACCCTCCGAGCCTTTCCCCAATAATGTTAGATCGGCTTCCAGTCTAACCAGATACGGTTGAATATCAGTATTTTACGGGACACGACTATCTCTGCAACCCAATTTCTGGGTAAATCCCATATCCTGAATTTAGTATCCCGTCGGGTTGATCCTGTAAGGCTGGAAGTTAATTTAGCTTATTCACTGGCTCACTACTACAGTTCCTGAGCTGTGTAGCCACACTCTTTCAACGTCAGCTACTTTCCCGCCATTCTCCGTGACTGACAGTTGACTTTAGTGACATTAGCTACCTCACCAGTTGTGTGTGTGAGACAGTG
The DNA here is from genome assembly GCA_964056405.1 of Acronicta alni. NCBI lineage: Eukaryota > Metazoa > Arthropoda > Insecta > Lepidoptera > Noctuidae > Acronicta > Acronicta alni. The sequence goes on from OZ043913.1 coordinate 7,874,420, forward strand.
TTTACATATCTATTTAATAGATACACTACACTGAAGATAGCCTGTTTGTCAGGCATTTTAGGCCACTAACAATAATTGTGATAGGTATTTTGCGAGGTACGGAGATCAGCGTAGTTATAACTTTGCCACGAGCCCCTCTTAGATAGATAATATAATTATTTTATGTAGGTAACTGTAGACGCCACAGATGTAGATTTTTACTGACGTCAGTTAAATACTTAGACCACTTGTACTAAAGAGTTCAGTGACTTATACATGGTGCTTCCGTGCTCCCTCTTGTCTGTGTTCACCTGTGACAGTTCTTAGTATGAAACCTCTTTTGTTTTTCTTTGATGGTATGTAACTTTCATTTGCAAATACGTATACAACACGACGATGAACAACGGATCCTGATATGTTTCCATCAAACACGTATCGTACTCAAACATATCGTACAAAATAATGTGGAAATCAGCACTCACAACCGAACGCGACGTAGCTCAATGAACTTACGTGTATGTATGTAGTGTAGATGAGGCTGGTTAAAGTAGTTCCGCTCGATTTCCGCTACTCTTGTCTGTTGATTGCATTGGCCCGCCTCAATTTCACATTCTGCCGACTTTGTTTACGTTTTTTATGGCGATTTTCTTACTGTAACACTTAAAATAATGAAAAATTTTGACTTGGATAAATAATCTATCCTATATGTCAATAGGCTGAGCACGCCCCGGATGCAGGCGTGATAGTATTATTTATTATATTTTTTTGTAAAAAAATGTATATGGCTTGCTTTTTGTATCTTGTGTGTGTTTGAGCACGAATCAAATCATGTCGAAAACTTTAATGGCATGGCTTAAAACTTAATTATTTGGCTTGTACGTAATATACGTTCCTTACTGGGTACAGACATCAACTAAGAAAAGATTTAGGTTATTTCCCACTGGACTAGAAAATACGATGCTGGGCACTGCTAACATTAATATGTATGAAATACTAAAGTACTGAAGTAGGTACTCAAAATTTTCCCTTAATAACAAAATAAGGTGAACTAATTCCTTGTCTACAATACCTACGTCAATCCACACATGTTATTTTGTAAAACTACATCGGCGACAGCCAAAGTGTCCCACAGCCAAATTACGGACCTATTAAAAAAAGCCAGCTCAGGACCACCCAAAACCGATGATTATGCATCAGGAACTAGATGAAGGGAAAATGGCCAGGTGGTTCAAGTGGATATCATAAGTCTCTTACTCACTCTGATAGTGCACTCCGATAGTGCAGTGAAGCCTAGTGGACTGCCAAGTCGAAGGTCTCGAATTCGAACCCAATGCACGCACCTCTGACTTTTCTAATTCATGTGCGTATTAATAATTAATTATCACTCGCTTAAACGGTGAAGGAAAACATCGGTGAGGAATACCTGCATACCTTAGAGATTTTTCTCGACGGTATGTGAAGTCTGCCAACCCGCACTAGGCCAGCGGGGTGGACTATAGCCTAATCCCTCTGAATATGAGAGGAGACCCGTGCCCAGCAGTGGGACAGTATATGGGTTGATGATGATAACATAAAATCTAGTGTGACAGTGTGACCGATTTTCATGTTTTTTTGTATATAATGTTTGGTACTTAGGTCTGAGAAATAGGTCGTAGGCTGTTTTTTATACCACTAGGTGATACGCGTGGCTAGAAATAATTTATATGGCAAAGCAACGTTTGCCGGGTGAGCTGTTATTTATTATAGTACCTAATATTATTTGCTATCATAAAGTTCTTAAGTAAGTATAACAGATGTGCCACACCAATAAATTTTATTCCAACCATGTCAATATTTTCTTGTTCGCTGTGCCGGAAAGGTGTCTAATAAAAGGAATTGCGCTGTGTTCACGCATTGAATAAATGTAGTCGGAACACGTGTCAACTCCAGTAGAGATAACGATTTTTAACAAGACTTGTTCGGGTAGAGAGTAAATATTATTGTGTATCATAAAATAACAGTGCTTTGAGCTGTGTTGTGTTTCTTACGGTGAGCAAGGTTGCCAGTGCTCTACGTTGGTGTTGCAGGCGTCTATAGACTACGGTAACCGAGTACCATCAGGTAGGCCGTATGATTGTTTGCCACCATAATATGGTAGTATAAAAAAATAAAACCTCGTTGCTTCGAGAGCATGTTTACTTTATCAACGTGACCTACCGGCATCCAGACCAATTGTTCTACTATATGGTACCCTGACAGACAATAACGATAGCTAGGCCCTGATATTATGTTAAATAAATCTGACTGCTGCTATGATAAATTACACAGTTTTTCGGTATTCTATGGAAGAGTATGTAAGAGAAAAAGAGATGGCATGCTTGTTAGTAATTGCAATTGTCAAGATTTTCTTACACAGTAACCCTGCTGGTTTCTATACGAGTACTGGTGACAGTCATTTATAGTATTCACGAGCCCAAAAGTCTGTCAAATACTCATACATTATCCCGCCTTGCCTCCGCCTAGTCTAAGCCGTGCCCAGCAGTTCCCCCTGCTGGGCACAGCTTAGGCTATAATAACTTCACATGCCCACCACAAGTTTCCTAACCATGTTAGCCTTCACCGTGTAAGCGATTTATAATTGTAAATTATAAAATCTAGCAACATGATTTCTGAAATGCGCGCCATAGTCTCTCGATGTTGCTGTTTGTTAAAGTTAGCTGTATACAATTATGGGAAACCAAAAACAAGGTAAACAAGATAATTATCATGTGGGTAGTGCCCACAGTATTGTGAATAGATAAATATTGCTAAATATTGTTGTTACGCGTGTGGCACAGATTAAGCATTTAACAAATTTGTTAACTATGCATTTTTTTATGCGTTTATATTTCTACTTCTCCACAACCCAATGACTTATTATATTTTATTATTTTGTTACGGACTTTCCGAAGCCTCATCAATGGCCATATCAGAATATCAGTTCAGCTTAATATGCTTGCTGCAGCATTGTGCTGAGATAGGAACCGATTCTGACATCGCACAAGATAATGTTCCCACTGGGGTTAAGACTTATTATATCTATCATTTTGTTTTGTTTATTTCATATTTAGTCTTGTATTGTAACTACCGTCACGCTTGTATACCTGTAGAGTTATGCTCTGGTGTACTGAGGTGCACCCCCCCCCCCTGAGTCGCTTGTGATAGGGGCCGAGCCTATTGCCATTAACCTATCAAGTAATCATAGACCGCACTGATGCTTGCAGTAGCGGTCGAACGCGGGCCCATTGAGATATAAAAAAAATATATATTGAGTTAAGAGCTCCTTATAAAATATTAGGGAAATCCTTAAGGAGTCTTTTGTAATATTTCTTTGTCCAGAAAACTACCGGTTAAAATTAGAAATTATTAACCTAAATGTTTTTCCTTATAAGTCGAGTATATACAAAGATCGTTGTCTGTAATTCCTACTAGCATTTTCCTGGTTATTAAAATAATGAGATTGATATTAAGAGAAAAAATATATAATGTACTTTGACTTTCCTTTTTGTTTTTTATCTGTCCATCAAAAGGTTGTGTAAGAGATCACAGTAGTGATATAAAGTTGCTCTTTGCCCATCGCCCCTTTCTATCTAATATATAAAATTCTCGTGTCACAGTTTTCGTTGCCATACTCCTCCGAAACGGCTTGACCGATTTTGATGAAATTTTTTGTGCTTATCGGGGAGGTCTGAGAATAGGCCAACATCTATTTTTCATACCCCTAAATTTTTTTTTATGGCAAAACAACGTTTGCGGGGTCAGCTAGTGATTTATAAAATTGTACCTATTTTGCATAAATTATGGTGTGCATTAGAGAATAGGTATTTTACGATATATCTATTTTTCATTTACTTGATCAGGACAGAGAATTTAAAGCAATTGTAGATGAATGTCGTATATTTCTCGTATTCTAATTTTAATAGAAACTACAATGAGATTATAATTTCCTAGGTACATACATAACACATAATCATCATATAACATGATAACATATCATCATGATAACATATTTGGGAAGAGGCTAGCCTCTTCCCAAATATGTTGAGGTCATCTTCGACTCTAACCAGAGGCGGCTGACTATCAGTAATTTCCACAAAGATATCCAACCTCCGAAACCTAATTTCTGGGTCGGATTCCTAGATACGTAAATAAATCTTTAAGATTTGTTGCGTAAGCATAAGTTTATGGTTAGTAAACGATTTCACTTCCCAGAACAGTATTTTACACGAAACGACAACCATCAAACATCTACTGCCCAATTTTTGGGTAATACCCCTATCCTGAAGATAGGCTGGGGGCTTAGACAAGTTGCAATCTGACAATCGAATCGACGAACGAATAGAAACAAAAAGTATGGAAATGACATAAGCTTTTGACAAACTGGGCGATAATAGATGTCATTCCCATACATTTTGTTTCTATTCGTTCGTCGATTCGATTGTCAGATTGCAACTTGTCTACAGGCGCTGGTTATCAGACTTTTTGGGCTTCTACGATTGTCAAAGGTTCATAAAATAACCGGGACTGATGGCTTCACGAGGCACAGCGTGGTCTCGATGTGTTCAGAATGGTGACGGTGTTTAGCGCAGCTTAACCTCACAGATCGGTTGATCAACGAAGTAATTAGCCGCGAGCCCGTCTGCCACAAGAATAAATATCTAGAAAAAAGATTGTGCAAGTACTGAAGTAATTTTTATAAAGTAAAAACAACACGCAATTTGTTACCACTCTGTTGTGTTGATCTAGCAAAGCGGTTTCCTTCCCCTCGATTTATTTTTAAAATCGTGAGTTGCGGTGCAATCACTTCCGTTGAGATTACATAAACATAGTTGGCTGTTTTCTTACGTTTCTTCAGTGTCGCAATAACAATCTTATTTGAGACCCGCTGTGTTGAAATGTGTCGATTCTTATATTTTTCTAATAGACAATATATTAGAGAAATGGCTGACAAATATAATTACATAAAGCATTAAAAGAAGAAATTATATTTTCTCGGTGACGTACCTACACACATCAAAAAAAGTTTGCGGTCACTTTGAAAAATCTAAATCATTTTTGTTACGGTAGATTATATTATGATTTCTTCTTCTTTTTATATTCTTTCAAACAGGGTATTTCTATTTAAAGAAAACACACAGCAAATATTTTTTCTTAATAAAGTTCAATTTAAAAAAATATATCAGCTTATGCTAGTGATCGCAAAGTATTTTTAATGTGTGTATATGGTCTCGAAAAAAAATTTTATTATGAGTACTCTTGCAGACATTTTACCTACTTTTATCTAGATAATATCTTATTTATTTCCGCTCGTTAATAATTTAGATCGGAATAATATTGTGTTGCAAGTCTAATCACGTCTTCATTGTTCGTTTATATATATAATATAATAATAATATTCTTCTTGGACAATTTTACACAGCACCATCTAGTCCCAAATTAAGCAGAGCTTGTACTATGGGTACTAGACAATGGATGTAATACTTATATGCTTTTTTTTTGTAAATACATACTTATAATACATAGAAACACCCAGACAAACACAAACACTTATGTTTAACCACACAAATCTTGGTGTCCTGTGGGAATCGAACTCACGACCCCATGATCAGCAGTCTGACACTCGAACCACTATTAAATACGCTTTATTACAAAATTAATGTAAATATTCTTATTTTATATTCTTATATTATTTTAATATTCAGGAAGGTTTAATACCTGATCATCATTCTCCAAACCTTCTCCTAACCTATGCTGGAGTCGGCTTATAATCGTACCAGATGCGGTTGAATATCAGTATTTTATTCAAAGCGACTGGCATCGGACCTCCGCACCCCAATTTCTGGGCAATACCGATATCCTGAACCTAAACTTGTAGGTTGTCACGCTTTTTGGCCTTCTGACTACCACTAACGTTGATTCGCATGACAACCGCGACCAACGGCTTTACTTGCTCTCTGAGGCACGGAGGGCTATGAAAACCCATCCACAGCCTGATTTGATTCTTTGGTATTGCCGAAAAATTGGCTATCGCTTTATGTTGTAAAATACTGACCACCGCAGAACTGTATGGTTTCAAACAAAAATGATTTACTTATTGAAATTGGTCCAAACAATTGACGACAATAACGAGGTGAACATACATAAAAATTATACAGACAACATAGAATCTCCACTGGTCTGTGTCAGTTCAGATAATATATCTTATTATCTTTGCCCTGCGATGCTACCCGCATTGATCTCGTTTTTCCCAATTCCAAGGGAATTTGCCAAATTATTCCAATTTCTTACATACAAACAGTGTTCTGACTATTACACCAATGAATAAAAACTGCAACATCACTTAGGCCATACTCTATTACTCACTCGATGATCTTCCTAGATGCGACAAATATATTTATATTAATATAAATTGTAACAATCCAATCCAAATGATTGGATTTGGTAAGAGGATAATTAAGCCAACAGCCAACTAAATGAAATAACAATATAACATAAAATTATAATACCATCACGTTTGTATTTTTAGGTTTTTTTAATGAAATTTCAAAGAAAAACTAATAATACGCGACCTGGGAATTTAATCCAGGACCTCAAGCTTAGCAGTTGCGCTTACGACCCTTAGGATAATATACCCATGAAATCGTAATTCCAAAGTTTCATCGAATCCAAATTCCTTAGTTTGGATTTATGGCCAGTTAATGCGATCGGCAGCCAATTTAATAATAATAAGGAAATTATTTATAATTTGAGCTTAATTGACCATATAAAAAATATTATTAAATTAATAAATACAACCCAAATATGAAACAAATAGTTTCTCGATATAATATTCTCATGAAAATGTGCTTCAAGACTTGTGCCCAAACCAGTCGCAAAATTGAAAGTCGCAGACACGATCTTAATCGATTTAATAGGCGTGCCTAATTATGCACAAAGTTACTTGGGTACTTATAAACACTGTTCGAAGTGCGCCATAAAACTTTGCGGGTGCACTTACTGCACACTCAGGTTTTATTTCTGGCATTTATAAAAACTTCATTCAAGTTTCTGTTTAATGATTCAAACCAAAATGAATACTTAACTTTTCCTTTTCATTTGATACTCGTACATATAAACGTTGTTATGTAAATCACGTAGTTGCTTTCATATGACCAGAATGTTCCATTGGCGAAGGGTCGGGTATTATAAATTTCATTTGCATAGGATCTCCACAACCATCTAATATTAGCCTCGACTGTTCTATAAATAATATGACCGAACATTGTGTGTTCGGTTGAAATCTTTTTTATTGTTAATTAGTATTTTAGTTCTAAGGATGTTTATGGCCTTTCTTCATCTTTTTCAGTCATCATCATCCTAAACTGGAATCCAGCTCTAACATACCCACTTGGGAAAAAAATCCACCATGTCGGCTTCGCCGTCCTGACTTGTCGTCGGCAACAAAAAAACGTTGCCCAATAGTAGGATTTTCTTCAGTATCGTGGGTTCGTCTACAAACACAAACTTTCTACACAAACAACCAGACCCGGAACAACTACCTGTAGGACATACAAATATTTCTTCCGTGCGGGGATAGAATCCACGACCTTTGGCATAGAAGTCGATTGCTCAGCCGCTGCGCCAAACGTGTCGTTTTGTTTCTATTTAAGTCGACTCGAGAGGGTGAGTAGGTATAAATCATAATTATTTTAGGATACATAATAATTTCTCAGTTTCGTTGTATGTAAGACTATATATATACTGAAACACTTACTGTTTTTGGATTGATATCAATTTTTGTTGGATTGATTTCACGGGATTGAAAGTACTGAATATGTTAAAAAACAAAACAGAACTGCCAACCCTGCTCACCGTAACACAACACGGCTCAAAGCAGTGTTATTTTACTTCAATTTTCTGCAAGGCGGAAGTGTTTCCTCAGTCGGGCATCTCCATTATCAATGGAATTACTTCCACTGTGCCCTACCTCTCTTAAAATTACATATTAATTACAGCAGATCAGATTTATAACCCCCCACGACACAGGGAATCCTAGTGTGGGGTTTCAGAGAAACTGTACTTTGTAAAAATAAGCCTGATTGTAGTAAATTTTTCTGTACGTGTTTATTACTAAATAAATAAATTTATTATTTATTATAAAATTTATAACAATTGAACAAAAGGAGTTTGACGATTTCGGCCCACTGCAATTTTATTAAGCCCTCTCTTAAAATTAATAATGTTCGTAGGTTCGAGGTACAGCGCTCGTACGAGTATATTTCGCAATACATTTACGAATAGTTATCCAGCGCTGACCTCGTTTTGTTCATATAAATCGGTATTACTCCCGCGTATACCAAACTACCGTGAGTGAATTCAGAACCTTTTTTTTATTTTTGGTGTGCGGAAAAGCCTTATGGATTTTCTGCCACCTCTGTGGTGGCAGGGTATGTTAGACTCATACCGATTAAAAACCGCACTTGCCTTCCCTAGCCATGTCCGTAGTCATGGCCATCATCATCAACCCATCTGTCCCACTGCTGAGCAAGGGTCTCCTCACAGAATGAGAGGGATTAGGCTATAGTCCACCACGCTGGCGTAGCGCGGTTTGGCAGACTTGACACGCCGTCGAGAAAATCTCTAAGGTATGCAGGTTTTCCTTCACCGTTTAAGCGTGTGTTATAATTAATATGCACAAGATTTTTAAAAGTCAGAGCTGCGTGCCTTAGATTTGAACTCGAGACCTTGAGTTCGAGATTATAATCATATTGTAATCCGAAACCTTATATTATTTTTCAATGGACGTTGTTAAGAGAAACGTATTTTTTTGTACTTAATTTTTTAGGCAAATTCTTGTCTAGCCAAAAATTGCAAGTCAAAACTAAAATAAATATAATGAAGCTTTACAAATAAAGCTACTAAATTTACAAAAAAAAAATGTTACGTTTTTGGGTTACCGCTATAGGTATCTTTTTGTATATTTTTGGCATTTTCCATGCTAAGATTTTAAAGTTATTTAGAAAAGGAAAAATACGACCGCGGGCAGGATTCGAACCTGCGTCTTCTGGTTAGGTACACCAGACGCTATGACCACTAAGCCACCGCGATACCTACCCGTCACGTCGAATTTTTCCTTCACATACTGAATTTACGTCTTTATGGTGACGTCAGTAACACCTATTGAAATGCAAGTTTTTGCTTTTCAACCGACACAACTTACTTTACAGTTAGTTTAATGTCGAACGATGCTACCTTACCTTCTAACTATCTTTTTGTATATTTTTGGCATTTTCCATGCTAAGATTTTAAAGTTATTTAGAAAAGGAAAAATACGACCGCGGGCAGGATTCGAACCTGCGTCTTCTGGTTAGGTACACCAGACGCTATGACCACTAAGCCACCGCGTACTGTAAAGTAAGTTGTGTCGGTTGAAAAGCAAAAACTTGCATTTCAATAGGTGTTACTGACGTCACCATAAAGACGTAAATTCAGTATGTGAAGGAAAAATTCGACATGACGGGTAGGTATCGCGGTGGCTTAGTGGTCATAGCGTCTGGTGTACCTAACCAGAAGACGCAGATTCGAATCCTGCCCGCGGTCGTATTTTTCCTTTTCTAAATAACTACCGCTATAGGGTTAGGAACTTTCTGTGAGTACATAACGCGCACTTGCAGTCAGTGAAGTTTTTTATCTGGTTACACAACGTGTCTAAAAATAGTCGCTGTGATGGACTTTAAAATTAGATTAAGGCAACTTTCGCTGCACCGTACCGCCTCACTCTCCATTGTTCTGCGGGATTGTCTGTAAAACTTGCAATCGTTAACGTTTCGCGTTTCAGCGCTTGTCAGTCAAGTACTGAGAAACTTTGAATATATTGAGCAACCCGTAGGTTATACAATCTATCAGTTATACTAACTTTTATTTTAACGTAGATATTTCCTAAGAGGATCCGAAATAGCATTTTGAATAGGTAGTTCTTTGATTATATTTTCTAAACATACAACGTTATTTTTCAGCTGTGGCAACTACAACGACTTTTATTCTCCCATCCTTTATGAACCAGAATGGGTAGGTTTTAATTATATTAAATTTTCTATATAGATTGAGTTCATATTTATATAAAGACAACTGATATTAGTAAATTAAAGTTTTTTTTATAAGTGATTATTCAATTGTATAATATTATAAAATTAAAAGACAACGTTTTAGAGAAAACGTTTTATTTATTTAATAGTTTAAATAGCAATTGTCATAGATATTAGAAAACATACAAAAGGAACACAAGTATAAAGGAAAATTAAATGTCAGGTGCAACCAACAGAAAAGCTTCTGCAATAGAACCGAGAGCAACTGTCGTCAATGTCAAATTTGTTATAAATGGCTTCACATTTTCCACGTGACTATCAACTTAAAGTAAGTTACTAACTGTTCACAACTAATATGATAACTTGGCAGCGAATAAATATTTTTTATACAATTATATTATTAGATAAATAAAGTGTACTTTAAGGTAGCGAATATTACTAAACAAGTCTATCAAACTCATAGGGGGAAAACTATAAATACTTTGGCAACTTATTAGTTGGAGTGTAGTGACATAGATTGGTTGACAGCAATTTGTAAACAATTAAGAAGGACACCCCGTCTTAGGGCAGTCTGAAAAAATTTGGTTGCGGAGGTCTGATGGGAATCGCTAAGTGTTAAATTCTGATAATCGGCCGCAATTGGTTCAACTGTAAGCGGAACCCAACATAGGCGGGAAATGATCTCCATCATCGCTTCGTTAGTCTAGTGGTCCTAAGTGCGACTGCTACGCCAGAGGATTCTATTTCCAAGTCTAATAAAATTCTCAGTAGCAGCTCGGAGTTTAGTTTTGTGCCCGGTTAATGGCAATGCCCCTTGTTAAATGGAACTTAAACATACCGGTGAACTGTGGGTGTATGTACAGCAGTACACATCTGCCTATCCCTTCAGGGAATACAAGCGGGATGGTATACTATGTTTTATTTTTTCTTAGTTTATTTTCACTCGAAAATAATTATTGCTATAAAGTGCATAAATGTTTAGATATGACAAAAGATGCTCGCGCGGTCTCAAGGCAACGCGAGTTTGGGTATACACGCGGATGCGTGTGTTGCCTTTATGGTTATAAAGTTTATTTTCGAGTGTCATATAAAATCCTCTCCACTGCGCTGCTCTCGGTCTCCGCTGAGCCCAAATAGTGGGCCACAGATCATCCTGAGGAATATGATTATAATCACGCGTTAGTATGTCCTTGGGTTACATCTACATATAATTAATATTCCCTTATCGATTTCTAGTTCAATAGTGCCTATGTCTTAAGTAAATGGTGCACTACTGCCGGTACAATGGTTTTTGTTAGGCTGTTGCGTGGTTATGGACTAAATTGACAGTAACATCGTAACACGGTCCACAATTCATTAGCAAACTGTCCATATAAGGTACTCTATTCGATTGGTTTTCAGTAGATGACTATTATTGAATCACAATTGATTGCAAGTTATACTCATAACATTGATTGCCTCTTACGTTTTTTTTTATGATAGTCGAAATATTTTTTTATTTTAATTAAATTAAAACAGAGAAGGGCCAGCAACAATTTATAATGTATGGGAAGGAAAATTATTAATAAAGACGTAAATTCAGTATGGGAAGGAAAAATTCGACATGACGGGTAGGAGTCCCGGTGGCTTAGTGGACATAGCGTCTGGTGTACCTAACCAGAAGACGCAGGTTCGAATCCTGCCCGCGGTCCAATTTTTCCTTTTCTAAATAACAATTTATAAGTGTAATTTCTAACAAGAACAACAATATTGGCACAATAATTTAAATTAATTACCACACTTAAACGGTGAAGGAAAACATAGTGAGGAAACCTGCATGCCTGAAAGATTTTTTAGACGTGTGTTAGTCTGCCAACCCACAATAGGCCAGCGTGGTGAACTAGCCTAATCCCTCTCATTCTGATAGGAGATACGTGCCCAGCAGTGGGACATTATATTGGTTGATGATGATGGTGAATATTAAATTGCACCAATTATTATTTATGCACTGTTTGAAGAAGAAAGAAGAAGAAAGAAAATTTATTCTGACAGACACAAAACAGGACAAAATAATACAATTTAACATAACAAATAAGTCTTAAAACTAAGGAAGTACTTTATCCTGTGCGATGTCAGAATAGGTCCCTATCTCAGCACTGTGCTGCAGCAAAAAGCAAATCAAGCTGCAGCGCTGATATTCTGATAGGGCCTGTTTATGAAGCCACGGACAGTATGTTTAATTTAACAAAAATAAATAAAATAAAATAATTCAATAATTTTTAAATAAATACCGTAATAAAACCATCAGGGCTTTGCAGAAGCAGAAATATAGATGCATAATTCAAAATATATTATTTGAGGTAATTAAAATAATTTATCTTATCATTTACTTTTCTAAACTAATCCTAGCTAGCTATAAATATATTATATGCTAGCTAATAAAAATGTTCGTGCCTTACTATGTGAAACACCGGATTACATCTTACACGAAATCATCATATTACAAAAAAAAATGAAAATGTAGTTGGCTTGATTTTTCTATAAACGATAATGTCATGGACATAACATACCTAATATATAACATGCTATCACGCCTGTATTCTCCGAAAGGTTCAGCAGAAGTGTAGATACTGCTGCAGATCCGCACTTTCCCGGTATCTTTAGGTCCTAAGTAATAGTAGGCGAGCCTATGGGCGTGAATCGAGAACAAATCTAAACTTCAAGCTGCATCAATGATCATAAAAAATGCATAGGTATAACACAATGCTCGACTTCGAAATCGAACCCAGGACTATACTAGTTTGGAGTTGCTTTACTCTACGGGGATTATTTCAAATTCCGCAATAGATTAACGCGCACCGATAGCATAGAACAGAAACCAATTACTCAGTCATTGCTCTAATCGAGCCGCCGACATCCCTAGGTATAGTTATGATTACGTAGACCAACAGCTGCATAAAGCAATTCTCTTGGATAACAAAAGGGTCATCCTAGCATGATAGTATTGAATTCCATTCCATAAGATCCTACGCTTAGGGTTTAATTTTGTGTCCTGTTAGGCTAAAAAGGACTCTTTTGATGATTTACATTAGAAAATTGCAAAATATGGTGGTTCATTATATGTATTAGTTGTAGAGGAAATTCCCATTAAAATAAAATAGGGCATTTTAACGCTTTTATGACCACAATGCAGGGGTAATTATAGTTTTAGATGCATCATTTTTATAATTACTGTTGGCCCGGAAGACGTATCATATATCCATCTCATAATTGTTACTCTAAACCATCACGGGACCTACTCAAACCCACGCAAAAAAAAAATCATTGAATCTTTCATTTATCATATTATTTTTATCATTTTCCATGCTTAGATTTTAAAGTTATTTTACCGAAAGACGTCACCATAAAGCAGTAAATTCAGAATGTGACGGCAAATTTTGACCTGGCGGGTGGGATCGTGATGGCTTAGTGGTAGCGTCTAGTGCATCTAACCAGAAAACGCAGGTTTTAATCCTGATCGCAATCGAATTTTTGCTGCGCTAAAATAACCGTTTTTTAGTTTTAGCGAGACTCACGAACAACAATTGATTTGTATACCTATACATATATATACATACATAGAAGATAGCTTACATAATAATATGTTTACATTAGAAAATTGCTTAGGGTCTACTACGAGTTCCAAATGTGAATTTATTGAGGGGAAATTGTATGCATCTATAATAATACTTATGTTTAAGTGAACGCAACGAACACTACTCTGCGTAATGAATAACTGACGACACTTGTAACTCTATCAAATGGTAAAAGTTGTCCTTCTATTAAATATTGTAGTTATTTCCGTTCTGATAACTACGATTTATGTTTTATGTTTTCATATTATCTGATACTAGTATCTTGGTATATACTAATTATAGTATATCCCAAACGGATTCTAAACGGATGGTCCCGGAAAAATCCCAGAAAAATATATTGGGTTGTACCAACCCGAAACCACACGCTCAGCAGTCGCGCTTGCGAATAAAAAAGAGGCAGGTTTAAATATCAATATAATAAAGCGTGCCAATTAAAATTGATAAATGAAATTTTCTGTGTGAACTCATCTACACGTGTTAGATCATTATCATCCAAGGAAAAGTAGGACATTGTAGTGAAGGACACCTAGTGCAACAAGTTTTATGTATCTATTAAGTGGTGCGGAAATATACCTAAGAATATTTTTATTAAATTAAAATGTTATCTTGTTATGGACTGAAGTGTAACCCGCATCCGGAACAATTATGCTGGTCCATAGCCCTTTAGCTTCATGTTATGTCCCCGATTTCCATGCCCGGAGTATAAAGCGAGAGAAGGCAAGGAGTCGCTAGGAGTCCGACACTGTCCATGAAATATTTTCACACTAGAATGGCCCTAACTTTAGCTATGTACGGTAAATCAGGCGGAAAATTAAACCGAGTTCATCTTCAATCATCTCATTTGTTACCGAAATTATCGACTTGCAGCTGTGCACTGTTTATCTATGACCTTGGCCTCGACCTTAGAATTAGGTCGCTACCTATTTTACCATTCTATGACGTAGCTAGGATAGGATACGGTCTTTTGTTATGCTAAACGGAGCGCCCGCAGAACCAATTATAAGCTGCAGTGAAATCGATTATGATTATAACAGTGTTCTACAATTTTGAATCAAAGTATGACGTCTTATACCTAATTTATGTATATGCACACTGGCAAATATGGACAAAATAGAAATTGTCTCATGCCCTTTGTTTTTTTTGGGATTGTACCCCAAAAAAAACAGAGACCATGACACAATTTCTATTTTATTTTTTTTGGAGTACAATAAAGTAAGTACATAAATAATGGAAACTTGCAAATATTAGTTTATGATTCTTTAAATATTATGTTTTCAGACAAATTGATTGCGTATTAAGACTGGTTATCAGACGATTCTTGGAAGGATTGGAACAGAAAGTTCTAAATGGAAAATAAAAGAAGTCACCGGAGTGTGACTTTTTTGCAATGAGAGGGATCAATGTGTGTCGTGAATGTTTAGGATTATTGTGAGAAGATGGATAAGAGCTAAAAAAACTGTATCTCATCTACTACATTATATACTTGTCTTTTTTATTGTAATGTGAACGCTGCAACGTATTGATTTTAGTACTGTAAGGGAGTGTAGTATCTATGTGTATATAAATAAATAACAATATTGTCATAGTACGAGTATATACCGTACTCTTAGAATAATAAAGATCTTGACTTGGTGCTACTACGATTTTTTTTACATTCTTTGATAACTCTACTTTCCTACCAAAATGGTACATATCGAGTTTGTACCATTTTGGTTGGAAAAATAGCGTTTGACGATTTCTGAAATTGCTCCGGCTTTCGGATTTTAGTAAAGCTCATTTAGGGTTTGGCTAAATATAATGGTTTACTTGTCATTTTAATTCTAATAGTGGTTACGCGGCGGTCGAAATGAAATTTTTCTATATTATACTTTGAATATTATTATATGTACTTTCTTATATCAAAGTTTAAAAAAGCAATAATTGACGTTTACTTAAGTGTTTCTGTTTCAGCTCGAACTTTATTTAAGGTATTTTATAACTTTTAGCTTTCTAAAATTCTCCATATAAACTTTAACTATGCCAAAGCTCACACTTCTCCGTGTGAACAACATGCTTAAAAAGGAGTACAAAGTTTTCGTTTCACGTTACCTTACGTACATCACGTTAATATATAAATTAACGGGTGTATTAAATGAGCTCTGCGATGCTCTACGGCTAATCTTTTTATCATGATAAACTTTTGTGACACAAGAGAAGAAAAAGCGACTTCTAAATTTGTTTTCTTACTATTGTAGGTATATGCTAATTGGTACCTTGACGATTAATGGTACAATAATTGACATATTATCGTTTATATTAATGATACAGCCTTCAAAGTAACGGTGCCTAATATAAGCCTCGCTCCGTGGGTGTTCAAATCAATTTACACCTAACATTTCCGAGGAATATGATGCTGGTAATTACCTAGTTATCAAATATTATTATTCAAACAGTCTGAAAGGAAATTTGTAATTATCAATTAGTATTGAGACATTGAGTATCGATTGAATTCATTTCATACAAATACGATACGTAAGCAATGATCACTCTTTGGAATAAGGCTTTGTGCTATATATACTCACGCGAACGCTTATTATATTGTTTTTAGTGCCCTAGTATAGTGTAGTAAGTGGTATATACAATAGGTGATATCCATCTTGATTCAGTTTTTCCCCAGTCGCAAATATGTTTTAAATAAAGAAACGTACTTAGTATGTAATACACAATATTATATTGTTCAGCAAGGGGAGAAAGTGACAGATTACTAACGAGTGTGTGTTTTAAGTGCAAACCACACGAATTTGTAATCTGAACTTTCCCCCGAGTGAAACAGTATTTTTTACTTCACCTACGAAGAGAAATAGAATTGATGTTTAGTCAAAAAGTTTTTTTTTTTTTCAATTTGTGGAGATTTTATTAAGTGCAGTGATAGCCTAGTGATCCATGGGGTCCATTGGACTGCCAAGTCAAAGGTTTCGAGTTCGAAACCAAGGCACGCACCTCTGATGTTTCGAAATGATATGCGTAATGGTTACTCGCTTAAACGGTGAAGGAAAACATCGTGAGGAAACCTGCATGCCTTAGAGATTTTCTCGACGGCATGTGAAGCCTGCCAACCTACATTAGGCCAGCGTGGTGGATTATAGGCGATCATTCTGAGAGGAGATCCGTGCCCAGCAGAGGGACTGTAAAATGGGTTAATGATGATGATGACCTAATTAATAATATAATAAAAATAGAAGTCACGAACACAACAAATCATAAATAAAAAATAAAAGCTCGTGACAGTGCGCCCAAAGCGTGCGCATTATCACAAATTATATTTTTGAATTTTCAGTATTACCACAGGTACCATATAGGTCTGTGATCATAATTTAAACAAAATTGCATTGACGTCGGAAAACTTTTGTTCTCTTTATCAAAATTCAATACTTTACCTGTATTAAAGAAAATCAAAACACGTTAATAATTCTTTTCATACAACTTAACGGCCTCGGGTGTAAAGAGCTACTTTCTCTCCCGAATATTACAGTTGTGATATGTCATTTTCCAAGGTGAAGTAAAAATTTAGTTTTTTTTTTTATATAAATATTAGGTAAGTATATTCACACAAAACTAAACGTAAACGATACTTGATCTGGCTCTTATCGTAATATATTGTTATCCTATGCGTGTTATGAAGTTCTACACTGTACGGTATAAAATGGAGTGGTTATGCTGCAACTCCGAATCTACTCTACCGTTTGCAATGAAACATATCTAAGGCAGAGATAAAAAATAAATACCTTGCGTTAGGGTGGAGCGTATTAGCCTAGCGGTATGACCATTGGACTGCCAAGTCGAAGGTCTCGAGTTCGAACCCAAGGCACGCACCTCTGACTTTTCGAATTCATGTGCGTATTA
Source organism: Acronicta alni (assembly GCA_964056405.1). Lineage (NCBI taxonomy): Eukaryota > Metazoa > Arthropoda > Insecta > Lepidoptera > Noctuidae > Acronicta > Acronicta alni. The sequence continues at coordinate 7,891,977 of OZ043913.1, forward strand.
ATAATTAATTATCACTCGCTTAAACGGTGAAGGAAAACATCGTGAGGAAACCTGCATACCTTAGAGATTTTTCTCGACGGTGTGTGAAGTCTGCCAACCCGCACTAGGCCAGCGTGGTGGACTATAGCCTAATCCCTCTCAATATGAGAGGAGACCCGTGCCCAGCAGTGGGACAGTATATGGGTTGATGATGATGATGATGATGAGGGTGGAGCGTCAAATATTGTTTTAGTTTTAATATTGAATACTAAAACGTTGCATTTTACTCTTGAGTTCATAAAAAAATAAAATAAAAACATTCCTATCTTTAGCCCTTTAAGTATGTTTGTGTAAGGTTCTATTAATTGTGTTCCGTTCAGCCTCATTTGACGAGGCAAAAAAATACAAGGTTTAATTTACAAATGAGTGGATTTTTATAACTGCTGCCAACTCAACAGACGCCCAGTCCCGATATCTAAATAATACAAAATGTAGAAAATGCTATGTAGAAAAGGGCTTTGGGATTACCAATTTTCCAGGCAGCTTTTTCAATTTATCTTTTCCTAAAAATTTTAACAATTATGTTTTTTTTTTTTATTTTTACTCCAAGCGTTCCACCCATTCCCTCTCTAGTAATGCGCTTACTAACGAACAGAATTGAAGTGTTGTATGAAGAGATTATAGTACCTACTTATTACCTTTTATTTATTTCTAGTTCCTTTCGCCGGTTGTCGCGAAAATTCTGACCTTTTAGGCTTATGCATAACTACATAATATAGATGTGAATATGAATATGGGTTCATTTTTGTATTGAATGATGTATTGTTGGCACTATTTGACAGATTAATTTTATGATACCTCGAGTATGTAACACCGTTTCTTTTTTGCGATACACGTTTAGAGTATTCGATTCAAAGAAACATGACTGAAGATTATTATCTTTGTTCTTAAGACAATTATAATCACAAAAAAGAAAATACGGCTGATTTTTTACACTTTAGTCGGAAACAATAAAACATAAAAGAAAAACTACACTGATCCACTCATGGGCAAAGTCCTTCGCTACATTATCCATTAATGGCAGTCGCTTCGTGTAAAAAAGTGAAATCCAGCCAGATCGGTTTGACTGGAATCTGACCCCAATATAGCTGAGAACAGGCCGATGATGATCAATACAGATTGGTATTCATGTGCTATGGGTAACGCAATTTTGATTCGCCATACTGGATTTCAGCGGCATCTACACAACAAAAGGCTAATTGCTATTGAGCGTGTTCCCAAAAACTCGGGGAGGCTTCGTTAAAGTCACAAACATGAACAAAACTTATGATTTGATCGCATACTTTTAAAAACTTTTCTTACAAACTTCCGTCAAGCAAGGGTAAAGATAACGACCACACGCGTTAAAGTCAATACTAAAAAACCTTTTTATAATGAACAGGTATACTATTATTGTAAAACATTTTGTTACGATTCTCTTTTTAAAATTCACCCTTTGAAATAAGTAGGTACGATCTAAAAGGGGTTCTAGACCAGTTACACAGTTTTACCGACGTCATTTGTTAGTGTGTTGAGAGCCGCAAAACCAATTTAAAAATATAGTTTCTGGTAATTTTTAGACTTATATTTTGAAATTCAGGTAATCTACTCGTACTTATTTTATTTTTTATTTGCCAAAATTAATAATTTAACTATTCGATTGTTTTCTCTGCTGGAAATTGGTTGAAATTTGACATAAGCTCCGTAGTAAAGATCTTTAAAAGATTATCTTTTATAAAAATATGGAGATAGCTATATAAAATTGTAAATTTTACCAATGGATTTTGAAGTCTTTAACTACTGCCAAACCTGTACTTGGCTTGCGTGAAGGGCTATAGTCTCGATCCTCTTATTCTGAAAGACCTAACAATGGGACTGTACCTACTTCAATGCATCGATGATTGTCAAACTGCAACCCGCAGTCCGGAGCGGAATCTTTTGTTCGGTACAATTCCCTTCATTTATGTAAAACTTTAGATTGAAAAATTGTGGGATTTTATACATTAGATCCTCATATCTTCCTATCATCAAGTATACAAATTATGAAGGATCTAATCGTCCATTTACATAAAATTACGCTGTTTATTAGTTTATATGATAGCAATATTTCTCGCAATATTTTTAGAGTTTTCTTTTTCTCTTTAAAATTCATATTAAAAATTAAATATTTGCCCCAAATGCAAAATTTTAAATATAAAATAAATTTGAAGTTTTGGAAAGCTATTGGGGCAGTCATTAGGGAGAAGGCGCAAGAAAGGTAGTAGACTCATCGAGGGAGAGGTGTGGTGCGGGGGTAACGGCGGCAGCGGCGGCGCTCGCAGCAGTCCGCTCACTGTCGTTCTGGACGGCTTTGTGGCTACACGCCCCGAACCGAACTCCGACTCCGCGAACAGGCGCGCTCGTCGCGCCACGTAGTTTTGCCCCAACAGTAAAAGAACAAGCCTCAAACTGTTTTCAAGTATTTCAAAAGTTGTTAAAAAATACTCCGGCGGCGGAACTGACTCCCAGCAGCCGCAAACTTCGGGTAAGCACTTTACGATGTTTGGATCTAGGTACTCTTACCGCCGAAGCGTGAACGAAGGGCGCGTAAAAGTTTGAACGCGCTGTGGTGCGTAAGGCGGGCGCGGCGCCGCAACAGGTAGGGCGATATCGAGCGAGAGATACGCTCACTTTTACTTTTCGTAAAGCGGCCGTAATCCTGGGCCCGTCCTGTGACCGCCATTTTATTTCAGTGCCGTCGTCACCTTGCTCTGTAAGATCCTCCGTGCCCAAACTACCATTTCACACTCGGCGATACCGCGACCGTTGCGTGTAGCAGAAATTAATAGAGGTAAGTATCATCGTTCTAGTTGCAATACTACACTACGGGATTACTTGAACTTGCCTACGGTTTTCTTGAGGTACGTTGCACTGGCTCATTCAAGCTTATAATGATTTACTGAAGATTATGAATAGGCTGCGTCCTTTAATTACAAAAATAATCCAAACACTTGTTTTATTTTAAGGAAATAATAAAATTTTATCAAAGCTAGACTGCAAAATTTTAACTTTGCAGCTGTCATGATTTACAAAAAAAACCGCGATGGCTTGTTATTTTACCATTATTAATAGAATATTTCTTTTAAAAACGGTTGGTTCGTCCCAATTTTCAAATAAAAATTATAAATAAATATTATTTTTCCACGGAGTTTGGCACTGGTTTAAAGTTAAGTACTAACATTATAAAATGAGCCCATTTTCCATACAATGTTTAAACACTTCCACGTTGAATTTATTATAATTTTCTTTATTCGCTCAACTTGCCGTCGGCTCGCGGCGATGAGAGCGGCGGCGACTCACATTGCAATGTGTGAATAATTTACTCTGCGTTTTCAAATACTTACAACTTTTTCATTGAACACCATGATGGAATTCACGTTTCCCTATAATAGGGTCTGAAACTCTGAACTTAAAGTATACATTTTGCAATGTAGCGTAGGTATCAACTAAAATCAAAGCAGCTGCTTAAATAATCTCCAATTAAGTACAGGAGGCCTCCTCATTACAATTATTGAGTTAGTAGTTAGGCATCTAAATAATGACACTTTATTTCAGTTTGCGAAATGCTTCCGAACTCGCACGTAAAAATAGTTTCTCTAGTTTCATTTCAAGTTGAGGATAGCATTTATATTTGGCTTTGTGTTATGAATTTCACATAGTCATCATGAATTATTATTAATTCAAAGTCTGGTTGGTTGCATAGAGATTTATTAATGATTGTCAAGAAGTATTACATAGTTTCGAAGTTAATTAAAATGTAGATAATTATGTTAAGCGGTTGGAAGTATAAATTCACAGCTCCATAAGATAAATATGATAAAATATTCTTGTTAAAACACTTGGAGCTATTCACCATAATTCTGGAAAAACTTTTTGGTAAAATCATGGATTATGATAATGTCGCTACTTTTACAATTAGGAGAAAGGTGCTTCTGCTTAACCGAAAAAAAACAATTTTCTAACCACTTAATGATGCTGCTGCTTAGATATTCAGTTTGTTCGTTAGTTGTTCAGGGTAGGAATAGTAAGGTATATAATCTAATCTAGATTTATACCAGACTTAGTGATGTTGGCACACGTGTTTAATGATCTACGTACGGCTGCTAATAGGAAATCGCTTCCTACTTAGCCTTGCTGGACCACAGCCTATTACGGTCGTGGCAAATGTTACGAATCCAATGATTGTGACATATAGGACTAGAGAAGGCAAGTGCGGCTTAACAAGACTCAGTGATGTACGGTCAACAAAAGAGTTAAGTCTACAGGCAACTAATTAAACATCGTGTTTTTTTAAAGATTGTGTAATTATATATCACGCAATATGTGTCAAAACGCAGGTATTGTAAGCTGCTACACATCAAACGCGTAATTATTTAAATCACAATCTGTGTAAAGATGCAGATTTCGTTCGCTACCTGTATACCAAACTCTTTTGTTAACTGTAAATATTCGCCTTGCAGGAACGGACAGGTGGCAGGTTTGATTTGAGTTCGAGGCTCCACCCTCACTAACGTTTCCATTGAATGACCTTTTACAATTTTTTAATACTCTTTGTATTTTTTTCCAAGCAGTTATTCATGTCAATTTTCTTGTTGGACGAAAAAGAAAAAGTAAAAGTAGAAGGGAGGGTATCATGAGAAGTGATATTATTTTTAGGAAAGATAACAATTTTGTGAAGCTGCGTACCTAGAATTTTACTTTTTTAATAAAATATTTTTTTATATATGAATCTTGCAGTAGACTAGTTTGATAAATCCGTAATTTTTATTGCGCCTTTAAATTTTAGGCTTGATTGATTTGTGCATCCGTATATGAAGCGAAATCTAAAGTTATAAGGGTTATAAGGGTCTCACAATACGATCGTAACACAACTTTACTGACATTGTACGAGCATCGTCACATGATTTAAGTTGTATTACTTTTTAACTTATTATGCATTAACATTTTGCTGAATATTAAATCACGCCTTCGCATCGCGACCTACATTAATGTTGTTATTATATTTTAAATTCTGTTTTATTATTAGTACAATAAATACTCGCATCGAAAACGGATACAAACCCAGTATTTTATTTCTGTGAACATCCCGTCTTTGGTGACAACAACACATACACAATACACAACTAACACATTTCAATGTACGGGTAAACAGCTCGTACATTTTTGGTCCTTCGAGCCGGATACTGCGCAACTGAAACAACAGTCCAGCACACTTCATCAGGTACGTAGAGTTTCTATTTACGTTAGCGAATCGGTTTGGCCGGTCTACAACAAACAGATCTCCCCGGACAAATTGAGAAGGCGCATTATCGTACGTGGCGACTTGCGTATCCTGTGATCACACCAGGAAACAACAACGGTCAGTGATCCGGAAGCTATTGGAAGCCAACAGAATTAGGGTTTCGCAACATTTCTACTACAACAATGGATCCTAAACAACAAGAACTTCTCAAGCGTCAGCAGATCATTGCCGAAGGTATCAGGAAGATTGGTATCAACTTCGGGAAGGATGGTCCTGACCGCAAGAACTCAGCATACATCAAGGTTAGATTGGATAACCTCAAAGCTCTCTGGAATGAGTTTGAGATGAACCACAGCGTGCTGCAACATTCCGAAACCCAGACTCATGAATACTATGACAGTATGGCCTACGAACAAGTACAGTTTGAATTCTCAACCATACAACAAAAGCTACAATCGTGGCCTACTTATAGTACTGGGGATCAAGATCAGGAAACAGCTGGGACCTCAGGTGAGCGTAGCAAGAACGCTGGAGTCTACTCTAAATCAGATGAGCTCAAAGCTCAACAAGCCACTAACTTTAGAGCCTTTTCTCGCTTTACACGCAACTTGGACATTGATGATATCAGTGAGAAATGGGATATTGAAGACAAACTCAAAACACTCGAATCCAGATGGAAGGCAATTGATGATGTCCACTGGAAACTAGATAACATCCTCGTCGGTAGCGACGTGAACTACGAGCTTGAGTTCTCAAAGTTTGAAGATACTTATGAATCAACAAAACGCGATCTTAATCGCAAACTCAACCTGGCTGTACAGCAACGCGACAGTGCTCCAAAGATAGAAATACCTGTCTTTTCAGGTAATTACTCTCAGTGGCCCACATTCCTAGATCTATATACTACTGCTATCCACAACAATCCTACGTTTTCTAAGGGTCAGAAGATGCAACATCTGAAAGGTAAGTTAAAAGGAGAAGCTGAGCGTCTGGTGCAACATTTATCTGTTTCCGAGAATAACTACGATTCTTGTTGGGAAATTTTGAACCACAGGTACAACAACCTGCAGTTGCTATTTACAATGCAAATGCAGACCATGATGAATCAGCCTTCTATTCAACAACAAACGTCCTACGAACTGAAGCGTTTACATGACACAAGCCTGGAAACTGTACATGCCTTGCGCAACTTGGGAATCGACACAACTACGTGGGATCCTATTCTGGTGCATATCTTGTCGGGAAAACTGGATTCTCAAACCTTGACAGATTACATGGAAACCAGAAAACATCCGCGAAATCTTCCTGTTTTCAGTGAATTTATCAAATTCATTGAGAGCAAGTTTACTGCACTGGAACCGTTAACGAAGAAAAGAGTTCCCATAAACCTCAACAAACAACCCTGTGCGCCACCTACTCATCCAAAGAAGGAATTTAGTCCGTCAACATTTCAACGGAACACCTACAACAAATACAAACGTGCTCCCACGGCAAATCATACAAGCTCTGATAGAAATTGTCCTATTTGTAAAACTAGCCACATTTTACTACATTGCAAGTCATTTCAAGAAATGACTCCGGAAATAAAAATGCGGTCACTGAAGCAATTGGACATTTGTAAGAATTGTATGTTTTCGCATAATGGAACTAAATGTAGCTCACGCAAAAGATGCAGAGTGTGCAATGACGCACACCACACAACGCTGCATGACATGCTACGCGACAATTTTACAGGTCAATCACCAGTCGACGCTAACCTACATTATAACCACCCATCAATTCCGCAAGGAAAATCTAACCACGTATCGGGAGATTTTAACGAAGTTTTACTGGCTACAGTTCAAATCCAGGTACAAGCCGTCGACGGAACATATACAACATTACGTTGCCTCTTGGACCAAGGTTCTCAACTGAATCTCATAACTGAGTCTGCAGCTCAACGACTTGGCCTTCCAAGAAGCAATGAAAACTCTACTGTGACCGGAGTTGGAACAGTTGCTTACCACAGCAACGGAACCATTCAGCTGAACTGCATGTCGCTATATGGTGATTACCAGTTCACAACTCAAGCACTGGTAATGCCTAAGCTTCTGAACAACCTACCTAATTACTCGTTTGACAGACAGGAATGGCCTCACATCCAGAACATAAACCTCGCCGACCCACAGTTCAATCTATCACGCCCAATTGACATTTTACTTGATGCCGGAGTATATGCTGACATAATCATGAGCAACATCCTTCGAGGAAACATACATGCGCCCATAGCGCAACAAACCAAACTCGGATGGGTGTTAGTTGGAAACACAAAAACATTCAACTGTCATGTTGTTGTAAACTCCGATAATATTTCACGTTTTTGGGAAATAGAAGAAATAACATCTCACACCGAGTCCTTGACTGTCAGCGAGGAGTATTGTGAGGAATTATATACTGCCACAACCACAAGGGGTGAAGATGGACGTTATGAAGTTCGCATCCCGATGAAACCAAACTTTGAACCAAACTTGGGGCAGTCTAAACCTCAAGCTGCCGCACAGTTCAAACAACTAGAAAGACGATTAGCTAGGGATGAAATCTTCGCTTCAAACTACAAGGCTTTCTTCGATGAGTACATAGCTTTGAACCATATGAAACTATGCACCACATTCGTAAAACCAAGTAGCTTTTTACCACATCATGGGGTAATGCGGCCTGATTCAACTACTACTAAGCTACGTGTGGTTTTTAATGCTTCTGCAACCACTAGTACAGGACGAAGCCTTAATCAACTAATGGAGTGCGGACCGAACTTACAACAAGACTTACAAGCGTTACTACTACGATGGAGGACATTTGAATACGTATATACAGCTGACATTGAAAAATTTTATCGACAAATACGTATTCACGAGAAAGATCAACATTTACAAAAGATACTTTGGCGCGACTCTAGTTCTGAACCACTGAAGGAGTATCAATTGACTACTGTGACGTATGGGACTAAGTCGGCTCCATTCTTGGCAATGCGCACGGTCAAACAACTGATTAAGGATGACGGCGAACAATATCCTCTAGCCGCTGACATTCTCTCCAGTCAACTATACGTTGATGACTTACTAGGAGGCTGTAACGACATCATAACAGCACAGAAAGCTCAAACTGAGCTTATAACTATGCTGAAAGGCGGAGGATTCAACCTGCGAAAATGGGCCAGCAATAACTCGTGCCTGTTGGAAAACTTGCCTGATGAACTGATAAGCCAAAGAATGTTTGATTTCAAAGATGCTGAAACAAACAAAACGTTAGGCATTACATGGAACCCGCACACCGATAAATTTTCATACATACAAACAGCACCCTGTACTAAGCGTGAGTTCAGTACAAAGCGAACCCTACTTTCGGACATATCAAAACTGTATGATCCGCTTGGTTGGCTCGCACCAGTGACACTAAAGGCCAAACTGATTTTTCAACAAGCGTGGACTTCAACGATGAACTGGGATGATGAGCTTCCATCAAACATACAACAGGAATGGGAACAATTCCGCGTTCAAATGATCCACCTTTACGAAATAACAATACCACGTTGGATCGGCAACACAGAACAACCATTTGAGCTTCATGGCTTTTGCGATGCATCTGAACGAGCCTACGGATGCGTCGTGTACTGCAAGTCGAATACTAAAAATGGTGAACGTTTGATTAGAATGGTTGCAGCAAAGACAAAATTAGCTCCGCTGAAGAAACCAATCTCTCTGCCTCGTTTAGAGCTATGCGGTGCAACTCTGTTAGCTCAACTAATGAAAAAGGTCAAAGACTCAATAAACATGCCAACTATTCCCTTGTACTGCTGGACGGATTCTATGGTAGTCCTGGGGTGGCTACAAGGAGATGTGAGTCGCTGGAAAAGCTTTGTAGCCAACAGAGTTATACAAATAACACAAATAGTTCCATCAGATTCTTGGAGACACGTCAAGTCTGAAGAAAATCCTGCAGACTGTGCCAGCAGAGGACTTTCTCCATCTGATTTCATGAGGCACACATTATGGTGGGAAGCCCCGTCCTGGATTCGAACCGATAACGTACCAGACCAAAATGCATTCACTACAACCGAAGAACTAAAGAAACAAAAACAAATATGTGCAATTCAAACAAATAACGCGCCACTTATTGAAGAATTACTGGAAAAATACAGTTCAATGACTTTTGCGAACAGAGTTTTATGTTGGATATTACGATTCATAAACAACTCACGTTATGTAACACGAGCCAAGCGAGCCTCACACTTAACGATAACAGACATAGAGCTTGCTCAGCAATTAATCGTCAAAACTGTTCAAAGCAACTACTTGGCCGATGACATAAACCACATACGGAAATGCAACAAACCTCGAACTACGAGCAAACTATTGAGTTTGAACCCAATGTTAGACGCACAAGGCATTCTTCGAGTGGGTGGCAGGCTTGCACATTCGAAGTTATCCAACTATCAAAAACATCCCATTATTTTACCGAGTAAGCACAGGTTATCCCAACTGATAATCGACCAAGCGCACATAAATACCCTTCATGGCGGTGCTAGACTAACATTGGGACACATTCGAAACAAGTATTGGATACTCGGTGGTATGAATACAATCAAGGCGCAATTAATAAAATGTGTCATTTGCCATCGCCACAAAACACAACGTAGCAGTCAGCTGATGGCTGACTTACCGTCGCCTCGAGTTACACCGTCCCGGCCATTCACACATACAGGTGTAGATTTTACTGGACATGTGGAAATTAAGGCCAACAAGGGACGAGGTATCAAAACAGTAAAGGCATACATAGCCATTTTTGTTTGTTTATGTACCAAAGCTATACATCTTGAATTGGTTTCAGACCTCAGCACTGTCACATTTCTAGCAGCTCTAAAACGACTTTGTGCACGGCGCGGAACTCCGAAACATGTCTACAGCGACAACGGAACAAACTTTGTCGGCGCAGCGAAGGCACTAGCAAAAGAACGTCAAGAGGCACTGCAGCTTATAGTCAACGACGACCTCCTCAACAACATTTCCGAGTGTGGCATTGAATGGCATTTTAATGCCCCATCTTGGCCTACAGCTGGGGGTCTGTGGGAAGCTGCAGTCAAGAGCATGAAGCACCATCTCAGACGCGTTCTTGGTGAACAAAAGTTAACGTACGAAGAGTTCACCACCCTGCTAGTACAAATAGAAGCCTGCCTCAACTCAAGACCACTTTTTGCTTTAACAAACGATCCCGACGACATCGATTATTTGACACCGGGCCACTTCTTAGTTGGTGGTCCTGTTCTCGCTCCTCCTGCGACGTCAGAGATTGACAATACCAGCCTTACCGTACGATGGCGTCTCACAGAAAATATGCACAAGGATTTCTGGAAGAAATGGTCAAACGATTACCTTCAAACGTTACAGTTAAGAGGAAAATGGCAAACTCCAACACAGAACATCATAGTGGGTGACGTGGTTCTCATCAAGGAAGAGCATGTGCCACCTGCCAGATGGTTATTGGGACGAGTTTTAGAAACACATCCTGGAGCTGACAACTTGGTACGAGTCGTAACAGTGAAAACTAAATCCAACATTATGAAGAGGCCTATAACAAAGTTATCCCGTCTTCCAGTTGAAACAAAGGACCATACACAGGATATGCTGACACAGAAACCTGTAGGTGAACCATTGGAAACATTACGACCCCATCGGCGTAGACAGAGACCAAGAAAAGGTGTTATCATGAATTGCTTGAGTACGCTACTATTTGTCATGATTTTATGCGTCACACCGTCCGTACAGCAACTTGTCAATATTACAGCTCTCGACCCATCTCATCTCGTATACTTTGACAAAATCGCAGACCTACAGATAATACAAGACGAATGGAAACTGGTGATTTATTACAACATGTCGACATACTGGAAAAGTGTATCATCTGTTGAACAATACGTCAAGCAATTACAATCACTCGATCAAAAGAATACAGCTTTTTTTGCTATCTCCACACAATTTGAGCACGAATTAAACGAGCTGAGACATTATCATACCGTGCTACTATCTGAACACGGAAGACGCAATAAACGAGGTCTCATAAACGTTGTTGGTAACGCTGCCAATTACCTCTTCGGTGTCCTGGATGATAAATTCGCCGAAAAATACCATCAAGATATAAAGTTGATTCAAAACAACGAGGATCACTTGCTGAATCTCTACAAGAACCATACATCAGTCATTGAAGGCGAATACAATCTTCTGAAAAGAAACGAACAAGTGATGAACAGACAATTCTTACTAGTCAACAAACACTTAAGAGATTCAGCAAACAAATTAAAAACAGAACAAGACCAATCGACATTTATCACCGCGACCGCACTGGCCGCGAACATGATGGTTGGCAATCTGCGAAGAATACAAGACACACTGATCGACCTAGTTACAGATCTTCGCAACGGACGAGTCGATACACACTTGTTGAAACCCGATGCCTTTCAAAGAGAGCTGAATATTATATCAGGACGAATGCCTAAAGGATTATCTTTACCCTGCACCAACAGTCTCAAATGCATCAGGAAGTTGTACAAACTATCAAGAGTTCACGGAAAACTCATGGATGACTACATTATTTTTGAAGTGAAAATCCCCTTAGTAACAGACGATCAATACGAATTAACGGAAGTTATACCAATCCGCAACATAAAGGGCGATTCCATGATCAACATAAGGCCTACATCGAAATACATCGCTGTTAACTTAAAAAAGGACCTGATGATACCCTTAAACGAACAGCAAATACAATCATGTATGGACGTAAATACATATCAAGTCTTATGCAATTTCGATTTACCTATATATGAAATAAAAACTGCAACAAACATATGCGAAGCTGACATAATAAACAATCGTGGAGCGTCATGTTGCATTACGGAAGTATCAAGTTGCATGAATGAGTGGATCAAGCTACACAGCAAGGACGCTTGGCTGTTTACGTGTTGCGAGGAATGCACTATGCGCATTTTCTGCCCAGCTGGTATTACGTCACAGACACTACGTAATACAGGAACGATCACCCTAGCGGCTGGATGCATGATGCGCGGCGACAACCATCTCATTCACTCACATTACAATTTACAAAGCAAACTGGAAATAGGAAATGATGAAGAGTTATATATACCTGAAACAAACATAAATCATTTAATTATCAGCCACAACAACATTGGCAACTACACGGACTTAACAATTGAGACACACGAAGAACAATTTAACAGCCTTAAGAAAAAGATAGAACAGATTAAGGAACAACAGAATATACAAACTATAAAGTCAACAGATGCGACTCAACATCATTACATACTGTATGGGTTCATATCAATCTGTGGAATTGTGTTCTTCATCTGGATATACTGCAAGGTGAAGAGATTTTGTGTCTGTCAGTCTCAAATAAACAAGGTGTCACCATCAGAACCCAAGGAAGAAGTTGAGATGGTAGCAGTGGAAATTTCTAAGAAAATGAGAATGGAAGGAAATGAACCTGCGACAGAACAAACCGCTGAACACCAACGGCATCCATGCCCCAACAGGGTGGACAGCGGAACATCTCCTATTCCATTCGGTGTTAAATGAACGAAGAACATTTTGATGGATCACGTTGTTTACATTTTATTACCGTTACGTTTTATTTTATATAATTTTACAAAATAGTTATTTCTTTACTTTTTTTTGTAGTTGGCAGGATGTACGAGCATCGTCACATGATTTAAGTTGTATTACTTTTTAACTTATTATGCATTAACATTTTGCTGAATATTAAATCACGCCTTCGCATCGCGACCTACATTAATGTTGTTATTATATTTTAAATTCTGTTTTATTATTAGTACAATAAATACTCGCATCGAAAACGGATACAAACCCAGTATTTTATTTCTGTGAACATCCCGTCTTTGGTGACAACAACACATACACAATACACAACTAACACATTTCAATGTACGGGTAAACAGCTCGTACAGACATTATTGACATTATTTAGTTATTTTGAGCTTAGGATCGCTTGATTTGTCTCAATGAGTTATTTGGTCCTAGATGGTAGTGGGTCTCGCAGTAGGGTTGTAAGATAACTTTACTGAGCAATGACATTATTTAGACCTGTCGAGTTTCGGCTCGCTTGATTTGACCCGACGACTTAACTCGACGAGTGGCTAAGGTCTTGCAATGGGGTCGTTAGGTAATTTTACTGAGCAACGACATTATTTAGTTCTTTATAGTTTAGAATCGCATGATTTGTCTCAGTGTGTTCTTTGGCCCTAGATATCGTCTAGGGCTATCGCAATAGGGTCGCAAGGTAACTGAGCAGTGATATTATTTAAACCTTTTGAGTTGGGGATCGCATCTGTCTCGATGAGTTCTTTGGTCCTAGACGGTAGCTAAGGTCTTGCAATGGGGTCTTGAGATAACTTTACTCAGCAATTACATTATTTAAATCTTACGAGTATTGGGGTCGCTTGATTTGTCCCAATGATTTCTTTGGTCTTACATGGTAGCGAATCTTGCAACAGGGTTGTAAGGTAAATAAGCAATAACATTATTTATACCTTTTAAATATGGGCTCGCTTGATTTATCCCAAAGAGTTCTTTTGTCCTAGATGTAGCAGGGCTTGCAACAGAATGTTAAATGAGCAATGACGTTATTTTAAACTTTCGAGTTTGGGCCCGCTTTATTTGTCCCGATGAGTTCTGTGGTCGTATAAGGTAGCGGGTCTCACATTAGGATTGTAAGATAACTTTACTGCGCAATGACATTATTTAGACCTGTCGAGTTTCGGCTCGCTTGATTTTTGTCCCGACTACTTCTTTAGTCCTAGATAGTAGCTAAGGTCTTGCAATGGGGTCGTTAGGTAATTTTACTGAGCAACGACATTATTTAGTTCTATATAGTTTAGAATCCTTTAATATATCTTGATGAATTATTTAGGCCCAGATACGTACCGTCTGGGCGTCTGGGACTTATTTTGTAAGTACTGGAGATACGAGACTTAACAGCTGAGGTCTTAAGATTAAAATGCGCTAATGATACTACTATTAGTGTTATAGCATTTATGGCTACGCTTATCATTAGGCGGCTCGTATGGTTGTTAGTCAAAAAATTACAATAATTGCTTGATTTAGACATTTTTAGTTTGTGCTAACTTGATTTTTCGTTAGGAGTTTTTTCTAGATCTAGTACCTAAGTAGCGGAATATTGGGTCAATCAGTTTTTTTTAAGTGTCAAAAGCGGGTGGATTTATATAAGATAAATCAACAATGACATTTGACTATGTTCATAAGACTATGCTAGTTTAGACTCGCTTGATTTGTCTAGATGAGATGTATATACTGGCAACCCGGTAAACTAAGTTGAGTCGACAGGCACGCTATTTCTCCGAATGGTTACACAGTTGATATGCATTTAGCAGGCATAGCGCGCTTGTGTTCCCTTGATATATCCGAATGCAAATCAAATATATGTTTAACGAACCAGTCTATACTACTAATCAATTTGAATACATTTTCACCATCACTTTAGAAATTACGCATTATTTCATGCGAAAAAGTTAAATATTTTGTAGGTAAACAAACGAATAAAATTTAGGAATACGCCTATATTAGGGAATATAGGCGTTTTTAATTCACCGGTATGTTTAGGTCCCATTAAATAGGGGGGAGGGAGCCTATTGTCATAAACCAAGCTCAAGTTCAAACTCCGAGCTGCTACTGTGAATTTCATTGCTCGACCTGGGAATCGAACCTCAAACGTAGCTGTTGTACGTGGCGTACGACTACGAGGCTAATGAGGCAGTTTACTGGCGGGTTACTGCTTAGTTGGGTTGGCAGTATAAGGGTCAAATTCTTCAACTGCCAACACAATGTTTCTTCGTAGAGTACTGGCAACCTTGCTCACCGTGAAAAACACAACACAGCTCAAAGCAGTGTTATTTTACTTTGATTTTCTGCAAGGCAGAGGTACTTCCCCAGTTGGTCAGCTTCAATTGAGTGGAATCACTCCCACTATTCCCTACCTCTCTTATTATTGATTTAATGTTTGTAGAGGTGTACTAATGTACACCTACGGTTCACCCGTATGTATATTTTGTAGAAAGATAAATAAAAGTACAGGCGGGACTCGAACTGGCTTGGGTACACCAGTCATTTTGTCTACTTAGCTAACGGTAGCTTAGTTGTCACAGCAATTGAGATAAAGTTTAGCGTTAACAATTAAAAGCATTGAATTTTACATTTTTAAGTCTAATTTTCGTCATCATCATTATCATCTGCAGAACAATTTCACCCACTATTGGGTGAAGCCATAATAATTAAATCTTATAAATAATACCTTCGCCACTCTTTACTTACATTTTACTAATTATAATCTATTCTAATAATAAGCTGAACAGTTTGATTTTTTTTTTGTTTGAAAGCGTTAATCTCAGGAAAATTAATTTTGCATTTAAAAGCTCAATTCTTGAAGAAAGTTATGGGCATCACGCTACCAAGGGACACACTAAAATACACACAAATAATTCTGTATCGAACTAGCCGTTTTTGAGTTTAAGTGAGACTAACGAACAGAAAAGTAATTTAGATACTTGAATATTAAGACATTGAAATAAATCTACTTTTTATGGATTTTATCGCGTTACATTGATTTTTTATCCCGACATTTCTCCCTTGCGCCTCAATCTATTCGTGACCATGCTGTGAAGGTCTGAAAAGTCGGATTTAATAATATCAATATAATGCGTTAAAATCCGTAAAAAGTAGTTTTATTTAAATAAATAAACATTCTTGGACAGTTATACAAAGCATGATCTAGTCCCAAACTAAGCCGGGCTTGTAGGTACTATGGGTACTAGACAATGGATTTAATACTTATATACTTTGTTTTGTAAATACATACTTATAATACATTAGAAACACCCACATTTCAAAGTAAAGTAATTTTTTTTAAGCGAGTTTGCTGGGGGAATTTCACTTTTACAATAAAGCAACATACCATCAGCAGAGGTGTACAAATGTACACCCATAGTTTGCCAGTATTTTTAGGTCCCATTACCATTAACGGGCACAAATCCAAACTCCGATCTGCTACTGAGAATTTTATGATTTACAATATTTTTGTTTTTAGCAGAACAAATAAGTGAGTTCCATAACTTTCGAATTGAATAACGGCAACATGTAGGTAGAGTGCAATAAAATGAGAAAGCTCTATTTCCATTAATACCTACGATCGAGTTTAGCTGAGTCGACTAGATAGCTTTTCATTGTCACTAAAATTGAGAATTTTCGTGTATAGACCCGATAGGCCGCTTGCGATCCATTTCAATTTAGAAAAAACTATGAATAAAATTTATTTTTTCTCTAGTTCGATAGAATAAATACAGTTAATGCATTTCCTACATACTGGTACTGGTCCTTGGTAGCAACGGACAAGGAGAAGTGGATTAAGAGTGAGGAGGCTTTTGCCCTGCAGTAAGACACTTCGTCATTAACCCATATACTGTCCCACTGCTGGGCAAGGGTCTCCTCTGAGATTGGGAGGAATAGGCTATCCACCACATTGGCCTAGTGCGGATTGGCAGATTTCATACACCGTCGAGAAAAATATCTAAAGCGTGCAGATTTCCTCACGATATTTTCCTTCACCGTTTAAACGAGTGAAAAATAATTCATCATCAACCCATATACTGTTCCACTGCTGGGCACGGGTCTCCTCTCATATTGAGAGGGATTAGGCTATAGTCTACAATTAATTATTAAAACGCAAATGAATTCTATAAATCGGAGGCCTTGGATGCGAACTCGAGACCTTTGGCTTGGCAGTCCAATAACCATATCACTATGATATCATTACTTAAGTCGGTCGTCAGTGGGACACTACAGGCTTGTAATAGTAATAATAATAATTTCCTACATGGTCTTCTAACAATAGAATGCTTGACATTCTGTAGGCATTAAGGTTTCACGAAAAAAAGAAAACTATACTAGATTGACTTTAATTTAATTAAGTACTTTAATTATTCTCATTGAATTAAGTAAAAAGATTTGTATAGTTTTTGTGGTGTACCATCTGCAAAACCTCATTTATCTGGGAGGTTAAGGTCAGTCTGCCGCTGTCTGCTGGCAGCGATGAACGTCTGATGTGGGGGGAGGCGCGCTTTCCTGTAAACACTACTGAAAAAACTTTACGTAACTTTAATATACCTAAATCTGCCTTCCAATGGAGTCCAGATCATTAGATCCTATCTACCATCTCCTAAAAAATACATATTATTATACCTTAATGGTGTTGGAAACAGGGGAACAGATTTTCATTTCATACATATTTTTAAATTGTAAAAAAGCTGTGTCTGTACATTGAAGATTTTTAAAAACATATGGGTTAGACTATGGTTCCGGTTCCCAAAAATTTTATCATCACATACACATACTTTTCACGTCTAAACTGCACTACACTGAACAAATTTCAATAATAATTGGCAAAGAGTTACTTAAATTATTTGTGGCAATAGAATATGACATTTTTGGGAAGGACATAAGTAAAATTTGGTCAGTATAAAAGAATAATTATAAAGGACAAAGGTCCCTAAAATTTACATTATGTTTCTGATCGGTTTATGTCATGAGATACAACGGCCAACTAAGAAATATCTTAATTTTATTAGTGTTAGTCAGTGTAAAGATCACTTTCCTAGCTATACAGTTATCCATCTATATATATCTACTAATAGGAGTATCCTTACATCATTATAATCATCACCCTGGAGGTAGGCCTATTTCAGTGAACTCCATGGAGCCCGACCTTTAGATCTTCTCAGTCGCTGCCAGCCACTAGCTTTGTTCTAATACTCTGGCAATTTTTTTTAATGTGATGTGACGTCGAGACGAACGCCTGCCCATAACAATTGCAGTGTTCTCGAGGAGTCATCCCAAATATATAATTTATATCCCCAATCATAGTTGCGAACAAAGAAAAAACACCAAAAAAGTTGGTTAAAGAAACCCCTTAATGAAAAAATCAGCGACGTTGAATTTGTTTAAACAACCAGTTTGTTCTTTTATTTGCCATTTGCTGCAAGGTTTACTAAGTTGACAACAAAATTATGCCTACTACAATATTTTACATAACGCTATGTTGAGCAAATAGCCTAACAAACCTTGGCTGCCTATTAAATTATTCAGCCACTCACTTGCCTGTAAATGAGCGCTACTGTAAAAGTGAGAGCGGTATTCACATGGTGCCTAGCATTTATGAAATAAATATATACATATAAAGCAGTGGTTGATCGGCTCCTGTGCTTCTGAACGAACTTCTGAACTTTTATAAGAGTTTTCGTGGCATGATACTTTTACAAAAAAACACTAGAATTGTGTTAATAATAATAGTAGTAAAACTAAACTAAATAATAATAGTAATTTTATTATGCTAGAAACACATTTGTCCTAAAAGGCTTGTCCTCTTTTATATTTAGAAAAAGGTTAAAGAATGATTTGTTTCTCGAAGATTTAAATTATTTCACAATAGATGATCCGACTTAAATGAAAAGAAGAATCCGCCCAACATTTCATTAACAAATGATCATTTTAATGCAAAACTTACAGAGACATCGTTAGACATTTTACATTCCTCTCGAGTATAATCCATTGTGCTATTTATAAAGCTTAACATACAGTCGCGGATTGACTAATTTTTGAGCTACTCCACATAACTATGCAGGCTGGCTGAGAACTAACATTATTATTTCAAACTTAGACCAAGTATTCGATATCACAGCCCGTGTATTTCGCCAAAATTCCTGGAATACATCATAATGTACTACATTAATAATAGGTATATAGACTTTGTATATCAGTTTGATATACTCCAACGATGAAACTATTCTGAACCAATTTATGAATCTTTTCACAAAAATATATCTAATATTACGGTAGGAATAGGATTTCAGGCAAAATATTTTCTGGCTTGTTAATTCAAGTTCTTGCACGTTTTTTAATACTTTTATCTGAGACGAACTCCGTATCAGTGGGACATTAAATAAAATAAAATAATAATTACTGGTTGTTAATAATAAATAATAAAATAATAAAAATGTTTTATTTGAGAAATTTGTTACAACAAATGGGTGATTGTGTTTGGGGACTCCTTTTAAGCAACTTTTGCCTGTGTTAGAAGGCCCCGCTCTTCCATAGCAAAATAATTATAATAGTAACAAATATTAAACTAATGGGTAATTACTTATTTCTAATAGCATTATTTATTTATTTATTTTTAATTTAAAGAAAATTGTGTGTGTCTGATGGGTGTGCGTGTGTGCGTGTGTGTGTGTGTGTGTGTGTGTGTGATGGGTGTGCGTGTGTGTGTGTGTGTGTGTGTGTGTGTGTGTGTGTGTGTGTGTGTGTGTGTGTGTGTGTGTATGTTTGTATTTGATTTTTAAGTGGCATTTTTTGTAAGATAGTACCTATGTTTAAGAGTGATAGTTGAGTAACATATTATTATTATGTATCTTGCTATTTAATGTATTGTAGAAGTGCCTCAGTCTCTTCATACGTGAGTTTTTTGATTCAATTTGTTACGGTTTTCTTACAATAATAATAATAACATTATTAATAAAACAGTAAGTAAAAGACCCACAGTTACAGACTAAATAATTTTATCGTTTGTGTGATAGTGACTCAGATTGACTTTTGATTGGTTGTTTATTTAATAAAAACATTGTCTTATTTGAGCCAACTCTTGATTGTTATTGAAATTTAAAAAAAAAAACCGTTTGTCCTTTACAGTTAAAACAACGCTTCTATAAAAACATTACGTACATACACACATAAATTATGCATGAACTTCAAGTACATATACTATCAATATTTCGTGCAGAAATACCAATCCAATATTATAGTAAATGCGGTGGTATTTTATAGATGGGTAATAAAAGTCCTTATTAATTGAAAATTTATGCTTTTTTCGGTAAAGCGCGCTATTTTATTATGAAGCGACCGTGAAGAAGGATAACACGACCACTTGTTAGAGCTTCTTTAGTTTAATGTTGCGATACTTTAAATTTTTTTATTAATCAGGTTCTTAGAGACTTTGAAATTCTTCTTGCATTATAATTGCTAGATTGACTGCGTTCAGGGAAGGAAAAGCAAGGTACTAGATAATAGTTATAGTTTCTTTTTACCTAATTTACAATAGCCTTATCACTGTCCTCCACAGCTACTGTTGGGTATAAGTAGGCTACTTTTGGTATTCTAATCTTCATGCTTCTTTCAAAAACACTCTCCGATCTCTGTTCTGTGCATAGCTTTCTCACTTCTGCGTTTTTTTCAGGAATTATTATTTTGTATGGATCGCGACTGGGATGAAACTACGAAACTTCTTATATGCACTCTGCTCGCTGGTTGGTAAATTATGTTTCAGTGGTGGTTTTACCAGCAGGCTGAGTAGGCTTCAGCCTAGGGCGGCAGATTGTAGGGGCGGCAAATTTGGGGACCGAATTAGTTGGGCACGTTATTGTGCTAGTAGTACATTACTCCGCCTTAATAGTCGTACATGATAGAGCTTTGATTAGCCTAGAAATATATCCAAAAGTTCTTAACTTTATTTCTCGTAAATACAATTTCAACTAAAATGTTCGATTGTAAAAATAATCTAGGAACGGACAATAGAAGTAAACGCGGCGAAATTTGATAGCCTATACTTGAGAAATGTGAAAATTCGACATTGTTACGTTTATTTCTGTAAATAAATCCTTTATAAACACTCACAAGTCAACGTATTGAATTTTTAATGCTAGATGATACCGGAATTGTCTAACCAAGGTACCTCTAAAAAGAACGCAGATATAAACTCGAAGAATCATGGTCTATTTTGAAGTTTAGACGTCATAGTATATTTTTTTTTTGTCACAATGCAGGGTAATATCTAAAATGGTCTTTTGAAGAAAGAGGCTTTGAGGTGGCCACTTCTAGCCGACAGTACGCCTGCATCATTGTGTAGCTCGACTATATTATAGGGAACCTAACAACACGTTGCACGACGATCAGGAACATTAGCCGAATGCGGAACATTTTCCGACTCCTCATAGGTTCAAATGATCCGCCTGGCTAGCTACCACCCTCACAAGTAAGACCGGCTGCAAATAGATCGTATTCAGTCGCGCGTGAGAGCCTGGACCCTAAAGCGTTCACTTGAATTGCTTCCTTCATCTTGGACCTTGTTTATATTTTCCGTCAGGCAAAACTAGAATCAAACTAATTCAGTAAATAATGCGATAACCCTATAATTGACTCTTATACGACTCGATGGGCTAGTGGTCACAAGTGTGGTTGTGGAACGTGAAGTCCTGGGTCAATTCACGGGTTAAGCGGTGTTACTCGGAGTTTGGATGTCGATTGGCTCGCTCACTATTACATGGGACTAGAAAACACACCATCGAATTGTGGGTGAAAGCTACCACTGCCTTTCTCTTTGGGAATGGTAGAAAACCATATGGATAAAAGAATATGGATACCTATTGAGGTGTTACTATCATTAGAACCACACAGAGTAACGAAAAATCATGACATACGCGATACGATCATAACCTCAAAATCTGAGTTTTTTTTTATAATAGATTCTCAAGCTAGTCCGCTATATAATGATGATTGTAGGTATGGGAATTCACTAATGATTTTAAATACATAATTTTCCTTTGCTGTTGGTTTCGGGGCGAACGGTGTATGGACGCAGAACAATGTCTTTTGCCCATACTAATACGGCATTGATGCTCCACCCTAGTGAGTATAAGTAAAATATTTCTCTACTATCTCATTTCGAACGCCGCAGTCAATATTTCAAATGATAACTTCGAAGAATATTCATCATTTTGGGGCTATCTCTTAGCGTCGGTTATAAATTCTGGCCTATAAAACGTCATTTCAATAAGGACGAAGTATAATTTTGGGATCTGACAGGTGGGCCGGATGACCTTTAACTCAACGGGCTTATCAAAATATGCTAATGCAACCAAAACGTTACTTTACGACCTACTAATGTCGTGGATGTGGTGAATAGGTAGGTTTGTAAATTTAGATTCAAATTCAATGTTTTTATTTCATTTTAAGCAGTGATAGCCTAGTGGTATGACCATTGGACTGCCAAGTCGAAGGTCTCGAGTTCGAACCCAAGGCACCTCTGACTTTTCGAATTCATGTGCGTACCTATTAATAATTAATTATCACTCGCTTAAACGGTGAAGGAAAACATCGTGAGACCTGCATACATAGAGATTTGTCTCGACGGTTTGTGAAGTCTGCCAACCCGCAATAGGCCAGCGTGGTGGACTATAGCCTAATCCCTCTCAATATGAGAGGAGACCATTGCCCAGCAGTGGGACAGTATATGGATTGATAATGATGTTTTTATTTCAAGTTAGCTTTTATATGCGTTTATGAAATGTCAGGACACTAGTTGCACGGTTCCAAAAAAAAAACTTTTCCTATCTCGACTTCTATAAAGAAACTCAAAAATATTTGGTATTTTTATCTTATGATCACTGTTTTAGAAGATAACTGTGTCCGCGAGAACATTGCCGACTTACTGCTGCTTATATTGGCAGGAGGATCCTGTTTCATTAAAATGTAATCTTCAATAAAAAAAACTCAAGTGTCGCGGCAAACTTAACAGTGTTGACATGAACAAAAGAGTTAGCAAATGCCTTGAAAACAAAAATAAAGGTCTAATGTTGGATCAATTATTTCCATATGCAAATTAATATTTATTATCACTCACTGTAATGAAACGGTGAGGAAAAACAGTAAGAAAACCTGCTCGAAACTCGAGAGATTTTCCCCCAACCTGTACTAGGCTAGTTTGGGGGACTATAGCAGTGCCCAGCAGTGGGAAAATAAATAGGCAGCTTCATCCGCTATTAAACCATCGCTACGTAACATGATATTTGATCCAGAAAAAATGCTACGAATCTACTTTTTATTCCTAAATAGGTTTCTCTAAAAAGTTTGGTTTTATTATTTAGAAGCAAAATATTGGTTCAGTCACTACAGAATATAGGTACTGAATTTGTGGAATTAAAGTGAAGCGATCCCGTCACTTAAATCGAGCGATAAGCACTCGACTGGCCTAGTCAACGACCGGCAACAGGTACAAAATTGCCTGTATTGAATATAGCCCCGTCAAAATAGATATTTCATTGTACAATAATACGCATAGAGCTAAATATTGGTATAGGTGTTCGGTACACTATTGGCTTGTTCCTGACTCATGCCAAAATTCATCTCAAATTGAAAACCATGTCAAAAAAATATTGATTTATACCACGTCAATATAATGTCTAATCTCGTACCATTATTGTAATTGTCAATAAGTAGGGTTAGAATAAAAAAAATATAGCAAAAGATGCTTTTTATTTCAATCAATATATATAACATATTTATTTGGTAAGTAAGTAGGTACGGTTTCATCAATTACATTACCACTATTTTTTGGTCTGGGAATAATAACAAAGTCCTTCGCACACTGAGCGCCAAATATACCTATTGAGCACCTTAGCAACGTCCCACATTCCGCGAAAGGCCAATTTGTATTTTTAACATACAAAGGCAAAGTCGGTGTAAAAAAATAATATTTTAAGTCTTATTGACATACTTAATCTGGACTTAAATTGTTTATCACAATATGATAAACTTTTGTTTCTGTATAATTTTAGGTGATTAAAATGTTATATTTATAAGGTATAAAAAGAGTCTAAAGTTGTCTCAGCCTTCACTGACGCAACTAAGCCGGGATTCATTGACATCATTATTATCATAACAGCTCATGGACGTCCAATGCTGAACAAAGGTCTCAAAGCTAGGTCAAGTTTTTGAGAATCTTATTGGATCGGATTGCAATTTACGCTTTATCAAACTCTTCGGGAAAATGGGTAATACATGCGTCATGGTATGTTGTGTTGTGTTTATAAAAGGTATGGATAATAATATGCTAACATTATTGTGTATCGGTTTGAAACGGAAAGAAGCTTGTGAAATTACTGGGAATTTGAAAAACCAACTGAGATCTTAAGATGACAACGCGCCTGTGATACCATTGGTGTTGCTGGCGTCTATAGGCTACGATTGCGGCTTACCATCAGCGGCCCGTATGCTTGCATTACATCATATCACAGTAAAATAAATAATAACAGTAGTTTAAAAAGGATTCCGTATTTAGTACTATTTCACAAAACAGTAGGTACCAACACAGACGCAATAAATGTGTATGACAAGTTTTCCAGGAATCGTCTCTGTAAGTTATGCCAACAAGTTCCAGGATGCTGTATAAATGCAAACCTCATTATGGCTCCACGAAGTTAATATGCAATTTATTATACAAAAGCGACGTACCACTCTTTTACGGAATAAACAAGAAATATCAGAAGTCGTAATTGAAATTTGACTGAAGTTTCCCTGTAGGTACTGTCCAGTCAGTAAAGGTGTATATTCAAGGAAAATACTATTATAAATTCACCGAGAAAGAAAGAAAGAATTAATAGGTAAATACATTTTCATTATCTTTCTAGTTCCTGTGCTAAAGGTAATAAATATAACCATATTAAACGAATCATTTTGTCCTTTTTGTTTTGTTTAAGCAAACACGTCTAATGAAGACGGTCCGGTGAATTAAAAAAGGTCCCCAAGGTAAACAGTACTCCAAGTCGTTTATACAAACAACTGAAAGTATACAATGCTTTTAGACGGAAAGACAACAACTTTTCTGTTACACAGCGTTCGAAATGTGCAGATGTGGCGTTTGAAACACCACGTAGGTAGGTAGATAGTAGCGTAAGTTTACGCTTAGCCCCTAAAAATAAACCTAAAACTTTGATACCAAAGATATTATTAGCTGCTGATTTCTAAATAAAAAAAAATACAATTGTTCCATCTTAAAAACTAACAATATTGAAATGATATGATATCACTACATAGTATAAGCAGTCGCTTCCCACTGTCTGTCTTTATGTATGCTTAGATCTTTAAAACTACGCATCTAATTTTGATGCCGTTTTTTTTAATACGAGTAGATAGAGTGATTCAAGAGGAAAAGAAGGTTTAAATGTATAATACATTTGTATGTTATTAGTAAAATGGACCCGTTCGAAGCGGGGGGGGGACGCAGTCGCTAGTAAAGAATATAATAATGATTTTATTGTTAGCACATGCTAACAAATAGACAATTTTTTTACTTTTACTATCTAATCAGTCAGCATAATGAAAACTCATTTTTTTGTTAAAACGTATTTTTTTGTGGATTAAAATAAACAATATTATTCTCGTATCAATTTATTTTTTTATTTATATTATGTTTAAATATCTTTACAAAAAACACATCAAAATATTTAAAAATATATAAAAAATTGTCAGACCACCGGTATAGGGAACAAGGTCCAAGCTATCGGTGGCTAAGACTCCAGAGAGAGGAACCTCCTCACAATGCGTGCCGTGTCGAGGAGTAACGCTCTCTGTATCAAACCCTTGATATAGATAGTAGCCCTTATTAATGACAGACACACAGGCAGATGAAAAAATCAACATACCTACAATACCTCTCTTGTGGTTTAGGAGTTAATGATTATAACATAAAGTCGACCTGCCTACCTAATTGCCATAAATACAAAACATGTCTGTAAATTTCACTGTGTTGTAGTTACATTTTATCTATGTATGTTTTCGTAAGTAAGTAGGTCACAGGGTCGTTGTAATGTGGATAGATTTGGCATATCATTGGACCCATAACATTTGTGTTTGTTATGTGGTTAGTAATCGGTATTGAGTAGTTTTCAAAATTTTTCATATTAAATTTACTAAGTAATGATTATTTTCATATCGCATAAGGACTTGTAACTTAACGTACGATGTATGACCTAGTTGTGGCAACATTGAAACTTGCAAAGCAACCGACTAAGGCGTTCAGGCGTTTAATTTAGAACTATTTAATTATAATAATTATCTCCTTTATTTCCCCCGGGGTCTAAAACATAATTTTAGCGCAGACTGTAATGTAAGTTGAATGTTACATCAAAATACAAATAGTTTAAAGTTTTTTCTTTGTTAACCTTCAAATTTGTTCTATGCAATTACATAATATGAAGATTACTGTTGTCTATCTAAAACGCCCCACCCGTCGCCTTTTGAATAACCTGAAATATAAATAGAAATTCTAAAAATGTTAATATAACAATAAAATCTAAAAATACCTCACTTGTAACCGCATCTCTAGTTGTGTAGACGCATCACTAGTTTTAGTCATTTTCCTCGCAGCACTATCGTGCGGGGCGCCCAATTGTCGTCCAGCGCTCTCTGAGCAACGCGTCAATTACAAAAATTTAAATATTAAAAAAAACTCACTCTCGCTCACTCATTATCGCCACAGTTACGCTGCATTCGTTAAAGAATACACAGAGTTACAACATCATAAAAATGAATCTACGAGTAGATTCTCAACATGACATGACGCCTCATGGTATATATAATAGGCAGGGGGTATTGATATAATACACCCTTCACCGCTATCGATGTGGGCCCATGTAACAGGAACCGAGCCTATTGCCGTTAATGGGGCAAAAATCCATACTCCTAACTGCTACAGAGAATTTCATTAAACTTTTGTGAGTCCCCAAAATTGATTTTTATAGTTGCAAATATAAGTAGATATCAATTGTTCAGACACGCGGAACTTACACTCTTAGTTAAATTTAACGGTAAATTAAAATGTATCTACATCGAGTATGTAGCGCAATAAAATCAACCCGCTTTAATTTACGAGCTCTTCTATTCGTTTTCATTAGCTACCTTCGTTAGCCACCTACTTCGCACTCGTGAAAATAATGTCATTTGCTCGTTCACCAACGTAAACTGTTATTAAAAAAAGAACAAACGTTGTTCGACGACCGGTCTAACACAATTACATTTATTGCGAACGTAAAGGAGAGTTCTTTGCTTCCACCGGCTCCAGTTATTTCAATAAAACAATTTGGTAGCACCGAGAATCGGTTGGCTGCTCTCATCGAATTTTCTGACTAGGAAAATACTACGGTCACGGCCAGAACTTTTGTGACTTATACTTAGCCAGTACGCGATCAAATCCGCGGTATAAGTATAAGATTTATATAAAGAAAGAAACTACGGAACGCCACTTGCTATTCCTGCCTACTTATTTTTGCTTCATCCACATTTCTACAACTTTCCTTAAATGACATAATAATATGCGTTTAAATAAAACTACATACTTAGTTAAAACCCGTGCGAATACTTCGCACCGATTTAATATGGACCGTTTTTTTTAACGGAAATTAACTAAAACTTATTTAAACTAATTTTTCGTCATTAGAGGGAAAAATAATTCTTAATTTTCAAAATGGCGTATCAGCAACAAAATTTTTTTGATACGGTATTATGGGAGATATGTTATACCAACAGAAAAACATCTCTGCGAAATAATATTATATGGAATTTATTATGCGAAATAATTATCAAGATATTTTGAGTTTTTTATACACAAATACTAATCATCATCATCTGTCCCACTGCTGGGCACGGGTTGAGTGTGATTATGCAGGCGGAGAACCGGGTGTTGCGCGATTTGGGAGAGGCCTATGTCCAGCAGTGGTAGGCAGGTGGTGGCAGTGGTAATACTGATTTTTATCCAGAGCATATATATATCAATGACGTCATTAAATTAATCCGTAGAGTCAAAAAATGCATATCGATTTTCTAAATTAAAATAAGACATTGTCTCAACCCCGACCTGTCACGAAGTGAAGTGTTATGTAGATCTAGTGACTAAGCTAAATTCAATTTTCGTGATGACATTGCTTCACTTGTTGAGCGAGTCGCGGGATGAGTAGGTAGAGTGAGGGATTTGTATGCGAAGGCTTTACCTACTCCATATAACGTGCGACTTGGGGGCGTATTATTCCTAAAGTAAGGATGTAGATACATGATTGTATTCTAACGACCACTACATCTTTAACTAATCCAGACAGCCCCTGAATCTTGAACGTACTGAATATTAAACAGGGTACTATTAATCGAAACACTGTAATGAGGAATTTATCCCAAAAACAGGCAACATTCGAATGAAATGTATTCATCAACTTATAATACCTATCCATCTCAGTAATTATTAAGAATTCGAAAGTGTACATATATTTCGCTATAAAAAATATGAATGAAATGGTACAACTTTGGTTTGAGGTTTTTTTTTTGATAAAACTTACCGTTTTCGAGAAAAATCCAAAAAACCTCAAATTTTGACGTTTGACCCCGAATAACTTTTGTAGCACACATAGGATCGATGAGGATTTTTAAAACTTTATTTGTAATGGTAAACACCAGCTCTCCACCAATATTTGGCTCTCCGGGAATTTTTTTTATTTGGCCACAATTTTTATGTCTAAATTGACCGGACTAATACTAAAATTCATAACATTCTTGATATATTAGACTGGTTCTGTATAATTTTTTGACTAATGCAAGTTAAATACATTAAAAAAAAAACAATAATATTTAAAATGTTAGGTTACATTTAGTTTGTATGTTAAAAATTATCATTTCGTGGCCTGGGCGAAACAGTTGTCTGGTTTGCCAATGATCAAAGACACTAAAATGTTACAAACGATAGACGGGACTTCAAGGAAAAAATCATAATCTACTACTTGTTACCCATAAATAGCAAATCGGTCACAGTGTAGTGAAATACATCAACCAGAAAAAAAAATATCCGGTTCAAGTTAAAACTCTCAAGGTAGGCTCTATCTCTTTGCTTTTGTGTGACTAAACTGACAAGTGTCATCAATTTTGCATTAGGTATAATCATTCAATTGTCAAAAGAACACAACACATGTCTTGTCGTATCATTGTTTACAAAACCGGTAGGTGGCGTTCGAGGCCAGAGTAAAATGTTTATTGATTTTGTAACAGGGTTCCGGTCACAGAGTCGGAGCTCCGGGGATTCGGGTCCCGTGCACTACACCGCCCCTTCTCTGCCCATCCTTCTAGCTTTCATCAAAGAATAAAAACGATGCGAATTGGACGACGAGTTTTCAATTATTCCTTACCATACCTTGATTAGTTTACTTTTTTCAAGGCTTTCACAGCAGCTATAATATAGCCATAAAATACTGACTAATTTAAAATTGTAAGTATAATTTTAATTCGATAAGAAAAAAACGTCCTATTTTTTGTAAATATTATATCTAATGCTAACAATGCAACACATTTATTGAATCTCATAACGATATTTGTAGGTTTCAAAAGAAGTAAATATTGAAGAAAGTAATGTTTGAAAACAGTGCAATCGATTTTAAAAACGTTTCTCTGCACTAGGATTTACTCAGTAACTTTTCCGTTGTACCGTGCGTTTACAAACATCAATATTTTCATACAAAAATCCGGAATAACATACCTGTGGGTAAAACAAAAATTTGTTATATCCGGGGATCCAACCGACAACATGTGGCGTAGAAGCCGATAACTCAGTCCCTACGCCAAAATGTGCCGTAAATTAATTAATATGGAAATACAATCATAAGATAACACAAAAGATCTTGTTAGAGGCAAGATATCTTCAAATAGACGTGCTCTCGTAACGAATGTCTCATTAAGTTTTCAATGCTTCATTTACTCTAGGAAGCATGAACGCTAATGATAAATTCAGAACTGCACTTTATGTCACTATCAGCTGCAGCGTTGTGACAACATGTTTAGTAATTTGAATGTAATTCACCCAGAACTTTGTTCGCGTGAATGTGATCACAATAACATAATATTGTATTATATTATCCTCTACACACAAACTTACTAACTTACTATTTAATTATAAATGTTTTCTCGAAAGTTTAGGTAGAAAATATGGACGTACACCCACAGCTCTCTTGTGTGTGGTCCCATATTATTGGAATTGGCTTTATTCAGATAAAACTCAGTAAGATTTCTTACCAATTCAAAGATTCTTTATTTCACATAAAACATAACGTCTACTTCATTGACAGTCTTGGCAGAAGAACGCCACCCGTGGTCAGGATACGAACAAAAACATATTCGTTTTCAAAGACACATATAAAGTATATTTGCAAAGATACCTGTAAATTGAATTATTTAACATATATTATAGGGGAAACCCAATGACCCTTAACCGAGCATAAATCCAAACTCGACAAATAAACCACGACCGCGAAGCTAACCTAGAAGCAATCACAGCCCAGTTAATTAAAATTTGCATAGGAACCATATTTTTGTTCTAGTTCTTAGCAGAAATTTCTAATGATATTACAAATTACTGATTTTTTTCCCTTAGAAATTTGTTCTTAGAAATCGGATATAGGTATTACGCAGAAATTGGGAGATCTCATGGCAGTCGCTTCGTATAAAATACTGATATTCAATCGCATCTGATTAGATGGGAAGTCATCCCTGACCTAATTGATTGATGGTAGTTTGATTTTGATTTTGAGTTGGGAAAAGGCACGGAAGAAGAAGAAATTTGTTTTAGAAAAATCATTTATCGATTTTATTTGTATATACAAATTTATTGAAATTATATTATAAGAGCCGGTATGATCGCTGGAGGGCGTTTGATGCAGATAGCATATACATTTGTTGTTCGTTGTCGATGGTGATGGTTTATAATTAAGTAATATTTTAATATATTCATCTGGTAACTAAAGAGCGATACGAATCGGGAGACTTAAATGGAGATGGGCAGGGCACTTAGCAGACGAAAAGATCTTAGGTGACCAGTAAGTAACCGAATGGTGGCCAAGGGATATAAAACGATACGCAGATCACCATCCCAATGGTTGGATGATATTGTGAGGGCGGCGGGGAGTCAGTCGGTGCGACTTGCACAATATCGGCAAAAGTGGCGGGGTAGAGAAGGGACCTCACTCTGCAGTGGGTGTTACTGGCTGAAGAGATAGATAGAACTAAAGAGCAATAATAAATAAATATTCTTGGACAATTTTACAGAGCACCATCTAGTCCCAAACTAAGCAGAGCTTGTACTATGGGTGGCTTGGACAATGTATATAATACTTAAATACTTTTTTTTCTAAATATATACTTATAATACACAAGAAACACCCAGACAAACACAAACACTTATGTTCATCACATAAATGTTTGTGTCCTGTGGGAATCGAACCCACGACGTCGTGATTAGCAGTCCGATACTCGAACAACTAGACCACAGACGTTATCAAAAATTGAAAACTTATGATCCTAAACTGCCAAGTAGGTCTTGAGAGTCGCATCTAATGATACATTACCTCCAATGTTTGTAAAGTCTACCAATCCTCAATAATAGTCGGAGTAATACTTTCCATTCTGAAAAGAGAGACGTGCCCAGTAGTGGGACAGTAAATCGTTCAATGACGTATGTATAACAAAAAATCTTTTTAATACATTCGGGAACCCATGAAAATAGTAATTTAAAAACAGTTTACTTGTTGACCGGAAATAGATGGAATGTCGATCAAAAATGTCGCACCCAAATTGTTTTGTCGTCTGTATTGGAAGCTTTTAAATTGTTTGTATTTCACCGGAGTTCTAACATTCAATATTGAATTTCATTTTTAATATTTTTCAGTTTCGGTCTACTATGTTATGGAAATGAACACAGTTTTTCAGTTTTCGCCAGTGGGACCATTAGTGAATTAACTCATACAAAAATATACTTATATCTGTCGAGTTAAAAAGCAAGAACACTTAAACATCAAGAAGATTATGTAGAAATTTTAGGTCTGAGAGTTGCCTTAGAAGGGCCCTGTAAACCTATAGAAGGTCAGGGATATAAATAGAAGAAATCATTTTCTAATGTGTCATATTAACGTTTATCAAAAGTGGTCTTTTGACAAGTCCAGACAGTGTTTGATACTTTTTATTCGAACTTCTTAAAAAGTTGTACATTATCAGACATTTATTATCCACATCCTTCTAGCCAACATTGTCGGGAAAACCAACTTTGGGTTCAACAACCAATGTTGGGGTCGGCTTGCAGTCTATAGATATCAGTATTTTACACGAATTGACTGACATCGGATCTCCGTATAACCACTCACTCACTATTCAACGTCATGTGAATATGTTCATCATTACTTGGATATAATTTATTTTAATGACTGTTATTGTGGACTTGTTTTGTGTATCAATGTTTGAACTTAATTTCCATACCATATTAATATTGATATAATAATTTTGCATGCTCTAAGGCAGACTGTAGCGGAACTTACCTATTTATTTACAAGATCTTATCAATTTCACTCTCAAAATAGCTTATCTCTTGTTCGGATCAGCACAGAGGCAAACTAGACATTTGTGACAACGTACGAAAAACTTCCATTCAGGAGATATTTTTGGAAATAACTGCTTATAATGCAATTTTAATGCGATTTTTCTGAATATATATCTCGCCTTATAAAGTGAAAATATGTTATTTATAGTTAACGATAATAATTAAGTCTAAAGAAAACCTTAGAGTTCAGTATTACACCTCCACGCGCTCATGTTACAATATTGTATACGGGAAAAATATTATTATTTTTAACACATCCGCTTTGTGAGAAAGTGTAGCGAGAATAAACAGATCCTCAAAATAAACTTCCAAGGTCTCGCTGAGCTTTAAAAAAGGAAGTAATGTTTGTAGAGAAATTTCATTTTATATTCAATGAAGGTTTAAAAATAAAATATCAAAATATATATTTTAAATGCTGTTCAAGCTATCGATTTTCAATTTTAATAGTGCCATTTAAAATTGAATTAAGTCACGGTTAGTTTTTGGATGGGTAATCAGATCATTATTAGCACATCAAACCTCCTCCGTGCCTCTGAGAACACGTTACGCCGTCGAACTCGGTTATTCAGAATCCCGAAAACCTGACAAACTGTTGATCCTTGGGATATCGACATTGCCCACAAATTGGATTGTGGAGATCGAATGGCAGTCGATTTGTGTAAAATACTGATATTGAACTGTATCTACTTAGATTGGAAGCCAATCCCAACATGGTTGGGAAAAGGCTCGAATGATGAATTTAATATAATAACATAATATAGCTACAAAATAAATTAAGGGAAAGTTTACTCAAAAACTCGTTTAGTACAATGAAATACATTTATCGAAAACAAATTTTTAATGCTTTGATCTACTCTACTATGACCTTCCGATCATAGTAGAGAAGATCAAAGCATATTTGTATTCAATACAAGTCACTATACTATCTACTAAGAGAACCGTGAAAAATATAATATACCTACCTAATTGAATTTTTCCCGCTCTAGTCACGTAGACGCATTTGGTCACGAGGTCTCTATACAGCTGTGGCCTCAGATGATATTAATTCTGCTTAAATGAATATATAAAACATTGTTAGCTAAAGCTGTGTATTAGTCTCGTGGGCGACTCATGTTAGAATTTCAGGTAAATAATTTCAGACAAGTAATATGAACAAACATAATTTTCTTTGTTAGAACGGATATGTAAACCTCTATTCAGGATTCAACAGTAACGTAATCTGTAGGTACATATTGGAGATTCGTGGTCGATTGGTTTCATTCAAAGGAGATCTTACTGTACTGGCTGTAAGTCCAGATATAACTTACGAATTTAGGTCTTGTGCCCCTTTTTATCCACGTTTAGGATGAGAGATTGTTGTTGTATTATTTTAAAGGTTGCTCAACTCTGGCATGGCATGTTCATTTACAACAAATACTTAGATACGCGAACACCCATACCCTGAACTAAGTATAAGCTATAGAAATATTAGTTCCGGGAAGGAATCGAACTAGCGACCAATCTGGCACACAAGCCTACAGCCGTGCCGTCATTAAAGATGTCGAGGGACAATCTCAACGCTGCTACGGATATTGCCATATAGTTGGTCCCTTTACTCCTCAAACCTTGACATGATGAGAAGAAAAAGTAACATTTATCTTTTTAGATATAAATACAACGAAGGGCTATTATAAAGAAATAGTAAGCGGTATTTACCACAGTTCGCAAGTAAAACGTATGTATGTATACATTAATTGCAAACCCAGAACATGAATAAAAAATCTTTGATCCTGAATGTATTCCGAATTGTTGATTTTATACCTTTAATTAGGTTTCTAAAAAAACGAAGCGGTCCCTATCTCATATTTATTCATTAATGTCAATGTTAGGCCCTATGTATTTAAATTTTGCAAATGGATACATCATCAAACCATATACTGTCCCACTGCTGGCTTCATGGCTCTCCTCTCATATTCAGAGGGATTAGGCTACAGTCCACCACGCTGGCCTAGTGCGGGTTGGCAGACTTCACAAACCGTCTAGAAAAATCTCTAAGGTTTCCTCACGATGTTTTCCTTCACCGTTTAAGCGAGTGATAATTAATTATTAATACGCACATGAATTCGAAAAGTCAGAGGAGCGTTCCTTGGGTTCGAACTCGAGACTTTTGACTTAGCAGTCCAATTGTCATACCACTAGGCTCTCACTGCTTTTTGCAAATGTGTATCCATTTGAATAATATATGTGATAGAATGTATAGAATGGTAATGCATAGAATGGTAACGTCGAAATCGTCATCCCGTATTTGTCAAATCCTGAACGCAGGCCTCTTGCACTGAACGCCATAGAGCTCGAACATGTAATCGAGGTAAAATATAAAAACTTCAAAGAAATATCATGAATTCGTCGTCATTCTTCTTTATACGATCAAGATATTATCCTATATATCATCCCATCAGCTCGACCATATGGCAAGGAAGCTTTTCTTTGAGGCAGGTTTTTAGTCGGATTCGGATTTCCATTGCTATAAACATAAAAAAGGTATGTACAAGTAAAACTCAAATTCATAATTATGATCAACGTTTTTATACATTTTGTGAACGTCAGTTATATATTTTAGATTACACACAAAATGCCTGCTCTTCTGTTAAAAAATATTACGTGCCTCTGGGGGTACGGTTGTGCCCCTGCTAAGGCGAGTCAAGCGAAGTGCAGGGGCAGTACCTACCATTTCTCGAAGCGCTTCGTCGTTTTTTTGAAGCCTCATAACTTGGGATTGGATTATAATGTCAATAGTGGATTTATTTTATTAAATATATGTATAAAGTTTCAATTGCATAGCTCTTATACTCAAGATTTTATTGTACTTTCTTATACTTTAGTGCGTGTAGCGTTAGAAGCTTGGCTTTACATGAGATCTGATAACTTTTTGACAACGCAAGTCATATTATGGTCTTCTTGGCAACATTTTACATAAAAATGTTGTTGGTGGGATAAAAAAATATTACTCAGCCCGTAGGTTGTTAGCGATACTGAAATAAAGCAACACGATCTATTTACACTTTCCCATATAAACCAATTCACACTTAAAGTTACTAAAATACTTAATTTCAATAAATTGATAGGAAACATTTATGTCCTTACAAAATACGTTAAAGGCGTACTTTGGGAATGCGTATTATCAGAGGAAATTAAAGGGGGAATTGGATAAACTGGGGCGGAGGTCGCAACCCTGTCTTGTCAAGCTAACCACACCGAAATGTAGCCTTAAGATAGTAAAGTTGTGGAACGTGCCGCAAATGTACTTTTAGGAAAGGCTCGAGGCAAGGTCTACGATGTGCTACTGATCCAAAATGAATAAACGTATTTAGGCCCGCCTCCAAAGTAATCTTTTAAAGCTTTTACGCTGTTTATTCTGGTCAGCAAGGAGCAATTTATATTTTCTTTCTTCTAGCTTTGTCCTAAACTATTAATAAATTTGGAAGTGATAAGTGGCTGGCATGGCTGAAAAAACTTATCTAAAAATTATTATTTTTCCCACTATCTCACAATACAATCTCATCATCATCATCATCATCATCCACTTCTCTTCACCTCACAATCATCCCATTTTCTGGCCTATTGCAACCATTTACAACCTGATACCTACTGCAATAAAAAAATACAAATTTACGAGAAAACGTGAAATTTGACACGACGAATTTCAGAGAAATTCTGGTGGGATTGAGGAAAACGATGATAATGAAAAAACTGACCTTATCTAATATTTTTCAAGTCCCAAATGACTTATAACACAATAACAGTGGATTTCGAATTTTCATCTTATGTTTATTAACACGGATTTAGTTATTGTCGGCCTGCTTGATTTTGAAAATCCGGTAATTTAAGAAACCAACCGAATTCTTACCTGTTGAATAATATTGTATATGAAAATTGGATAATAAGAGGCTCAGATCGTAGGGTTATTGCCGAGGCTCAGATGACGAACGAAATACATAAACGAAATTGAACGTAAATTCGATCTCGTATCAATCTTTCGTAAATGTAAAATATCGATACCTATAGTAAATATCATAGATATGAACTGTATTTATCATATTGGAGAGTTGGCATAAAAAAATATATATTTAAAATAATTTTAGCTCATGGGTTCCGTTCAATGGGTGGCACGGCCGTGCAAAAAGAGTTTTCATTCGAAAAAATAAAGTCATTTGTAGAAAATACTGCATTGGTACGATTAAACCAACGGTACAATATAGCCGACTCTCCCCTACATGCCTATTTCGGACTCAAAAGCGAAAGATTGTTGACGTATTTTATTTGGGAATATTTTTATTCATTGCTTAATTCTATTTGGCGGTGACAAGTCGGAACGACGGGCGACTGTCATGTTCGGGAACGTGCGTCTATGCGACAATTAAGAGTGATGCTGTGCACGACTTTGTAAAAATCAATGCGATGCCAAAATCGGTCCGACGCATGTCGATCTGACTTGCGTCACCATAGGAGAACCACCCCTTAGATGGTTCACTGACAGTCGGCCCAATACATAAAATATATTTAGTATACATTCCCCTGTAAAATTTTACAAAATGTAGTGACATTCTATTATAAACATTAGATACTATGAAGAAATTTTATTTTATAAATCTTCTCTTTGATGTATTTGTAGAAGGATTATCTAAAATCATAAAGCAGTAGATATTGGACTCAAAGCTCTTTTCTCTCAGTTTATCTAGTCTTCAGATAAAAACACCCACTTCGTCTAGACTTCGCCGTGAATTCCATTTAATATACTTACTTAAATTATTTTTGCACAGACGGACCTAAGGATTCAGTATCGAAGTTTCCATACCGTAATAATATTAATATTAATACTATATAATATGTATTAATACTGTAAAAAAAGACATTGGTTCCTCGTTGAGCTACAAAGTAAATATGACATGTGCTAAAAATATTTGTAGGATTGAATATTAAATCCATACATCATCACATTTTTATTTCAAGCAGCAAATTTAACCTACTATAAATTTATGAACATCTACTACTGAGAAATTAATCAAAGTAAGTTGTTCTAAATTCAAAAACATCATTCATTGCCCGTTCGTAAAAGGTTGTATTACTCTAGTACAATGAACTTCTCTAGTAGGTATTCTGTATTTCAGATGTAGTAGCAGAGGGAAATAATTCCTCGTTAATTTAGAATTGGTAATACCCTTGGTATATTTTTTCGTCATTAATGAATACACGTGTATTCATTCACGTAGCGAGAGGGATGCCTTCCAGGGCTACCGGCCTCCTGTGGAACGGACTGGGGCGTGGGGAGTTTCACCGCACTAATACCATAATTTTCGAATCCGGGAACTTATATAGTTATTTTTCTTGTACGTAGAACACGTGTCAGTACTGGCTGTTGTGCCTCCCTACCCCATCGCAATACATACCTATTAGTTGTCCAACCTCACATACTCCCGACTCCCTCGCTTGGCGATGTAGCAGCATAACTAATTTATATTTCCATTAACTACTAAATAGTCTATCACAAACGGTAATGTAATGCATAGTAGAATGAAATAAAAAATCTTTCGTATAGGTAAAATTGGGTCTGGAAATATTAGTAAAATTATGTGTAAATAATGACATAATTGTCTTATATTTTACTAACAAGTTCATTCAAAATATATGCATTACGCATAAAATATTAAAACATATATATATATATATATATTATAATGACTATCTTAATATAGCATTGAAAATCAATGAAATGAAATGCAGCACCATATTTGACAATATGGGAATTACTACAGGCTGTGCGTTTAGGCTGCCTCTTCACATAAACGCAGTGGAGTTCGTAGCGTTAAGTGGTGATCAGTTGCAAGCGATGATATAGCTGAAAATATACCATTTCGCCTGTATTCCCCGAAGGGATAGATAGAGGTGTACTTATCCATCGCCAGTATGTTTAGGTCCCATGCAATAGAGTGAGCATGTTACTTTTAACCAAATCCAAACTCCGAGCTGCTACTGAGATTTTCGTAGAAAATTCCACTAACACTGCTCGACCTGGGAATCGAACCCAGGACCCCTTAGTAGTCACGCTTAAGATCACTAGGCTAATGAGGCAGTTATGCCGCAAAAATACACAATTGAAATCTGCTATGAAACAATGCTACAAGCTTCGCCCCACACCTCTGTTTCCTGGCTCCGCAACATAGATCGGCATATCTACTACAGTTGAAATGTGTCAAAATAAGCTCCAGCAACGTTGAAGTCATGTTCACAGAAGCAGAGCGGAGCAGTGATGTGTTTTGTTCTATTTTTTTTTGGCATAGATTTCTCACTCCGCTCCTCTTCGCACTGGCATCCACACTGCTAATTTCATAACTACAACGATTATTGGATAGCCGCACCGTCAGCTTCTCAGTGTCTGACAATAATTCGCTTACTAGATCATCTTTCCCATTAATAATGCAGCCGTAACAAACTTGACAATAAATAAATAAGCGGGTCACTTTATTCCTGCATTCATTACCTATATTAAACCATTTACCTGGGCAGTGGAACCTTAGGTATACTGATAAACATATGTCGACGTAAATTGATCCTATCGTACTGAAATTGAGTTGCAGTCCTACTTTCATAACACATAACAATTGTAAAGTAACAGAAAATGTACGAGTATGTAATTTACATATTAGATTCGACACAAGTTAGAAACATAATTTCTTACTGTGTGAATTAAGAATTCCATATTTTGTTAAATCGAGAAATTTTATATTTCTTGCGACATATTTACTCTTTTTGTAATTGGAATATTATTTTTACATTTGTCTGGTATAGTTTAGTGATCCTGGTCGAACAGTGTTATTTATTGGGTTTTTCTATGAAATTATCTCTAGCAGCTCGAAGTTTAGATTTGTGTCCGGTTTTAATGGCGATAGACAATTCCCCTATTAAATGAGACCTAAGAGAAGAAAAGAAATGGGAGCTACGATACCACAGACGGGAATAGACATACATCAATACATCTAGCCTTTAAGTTCTCTGTTAGCGTCGGTGGTTAAACATGAATGTTTCTTTGAGGAAAATATGTTAACTTCAATATTTAGAATTGGTACTATTCCTCTAGGGCCCATTGACACATTTATTCCACTATGATTGACGTTCACAAATTTGTATCTTCTAAAGTGTATTTACTCAATACCGGTTTAATTATGTAAATAGGGAAACTTTAGCAAAGACCGTAGCTCTATTGTCACACTACGACTAACTTTGATGGATGCCGTCTATTTCGTAAAGACTACCCAGGCGTAGCACGGGGCATTGTGATGAGAAACTTTGACAAAGGTAAATATGGATATATTACTATCGACATAGCTGTACATACTTACATACATACATACGAAACACGCTGAAAATCGTACATTAGGTACTGTCATTCAATATTAACTACTATCATATTCGTTTGCGTGAATATCGTCACATTGAAACGGAGTCTCTTTCTAACAGTGAAACAATTTTCAAAATCGACTCAGTAATTCCAAAGATTTATTACAAACAAACAAAATTACAAATTAAACCATTTAATAAATAATAAAAAGAGAGGTACGGCATAGTGGGAAAAATTACACTCAAATTAGAGCTGTCTGGGGAAGTACCTCCGTCTTGCAGACAATCGAAGTGAAATAACACTACTTTGAGCCGTGTTGTGTTCCTGATAGTGAGCAATGCTCACCGTAAATAGCCAGCGCTCCGCGAGAAAACGTTGGGTCTCTGATCCTTATAATGCCAACCCAACTATTATAATTCCTCTTTCGTTTTATAGGGTTGGCAACGCGCAAGTCATAGCCCTGGTGTTGCAAGCGCCTATAATAATAGGCTACGGTAACCGCTTACCATCAGGCGGGCCGTATACAACATTGCCACCACAGCGGTTTAGAAAAAAAATTGCGTATTAGACAACTGTAAATGTCCCAAAAACCCAAATGTTATGATAAAGCTGATGCTAAATAAGATGAAGTATTGCGGAATTTAACTTAAGTACACATAAAATATATAAAACCATAATTAATCGATGTTGTAAACATACTGTTCTTATTTAAATATGTTTAAGCTTAATCGGTTTGAACTCGTCAAACAAATACCGAATATTTCAATCAACAAGTTCTACTTTACCGGATAGTGTACACAAATATTCCATTAAATATTTTTAAAATGCAATTCAGATTTAATTGAAACTGTAATCGGCTTTGATAGCTTTTATGTATACGAATAATATCATAAAAAATCAGTAGGATTAAAAGAGAGATGCGGCATAGTGGGAGTAATTCCACTTATATTGAAGTTGCCCGGCTGGAGAAGTAGCTTGTACTATGGGTACTAACAATAAATATAACACATAATTTCTATCTATGTCCTTTGTCAAGATCTAATCTATCTTTGTACCAAATTTCATATAAATCTGTTCAGCGGTTCAGGCGTAATAGCATAACAGACAGATAGAATAACTTTCACATTTATAATGTTTGAAGGGATGTAGCGATCACTTCATAATTTATGAAATAAGTCAAGCGTAAACCTACTAAAAATAGAAAATATATTTCTTAGAAATTTGAGATGAAAGTCATCAATATTTTTACCAAAGGCGAACCGTGAAAAAAGATAGCTGTTCCATACAGTCGAGTCGACATTGAGTTTGATATCGAGTTGACATTATAAGGCCTAGAAACTTAAAATTTGGTACGAAGGTTCCTTAAAATAGGTAAGTTTAATGATTTCGAGAAAAACTCACGGTATTGCGAAATACGACATCAATGCCGGCCATCACCGCGGGGCATGGCTGGTTTGAATAATAATTATAAAACTTTTTCACAGCTTCCTTTAATAAAAAAGAAATCATTGCGTATACGCAATTATTCAATCTGTAAATAATATTATAAACGTGAAAGTTTGTGAGGACGGATGGATGGATGGATGTTTATTACTATTGCACGCTAAAACTATTCAACGGATTTTGATAAAACTTTACAGTATTATTAGTACATCCGTAAATCAGAATTAGGCTACAATTTATAACGATTTTTAGTTAATTAGCCAAATTACAACGATAATTAAAAGTAACTTTTCCACACGGACGAAGTCGCGGGTAGACACTAATCTCTAAATAAAGATAGATTCTCTATAAGTTGTTTATTTAAGAATTTTATCCGTACCAGTAAATAGGTTGTATTATAAATCGCAATATCTAGTGTTTTATCAAAAATACAGCAAACAGTTCGAGTATTTAATATCACTTCAGAATAAACTTTGTCTTTAGCAGAGAAAGTTAAATTAGCTTGATAATGGGTTTTTGAACTTCTCTTTTTTGACGATGCTCCTTTAAAATTCTTTGCTGAGTATCGAGTAATAAAGTTTTTATGAATTTACTATCAAGTAAAAAAATGTTTGCTTGTCCAGAGATAATGAGACCTTATTCTTTTTTTATTCAGCAGAATCTGAATATAAGATAATTATGAGTTAAATTTTACACCATTAAACACATTATTAAACCTTCACAACGGGGAAATACTGATAATATTTTAGTATAAGTTTACTTATGGTCAATTGGTCAGGCTTTTTGGACTTCTGATTATCGATTATCCTATGATAATCACATATATAGGTACAATAAGGTGCATTGATCCAGGTTGTTATACCTATGTATAACAAATAACACACTCACACACACACACGCACGCATGCACACACACACAAACACAGGCACACATAAATTGTATTGTCTATTTTTTAGTCCTAATGCTTTTATTGTGTGCCTAATACAGTATCATTATCTTAATATTATACATAATTATAATAATTCTTCTGTACCTACGTGTGTTTGTCACCTAACTCCTCCTAAACGACTGGATCGATTTGGTTGAAATCTTGTATGTATATTTCAATGGGTTCCTGAATGGTTCGAAAACACAATTGGTTCCGGTAGGTGGCGCTGCTGTCGGTATGTCACCAAATGATTTGCTGTAAAGAAGAGGCCAGCACATCAAGCTACCCCAATCTGTCAAATTTCTTTGATAGATTTTCAACTTTCATACGATGTAATAAGGTTCACGTTCAATCGGGAAATTTTGACAGTTTTGGATATCTTGACCTGCTGGCGTCTGTACAAGGGAACATTACATAATTTTCAGCGGTACTTTTTATTGCCTTGCTAGAAAGAATAGAAAATTATATTACCCGTATTTGTTTGTAAATTAAATATTATCTATATATATATAAATGTATAAAACAAAATCGGGTTAGTTGCACCAATTATAACTCAAGAACGGCTGGACCGATTCGTATGATATTTGTTACACAAATAGTATGTGACCGGGAATAACAAATAGGCTACTTTTATCTCAGAAAATGCGGGAATATCCCGGAAATCCAGAAAAACTGATATAGGAGACCTTCTTACGGGATTTGAATGAAATTTCGTACCAATATAGTATAATTTGACCGGCAAATAAAAAATAGGCTACATGTTATCCCAAAATTATGTGGGGAACACTACATAGTATAAAACAAAATCGCTTCCCGCTGTCTGTCCCTATGTATGCAATGGAATTTGATTTGTTTTTTTTTTTTATACATAGAGGGATTCAAGAGGAAGGTTTATATGTATAATACATATATGTTAATAGTACATTGCACTCGTGCGAAGTGGGGGCGGGTCGCTAGATTCAGAGATAGCGTCTTCTGGTTAAGTACACCAAACGGTATGACCGCTAAGCCACCGCGAGTCCCACCCGCCATGACGAATTTTGACTTCACATTCAGAATTTACGTCTTTATGGAAGACGCAATAAAAATACGTGTATTAAAATACAGAGAAGACGTACATTGCACTTGACCGAGAACCTGACCTTGCTTCCCTGATCTAATATCCGACAATGTAATAACTTCCGTCGTCGACGTAGCGTTCTAAAAACGAGCTTGTCTATTAAGTTACGGTTAGAGCGAAGTTTTCAAGGACAGGAATCTAATAATCGATTTTTTCTACATAAACTTAATTGCTCTTGCCTCAGGCTCCATCCGATGGCATAGATGGCTCACAGATTTTTATCACATTTTTTTATTATATATTTTTTCTTGCTTTTTTATAATCAGCTTACTTTGTTCGTGAAAACTGTTTTAAATTATGCTTTTTTTACCCCCAATGCAAAAAGAGGGGTGTTATAAGTTTGTTTATTGTCTGTTTGGAGCATCGCAGCTCTCTAATGAATGGACCGATTTTGATATATTTTTTTTTGTTAGCTGTCGCGATCGAGATAGTTTAGTTATAATTTATAAAGATTTGTTGAGGTATTTAAAGATCATCAGCTCATTTCCTACTTGACAACGTCCGATGGGTTTGAAATTTGGCGTCCTATTACTACGATGGTATTTTTAAGACATGGTAAACTTGAGCTGAGATTGCATATTCTACGCGATGTGCAAGCCCGTCAGCAACTTACAGCAGATATCAGCGGCTCATTAGAATGGTCCCAATGAGTAGGTGTTAGATAGATGCTGATAGAGGCCCTACGGTGAAGAAAAGAAACATCAGTTTAAATGATGTGTTGATGTGCTTTTAACTTTAATAAAATTTAAGTAGGTACCTAGTAA
Source organism: Acronicta alni (assembly GCA_964056405.1). Classification (NCBI taxonomy): domain Eukaryota; kingdom Metazoa; phylum Arthropoda; class Insecta; order Lepidoptera; family Noctuidae; genus Acronicta; species Acronicta alni. The sequence goes on from OZ043913.1 coordinate 7,936,264, forward strand.
AATTTTAATACCTACAAGCGTCGTCGCGTCGAAGGAAAACATCTCAAGATATTATTAAAACATCTGGCCAGAGAACATAATTTTATATATCTATAATAATCGGATCGCAGATTTCAAGTTTAGAGACGAGATGGATCAGATGATGATGATTCCTTCCATCGGAATTTGATCAGATTTATGATTATACCTAATTAGATTTAGTGTTAAGAGGAGTTTTATACGTAGGTAATAGCGGCACGGACATTCATTAAATCCCCGTGAGAAAGATTTTAATATAACATACCACCGCGCCAGCGTTTGTGTATGACAAGATGTATGAATGTGGTCGAAGCAAAAGAAGTATGCAAGAATCGTAGCAAGTGGCGTTCTTTAGTTTCTGCTTACCCATGGGAAAAAGGCATGTATGTCTGTATGTATACCACCGCGTCTGTATTCCTTGAAGGGTTAGGTATAGGTATGCCAATGTACACCTACAGTTGGCTGAGATGTTTATGTCCCATGTAACAGGTAGTGTGTTTATTACCATTACCCAGACACAATTACAACTTTTGAGATTCTACTGCAAATTTTACTGAAAAACCCAATAAAATATTGCTCGAATTTTCGAGCTGGAATCGAACCCAACACCTCTAGCGTAGCAGTCGCGCTTAGGACCACTAGACTTTTATTGAATTTTATCAGACAGTTTTAGTGAATGTTATATAACAACTGTTAAAAAATTTGCCTGCTAGTGTTATCTTAATCTGTGAAACATTAAGTAGGTACCTAGGCATTACTTCCATTACCTCAAAGGTGAAAATCAACAATTACGAAAAACTAAACTTACTCCAAATATTTCAAAAGTGTAAGTATTATATTATTTTTACTTTGAAGTAAAAATTCAATGAATTTTATTTTGAAGTAAAATTTCAATGAATTTTATTTAGAAGTAACAATTCAATGAATTTTATTTTGAAGCAAAAATTCAATAAATTTTATTTTGTATTCCCATTTACTAAGGACATACAGACCATATTTTTAATGCTAAATGATCAGTCGAATGTTGTGTATTTTTTATCGTAAATACTAGGTACTGGGTATTTTTTCATTAATTCCCGAGTCTTCGTAATTTTTATGAATGGCAGTTCGGCAAAATTATGGATAGGGTTGTTAAAAGTTATGTAAGCAGGTAATTAAAAATAGAAAATACATTCGATTTTCATTTCATCTCCTGAGCAGTATCTACCTCCATTCGCGAGACAGCTAAGGTGTGTCGTATTTTTCCACTAACTTAGGATATTGTCATAACTAGACCAGGCTCTTGTTAAAGGAAAGTAAGGTTTTTTTTTGTGTAACACTAATGTGGGAGTCCCAACAGCAACCTGAAGCAGTTCTTATACTGTACACGCAATGTCTAAAGATTTCATTACCCACAAGCTGCCCATGTAGAACGTTTGGCCTAATGCGGGTATTTTCACGATATTTTCCTTCACCGTTTAAGCGAGTAATAATTAATTATTAATACGCACATGAATTCGAAAAGTCAGAGGTGCGTGCCTCCGATTCGAACTCGAGATCTTTGACTTGGCAGTCCAATGGTCATACCACTAAGGCTATTACTGTTCCTGTGGTGGCAACCTATATAGCAATATAATTTGCTGAATTTGTAAACTTTTACGGAGGCAACTTTTAAGGAAACACCAAGTATACACTTTTATTAATCGACGAGTAACAGCTGCCTGTTTGAGCCGGCCGTTGGCCCCAGCAGCACCATGTTGTCTGCATAATTTAAGTTGTTTACACATAGGTACGTTGTCTACCCAACGTCTGAAATGCTTACTCTTGAGCCCAGCGATCAGCACGTTCGTGTACAAATTAGAGCTTAGGTGAGGTCAACCCACCCTGTGTCTTACTCATTTAAGTCTCAGACAGCAAACACAACTTAAGTAGCTGGTTTGTATGCCATTATTCAAAATATCCAGAGTTCTATGAATATTAGCGCTTCCTCTATCCTACCTACCCCACAGGATATCATAGGCCACAAAGTCTCTTTAGATGAAAGGTCTCTGAGATCTTACATTATTATAATGATACTATGAGAATTACATTTGCTTTAACAATATTAACCTATCTCTTTTTTTTCGTACAGGAGAATCAGGTTCCGACCCTGGCAGATTCGACCCATCCTCGATTGGCAAGAAATTTACTGCCGGGATGTCTGGAATAATCACGAAACTGAAGGTGGTCGCCAACCCGCCGCCTCCACCGCCGCTCGAAAATAACCCTATCCTGCAGTACTTCGAGGTTGGGAAACAGTCCAGCACTGCCGGACCGGGCCTGATCTGGCGAGTCCACGACGCCTATAGGAAGAGTGACGGCAAGGTTAGTAAACAATACTCATAGGTTTTTAAAACAAATCAATGTGAACTTGCAATTCTAATATGAACTTCAAACAGAGCAAGAGAGCGACACAACGTAAAATAATTTTCTGCAACTTATATCTGCTTTTGATGAGAATGTAGCAGAGATGAGAATATTGAGGTAAATATGTGGTGACAAGAATAGACTAAATAAGAAACGAGTATGTTAGAGGGAATCTGAAAGTGACAGAAAAGTTGCAAAGTAAATAAATAAATATTCTTGGACAATTTTACACAGCACCATCTAGTCCCAAACTAAGCAGAGCTTGTACTATGGTACTGGACAGTGGAAATAATACTTAAATACTTTTTTTTTGTAAATACATACTTATAAGAAACACCCAGACTAACACAAACACTTATGTTCATCACATAAATATTTGTGTTCTGTGGGAATCGAACCCACGACGTATTGTTTGTCGTATTTTCGTATCGTAAAGGTATCGTTTGTCTCGATATGAGAACGTGGTAAAAAGTGTGAAAGATATTTTTACTAAAACAGATATGTAGAGGTAGAGGGACATCAAAGAAAATATGAGTGGTTTGTGTTAAGGCCGATATCAAAGTCAGTCATATATTTTATTTCAATTTAGGCCAATAAATAGCACTTTTGAAAAGTCAAAACTAGTTGCACGGTTCCAAAAAGTGGGTCTGATGGAGAAGAACCGGCATGAAACCCCATAGACACTCTTTTTGAAAAAAATAACATGATTACAGCGTTAATCTTGGTTTAGGTACACTTTGTGTTCTGAATAGTTCATGAGAACAATGCAGTTTGATGTGTACTAATCTAGTAAAATATACAGATAAAAAAAAAGATAAAGGAAAAGATTGTCATTGAATAAAGGAGTAAATAATGAGGAGAAGGCTGACAGAAATGAATGGAAGAAAAGTAAATGCGCTGACCCTTAGAATAATAATGATATCTGCTATTGATTTGAACCAGGCAATTGAAAATTCTTCAAAGGAAACTTTGTAGATGTTGGCTATATTCTTTGAAAAGTAGTGTGCAAACAAGGATTCCAGTACTTAACTTCCTTGGAAAATAATAATAAAACTTGGAAGTTTCAAGGTTTCAATCCCAGCGTTTTTATTTAATGATACCCGAGTCTCGTTAATCACAAGAATAGAAAATAGAATATGAATTTCAAAGCTTTGTAGTCTTAGTTCATAACTGTGATGACTTGCACAAATGCAAGGTGCAAGATACAATTTTCTTCTGCTTACATTTTTCATAAAACAATACTCTTGTCCTTAGCATGTTACGAGAGGTGTCTGTTAGCTCTTGGGCTATATTGAAATTGAAAAATAAACCAACATAAGCTGTCTTCAAAGGAAAAGGTTGACCTTTAGCCCTCTTTGTTGTTGAGGAAGAAAAATATATTGAAGTTCATTACCTAGTATCCAATACAGTATCATATATATAATAATAATAATAAAAGCCTTTATTCGCTCACCAAATAATGTACAGTAATATGATTTTAAATCTAGTATCATAAGATATTGAAAAATTTCAACTTATTCTTCAGCAATCAGTTTGCTCAAGTTGTTCGTGGACATAGGCCTCCCCTAGTTTTTACCTCTCATCTCTGTTTCGAGATAATCTTCTCCATCCTTTTGGTATAGTATCATATTACAATTACATTTAAACATTATGCGCTCCGTAGCCATATCCTAGCTTAGTTTCATTAGGATATTTTGGTAAAGTGAATGACTTTAATATGATACTAACGCACTACCGTTCTTCTCGTTACAAGCCCGTAGAACAAATTAATCGCCCGGTCCAAGCAAAATTCACATACTTACCTCAATTTACTTTATGGTTCACTCCAATCTTTACTATACGTAGGTATAGTAAAGATTGGAGTGTTTTAGATACTAGATTACTATCTATCTATCTAGACTACTATCTATCTATCTAGACTACTATCTATCTATTCAAGATATTTTGAATATAATGAATGTGAAAACATTTAAGTTCTATTAAACAACATTGTCGTAATTTATAAACGTATTTTTTTTTAAACAACGAAAACCATTATTATAAATAGGTACATAAAATTCAACAAACTAACGTTATTGAGTTGCTCAGAAGGATAATTTAAATCTTTATTGCAGTAATTAAAATAATACAAACCAATGTGTTTAAATGTGAACAAAGGTGAAATGTGCGGAGGTGCAGTGAATATTATGATTATAAATGAAAACGTAATGGACCATTTGATTATTTTTTTATGCTTAATGAATATGGCAGATTAAAAATAAATAAAGAACACGATGTTATAAAACGAGCCATTAATTGCAGATATGAGCTGAACTCTAAATGCACGAAAAGCTTTTACATTGAGAGGTCAACTTATACTGGAAATTAATGGCACGTTCTCGAAATCGAATGATGACTGCGATTCATCAAAAATGGCCATTGTAGCCCCCATGACCAGACCATGTCAAAGTAGTTGGCCAAGTAGTTCGAGTACCAGTCCAGGGCTTTTTGACCACAGCGTGTCGTTTTCATAGTGAATGTGGACACAATCCCTATGACTCTGATTCTAGGGGAAATGCGGTTATCAGACGTACGAGTCCCACATAATAACAATACCTACTACTACTATAATGGTTACTATTTTTATTTAAATGTTTTTTATACTTATCGTAAATATATTTAAAAAAGCATATGTATGTTTGTTCCTTTGTGGCACTAAAGCCACGACAGTAACAAAATTCATTAAGGCAACAAAAAAAATGAAATTGACGCACTAATTAGGATCTATAACGATTTAAAGTTGGCTAGCAATTACTATTCTCACTTAAATTTTCAAACCTTATAATAGTGCCGTGACAAAGTTTTTTGTTTGTTTTAGTTACAATTAGAATTATAGGTTTTAAGATCCCTACAAGGCTGTTTTAGCGTGATTTAATTAATTAGAGGGTAAATATTATATATATTATAGCCATTATTTTTACTAATTGACATTAATTATTATCACCGTGTTGATTCATTAACATTTCCACCATCTCGGAACTTCTGCCATAACTGAACATGATAGGTTGCAGGATTTGCATAGTGTTACGTAATGATGGTAGAATTTTCAGACCGATACAAACACGCTCATTACGGGATTAATGCAAACCAAAATGTTTTGGTAATGAAATTACTTTGTCTTATTATGCAAACCCGACTCTCACTTCTTGTAATTTGAGTGACAATTTCCCACCGAGGACCGCATGTTAATGTACAAGTTTCGTCACTGCTACGTTATATATACTACTAGCTTTTACCCGCGACTTCGTACGTGTAGACTTAGTAACACAATTGTTGTCGGATTGATTTCATGGGATAAGAAGTACTCAATGTTAGGAAAATTCCCGCTTTTTCCCGAGATTTGAAATGTATAATATGCCAGCGTTAGTCACAAACTATTGCTGTACCAATATTTCATTCAAATCCTGTAAGTAGTTCTCCGATATCAGTTTTTCGGGATTTCCGGGATATTCAAACATTTCTCTGGGATAAAAATTAGCATATATGTTACTCCAGGTTACATACTAATTGTGTATGAAATTTGATTCAAATCCCGTAAGTAGGTCTCCTACATAAGTTTTCTGGGAAATTCCCACATAATTTTGGGGTAAAATGTATTCTATTTGATAATCACGGTTCCATACTATGTGTGTATGAAATTTCATTCAAATCCCGTAAGTAGTTCTCCTATATCCGTTTTTCGGGATTTCCGGGATATTCCGTCATTTTTCTGGGATTTCTCGTGCAATTTCTCGTTCTTCATCAGGTAATTGACTCGCGATGTTCCGTTGCCTAATTGCATTACGGCTTCGCTGGGAAAGATTAGATCTTCTAGGACGCGGCATTGTTGAATATGTATTCGCACAAAACCACACAAAACAAACAATATAACAGTACTTGAATTTTCGAGGCATAGACAATAGACTATTATTTGGATAGTGCACTTTTTAACCTTTGTAATTATTTATCTTAGAAAAATCATAGACAACATAAAAAGACATTTACGCTTTCGTTAACCTATAGAATAAATCTTAGAAATTGTTTTCGGAAATAGAAACTTTAATTTACACAAAATAAATTTATGAACGCACGCGTAAATGTTAATCATTTGTCATTATTTCTGAATGCACGCATAAATGTCAATCGGTACCTATACAGTATTTGACAGGATAGACAACAAATGTTTATATTTAGAGATTACCTTCTATGACTATGTTAGGAACCCGGGAATGGGGATTGTTTAAACTTTGTTCTTTTACCAACTTGGTGAACATCAGCTTTTATAAAAGAAATTAAGACTGAGTGTTTTCACTTTTTTGAATTCACTCAATATAAACTAAATTAAATTTTAGGACTAAAGTATATTACCAAAATATAATATATTAAAGTATAGTACCATTTTTTCCTTCATTTCTATAAATTAGGTTTAAAATTAGGTGCCGGTGCCGGTTAATTTCCAAAAAAAAACAAAATAAGTATGAACAGAGTTACGTTTTGAAAATCGCTCGCTTGAAATCCTTAAACATTTTCTTAAACCGTATAAACGAAAACGCCAAATCAAAAAACCTATCGCAGACAATATTGGCGGGGGGCCTTATGCGCTCGAATCTGCCAGAAAAAGTAACTTGTCAAAATAAAGCAGCAGTTGCACGTCAATAGAATGCATTTCTGTTTGGATTCGGGATGGCTTACTCGCCTCTTTGGGCACGCCAGGCTTACCGCAACCGCTCTTCAGTTTAAGCTCTAAATTGCGCAATTGCTTGCAATTGTCAGCGGTTAATTGGATGCTTACCGCATTGCCGGTAAGCGTCATTAATTAACATAACATCGGTACTAGTTCGATAATACCACCATGAGAGGCGGTAGATGATCAATGATAATATTCCGTACTGACCGGTCGTCTAACGGGACGGTTAAATTGTTAATTACTTTCAATACATAATAAGTATCTAACTTATTTTGGATGTTCAAAAAGAGGATCAATCTTTATCATCATAAAGATTTGTAGACTTAGGTACCTACAAAGTACAAAGGTATAGATTTTGTGTAAAGGTTTTATGCCTTCTTACGTAGAAATGGATTATTATCTGACATCTAACCCGATAGCTGGATGTACGTGTATTGGCAAGACCCACGACTTTGAATATTTTCCTTTCAGCTGAGTCAAGGATCTTGTGGTCTAGATATGTAATATGTCCATACACATATATATGTGTACACTTTATTTTGTATTGTATTATACCAACAAGGATAATGTTTAAATGTCAGACAATTATTATAAGCTGTGGTAACCTAAAAAGAAACTATATACATATATATATATATATATATATATCGCCCCTATTACCTACATATAGTTTAAAAATACCGGCGAACGATGAGTGTGAATTAGTACACCTCTGTCTAACCCTTCGGAAATAGGAGTGACGGTATGTCATGAATAGAATAAACTTGTATTTATTTAAGAACTTGTATTTTCCAGTGATGCGAAGAAGGTATATTATACTTCGCCATTAAGTTGGATTATTTATAAGTCATTAGGTAAACGGCCAAAGTTGTAGTATTCCGTGATGGATTCCATTTAAATAATTATGTAAATCGAAAATCACCAGAGGCGAGGTTAAATAATTTAGTGATCATAATACTATAGATGTTTGGGTTCAAGAATATAATTTTACTATCATTAACTCGAAGCATTACATTCGAGATATTTAGGTAACAACTCACTCAAATCAATATGGGTAGAATGTCTTCAATAACTAAGTTAAGATTAACATTACAACTAAAACGAATACCAAACAAGGAAGGAATACCTAACGAAGGAGTTTTTTAGGTTAATACCTAACCAAGGAACCACTCAGCTGCGCAAAAAGTTACAAGTGATACCTACCTATTATAATCGAGCAAAACAAGGTATTCTATTCAACACTGGCCCTATTATAAGTTCAATATTATATTCCACTTGGATAGAAACGCAAAGAACAATAGCCAATTAAAGGAACGTTGTTGTAATTTCATAATAATATAAAGTAAAATAATATTAATTTTTAGACACTTATTCTGGAAAAGTTCAATTTAGATTAAATTTTGTTCGTTATTAAATCAAAACCAAATTTATATTTTCCGATATCTACGTAGGTACTTGTCACATAAACTACTTTTTAATTAAGCGTTCTACACAATGTTTTGTAGTACAAGATAAGAACATGACAACTTATGTGGAATGTCTTAAGAAAACAATTGAAATAGTCTTATTACATTTTCAAAAATAACCCACCAGTGTCCTTCTTTCATAAATAAAACGCAATTAATAATATTAATGACAACGTGAGTTGTGAACTTGTGACAATCATTTGAAAGTAGAAGTAGGTTTATAAACTGCGGCAAGCTAATTTGACCCGGCGAGACCGTCACGACGCGTTTACTGTTGCCATTAAAATAAATTTGCCAAAAGGATTTAATACGATATTAACAGCGACTCTCGTGAAATGTTCCGAACGTAAATTATTATTCTACGTGCTATTCCAGGATATACTCTACGCCAAAATTAATTTAAATTCGTTGAGCGGTTTTGTCATTTCTAAGTAACAAACATTTACATACAAAATGGAAACACTGAGCCCAACTGACATATGACTGACATCAATCAAAATGGCGACGGTGAAAGCTACGTTAGTTCCAATTACGGTCACCGGGTCAGATTGAAAGTGTGATACGCTTTAATTACATATTAATATTACCTATTTTATTATATTATATTTATTTAATTATTTATGTAATCTCTCATTATAAGGGACGGAATTTAGCCTGTAGAGTAACTTCTAAGACTTAACATATTAAATTAATAAAATTCACAAGCAAAGATGTTTCTTTGGTCAAAATATGTAAGGAGTTTAAAACTAAAAACATAAGTTTTAAATTACAAAATATTTTCTTTTTCAATTACTTACGCAAGTAGGTATACAAAAACACGCAAATCGAAGGTATATAGCATACGGCCCACCTGATGGTATACTATAGCCTACAGACGCTCGCAACACCAGAGGAATCACTTGCGCATTGCCGACCCTGTAAGACGAAAGAGGATTAGTTGGGCTGGCAGTATAAGGGTCAAAGTCCCCTCATTGTCAACGCAACATTTCCTCGCGGAGCACTGGCAACCTTGCTTACCGTTAGGAGCACAACACATCTCAAAGCAGTATTATTTTACTTCGATTTTCTGCAAGGTGGAGGTACCTTCCCCGTCGGGCAGCTCCAATTTTAGTGGCATTACTCCCATTATGCTCTACCTCTCTTATTATATTTTAAGAAAGAGTAACACAGCTTATTATTAATTGGAACACTGACAATGACTAATAAACAGGATATCTGTTTTTCGGCTTATTTACATAACTATATAACTGAATTAGCTAACCTAACTAGCCATTCGTACCCGGCGTTGGCCGGGTGAATTTGAGTGGATTATCAAAATGTTTTCTTTTTCGTAGAAACCTTGAAATGACAATAAAATTACAAGAAAACAACATAAAAACCAGCCAAATCAGTCGAGCCGTTCCCAAGTGAGGATCTTTCACACATGCGGCAATTTATTTTTATTTATATATATTTATACCTATATAAATAAAAATCAATTGAATAAGAAGATATGATTTGCAAGGATACGAAGTACCGCGTTCTCGTACATTTTGTCAAAGAAACCGTTCGATTTTCCTTACGGAATAAGAGGGCCAGTTCAATCAAAGAAAGAAGGAAAAAGGTAAGATGTACAATAACGATATTAAAGGTTGATGCAAGCCTTATCAGCCTGCCTTTCAAGGAAGAACTAACTTGAATTGAGCAAAGTTACCTGTAAAGTATACATAGATTATGTACCTAAGTTGTTATAGGAATAATACAATACTACCGCGGTTACTTAAAAAAAAGGACAGCTCAGTTGTAATACTTTTTTATTTACGAAGTTTGCATATCAATAGAAAAGTTTCACAAATTTAGGTACAGACGCCAGCAGGTCAAGCTATCCAAAACTGTCAAATTTTCCCAGTTGAATAGGAACCTTATTGTTTTGTCTTAAAGTTGAAAATCAATAAATGAATTTTGACAGATTGTGGTAGCTTGATGTGCTGGCCTCTGTACAATATAAGTTAGCTGAAACGATAGTAAAACCTACTTAAATCCCATTAAATATTAAAATTGATCGATATACAGGTAAAAATAACTTCGTCGGGGAGTTCGACTTATGCTGTCGTAGATACTCTGCATAATCATTACAATGAGACCATTTAAAATAGTAATATTGAAATAAGAAATATTAAACACTAGTAAATTTTTGAGGGATACAGTTTTATGGAAACTACATTTCAAATTTTAAGAAAATATTCTAATTATGTGACGAGTAGTAAAGGATACCTTTTTTTACTAAATACATCAGCGGAGGCGGAGACAGCGGGGTTTGTTAGACTCATACCAATTGACTACCGTACTTTTCTTTTTTCTATTGTCGAGTCTATGGAATCCGTGATCACATTCGTCACAACCATGACAACAATTGAATTGTTACGCATATGGCAGTCGATGCATGTATGGAAATACTATCATTCAAGCACATCTAGGCCAACTTGATTAGGAGAATTCTAGGGTGACGGTTTTAAAAACAGAATATTCAATACAGGCTATTCAAATATAATTTATAGCTTTTAACGATTCGTTCCATATTACTAACGGATCGATTCACATTCTTACGTAACTTGCATAACATGGATCGATAGTTCATCCATAAGTAAAAGTCGTGTTTGTAATACAATTTTTTTTGTGTATTCAATTTTTTTATACTTCTAAGGTGGCAAACAAGCATGCGTCCTCTTCTGACGATATTCAAATTCAAAATAGATGTTATTATTTCAAATAGGCTTCTACAAACGTTTATGAGACGTTAGGTTAGTAGACTAGTTGCAAGAATCCAAAAAGATCTATAGATAAGGTAAGATAAGATAACTTTATTTGCAATAAAAAGAGAAGAATATATGCTTTCATAAAAATTGTGGTCGATCCAAACCCCTCACTCATTAATCAATGTTATTTATAAAGCCCTCTCTGCAAGTAGTCTTCCTGCTCATATAATTAAAAGCATTGTCGGCGTTCCTGCTTCAGATACACTTGACACCTTTAAAGTTGTAACGGAACCCGACTTAAAGTCATTTCGTTGAAGCAGGAATTATTTCGGTTTTCAATTTAAGCAAGACATTGTTGTTCCTACACTAATTTCCAATAAATACAGGCTATTGTTTCGAGTTCAGCGCGTACAGATTGTTATCTATGATTGTAACTATGTATGTTTCGCAAAAGATTTTTGATGATATGTTTCATCAAAAATCTTTTCAAGAAAGGTAGGGCATGGTTCGAGGACTTCCACTCAAATTGGAGCTGTTCGTCTGGGGAAGTATCTCCGCCTTGCAGAAAATCGAAGTAAAATAACACTGCTTTGAGCCGTGTTGTGTTTTTTACGGTAAGCAAGACTGCCAGTACTCCACGAGGAAACGTTGGGTTGGCAGTGGGGGGACTTTGACCCTTACACTGCCAACCCAAATATTCCTCTTTCATTTTACAGGGTTGGCAACGCGCAAGTGATACTCCTGGTGTTGCAAGCGTCTATAGGCTACGGTAACCGCTTACCATCAGATAGGCCGTTAGCTTGTTTCCCACCTTACACTGCTTAATCTTTTAGGGTATACAGGCGTGTTGGTATAATTTTATGTTCTAAATCTCGATTGGGTGACCCTATTTGGATAATGTCGCCATTATATTAAAATAATATAAGTATATTTACTAACCTTTCGAATGAGATATATCTAAAATATGTAATGTTAGAGGGTGTGGATATTTCTTACCATTTTCGACTTTTCTTATTATTCTTATAGTTTCAAATGAAGTATTTTTTGTAGAAATAATTATATAGATACCTACTTATATATATTTTTATTTAATAGGTTAGGTAACATTTAGTGTTACTAAGTTTATATCAGATACCTGTACACGAATATAGATTACTATAAAGATCTTATAGAATTAATTCAAATATGTATATAAATAAATAACATAACATTGATTTCATTCATTCTGCCTCCATTTAAAAGGATATTATATTAACCAGTCATTTTTCTTAAAGTTTTTTGCACTTCGGGAATTTAATGAAGCGCTACTTCTTGGTGTAAAGTTTGTTGGAGCTAACTTGTAATACATCACGCCTGTACCTATATCCCAAAGGATTAGGCTGAGATGTACTAATGGTGTACATAATAGTGGGTGACCAATACATTGGCACTTTTTTTTAATTAGCAATCTGACATCTTACTTTGCTGTGGTTACGTGATCAGGTGCCATTGTCATTGTAATATTTTTTTTTATTTATTATTATTGCTTTTTTTTACACATTGGCTTTTGGTCCAAGTGTCGTCCGTCGTTATTTGAGCGAAAATAAATACTTTTTCTTTCTTTTAATAGGCTCACCGGGCATAAATGCAAACACCAAGCAGGTACTGAGAATTTCATTAAAACAAATAATAGCACTATAATACCAAATTAACCAATCTTTCCGGTTTCGCACGGGTTTTTTAGGTAACACTACTCGACTTGGGAATCGAAACCAGGACTTCCAGCAAATCTAGTGCCTTGACTGTGACAAATAAAGCTTATTTCTTTCTTTCTTAGCGTAGCAGTCACTTTTGTCCACTAAATACGTATAGGTATACGTTCTATAGAACGTCAGTGGAGTGGTGGAGTGGCTGGTGAATAAGTATACCTACAAATCTTACGAGTAGACTCACCTGGCCAGTTCCGATCCATAATACATATTTACACCTGTCAAGAAATCCTCAATGAAACATATAAGTATCTTGTTTACTTCATAATATAGCAATAGTGACTAAATGATAAATGATATTTATTTCTGTAAGTAGATAGATCTTTTAAAGACACTTTTACAAGTCAATAATAAACATTTTTTTTTAAAGCTAGATGGCTCCGGCATTTCCTAGCTGACGACCTCTGAGAAGAAACGCCGAAACAAACTCAGAGAATCATAGTCTCTTTTAAAGTCCAGACATAGAGTAGTGGTAACAAATATGTGTCTTACAATGTAGGGCAACGTCTGAAATGGCCTTTTGAAGAAAGAGCCATAGCGGCTTTGAGTAGACCAGTCCCAACGGACGGCACGCATGCATCAGTCATTGTGTAGCTCAACCATAATTTAGGGAACTCAATAATCCGTCGCACGACGATACCAGATCAGAGAAACATTTGCGTAGGCCATATAAAAAAGGCTCAAAGCCACCAGACTGTTAATAGTAACATATTAGTAAATGTTGTAATACTTATTTCTTACACATCTTTTTTATTATTTGTTACCTTTAATGTACATTTATTGGTGTAATCAGATGTTGATAACTTATGAATAAAGAAATAAACTAAAGAGGCATTAAGTAATAAGTATCTAGATACTTGTCTTTTGAGATTCTGTCTTCTTATCTCGTGCCGTGGCCACCCTGCAAACAGCCGTTTGGTCCTGGTGGCTTCTCCCTTTGGTTGAACATCACACCTTCGTCCCTCCAAAATATGAATTTAATAATACTCATGTAGACTGAAATTTCCTTTGTGCATGCCCCAAAACCGCCTCGTTAACACCTACTTTCCCTTTTAGCACGCAAAACGTCCCGGGGTCGTATATGACAGCTTCTAGGGTTGCTACCTATTTTATTTGTACATTTTATTTGTACATTATCTTTTATTAAAACATGATTTTAATATATTAGTAAATCTTTTATTTCTGTTAAGAGTGAGAAGTAAAATTAGAAGAATATTACTCGGTATTGAATAAAAATATGGTTTACATATAAAAATAACAGTTTTTTTGAGCTAGTTTTATAATTTAATAATGAATGCATGCAATGTTTGTATGTAACTGCAAGGCGAAATAAGACTGACTTGTTAGTATAACCAACGCGAGATGGCAGGCTATTATCGTGAGCTTGAACACGTCTGCGGCCCGAGTTTCGCTTCTATGCGGGTATTATTTGTTATTCTTATGGTAATGGCTTTTAGCACTCAAGCAGAAATCCAATTCAGTATGATGTTGTATCGGGAATTAGATCCACTGCATGTCACATCACTAGAAATACCTGCTATTGGCAGAGGATAGAAAATACATGGATGTTAATTCAATACATTTTAAAAATTTACTAACCTACCTACTTCAATTACACAGTAGCTGACCCGACAGAGGTTGTCTCGTCCAAATTTAAATATCTAAATAATTAAAATAAAACATACTAACTAAATAATTACAATAATTAAAATAATATCAATATAGATATTATTAAACGTCGGGATTATCAATAAAACGCGATAAAATCCGTAAAAAGTAGTTTCATTTCAATTAAAAATGTCAGAAATCAATAATTAGGTAACGCTTTTTGCTATAAGATATTTTTATTCAGTTTTCCAGAAATTTACAAAACAGGTAACTTTTCCAATTTATCTTTCTAAAAATAGCTACATTGGTCCAGCCCTTCGCAAGTGATGCGCTTACCAATGAACATCATTAAATTGAATTGATTATTCTTTAGACAAATCGCACTGCTTAAACCTTGGTTTCTGATTTGAGCCCGGTTAGTAGCATGCCCTTTACTTGCGACCTAATACCAGAATAATTGGGGATTGTGTGTTACAGAATAACTCATTATACACGTCTTCAATAACCTTTCGGCAATACACGCTCGATGTTATAAACTCTAAATATTGTCCCAATGTTGTTCGATTAATTAAATAAAAACACGTCAATAAAAAAATGATTGATATTTTTATACAAGAGCTAAAAATTTCTTGTGAAAAAAGTTAGATCGCGGACAGAACTAAAACTTGCATCTCATTAGTTCGGTACACCAAACGTTTTACTTAACATAACTCATTGAGTTCTTGACTGTATTATCAAATTTCTTTCTATCTTATTTTCTTTTTTTTTTTGTGGCAAACAAGCATACGGCTCACCTGATGGTAAGCTGTTACCGTAGCCTATAGACACTTGCAACACCAGAAGTATTACTTGCACGTTGCCCACCCTGTAAAACGGAAGAGGAATAGTTGGGTTGACAGCATAGGGTTTCAAAATTCCCTCACTGCCAACAAAACGATTCCTCGCGGAACACTGACAACCTTGCTCACCATAGAACACTGTGCTTTAATCTGTGTCAAACCAGTGTTATTTCACTTCGGTTTTCTGCAAGGCAAAGGTAGGTACTTCCCCAGTCGGGTAGCTCAAATTTTAGTGGAATTGCTCCCACTATGCCCTAGCTCTCATAAATTAGGTACGTTAAAAAGACCACGCGGGCCTTACGTTCTTAATTATGCAGTGTGAAGATAATTAATACGGATATCATTTTGAATTTTGTCATCATCATCGTCAGCAACTATCTATTGGTGACACATTACTATGGCCTTCAACCGACACTATTCACAGTTCAATGGCAAATTATATTTTACCTTTACAACCCAAAATATGCATAAAAGTTTTGCCCGTAGCTATAGTTTGTACTTAAGCTAACATTGTCTATCACTCTTAAACATTCAAGCTACAGGTTGTTAATAGTTTTAAAAATTGTAATGTACTTAGACGTTTTTACGATACGACACTTTTAGGCGTTTTATATTCTTGGTAAGTACGGAACGTAACTTTACGAGCGTCAAATCGCGTAAAAGAGGGGGCTGAAGTAGGTAAACGGAAATGAGAGTCAGTATAAAGTCAATATAAACTTATATTACTTCAAAACAGCTTGAAATCGTCCACGACTAAACATGGTTGGCCGTCGCCCCGTAATGCAATACAAAAACGATTTTAATGGATACAAATTGGCGATAATAGTCAAACCCTAGATGACTCTTGATAAACCAACTTTTCACTATAAGTTATGAGTTAATAATCTAATTGAGTAATATATTATCGATTTACACCGAGGGGCTCCTGCCTAAATTATATCTACACTGATCGTCCGATCTATAAGGTTAAGCTGCGCTAGTCGCGGTCAGTCTGTGAATGGGTGACCATGAGACTTCCGTGCTTCGGAGAGCATGTAAAGCCGTCAGTTCCAGTTGTCATGTGAATACGTATACCAATCGTGATTGGTAGTCAGAAGCCCAAAAAGCCTGACAACCAGTATATCCTCAGGATATCGGTTTTGCTGAGAAATTGTGTAGGGAAGGTCTGATGGAAGTCACTTTGAGTAAAATACTGATATCCAGCCGCATGAGATTCGAACGGAAGTCGACTCAAACATAGTTGGGAAAAAGCTCGGAAAATGATAATTGTTTATACCTACCCCATGTAATAGATAATCGTTATAGCAAAGAATAACATCGACCGGCTACCCTCATTCCGCAACCCACCCAAATATTTCGAGGAACTAATTAAAACTTGTAGGATAAGGTCGGCGGTTGATAGGCTTTGATCAGAAGTTATGTCACTAGTGATTAATTCGATTAATTATGTTGCTTGGGTCTAAGACGATCATGTTACCAAAATATCTAGATTAATCTTACTGCACTGATATTTCGAGATACGACGGGTGAACGAATTTGTTAATTGAGTCGTAACAGGACTGTTCAGTAAAGTGAAGTTAAATATACATTAAAATGTTTATTAATAGATAAAGTGTTCATTACACTGTGAATTAATACAACTGATATCACTTTATTGTAATTACCTGTTGTGCGAGATTTTGATTATAATTAAAATACAATCAATATTTTAAATCTATTGACAAAACATAACAATAATGACTGATCAATTAAAATAACTCTTCTCTGTAGTAATTTTGTTATGATCAATTTTACCTAGTATATTTAATTTAAGTAATTTAATTATATTGCATGCCTTGAAGCGGAATATAAGTGGGTACAATCCTCTTCCGTAACATCTTTTGTAATACCCGTAGTAATACGTAACATATTTATAATCGCAATAAATAAATAAATGAAAAATAAAAAGTTCTCAACTCGATTAAAACTAAAAATTACGGGTAGGTATAGCAATTTAGCGGTATATGAAAACGATACAACATTTTAAGCTTTCGTTTACAACAATATGCGTAGGGGTATAATTAAAGAATATAATATTTGAGAATTAAATATGTATTGTTTTTTCCGGCACATTATTAATTTATTTATAGACTGAATTTATATTAAAACACAATCTACTCAAAACCTTCTTAAGAGCAGATCAGCTATATGACTGACATAAGTTATAGCTAGAACTACTCCAGTCCTACGGGATTAGGATAATAAGATCCAAAACGTGGACAATAAATACCACAGGGCAAGCTAGTTTTGGGATAACAAAGAAGATTAATCCGATTTGACAATAAAAAGGCGCAAATAGTGTGTCGGAAATATGCATTATACTAAAAAACGGATAACGTACAGTCAACAAAACAGATTGGTATACAGGTAGCGAACGAAATCTGCATACCTGCGTTTTGACACATATTGCGTGATACATTATAACACAATCTTTAACAAAACACAGATGTTTAATTAGCTGCCTGTATACTTAACTCTTTTGTCGACGCACGGTTGACAAAAGAGTTAAGTATACAGTAGAATTAAGTACTCGGTAGATGGTGTCCAGCCTTGAAAATAATAAACCGGCCAAGTGCGAGTTGGAACGCGAAGGGAACGAGTCGCACGAAGGGTTCCGTACGCGACCAAAACCCTTAAAAAAATATTTTATACCGTTTTTAGTTTTAGTTGTTATAGGGGCAAAAAATTAAACCTACATCATTTGTGAAAATTTCAACTGTATAGCTATCACGGATAATGAGATACAGACGGACGAACGGACAGACAGACAGACGGACAGCCGAGTCTTAGTAATAGGGTCCCGTTTTTACCCTTTGGGTACGGAATCCTAAACAAAGGACCTGATTGCAGCGCCAGCGACGTGCTTGTAAATTTTCTTTATATATTTTACATAACATACCATCACGCCTTCATTCCTTGAGGGTTAGGCAGAGGTGTACTAATTTATACCCACCACGTTTAGGTCCCATGTAATAAGGGTGAGCCTATTGCCATTAACCGGGTACAAAAATATTAATACCGAACTGTTACTGAATATGTATATGCAAATACCCTAAAAACACTTTGCTCGACCTGGGATTCGAACCCAAGACTTTTAGCGTAACAGTTGCTTTAATAACTACTAGACTAATGAGGCTTTTTAATGTTCATTTCAGAACTCAACGAAAAAAATATACTTTTCATATTATTGTAAAAGTTGCTAAGCTCTATAAACTGAACTGAAAAACAAGTAAGCTCAATAGACCCTATTGAAAAGTTTTTAATACCGGATGAGTCCGTAAGCAAAGTTTATAAAGAGTAATTTTATTTGATCATCTGAATATAAAAAATCTTTACTGACATAGTAGAAATAATGATTTTAATATACTTAATGAAAATAAATATAAATCAGTACATCTGTATACATTAAAACTTCACTTAATAGCTCTCATCAGCAACGTAAGAAGAGTAACACAATGACAGTAAAAATATAAATTACGTAAATGCTTATACCGCAAACTGACGGATTCACAAAATTACAAGTTTTCAGAATTATTATTCGCAAAATAGCAAGAACAAAAGAGACGTACCAACAATGTTAGAATTGCTATTATTCCAGCATGAGAAATTCTTAAAATCCTGTCTTAGTGCCCACCTTACGTAATATGATGGAAATTTCTATGTTTCTCGAGCCACCGGATTAAGCTGTGGGTTGTCTGTTAGACAGTTGTTGTTAGAGTTTTATTAAATTGTTATACCTTACAAGGACTTAGGTATGTGTAAATTTGCTTATGGAGAGGTCTTGGGTTCTAATCCCAAGTTGGGCAAAGTGTACAGTTTGTTCTCAACAGCAGCTCGGAGTTTCTTTCTTTATTTAGGATCTCAACAATAGATGTACACACGGCATTAAGATAACACATCAATTCGGTATTTTGTAAGTGTACCCCTTCACTCAAAGTTGACTATTGTACAATGGAATTAACCACACAACTAAACTAAGAAAGTTGGAATATTAATATACATAACATACCGTCACGCCTGTATTCCCCGAAGGGTTTGGCAGAGATGTACTTATGTACACCCACAAGTGGGCGGTATGCTTAGTTCCCATGCAAAAGGCTATTGCCATTACCCAGTAAACCCCGAGCTGCTACTGAGAATTTCATAGAAAAACCCAATGAGAATAAGTTTTGATTTTAATGTTTTCTCGAAGCTGGTGTTCCCTTTAATTAATAACAGAAAAAAGAAAAACATATTAGCGATCTATAGGTGGATATCAGAACAGCTATGCTTAAACCCCTGAGGAATACAGGTGTAGTGATATGTTGTTTCCATTTTTAAATTTAAATACCTTAAGCTATAGAAGTGTGAGTAACGACTAAATCGTTAACAGGATATCGAAGCCAACTGTTCCACATTGATGTGTGGACCAGACACTCTTTGTTTAGTATAATTGATTGCCCAATTTGTTTAAAGCCGGGTCCCAAATTGAGGCAGAACGTAACATTTAACTTTTTTACCCAAGTCATGACATACAATTTCATTAGCTGAAATTGTGGGAAGCTTTAAAATACTTTTTATGGTAGATCAAAGCCGTCAGATTATTTTAGAACGCTCTTAGTCGGAGTGGTGCTTTATCTACTCAGGCAATGGTTGACAATTGCATAATATTAAGTTGCCATTTTTTTTAAATACGTTTTCCCTCGCTATGATTTTCATTTGTATCGTGGGTGCATTAACAAACACAAATTTTCCCGTACGCAGAATCGAAACTACCTATTGTAGGTTACCAATTGTAGGTTATTGTAGGTTTTTTTTCGTACAGACTTGGAGCTGGGATCCTTGAGGCAGAAGCCAATCGCTCACCCAATACACTAATGTTATAAATTTCGCAAAACGTTTTTCTAGATAGCATGATAGTCAGTCATGGTGACTCATGGGCATGGCGTGGTAGGTGAAGGCAAGTGTGGTTTTTAGTCGGTAAGAATCCGACATACCCTGCCGCATCCCCGGGTGGTGATGTTCCGTACTATAAAAAGATAGTATGATACTGCAACCATGCTGTTTTTTCTGTCTCAACACATTGGAATCAATATTAATTAAATATAAGCTTAAAAAAAAGACTAGAATTGTTAGACTCTGATACATATACCTGCATTGTTCTCCTACAACTCGTTTCCTAAATATCGTATCAGTGATTTATTTATGCGCCACTTATTTATCCGACGAGGAACTAAAGTGACACTTTGATTTAGTTTCCTGTCGGATCTTCTACATAGCATCAACTTTTTAGAATCGTGCTGCTTTTAAAGCCTTATTGAAAGTAAGAACTTTGGTTGAACTACAAGTGATAAGTACAAAGGTACTTATCACTTTTCTGAAACGTCGCTTTGATTACTAAAATATTAATTAATTATTGCTTACGTTTAAAAAAGCTAATTAATTTGAGTATAAAGAAGAGCGATATTCGTCTTTCAAGACGACATCGTCTTGAAAGACGAATATCTGAAAGAAATGATTTAGGTACATTTTGTATCACAATTACCTTCGTTAATTTATTTTTATGTAATAAGTTTCTTTGTGTAACTAACGACATCAAGATATAAATTAAATATGATTCTAACTATACTAATATATATATATAATAAATCTGAACAGTATTTTTTTACATTATTTGTTTGAAACTACCAATCAAATAGAAAAGATAAAATTATTTTTGCATTTGATAGCCCATTTCTTGAAGAAAGTTAAAGGGGATATATAGGGTAAGGTCAACATCGCGACTTACGACCCTTAAGAACCGAGCAAAAAGGAAAATGTCAGAGCGGGTGAAATTTGGACCGGACAACTTCTATCGGATCAGCTAGTATTCTTTTATTAGGTACGCGGTAAATGTAATATTAGTAGAACGCAAAATCACTTACTATAAAGTAATATGGAACTCCATATTAGACTTACATGAAGTATGGCCCCTTATAGGAAGTGAGCATACTTCATGTAAATTATCCTGCCAAAGTTCTCACGTTGACCGTTACGAAGGTATAATATTCAGATAAACCGAAGTAACACTGTTGAGTAAGTACGTATCCTATATCGTTGGTATTAAGTAGGCAACAAGTTAAGTAAAGTTGTTGCTAACGTACTGGAACGGAGCAGTTTGTATAAGTTTGCGGTGTAAAATCCAGCCACCGTCGGGTAGTTGGCTAACTTGAAATTCGATAAGTATCGTCGGACTATTCCCTTATGCGTGGTTGGTATTCAATCATACATACCAACACGCCTTTATTCTTCGAAGGATTAGGCAAAGGTTCACTAATGTACATCCATTGTTCGCCAGTATATTTAAGTCCATGTAATAGGGGGCGATCCTATTGCCATTAACTTGGCACAAATCCAAACTTCGAAGATCCGAGGATTTCATAAAAAACCGAATAACACTTTGCTTGACTTGTGAGTTGAGCCCAGGACTACTAGACTAAAGCGTAGCCGATTGTTCGACTACTACGATAATCGGGCCGCCGAATGTCGCCTTTTAAACTCCGTTATTTTTTTAGCCCAGTAGCCCAAAAGCTATTAATAGCTACACCTATTAAATATCGTGATCGTGTGAATTCATGGAAAAACATCGAACATCGTACAAAATAATACTAGATATGATATTATATGATAACCAACCAATCCTGAAATACATATTATTGTAAGTAGATTTTTATTTTTTTATATTTTGAAATTTATTAAGCAATACCTACTTGCTTTGCTCTATAATTTTACCCGCATTCTGGGCATTTATACCATACCAACTATATTTTAATGTAAATGAAAATCATGAAACCAGATATATCTGAGGTCACCTGAGGTCATTGGGTTAGTCTCTGTGATACGGATGATATTCCTCGCCCTGCAGATTACATTATGCAGATACATTACATAGGTACAATAGTTTGTGAAATGTGTACTCAGAATACCTTTACTTAATCTGTAAAATTAAATGTAATTTGTATATTTTATTATTTCTACTTATATTACTACTGCCAGCGTCGAGGATTTATGTTAAATACTGCTTCTGTTTCTCCTCTCATTTCCACATACAAATATAGATTTTATTTTATTTCACTACCTAAACAAAAAGAGCTTTTGCCTGCGTTTCACTCGCTTTTCAAACGGCTAGGACAAGGACAAACGCATATGTCCTTGTCCAAGCTCTTATCTATCTCTGCTCCAAATTTAAGCATGATCGGTTATCAAAGCAAAATCGGCTCAGCTGTTTTTATTTTAAGGCGTGAAAGCATAACTGATAGGCAGAGTTATTCTTGTATTTATAAGTAATATGAAGAAGGATATTAATAGTGTAAAGTTATATATTATGTGTGACGTGATAGGTATCATATGAAATTATAGTAAAATAACTCACCACTGCCAACAGAACGTTTCCTCGCGGAGCACTGGCAACCTTGCTCATAACGATGAGCACAACACAGCTAAAAGCAGTGTTATTTCACTTCGATTTTCTGTAAGACGGAGGTACTTCCCCAGTCGGGCAGCTCCAATTTGAGTGGTATTACTCCCACTATGCGCTACCTCTAGTAAGTTATCCGATCTAAATAATTCGTGATATTATCATCTTTAAACTACAAAGTTGCCTTGTCACCGTATAATTAGGGCCAGATTAAGCCATATAGGGGCCTCTAGGTGATACGACTCTTGGAGTAGATCCTACTCCATTCGTTTCTACCTACCTAGCTACCTACCAAAAACATATTGATTTTTCTTAGGGCCCCCTAAACGACGCGGGGCCCGTAGGCCTATTTTGCCTTAAAGTTCATATTACACCTACATTAAATATTCTGCCCAAACCATCAGAAATGCAAGCGTGATAGTATGTTTAACTCTATTTAATTGTTTAGATTAATTTGAATATAATGAGGAAACCAAAGCACGTTATTAATTAATCAAACCATTGTAGTACCTAACCTTCTATTACTTTACTTCATTACAGTATTGTTTCCACGAAATACGAGAAGCAATTATAACATTAAATATTATTCACTTACTTGTTTAATTATTCTGATATTTTGTATCTTTGTTAAAGAGCCTGTTCAAGCCAATAAGCGTTCCTTCTCGATGCCTATGTCAGTGTTATATTCAATATAAGTATGAAATCGACAAAAGAGGTGTCATTCGGAGTCTATATAAGACTCCGTATGACACCTGCCTCTCAACAACAATAATCACATGTCAGAAAAAAGTTGTCTATTTTTTTATTGAGATAAGTAAGAAACAAGCATACGGGCTGCTTGATGGTACAACCGTAGCCTGTAGACGCCAGGAACACCAATGGTACCACTCGCGCGTTGTCATCTTGAGACTTGATTGTACCCAGTAATTTTACTTTTATTTTCCGGAGGAGGCAGCGCGAGGAAAACCCGAGCCACAATTCGTCTAAACATTTTCGGAGCAACTATAGGGGATAATGTATAATTTCTAAACTTATATTGCCCTTCAAACTGGAACATAATAATGTTAGTACATTATTGCTTAGCGACAAGATATTTTGGCAATTTGGTGGTGGTACCAGCCCAGACAAACTGCAGCATGAGCAGAGCATACCAGATTAAAAAGTCTAGGCTAACAATTGTTTTATAATAAGATCCTGTATTATACTGTTACTGTCGTCTAAATTTTCTTTGTTTTTAAATTATACTACAAAGAAATGCCTATTTTTAGTATTGGAGGTGTGTAAAAACACAACAACAACCTGTAGATAAGACCAGACAAACATATTTTACGTGCGGTAAGCAAAATCGATCGCTCAGCCATTGCACTAGCCCATGTGTCATATATATTACTTTACCAAGATTTAAAAAAATTTTGGTTCACTGATGGGCACCAACCGTTATTTAATACAGTATTTCAAAACCAACTACGTCAAGGTTGAAGTTTACTAGCAATAATATTATAGACAGCGCGGTATTTTAAGTGCCCGGGTTGTATCTTCACAAAAGGATTAAATTGCAAGCTTGTTTTCATTGTAGGGTGTTCGACATAAAATATTGCTTTTATAATGTTTCCCGGGTACACGTGCAACTGAAGATAAGTTGTCCTTGAACTGATTCGAACCAACTCAACTAATTGGAAGTGCGAAGCGAGGGTGTTCATGCACGTGTGTCAGGTGACATTGATGCGAGTGAGAATCAAGTGCATCGATAATACAAAATCATTTGAATATAGAACGTCACTACGTAACTGGTTTAGAATTTTCCTCTTTATGCTCATTAGAGCAACAGTACACAACACTTCACAAGAGATTGGAACAGATTCTATTAGAACTAAGTCAATGTTATCTGTGTCATTAATTGTAATGTCAATGTCAGTTCTCAGACGGCCTCATTGTTCAAACCCTATTTTGTAGTCGCAACTGATTCCCGGGTCGAGCAGTGTTATTGAAAATTCTTAGTAGCAGCACGGAGTTTGGATTTGTATCCAGTTTCTGCTCATTTGTATATGCTTGTGTGGGTCAACATAATAAAATTGTCCCTCTATAGATGGACAATTAATATCAATCTACAATCGTTGCTAATATTTTCGCGTGTATAAAAGTAAGATTTAATATTATGAACAATAAAAGCTCAAAGTCTACTCTCACAGTTTGAACAGAAAAAGAAAGTACCTAAAAGGAAATTTGTGCAGACATTTTATATCCGTTTGATGCAGGAAGAATAAGAAGCTTTTTGATATATTCAATAATGAGGTTCATACAATGCGTGCGTTTCGCGGAGGGAAATATGACGGAGAAAGCCTCGTGAATACGATAAAGTTCTTGTGATAACTTTTTCTGAAAATGTAATGGAAATTCCGACGTATGTATGTTACGGGCAATGTGATTAACTGGGCATTATTAATAAGGACCGGCCATTATTAATCATTATTAATAATGGCCGGTCGCTCTTGGGCATTCCCAAGAGCGATGGGCAAAGTGATTAATGTATCACTTTGACCGGCCATTATTAATAATGCCCTACGACCCGTGGTCCATGTAATAAGTCAGTGTTTGAGATAGCTTGAATTTATCACTTGGGCCGGGCAGTATGAATAATTCCCTACTTGTAACCGGGCAATGTGATAAATGTCTGTGCCCCACATTTATCACATTGCCCGGTTACAAGTAGGGTGTTAATATTAAAAAAAAAGAAAACAGACTTCATCAAGTATTTTGTACATAAGTAACGCTCAAGGACCAAAAACAGCTCACAACGCGTTGTGGTCAATTATATTAGTTGAGCTCCAATATGCAAGGAATTATAAAATCTAAATAAAATTAAAAGTCGTACTTAGGCCAGCTTAGGTTGTTAAGTTTTTTTTTAATATATTTAAAAACTCGATGCTAGTTTAAATTAAAACAAAGCTAACAACTGATTATTAAGCTGGTAAGTTTAATTTCATTTAATAAACAAAAACACTACAGTTCACCTATTTTATTACTTTGCCAAAGATAGGGTGGGCATTATTCATAATGGCCTGGAAAAGTGATTACTCATGCTTAATCACATTGCGCAATTGAGTCGGGCATTATGAATACAGACCGGCCATTATTAATAGTGCCCGGACTTATCAAATTGCCCGTAACATGTACATATCTACGTCATCATGTTAACCTTTTTCTAACAATTCTAGGCTTGACTTCCAATCTACCCAGATGCGGCTAAATATTAGTGTTGAATACTCTTCCAATTTCTGAGGGATACCTAAGCATAGACTAGCTGTCGTGCGTTTCAGGCTGACTACTACTATCGAACAATTTTGTATATGACAAGCGGTAGTGACAGTTTAACGTGATGATATAAAAAAAAAACTTGAGAGGTGTTAAGGGACACCCGGATGGAACGAAGTTCCTTTCATTAAAATTTAATAATTAAAAACAAAAAACCTGTATACACTCAACAATTCACAACGCGTGAAATTCAAATATTGTCATTCACTCAATAATATTTGAATGCTTGTCAACAATATTTGAATTTCGAAAAAAGTGTCGTGACAACTTTTTCGTAAGATTTTTTTCCGTCTAGCCCCCTTTCACAACGCGCGATAAGGAACTAATCGCGATAAGTTTCTTAGTGGTAATCAGTTAGGAAATGCCAGAGCCATTAAGTTTAAAAAAATGTAAAGCATTGACTTGTAAAAGTGGCTTTAAAAAATCTATTTACAGAAATACATATGATTTTATTAATTTCGGTCATTATTTGCGATGTAAGAAATTTGCATTATGAACGGAACATAACGCAATTATCCTCCAGAGAGACCTTATCGAAATAGGTACATAAATGAAAAATTATTAGGTATTAAACCTGAAATTGTTTTGCTACAATGTCTTTGATTCCACTGTTATATCCTATAGCAAGTGAGAATTTGCACTTATGGTGCAATTAGATATCACTCAAGCATCACATTCATCAATTTCAATTCAACCTACACAGTATTTCTGAATGAATTAAACCGCCCACATGCGACACCGGGGACAGCATGAAACATTTTCGTACAATGAAACGAAATTTCATTGGTACGCTACGTTTTGAATGTTTCATGTAAATTCTGTATGACGGTAGTTGATAATAGGAGCTGTGATAGAAGTAAGTACCGAGTTCAAAGGATTTTAGTACGTCAAATAATTCGACAACTGACATAACTCTGCTTTATTACTCAATACTTTAATGATTCACGTTCAGTCCTCTTTATTTCAACCTTATTATATCTGTTTATAATTACTATGACATTATGATTCATATAGACATACCTAATTAATTTATCTGCTAATGCATGTACCTTTGTAACTAGATCAATATTGTAATTATTTTATACCCAAAGGGTGGGTGGGTGAGCTAAATAATAACCTATGACCTATAATAAAGATTTTTTTTTCTGTACTCTATCTATACTTCTTTATTAAAAAAATTTATAGTAATTTTAAGCACATAAAATTATATAAGTACATTTTAGTGCCACTTTTGTGATGAAGTTTTAGAGAAATACGTAATAATAATAATTCTAAAGCTCGAAGTATTTTTGGTAATTCTGCATATTGTTGTGACGACCTCTGTGGTCTAGCGGTTCGAGTGCCGGCCGGACTGCTGATCATGGGGTCGTGGGTTCGATTCAAATATGAGTATTTGTGTTTGTCTGGGTGTTTCTTATGTATTCTAAGTATGTATTTACAAAAAAAATTTATAAATAAGTATTATATTCATTGTCTAGTACCCATAGTACAAGCTCTGCTTAGTTTGGGACTAGATGGTGTCGTGTAAAATTTCCCTAAAATATTATATTATATTGTATAAATTCATTATTATAAACATAAACCCATAGTCAGTCAATGATTTTAATGAGACCATTAAAACGTCTAAGTCTAAAACGAACGAACTGTGTTCTCTTCATCATCATCTACACACGGCGGGGCATGTGTTCTCATAAGGAGGATAAACCCGAAGCACAAGAACGCTGGATTTTGTACTGTGCCAGCAATTTGTTAGCTGACGGGTTAATCTGGTTCGTATCAGTTCGCTCATATAAAACACGCCAAGCGTAATCTGTTAAGAGAAGATTTGCTAAATACCCGCGTATTTGGTGAGTTATTAAGCCGGGGTTAGGAACATTTAACTTTTTAAGATTTATTTTACCGCGATTCATAAATGAGCATGGATAATAATTACCTACTTCTCAGCATGAGAACAAATTTACTCTTGAGTGCGACCCACGAAGGTTAATATTATAAGGTTGGACGTCACAGGATGTTTCACAGATTAGTGCTTCCGGCCCTAATTAGATCCAGTTCGGTAGCTACAGTGCGTGGGAAGTGTCGCCGCTTAAAGCGAGCAAGTTATACTATAAAATGAGACGACCTAGCACAGGTCGTAGTCCAGGACTACAGCCTGTCAAGGTCGTGACAAATGACACGAATCTCATGGCCTAGATTATATGGTAAGCGAAGGCAAGTGTAGTTTCAACTTGCTTCCCAAGTGGATGCCCTACAGTTTTTTTACAGTACAGTTTTTTACAGATACTTATTATGGTAAGCAGTGAATCAACTAGCTAGTTCAATACCTGTTTTGAAGTCTATGAGACAGTGTTGCCAGTAGGTAAACTGTAATTGTTATATTATATCAAACATTAATTATCTAAAAAAAAGATAATTTAAAAATTGTAGTCGTGCTAAGATCGCCCTCTCCGCAAGCACGCAAACTTTATTATAACAAAAAACATGTTTAACCGTTCATAGTCTTACCAGTAGGTCGGTCAATAGTCACTACCTATATCACCGCTCCTCAGTTACAACAAAAAGATCATTTTAAATTTCAGTACAAGAACTTCTCTTTTCCCAATGACATTATTAAGCAAGTTGTAAAAAACAACTTTATAAATAGATGCACGGAATCGTAGGGTTTCACAAACTCACAACACAAATAAACACTCAATATTTTGTAACGAATAAGTTATTTTTATTTATTTTAAAAGCATATTCGGCAGCTCTCGGTAGCCTTTGTTTTTTTTCAGGCAAACAAAAGGTAACAAATTAAAAAACGCCAACATCTGACGTTACGATATATTCGTGAATCTGTTCATTTTGTCCCGACTGCAAACTAATCGAATCGATGTTGGATGTGATTGTACGCGTTTTTATAAATAAATTTGACACAGAATTTGATTAAATATTTTGAATAGAATAGATCATTGTTATTTTTTATTATATTTGGCACTAACGCATGATAAACAATTTAAATTTTAGTGAAAGAATTTATTCTTAGGCAGGATTCGTACCAGCGTTCTTCCAGTTAAGTACACCGGATGCTTTAGCCACTAAGCTGTCCAGACCACAGCATGTGATGTCAAATTTCTCTTCCACATCTTACGACTTTTACTATGTTCATGACATATTACTTTCTTCAAGAATCGTTCCACTGAAATGAACATTGGCGGCGCGAACTTCATTGATGTCAATACCGTACAAATCAATGTCTCTTCTCTTCTCTTCTTTTGAATGTCGAAGACGATTAGGGAAAAAAGATCGTATTCTACAAGAAACAGAAAATACTGCGTGCGTTACCTTGTATGTGATTGTATATAAAGATATACATTTTAGACCAAGAAAAAAACGTTCTCAGACAGGGTTTGAACTTGCGTCTCTGCGGTTATGTACCTACACCAGATGCTTTGTCAATTAAGCTACCGAGAACGAATTCTTCTTCCACTAAAATTTATATCTTTAAAAATGTTTAGTATGCATTAATGTATAACATAATTTAAAAAAAATAATGTTTGTACATATATAAAATGTTCATGTACTAACAAAATGTTAAGTCCCTAAAAGCAATTCTAATTATATGCCATTAATCTTATTATCTATTACCTATTCTCAGTGCCCATTTTTTTACAAATATGTACAATCTACAAACAACATACCCATATACTGTCCCACTGCTGCGTACGGGTCTCCTGTCACAGAATGAGAGGGATTGGGCTATAGTTCATCACGCTTGCCTAGTGCGGGTTGGTAGATTTGACAAGCCGTCGAGAATTATTCTGAAGCATGCTGGTTTCCTCATGATGTTTTTGTTTCACCGTTTAAGCGACTGATAATTAATTATCAATACGCACATGATTTGAAAAAGGATTCGAATTCGAGACCTTCGACTTGGCAGTCCAATAGTCATACATCTAGGCTATCACTGCTTTTTTGTTTGCTTTTCTTTAAGTGTTGATGGCTATTATTTTATGTCGTTTGATCTTAAAAAAATAAATAAAGTTAATGATAAAGAGACAAGGCAAGGAAAACTGTATAAATAGTTTTACGAAGGAATTGAGTTAAAGCATCGTCGAAGGCGTTGTTGCGACATTGTCTTTACTGCATTTCTTTATAAAGACTTCCTCGCTCAGTCTGATAAACATGAAATACCAACGCTTAAAGGTAACAACAAGTTCTGAGTACTACCTGAAAAATGCGAAGTAATAATTTTAGCTGCTTCCCTGTAGTTATTTTTAGTAATAAACAGGGTACGGAGGCTTCTAAAGAATTAAGTCAAGTAGAGGTAAATATGAACGATTTTTATATTATAGCAGAGACTGCGTCAGCACTCTTTACGACTTTTAAAAATTAGAAAAAAAACATGAATAAAAGTCTACTGTCATTTTTAGATAAAGAGAACATCTTGGCAAAAACCAATATGGTTTTAGAAAGGGTATATCGACATCCAACTAATCCGCACTAGGCCAGCGTGGTGGACAAAAGCCTAATCTGAGAGGAGACCCGTGCCCAGCAGTGGGACAGTGTATGGGTTAGTGATTATGACGATGATATATACATCACAAGCTGTATCAGATCTCAATTACCTAGTTGCTACACGGGTTGAATTCAATAATAAGTGCATTGGAATACTCCTGGATCTGGTTAAGGCGTTTGACACCGTGTCTGTTCCAGCCTTCCTTACAAGGGTGGAGAATCTTGGAATAAGGGAAAGATTTTGGATTTTTTCTCTGATAATTTTATCTAATAGAACGCAGAAGGTTTCAATATCTGGACATGTTAGTAAAGAAGCACCTATCAACCATGGCATGCCCCAAGGCAGTGTCCTCGGTCTGACTCTGTTCTTAATATAAATATTAATAATCTCTGCAAATTTCAAGTGTATAACTGTAATCTATTTGCTTTTGCTATTTACACAACACTCATTATTTTTTCAAACAAAGCTGCATACCTACCTGACGAAACATTGATCAATCTATATTTTCTTGCACTTCCTTGGACAGAAGTCAAGTTATCAAGTATTTAGGCGTTGAGAAAATGACGTGGTGGGCAATCGTATCAATCAGCAGAAAGACCGAGACGATTTATCAAATTTTTTTTATATAGGCATGTTGTTAATTTTCCTTCCGGTTGAATAGTAATGATTAAATAGGTCCGGAGGAGCTAAAATAGCCTCTTTTGATTATTCACCGACTACACAACGGGCCATAAATTATCAGTGTAAGCTGATCTCACATAGTATAGGCTTTTCGTACACTTAGAGACCAGCTTGTACTGGAAATGCAGTTATGCCGTTTGAATTATATTCTGATTCATCAAAAGTGGCAATCTTAGCTCCCCAGATCGCAACGGCACTCGGTGGCCGGAAACTCTCTCAACTGACTTCAATTAGCGCTGCTCACACAGACGGACTACCCACTCCCCTTTAACAATTTAATTCTGCTTACGATTGTTCTCTTCGATTGGAAATTCTTTTAGCGTGAAACGGGGAACGTAATTCGATAGATTAAAAAAATACTTCACGTACTTTAATCGAATAGCTGTATGTTCTTCATATTGGAAATGCTTTTGTCATAAAATGCTTTATAGATATTGAAGTCTTGTTTATTGCTTACCCAAGCAAGAATAATAAACGAACAGACCGTGTTTATTTAGCACCTAGCCGGAAATCTAAGCGACAGTTTTTTTTTGTAACACATATTCTCGGATTCTGAATTCTCGGCCCCAGGGAATTTCAAAGGAAAAATGAATTAAAAAGGCGTCCATTGCTGGGTTAGAATTCACTTCTGAATGAAGCATACAAACGAATGTCAGAGAGCGATATGCATTATTAAATGTAGCTTCACAATATGAGAGTTCCTAATGTGAAAATTTTGTTTGAATTGTTTTCAGACCGGGAGAGAATTATTCAAAATGCAATTTAGCTGCACGTTTGGTGGGGTTAAGGGAGTTATCTTGCCAGTACCGTTGCATAGAGTTAAATGGTATTCATTTCTACCTGAGACAAATATTTATGTGATCCATAGATATTTGTTTCACGTCTGTATGTACTTTGTGTCCGATCATTTATACTAATAAGTAACCACATAATTATTATAAGGTATGTGGTTACATAGATACATGCCCACCCTCACCCTTTTTTCCATAGGCAGAAACTGTTTCACGAGTCTTATCCCAAATATTTTGGGGTCAACTTCCAGTCTACCCAGATGCGGTTGGATATCAGTATTTTACACGAAGCGACTTCAATCATAGCCTAACTTATGGTTAATACCGACATCATGAGAATAGACTGGTCGAGAGGCTTTTAAAAAAATGAATATGAATATATAAACTATAAAAAAGAAACTTTTATCTTAGGTAACACAAAAACATAACATACTATCATGCCTGTATTCCCTGCAGAGTTAGACAGAGGTGTTCTAATGTACACCCACAGTTCGCCGGTATGTTTAGATCCCATGAGACGAGCCAATCAAATTCTAACTCCGATCTGCTACTGAAAATACCAATAACACTTTGCTCGTCCTGGGAATCGAACCTAGGCCCTCAAGGGTAGCAGGCACGCTTAGGACCATTAGACTAACGAGGCATTTCATCATGGTGTTAAATCGGTTACTGTACACTGGTAATGCGTCTATAAATACCGAGAAGCGCTCAGGTGAGGTAACACGATGTGTAACTAACACGTCGACAGTGAAAGTGTAGGAATAAAGTAAATTAGGTTAGCCGCTGTAACACGGTAACTTTTCGTCTGGCGTTAGCACGATACAACATTCGTATACATATACATCATATAAATTTGGCGGGTTTTCTGCAACGATACCCGCTATTTTTGATTATTTTTGATTGGTTTATTACTTTATGTTACGTTTATCTGTTAATTGACCTTTTACATAATTATATTTTTTATGATATTTAGAGTGTTATGACGGAATGAATTTCTAACTCGCTATCACTAGCCGAATGAAGAACAGACAAAAAGTGTAGATTAGAGTTCGACGGTTATTTGATGATTAACGAGTAAAATTGAGTCGATTTCGAGTTCCAGTTCAAGTCAAAATAATATATTGAATTATATACATAGATAGACTATAGGATAATTTTGGCTCGGTTATATATTTCTAGTAGAGTTTAAATCGAACACTCAACGGTGTATAAATATTTTATAGCGCATCAACAACTCCTCCAGTGTTGTGTCCATGTGGGTGGTCATATAACCACTAACCATTTGGAGACTTGTCTGTTCGTTTGTTGACATCAAAAATGTTATATAAATATGTATTCTATCTGAACCGGCAGACGTTGTAATTGATTTTTATTTATTATAATATGTTTATGCTACCGCTCATACCTCACTTATGGGGTCGGTGCAGGTAAGTGTATAAGGCAACCTACGTTGTTTGCGCATAATTTAGTTATTTCATTATCAAGCTATACAAGGTGTTCATGCAAAGGGGATACGTGCTTAAATACGGTATATAATAACGTGAATACATCTTAATTAATTGATTTTTGTTAGAAAAGGATAAGGCTTATACTTCATGGCTTGAATGATTTTTAAACATTGTTTATGGAAAGATTATCAAACTGAGGTACCTACGAAAGGAATAAGAAAATATGTTCTATCAAAAAATATTTTATAGGTACTTTACTTATTCGAAATTAAGGTGATTTTATTCAAAACTTTAAACGATCGTAACTCTTAATTTAACTAAAAAATTTTATTTAAAAATATATAATATTAGTACTTATTATGCTTTTTTATCAATTTAAGCAAGCGTTACCTTCTCCTAGACAGCCTTTATATACTTACACAATAAAGACCAGTTCCGAATATGTGAGTACCTATTTCAGCCGTGATGAGTAATTTAGCAGCAATAAAATGTAGTGCTATTATTGTTCAAAGATCGCGTCTCGTCCGACTCGAACCGTGGTTTAAATTTTTTCGGTGTTTCAGTTTTATTTTTAAACCCTTAAGGTAACCAAGCATACGGTCCACCTGATGGTAAGCCGTTACCATAACCTATAGACGCTTGTAACACCAAGAGTATCACAAGTTGCGCGTTGCCGACCCTGTTAAACGAAAGAGGAATAGTTGGGTTGGCAGTGTAAGGGTGAAAGTCCCCCTCACTGCCAACATAACGTTTCCTCGCGGAGCACTGGCAACCTTGCTCACCGAACGGAACCAAGGAACACAGCACGGCTTAAAGCAGTGTTATTTCACTTCGATTTTCTGCAAGGCGGAGGTACTTCCTCGGTTGGGCAGCTCCAATTTGAGTGGAATTGTTCCCACTACGCCCTACCTCTCTTGAATAGATTCTCCAAGTGTTTATGGAAGAAATTCTCAATAGCAGTAATATCGGTATTTTAATTTGTGCCTGGTTCATGGCAATAGACTCGCCTCCAATTCCATGAAAACTACAAAAACATATATGGGAACTGTGGGTGTACCTCAATACACCTCTGCCTAACCGCAACGAAAAACAGGCGTGATGGTAGGTTGTGTATTAATCGCGATTCGACTGAAATAATCACCTAGTCTGAACTGGCCTTATGTGCTGTGGGTAAAGCTTGTTAATCCTACTAATATTATAAATATATAAACAAATAATAACACTAAATTTAAATTAAATAAACATATTATAAATGTGAAAGTTTGTGGGGATGGATGGATGTTTGTTACTCTTTCACGCTAAAACTACTGAACGGATTTTGATGAAACTTTACAGTATTATTATTTATCAGGACAGTCAGAACAACATAATTATAGACTATAATTTATAACGATTTTGAGTAAATTACCCAAATTACAACGATAATTAAAAGTAACTTTTCCACGCTAGTTAATTAAATAGAAGCTAGTTAATTCATATATCAAAGGCATTCAATGTCATTCTTTAAAATTTCATTCAGATTTACCTGAAAGTTTCCTCGTCATATTTTTGTTTCATTTAATTGTATTTTTACGGCCAACTGCACAACGCCCGTCGTACCTGTCTGAAAATGAAATGTGATTTTTAATTAGCACCATTCAGGTTTTAATGTTGTTGATGGATACGTCGCTGCATTTCGTAAAATGTTTGTTATCATAATTATATTTAATACTAGCTGTGTTCCGCAGTGTTACTACCGATTATTTACTTAGTCTAGTCCAACAAATAATTACAGGCATATCTTCTGAACCCTTCAAGATATCAAAATTAGAGATTAAAGATTAAATATCATGAATTTTATATATATCCCATATGGGTATTTACGATTAAATCCGTAAAATTTACAGGGACGTCTATTGAGATATTTCGGAGCCTATTCATAATAAAGATTCAGAGAGACGGACATAATAGATAAACAAAAATACAGACAGACAAGCACGCACAAAGAAATTTTGAAATGATCGATATTTGAATTCTATTTATTGGTGTAGATTCCTGATAATCTGTTTGAATCAAAAGCTATGATTTAAACAATCACCAATACGGAAAATGATATGGTTACAGTTGCATATTTTGTACCTAACCTATCACATATATGATGTATAACATAGTGTGACTTTGGGTAGAATAACAGTAGGTCTATGGGGCTATGATACTACAATACAAGTTAACAAAAATAAATATACAGTCCGTATGAGTAACTAAATGGGGTAGTATAATTTTATTTAAATTAAATAATGTTAAGTTATACGGATATTAGTTACCGCTATAGATATTATACAATGGCGTTGTCATCATCATCATCAACCCATATACGTCCCACTGCTGAGCACGAGTCTCCTCTCATATTGAGAGGGATTAGGCTATAGTCCACCACACTGGCCTAGTGCTGGTTGGCAGACTTGTTCGCGGAAGAATAACAACTGGTTCCCGCGTTCCCGACTATTGGTGGTGAGGCAAACACTTCCTGTGGTTGTAGTCGCTAGGTCGCCCAGTTTGAGCGGAGTCCGACACACCCCGTCGTCTCCCCGGACGACGGCAGTCTATCAGGATTTCCACAGAGGAAAAAAAGGGGTTGGCAAACTTGACAAACCGTCGAGAAAAATCTCTAAGGTATGCAGGTTTCCTCACGATGTTTTCCTTCGCCGTTTAAGCGAGTCATAATTAATTATTAATACGCACATGAATTCGAAAAGTCAGAGGTGCGTGCCTTGGGTTCGAACTCGAGACCTTCGACTTGGCAGTCCAATGGTCATACCACTAGGCTATCACTGCTGATACAACAACGACTGTGTGGAGTGCGGTATTTCTGCAGTTCAAAACTAAGGGTAGATCGCTACCACAATGTTTCGTACCGAAATGGTACTGCCTACCAAGACAGTGACAAAATACCGTGTCACTGTCTTGGTAGGCAGTAGGTATTATTTCACCTACCAAGATAGTGGCACGGTAGAAAAATATCATACCTAGAAAAATATTCTCATGGGTCGGATGTCACCTGGGGAAATGGCTGGGTATGTCATTCGTAGCATTCACCACCACCTTTGACTTGGTGGCCTTCTTCGCTTCTTTCTCGAAGTGCCGCCTACTGGGCCCATTTTCTGGTCGGGCGGCAAAATCCTCCGAAAGTAAAACCTTGCATGTCCTTGAATATAACTGTTTTTATTTACAGTACTTCCATAACATTATTTACTTTACGAGAGCGATGAGATTTTTCGAACAAATTTGAGACGTAACATTAGTACGGAGTAATAAGGTTGAAACTCGTTTCAGAGCACTTCTTTCAGAGCTTCTCCAGAGTCTCCACCCCCAACAAAATTGAATAAAACTCCAATTTATCCAACATCAATTTCAATCTCTAACTTTTAGAATTCTTGCTAACGCTTGTAGACCTAGAGGTTTGCGAAAACTAATTTTGTATCAAGTTTTAATTTAAAGAACACAAAAATGCCTTCCCACAAATAAATATTACAGATTATTATTAAAATATTTTAGAATGGGCTCGTCTATCTTATCTATACACATTAATAAAATTGGAGTGTCTGTTTGTAATTCCAAATTAATAGCTTTTCACTAAATGTACATGAAAGCGGTACCCGGTAAGCGGTACACGGTACCTACTTACATAAAAAAAACAATTTTCAAAATTTTTGTCAGTCTGTTTGTTCCGGCTAATCTCTGAAATTAACCGATTTTAACGGAACTTTCACTGGACGATATCAGATATTATAAGGAGTAAAAAAATAGAGTTCCGCGAAAACAAAATTGAAATCAATGAAATAGTGAACAACTACACGTCGCCAACAGGATGAAGGTAAAGTTCTTTTGGGCTGCGAGTAACAGCTTGTTAACATAATATTATAGTGTAACATCATATAGTGACCATTCTATGTATTGTTGACCATTTTTACTACAACGTTACCCTTCAGCAAAGAGCAGTTGGTCCCGATTGTCATACAACCACCAATGACATTTGTGAAGGTACATAGCCGTAAAATGTTGGCAACTAGTTTATCCTCGGGAAATAACGGTATTGTTTAGAATTTGGGTTGCGTAGGTCTGATTGACGGTCGCTTTGTGTAAAATACTGATATTTAGCCGCACCTGGTTATACGTAGTGGAAGCCGACCCCAATACAGCTGGGAAAAGCTGATGCTAAGTGTTAGACTCCATTTTGAATTTCTGATACCTTTCATTCCACTAACAACAAAGTTTTAATAGGTAGTTTGCACTAGTTTATAAGTACCTACTTTGTTATCAACTATATTTTGAACTAGTCATGACCTTGTTAAGTAATACGAAGGTACTTTGCTTAAACTTCGATACGTTCAACTGTTCATTCATTCAGAATGTTTTCAATATTATTGCTACCACTACGAGTGGGATTAAATTAAATTGCTCAGGTAGAACTATTTAAAAAAGCAATTTTCTCACAATGTACGCTATATGAAAATAAATTATTTTTTTAAAACGAGACCCAAGAACGAGTGTTTAATGGCGAGTCCAGATTATGTGTCATAAATAATAACAATTTATTTTTCTTTCTGTCTTCTTAGTACAATGTTAAGGCAATAACGGAGTAGCGCTATTCTTTAGAAACTATAATATAAAAAAAAAACATAAAATAACATCACGTCTCTTTTCCCCGAAAGGTTGGGCAGAGGTACACTAATGTACATCCACAGGTTGTCGGTATGTTTAGATTCCATGTAATAAGGACCAAGCTATTGGCACTAACCGGGCACAAATCAGAACCACAAGGTGCTACTGACAATTTCATAGAAAAAAAAACCCTAAGAACACTTTGATTGACCTGCGAATCGAACCCACGAATCACGCTTACGACTCGGCTAACCACGAGACTGGAGTTTGTACGAGAAAAACCCCGTGTGACCAAGCTCTCACCCTGAATACATTGTAGGCACAATAAAATAAAATATATGTAGTAATAAGTACGTGTCATCGGTGAAAGTAATTATGATTAATGAATATGACCGTTACGTAAGTGTCAGGAGTTCGATTCCCATCCTAGAAAAATGA
Organism: Acronicta alni; assembly: GCA_964056405.1. Taxonomy (NCBI): domain Eukaryota; kingdom Metazoa; phylum Arthropoda; class Insecta; order Lepidoptera; family Noctuidae; genus Acronicta; species Acronicta alni. The sequence continues at coordinate 7,975,051 of OZ043913.1, forward strand.
TTGCATGATTTACAGGTAGCTGTGTAAAGTACACAGCGTAAGCACAAGTGTCCGTTAATTTTATGCTTGTCCTCCGCAACACAGGGATTGTTCCCTAGTGCGGGAGCTCAACTTATATTTAAAAAAAAAGCAGAATAAGTACTTACCTTCAAAAGCTCAGCACTCGACCAATCGGCTTGAAATCGGATTCCAATCACCGAAAATGTAGCAGACACACAAAAAATACCTCTATTTGAAATGAGAATAACTTTATTAAAGTTATAATTAAATTATAAATAAATAGTCTTGGAAAATTTCACCACCATTTAGTCCCAACCTAAGCAGAGCTTGTACTGTGGGTACTAGACAATTGATATAATACTTATCTAGTTTTTTTTGTAAATACAAACTTAAATTATATAACAAACACCCAGACAAACACAAACAATGTTCATCAAATAAATATTTGTGGGAATCGAACCCACGACCTCGTGATCAGCAGTCCGACACGCGCACCACTAGACCACAGACGTCATCAAATCATGGTTATGTTTAGGCGGAGTCATTAGGAATTTAATTTATGTGGTTGTGTTATACAAAAAAAGTTCTATCTGATACTTAATTATGGATTCGCCGCCACGGCAAATAAATAGGACAGATAAAATCACGGCCTTTTTAAACCCGTTTCAAAATCAAATCTCTCACAAGCGAACTCTCCTTTTCCCGAGTAAAATTAGTAAATATTCTGATACTTACACAGTATTATATTATATGAAAAATATTGGATGAAAGAGAAAATATTTGCTATAATGTTTTGAGCCCGTTATTTAACATAGCTTATTATGAAGCACAGAATGTTGATTCCTTTTAAAACACATCAATCATTATTTTATTATAACTCGCGGGCTTCAAAATATGTTTGTTGCTGGAGCTTACAATTTTAAGCTGAGTTAATAAATATTATCACAACCATAAGGCCCACGCTGGGTTTCCTAGAATTCAACAGGTGAAATAGAAATAATGAAAAAATATAATTTTCCCTTTATATTTGCTGTCGATACGACATGAAGAAAATGAATAACAGGTGAAAAACGATTTTACTGGAAAACTAGTTCCAATTACCTTCTCTTGGACGCGTTGTACCGATTATAAAGAAAACTGAATTTTAGCATTACGTGTGAATCTTCAGAAATGATGTTACCAAGCAAATATATTATATGCGACCTTCTCGTAAGTAATAGTAGTAGGCATATTATCAGATAAAAAAAAGTCGATATCGGTTCTAAATTGGCGAAGTTTTTGCGTGACATAAACACAAAATACAATAAGAACCTCTTCCTTTTTTATGTCGGTTTATAAAAACGTACCGTACCAATCCGAAGTAAACAAGGGGGCATGGACGAGGACAATTATATAAATTAAAATTAATTAAGTTAGATATAGATACCTGTTTGGTGTATTATCAAAACGTAACCTAAACATAGCTACAGTAATATTAAAGCAAAGAAATACTCGGATTAGACGTTACTTATGTAATTAAGTTCAAAGTTATTCCCTGTTTAACAAGACTCTTGAATAGGTGGTCCCTGTTATATATATGTTTGAGCGAAAAACCAGCTCACAACGCGTTGTGGTCAATTATATTAGAAAGTATCAGCTGTTGAGCTTTTTTTTAATAAAGTGAAAATCATTTATGAACTGTCATAAAATAATTGCTAGCTGTTGAACATATATCACGCCTGTATTCCCTGAAGTGTTAGGCAGAGGTGTAGACTAATGTACCTACTGACTGAATATTTGGCAATGCATTCTATCATAGATAAAAGTCTTTTATCTATGGTTCTATACTAAAAAAAAACGCTTTATAAAGGTTAAACGTATTATACCGTCTCCGTGCCGTAGTGTGTTAAATCAAGAAACATAATAGTCGTTAAGCTCTTTAAAAAAGTTCTGCAAACACATTGCTGGGTAAAATTTAAGAGCATGAGTTCCCTTATCTAATATTTGCTGTATGAATATTATGAAGTTCATAAGCGTGTTTCACAACTCTGTGTATATATTCCCAACAGCGCGGTTTTAGTGTATTCATGTCGACTGGACCGAAAACAGTTTTAGTTATTTTGAGCTTTCATTAAATATCGTACTGCTAAGCAATGTAACCTCAGTATTTAGGAATATAATGCTAACGACTCCGGCGGTCACCTGAGAAAATTGTTAGGAACAACATTAACAGACATAAGACTCGCTAGCGTCTATCGTTTAAACAGCTCACTGATCATTATGGCCTTAGATACAACAATGGCGAAACAAAACCAACAACAAAACACCAATTAACGATCTTAATACTTTGTCTTTATCTTTCCACTCGGTGCACACTATCTCGTGCCGAAGATTCCTCTTCGCTCTAATAAATTCATTTCTTGCTATTCATTAATGATGGGGTGGGTGAAGGAAACAGTCTGAGCGCTTGATTTAATTGCACAATGCCGCGACAAAGTGGGGGAAATCTATGTAAGTGTTTACAATCAACTCGCCGCCGCCGCACCGTAATCAGACTTCACTGCAAATTTTACAAAAAAACGGCCAAGTGCGTGTCGGGCTACGCGTCCCGTTCCGTAGTTACCCTTATACCTATATACTCATAAACTTGTAAAGCCTACTTAGCTGTTAAAGTTTTGGAACGAAGTTCCTTATCGCGCGTTGTGAAAGGGGGCTAGACGGAAACGACACTTTTTTCGAAATTCAAATATTGTTGACAAGCATTCAAATATTATTGAGTGAATGACAATATTTGAATTTCGCGCGTTGTGAATTGTTGAGTGTATACAGGTTTTTTTATTTTTTATTATTACATTTTAATGAAAAGAACTTCGTTCCATCCGGGTGTCCCTTGACACCTCTCAAGTTTTTATTTCTTTTAATTTCATTATATTATGTTATTGCCGTGAATTTTAGGACTATTCCTCTTTCGGCACCAATTTTTTCAGCACCTATGGTTTGAGCACCTAAGCTCTTCATAGGTGGTCAAACCATTGGTGCTGCAAAAATAGGTGCCGAAAGAGGAATAGTCCAAATTTTAAAATCAACCTTTAAGTATGACATTTACACGCTCGATGATCATCTATCCAACGACAACTCACACTATGGGATCGATGAGAAAATAAATCACCCACTTTACATGTAAATTAGGTTCCCTAAAAATATTTTTAGATTTATTCGATTTTTTTTAACGCTTTGTCGGCGTTATTAATATTTATACCTAAGTAAAATTACCAACAGTTGTAGAGCCGTAAATAGACAGTCAAACAAATAACGAACATGGTAAAACTAAAAGGGTTTCTTGTTGACTACGGAACCCTAAAAAATAATAAAGTTATTATGAGGATAGCCAATAAATATATATAATTTATCTTATGCTTAATTCATGGTTTGTAAAGTCCAAAATAGACTATCAATTGACTCATCAAGCAAATGAATTTTCCGTCACAGAATTATGAGTATTATCTGTATTTGGATACGAAAAGTCGAGGTCATGATGAAATGCCCTACGTCCAGCAGTGGACTAATTAGGCTGATGACGATGATGATGATGATGATATCGATTTCACAAGTACAAAGTACATCTGCACCAATCGCTATAAAACTCACTCAATTAAAAAGATATCTTATCTACCAAGTAAGTATTTTACCTTAAATGTTTTTCGTGTTTTGCCATACATAATTTACCGAATATTAAACGGAACATTTTAATTATGTAACAGGTATTATGTAATAATTTGGGGAAAACATATAGGTTTTAGAAATAACAAAAAGATTATCTAATATATAAAATTCTCGTGTCACAGTTTTCGTTGCCATACTCCTCCGAAACGGCTTGACCGATTTTGATGAAATCTTTTGTGCTTATCGGGGAGGTCTGAGAATAGGCCAACATCTATTTTTCATACCCCTAAATTTTTTTTTTTATGGCAAAACAACGTTTGCGGGGTCAGTTAGTTATATTTATATATAAATAATTCTAATAATCTAATAAATAACTTATTGTTTATTGTCCTCACTGTACTATGTGAAGGATGAATTTACTATGATATATTTGTACAATGGGGATAAGATTTACTTTCAGACAGGGGCTTATACTAATAGGTACTTACCTACCTATGTTGATACATACTTATCTATATTTCACAAGCGATAGAATAAAATAACGCCTGAACCCAATATAATAAAAATACTATGAAGAAAAGAAAACTAAAGATCGTATAAAATATAATGTATAAGAAATTACACAACTGAATTTGTTACTTCATTTTTTTTTATTCTACTAAGGTGACAAACAAGCATGCGTCCTGATGGTAAGCGGTTACCGTAGCCTATAGACGCTTGCAACACCAGGAGTATCACTTGCGCGTTGCCGCACTTCATTTATGTTATAAAAGCACTGAACATCATATTTTAAAGAAACAATTGTAAGAATACATAATCCAATATTGCTATTGTTTCTAAAGGAAGTCAAAGTTGTAATTAAATATTTTAATAAGTTTCCCAAGTAAAACTCGAGTTTGATTAATTGGGTTCGATATTAGCGGGGCGGTGAGTGGATTTCTAAGTCGATAGAGTCTTTAGGCGTCTGGTTGAAAACGTGAGACATTCGCAAAGCTTTGCTTATAGAAAGAATTAAATATAATGGCAATGCCATGTAATAATAATCAACTCAAATATTAAATAAAATGTGTGCGATATAATCTGACGTAAAATGATTTGTCTAGAAATATTATGTCAGATCATCAGAGGACGTCTTAAAAACAAAAACCAAAAGTTATTCTGGGACTTTTTTATGTCTAGACAGTTTTACTTTTGTACTCATAAAATCACTTAACAACATACGAATAAAGAGCTTGTGCACCGCACAAAGGTGCGCAGAAATTCTTTTCTAGGGTTTTTGTTAAAGCGGTACCTACCTGATTTTTATTTGTTTATCAATTGACTTTTAGATGGATGGAGTGTTATATTGCGGTTATTTTCCCCCTTTGAAACACACGCTAAGAATATTTTTCATAGTTACACTGTAAGGCTTTTTGACTTCCAAACTAAGTAACAACTTGTAATATGGAAGTCAAGGAGTTTTCCCTCGAGTGACAAAGAAATTAAACTATGCTAAGGGTATAAGGTAATTTTATACAAATAAAAAGTAAAATTAGGTAGAAACAGTAAACTATGAAACAGTTTTAGTATTTTTAAATTGAGTTTGACGGCACCACCAAGGGATACCAAGGGTTGTATATTTGTACCCCGCAAGACATACATATATTTGTATGTGTAAATAAAAATTTGTGTTTGTAAACACGTCCACGATACCGAGAAAAAGAGGAGGCAACGTTTTTTTTTAAACCTCTAATATACTATTTTTCACGTGCTTGAAATATGGACATACTTTTGACATAATGTAGACGACAGCGTCTTCGAAAGTGTAGTTCTACCTCACATTATTGCAAGTCCCAAAACTTTTTTAGATACCTCTGTATAATCTCATTAACTCCGTAGATGAAAACGTTCGTTGTATCGTTCGAAATTTAATTATGTTTCGTCCAGACGGATCCGTTATTTTCAAACTGGACTAAAATCCACTATTTTCGTGAGTCCTGTGAAACATGAGTGGTTTTATAAAAGACCTTGACACGTGCCCGTAAGACGCAATTACAGATTAAAGATACAATGAATTATGTGATCTTTATCTCTTTCAAAATCTCTTTGAAGTCACGATATAAAAGTCAACTAAGAGGCTTGTTAAGATGACAAAAGGTTCGCTAATCGTCTAAATCTTACTCTGCCAACAATACTTAAGTATAATACAACAAAATATATTTGAAATGTATCAAATAATAAAGTAAGTGTATATAATATGATGTCTCCTTAATATTTACTTTGTTTTCTATCACAAATAATGATAAGTATACATGTTTTCTGCGTCTCATTTAAGTCTATTTTCGTACCAGTGCGACTTTTGATGGAAACTAAAAGTTTGCACATTATTATCTAGAGAGATATTTGCAAATAAACAAGTCTGGAGTATATGTGAAAAGGAAACAAATTATTATAAATTATTATATAAGTCAGTACTTATATAATAATTTATAATATTTTTTTTTATTTGACCTCTGTGGTTAAGCGGTTCGACTGCTGATCATGGGGTCGTGGGTTCGATTCCCACAGGACACAAATATTTGTCTGGGTGTTTCTTATGTATTATAAGTATGTATTTACAAAAAAAAAAGTATATAAGTATTATATCCATTGTCTAGTACCCATAGTACAAGCTCTGCTTAGTTTGGGACTAGATGGTGTTGTGTAAAAATGTCCCAAAAATATTATTATTATTAAATATGGTATGATATTTCGAAATCCGTTAATGAGACTATTGATTGAAGTGATAGGTGTCTGTTTATCTGTAAGCGGAGTTAGCCAATTATAACACTTCCTTTCGCCGTAGTTCATTACCCATATTTTTTTTAACTGACTTTTGCTCCACTGTAGGATTTTCTCCTATATCGGACATATTTTTACAAACACATACTCCTCATAATTACGCAAAAATACCCAAACCTGGAAAAAATATCTGTAGGCCGTCCGAGTGTTACGTGCGGGAATGGAACCCGTGACCCGCCCGTGACGTAGAAGCTGATGCTCTACTAATATACAATTCTATCTGGCTTTTCTTTCCTTAAATACGTTTTACGATCACTTTTAAATGGAAATACATACTTTATATCTTAACAGCTTTGTCTTATCACATTTATTATTCATGTCGTTGAACATTGCGAAGATTTTTTTTGTTTCAGTAAAATTTTTTTTTAGGCCTCTTTATTATTGATCATTTTGACAGTGAAAATTAACTAATCGAAAAATTGCGCTTAAAAAGACTGCCTTTATTACAATCATTAGTATAATAAAAATCAATATATGATATTTAATTATTATATATTAAAATTCCAAAATAACTGACAAGCTATCAAAAAATTATGAGAATCGTTACTTAAACGTTAATAGGCAATGAATTTCATAACAACATCGAAATTAGAAACAAACCGTAGGGTTGGGAAGGTTAAAAAGGCCGGGCGGTGAATGGCGTAGTCTGCAGCTACGAAGCGTAGCCGTAGCGTGCAGCTACGAAGCGTAGCCGTAGCGTGCAGCTACGAAGCGTAGCCGTAGCGTGCAGCTACGAAGCGTAGCGAGCACGAGGTTGATACATTCGAAGCTACAAGTGTTTGCGGCGCGTCACCTCTCGCTATGAACTAGTAGCCTCGCATCGCACCGACCTATCCTAACATGTAACATTCTCTTTGTTCTCTACTACAATATGCCTAATGAACTGTGTTGATTACGTAATCGACCCAAAATTTATTCACAGTAATTATTTTAGTATTGTCAACTGTGTAGTTTATTTAGTCAACCATTAATATAAGTTAATTTATGTATAAATTAAGTTACTTTAATGCTCAAATAAGCGATTAATATGTATTCGTAAATATCATAATGATTCATTATCATTAACAAATAAAGACTTATAAATAACATAGTTTAAAATTTGACAATTGCATATTCTCACTTCAATACAAAATAACTTATCGAAATAAAGAAAAGTCAGTTGATTCGATAGTAAATTAATAAAAGTCAACAATGTGTTTACTATACACACAGTAACTGACACAATATTGTTGTTAAATCAAATCATAACATTGAACATACATAACAAGGACAATAAGTGAGTTTTCGGTCCAAAGTAGAAAGAGCGGGTCCGACCATGCCTCGAGCCGTGGAGCATCACCGCGCCCCGCTTTCCCGCTCATTCTATCGACCTCGAGGAAATTCAGAGGTCGCCAAGGTTGAGTATCCTGTAGCAGATATCTTATGTTGACCCGAAACCCGTGCCAACGTGCGCTTTGCGATTCATTCGCTTATGTTGATACATAATATCATAATATGTAATGATGATTTAATACACAACCGTAATTATTTTTTGGAAGAAAATTTAAAATATTTCTACACATTGTAAATAATAATGCAATTTTTTATATATTAATGATCATGACAAAAGTTTACATAGTTAAAATTTCAATACAATTATTTTTAAGTATCTATTACTTACATGTTATCTCCATAAATTAAGAACAAATAATTTTGTAGTGTGTATTAACCTTGAAAAATAAAAGATGGGACACTAGAGTTCTACAGTTCTTGATACTTTTCGAAAATAGTTCTGGCTTTTTTCTATGAAACAAACATTTGACAAAATGATCTGCTAACTTCCCGTAGCAGATCATTATTCAGCAGATCATAACCAAATGTAATTTTCTTGTGAATACAGTTCAGGAACTGTAGAACTGTAGACCAGGGTCCTTTAATAATTTATAGAACTACTAAAACCCAATAACACTATTCGCCCTGGGAATCGAACTCAGGACCTGAAATGTAGTAGTCGCGTTTACGACCACTAGGCTAATGACGCAGTGAGGTATTAAATAAAATAAAATAAAGTAATTTTTAAAATCTCTGCCTTGTATCCCTTTAAGGCAGAGATTCTAAAAATTACTACCCAATAATTACACAGTTTGAATAACAAAACTATTAATTATATACATCCGTATTTTCACGGCCAATTTGATACAAGAATTGTGTTGAAGCGATAATAGTCCGAAATTACAAAGCAACCTAATTACATGAAGCTAAATATAGATGATAATATCATTATCACCAAAGATGAGACATGAATGGTCTTTACACATCATGATAAATTGTAATATGTAGGTATTTGGATTACTGTGTTAACTTGAAAACTTACAAATGATTTCAATCATAATCCTCCGAGCTTTTTTCCAATTGTTGGGGCCGGCTTCCAGTCTAACCAGATGCGGCTGAATATCAAAATTTTACACGAAACGACTGCCATCAGACAGTAATATACCTTCTGGGCTATACCTATCTCCTGAGGATAGACTTGTTGTCAGGTTTTTTGGGGCTTCTGGCTATCACTAACGATTATCATAGGTGTCCGTATGTTCAACCGGAACCGAAGGCTTTACGTGCTCTCCGAGGCACAGAGAGGTCTTGATGTGATAAGAATGATGACCCATCCACAGACTGACCGCGGTTAGCATCTTAAGCAGATCGGTTGATCAGTGTATTTATTACTTAGCCACAAGCTCTCTATATAAAAAACTGCCCCAGCGAGTCAATTGTCACATTTTTTTTTGTTTCTATATTCATGTGCGGAGTCAAGTCTATCCAAATAAATAGGGCATTAAAGGCATTATATTCGTAACAGCTAAGATCCCTCTGCTTTCCTTGAATTATTTTTTATCTGCTGAGTAAAGCCTTTCATAGCAAGAAAGCCACTAAGAATTTTATTGTTAATTTATCACGCCGTTTACGATTTTCAATTCTAGTTATGTTACCTTTGCTTCTGATAATAGCAGAATAGAGGTAATAACTTCTTCTTAAAAGCGATTGTTATCGTAAAATTTTTAGTTAATCTCGTTAATAGTAGGCTGTCCATGTCTTTTAACGAGATTAACTAAAAATTTTATAATAGTTTTCGTTTATATCATTAGTTCAATTGAAATTGAACTAATAATTATATATAATTATGAGAACTATGTCACTATGTGATGGTATTGTGGAACAGAGGCCACCACATCAAGCTACCACAATCAGTCAAATTTGTTTGATTGATTTTCAACTTTAATCCAAAACTGTAAAGTTCAAAAGCAGTGATTGCCTAGTGGTAGGACCATTGGACTGCCAAGTCGAAGGTCTTGAGTTGGAACCCAAGGCACGCACTTCTGACTTTTCGAATTCATGTGCGTATTAATAATTAATTATCACTCGCTTAAACGGTGAAGGAAAACATTGTGAGGAAACCTGCATACCTTAGAGATTTTTCTCGACGGTTTGTGAAGTCTGCCCACCCGCACTGGGCCAGCGTGGTGGACTATAGCCTAATCCCTCTCAATATGAGAGGAGACCCGTGCCCAGCAGTGGGACAGTATATGGGTTGATGATGATAAAGTTCATATTCAATTGGGGAAAAATGCCAGTTTCAGATAGCTTGACCTGCTGGCGTCTGTACACAGCGAGCTATTGCTGCAGCCGCAACTCTGGCACGTCATATATTGTGTTACTAGTTACTAGCTGCCCCGCGGTGTCACCCGCCTTTTTTCCTTTTTGTTCGTCTCCTATTAGTCGTAGCGTGATGTTGTATAGTCTACAATCTTCCTCCTCTTTCCAACACAAAAATAATTGTTAATTTCGAACTAGTAGTTTCTGAGATTATGCGCGTTCAACTAAACAAACAATCAAACTCTTCAGCATAAACATACGGTATGTTAGAGTTACAAGGCCAAAACATTGTGGAGTTAATAATTATTCTCTTTATTCATTTATATATTTAAACATATTATTGATATTTTTAAATATTTAACAAATAGTATAAAAAGATTGTAAAACATTTATAAATATAAAAAATAGTAGCCCACCGGTATCAGGAACAGTATCCAAGCTACCGGTGGTCAGGACCCCAGCGAGCGGAAATTCCTGACGATACGCGCCGTGTCCAGGAGTACCGCCTTCTGCATCAGACCATCAGACCCAGATATTATTATTATTATTAATCTCTTATTATTAATTATTATTATGTATAATTACACTAAACATTTTTTAAACTAGGTAGTGTTTATTATAAATAATGATGTAAATGTTCGTTTGTTCAAAATCTTGAATCTCTGAAAGTTCTTCACCGATCGTTGTATTTTATTTATGTTTTTGTATTTTTTTTGGAAAATTCCCACGGCGATTGAAGTAACGAGATTATTGCAGGTAATCCCGCCAGTACACGATTGTTATTATTCTGTATAGTAGCTATAAAATATAATTATAATAGTTAGTGAGTCTGGGCGTGTACCTTTTGAACAATTCGACCGATTTGGATGATAATTATTTGATAATAATTATCATCCAAATCGGTTTCGTACAACTATTAGTGTTGACCAAATTAAATATTGTAGTGATCTACAATATATTATTAATTTGGTCAACACTAATAATAGTTCATAGCCACAATCGGATAATTATATTTGCATACATACCATCACGCCTATATTCCCCGAAGTGTTGGGCAGAGGTGTACCAATCTACGCCTCTAAATGTAATTTACAATGTATATTTTCTCCTGTATCGTGAGTGCTTTTTACAAACACAAACTTTCACATATACAAACATCCAGACCCGGACAGGGTCAGCAACGCACAAGTGATACCCCTGATGTTACAAGCGTCTATAAGCTACGGTAACCGCTTACAATCAGGTGGGCCGTAGGCATATTTGCCACCTAAGTGGTATAAAAAAATCACTATACGAATATAGAGAACAATAAAGTCTAAACGTGATTATACCTCCTAAAAGACGAGCTATTCATTAGTGTAAGCTAGAGATACTTTTAATTACATTGAATAAGCGATTTGGAAAGTAATTAATAGAGAAATTAATATCATAATATATAAGCAATTTGTGTTAACGTTCGGAAGCTTAAGATGTTGACGTTCTACAAGTTAATTGCTCAAAGCGTCACTGAGATCAAGTCGTCTACGGGCTTCAAGCTGTTTAAATACAATGAGAAATATTTCTCAATAACCTTGGTTCATAAAATAAACGGTGAACTCCTTCACATAAGGAAAAGAGTTTTTTCAATAGATCTTAATATTATACAGACTTAATATTATGAATGTGAAAATAACTGTGTCTGTCTGTTACGCTTTCACACCAAAACCGGTGATCAGATTTTGATGAAATTTTGGTACTGAGATAGATTCGACCTTGGCCACAACTTTTGTCTCAAACCGAAAGGGGTGAAACCGATGGCAACAGTTAGGTTTTTATAATTTAAATATTTTAAGTTACACTAGAATCAGGTCCACTATCAGTTTACATACAAACTTATGTGTGAGCGTACTTTCGCAATGTGTAACGCCAATTTCAATTTTCCAGATCACTACGAAACTACTTATAAACAATTTCCGGTTCCGTGCGATTCATCGTAAGCTCCAAAGCAATCAAAGTCTCATTAGATATTTATCGAAGACCGGAATTTACAAAGATCAGCACCCTTACGTCCTATTACGGTCATATTGACTGAAGGCTCATTGAGTTCCCGCCATTCAGAACACGCGAAGGTGAACGTAAATCTTTTAAAGTTACAAGCACTCGGTATAAAAGTTAATCACGTAAGAGGGTAATAGACCTGGCGAGTAACTGGCCAATACAATAGATTTTTACGAGGCTCTCACACTTTTAACGTGACATTTGCGATAAACACAAGTGAAATTTCACTGGGACCACGAACATTATTTTACATAAGTACCTTTTTACTCATGTATCGATTTTAATCATCTGTGGCGCTTTTTAAGGTCAAAGGTGAGTTCTAGATTAATAATTATGATTTCAAGGAGCTCACGACTCTTTCAAGATGATCACGTCAATGCTGCAGCAGAAGGGCTTCGGACTTATGATCTTGCGCACCAGTCGGACGGCTTAAGCATTATTAAGCTGCTCTTAAACCTCGCCGCCACTCCTGCAATTTAAATTATCGTATTAGATCCTGAATAAAAAAGTGCGTAGTGTTGAATTTGAGATCTCTCTTCAGCACAAGTAAGCACATTTAAAAACGGGAAATAAATGAGAAGGAAAATGTAATATAATAATATATATAATATTTATGGGACATTTTACACAACACCATCTAGTCCCAAACTAAGCAGAGCTTGTACTATGGGTACTAGAAAGTGGATATACTTTTTTTTTGTAAGTACATACTTATACTTTATAAGAAACACCCAGACAAACACAAATTACTCATGTTTTATCTACACAAATATTTGTACCCTATGGGAATCGAACCCACGACCCCATGATCAGCAGTCCGGCACTCGAACCGCTAGACCACAGAGGTCGATATATAGTGTATATATTGAGTTATCTATCGTAAACGGTATAAGATACTTCTTACAAAGTAAGGGCTGATCTATTTATGAGTTGAGGAGTTCACTCTACAAATAAACTTAACTTAATTTTACCTCTCGTATCGGTTCGTTTTATCGAAATCTTATTAAAACTTTGGATGCAATAAAACTACAGCTTTGAAATGTTTCTCACAACTCCGATGACAATTGAATTTAATAAGGAGAATGCATTAGGATGGCGAATTATCTCTTTACTTCTTTGCATCTTGTCATTGTCATGTCTTTTCATAAAAATGTTCTACTATTCTGAGGCTTTTCGGGTTTTTGATAATAACTAACGGTTTTCAAAGGTGTTCGTATGACAACCACAATCGTGCTCTCCGGGACAATGCAGCAGTTTAGCCTCGTAAATCCTTAGGTCAAGCGATGTGTTACTGTGTTTTTCTTGCAGCTTGGACATTGTCCGGGTAATGGCAATGGGCTCATCCCCTATACTATGTGCATTTTTATAAATACATCTGCAGATATTATGTACACAAAAACATTTCTATTGATCAGCAGTATTTCGACATTTGAACACTAGACCACAGACGTTGTTATTCGATATTTAAACGTTAAAATATGTGAATACTGGGAATATTCACATTAAAATTATATTATTAATAACGTTAATCGAATGAAATGTTTCCATAGAAAATTCCATGAATGTCAATGCAGTAGCGTACAGGCGCCAGCAGGTCAAGCTATCCAAAACTGTATATTTTTCCCAATTGAATATGAACCTTATTACTTTGTTATAAAGTTGAAAATCATTCAAAGAAATTTGACAGATTGTGGTAGCTTGATGTGCTGGCCTTTGTAGATTAAAATAGCAATTATTTAACTAAACCACAACAGTGGTTAATCAACCATGGTAATAATAGCCTGTCGACAAATATTTGTAGGTACGTTGAAATATTGTACATTTCCAATTTACTTTGTTCACAATAAAGATAAATGTTAAAATTATTTGCTCTGTATTTGTACAGTGCTTATTGTTTTTCGAGTCTAAAGATAATGAAGGTACTTACTCATATTACGAACAAGGTAAAAGTACTTATGTACGTACGGCCAGCATTTTGAAAACATTACAGCTCCAGAACTTGTCAAAGAGTTGTTTTTATTATGAAGGTAAAGTAAATATTCATATATAAATCATTATATAAAGTTAATATATATGTTATCTATGCAATGATTTCGCACTACCTTCATAGGTCAGTAACTTCTTATTAAAAATCGCATTGAAGATTGCAAAATTTTCAGCGACTCGTTGACTGCACCTACTTCAAGTAATGTTTATTCAAGGTATTTCTTCGCTCTTTTAGTTTATACACGACGTACGTAAAAGCACAGAACGCAAATATAAATAAACATAATTACTTGTTAATGAAGAATATCTTCAATTTTATTATATAGTTCTATTAAAGGCGAAGGTAGTCGGCGGTGGCACAATATTTGTTTGACATGCTCATACTTGTCCGTAATCTTTATCGGGGTTGTAGTGACATGATCATGAGTCTCATGACAAGAAGGCAAATGCTGTTTCAGTAAGTAAGAATCAAAATACTTCGCCGCTTAACCCTGATGAATAGGGTTGCCACCTTTTTTAGGGCGAATAAATTATTTTACCATTTTGGTACAAAAAATTATACAGCATAAAAAAAATTTATTCTTTTGCATTTAATTTTTATAAACGTAAATTTGTTGCCATTTATAAAATATTTTAACAAATAATAGAGTATTTTAGCGTACTTTATTGGTGTCGTAGATTATAAAGTATGCCTACAGGTAAAAGAGGACAATACTCTATTTTGGATCATCTACGAGTGGTAACCATACTGGTGACGAACGCACTATAAAAAAAAGTTTGACTTATGAAATATAATTAGGTTCGGAACCACGAAACAAGACAGGTTTAAAGGAGGAGAGCTCTTTTGGTCCATATCATGACAGGTCAGGCTACACATAACCACTTACATTTATGTAGGTATGCACTTAACTATTCGTGACACTGAATTTTAACACATGTGTGGGCGTATTGCTACTACCTTGGGAAAAGGCATGAATTTATAAATGAACTCATATTTTATCTATATTTTTCCCGCGATACGTTCGCAAAGTGCACTACGGCAGCCGTTCCAGTAACTCACTCGACTTAACACTAGACGTAATATACGACGTAATATTATGACGGCTGCGAGACTTGTTGCTCTTGAACGTTGATCTTGAACATGAAAAGGTTACTAGTAAATGCACTTCAAAAACTTTCTCGTGAAAACATCTGACGCATACCCGTCAGATTAAAACTCTGTTTAAAGTGCATTAGTTTGGAGTTCCTGGTCTGAAGTTGGTATTATTGAAGGACATTTTAAAACAACTTTATGATGATGAAATTCATAAATGATTTGACTGTTTAACAATTCTTAAAAAAAACAACAACGATAAAAATTATGCCGTCGGCTAACAAACTGTTTCAAGCAGTAAAAATATAATTAGCTCAGTGGCAATCACTAAAAGATCTTTAGCTCTTTTCTTCCAGTCGCTGCTTTAACTGCCTGCCGCAAGTCGTCACTCCACGAACTGGCTAGTGGGCGTCCCACACTAAGCTTGCTTAGACGAGGTCCACTCAAGAACTCGTTTGCTCCAATGGTTGTCGGTTCTCAAAGAGAAAGACCGGCCCATTACCACCACAGCGTGCTAATAATTTGAGCTATGCAGGTTATTTTGGTTCTCTAACGGATAACTTCGTGGCGAATTCTATCCCTCAGAGAGACTTCAAGTTTAGCTCTTTTCATAGATTACTGTGCGACTTTAAACTTATGAACCAGCCTTGCCGTGAGTGACCCCGTTTCGGTTCCGTAGGTCATAACGGGTAGCACGCATGAATCGAAAACTTTCGTCTTAAAGCTCTGTGGAATGGGTAACGAGAAGACTTTTTGAAGTTTGCAATGCTACCCATCTCAGCTCACATATCGGATTCCCTCTCGAAGTTGTAATTATATTATGCCCGAGGTACACATATTCTTAAACTTCGAGAGATAAACCATTGACGACGACCGGTCTCGGGATAATAAGGTCGTTAAATATAACCTTGGTTTTAACCATGTTTATCCCAAGACCGAGTCGTTGAAAAGCGTCAGCTAGGTCGACCAGCTGCGTTTAAGATCCTGCAGTGATCTCGACGTTGGGACAAAAACGTCGGCGAATCGTAGGTTGTGAGATGTAGGTAGTCATCCGTTTATGTTTATGCCTGTTCTTTTCCAATCCAGCCTCTTGGACGCTATATTCCAGGCCATTGCGAATAGTTTCGGGGATATAACTTGCCCGTATAGCTAGATATGTTTCGCCCCCTGGTTCTGTAAGTACTTGATGACAAGTACTTACAGAAGTACGTGATGGTGGACATCACAGCCAGTCCACTTAGTACCGTTGCAGGGCCTCCAGAACAGCTCTCGATGGAGTCAAATGCCTTCTCATGGCCACGCTGGGCGACCAGTGGCGGATCAGTTTCGGTTGTCAGAGTCTCGTTTGTTGTTTGGTAGGATGACCCATGGATAGATTGTCTTGGGGGCATAAGATGGTGGGAGCCCCTTACATCCCTCATACAATAAAAGTAAGTATTATTATTTTGATGAAACTCAACGACGTCATCTATATTGGCGTAATGGTAAATTAAATTTGGCTAATTTGAAACCTGTTGTGTAATATGTTTATAAAAAAGTACGCATCGTATCACAGCTTATGGCTACGTATTCAACTCTCTCTCTTAATCACTCTTAATATACAAAGTTTATAAACTAATTCGGTAAAAGCTGTTATTGTTCCAAGTTTGGGTTCACTATAAGATATACTGTTACTTTTGTCTGCGTCTTGTCGGATAAACTTAGCACATTATCAAAAGATGTACCTACCAAAGAGCCTTTTAGTATTAATACGACCCGCCAGATAGCATCACGTAAAAAATTTACTCAGGTTGTTAAAGGGCGAGTGTTTTTGGCTTACAAACTGGCAATATATTTTTATTTCACTAAATAAATCACAATATTCGGTTCCACAATATATATATTTGGATTGCGTACGTATGTATTTACTTAGCTTGCGTTGAATGTAAATAATGGCTTCCGTCCCGTTGTAAATACGGTAACATAAAAACAATTACAAATATTTATCCTTTTGCGTAAAAATGAGGAAAAGTAACTCATCAAATGTTGTGTAGGTATTGATTACACCAGATAGTTTACAGTTAAAGTTATTCTTATTGTAAACTATTTTATAAACTCTAAGTAAACATTAAACTGTATAAATATTATTTTGCTTTTCATTCTTTAAAAGACAGCTGTCCCGGGGGAATATATAATAATTAACGGACACAAAGTATCTACACCCCGACTCGAAACAAAATAATATCTGTGGATCACACAAAGATTTGTTTCGAGTGGAAATCGAATCCACGACACCCGATGTATCGGCAATCTCATTAAAAGATTTAAACATTTTTTGTAAATACACTGAATATTTAATTATGAACATATCTATTAATTATATTATCTATAAAAACGTTACTTGGTATTGAATTTAGGAATAGAATATTAGGCTTTTCATTTGGAGTTGCCGTGTCAGCATATATTCCCTAGACACCTCGTAAAGTTATCATAATTTACAATATTAAATAGGCCTAACACATAAATACCGGCAAGTAGTCATTACACCTAAATTAGCTAATTAACTTAAATGCGAAAATATTATTAAACCATTACATTCTCTCTTCAGAATTCATGTGTAAAGTATATTTTATTATTTCGCCCTGTACGCTAAAAGCACCGGACATTCACGATAATTTATAGTCATTTTATGTAAGTTGTATATCAGCTTAACACGGACTAGATACACGCCGTATTGAAGAAAAAAGTATTCGAAGCGACTATTATACACCCAACGCCACCATCTTTGCCAAACGACAATGACCAATGATAATTAAATTAAAAAATGGTTTTGTCTAAATTCCAAGATCAATGCTAAACAAGTACCAGATGCGGCTAAATATCAGTATTTTGTACGAAGCGACTGCCATCAGACTTCCACAACCCTATTACCTACTGGGTATTATCAATATCCTAAGGATATACTGGTTGCCAGACATTTTGGCCTTCTGTCTACCACTATCTGTAACTGCACTGAAGATGTGGTGTTGGAGGCGCATCCTAAAGATTCCTTAGAGGGCGTTTCATACAAATAACTCAATCTTATAGAAGTTTCGCATCAAGGATAGACTTTCGTCGATTATTAAATTGCGAATACTTCAGTTCTTTGGCCATTTCCATGCGTTGGATATTTCCATAACTTTTTTTTATACCACTAAGGTGGCAACCAAGCATACGGCCCACCTCAGGTACCTAAGCGGCTACCGTAGCCTATAGAAGCTTGCAACACCTGGCACTTGCGCATTGCCGACCCTGTAAAACAAAAGAGAAATAGTTAGGTTATCAGTTTATGGCTGAAATTACCCTTACTGCCAACACAACGTTTCTTCGCGGTGTACTGGCAATCTTGCTCACACCGTTACAAACACAACACAGCTCAAAGCAGTGTTATTTTACTTCAATTTTCCCTAGCTCTAATTTTAGTCGAATTACTCCCACTATGCCCTACCTCTCTTAAAACTTTTATCTACTCCTTAACCAAGCGGTTAGTATTTGCACCAGAAAATAAAAGCGGTGTTCTGTAACACGGCTCATCTCTTCGAATAATTGTGATGTCAGGGCCAGGTCTTACAGTAAAACAATTCTCATCTGTAAAAGGTCATGGCCTACTTTGCCTCCTGAAGAACATTGTTTATCAAACACCTTTACTCTAAGATTCTTAGAATTTCCCTTTGTGAGTTGGGATGCAAGATTCAAGGAAATCGAATATAATTTCTTGGTTTAGTTTTCTATGCAAAACTATATTTTATAATGAGAGGCATGTATGTAGTTTGATAATTATGGCACTTCTATTCCCAGGGCGACCAGTGTTATTTGGTTTTACTATGAATTTCTCAGTGGCAGTTCGGAGTTTGGATTTGTGCCCGATTATTGGCAATAGGCTCGCCAGTTGTGGGAGGTAACAATACCAGCGAACTGTGGGTGTATATTAGTACTATCTGCCTAACCTTTTTGGGAATACAGGCGAATGGTAGGAATCAAAAGGCCAGGGGGGAGGAGAAAGGAGAGGGGGATGATGAGCGAGATGATGACTAAACATAAAAAGGACAGGAACCGGCGCTATATCAATGTATGATGCAGTAAATTAAACCTGTCATTTGATACAAACGACGTAATTCCCCTTAAATACGCGCCTTAGGCTTTTACAAAGGTACCTTTGTAAATGGCTAAGGCGCGTATTTACCACAGTACCACGTGATTCAATATAATGCGCTTACACTGTAATTTGATAGGTCTTTTAGCATAATAATAGTGACGTACTGACGTCCAACGTCATTATTATACATATATATACAAGTACCATATCAAACACCTGAATAATGGCAAGATTACCTTACCGTTATTGAATACACAAACAAAAGGCGTAGGTAGTGTTAGATAATATTGCATATCGTGGAATGTGTCTGAGCCACATCAATATCAGATCTGTAGGCGTACCGTGGAAACCTTAGACAGACATGGGTTTCATCGACGCAAAATATAGAAAACACTTTTTTATTACGATTGGTATACTTTTACGTAATCTCTTATTGGTGATATCAAGATAAATTTTATTTTTCCTCCTTGTCGTGAGTCGATGGCGACATTTTTTCTAAAAACTACTAACTAACGTAACTAAGTAACTACTAGTTTAAGGTTTTGCCAGGTCGAGAAAAATGCCTAGGACTTTCCCGCCGACTTTCTTTATGCACTGCCTCAGATGTGGAAAGACCAGAGCGGAAACCGTACTGTGATTTTGATATAATGTTGTATTTTTCTAAATAGCTTTTTAGCCCGATATTCATAATATGCTCATACGAGAGCAATGGGCCTGCAGTTGGTTAATTGATCTCTGTCCCCACTGTCGGGACTTTAAAAGAGACAATGATTCTCTGAGTTTGTTTCGGCGTTTCTTCTCAGAGGTTTTCTCAGATAGGAAATGCCGGCGCCATCTAGTATTAATTAAATAATTATTGACTTGTAAAAGTGTCTATAAAAGATATATATTATTTTATATATATTTATGCAAATTTGCATTATTTAAAACTAAAGTTTATATAAATACGGGATGCTAGAGAACCGTAGAAATTATTAATTTAAATTAAAAAAAATACTTTAGTATTAAATCTTAAAAAAATTACTACCGTAGGTATTCTATATACACTTCTCATTATAATGTTGCAAACTACACCATGCATTTTAATAGTCTTTAAAATCAATATTCTCAATTCAAAACCGTTCCCTCATTCGGTTCAATTCAACTCCTTTCATACCAACCTTAGAGCCGTTTTTCAATTATGATTTCAAGTGCAGATCGTGAAGTATTGGGTTCCTCTACGTATTATGACCACAGATATGGATTAGATTATGACCATCTTCGTTAGTTGTACCTACTTAACCTTCTTCCCTTTTTGTTGCTACCTCATTAATTCGGGATACAGAAAACCTTAGATATAAAAAGTTTTTATGTAAAAAATGAAAATGTTACGACTTAGAATCTAACGTACTTAATAACTTTTTTACTGGTTTCGTAATAATAAAATGAGCTTGGTCAGTGTTAAATGAATTAATAAAATAAATACTTTGAATATTCTAAATAATTTAAAATTGTAAGTTTTGCTGCCATCATTACCTACCTCCATCTTAACACACCATCACACCTGTATTCCCAGAAGGGTTAGACAGAGGTGTACTAAATGTACAGCCACATTTTGCCGGTATGTTTAGGTCCCATATAATAGTGCTGATGCGGAGAATTTCATAGACAAAAACCATTATCACTTGTCCTGGGAATCGGACCCGGACCGCAAGCGTAGGATAAGTACCTAATTGTCTCATCCCGAAAATTGATTAGGTAAAGAGGTTATAATTATTTTATAGCCTTTAGAAAACCACGTCAAGGGCACGACAATTTTGCCTAGTATATCCATTTACTTTCCTTTTCCTATTGTTACAATCAATATTAGGAGGTGCTTCAAAACTTCATCAATTAATTCAGTAATTACACGTTTAGCTTTCAAATAAAACGATTCGTTAGCGCCAGTCTTTGTCAAAGGAAGTCGTGAGCACTTACCAACCACTTTACCTTATTTTCTGTCAGCTTAATACCAGCCCATTTAGTTCCCGGCTTTAGTCACTAATCGTATTGTGCCAGAATTTACGGAAATGGTTGCCAATTTACCTACGTAGTGTCAATTCAAACTGTCATTTGTTTTAAATTAGATAAAAATCATTTTATTCCGGACAACTAATAGATCCATAAAATTGTTAGTGACAGGTTTGCACTTAAAACGAAAAGACGAATATTGAGAAGACTACCCCTCATTAGACGCTTATAGAAAATGGGCACAAGGACATGAGTCTTCTCACAAATTGCCTTATTATAGCGGATATATGGTGTAGCGACATATACGTCCTCGTATACGTACGATGCTATTATGACTGCCTCTTATTCTGCACAGGAGTGAGGCCATTTTTTGCGGATGACAGCTTGAAAACCATCGGTACGGTTAACCGCGCGCATTTCTGGCACTGAAATAACGAGGTAATCGCAACAGCATCCTAAAAACATTGTCATAATGGAGCGTAGAGCATCCAGGGACTTTTTCAAGTAGCTGACCTAAAAAGATTACCGGAATCTCTGACAATAGGCTTTAAAATGCCTAATCTTGACTTGTTCAGTACTCCGAGCAAATCTTCGAGCCAACATTATATTACCCCTGACCGCCAGTGCCCTATGCTTCCTCTTAATTTCACCATGGTCACTGAGGTTGTCGGTAAGAAAATGCCCCAGTTATGGTTTTAAATTTATTTTATATCACTTCCTGCTAATGTTTTCAAGACTAGGTACTTATTTTTATATATAAAAATTTGGCCGATTATAAAATAATAAGCTTAAGATAGTGTGTTATCAACAAAGTTGGGCATAATATCTAACAGAAATACGTATGAATTAAACTGTAATGTAAATAAATATATAAATATAATTATTTCTGGACAATTTCACACAACACCATCTAGTCCAAAACTAAGCTGAGCTTGTACTATGGGTACTAGACAATGGATATAATACTAATTTCCTTTCTTTTTTTTAAATATACACTTAAATGATACAACAAACACCCAGACAAACACAAACACTTAATGTTCATCACATAAATATTTGTGCCCTTTTGGAATCGAACCCACGACCTCGTGATCAGCAGTCTGACGTCCTCGTAAATGTTCATAATGTTCTCAATAATTATTGTCAGTTGAGATCATTTAAAAACTTTCCATTTATTTCAACGTGTAACCACATGCCAGTTAAGTGAATACTGAAAAGGTAGAAACCAAATACCAACGGCAACGTAACTTGTGAACTACGAGTTAATGAACAAACTACACCTAATAAGCGTATCAAGCTTCCTGGACAAGTTAGGCAACTGGAAATTTCACTTTCAACTTCACCTTGAATATACAGATTACTTTGTATAATGGATTCTTGGTGGTTCTTGTTGTGTATCTTCTAATTTATTATTTTTTTTCGTTCATCCTACTAACATTATAAATGTGATACTTTGTGAGGATGAATGGATGGATGGATGTTTGTTACTCTTTCACGCTAAAACTACTGAACGGATTTTGATGAAACTTTACAGTATTATTATTTATACATCAGAATATCCTATAGGCTATAATTTATAATGATTTTGAGTTAATTAGCCAGATTACAACGATAATTAAAAGTAACTTTTCCCCGCGGGTAAAGTCACGGGCAGAAGATAGTCTAACATAAAATACACCGAAGGAGTCGTAGCAGGCACAACATGCAATGCTATATGCATTACACACATACTCTCATGCTTGTTACTTGTTGTAGAACTGTCAAATCAGACGTCTTGAGTCCAAATACAACCCTAATTTTCTATAATCAAGTGCGTATTAAAAATTAATGAATTGTCACTCAAAAAACATTGGCTAGATATAGTGTCTTCATCACACTGTCGTCATAATATCGTGGTCATCACACGAGTATGTTATTATAATTTAACAATCTCCTTTCTTCGCAGGAATGTTCGGTGTTCGTGTTCGACAAGCGCATCGCGGAGAAACTCTACAAGCCTAAGCGCAAGGAGACCATGCTCGACAGGATCCGCTATTGCATCGAGTCTATGGAGCAGACACGCCACCCAAAGATGCTGCAAATCATCCACAATTTGGAAGAAGGGACCACTACCATCGCCTTCGCTTCGGAACCGATCCTGGCAAGCTTGGCTAATATTTTGGCTTGGCATGTGAGTATTTTTTACACCTACTGATATTATAAATGCGAAAGTAGCTCTGTCTGTCTGTTACGCTTTCCCGCCTAAACCGCTGAACCAATTTTGATGAAATTTGGTAAAGAGATAGATCTGTCTCCAGAAACCTTTTGGGATGCGGGTGAAGCCGCGAGCAACAGCTAGTATTGAATAAGCTTGCTTTTGCCTACTTAAGCGATGATGCGGTCGACGAAAGAGCACGCTTATCCAGAAGTACCGATTCACTCGTAACTTGTAGACTTAGAGACCAGCCTGTACGTAACCAGAAACTCAGTCCCCAATAAAAAGTTCCACTCCTTAGGGACACGTATGAGAAAGGACAAGCGTAACGCTTCGTGCATATAATATTTTTATAGTATCGTGTTCGATTTAAATATTAATTAATCTTACATAGAAAAAAAAGGAAATATTAATTGCGATATGCCGTCTATCGCTCATTAGACGGCTAGGTCATGGGCTTGAAAGCATAACTCCTCGACACAGCACACATTGTGAGGAGGTTCCTGTCTTTGGAGTCTTAGCCGCCGCGTCGATGTCAATAGCCAAGCTATCTATTTTTTTATTTTTACATGACTACCGATGGAGAGTAATTATATTTTTATATTATTACACTTTTGTCAAAATACTGTCCTTGTCCCAATTTATTTGTGGTCGGCGCAGTATGTAATTTTTTTCCATTCATCCCTGTCAACAGCACATCATCGTTCACTCCCTTTTCTATCATATCCACTTTAACACAATCCATCCATCTTTTCTTTGGCCTCCCTCTACCCCTCCATATCTCCACATTCATATACCTAAATACTAAATATAATAATTATTAATGCTATAAAATAAAATTATAAAATTGTTATAAATTAAGAGATTTGTGAACCTACATATTTATAATACCTAATCCTGACTTCGCAAAGTAATTTAGGAGCTAGAGGGTTGCGATATCGACTGTCTATAAACTATAGTTGAGATGTTGATCGATTCACCTGACTGCCTATATAATTATGTTTATACACCTTATACTTACACTTATATTTTTTTAACTTTATAGAAGTAGAAAGCAATAGAGATAGTAGCGAAGGAGCGGCTCTTAAAAATATTTTCAAATCGAATTATTTAACTGCAACGCAGTGTCGTGGCGGAATACTTTAGTATCAAAGGAATAGTATCCCTTTGACCAACAGCACTGAAGTATTGCGCAGTTTGGTTTGCACTTACTACGTATACTGTTACGGAACTTTAGGCAAACAAGCTTCTTAAGTGCCAGCACTCGTCGCTCTATTGCAGGTCAGTATATGCTCAACAGCAGTCATAGATAGTCTAGTAATATGATCATTAGACTGCCGAGTCAAAGGTTTCGAGTTTGTATCCAAGACATGCACCTCTGACTTTTCGAAACCACGTGCGTATTAGTAATTAATTATCATTGAAATAAAACTACTTTTTTACGGATTTTATCGCGTTATATTGATATTATTAATCCCGACGTTTCGGACCCTTTACAGGGTCCATGGTCGCGGGTAGACACCACAGATGTCTACCCGTGACTATGAACGCTGTAAATAATACGCGATATAACGCGATAAAATCCGTAAAAAAACAGTCTTATTTCAATTTTTGTATTCGTGTAAATGTCAGAAATCAGTAAAGTAATTATCAGTCACTTACACGGTGACGGAAAATATCGAGAGGAGCTGACCCGTGCCCAGCAGCAGTATATGGGTGGATGATGGTCTGCCAAAGGCCCCTAGGAACCTTTGTAGTTACCAAAGAGAGTAGTTGAGCAAAACAGGCGATGAGTTGCTCGAATATAGAATAATTTACAAATAAAATTCATCCTTATACTAATTAGATCGACGGCAAGTTTAGTGTAGTTGCTAAATGATCGACTTCAGCGCGTCACGGGCCACCCGCCCGATACCCACATAATGACCTACAGGTAGTTGATCCGGGCCTGAGTGTTTGTTATGTTAAGTATTACTTAATTAATGAATTATTCATTATATTAAAGACAATAGTAAAAGCAGATATTTTAATATGAAATATGGTAAAGTATCTGTGAGTACAGAGGTTAGTTAATTATATACTTAACCATGATATATATTAGTGTGGTTGTTGTTGTTTTAACCGACTTCTATTACTTTTTTACGATGCCCATGGGGCTGGGGGTCTTATTAGCCAGTAGGCACATGACACGTAAGTAAGGACTATGTAACTTAACCTGCCGCGTAAATCATTCTTGTATCTTTATAGCCTCGGTTTTCGCTGTGTTGCCTACTACATAATAATATAACAATGTTTTCTCATCTTTATTCTTGGAACGAAGTTCCTTATCGCGCGTTGTGAAAGGGGGCTACACGGAAAAAATTCTTACGAAAAGTTGTCACGACACTTTTTTCGAAATTTTTGAATTTCGCGCGTTGTGAATTGTTGAGTGTTGAGTGTTTTTTTTATTTTTAATTATTAAATTTTAATGAAAGGAACTTTGTTCCATCCGGGTGTCCCTTGACACCTCTCAAGTTTTTTTTCTAAAAATTCATTACCTGACACTAGGATTTTCTTCTTTATCGCGGGTGTTTAAAAATTAATCCCTCCAAACAAAAATACAATTCTGCTATAACATTTAACACTTTATTAAATGAACAGATGGAATTGGGTTACTGGAGGGCTTGTTCCGTCGTTTCTTCTTCCCAGCAAAGACGATGAGCGGCAGCCTTTTGGAATTTGTCTAAAATTCAATAACAACGTTGAAAAAGTAATACTAAACTTAGTAGTCTATCTTGAATAGTTAAATGATTTAGACTAATGAACGATTGCCGAAGACAGACCGGTATATCTTCGTCAAAGAATTTAAATTAATAATTACAAAAAATCCTAACAACGAGCTAAGTATCACTGAGAATTTAATAGAAAATCCGAATACCAATCCAATCAAACAATTTGATTACCTATAACAATATTGTAAACATAATAAATTATTCCCGTTTCAGCATCAGCATCACCAACATTCATCATTATCGTCATCACCAATTACTGTGCTATAACTGGGCCAAGGTCCCAGAATCAGAGCGATTAGGGCTACTGTCCACATTACTAGCATAATGCAAGATGACAAAGATAATTAATTTCATGGTAGAATAATAATGGCTTACGCCAGGTATTCTCTTTCCACGTTGGTACGCGGTGAAATGCACGAATGTCACGACCATTGTTACCGACGCTTGACATCTCCAATACAAATAAGGAGATTTATAATTCAAAAGAATTGAATTGCTTGTTTGATTTATGACTACCTACTAAGTTTGTACGTTCATTCCACGTTATTTTAAATTCCTTAATAATGTTAAATTGTTTCCAACTCAAAAAAAAATGTAATACATAATATTATTTAACTTAATTGTATTTCTTAAAATTATTGTGCATGCCACAGCATGCACAAATTGAGGGAGTACACGTGATAGATTTAATTTGTTTTGTAACTTGTAAATGTTTGTGTATAATAATATTCTTTGTTGGAGATCAATAATAAATAAATAAAAAAGTAAAATAAATTGCTCGGTGACAGACTTGTTATTATCTCGTGTGTTTCATCGAAAAAAAAAACTGTATAATTGTATACAGTTTTTTTTAATTCAAACTTTCTTCATTAGAGGAACAAGTGTATGAGATAAAAAATGCATTTTGCCCAGGTGATTTATTTACGCATAGTGACAACATATCAAACATCAGAGCGTTGATGGCGTCACTGTATACCAATCACGATCTAGCTGTTATGGGAACAGAATACCTGATACTATTAAACCACGATTAATTTGTTGGTGTCATTCGGACATCAGCAGAAAAACTCACTCAGGTTGAAATTCAAAAGGGTACATAGATTATAGTCATGGTGCGTCGTATTTCACAACTGCGTCAAAACAAACTGTAATCTGTGGGCCGCTACGGTCCGATAGCAGTGTATGATGGGTCATTCGTATCCTTAGTCAACTAACAAACTATTACAACATAAAGCATCGAGCAAATTGTGTACTTATTATAGCGAATATTATTTTTGTAAGTATCAAGAGAGGAGGAAAAAGAGAGGTAGCAATAGTGGGAGTAATTCCATTCGAATTGGAGCCGCCCGACTGGGGAAGTAGAGATACTTCCCCAGTCGGGCAGGTCCAATTCGAGTGAAATTATTCTAAGGCGAAGGCGCCTTGCAGAAAGTCGAAGAGAAATAACACTGCATTGAGCTATGTTGTGTTCCTTACGGTGAGCAAGATTTCCAGTGCTCCGCGAAGAAACGTTGTGTTGGCAGTGGGGGGACTTTGACCCTTATACTGCCAACCCAATGGCAACGCGCAAGTGATACTCCTTGTGTTACAAGCATGTATTGGCTACGGTAACCACTGACCATCAGGTGGGCCGTATGCTTGTTTGCCAACTTTGTAGTAAAAAAGAAACTTTGAAAGACTAGAAATATGTTAACAGAGTTGTGTTAAACCCTTACAATAGCCGAATGACTTCAATAATGACGTTGCGTTAAATCGAAGGTCATTAAATCTCACATTTAACTATTATTCTTATATCAATACGTAAAGCGAAAGCTTTTTAAGAATATTGCGTGCACGGAGGAATGAGAGATTTGGCATACTTAGTTAAAGTTTATGAAGTAGGGGGGCACAAAGCTTATGTATAATAAGTGTTACAAATAATATATTTTATTAAATTAAATATTCATTTTTTACGTTCGGACTATCAATGTGAAACAGAAACACATAGGTCAACATGTCATTTTTAATAATTATTTTATTACATTGACAAAAAACTCACTTCAAACTACAAAGGCCGCGTTTCAATCACTGTGGGACCATTGTTATGCTAAAGCAATGAAGACATTTTGCCAATAGTTATTAGCAGGATTACTGAAATGTTAGTTTCCAGGACAGCTGCGTAAATAGCTTTATACTGAAATCCGTAGTTCTGCGTATTTTCTGGAGTCAAGGTCAGTGTAAATACCCTTCACTGCTTCTTGGTACTCGAAGCACTGCTCAATCGATACCATATCTCGTTGCCAAGGTCAATATAGTCACTGTTAATTACTTGCATTGGAGCTTACGTAATTGAAACGATATTCGAATTACATATTTATGTATCTAGGCTTTGAGTGATTAAGTCGCTTAACTACAACGATAGTATTAGTGCCATTTAATATGTAAATACAGTTCACACTAAGGGCCATATTCCAAATGCATTTTTTTTTAATATACAGTTAACGGTAGTGTTTTAAATTACAATTTCGGGGAAATGACATTAAAGGCCGGCGCTGACTGACGTAGCGGTACGGCACAGCACGGCACGGCGTGCTTCGGCAGTTCGAAGGAAGCTTTGCTATGACGCGGCATGTCGAGGCATGCCGCGTCACGTCGTGGCATCCCGCAGCAAACCCAGCCACTCGCTATTCACCGAAGACACGGCCGCACCCGATCCAAATCTTATTTCAATTAGTTTAGCTGTCAGAATCCTGTGACTTGCGGGACGCCACGGTATGATGCGGTAGCACACCGTGGCAGTCCGTGAAATGAAACCGCATGCCACGACGTGCCACTGTATAATTGTATAGAAATAAAGTAATATGAATATCAAACTCGATGAAATAAGGATAAAAATAACTAAAAATAAAATCCTCTGCCGTGCCGTGCCGTGTTGCGACGTCAGTCGGCGCACCAGTCCGGCCTTTACACATATCACATCGCAATGTATCGATAATTAATAAATACTCAAAATGACGAAAACTGTTTTTGGTCCAGTTGACTTGAATACACAAAAACCGTACTGTTGGAAATATAAACAAAGTAAGTTGTGAAACTGAAAACTTTATAATAACAGCAAATATTACATAAGGAAACTCGTACTCTTACATTTTACCCAAAAATTTGTTTACAGAACTTTTTAAACAGCTTAAGGGCTATCTTAAAAATAATAATAATAAATAAATAAATATTTAGGACATTTTATACGGCAACATCTAATCCATCCCAAACTAAACAGACCTTAAACTATGGGTACAGTCAAACGGGGTGAATAGGGATGCAGGGGTGAATCGAGACAAAACTTTGAAAGGGATTTTTAGCTTTAATTATTATAGTTTGTTGGAAAAAGGGACTCTAATATTGTTCCTAAATTAGAGTAGAAAATCCCTTTCAAAGTTTTGTTTCGATTCACCCCTGCGTTCCTATTCACCCCGTTTGACGGTACTAAACAATGGATATAATTCTAACTTACACACTTTTATTTGTAAACACATACTTATACTTAATACATAAGAAAAGACTCGTGGCCAAGTTATAAATAAATACGCTGATCAACCGATCTGCAAGGTTAAGCTGCGCTAGCCGAGGTCAGTCTGTGGATGGGTGACCATTCTTAACAACCTTTCGTTCCTCGAGATCACGTAAACCCTCCGGTCGCGGTTGTCATGCAAACATCTATACTATGACAATCGTTAGTGGTAATCATAACCCCAAAAAACCTGAAAACCAGTCTAAACCCATGATATCGGTATTTCCCCGAAACTGGGTTACGGAGGTCTGGTGGCTTCGTGTAAAATACTGATATTCAGCCGCATCTTGTTAGACTGGAAGCCGACCCCAATATAGTTGAGAAAAGGCTCGGAAGAAGAAGGAATTCTTGACATTATGATGTAAATAAAGTGACATAGAATACTAGATGATAGATAGATAGATAGACTATTCTTTATTGCACACCATTATATAGGACAAGTCAGAATAAAAATATACAAACGTTACAAGAGTAGGTACAATTGGCGGTCTTATCGCTATTCGAAATTTCCAGACAACCATTGGATGGACAGGAATCATTCATTAATTCTAATATGATTTAATTAAACTTTGACAAAAAGATTTTATTATAACGTATAATATAACATTTACATAGAAATATAAGAGTATATAAAAGTCATAAGTATTAAAATACATACACAATCATAATTATTATGATTTTCACACTTTAAGCGTCCTTTAAGTAATGAAAGTTTTAGAATAAGGGAATAAATTTTGAAGGAATCAATAACGCGCTATTATTAGCAGGTTTTGGAAATATCATAGTATAAATTAACGTAGGTACCTATAATTTATTTGTTAATTAAGTTCTTACAATAATCACCATCATCTTTTTAGCATGTATCTTAAATAATTTATTGGTGAAGATTTGTAATAGGCACAGGACTATTTATATTTTTTTTAATGACTTTTATTATTTGTCTATAAATCTTCCTTACAATACATAAATAAATACCTGTATAACATATCAGCATTTAAAATGTTTGATGGAATATTGATCAATATGAAAGCAAGAGAGCTAGACATTAATCACGGTCCTATTGAATATTTCGATCAATCTAGTACTACCTTTAAAGAAAATGTACCATGTAAAAATTGAAGCAAGCTTTAAAATAGGTAAAGAAAATTCTCCCAGATAAATTTCTTACTCATTGAACACAAACTTCGCAGCGGACGCGATCGACCAGCTTTGCAATGGAACTTTGGTTTAAGCATCATGGAAATTGAAATGCAAACCCGTATTTCCAAATTAGTGTTTAAAGTCTGAACTTTCTTACAAATCTTTCTTACAAGTTAAATACGTACCTCCAAGATTAAACTTGCTTAACTCTATCTAGCTGCTATCAATTGCTTTGAACATTAATACTAAAACGCCTCTTAGTGTGGAAATAAAATACCATTCTTGAATCGTGAAAAAACATTAATAAGCCTTAACATTTTTCTTGATCAAATAATTAAAACAAACCTGTCTGCGTTAAAAAATACTAACTGAAAATCTTAAAACAAGCTCTATAAAAACTCAAAAATTTTATTATATTGCAATCTATTTGTTGAATTGGTGTTCGTTTTTTGGTGGGTTTTTGTTTCATTTATTTTATTTCACACTTTTTATTTTTATTACATAAAAAAATAGCTAAGTAGGTACATACATGTTATGGTTGAATAATAATTATAAATACTAAAGCTACTTCAAGATCTATAGAAAGTGCATTTGATATTTAAAAAAAACATAATAATAAAGGTACTTATAAGGGAGCAATACCGCAAGATGTAAATTTTCACGTATATGCTTTAGTTACACAACAAGACTTCATAATAAACACATACATATATGTATATATGTTGAAACTTCCAATAACGTCTAGCAGACACCGCGCGCTTGGCTACAAAATAACATTTAATTAGAAAACTTATTATTTTACAAGCAAAGAAACAGTATATTTTTGTTTCTACTTAATGACCACCAATTGAACAAATAGCTTGTGGCCTGCAATACATTTTCCAACATTCAAGTTTTAAAGATTGTAAAGCTTGTTTTCCATTTTTCAGTTAGTATTTTAAACGTAGTCTGTATTTTTGTTTCGTTTCTTAATTTAATTTACATTTTTTTAATTATCTCTCAATTTTTTATAATAATATATATCACTTCCAAAGCGGAGACGAATCTAATGACAACTAATAAGTTTCAGTTGTAGAGCGTGCCAAAAAATTAGAAATACGTACGTCTATTCTAGTATATTCTATTCTATGTATGACACCACAATGATTAGGGCTCGACTACTAACACGAATGTCGGGGCGGTGTCTAGAAGTCGTCACACCTAGGCGACGACGCTCATAAAGTACGCATCTTGTAGAATTACAAGATACGTAGGATCATATGAACCGTATCTCGACTCCACCATGTCTGGAATGACAATGTCAGGAATATTGTCATTCCTTGTACCTACTGGCGGGTAGGACGATGTCAGATGATATGGAATTTAATATTATTTACTACATTAATATAGAAAAATCTCTATTATGAGAAAGCACGCTGACCTATTCACAAGATCTCTGGAAACTATAATAAGGATAAGATTATCCGGATATTCATTGTGATTCTGTGAATTTTGTGTCACATATCGCATTTTAAACCAAATACCTAGAAAGTTTTTCTGACTTTCATTTAGCGTTTCTTCTCAGAGGTCATCAGGTTGCCGCCGGAGCGCCGAAGAAACGCCCTCTACTTCTTAAAATCACACTAACTAAAAGTGTCTACAAGATTTACATAAATATTATAAAATTTATGAAACTTATTGAAGTCTAATCCGTTTAATATGCTTCAATGAGAACTTGTAGGTAAACGTTCAGTTTCCCGCTTTAATGTAATAGTCGTTGAGGGCATTTCATCGGAAATTCGTTTCTATTTGTTTACTACCGAACGAACAGCGGGTGGGCGCCGCAGCGCTGTGCACTAAATCTATTCTTACACGTCCATCTGAAAATCCAATCACTTTGTTTGTTTAAGATTCATCGCTAGATTTAGCTGGTTTGAATTCAAACATAGAGACGGTTCACAGCAGGTATACAAACTATTACAGATTTCGTGCTTTTCTGTAGTTGGGAAATGCAGGGGTGTCATGAAAATAACATTTTAAAGTAAACTATTTATCATAATATTTTTCTCATTTCTTAAAGTAATTTATTCACAAGTCACTTCTGTTTATGGAGATAATGTGCAAAAAATACTTATTGTTCTTAAAATGAAATAAAAACTTGGGCTTCGTAATACCTAAGATAGATTTCAGGCTATGGTTTGGTTCCCTCCCGCACACATCAAATATTTGTTTGGTCGCTTCAGATGTTGGTGTTTATGTACGTGGGATTACTGTATATAAACTCACTCACGATTGAGGACAATTCCTAGTGTAAGTCCAACGTCTAAACTAGCCTTATTTCATATGTATTAATTGATCATTTTTTTGAAGGTATGGAAGCAAAAAATATAAAATATTCCTAACTAGTTGACCATACAGACTTTCTCCCGTCCCAAGAAGAATGGCGAAGTTGCGCCTAAAATTAATGAAGCACCGTTCACGTGCAAGTTTATATTGATTATGATAACAAGTTTATAAAAGTTTTATAAAAAAAATATTGGTTCGCTAGTTTGGCAATTAAAAGATATAAATAATTTTGATTTTCATTAAAATACAAGTTAGTAATACACGTTGCGTTTCGGATTACATTTCAATCAACAGTTCATAATTCATATTGCATTATTACAGTCTACAAAATACTTTCCATTTGTTTTTTTTTTTAGTTTTATATCGTTCTAAACTTATTTGTGTCTCCATTAAGTACGCTACTCTTGTCAGTGGGTCTCAAATTACATGCAACCTCGCCATTCTTCTTTTAGTAAACCATACAAAATCATATAAAATCCCATAGATAAAGCATTTTCTGTTTTCCTGGCAAAATTTCCTATTTTTCTTTCACTAAAAACCTTATTCAGAATATTATAACGGCTCATTACCGAAGCGCGACAACTACGCTAGAGGTCCTGGGTTCGATTCCCAGGTAGAGAAAAATGTTAAAGGGTTTTTCTATGAAATCTTAATAGCAGCTTGGATGTTGGGATTTGTGCTTGGTTAAGGGCAATAACCTTAACCAAGGCTCTCCCTTATTACCCATGAAAGAGGGGGACCAAAACATACGTTGACTTGTTGGACTCTCCAAGTCAGCCCTCCGAACGCCGACATTATAGACCCTCTAGAAACATTTGTTTCAACCAAAACACATTTAAATTATTATACTGTGACACGCTATGCGATCCGACGAACACCATAAAGGCAACTGCAGACTTCGAAGCCTTCACCGAACACCAACCCCCCTGACTTAACTCCTGTTCTCTATTGTTAGAGGTCGGCGAGCACGTACCATGTCACAATACGCTTCAACCTATTAACACTGCCAATTATACTATTCACAATCTCAATTATACATATATAGTTGTTGGGGCTAATGTATTATTTCATTTTAGTACGAGAGGCGAAAAGTACATTCATTCGCGGTTTTCTACAGGATTCCTAACTTCACGGTACACCCACTTCGTGCCGGCTAAAAATAGATTATGCGAACTGGTTCAAGTTTCATCAACAAATCCTTAATGTTCTGGCCGGAGGTAATTTGAACAGGCTATAATAAATTATCGGATTAATTTATCAAAATATTTTTTGAGATTCGAATCACGTTTCAAATTGCTATTGTTTTATCGTTTCCATTTTACAGAGTAGACAATAAATTATACGCTTCGCAATTTACCTACTGTTGACTCACGGGGAAATGTTCCTTTACCCTAATGCCCTTAACCCATAAGGGCATTAGGGTAATTTCCTAAGTAATTCATATAAAGAAAAAACAAAGTTTTATTTTAGACTCGCACAAAACAGGTTAGCTACATTTGATAAGTGTGCAAAGTATCAAATTAATCCGTAGTGTTAAAGGGAGTGAAAATCACGTACAAAGATTCCGTTACATAGATACAAGCGAAGCTAATATAAGCGTATAAAAATTTTTTATTTTTGTTGTGAAGTGTGTGAGTCTGTTGGTGAAGAACCAAATAAATAGACTATTAAATAAATATTTAATTTGAAATCCATGTTTTGATCCGGTAAATGTTTTTTATTTTTAAATTACCATAATTATTAACGTAAGACGATGTTTACAGGAGTGCAACGTGATGCCGGGGAATCCTCCTCCGATTATGCCTCACCCCATAACCTTGGGGCCTCCAAGCGCGCAGCAACAGCACATGAGCGCCCCGCCGACGCTGCCACCCTACGCCAGGGAGTACTACTTCTTGGATATAGAACTGCGTTATGGACTGCTGCAGGTAAATATTCGAGTGCACGTTTAGCGTAGTGGCTAAAATTATCATCTGACCAGGGTTCGATTCCCACCCAAGTCAAATATTTGTGTGATTCAAAGATATTTGTTTCAAGTCTCGGCTCTGTATCTGTTAATTGCGTGGTCCTCCGCGACACAGGTTCTCTGTGTTACTTAGTGCAGGCGCTATTTTCACGCACACACGCGCACGCATAACAAAAGTTTTTACAACAAACAAACCTTTTCACTTAACCTCTTCGAGTTTTAGTAAGACTTTTAGTGTTTAACTTTGACTTAATTTTTTTAAATCACAAGAAAAACTTAATTCGCTTTTTAGGAAAATTAAATTGACTTAGGTATTTTGTGGAGTATCTTTAGAACAATCAAAATGAAAATATGAAAGTTGACGAATATATTAAGTAGGGTATCATTGAATAGACATTTGATAATCATCTTTAGATTTCTCTTATCATTTTTCATTTGAAATGACCATTTAGGATATATTATAACGATTTAAAGTTGGTTAACACCTATTCTCATTGAAATTTTTGAAACTACTTGTTCTCTTAATCGGTGAAAAATAATTATCAAAAAGTGTAAAACAAAAAATATTTTTTTTTATTATTGGGAAAATTTGAAGCAGTCTAGAATTTTAACCATGAATGGCCACATCCTGTCATGGTCGTAGCGAATTTCATCCCATCCCATCTCGGTGAATCCCATCGGCTGCTAGATCATCATCGGACCCCCTCAATTGGCGAGACCTTGCCTCGCATCCTAATCGAGGACACGCGGGTATTTTCCACGAAAATAGCTTGTAAATAACTAAATTATGAAAATTGTTGAATAGGTAGCTTAATTTTCGACCTAATTCCAATTATAATAATATAATGTATAAGTGTTAAAAAAGGGTCATGGCTAAGTAATAACTACGCTTATCAATTGATCTGTAAGGTTAAGCTGCGCTAGTCGCGGTCTGTCTATGGATGGTTGACCTTTCTTACCAAATCGAGGTCCTCCGTGCTTCGGTGAGCACGTAAAGCCGTTGGTCTTGGTTCTCATATTATGAATACCTATGACAATCGTTCAGTTGGTTGTCAGCAGCCCAAAAAGCCTGACTACTAGTCTAACCTCAGAATATCGATATAACCCAGAAATTGTGTCGTGGAGCTCTGATGGCCATCGCTTCGTGAAAAATACTGGCAAAGCCTGAATAATGGCTAAGAGGATGATGGGTGTGAAAAAGGAAATATTGTCAATTAAGTGCTTATAAGATAAAAATACGTTTTAATGTTGTCCTTTCAATACATCTCTTACTCTTCCACTACGTAATGCATAAATGTATTATTAAAATCAATCGAACCCTCACGAGAGAAACGGTTAAAATCTGACTAATTACTTTGGCATTAATTTAATCTGCGCCATTTGCAGCAATCTAACTTTTAATATAAAAAAAATATAATGTCGCTTTATTATTCTGTAATCGGTCCATGGTCAGCTCTCCATATTGGCAACATTTTTCCAAGTACTTTCTTTCTTACTATATTATTCAATATAACATTTTTCGTAACCTGTGTTCACAAAATATTTCTATAAAACAAAGTAACTTATACTTCTCGATTATGGGTCTGCCCTGAGAATAGTCTTAGAATTTTCTAGAAGAAGGTGAGCGGATGTTCTCACCGGTTGTTCATAATAGATCGTTGACACCTGTAGTTGACATTATTATATTTATATACATTATTTAATTTATGTGGTATACTACAATAAAATAAAGAAATAAATCTAGTGCCTTTTCCTCTTACTACAAATCTAAATCTCTCAATTTATACTACTTACTACGAGCTCTCTTGTTTCGAGAATGGAAATATTGTTCTTTACTGTATATTTATATTTACCGTGGCGATTCGAAACTAAAAGCAAAAACAATATCCATAGTTTTTAAAAACTAACCTTGTAATTGGCTGTGGTGATACTTAGATAATTTTAATAGGTTCAATGAATTCACTGACTGGGATTTAAATGTATACCGTATAATAAGTAATACTTGTACTCGATTACTTACTTGTACGACTCAATAAAATAAAATTCACAATATTATTATAATAATTATTATATTAAGTTATTCTTATAAAATATATCCTAATCAATATTTACCTAGCCTTCGTTGATGAAAGAGAAAACAAACATTTCTTGTTAATGGAAAAACATGTATACGTGTTTTGGTAAATTTTGTGAATGAAAATTATGGAGTGGCGATAAAATGTATTCACCAACGCGGCCCTTGATACTCGATCGATGCATTGTCGATGCATAATCGATGGCTCGTAACTTAACAGGTCAAAGAAGACATTCCGTATCTAGAACAAACTTTATGTAACACGTTAGTTACAAATTTAAATTATCGATACATTTTGTGTGGTATTGGCATTTTGTTTGACTTTTGTTTGAATTTGTGAAGTTACAGATTTTATTGTTAAAAATATTGGTGAGGTTTTGATGATACCTATTATTTAGGCCTACTTGTAGCATGTCCTATATGTAGGGTCCAGATTTGAGGCCTAACAGAGCAGTAGAAACATGCATCATGTAGAAGATGAAGAAATCAATCATCATAATATTTCTGCGAAATTCAGTAGCAGCTCGGAGTATGGATTTTTGCCTGGCTAATGGCAATGGTAACCTATTGAAATCTCGAATTTCTGTTACCAGAATCTTAAAACCCCGAAAACGGTTCGTAGAACTTTTAAAAAACATGTAATGAATGACAACTTTTTAAAATTCCTTATTTAATTTCCCAGATGAACCAATTTCCAGGTGCACTAAAACCAAATTTCCAAAAAGTATTTTTTTGTTTCCCATATTCTCATAATCCAGATTCCTGATAAACTATTTCCAGATTTTCATAATCTTTTTATTTGGTTCCCATACAATCGTGTTCCAGCTAAACTATTGCAATACTTACATAATATTATTTTATATCTTTACTATCGCCTGAAAATAAAAATTGCCAGTCAGTAAATTTATTGTTTTATTTGCCCATTACAGATAGGTTTAAGTGCTAAATTCAACTTAGTAGGTTAGGTTAGAACTGCGACCTCCTGACAGAACCGACTCGCTATTGTTTTACTTGCCCATTACAGATAGGTTAAGGTTAACTACCTTGTAATTCTTCCAATAGTTTATGGAAATAATATGGAATTTCATTAGCTGATAAGAAAATAAGTGCTAAAATACACATAACTTCGTCTCTGAAAGTTAAGTCTGTTGCGGTTTTTCTGGATATCGTTTATTTGAATTTTAAAAATCTTGATTTTAAAAATCTGGATATTGTTTGTCTGGATATCAATTAACTGTATTTAAAAAAAATGTGTTTTTAAAATCTGGCTTTCGTGCATAGGGATTACGGTCATCTGGATTTTGTGCATTTAGATTTCGTGTGTCTGGAACTCATTCGTCTGGATTCTAAAAGTCGTACAAATGAATAAATGGGCAAATGAAATTCGGAGTTGCGATTGTATGGCAAACAAAACTTCGGGATTTTAAAAAACAGGATTATGAAAAAATGTCCATACGTTTTCGGGATTATGATATTCGGAATATTAAAATTCGGGATTAAGATAGGTAACCAATGGCAAGAGGCTGACCTTTTATTATAAGGAACCCAAACATATCGACGAACTGTAGGTCTACATTAGTACACCTCTGCCTATGTTATGTAAGTTTATATACTGATACTTTTCCACGCAAAGAAATATTCTTTAATTTTATGTATTCCTTTGCTTCATTTGTGATCATAAATAAAATATAATCTGCTCATATTTAAAAAATATTCCATTTGAGGTTAGGTTGGTTTAAAAATGTATTCTTAGGACGGTAGTCCATCATCTTTTGTTCTCAAAAATGCTGCGACAGACGACAGCTTTGATTAGTGCTTGATCGATTGGATTCTGAACCAATCGCAATTTTTGCATTGAACCACTATATGTATTAGAGTAACCTAGATAGATTTTAGTGCAAGGAGAGAGAAAACGATGGAGAAGAAACACTTATGTAAGAATAATTCTTGAAAGAGAAATTAATTGGAAAATTATGTTTTGTGTATATGACAACAAAATTAATTGGAAATTACATGTTGTCAGGTTTGGTCAGTAAGGAACGTGCGTTTATTGCTCAAAAACGATGCATCAATTCCATTAACATAGCATTAATCCATTACGGAACTTTTGAAAAGTCAAAACTAGTTGCACTTGCAATTTATTAACTTTACCAAGTCTATACATAATTTTATGAAGCCGCTGTATTTGTTAAAAATAATATCTCACTATTCAAATATCTTTCGGTTATACGGCATCAAGATAAATTGTATGTAGTTGCTAGCAAAATGCATTTATTGCACGAAAGTATCTTTTGCACAGCTTCGCGTATATTTAATAATGTTCCGGGGTTTATTGAAACGATTCTAGAAATAAAAAAATAAAAAAATGCAGCTTCATGACTTATTAGTGAACAAGTGCTATTACTCTGTCAACAAATTGTTAACTGACAAATCAGTCATGATGCGTTCAATGTTCTCCGTAAAATTTTAATAACTGACTATGCATGTAACTAATCTCTCTTTCTCCGAGGGATCTTTCTTTCTCCGAGCCTTTTCCCCAACTAATTTTGGGGTCGGCTTCCAGTCTAACCAGATGCGGCTGAATATCAGTATTTTACACGAAGCGACTGCCATCAGACCTCCTCAACCCAATTGTTGGACAATACCAATACCCTGAGGATATACTGTATGTCAGGCTTTTTGAGCTTCTGACCAAGGATACCCCGTTCTTTTTGCGTATCAATAAGGTATTTTCGCAGTCGCCTTCTGAACAGTCTCAATGTCTGAAGTACGTCTCAATGTCGCAAAATCGTGTAGGTACTTAGTTATTCTCCGTGATTTGATCAAATCTCTTAGGGTATTGACCAAATCTCTGTTTTTATCATATCGCTGCGACTTTGAAACTAGTAGTCTCATTAATATGCGCTGTGAATAAAACTTCATTTTAGCAAAAACCTAAACTCCTACTTAAATAATTTGAATATTTAATCCGTCTCGCTCAGACATTTCGTTCAAAGTGGGTAAATGCTTAATGCACATACGAAAGGTCACCTTACAAAGATAAGCAAAGAAACCTAAAGTGCCATATGAATATATCCTATTTTAACTTCTATTTCCTCGCTTTAGAGTATACTTTATTCAATTCCAGAATTAGAACTTTAACTTTTTGCTCCCATTGTCCCAAAAATATAGACCAAACAACTACATAACATACATCACGTATTCCCCAAAGAGTTAAGAGGTGTACCAATTTACACTCACAGTTCGCTAGTATGTTTCAGTCCCATGTAATAGGGGGTGTGCCAAATTTAAAACGCCGATCTGCAGCAGAGCATTTCAAAGAAAATCCCAATAATATTTTGACGAACTGAGAGTTAGCCCACGACTCTAGTGTAGCAGTCGCACTTGCGACTACGACTTAAGAGGTATTATCATCTTCCGAGCCTTTTCACAACCATGTTGGGGTCGGCTTCCATTATAACCAGATGCGGCTGAATATCAGTGTTTTACACGAAGCGACTGCCATCAGATTTTCGCAATCCAATTTCTAGGCAGTACCTATATCCTGAGGATAGACTGGTTGTGGGGCTTACTGGGCTTATGATTACCACTAACGATTGTCATAGATGTTTGCATGACCACCAGGACCGACACTTTTACGTACTCTTCAAGGCACGGAAGAGTCTCGATCTGTTAAATTGGTCACCCATCCACAAACCGACCGCAGCTAGCGCAGCGTAACCTTGCAGATCGGTTGATCAGCGTAGTTATAGCTTAGCCACAACCCCTAGACTAATGAGACTAGACTGATGAGGTAGTATTTATGAACTGTGCTATTTTTAGTGATTAAAGACTTCTCTATGCTTGACAAAGAACAAACACGGATTTCTATACAATTCTCATTTAGTAGTAGCTCGGAGTTTGAATTTGTGCCCGGTTAATGTTAATAGGCTCGTCCCCTATTACATAGGACTTAAACATACCAACGAACTGTGTACAGTTCATTGGTCCATCTTAAAGTCACCCTTCGGAAAATACTGGCGTGATGGTAGATATGTTTATAAATAAGACGTCTTACACATAGGCTCATGCTTTATACTCGATTTTTATACAAATATTTTCCTTGTACTTAGAAATAACCGTTACGTATTTTATATTAACCTTTTTTTACGTGGAAATGGCAAAAACAAAGGAAAACAATCTGCCACATGGAAACAATAAACGTTTTATTTTTTCTTTGTTTTACGCATGCCGTTAGTAAAGTTTTTTACGTAAGATACTGTTCAAATTGTATGATTGTGTTTCTAAGATTTACGAAGGTTACAATATTACAATTTGATTCATAGTTCCATAGATTTTTGCAACCTTCAGAGAATATTTTTTGAAGCTCATTCCACACACACCCACAGTAAGTGTGCGTATAAGAAGTGTGCATAATATGACAAAATGCAAGATGTCCCAAATATTTATTTATTTACCTAACATACATACACTCACGCCTTTTTCCCATAGGGGTAGACAGAAACTAAAGAACGCCACTTGCTACGATTCTTGCATACTTCTTTCGCTTCGACCACATTCATAAATCTTGTCATACATACACGCCGGTTGCGAGTACTACGCACCTGACCTTTTTGAAGAACCTCACCAATAAGGTCGGTATAAGTTTTTAATATATATATAATTTTATATTATAAAAAAAAAACTAATTCAATTTATTCTTGTATTCTGCCCGTTTATTATGCATGCGGTGTTAGCCAGTAAGTGGTTGTTACACATGTAAATGTCGATACTTTAGTAAATAAGTTGAAATGTACTGTGGAAACAATCGTTGGTTAACCTAATAAATAAAAAAATAAAAAAAAAAAAATTTCTAGGGCGTCCCCTCTCGGCGGTTCCACTGACATTCGCCATATAAATCCTTTTTGTTAGTCGCCTTTCATCCATTCTCTCGACATGCCCAAACCATCTCAGCATATTCTTCTCAATTCTCGTCACTACATCGTCTTTTAAGCCGCAACGTTCTCTTATCACACTATTTCTCAATCTGTCATTCCGAGTTACACCGCACATACTTCGCAGGGAACGCATTTCTACAGCATTTATTCTACTTTCATGTTTCTTCTGCCATACCCAACTTTCACTTCTATTAACCTATTATACTATTAACCTAACCTACCCAAAATAATCAGACCTCTGTGATTTCTGCGCTGGTCGGGGTGTTTAGGTTCCTGACTACCACTATTGCTTTCATAGATATGTAGGTATATGATATATGACAACTTCTTGCTGTGCTTTCCGAGATAAGGAGAGGTCGGTGTGTCGGGTCGTTTTATTCAATGCAACGTGGTTGAGTCGAACGACGCTGATACACACGTCATACTCGTGAACGGGTGCCGTCTGTTGGGGCTGGTCAGCTCGTATTGTCAATGGCAATCTTTTTTATTTTTTATTTTTATTATACTGAATTAATTTATTAGTAGGTACACATCAAACGGCATTGTTCCCATTAACTATTATACATATAACAAAAATTGTAAACCAAGATTAACATTGTAATCATGATTGTTTTTTTTTTAAAGAGTGTCTATGGAGTTTCTTGCCGGTTCTTCTCGATTAGACCCACTTTTTGGAACCGTGCAACTAGTTTATCCTTTTCAAAAGTGCTATTTTAGTGTTCTAATTGAAATAAAACATTTGATTTTAAGCTCTCATTGTCCTAAGCATCTGCTTAACCTTACAGATCTATATTTTAACTGATAAATTATGCTTAGCCATGAGCGTCTCCCAAGT
Source organism: Acronicta alni (assembly GCA_964056405.1). Lineage (NCBI taxonomy): Eukaryota > Metazoa > Arthropoda > Insecta > Lepidoptera > Noctuidae > Acronicta > Acronicta alni. The sequence continues at coordinate 8,018,151 of OZ043913.1, forward strand.
TGTCAATGAATTTTTTTTTAATTATATAATTTACTAGCTAGCGCATCCCAAAAGATTTTTTAAGACAAAGGGTAGCCTATTTCCCTCTTCAAGGTATATCTGTCTCTGCACCGAATTTAATCAAAATCGGTTCAGCTGTTTAGGCGTGAAAGCATAACAGGCAAACAGACAGAGTTACTTTCGTATTTATAATATTAGGTAGGTAGAGGGATTTTAATAATTATAATTTATTAAATTTATTATTTGAACAAAACGAATACATACTGTGCCTGAATGAACCAATAAAATAATTTTTTACGTATAATTTAAAACTGTTATTTGGTATCTGCAAACAATTCGCCGATAAATTCCAATTGGTTTGAAAATATCGAAATTTTAAACATGCAAAGTAAACAGCAGAAATATACGTTTTTCCGAGTATTTTTGGTTGTTGTGATTGTGATGGACACGGCATATTATTTTTCTGAAAGTGTTTTATTACGTAAGTAATAGGTGCAGAGTTTACAAATATTTTTAAAGCGAGTAAAAGGTTCAACAGTATTGCCAATTAGTGTGAATCTGTTACTATTGATTTGGTACCTCTATTTGCTTAATTTATAACAAACACAGTAACAACATATAAAAATACATACTTAAAACGTATAGGATCATATAATGTAAGGTAACGATGTAAGTAATGAAGAATACCTTTGTAGTACCAGAATTATTACTTTTTTTTCTACAATATAATACATTTTCTCAGTTCTCAGTAGTTTTAAAGCTGAATGAAAACTCTTTATTCTGTTTTACTTTCCGTGATACTGTTACTTTGACGTTCCTGTGTCTACAACAAAACGTAAAATAAAAACCCATTTTGTTCATTCAATATTGGTTTTTCGAACGGTTCACAAAATGTAAATATTATACATATATAGTTTAAATATTTATTATAATATTATTATTCTGACACTAATTTTATAGATTGGTTGGTTGAAACTTGAACATAACTTGGCTGCACATAGCTACGAAGCTTATAAACTTTCGAAAGGTCTTTCATGTGTGTGTATAGATAGTTCATAAAATTTAGACGTCTTATGCAACAACCTTTTAAGACAGGATATTCGAGCGCTGTTAGTAAGCGTTTAGCGTTACTTCACCTGGCGCACGCGCAAGTTGCACGTAATCACAGACACCGTAAAATTGTTTATTTATACCGTCAGATTATAGTCATTATAAATCAATATATTTCAGTACTTTATAATCTATCGAAGTACAGCACATCAAGCTACCCCAACTGTCAAATATCTTTGATAGATTTTCAACTTTAATACAAAAATATAAGGTTCATATTCGATTGGGAAAGTTGGGACCTGCTAGCATCTGTACCTGTCGTGGGATTTTATTGATTTTTACTTTTGGTGACTTGCATTTACTATAACATTATTAATTAGGTGACTAATAAATAATGAATAAAATCTTTATACGAGTTTTTATATTTAATGATCAAAATAAATATGAATTGAATGTCTTAGAGAGGAATCTCTAATTATTTTCCAATATTTTTAAACTTATTTTTATTTTAGTGAAATAAAAATAGTATAGGTACCTAGTACTAGTAAGTGAAGTAAAAAGTATTATGCTTCACTCGGGAGAAAGGACAAATTACAAACTCGTGTCGTTTTGCGGCCCTCGCAAGCTCCACACACTCGTTAGTAATCTGTCACTTTCTGCCCTTGGTGAACAGTCTACTATACTTAAACGTACATACAGTTTTAACTAATACCAAGTTTAATTATTCAGTTAATCTAGTCAAATATTGAATTATTAGGTACTAGTGTCTAGTGTCTATATGAGAATGACACTATATTTAAATTGTGATTTTTTATATATATGTTTGTGTAACGTTCGATTGGCGTGAACGCAGCAAACCAGTAAACCCGACACAGGTCCTTTGTCGCAGACGCCGGGACGGCTACTGAGAGAAAGCGCGCGCCCCTGTTTATTACTTACGTACTAGCTGGCTGATCCGGCAGACGTTATCCCGTCCAAATTATAATTAAAGTCATTATCGTCACCCGCCCTGAATTTTTTCTTTTTGATAGGCTCCTAAGGGTCGTGGCGAGATGTTAAATAACCTGTAACCTTCCTCAAGAATTGAGTTACCAATTTAAAAAAAAAATATTTTTTCAAATCCGAATGTTTGCTTCAGAAATTAGCACGTTCAAACAATTAAAAAACTTCAGCTAAAATCAATCAAATCAATAAAAATCAATTAAATAACCTTAATATAATAAAACTTTACATAAGGTTTTATTATATTAAGCTTATTATAGTAAGTTTTAATTATATTAAGCTTATTATAATAAGCTAGAATTTATATTTAGTTTATTGTAATAAGCTTTAATTATATTAAGCTTATTATAATAAACTTTAATTATAATTATTAAGCTTAATAAAATAAGCTTTAATTATATTAAGCTTATTATAATAAACTATATTATATTAGTATAGATACATTAATTTACTCTAATAATTACTTTCTCAAGATATATTTATACACCTATGTATTTTCGCGACAAGCTTCTATAACATATACAATTGTATAATGTAACAAAATTATGAATTTGCTTTGGTTTGATTTAATTCAAAGTTTATTTTCTTCTTTTGATAAGGAAATTTTCTTTTTTTAATCAAGCTTTTATTTAATAAATGCTTGTTTTAAAAATAATGCGATTAATTTATTTTTCTTTTTGAACATATTATCTTCTTATTTTAGTGTATTGTTTCCAGAACTGTACAAGCGTACAAAATTTCAAGTCGTAAGTCGAGCGGAAGTGGTTCTAATTTGACTTGCAAGATTTGACAAACAAACATACGAACATACATTGCAAGTTACATAAAAACTTGTAATAACAAAAAGTAACCACAGAATATTCTTCTAAACGTCACCGCCCATTTTCAGGCATGTTTTTTGTGAGTCAAAGATTTGATGTTTTTTCAGTAAAACCCAAAAATCGATTAAAATATGGCCGTTTTCAATATACGAATAAACGAGAGTTGTTCTCAATTCGACTTGATTGTTTTTATCATCAATATGTATGATTAAGTGAAGGTTTAAATATCGCATGTTGAACCATAAAATAATAACGTTTATTAAACTACAACAAAAATATTTTTATCAGATCAAAACAAAAAAAATATTTATTGGTTAGGTAATATTGTACCAAAAACCGATTGATTACGTATATATTTTTAAAGGTGGTGTTTACTGAAAAAAAAATCCAATATAATGAAAATAATATTTCAAGTTTTATTTCAACAAAACATATAAATGTATTATTCGTACTAATTATACTTTTTACGAAACTTGTACTTACCATATCATAAGAAACTTATACGCTTATACTTACTACCCATGCTAATTTGTTATCTAAGTAGATACATACAATAAAAACGTCGATATAAATAAAAGCAGTTGAATTATATCTGTACCATATTTAAAGAAATCAGAGAAGAGGCTCATAGCTAAGTAATAACTACACTGATCAACCAATCTGCAAGGTTAAGCTGCTCTAACTGCAGCCAGTCTTTGGATGGGTGACCATTCTTAACACATCAAGACCCATCCGTGCCTCGGAGAGCACGTAAACCCGTCGGTCCCGACTGTCATATGAACATCTATGTTCGTTAGTGGTATTCCGAAGCCCAGAAAGCCTGACTACCAGTATATCCTCAGAAAATCGGTATTACCTAGAAATTGGGTTGTGGAGGTCTGATGGCAGTAGCTCCGTGTAGCTGCTGATATTCAGCCGCAACTGGAAGCCGACCCCAACATAGTTGGAAAAGGCTCGCAGGAGATTTAAAAAGATTGACTATGACGCTGATACTTAGCATAGGTTATAAAAAATACATACCAAAAAACCTATTTGGTAATAAAAAAAATCAAATAAGTTAGAAAAAATATAACTTTACAACGTGGGAATAATATAACTTTATCCCGCGTTGTACTTGCATTTTTTTTAATATTCCGTTGGTATAAAAAATAATGAAATATATTTGAAGGCTTATTACGGAGTTAAAAATTTAAAATCACGCATATTAAATTTACACATTTTCACAAAGTCTTACCTGTGTACCTATATATTGAATAGGTAACTTTTTAAAACCAAAGACCTCTTCGAAAGCAGACAGATCTAAAGGTCAGTACTTAATTGTTGTATTAACCTATGGCAAACAAAATAAGTTTTAGGGTAAGGCCTGCTTTTTCTACGCAAACCGTGCTAAGTGATATTTTGAAGTCTTGAAGAAAAAAATACCATCCCGCCTGTATTTCTGGAAGGGTAAGGCAGACGCGCGCGAATGTATAGTTTGCCGGTATTCTTTTATGCTCTGCGTTTCACTCAACCTCACCGCTCAACCTCATCGCTCAACTTCACCGCTCAACCTCACCGCTCAACCTCAACGCTCAACCTCATCGCTTTACTTAACCGCTCAACCTCACCGCTCAACCTCACCGTGCTACAGAGAATTTAATAGATAACAGTCGCACTTGTGACCATCGAGGCACTTACCTGTAAACAACATCGTAGTTATAGAACTTCGTGAATAATGAACATACCTATGGCTCAAAATGTATATTAATACATTTTGAGCCATCTCGATTTTGCTTGAATAGCGTTGTATGATTGATGTATGGATTACCGCGTATAATAGTACCTATAGCTAACTATTCTCGGGCAAGCTATATTAAATTTAGCTGATGGTTTTGAAGCAATAATCTTATGCTATAGTGCTCATCTAACACATAAAACTAGGTACAATTGAGTATAGACTTAGGTATACAGGCAGAAGGCACGCCATTTCCATTTACGGCTGACGCAAGTACTTTCAAGACACAGATGATTCGAGAAGTACCTGTGTACGCGTCACATACGTCGGAAGCCAATGTCTGGATGTCACCATTGAGTGATGTGCCCCGAGGATTCGAAAGAGCGGAGTAGCGGCATATTTTAGTCGCGGCAGTTGATAGTGAGTTCTCGCTTGCGGCTATCATTCGGGACGAGAGCGCGTGGGAGGCCACCGCCTCCTACTGCGAGCAAGTTATGCTTGTGAACGAGAAATAGAAGTCCCAGTCTCTATCCCGATCCGTAGTAGACACACAGGGCGCTGGAGGGCGCAGACGGACCTCCGGCGTCCATTAGCTGTAGCCTGCGGTGGCGGTTGAATAAGGGTTTCCTCTACTCGACCATATAATGTCTCCAGTAGCCGGCACGCGTACCTTACATTAAAAGCAGTGACGTGATAGATTAAATTAAAGCAGTGATAGCCTAGTGGTATGACCATTGAACTGGCAAGTCGGGACATTTTACTTTCGTTCAAATCATATAAGCCTACCAATTGAAATTTGGCAAATAGGTGGTCCCTATAAGAAATAGGCATCCGCTAAGAAGTATTTCGGGAATATGTAGGGTAGGTAAGGCTTTATTTTTTTAAACTAATGCACTAGCCATATGTCGCGGGTAGTATCAACACTAACGAACACAAAATACAACCTTGAGTGGGAATCGAAACCATGACTCTCTACGAAACGGTAGTAATAAGCCGAGTTGACGACTTTAATCGCTACACCAAGCGTGCAGTTGAGTTTCAGTTTAATTGAAGATGTGGATGTTAGAAGTTAGTAGTAAGCGCAAGCTTAAATATATGGTACTATTAATATCCTGTTGCCTACTTACAGTTGAAACTGTCACACATAAATTATAAAGGTAAGGGTACCAATTAAGGCCACCTTAATTTTAACACGGTATATCTAGAAGTTTAATAACAGTAATACACTAATCTTTTGAAATACACATGTAAATATATTTGTTAAATGTCTTACTGGCCTTATTACACTATTATAATTGTAATATCAATGCCATGCCACGACCACGTCTTACCAAATATAAATAATAGCTGAACGATTTCAATAGGAGATATCAAGTTAGTTAATTAATTAAACTAGAGCGCTCAAAAATTTTACGTAAAAAATAATTTTCGAGCGTCGAGTTCTCTCCCAACAAAATGAAGTTGAAAATACCCTGAATTCCGACACATAAAGAAAACAGGCCCTGAATGAGTTTTCAGGAAAATAGAAAATAAAAACCAATTTTTATAATATAATTGAACCTACATCATATTAAAAAAAGAGGCGCTCGTGGTAGTAATAAATATAAGTAGGTAATAACGTAATAACAACAACGATCTGTGACGTTAAGCTGCGCTTGCCGTGATTAGTCTTCTCATGGGTCCATTCTTGACACAGACCATTCCGTGCCTGAGAGAGCACGCTAAGTTGTTGGTCCCGGTTGTTACTTATGATACGAATACCTATGAAAGTCGCAAGTCAGCGGTCCGAAAAACATGACAATGACAATCGATATCTGCTTAGAATAACGGTATTGCACAGAATTTGTGTTCCGGAGGCTGCAAAGCGCAAAGCGACTGCTATCATAATAGCAGTTGCTTTGTGTAAAATCGCATCTGGTTAAACTATCTGGTCCAACATAGCTGGGAAAAGGCTAGGATGATAAGTTTATGACTGTTTGAGACTAGTACAAAATTTATATGCAATGTGTTGTGGTGAGCGTCAGAAATAAAACCCGTACAAATTACAGACACCCTATTAAATTCTCCAGAACATCATTTTTTATAGTCAATTAATGAAAATTTGGCGGGACTTAAAATATTAAAATAATTGATGAAATTAAATTAAATGATTTCAATTATTCCACCTGATTATAAGCGGTTACCGTAGCCCATAGACGCTTGTAATACCAGGGGTATCTATCACTTGCGCGTGACAATCAAAACAAAATGTATTTTATTTCGATTCTTTTATCGATTCGAATGTTAGATTACAACTGAACCAAGCCCCCCAACTATACGCAATTTTTTCAGCCCTGTTAAGACCCAATTTCATTTAAAACAGAATATATTCAAGAACTCGTAATCAAGATTATTTGGCCAATTTTCCGTCATACGTAAAACAGCGTAAAACCATTCCAATCATTATCCAATAAGCACTCGAGCACGCCATGTTTTCGTAATAATTCTACTTGCATTGAAATGTAATTATTCGGTGGTTAAACGTAGAAGCGCCAAATAATGCTATTAAGTTTGCTTGCAAGCATTTTCAGAATGTCGAATGCAATAAAGCCCAGTTATGTTAAGTAGGAAAGTGCCATTCAATTATGAGCTCAAATTTTTTAATATCGTTTTAGATGTGCAGTTTTAGACTAAAGTATCTCTACTTTCTTTGATTATCAGATTAACCAAAGAAACCTATTAACCTATCAAACTCTTCTGAGTCAGTTCCGTCCATAAAATCGAATATCATCTTTGTTATCATTTGTAAACCTAAAAGAAAATAGATGGAGGGTGTAACGTTTCCATGGTAACCTTAAATGGAAGGCGGCATGTTTTTTTCTACCTCACAATAGACACTCGAAGCCCTAATACATTTCTCAACAGTAAATATAACAAATTGGTAGACGCCGAAATTCGAACGTTCGCAGCGGTAGTCTGTACTTACCGATGTTTTTGTATAGCTATCCCGATATATTTTCAATTTTAGTAATAATTTTATCGGCAAATCGAATTCTATTCAAAGCAGATTTTGTATGGATATCCTGAAGTTACTATAGTGGATAAGCCCAGAAACTTTTGTTCTCCGTTACAAAATTAGTCTAAACTCATGTAATATCATTGTGCGTAAACTATAATAGTAGGTTTGCTAACATTCATATTCTAGTACTAGTACTGCAAGGATAGTTTCGATGTAACTGTAAAAAAAGGTCTATTTTTATATGGCAACAATACTGATAAAATTTCGCAAAGCTAAAAGCTTTACGGAATTTTATAATCCCGATATGTTAAAAGCATTGTTTGGTGTCAATGTTTTACTCGTGTTTTTCCGACAGCTTATCGAGGCGCTTCACCACATGCACTACAACTCACACAGCATGCACCGCAACGTGTGCCCGCAAGTCATCATCGTGACGAAGAGGGGAACCTGGAAATTGTTTGGCCTCGAGTTTGCTGGTACGTACATTACTGCAACTTTTTTCAAACCAAACGAACCTACTTTTTTATTTTATTTGGCATTAACGCATGTGATGTCGAATTTCTCTTCCTCATTCTTACGAGATACATAGGGATGTCAGCGCCATCTATCGGGGAAGACATATTACTATGCTCTTCAACTGACATGACTTACTTTACAGTTAGTTCAATGCCGAACTATGTTGCTTTACCTTTTTACTAGTCTTTTTTTATTATATAGGCAACTTGATGATGAGGAAGATTAATTCGACATCACACTTAGTTGGCTAAAGCGTCCGGTGTACTTAACCGAAGGGACGCAGGTTCAAACACTGGCTGGGATCGATTTTTTCTTTATATAAAATTTTTATCTTCTAAGCTACATTCTGAGAGGAGTCTCGGAATGTAAGGGGTTACTTTATAGTCAGTAAGCGCAGCACAAGCTTGGGCAGAGCAGCGCCGGGAGCTTGTCACGACTGTGGGTGACCTCTCTCTCATCCGGCCGCAATTTGATCCTTCTGAAGCAAGAGCGCGCGCAGTATTTAAGCTGCCATATCTATTTAAGTAAAATTAGTTTATCATCATCAACCCATATACCGTCCCACTGCTGGGCATGGGTCACCTCTCATAATGAGAGGTATTAGGCCACCATATCACGCTGGCCTAGTGCGAGTTAGCAGAAAATTCGTTATTTCCTGCAAAACATACAGGTGAGGTGAGTAACGTTTTACAAAGAAATCACGTGATTGCTTTGTAAAATGTCACTCAAATTAACTGTTAAACGAGCAGCCAGTTGCATATAGTAACTCTTCGAATGGGTACAATGAGAACATTATGTTTATTTAGAATACAAGTTATATTTATACAAGTATAATATTTCGGTATAATCTTTGAGGAGTGTCAAAATAGCTGTGCATGTAGCACAGTAAACTTTACTGTGTTTTAAGACTAGTATATGACACAGTAAAAACATCAAAAAGACACTAGAATTTAAAACGTATTTTTTTATATGGCCACAGCCCGATCAAATCCATTAAAAAATTAAATTAAATTAAAATAAAGTTACGCAATTGGTTTACGTAAAATAGTCACTCGTGTCAGTCACAATGAACGAATTCACTCATTCAATATGCACTACAAGAGCGTATAATGATAATAATTTATAACAAATATAATAGAGGAAGTGAATGAATTTGTTTATTTGGGAAGTATGTTTACAAGGGATGGTAAGATTGATGCGGATGTGGAAAGAAGAGTAAATGCGGGAAATAAAGTGAATGGTGTTATACATGCGGTTGTGGCTAACCAGTCGGTGTCAAAAAAGGCACGGATGGCTATCCACAACGGTGTGTTGGTACCTACACTTATGTATGGAAGTGAAAGTTGGGTATGGCAGAAGAAACATGAAAGTAGAATAAATGCTGTAGAAATGGGTTCCCTGCGAAGTATGTACGGTGTAACTCGGAATGACTTATACCCTAGAAAAACTTATACCGACCTTATTGGTGAGGTTCTTCAAAAAGGTCAGGTGCGTAGTACTCGCAACCGTCGTGTATGTATGACAAGATGTATGAATGTGGTCGAAGCGAAAGAAGTATGCAAGAATCGTAGCAAGTGGCTTTAGTTTCTGCCTACCTCTATGGGAACAAGGCGTGAGTGTATGTATGTATGTATGTAATTTATAACAGTTTTAAGGAAATTATTTTCCACCATCATACTGTGAAAATGGAACTGTAGGCTGTATAAATATTGGTGCCCAAATTATTGGAAAGCTGCTGCACAAGGTCTGTGGAGCACGCTCTAGTGCTTAAACTTAGCACTTTTGGATATAATCGGATTGGCTCCAAAGCCCAGATGCAGCTAATTTGTGTTATTTCGGTATCTAACAGTTTAATTTTTTTTGGTAACTCTCCTGCCAGTAAAGTTTACTGATTATGTCAAATTTACTTCTACAGATTTCAGAAAACAACTGTGTGTGACGGAACGACGAGCCATGAGTAGGATGGCTGTAATTTTAATATGCATGCTAATTGTTCACTAAAATTGGTTGAGACATTCAAGGCCTTTGAAATCTCTGTCTGTGACAGCCGTAGTTACCTAGCCGACGAACGGATTTCAATTGCGAAGCTTCTTAGCTAAATTTAGTGATTATCGCATGAGTAATTTTAATATCATTAATAGGCCTATTCAATGAACATAACATTTAGATTGTTCATATAATTCAGTACGTTCAGCTGGCAACACTTACTTGTGTTTTAAATTTTTTTAAGTGTGGCAATATCTTAATTTTTACTAGCATTGGTAACTTTTGTGAATTTGTCACCATGTTTTAGTTCGTCAATCGTCAATTCGTCGTTCGTTAATTTTCAATTTAAATAGTGGAAATTAGTCCAAAATTGTCTTGTTTTATATATTATTAGATCTTTTTTAGCCCCCTGTTTGTCTAAATCTGTGCACATTGAGTTTGCAAAGCTTTGGGAAAAATCGTCATCTTAGTCTGGTAACTATCAAAATGTAATGTTATGAACTTAACAGCTACTAAACTGTTAATAGCTACGATGACGATGAAAGATGAAGCTACGATGAAAATGGTTAATATGGTATTGTATTTGTGCTCCATTCCACGATCCATTATGTTCCATTATCCCACAATTTGTTATTGATCTACACTAATCTAATAAATACAGACAAATCTATTTCCCACATTTTATTTATCACTATCCTATAAAAAATGGTCCCCTCAGTACTCAGATTAGTAATATGTTAGATTTAAAATCACTCAATGTACTTACCGTGGTAGATTTAAAGTATTTGCAGAATGAGGAATGAGGGTTATTTAAATCAATCAAGGTGAAGTGCGTTGTAACCTACTTTCTCAAGTATTTTGTAAAGTATACTGCAAATTAATCCCCCCAATCAGGATATTGAATGACAATCGGTTGCCGCCACTTTTAACTAAGGAGTGAAAATCAATCTTTAGTAGGTATCTGTTCCAATTAAGATAAAACAAATTACTGTGCTGTGTAGTGAAATTCAGAATTTATTGATTTCTGATACTTACGCGAATATTATACCTACATTGAAATAAAACTAGTTTTTACGGATTTTATCGCGTTATATTGATATTATTAATCCTGACGTTTCGGACCCTTTGCAGCGTCCATGGACGCGTTATAATCCGTAAAAAGTAGTGTTATTTCAATTTAGAATTTAGTTAATTTTATACCGGGTAGGTATAAAATTAACGCATCTATATTTTTAAAAAGAGAATATTACAATTTTCACATCACAAATCACGACAATAAATACAAAAGCTCAATTTATAACGAAATGAATAAATACTAAACGATTGAGTGAGTGTCTTTTGAAGAGAATTGGATGGAAAAGTCGAAGTGTGAAAATAAGACAACCTTACCCGTATAAGATACCTATGCTGAATAACACATGAGAGGTACCTACACGGTAAATGTTCTCACACTTACTGATACTTGGCTGATAGTAATTTTAATTAAAGTAAGAAATTACAAAAGACTTTATTTTATTAAAGGTAAAATACTTAACAGCCTTCAAAAGCCAAGTTCTTTTAAAATATGATAAATATTTGATATAATTTTGGCAGTAGAAATCAGTAACAGAGTCGCTGTAATTACAGCCTATAAAAAAAAATTAAAAAGGCGATCCTTTAAAAGAAATAAGATAAAATACCCCAATTTTTTCCCTGATATCTAAAATCTTGATAATTGAACATCTTCGGTAGTTTGAAAGTTCATTGAAACCATGCAAAGTTTAAGATGTTTCAGCAGAATTAACCCTTTAAATATATTGCAAGTTTCCAGTAAAATGTCTAGTCTAGCTTTGCTGAAAGTCACCTAGACATTATTATCTACTTTATGACGATCTGTCGAATCAACTGTGTACAAATTAACTTACTATAACTCTCGGTAAAGTAATGAAAATGTATGACTTGAAATGTATGACAGCCAGTGAGACAGTAGAGATGATGATGATGATACTACTAGTTAGACTTACCAACCTGATATACTTGACTGATAATTAATTGTTAATATGCAAATGAATTCAAAAAGTCAGAGGTGCGTACCTTGGATTCGAACTCTTGACATTTGACTTGGCAGTCCAATGGTCATACCACAAGCTACTTTTATAGACAATAATAAATACAAATATAATAAATATATCAATGATGACATGATTCTTTCGAAAGTGCTCTTGGAATTTAATTTTAAAGTATATCGGCTTAATTGTCACCCTGATTTGTAAAGGGAGAGAATTCCGTAGATATATACACTCAAGGGCACATTTAACCGCCCACTTACATTTTGTCGATTTCTTTAAAATTCTATCGTAATTTAATTAATTGTGTTATAATACAACATTGGGTGAACCTTTACAAATACAAATGAAACATGTGTAAGTTGTGAAGTGGTTTAATTATGACAAAAAATTAAAAAAATGAGAATATGCTGTTTTCGTAACAAAAACAAAAATTTGCAAAATTTTAATTTAAAAAAAAAGTATGCTCTAAATTATCACACTAATAATGAGTATTTCCTCCTCTGGCCCTAATGACCTCTTCTAGCGATTTGAAAGCCCGGCCAGTATGTCTTGGATGTCGCTTTGTGGAATGTTTTCCCATTCCTCAACAGCTGCAGTTTTTAGCTCACTGATGGTCGTAGGAGCTGGTGTACGACTCCGAATCCGTCTTTTTAGGTTGTCCCATACATGCTCTATAGGGTTCAGGTCAGGACTCCGAGCTGGCCATGGTAAACGCTGAATATTGACGGTGTCCAAGTAATCCGTGACAATTCTCGCGGTGTGCGCACGAGCGTTGTCGTGTATTAAAACAAAATTGTCGCCTATGAATGGCGCTAACGGCATCACATGTGATTCTAGGACTTCTGTCACGTACCTGTGAGCATTAACGCTACCTCTGTCGAAGACGACCTACTCTGTACGGGCGTCGTAAAAAATGCCACCCCACATCATTATCGAGCCTCCCTCGTAGCCCACTGTTTCAACCACAGCACATTCAGCAAACCTTTCACCGTGGCGTCTATACACACGCTGACGTCCATCAGGCCCTTGTAAACCGATTCTTGATTCATCAGAGAAGAGAACTGCCTTCCATTGTTCCGAAGTCCAATTTAAATGTTCTCGAGCAAATGCAAGTCTCGCTCTTCTGTGAGCTACGGTCAGTTCTGGGACTCGATCTGGTCGAAATAATCGCAGATCCCTCTCCGCTAACCTTCTTCTTATTGTTCTTAGGCTCACACTTACATTTCGTACCTCAAACAAGCAGTTACGAGCCTCAGAAGCCGTCGTGAACCGATTTCGAAGAACGTTCGAGACGATGTAACGGTCATCTCTTTCTGATGTATACCTTCTACGACTTTGCCCATGCCTCCTTGTGAAGGAACCAGTCTCTCTGTAACGCCGGATAGCATCTTGAATAGTGGTTCGTGGATATCCAAGCATTCGTCCAATCCGACGCTGACTGAACCCAGCGTCTGCAAGTGCTACAGCTCTGGCTGCTCCAGCTGCGTCCAGTGGCATTTTTGTAAATAGGATAACAGCCCTCCAACACCTCGGTTTTATTCGAAAAAAAGGTTACGAAACGTTTTAAAACACATGTATCCTTCACACAGAACAAGAGGCGAGACTGTCAAATTTGGACTAAACTAATTATTGTTGAATACAAACCACAAAAGTAAACAAAACGCGAGTATCATTGTTTTGTTTATTTGAAATATACCCACTTAAGAAGCTACGCTTAGTAGTTAAAGTGTAAGTTAACGTAAACAAGCGATATTGAATTCGAGATGAGTGGGCGGTTAAATGTGCCCCTGAGTGTATATAGATTGTACCAAGAAAGAATTTTTTTTTGTGGCAGATAAGCCGTTTGCGACTATTCTGCCAGTGTCACGTTGAGAAGAAAAATTTGAAAATTAAAAAGCAAGTCTGAACGACGTTTTGTTAATTTTTATGCCTATTAAAGATGCGTCTACCTATAATTATTACGTGAATAAAAAACTTTGTACCCCTTTATTAAGCATATTGCATGCACGGAGGAGTGTGAGCTAACTATATCGTATCTAAAGTTTATATGAAGAAGAGTGCAGAAAGCTAAAATGTCATCATTTTGTTACAAATACAATAAAATAAATAAAGCATTAATTGTTTACGTTCATGCTGTCAGTCAATGTCAAATGCATACCTATCGAATATTTTCCTCCGTCTACGATCGAATGTTATGTCAATTGGTTTTTAAATAGACTGACAAAAAAGGTTTTTATAACAAGGTTTTACTTTAAGGTTGAATTTCGACCGCTGTGGGACGTATAATTCCATAGCATGTTATTATTTAATTTAGATCTAAATAAACGCGATCTCCTTAAGTTACCTTCTTTTTTTGAAATGACAACACGTGTATTACCATGTTTAATATGGGACACAACGGTAAATAATTAAAATATTAATAAAGAAATATGAAATTCGGTGACATTTCTTTTAGTTTTTTTTATTTGTGGTAACCTGCGTCAATAATGATTCATTAGTTTGTTACCAATTATTTGGCGAGAGTTCATAATAATCCGTTATAATCTGTAAATATTTAACATTCCTGTGAATTTATCACATAAAAGATTCATAAAATAATTTCCACATAGCGTTTTGTAAGTAGATGAACAGTGTCTCAGAGTATAAATTCCTTTGCAAATTCTTAATAATACTGAAGAATATTCCAGAAATTATAATAATTTACTCAGACTATTACAAATACTAGTCTGAGGAGGCATTCCATAAAACTGACAGCATTGAAGCTGTTTTATTCTTTGATATTAGTAATATTTAGTTTAATCTATCGTAATTTAGTCTATTACATTGTTCTTCACTATCAACTACATAGTAAACAAAGTCGCTTCCCACTGTCTGTCCCTATTATGCTTTCCCTATTATGCTTAGATCTTTAAAACTACGGAACGGATTTTGATGCGGTTTTTTTTTAATAGATAAAGTGATTCAAGAGGTAGGTTTATATGTATAATACATGTATATTATTAGTTCATTGCACCCGTGCGAAGTCGTGCGGGTCGCTAGTATTATTTAAATATTAACCTCCATCATTCATCTTGTGAGCGTAAGCGCGACTGCTACGTTAGATTCTGGGTTCTGTTCCCAGGTCGGCACTGTTATTGAGTTTTTCTATGAAATTCTTAGTAGCCGGTTAAATTGCAATAGGCTCGCCCCCTATTACAATGTACACGAACTGTGTGTACCTACAGTAGTATACTTCTGCCTAAACCCTTCGCGGAATATAAATAAGCGTGAAATGTTTTTTTTTATCTTAAAAAGGTATTAAAGTTAGTATGTCTGTCTATCGTCGTATATTAGTAACCAATTGTTATTATTCAAGTTTAAGTTTGTCTTATTAGTTCTTATTTTTGTTGTCCTTGTGTTGTCTTATTAGTTGTTATTTTTTGTACAATATTATTATCATTTGTATTATATACTTGAGAAGGGACCATTTTTTTAAGACTGTTTCGATAAAAGTAGATGAAACCCTATTTGCACATCTAATCTATCTTCTATATCTAATAGTACCTGCCTACCTTATATTACTCCGCCTTTGTGAACATTGGTTAATGAGATAAAGTATCAACATTAATATATCTTATGAATCATTCGAACATAACCATTCTACCGAAAATAATATATACAAATTCATCCTTATATTTATCGTTACCAAGAATCCATCAACCTTATAGAAAATCAATAATCCTCTTCCGAAAAATATCTTCTTGACCTGAAGGTCAAGTAATGAAATGAAATGTAATTTGAAAATTACAGTCCAATTCTAATAAGTTCTTAAAGAATTTCCACCTGACAAAGCGTGATATAACCACCAAACCGTTCCATTTCAAGAAAGAAAGAAAGAAATATTTATTTGCACAGAATACAGGTGGTACCAGATATAACAATGGTGCATAGTTCAAGCTATATTCTGCCTGTATTAGGCATGCAAATATTTAATAAAACAATTAAAATATGCATTATGATAAAAACTAATAGCTATTAGATTTTCGGGATTTCCGGGATATTACCACATTTTTCTGGGGTAAAATATATCCTATTTGTTATTCCCGATCACATACTATGTGTGTATGAAATTTTATTCGAATCCCGTAAGATATTAGTGTTTCGGGATTTCCGGGATATTCCCACATTTTTCCGGGGTAAAATATATCCTATGTGTTATTCCCGGTCACATACTATGTGTGTATGAAATTTCATGCAAATCCCGTAAGTAGTTCTCCTATATCCGTTTTTAGGGATTTCCGGGATATTCCGTCATTTTTCCGGGATAAAAAGTAGCCTATACTTTATACCCGGTTACATACTATTAGTATACCAAATTTCATGCAAATCGGTTCAGCCGTTTTTGCGTGATTGAGTAACAAATAAACAAACAAACAAACTTCCAAACATTCACATTTATAATATTAGTATGATTTGAATATTTTTGTACTAGACTGTGCGGCTTAAAAAAAACTTATTCAAGTATTAAATTTAAAAAATATTTCTACAAATACGGTAATTTCCAGTTGATACGAGTACCCCCATGTACATCAGTTGGGACAATAAATTCGTAACAAAGAAGAAAAAATTAAGAACACTGATTAGGTATTAAAATATATTTATTTGCAATAATGCATCAAACTGCATTGTTCTCATTAACTATTCATATCAAAAATTGTAAACTAAGATTAACATTGTAATCATGTTTTTTTAAAGATTGTCTATGGAGTTTGTTGCCGGTTCTTCTCCATAAGACCCACTTCTTGGAACCGTGCATCTAGTTTTGAGTTTGACTTTGACTTTGAATAAGTTTAAGAAAAAATACTAAGTCCGATATAGGTATTTCAGATTTCTTTATTTATCTCTGTATTTCAGTTTATTTTTCGGAACTTCATGTCAATACTGCTGCACAGATTTAGTTGAAATTTTGCAATCATATCTGTTGTGTTAAAGGGGTAAATAAATTAATATAGGGTGTAAAATATTACGCTATTAAGTCATAATGATGTTACAATTAATAAAGGATTTCATTCTGGGTCCCAACACGAATAAACCTATACGAATAACCTACGCGGAGTTCATGAGATATTCATAGATATTTATCAATACTACAGAAGTAACGTCCTACTTTTCCAAAAAAAGTATGGGATCTGAGACAGAGTAACAAAATTAATATTTCTATATTTTTGATCTATTTTCCATCGGTTTATCAGTCATTGTGTCTGTATATAACTATCTTTGAATATACATAAGATCATTACTTCTGATTCTGAATGTACCTATTTTGAGAAATTGGAAAGAAATTCAGAGGCCGTATCGTGATTTTGACGTAATTATTTTAACTTTACTTCATCAAAATCAGTCTATCAGTCTGTCATTTATTTTTAAGTGTGCAAGTTAAAAGTAACTTTGCTTTTAAGCACTATTTCATGTCTTGAAATGGAAGATGAATAACATGAATGCGGTTACACCGCGGGTATTAGCTAGAATTAAAATAAAAAGCTTAATAGAAGACGGAAAGTAGTAGGTAGATTTTAAGGACGCCATAATATAATAACCTTTTTTATTTTTCACAGAAAACTGCCTTCCTTCTGATCCAACGGACATGATATGCGTGCCGCCGTGGTCCATCAAGGTGGCCAAGTTATGTCAACCAAATTTGGATTTCTTGGGTAAGTCTTTGTATACTTATATTATAATATAAATCGGAAACAATCCAGATACAACACTCCACGAGGTAAAAAAAAACGATAAAAAAGAAGAAGCATTTACGTCGCGTAAGTGTGATCCTCGGTTTCATAGCATATACATCAGAATCAGCAGAAATAAATTAACTTACAATACA
The DNA here is from genome assembly GCA_964056405.1 of Acronicta alni. Taxonomy (NCBI): domain Eukaryota; kingdom Metazoa; phylum Arthropoda; class Insecta; order Lepidoptera; family Noctuidae; genus Acronicta; species Acronicta alni. The sequence continues at coordinate 8,036,149 of OZ043913.1, forward strand.
CGCTGAATCACGGAAACGCGGATAAAAGCCTACTGTACCACACCCTCCATTTTAAATAACTTATTTCTTTATCTGAATCGCATCCTTTTGAAACGTACGAAAACTTTGGTCGACATTAACCAATTAAAGCCGATTGTGGAAGCTGATGACAGGTACTCAATCTACGGCTGAATTTCCAGCAGCTTTCAACGTTAGCGTCAAAACAATATTGATCCATTTGTGTCAAATTGGCAAGGTAAAAAAGCTTAACAAATGGATGCCCCACGAACACAATAATCTCCAACGTGAAAAGTACGCGCCGTGACGTGCCTTGAACTGCTCAACAGGCACACACGAAGGAATTTTGAAAAATGGATTCTGTTTGACAATCGCAAGTACTCAGCAAGTTGGTTGGGTTAGTTGGGGTTAGTTCAGCACCTAAACAATGCCCTAAACGAAAACTTACCCCTAGAAAAGTGATGGTCACTGTTTGGTGGTCTAGGGCCGTCGGTGTGATTCATCACAGGTTCTTACAAAACGGGATGAGCTGTAGATATATACTGTGATCTTACTCGCACATCTTCAACCAGATTTGGACAATCGATCGTCTCTGCTGCTCCTGCACGACCACGCGCGACGTCATACTCCACAGCAGACGGTCTCAAAGTTGCAAGAACGGGGGCTGTAAGCTCTCCGTCATCCGCCGTACTCACCGTATTTTACTTCTTCTTTTTCTAGAATTTGGATAACTATTTGGCGAGAAATTATTTCAATACCCGAGAGTCTGAGGTAGTACCTACAAATTCGTTGTACCGGCCAGCTGATTTCTTCGAGTAGGGCATCAATAAACTGCCACTGCATTGGCTAAGATGAGTCGATTCCATGGGTGATTACTTTGATTAATAGAAATAAAAAGTTTAGAACAAAAAATCGGTTGTTTTATTTTTTGTATAAAACTGCAATTTCAAAGTTAAATAATGAGATTACTACTTACAATATCTAAATGAATTTACTCTAAGAGTATAATTATCTCATAATAATGTAGAATAATAAAATATTTTGCATGGTTTTCTTTTTTTTTCAATCATTTCCTGTTTTTTTTTTAATGGCATCAATAAACCCGATGGTGCTACACTGTCATGGGTTACATACGATTAATGCACTAAGATTCACAAATCAATCTTAACAAACTCTACTGGATAGAAAACTTTTAAATGTTCTTTGTTAATGAGAGGCGATGACAAGTGACAATTATCATAACTGTATCGGATATAAAGCGGCAAATAACGAAGGTCGTACTTTTAATGTAGCTTTGTATTAATATTAAAATGTCAGCCAAGTGTAAAATAATGTTTGCAATGTTCCCTTATGTAAGCACGTTCTTTGTGAAACAGATATCTTTGAAGCGAGTTTGCTGACTTTGATTCACTCAGTAATTAATATACGAGTGCTCGTAATATTAAATTAGTGAAAGGTACTTTATCTTTCATAATGGTTATGTCGTTAATTTGTAAACTGCCTAGTTCATTATATGGGTGTGTATTTATCTACGTATATGTGTTTTACATATACATTTTTTTGGAAAAAAAAACAATGCCTACTTATTACATACATCGGGTACGTGGAAATAATTCAATATCTTTGTTTAAATACATTTTACCAATTTTCAACAATTTTCAACAATTTTCTTTTCTTTTCTTCGAAAAATTACGATTTTCTAGAAACGTGGACTTAATATATGGAAGTAATATTTTTAACGACTTAATCCTTTACCTGTAGTAAAATGTTGACCTTTTACCTTATTACTTTTAATAACAAGTTTTTGCACGTTTGTGCTACCTACCATTGAAACGTTCAACTGATACGCGTCTACGAGTTTATATTTACATTTTATATAACATGTCTTTGTCTAATCAAGCTTTTCTTTTCCAGGGCACAATGATGGTTTATAAATTATGTTTTTTAATATTTTCTCATTGCAGTACTACCTGTTCTAATTTCAATTGCATTGTTTAAATTATTTCATTTTTAAAATTTCGTGATTTGATTACATTTTTAGCTCCTGAGGTACAGACCAACGGACAATGCAGCATACTCTCTGATATGTTCTCCCTCGGCCTGGTCATCTGCGCCGTGTTTAATAACGGCAAGCCACTCCTTCAAGCGAATAACAACCCTATGTTATACATGAAACAGATTGAGTTCGTAAGTATATTTTTTATATCTTACCGCCACCGCCCAACCAGACCAGGCGATTACGGAAATGAAGCAAGACCTCGTCTCTTGATGAGGTCCGGTAATTGTATCGGACCACCTATCAGGAACATGATAAACGTCACGAATCTCATGGCCTAGGCAATAGGGCAAGGGAAGGAAAGTTCTAATCGATACGAGTCCAACATACCCCACCCCCTTCACTGACGAGGGACGATCTATAAAAAAGTTCCGCACTACAAAAATTACAAATATTATACCTACCTACTTACGTTAAAATTAAAGTTTCTCACAAAGCGCTTTCAAGTGCACAACTTACACAAAAATTGTAATTCAATAATATCATTTTCTATACTGCAGTTAATAAAGTAGGAATTACTGAAGATAGAACTGTATTTGTGAACACAAAATATGAACAACAATTAAACAGCATTGTTTCCTAGCTAACAATAAAGAGTATATTTTCAGTAACAACGTCAGCTTGATATTCTAAAGCAATGGAAAAGCTCCTTTGCGATGTCAATGTCAGGGGTAAACATTCTATTTTGAAGTAGAAAGCACTGCTTATCTATATATTTTACATTTCATTTCAAAATTTAAATGGTAAAAATTGTACAACATTTCTATATTTTGACGCAAGGTATCAACTAAAACATTAAAACAACTTTTTCTTTTACTTATTTTCACTTCCAAACTTTGTACCATTATTCTGTATTCCTAAATAAGTATAGAAGAATATACTTTTGATTGTTATATAATTTTTTTAAATACTTCTTTGTTTAAAACTAAACAAAGAAGTATTTAAAAAGTAAGTAGGTAGGTTCAATGGTAGGTAGTACTTCTTTGTTTAGTTTTATTTTGTCTTGTGTCTACACTGACCAACTTTTATACTTATTGTAAAATTTTATGTAACAACCAGAAGTATATTCTTTGTCGAAATCCTTATATAAAATACGAATAAACCTCCAATCACTTTTGACTTAAGCTTTATTTATTCAAAATATTATATTTGTGCGAGGCAGGTCAGACGTGAATACTTTTCAATGCACTTTGAACTATATCTAAACGAAGAACATAAACGTGCTTGTATTTGTCTGACTGTTAAATTTGTTTAGAATTTTAGTTCGCTCATAAAATAATCTTCTTTTGAATTGTTACTTTAAAAGAGACCATGACTCTCTGAGTTTGTTTCGGCGTTTCTTCTCAGAGGTCGTCAGCTAGGAAATGCCGGCTCCATCTAGTTTTAATTAATAATTAGTAATAAATTTCATTGATCATGTAACAATAAAAAATGTAGGGTAGCTGTCAGTAATTATATCATCAAGACGCCCACCACCTCAGTCTACCCGTGACCATGGACGCTGTAAAGGGTCCGAAACGTCGGGATTAATAATATCAATATACGCGATAAAATCCGTAAAAAGTAGTTTTATTTCAACAAAAATATTGTCATGAGACGTGTGTTCGAGTTCGCTGCATTCTTGTAAGGCTGTGGTCTAAGTTGTAGTTAGAGTGCGATTCATCAAAGAGTTCCTATGCCGGTATGACCGATACGGCCACAATGCAAATAAGTGTTAATACATAAAATGTATAATATTATTAATAAGAAAGCTCAAGGTCAATCGCGAGTTCTGTTGAGAGCTATCCTTGGTCTCTACGCAACCGAATCAGAAATGAGGAGATCCATAGAAGAACCGATGATGTTGTCAGACAGCCATCATGACGGTATAGGAACTATTTGATGAAACGCACTCTAGTAGGTCATTGTTTTTTATTTTATGTATATTGATTTTATTAAATAAAAAAAAAAGGTTTACTGTTTCTCGTGGAACTAAAGAAATACTTCGTCGACTCATCGGCAGTGAAGCCTCAAACTTATATGCAATCCAAAAATAAATAGGTTTGATTTTCTGTTCACAAGGCTTTTTAAAAAAAATATTTCTTAAATGCATTAAGTACTCCATTTCTATCGATTTGTAAAAGTGAATGGATTAGTTTAGTTTTCTTTAGAGTTCTTATTCGAAAGAATTGGCGAAATTAACAAGGTCAAAACATTGAATGTGTCAGTTGAACACTTTTTCATGATTATTTGCAATTTGTAAAATAATGTATTGACAATTTTTGATAAATTATATCTACTCATAAAAACACCGCGGGTAAAATTCTGATTTATAAGCCTTTTTTTACTACCTTGTCAAAAATCATGACATAAAATTATATAGTACCTGTTAGGTACATTCAATGTAATATTTTGTGTATTCATAATAATTAAGGTACCGGTGAACAAAGAAGGTTAGAGTATTTACTAATACTTCCTTCATACCCTTATTTAACTTAATTAATTTTGAATAAATACATACATACATAGTTACATGATTCAGTGTACATACCTAATACAAATAAAGCACATATAATATATGTTCACTCCGGGCTCTCGGTGGGTACTGCCGCGGGACGTATTCTCACCTCCCGCGTCTTTCCCACAAAAAACCCGATACTCGTCGTTCCTCGAAATCTTTTCACTGGAATCAGTAATCCTACTTTCAAACGACTATTTACTTATTTATACTTCAATGTACATTGATGGTACTTAAAGCGGACTTATTGCCGTAAGGCATTCTTTACCATTCAACCTTCGAGTTAAAAAGAAACTCAAAGAAATTTGGTAAATATAAAATAACAATATAACAGCGATTCCGTATTCAATCATTCCAGTGTAAGCTGACCTGGCATTGTATTGAGTTTACATACATTTAGAGGTCTTGTGTAGGCATCGCCAGCGTATCAGCCGGTCCTCTCATGCATCTCAAGATTCTCAAGCTCATTACGCTATTCCGTTTCGCAATATATTATGGGTCATTAAATCAGTTAAAACTGTTTATTTCTTCAGTGTCCATACTAGTAATATCTATAATTTGTCTTATTATTTTGTTAGATGTAGGTAAAATTTTATTAATAGGCCTTTTTTGGTTTACTAATTATTTCTGAGTAAGCATAATTTGAAAAATTCGACTGCATGCAGGATTCGAACCTGCGTCTTCTGGTTAGATACACCAGACGCTATGACCACTAAGCTACCATGAGTCCCACCCAGCAGGTCGAAATTGGCCTTTACATTTTGAAGTTACGTCATAGCGTCTGGTGTAACCAGAAGACGCAAGTTCGAATCCTACCCGCAGTCGAATTTTTCCTACACTGAAAGAACTTTTAAGTCTTAGCATGGAAAATGCAAAAAAAAATACAAAAAAGATATTAAAAATCAGGAAAAGAAGTTTTAATGTTATGTGTTAGAATCATAGACGTTATTTAATTATTTTTATTATAATTATAGTCACTCGGATTTATGTCAATTTTATCGACTAGAACCTTTTTTGTTAACTTAGCGAACATTAAAGTAAAAATAAATAAAAACCTTTAATAAATTCGAGGAAGCAAATTAATTATTTTAAACAACTTTGACTTTGGAAAGTCAACAATAACAAACACCCTTGTGATAGACATCGGATTAATATAAAAACAATAATTTTGACCCTCTGGAGGGTCACATTAATGAATAAGCAGTATATTGAATGAATTGTTTGTATAACAGTTGGACCAACAAGTCCTCCAGGTACTACCTCGAGTGCCACCCGCTCTGCAAGAGGCAGTGCAGCGGCTTCTAGCAAGGGATCCCCATCAACGTCCGAGCACTCAACTACTGCCCCTCATCAAGTACTTCAAGTAAGTTAATATTGTTTAATCAAAGTAACGTATTACGCTGTAAGCAGTCATAGCCGAATTCAGTTCGAATTCGCAATCATATGTATATAAATAATTAATGATCACTCGCCGAAACGGTGAAGGAACACATCATGAGGAAACTTGCAGGCCTGACGACGTGTGAAGCCTGCCAACCCGCATTAATCCACCGTGGTGGACTATAGCCTAATGCCTCTCATTCTGAAAGGGGACCCGTGCTCAGTAATGGGACAGTATATGGGTGGATGATGATTAAATTTAACAAAATAAAATGGCTACTAATAGAATATATTACCGATTTAAGCCGAGGACACAATGAGCAGGCAATCTCAGCCATGCAATTCTTGGATGTGGTGACAATGAAAGATCCAAATCAGAAAGCGAACTTCTACCGCACCACCCTGATCGACGCCCTGCCGTACATACCCAAGGTAAGTGAGCTCTGCGAAGTATAATTAGCACACTGCGGATGTAACATAAAAAATCTTCTTGCATTTAAGCTAGAATTGACTATATGTACTTAGATCTATGTAAAAAAGTCGCTTTCCGGGTCTGTGCATCTATCTGTCCGCCTACTTCGGATTTGGATACGGTATTCATTATCATTTAGATAACATTTCTTCCGGAAGGTTCACGTTATATAAATAAGTAGGTATATATAATTTATTTTAATACAACTAAGATGGGAAACAAGCATACGTCCCACCTGATGGGAAGCTGTTACCGAAGCATACACATGCTTGTAACATCAGGGGTATCACCTGCACGTTGCCGACCCTGTAAAACGAAAGAGGAATAATTAAGTAGGTAGAATAAGGGTCAAAATTCCCCCACTGCCAACACAACGTTTCCTCGCGTAACTCTGGCAACCTTGCTCACCGTTAGGAACACAACACAAAGCAGTGTTATTTCACTTCGATTTTCTACAAGGCGGAGGTACTTCCCCAGTGGAGATTACATAATACATGCAGGCTATTAGTAGGTATATCGCACTCGTGTAAAGACGGGGTTGGTCGCTAGTATCCTCATAAACTCCGTTCTGCTTTTCGTGGTGCTACCGGCGTTGATCTTTAATAGGGTTGTGAAGGTGTCAGTCACATATTAAGCCGAAAGTTACTGCTACCTAATATTCAAACTCCAACATATTTAGAAAAATGCAAGGAAGATAATGATAGTAGGTACCTATCTAAGATTTGCACTACCTATTTAAAACGCAGCATTAGAGGAAGAAATGCAACGTATTATATGTATCATCTGGATATTATAAACTGACTTTGCGGCTAATGTATATACATTTTATTCCCGCAGTTTTATGAAGTTACTTACCTGAATATTTCAGAACGAATTATAATTGAGGTCGTGTTATTGTGTGAGGTTTTTTTTTATACATGATTTGAGTGCGTTTGACCGCACCTCACCTGATGGTAAGTGACGATGCTGCCGAGGATGTAGCACGCAAACTCAAATAGTGCCTATTCACTCTCACCTTGAAGGATCTACGTTATTTCACCCTCTTATGATCTTAGATCCCGCGATATATTATTAATAATAAATAATATGGTCAGTGATAGCCTAGTAGTATGACCATTGGACTGTCAAGTCGAAGGTCTCGAGTTCGAACCCAAAACACGCACCTCTGACTTCTCGAATTCGTGTGCGTATTAATAATTAATTATCACTTGCTTAAACGGTGAAGGAAAACATCGTGAGAAAACCAGTATACCTCAGATATTTTTCTCGACGGTTTGTGAAGTCTGCCAACCTGCTCTAGGCCAGCGTGGTGGACTGTAGCCTAATCCGAGACCCGTGCCCAGCAGTGGGACAGTCGCTTGATCTCATTTTAAAACTATTCGTTTCGTTTCGATTTTTATGTTTGAAAAAATGTTTTAATTACCATTTTCATATACGTGTACCTATAACAGATATTCAATATTCAATGTTGTTCTTGTTTCCAAACTCAATAATTATGTTGTATCTCAAAAAGCTTTCCCATCGAGTACCGTGTTTTCAGTTTCATCAAATTAACCGCAGCGGTATTAATAGGTACCTTGGCCTTATTTTATAACCTTCAATTATTATTAAGCTATGACTTAGCTTGATTAAAATTGTATTTATTTATTTTAACTTTTATGGAACAAAAATGGTGGTATACAAGGCGTTACGCTTTCTAAATGTATAATCTTGTATAATTAATTTAAAATGTTTGATGGGCCCGTTGCTAAGTAATAACTAAGCTTATCAACTCTGCCGTCCTTACGAAAAGTGCAATATCTAGGTTAAACATGATTTCGAGAAAAGCGCGGGTAAAGATTTTATTTTTTGTTTTGTTTTTATCTCCGTCATTATACACGGTGTCGAGTTGAAACTTTTACTACATGTCATATAATAATGTAGAGTATATTATGTGGTACTTAATGTTTGTTCCCGCATTTATTCGCGCTATAAAAATCAATAAATACTATAATGTTATGTACTATTAGGTACTACATAGAAAGAATGTTTACTAGTCATAACCGCATTATGTAACCTATTTATTGCATTATTGGTTAGTTAATTTATGAACTGTTTCCTAACCAAAGGTGCATTAAGTTTCTTATTTATTGCGGTTTTCATTAGTAAGAGATAAGTTTAAATATCATCATAAATGCAATAACTCAAACTTATTGCACTGATAACTAGTAAATGAATATTACAAATGACGAAATATGCTAATTTCATATGTAGTAACTATACTTATTGCAGATATAATTAGTAAAATTACTTAATAATTTAAGTATTGTTATTCCTATATATAGTTATATCGGTCTTGATAAGTACATCTTAAAGCACCGACCTAGATATTGCAGTTAGTCTTAGTATTAAAACCGGCTTCGTCATAGATACGTAAAAACTGTCTAAGAAGAATATATAGATCTCGTTCTGCAAATTCCTTATATTTACTTAACTCAATTCGGCGCAAAACTCGAGTTATTGTACTTTTCGTAAGGACGGCAGAACTGATCTTCAAGGTTAAGCTGCTTTACCCGCGGCCAGTCTATGGATAGGTGACTATTCTTAACACTTCGGGACCCCTTTATGCCTCGGAGATTACGTAAAGCCATCGGTACCGGTTGCCACACCAATCTATGACAGTCGTTAGTTGCAGTCATAAGCCCAAAAAGCCTGACAATCAGTCTATCCTCAGCACATCGGTGTTACCCAGAAATTTAGTTGCGGAGGTCTAACGGCAGTCCCTCAGTCGCCCTCCACTTGGCCCTCCGTCCATCAATGAACGTCCACGGTGGGATCACGGATCATATGAGAGCGATTCCCGTGATCCCACCAATATGCGGTAGTGGTGGTGGTTTTAGTCGGTATGCTGGCCACCTGGTCGGAGACCCCGACATAACTGTCCCGCATCCCCAGCATGCATTAGGAGCAGCATTATATTCCACACCCAAAAAAACTAGTTTGATGGCAGTCACTTCGTGTAGAGCACTGATATTCAGCCGGCACTGGTTAGACTGGAAGCCGACCCCATTATAGTTTTGAAAAGGCTTAGAGGACGAGTTTATAATCCTTCACGATTTTATTTTACCGACACTACGAGATCTCAATACTGAATAAAAAATTTTTTTATTCAGTATGATACTATACGGAATGACTAATGATACTTACGGAAGGGACTGGACCCCACGGCACAGGGAATCCTAGTGTGGGGTCCAGAGATATACTGATTTCTTCTCCTGGTCTCATAAGTCTACAAATTGTAATATGTGTATATGATTTGTACTAATGTTTGAATGAATAAAGATTTTTATTATTATTATTTGTATCTCCATGTCGCCATTTTGTATACGCTTTTTGGGTATACAATTAAACAATTAATTATATATCAAATTTTAATATGTATTTTTTACATATCTTCGTTTCAATTGTCATACCACTGCCGGGTCTGCGAATGAATGCTACAGCGGCCCGGCACTAAAGTGGTGACGCGATACGCCGACGTTGGTTTTATTCGGTAGCTCGCTCTATTCAGAATGGTCCGACACACCCCACCGCTCTCCCCGGAACGGGGGATAGTGCATAAAAATTTCCAACCCCGCCACCAACAAACAAAAGGTTAGCCTGTATTCCCCGAACAGTTAGGGAGTACTCTCCCTAACTGTTAGTAGTACATAACACTAATAAATAAATAATGTACACCCATAGTTCGAACTATATTTATGTCCCATTAAATGGGGGCCGAACCCGTTGCTTTTGACCGGGCACAAATACAAACTCTGCTACTGAGCATTTCATAGAAAAACCTAATAACACTGCTCGACCTGGGAATCGAACGTAGGACCTCTAGACTAACGAGGCAGTTTAAACTAAAGAATTGTATACTCTAGTAATCGCAGCTGTACAAACCCCATTTCCAATATAGGACATAATGGAAGTTAAATAATAAATAAGTATACCTAATATTTTAATATTTCTTCAATAAAAATAAATACTTCCAAAACTTTGTCTTTGTCGTGTCGTTACTTCCCTTTCCTTTTTAGATTACTGTTAGATCCCATTGTATGTAGGCACAAAAGGAAAAAGTGACTATTTTTTAGGTCTAGTTGGTTCTACGACTATTAAAATCGAGCATTGAATAACTGGATCAATGTACAACTTTTAGTTTACGAATATGAAATATAATTAATGCCAGTCGTAATTAAACCTAATGTTTTAATATCTGACACATCCGCCTTACCCTTTTGTTAATCTCCTCTCAACACACACCCCAAAAAAACTCTCATTTCCTTTTTCAGCCTCCTCTCAAGTATTGTTGGTACATCACTGTTTATTATACCGTGATTATACCGCGCCATTTTTACGCCAAAAGTTTTTAAACCAGTATTTTCTTAAAGCTATCAATATATCCGTCATCAGTGTTTCCACAAAGTCTTTCACTCGATCTTTGAACACTACTTATTAACGTAAATACAAATAACCGTATACCCCCTAAATTGTATTCCATTATTCATCTCACCCTGAAGGCGTCAAGCGTTCGATAAAAAAAAAGCGTAAACGAATAAAAGGGTACCTATTTCTTAGAAAATCTTGAAGATACTCGTAAGTGCAAATTGGTTTTATTAAAGCGAATGTCTTAGGGAATTTTATAATGTTGAATTATTTTATATACATTCCTACTTACTTAATTATTTTACGGTTAAAGGTAAACTGCGAATTTAACCAGTTAAATATTGGTTTTATAGTATTAGTCGTTAAGATACTTAGGTTAAGGTTGAATGTTAAGTAGTTTCTAAAGAAGGTGTTATATTTTAGAAACTACAGTGGCAACACATATGGCCAGCTCTTCTGATGGAAGTACGAACAGCCGAAGTGTTGGCTTCAGTTCTGCAACCAGTGATGTGGCTGGTTAACGATTCTACCCCGGATGAGTTTGCATACTATATTCTGCCAACCCTAAAGTAAGCACTTATTTAGATTATTTACCTACAATTGATGCAACACTGAATTGCATCATTGTATAATTCAAAAGCGTGTGTGTGAAGTGTAATGACTGTATTTCTAATATACACCAACACGGTTTCGACATTAATATATTATTACTAGCTGACCCGGCAAACGTTGTTTTGCCCTATATATTATTTCTAGCCACCCTTATCACCCAGGGGTATAAAAAATAGCTTACGAACAATTCTCAGACCTACCAAATATAAACAAAACAGTTCGTTATCAAACACTGTGACACGAGATTTTAATATATTAGATAATATAAAATTAGATAAAATAAATCCGAAACTACAATAAATATGAAGCTGGACTTTAATAGTCTTACGTTAATAGAAATAAGTTCTATTATGTAGGTTTACATTGCATCCTGTAAAAATACATTTCCAAAAAAAATTAAAACAATAAATTTTCCTATGAGTGTTGATAAATTAAATGAAACTTACAACTTTCATTTAATTAACAATTTGACACATACGTCTTAGCTTTGAAATTTTTTCACGTAGGTAATTTCCTATTATTGTATCATGCTGTGGGTTGGAGCAGGCCTATAATAAATGTCGCGGTCGAATAAATCCTCGCTCCCATAACCCCAGCAAAAAAACCTGTGTGGTTGTAGTCGGTAGGTCGCCCCATATGGGTGTAGTCCGACGCGTACCGTCACCTTCCCCGGGCGCAGGAAGTCCACGAGGACTTGACCACACGAAACAAAAAAAAATGTTAACATTAAATAACTTGAGATTTATAATGATAAATTTAATTCATAATTTTATACGACTACTAGAGCTAGCTACTTATAAAAAAGAGATTATTACGTTTAAATCTCTAAGAAGATTTATTCGGAAATTCGAATTCTTTGCATAAAATTGGCTTCGCTCGCCTTAGATTTTTCCGTTTTTTGATGTACTCTGTATACATTGTTTTTCTTTATCTACTCATAAAAATAGTTCTTATTACTATAGGTATACAATCTATATTAATAAGTGATGTACTCTATCTATATATATTGTTTTTCTATATAGGATGCTGCTTAACTCTCCAAAAAGCATCCAATCTTCCGTTACTCTATTGGAGCACTTGCATATAATCATGAAAAAGTGTGATCAGACAGAAATTGACACTGAAATGTTGCCAGCGCTGTATCATGCCATGGATAGCAACATCGCGCAAATACAGGTACAATAAGCGTAATATAAACGTTATTTTTTTATAAAAAATAATGTGCAAACGTATATATATCACGACTGTATCCCTGTTAGGTCTCTGCCTATATATATCCATAGTTTGGTATGTCCTTGACCTTATTAAACTGTGCACTAAATAAAAACGTCCAAGCTGCTTTCTTAATTCTACTGAGAATTTAATAATTTAAATACTACTCTATTTTAATATTTTCCAAGAGTAACATTTTGATATTATATGTATTAATGAATTTATTTAATGGTTAAAATATATATATAATTATAATATATTTATTAATTGCAGGCAGCCTCATTGATTGCTACGCAGAATGTGTGCACCTTACTCGACGACAAGATTCTGCATACCACTATCCTTAACAAAGTGAAGGCATTGCTTGAAAGGAACCAAAGCGACGTTAAGATCATCAGCCTGACACTCTGCTTATTCGAAAAGGTTCTTGTTAGGCTCGAGCGGTCCCACATTCTGGAGCAGGTGATTCCTACTCTGCTGGCTATGCGGCTCAGCGACCCCGATATCGTCACTCGTGTCGTTAGTGAGTATACTTACGTATATATTACAATGAATATCTACGAAGTTTATAAAAAAAATGTATATATACATATAAATAAAATGTGCTCGCTCTCTCTCTCGCATAGCGAATCTTGCTCTTTTTGCGAATGCCTATTGCCTAGGCAAATTCTGACACTATTGCCAACCAAAGCGAATAAGCGAATGCAGACTGCACTGCATTTTCTTTGACTGTTTGAATTAAATTTTGAGACAACCTACCTATTACAGAACTATACAAATCTTTGCTTATGGAAAGGAAGTTTGGATTGAACACCAATGTGATGGCAACACAAATGATACCTTCGCTTGCCCCACAAACTGTCAACCCGGGCCTGAACCACGAACAGTTTGGTAACCTGATGGAGGTATATTTTCAGAGAATTATTTACTATTACTCCAAGTTAGTAAGTATGGATTTTAACATTATGTTTATTATACGGCACCGTTTAGATCCTGTACGACATGCTGGAGAACATCGACCGGCAGCAGCGGCACAAGCTGAAGGCGGAGCTCGCGATGTCGAGTCCCGAGCGTCGCAAACTACGTCATCAGATGAGCACAGATAACATGAACGTTCCACCTTTTAATATTCCTAATTTACGCGTGGAACAGCGCAAAACATCTAGCGCTGAGGATATGGCCCGCAAAAATTCAATGAGTGGCCCTCCTCCCACTACTAATGTTGGAGGTAGTGTAGGCGGGTTCAAGAGTAAGCATGAGTTTCCAACCTGTAATGCGAAGACCACGGTGAAGCAAAAAATTTTACGGAAAGTTTATTCAGGCACAGGGATTGGACAGTGGTTCTTCGGCTCCAGCAATTCTACTAATAACGACAACAATTTCCTTCGCGTTTCAAACGCTTTTCCTAATCGGCGTCTATCAGACAATACCCTGATGACGCCCAAAATTCGTATAGCACCATCGTGTGCTTCATCCCCTGGTGGCACTCCGGGAGGCACATCTGGTCTGCCCACGCGACGCCACTCCAGCATTGGGCCGCAAGAGCGCCGGGGCTCAGCTGTCAACTTATCGCCGCCAACCGTAAGTCACACTTTTTCAGGCTTTATGTACTTGCACGCTTGTTTTTGACACAAATTATTCTAATAGAATGTCCTTATATACACAATTAATGATTAAAATTTAGAGGCTTGGAACAGGGCTACCAGTAATATAAACAATGGTGGTGGAGGCTGACGGAGTTTTCGGTAAAGAGGGTAGTTAAAATGGTTATTTTGACAGGGCCGCCAGCAAAGAGGACGAGGGGGCGGGTCAGGCTCGAGCCTGTCCGTGCCGTCAACGTCTAACGTCGTAAGTGATGTGCAAATCGTACACGTACGCCCGCCTGGCTGCGTGGCATCCCTGATCCCCCTCTTGAATGTGGAATTGACCAGCTTATAACATCAATGTGGTTCTGTTATCTTCTACGGTTGTGTCTTCTACCCACACCGACTGGGAGAGATAGTACTTGTTCGTTTACGTTATCACCTTACATCTGCACGAACTTGGTTGGCGTTTCAACATCACGTACAGCTGTCTCTGTCCAATCATTAGACCATTCATTACATCGCATCAATGCTACTCCTTCCAACCCTGAGAGACGCCCGAACAGACACAAAACTTCAAGAAATAATGAAGTGATGCATGTACGTTGAAGATTTTGTTTAGTGAACGTCCGCGATGCATGAACGCCTCGCCCGTGCCGCGTTGAACGTGCCGTTGAATGCTCTGTTGGGAGGATAGCTCCTTTCGCCTCTGGTGGATGTTACTCACTGTACCAATTGTGATCTATGTTCGGGTGTGTACCTGCAGACACATCGATTCCATTGTCGCACGTTTTTCCAAATTAATCCAGTTACAAATTTCAGGTAAACATTTGCACAATGTAAACAATTTAAACTTAAAAATATGTTCATTATGTACCTACCAATTGGCATTAGATTAATCGGAAAATAAGTACTTGAAGTGTACAACAATTACAATGTAGATCCCACAGTTCAGCAGGTCACATAGGTCTCGTATGTTGCGTGTTATGCGATGGAAGGCTACGCAAGTAAGGTAATCATTTCTTCATTCATGTTAAGGCTCTAAGCCATCCGTGTTTAACGTATTCGTTGTCTCATTTACTTGCTAATTGTTCTTCAACGCAGCTTGCACGGAGCATGATCGTGAGTATGGTTCCTCTACTCTTCGTCGTTGCGAAGTGCGCAGTATCAACTATTGATGTTTATGTAAACTATATGTCTATATAGAGTACACTAAGAGGTTGCCGCTACTTCATATTACTGACATCCAAAATTACTTGCACAATTTCTTATCAACAGTAACTAACATTCGCTTTTATGAACGATACGTCTATGATGTAATCTGGCAACATCTTCGTGCCAATAATGGTGTTTCGCTGTAGAGTAGTTAACAGTATACTGAATCACAACAAATTTCACAAGCCCAACACGCTTACAAACGCTAAAATTAGACGTACGTACGTATCTATATTTTAATGTAAGGCATGCTTAGTTTAAATAATGGTATATTTTTACTGAATATGAAATGACCAAGAGACTAAGAAATGACCAATGCTTTAACATACATTCAACATAAAAAAATATACTTTCTCGCTATCTGATTTTATGAGCTATGGTTATTTTTTGACATTTAGGGTGAGCTTATCGGTAGCATTCGCTAGAAAATGTAAGAATAGTCAGTAACTGAGCAAATCATTTTCGCACATGTCCGCGAACATTATACCTATATTTTAATAGTAGATATCTTAATAGAAGATTATATATCTAGTGTTAAAAAAAATTACAAAAATATTAGGCCTACTTTCAATGTTTTCTGTTCTGAGACATAGGCAGTCATTTTCCAACTGGGTAGATAATCAATCATCATAGTATGATTTGAAAAATTTGAAGCACGCTATAAAAATCTAATCCGTTTTACCAGTCAAAAAATTGTTAATGGTCTAAGTCTAAAAAACGTCAGATTGTGATTATCATAGAGTAAGGTCTTCCTAAATCACCACGAACAAGTAATAAACCAAAAGTAATATCTACCGGGGCTGTAAATTTAGCTGATTTGCATAAATAATCGTTTAGTAACTAGTAATCGAATCTTTAGTATACTACTTTCGTAGTTCCAAAATACTTTAACCGATTATTGATACCTGGCGTGTATACAATGTCAATGTATTTGTGTACCATATCAAATCCGCCTGTGAAGAAACCAAAAATATTGGAGTTCGTTCAACAATTTCGAAAGTTTTTCTACTTTTCGCAAATGACTATCGCCAAGCCACCCTTTATTTATATTTTAATATTAACACTATTATTGCTGTATAGGGCGGCTCGATGCCTAACACATCATCAAGCGTACCATTTCTGCTGACTTCATCAATGCAATCGATTCGCTCGCGCCGCCCATCGGCCTGCTTGAGCGGCTCGCAGGGCTCGGGACTGCTGCAGCAGCTTAGCAGTGGCATGGTAAGGCACTTACCGAGCGCCAGTAGGCATCATTCGCACGCGTCGACCAACTGGAGCCTGCAGGGCGCCACCGCTGCTGGGTACAACGCTCTGCAACACACCGCCATGGCAGTCCGGAAATGCCCCTCGCTCAATATTACCCTCACGCGTTAGAAGCCCAGTCGCGTACAACCTGCCACCAACCGAAGAGAGCGCACTTAGTCCTAGAGGAGTTCCCACCTCTTCGACACGCTTCGAGTAAACATCTATTAAATAACCTGTAGCCGCGGCGGCATCCCTGCCCCGCGTGTAGTGTACACTTACCTACCTGATGATCTGCCGATAAGGGCGATCCCCGTCCGGTCCCTTGATGTTTAGTAGTTTTATCATTATTATATCGATGTTGTTTTAAGTATCACCATATTAAATTTATTTGCAACTACTTTTTTAGATATTATATGAACTTGTTTGTTTTCCTATGCTGTCTGTCAGACTAATTATTTTGTTAGATTGTGAAAGCCTAAGAAATTGAAAGAGTAAACCAGACCTATGGACTTTTACAATTTCTTCGACGTCTCTTGCGATTTCATGAATATATAAATTCACTTATAAAGAATGTCAGCGATGGTATGATGTGAGACAACCTGTGTAAGCTTTAATCAGTATAATGTGGACATATCACTTTTTCGGCGATGAAAAAATGTTTAAACATGTCCATTTGTAATAAAATTTAAGAGTTTATAAATTGAATTATTAACAGTAAAATGTTACCAAACTGATAGAATACAGCAAAATGTTGTATAATGGTGCTGTGATATGGTATTGTTATTTATTAGAAACTACTATAAAGTAGTAATAACTCTTTCTGTTATTGAACGTTAAAATATTTATATCTTAAAAATGGCATTTGAATAATCGTTGGCGATTAAAAGTTAGGCGGTTACGTGCCAAATATATTATAATATTAAAAGTATATTTATGTACCACGCACTTAGTGTCGGTTGACCTTCAAGTATTATTTTCACAACATATTGGAACCTGCAACATTGTAATAAAACCTAATAAAGGATGCAGGATTGTGCGGTGTTAGTAAAAGATAAGTTTAGTGACATTTACTACGGTAACTATGACCTCGAAACACTAGTTGTTAAGTTGTACTGTTTTGTAAAGCAACTTATAGTATTTTCTTATTCTGATATATCTGGAATATCTAATTATTTTGATACTCGGTTATGGTAGTTGCACATTCAGCATAATAAAGGTACGGTAGGTATATTTTTTAAATCTTACTGTGTAGGTACTCAAATCTTTGAAACACCAGCTATTTTATGTGATTATTTAATCAAAGACGACTCAGATTAAAACTTCTCGCCTTAGGTATTCGTTAAAATAATTACCTAATACTTTGACTTACTTTATTTAAGCTACTTTATAAACTAATAATTAACATCGAAAATTTAAACAGCAAGCGTAAAAATGTTTCCGAAAAATAAAACTTTTATTTAACTCTCCTAAGATGTAACAGTCAGCATAATAATATTGTACCAGAATAGCCCAAATATAACGCTAGTTTTGTAGTCTGTTTCGTATTGATTTTGTATTTGAATATTTGGAACTCACATAAACCCTTCTAAGCTTGACTAAATTTAGTTTGCTTTTCCACCTTACGTACGGTTCGTATTCTTGTGTAGCGTTAACTATTGTACTCGTATATTGCGTAGTCGAGTAACACCTAGCTGACTGAGATTCTTGAGACCGGTTGGACTGATGTTGCGTAGAGTAGACCGTAGCACTAGTTGGTAGAGTAGCGGGCGGGCGGGGACCGCGCACTCAGTTGCGGTAGCGCCGCGTTCTCCCAACCGCAGCCATCAACCTGGCACGCGCTTTGTTTTAATCAGTTTTTTTTTTATTATGGTTGCTTGCAGTACCAGCTGTTTTCCGGACGTACATAAAGAGAATTTCATTAACGTTAGAGCCGTGTAGCGTAATCCGAGAGCGGGTTGGTGCAAGCGGCGCGTGGGCATATCACCCGAGGCCGCGCGTCGGTTGCCGTTCGCCGCTCGCCGCCCGTCCGCGCCTCGTCGCTGCAAGCGCTGATTTGAACTGATCCATGAGCTTCTATTTTTTAAAATATTTCACGTATTTCAAATTTAAAAAATAATTAAATTGCAAATATTATAAATAAAGTACATTCGCTATCATAATATCGTGCATCGGCCTAGCGGTTTTTCGACGACTTCTAACACCTTAGTATCTTTACAAACCCACATTCAATCAAGTTGTTTCAATGCATGCTGACTGTCAATAGATGTAGCATCTACGAAATAATAAAAATCAAAGTACCAACAAAACAAGATTAGTCGCAAAAATACATACATAGTACATAATTAAGAATGCAACTGTATTCGTTTTTGTATTTGCTGAACATTAGTAGGTACCATGTTCGCCTATCATTGAGGTTCTATTCAGAATCCGTAGTACCTACACAAAATAATGCACGTTACAACTCACGTTTTTACTTGATATCTCATGTCCATTTTTAGCACAATCAATGGTTTGCACTTCTTTACAAAACAGTATTGCTTATGAATGCACAATTTACACTATTTTCGTAAAATATTTGGACATTCGTTTTATTTAAATCTCCGATCGAGTACCTAGTACGATTCGTTTAAAAGAACTATCTACCTACCTAGTTAAAATTTAAATACTTTCTTGATACTAATTCGATTTATTTAACTTTTTTTTTTCAAATATTATGGGGAATGTAAATAAGTACTATGTTTCTATAAAAATATTTGGCACTGACAGCCGGGATTTCTCACTTGGCGTGTGTTTTGTCGGTACGAGAAGTTTAGATCGATTGTGTATCTCTTTAAGTAGTTTAGTGCTTAATGAGATTTTCTGAAATGTGATATTGATTCGTGAATGTTCATCGGTCGGTAAAAAGGTGCCAAAATTATTTAAAAATAAAATGCTCGCGATATAGTATGTTATTTTAGTTTCAATCTAATCTTCGACGAAATCGAAATCTCCATTTTTAAAATCTCGTTTAATATAATAATATTATCTGCTAACTAAAAAGGTTAGCCACGAAACAAAGTGAAGCACGTAACATTTCGGCAATTACAGCTGAAATGGTGATATTTTTTGAGAATCTCACCATTATATTAAAAATTGTAAAGAAAACATTTTAGTAACAAAAACTCTATGAGGGCTCTCTATATATAAAATTGATGGATTGACCTATTTTCCTCTTAGATATTATGTCAAATAAAATGTGTAGGTACCTTTTCTTTCTAAATTAATTTTATAGAGAGAGAAAGGACTGGCACAGTACGCAAAATTCATTGTCTGGACACCACAGAAATCAAACAATTGCTACCAAATATATGACTACAAAAGTAAAATAAATTATACAAATCTCGTGAGAAATATTGGCACTTACACATCAATATTTTACATCAAGACACGTATACTTTAAATTAATTGCAGCTTTATTGAACAATTATTAATTACTACATCTACAAAATTAAAACTATTTATAACATAATATATTATGAAATAATAATTATGTTAAAGGCGCTACGATATTATGAAAATCAAATATAATTGAATTAACAACGTGAGATATATTACCTGCTTCGATAATTCTAAATGTGAAGGCATAATTAGGTAACTTAAGGAAGTCCAGAAAGTGAGAAGTAGATAAATTATAAGCATGATTGATATATAAGATTTATCAAATATCTACATAATTATTAATATTATATATTTATAATTTTAATATACTTATTGATGTTGTTAACTTAAGAACTTTAGTCTCAAAAACCTTTGCCTTCATTTTATTGATATTATACTTATTTAATAAAAAAATATATATAAATGAGGTACATAATATAATATTTACCTACCTATGAGACCGAAAATGTATAAAATATATGAATCTATTTCTTAGATATTGTATATCATTCCAGTATAATAACGTTTCTTTTACACAATTTCATATTGATTTTAGGTATTATATATATTCCCTAGGAATTCTATATAGTTACAAATTACTTACATTTCCGGTTTCATATTAATATATGTATATATAATATATATGTGCAATTTCTATTCAGGGCTAGATAATGAGGAAGATAAGAGGCGAGGTAGGCTCGGTGAGAATTCGAGAGCAAATCGCAGTTGCTATAAGTAACTGTGATGTAAATGCGAAAAATACTCGTACAACTAAATATGTCAAGCGCCTTTTAGGAAATTTTCCATTATTTTCTATTGTTCTGATAGAAACGTATAGGGTAAAAGAAAATAATGCTCTTTCTGAAATTCTGTAATAATTTTAAAGATTACTCAAATCCATAAATGTTTATTTATTATTTTCAACCCAAAGGTTTCTAGTCCCATAATCCCAAACCCTAGTTGATAACTTTGCGGTAGTATGTGGTGTTAACAGAATGCCAGTCGACCCCAGGAAGAACACAGTTCCGCGGTTTATGTAAACCTGGTCCTTTCCATGTAAGCACTAATAATTCAACAATTTACCTGTTTAAATATTATGTAATGTGGAGATACGAACTATTTCATCAACCTATCTAGCTGATATCGCACACATTCTGGCATTAATAATAACCTCTTTATAGAGACAATATTTGTAGCTTCAAATTAATAATTAACAAAGGTAAATTATTTACACAACAAATATGCGATAATATTCGTATATATTACAAAAACATTTTAACGTTTAACACAGTAAAAAAACAGCAAATCACTGTAATGTCTGACATTTTCCAACATAACAGTTAAAAAAGTACAGTCTGAATGAATCAGTCTTTTAAAACGTATCTTTAACCAAAATAATATATATAGCTTTTCATAGTAGTTTACCACGTGTGCCCGTTTCTACCCCATTCGTCCGTGAGCACACTAGTTCCCACAACCACCTTGCAGCGTAACGTCCGGAAGATCAATATTGATTCATTCTTCCAAGGGTTGTGGCGTTTGCTCATTGTTAGAGTATGTGATATCATTTCTATGTGTACCCTGTATGAATATCAACATTCACCTATTTGAATTATTCGATGTGATTATATGAAGTAGATATTAAATACCTAGTAATATACCTTTTATAATATAATATTATTAATGTTTTTATCAAAATATATTGTGCTACCTTGTGATCTTGTTCTATGAATATTAACTTCTAACTGCTCTCTTCTAAGGCAAAGATAATTCGACAATACTTTTGTAAGATCTTTCGTACTTTTAGATCGATGCGGAACACTATCGGCTAACTTTAAGATGGATATGATATAATCGTGGTTGAGCTTATCTAATTGGATTATATAAATAGTCACGTATCTTTCTGATTCTATTCTTGTTGAACCGAAAAGACAAAAATATTGCCTTAACCTCGTTTTATCCTATTTTCATAAATTCCTAGTTGATAAATTGTAGACTGACGTACTTATGATGTTCTTCAGAAACTAAAACTCTTCTGAACATATCAACCTCCCTTGTACCGTTAATCTATACCTTTTCTATAATCCCTTACCATTTTTAATGTAACCTTATAGTTAGTGTTGGACAAAGATCCATATATCAATAGATATCATATTAAACATAATACTTAATCAACATAATAAAATATATGAATGTTATTGTCGTGAATTACCAGTTTAACAATATTAAACTTTATTAATATATTAAATATTACAATGTCAGTAGAGCAGTATCTCCGAAACAATATTTAAAGTAACTATATCAATATTACATTACTCAATATAGTTTGAATGTTTAAGATTAAATGAATGTTATATGTTATGTAAATTCGTCAGAGCCGCACTTAGGTTACTTTGGATATAATACACTATATTCTATTAGATACTGTATAATGTAAGTTATTTTCAAGAACTACTCAAATGCCTGTTTGTTTAATTGGTTAAAGCATAAACCTAACAGAAGTTACTAGTACTAGTTTTAATTTGCCAGATACTTACGTGGTGCAACAAGAGAAACTATACGAAAACTTCCAATCATAACAAATGATTACGTAATTACAACTAACTTGGAACTACTTGGAAACACTTCTAGTATGATCCAACTGCCGTTTGACACAGTTGTTAATATCGTCACGTAAGTATCATGCATTTACTTCAGTAACTTATTGTGTGTTACTGCAAATTCGTCATGCATTCAGTTTCTATTAACATTTATTATGTATACGTGGCTCGTGTAGTAAATTAAAGTAATTGTAAAATGGTATCGTGGTTCGTTTTTTTACCTCCTTAAACCCATTTATGATGACGTAGTTAGATATCGTTTGTTGTTATATTACTTTTGACAGAGTGACAGTGTTTATTACAATGTAAATCTGTCTTTTTGTCTGTTACCTTCTCACACATAAACTGCTGAAACGATTTAGATAAATTTGGCAAGGAAATAGATTGCATCCTGAGGAAGGACACAGAGTATCTTCTATATTAAAAACTCCTTTAAAGATAATGATTGAAAAATATATTATTTGTGAATTCGGTATACGTGCTTGTTGTATTAGTCGTAAGTACGACCGCTAAGTGTTAGATACTCAAACAGGGTTCGATTCCCAGGTTGAGTAGTATTAAAGTGACAAAACTCCATAATATAACGATCATATTCCGTCAAACGCAGCAATTAAAAGTATTGCATTAGTTTGATTTGTAAACGAAACTTTGTAAAATCAACTGCAAAATGTACAGAGGCCAGCACATCAAGCTACCACAATCTGTCAAATTTCTTTGATTGATTTTCAACTTTAATACAAAACCATAAGGTTCATATTCACTTGGGAAAATTTGACAATTTTGGATAGGTTGACCAAATTTAGTACAGACGCCAGTGTACTAAATTTAATTTAGCAAAATGTATGCACACTATTTATGAATGCGTAAAACAATAAGACAGGCAGGTTATTAATATAGGTATTCTAATGTCTCTTAAAAAAAAATGACATCATAGATCTAAACGTTGTCGACAAAAGGGATGACCGAAAGTAAGTTAGATGTGTTTTGTACAGACTAGTAGGTACTTATTATATGGTCGGGTCTCTCAATCAGACCAAGGTGGCAAACAAGTATACGGCCCACCTGATGGTAATCGGTTACTGTTGCCTATAGACGCTTGCAACACCATAGATGTCACTTCGTGTTGCCGACACTGTAAAACGAAAGAGGAATAGGTGGGTTGGCAGTATAATTCAAAGCCCCCACTGCCATCACAACGTTTCCTTGCGAAGCACTGGCAACCTTGCTCACCGTTAAGAACACAACACAACTCAAAGCCGTGTTATTTCACTTCGATTCTCCAGGGCGGAGGTACTTCTCCAGTCGGGCAATGTAGACTGAAAAATAAATAAAATCACTTCGAAAAAAAATATTGTTTTTCCATTATACTTATAATACCATGAACGGATCGGCAGATATTCCCGAGCTCGTGAACAAGTTAGGACTACGTGTACCTTGTACATCTCTACGTAGATTTCACCTATTGCACACACCGGCGGTAAGAACATCGTACAGGCAAAACTCATATCTGATAAGAGCGAGCCGTGCTTATAATGCGACCTGCAGGGAAGTTGATATTGATCTTTTTAACACTGGGATTTGTAAAATGAAGCGGACCCTCAGTAATTGTTTTTTTACTAATATTTCTGGAGCACTTTAACCTATAATTAATTAATAGAACTTAATGGTACCCATTACTTGTATAACCTACCTGTACCTACTGTCATTAATTACTGTTATCAATAATTGTAACATGTGAAAACTTGTAATTGGCCTTAATTCTACTAAAATCTGTAAGCATTATTTGTATTTAGCTGTAAGTTTTCCGATTAAAATAAAATAAAAAATAAAATAAAATACCTACCGGAGTTCATCCCGCCGTCCGTAGCAATAATAGTGTTCACTACACTATTATTGCTACGGACGCGGCGTAGCAATATGTAGCGACGGCGTAGCACCAGCGTAGCGGTAATGGAGTGCGTAGCCAGGAACCAGCAGCGTCGTAGTCTGCAGTGACAAGAGTGTAAGTACAATATGTAAGTAAGTTCAATAACTTAAAGTCAATTTAGTTAGTGTGAATAACGTGCAATTTATAATCCCTAGTAATATTATAAATGCGAAAGTAATTCTGTCTGTCTGTTACGCTTTCATGCCTAAACCGCTGATCCGATTTTGATGAAATTTGATACAGAGATATCCCTTTGGGATGCGGGTGACACCGCGGGTAACAGCTAGGTAATGTATAATAATTATAAAGAATGTACTTATTCATTATGTAGGAAAAAAAATGCGTTCTAGGCACCACATTTAATTTATATTAATGTTTTCAGACATTTAAAGCTATGTACGAGAATCTTACTACTGTTAGAAAATGTACTATGCAGTCACTTATGGCAATTGCATCGTCTCTCTCTCTCTCTCTCTCTCTCTTGTCTCACTTCAATTACATTGCAAATGCGAAAGGTTTCTCTTCTCTCAAAATGAAAGTAAAATACTAATGTGCATCTGGTTACCCTGGTTATTGTATCCGTCGACTTTCGCGACCATTTTGGCATCGAAATAGATAAATCTGAAATTTTCTAATGTTCTATTGTCGCACGCTTAGTGATAAACTGACCAATTCGGACACAGTTCCGATCCAGTCACGTTAACGTATAGCCTTCTATGTTCAGATAAAAACATTGTTGACATAACCAGAAGGTTGGCGTATTATTAACGCCATCTGTGATTTAACAATGAAACTTACACACATATACACACATACTTGTATTCTTTTTTTTTAATCTTTATTTATAGAGTTTATTCGTATATACGAATATGCCACTGTAAGTATTATATATTATAGTATACATTACATATTAATGTTATCTAATTTTAAGGCCGATCTTATCTAAACTTAGTAATTAATAATAATAAATATTATTGGGACATTTTTACACAACACCATCTAGTCCCAAACTGAGCAGAGCAACAGACGCCAGCATGTCAAGCTATCCAAAACTGTCAAATTTTCCCAATCGAATAAGAACCTTATCACTTTAAATTAAAGTTGAAAATCAATCAAAGAAATTTGACAGATTGTGGTAGCTTGACGTGCTGCACTATGGGTAGTAGACAGTGGATTTAATACTTATATACTTTTTTTTTGTAAATACATACTTATAATACATAAGAAACTTTGGATTATTTCGGGATCGGCCTAATCCTAGCCGAGAAATGATACTCGCTGGTGTGTGTATAATTATTTTAATCTCACGAAAGTATCTCAACTACACGTAGACAGAGAACAATGTCTACGCAACTACACAATATTAACAAGCGGCCGTTACGGTCGGCTCGGGCAACGCGACATGCGTGCGAGTCGATTGACAGCAGGAAGCGGAGAGAACGAGCGCGCGATCCGGAGCAAGCACGCTCCGCCCCCATCCACAGACAGTCATCAGTGGTATTTTTTTGTCGTTCAACCAAAGACAATAAATAGTTGAACTATTAGAGGCGTGCTGATACGCCACAAACAAACAATTTAGCTATTGATTTCTATAACCTTCGTTACGGACAATTACACAATCACGTTCACTACACTATCACACGCGCACAAAATATTAGCTCCTCATCTAAGTATACCTGTCAATTTACTTGATCTATATGTTAATTGTACAGACGCAAGCAGCTCAAGCTATCCAAAACTGTCAAATTTTCCCAATCGAATAAGAACCTTATCACTTTAAATTAAAGTTGAAAATCAATCAAAGAAATTTGACAGATTGTGGTATCTTGATGTGCTCGCATCTGTACAATTATTTGAACGACGCTAACAACTGTGATACAGTTTTTACTTGTACGGTTGTCACCGTTAACCTTATTGACATTTAAATAAAATTATAGTGTACAATATATATGTATAATTGTCCAGATTATAAGGTATATATTATGTTACTTTCTATCTGTTGCAATAAATTATTATTTCCTTTATTTAACTTTTTTCTTTTAAATTATATTTTTAAATATTTTTATATTTATAAATTAAAGACAAGTTGCTGATGGATAATTCTGGCTACAAGGTTGTGCCTATGCTAGTACTCTTCGTTAGCTAGACGAGAACAACCAGAGATAATGTGGTGGATCGAGTCACCCGGGCGGTGACATGCCCGACAGATGTCAACCGTGCCATCCTTCATAATAAATCTCCGGTAGTTATTCGTCATGATAACTTCGTCCATAATTGCACAGACAAAACCTTCGGTTTCCCCAAACAGGTCACCGAAACGCAGCCAGGCTACGGACGCTGCTTGGTCTACATCAGGCCCATGTAAGGCCCGGAAAAAGCGTCCGTGAAGCTACTTACTCTGCCATACCTTCCTACGGTAATTATTAACATAAATAAAAAAAAATATGCCATTCATAAAAGCAGTAAGTGCAATCTGAATATGGCCCACGTCCCAATGGATGGTCAGTCTATCATTAAGCGTGAGTAATGTTGCTTGGGTTGGGTATAGGTGACAGCTACCATAATTTCTACATGGTTAGCCGAATCGGCAGACTCCGACCGGCCAACCGTCGGTATCAGAAAAGTAACGTGTTGCTTTGATACTAATTAAACCACAAGATGATTACGATAGTTGTAAGAATCATATTTGTAGCCTTTTCCCAATTATGTTGGTCTTCCAGTTTAACCAAAACCGCCGGAATATCAGTATTTTACACGAAGCGACTGACATCAGACCTCCGCAACCCAGATTCTGGGCAATACTACAACAATATAATAATAATATATTCTGAGGAATGAAAATAGACTATGATTTTCATAACAAAATCATACCTTCACGCCTGTATTCCCCGAAAGGTTAGGCAGAGTACCTACTAATGTACACCTACAGTTTGCTGGTATGTTTAGGTTCCATGTAATAATAGGTGGCGAACCTATTGCCATTAACTGCGCATAATTTCCATATCACAAAATCATTTTATGGATTTTTTTGTGTTTCTCGGTTTATTTGTTCTTTTGTACGCGGATCACCTAAAAACCACTCATTGGATTCAAACAGGAATAAATGAACAATAAGAAGCTTTATCGAGTAATATTAAGCGTTTATTACATTAAAATATATTCCTCCGATATACCCTGGCACCTGCTCCCCTGCACTGCACTGGCGGTGGCAGAAAATCTATGAAGATTATCCCCACACCAAAGAAAAGATTATACATCTAACCGTTTGCTTGTACATACGCCAGCAGATCAAGCTATTCAAAACTGACAAATTTTCCCAATTGAAGAAAACCTTATTACTTTGTTTTAAAGTTGAAAATCTATCAAAGAAACTTGACATATTGGAGTAGCTTGATGTGCTGACTGACCTATGTACGTTATTTAAGTGGGACGGTAATGACTGGTATACCTACCTACTATTATCTAAAATAATTATTTGTATCGCCTTTTAATCCTGACACACTGTAAATAAATTTAAGATCCTGAAAATAAGACGACCAAATTATGAAGCCCTGAGTAATATAATTACGCCATCTTTCTGTCTCAGGCCGCAGTACGTATGGTGTGTTTGCGAAGCGTTTTCAAAGTTGACTGAGTTGCCAGCTACCAGACTGGCTACGTAATATTTACGTTACCATATAGATGTCGCTAGCGTTTAAATTACTCCTTAGTATTCATGTGCTCCTAGTAGAAATACTCTGCCAATCCTACAGGTCGCTATCCTTTGGGTCTCAGGCCGCAGTACGCATTAGTCAAGCGCTTTCATAGTTGGTTGCCCCCTAGCTATTTTACCAGACAGGCAACCTAATATCGTCGAGTTCTAAATTATTTTTTCTTTTGCACCCAAATGGAGGACACTGACCCCAAAATATCATTCTTGGAAATAGTAAGTAAGCATTTATTTAAACTGTAATGTAGTATTTAGACACTTTAATACTAAGATGGCATTTTAGGCTTATCATCTGACTGATTTAGAATAGAACATTTTGTTATCTATCTACTACCATTACTATTAGTAGCGTGGCACCTGCTCCGCTGCACTGCACTGGCGGTGGCAGAAAATTTATGAAGATTATCCCCACACCAAAGAAAAGATTATACGTCTAACCGTTTGCTTGTACATACGCCAGCAGATCAAGCTATTCAAAACTGTCAAATTTTCCCAATTGAAGAAAACCTTATTACTTTGTTTTAAAGTTGAAAATCTATCAAAGAAATTTGACATATTGGAGTAGCTTGATGTGCTGACTGACCTATGTACGTTATTTAAGTGGGACGGTAATGACTGGTATACCTACCTACTATTATCTAAAATAATTATTTGTATCGCCTTTTAATCCTGACACACTGTAAATAAATTTAATATCCTGAAAATAAGACGACCAAATTATGAAGCCCTGAGTTATATAATTACGCCATCTTTCTGTCTCAGGCCGCAGTACGTATGGTGTGTTTGCGTAGCGTTTTCATAGTTGACTGAGTTGTCAGCTACCAGACTGGCTACGTAATATTTACGTTACCATATAGATGTCGCTAGCGTTTAAATTACTCCTTAGTATTCATGTGCTCCTAGTAGAAATACTCTGCCAATCCTACAGGTCGCTATCCTTTGGGTCTCCGGCCGCAGTACGCATTAGTCAAGCGCTTTCATAGTTGATTGCGGGGCTAGCTATTTTACCAGACTGGTAACCTAATATCGTCGAGTTCTAAATTATTTTTTCTTTTGCAGCCGAAATGGAGGACACTGACCCCAAAATATCATTCTTGGAAATTGTAAGTAAGCATTTATTTAAACTGTAATGTAGTATTTAGATACTTTAATACTAAGATGGCATTTTAGGCTTATCATCTGACTGATTTAGAATAGAATATTTTGTTATCTATCTACTACCATTACTATTAGGTACTGTTAGTGGTACTGAACATTTCATGCTCACCTGCAATTGATGGATAAAAAAGGTTTGGGTGTTTTTCATACCAATTTCCGATGCATGTAAACAATTTAAACATCAATGTCGGAATCAACGGGTCACTATCGCTCTTGGCTCAAAATTCTTCTATATTTTAAAGATTTACTAAAACCTGAAGAAAAAATATAAATTTCTAGCTTTATAGATTAATAATTTTATTGTTAGCGTAGGTACCCCCAAATGCACGATTTAGGGACCACATTGTAATTACTTTTTCGTGTTTTTACTTCATCAAGCCCTTGATGAAGTTTAGAAAAATCATTTTTTACCTATTCTTTACAAAATATGGACATTATTATTATTATTACTAGCCCGTGCTGTCCCACTGCTGGGCAAAGGCCTCCCTCCATTCCTTCCAACGGTCGCGATAGTGCGCTTCTTCTCTCCAGTTCTCAAGAAAGACATCCAGTTCATCCCGCCATCTCCTTCGTGGTCTGCCGCGACCCCGTGTCGCTGTTTCAGGGCACCAATCCTGAGCTTTTCGGGCCCACAGCTCGTTGGACATGCGACAGACATGTCCTGCCCAGTCCCATTTAAGTTGGGCAGCCTTTTGAGCCACGTCCATAATTTGTGTTATGGAGCGCAGTGTAGTGTTTCTAACGTGATCTGTTAATTTAACACCTAACATACTGCGCTCCATAGCACGTTGGCAGACCTTGAGTTTGTACTTTTGGACGTTTGTCAAAGACCAAGTTTGTGCGCCGTAGGTTAAGATGGGGAGAATACACATGTCCATTAACTTACGCTTCAGAGACATGGGCAGAGTGCCCTTGAAAAGCTCTTTCATGGACCAGTAATATGGACATAAGTAAACAATATAAATAAATGAATTAAAACTGCTTTCGATGTTTTGCTTGGCATATTGCGGTCTATTAACATATCGCCATCGGCAATTGACTGGTTTCACAGTTACCTGTTCGGTCGTCGGCAAAGTATTTGCATTGAGGATGCCTCATCTTCTGTAAGCAATAATTCTGCCGGCGTACCACAGGGTGGCGTTTTATCCCCTCTGCTTTTCGCAATTTTTATAAATATGATCTCCCATCAACTACTTTCTTCCTTTCACCTTTATGCAGATGACCTTCAAATATACTTCCGGGCTCCCTTAGGTAATCTGACGGAAGCGATCTCTAGTCACTAAAGATCTAGCCCGCATAAGCGACTGGAGTAAGAGGTTTGGCCTTACTCTAAACCCAACGAAGACGCAGGTTATTGTGGTGGGCAGTTCAAGGATGATCTCCAGAATCGATTGGAAGACTCTTCCACAAGTTTCTCTAGACAACATCCCAATACCTTATAGCGATAAAGTTAAAAACCTGGGCATATATAGGTATCGATAGAAACTTTTCTTGGAATGCTCAAATGCAAGAGGTTAGTCGTAGGCTGTTTGCCTCTGCTGCGACTTTAAAAAGATTGCGTAATTGCCAACTGCGACCAAGGTTGCGCTCGCTCAATCTCTTCTTCTTCCCATCCTTGATTATGCTGACGTCAGATATCTTGATCTTACAGAAGATCTAAATAAACTTGAGCGCCTTCAAAATTTTTTTATAAGGTTCATATTTGGTTTACGTAAATATGACCATGTCTCTGAATTCCGTGAAAAACTCAAGTGGCTTCCTACCCGCCTTCGCCGGAATGCTCATATACTATCCCTACTTTATAATGTGCTGTTCCACCCTTTGACTCCTTCTTACCTCAAGAATCGCTTCGAGTTCCTAGGTGACACTCACTCAAGATTTCTACGGTCATCGGATAATCTGAGACTCAAAATGCCAATGCATTCCACATTTTTCGGCAAATCCTTTGCCGTTCAGGCTGCTCGTTTGTGGAATGCGTTGCCAGTAACAATTAGGCGTGCTCAAACACTCCCACTTTTTGAAAGGCTTGTGAAGGAACATTATTTATCGTCATAATTCATTTTAGCTATTGTAATTACTTGTTGCATATAAATGTGCAGGTATATGTTTTAATGTTGATTGGTATATATTTATATATGTATGTATGTGTTTTAATATGTATTGGTATATATTATGTTATTAATATGTATTTATTGATATTTATAATTATATAATATTTACTTGTATATTATATTAATACCTAAGTATGTATGTATTAATTCTCATGTTTTTGTATTTTTATTTAAACACCCATTTTTATGTTTGCACCATTAACAACCCTACTATTGTCCAGTGCAGTTGTGTCGATCCAAAGGTTGTCTGGAAGAAATCGCCGACCGCGATAAGGCCGCCCATTGTATATCTATTGTCTTCAAAATATATGTCTGTAAAATATTAATTCCTTGGTGTACAATAAAGAATATACACTCACTGGCACATTTAACCGCCCACCTCTTTTACGAAGTATAACTCTTGTTTACTAATCATTTGCCGTTTAAAAATGCATCTCATTTAATAAATGCCCCATGATACAGTAAATTAATGCAATATGATCTCTTTTTTATTTCTTAAACGTCACTTTTTGCGATTTTTAAAAATAAAGTCCCCGATTGACTTTCTTTCGAATTGTGTTTTTGTTTCGTTTGTCAATCATTTAGTTTGCCCACGGCTTTAGCTGATGCTAGGTACAGCCAGCGTCGCATTGGCCTGATGCTTGCTGTGCCTCGAACAACCGTACGAGATGCTATCAGGCGTTTTCGTGAGACTGGTCGGTATACTCGGAGACCTGGACAAGGACGTCGTCGATACACTTCAGCAAGAGACGACCGTTTTATAGTGAGTAACGTTCTTAGAAATCGCTTTACTCCTACAGTAGAAGCTCGCTCTCGTCTGTTTGAAGTAAGACACGTCAGCGTCAGTGAGCGCACAGTAAGAAGATTGGCTGAACAATTACCTGATAGCACGTAGACCTGCTAAAGCTCCACGACTGCTAGCACATCATCGTAGAGCGCGACTTCAATTTGCTCGCGAACACGCTCACTGGACGATGGAGCAGTGGAAGAATATTTTGTTTAGCGATGAGTCCAGAATTGCTTTATGAGCTCCAGATGGCCGTCAACAAGTTTATAGGCGAGAAAACGAGAGGTTTGCTCCCTGTGCTATTGTCGAAACCATAGGTTTTCAAGGTGGCTCTATAATGGTGTGGGGAGCAATTTCTTACGAAGCACGTACGGACCTGGTGGTCATTTCTGGAGGGAGTTTGACAGCTCCAAGGTACGTGGAGGAAGTTCTACAAGAACATGTGATTCCATTTGCTCCATTTATTGGAGAGGATTTCGTTCTTATGCACGATAATGCCCGAGCACATGTCGCTGGCATAGTGACGGAGTACCTAGATGCTGTCGGAATTCGAAGATTACCCTGGCCCGCATGTAGTGCTGATCTTAATCCCATTGAACACGTCTGGGAAAAATTAAAAAGACGGGAAAAGAATCGAAATCCAGCGCCAAGTACACTTAGAGAGCTTAAAACAGCGGTTTTAGAGGAGTGGCACAATATTCCAGTGTGATATTCAAGATATTATGGATGATTTTCCTGGGCGTTTACAAGAAGTTATCAGAGCCCGTGGGGGTAATACTCATTATTAAAACTGTGTTTATTTCAATATTTTGCATATTTTTATTGATAATACAAAAAATTTAATCGACATTAAATGTAAGATTTAACTTTTTTGTTTCTTTTTTGTCACAAATGAGAGTGAACTTTGATTAAATAACTTAAATTTATAATAAGTTTCATTAATATCCATGGGGCATATTTTGGACAATTAAAGTCTTATACCACAATAGAAGAGTGGGCGGTTAAATGTGCCGGTGAGTGTATAAATAAATAAATAACTTCTTTTTCTCTTCATTTTCCCGTCACTTTATGGAAAGGACGTAACTCATGGGTTCACCTTTGGAGGATATAAAATAAAACAGCGATGAATTAATTTTTTTGTTTATTAATTCCTGAAATTACTACACATGTATTCACCGATTAACGGTACGCTTATTATTTATGTAAATATTTTATAATAAAATGGTAAATAATAAATTGATTTATTTCATAAATTGAATTTGTAGTCACTATAATTGAAATAGTTACAATAATGGAGAAATTAAAAATCTATTGCAAAGTTCCCACGAAAATCAATTATGTTTTGTCAAGCAAGTCGACAACCCCATCGAACAAAACGCTATTTCTACTTCATTTGTTAATTTTTAGCTTCAAGTTGGATTTCATTTTACCACACTTCTTAATCATTTAGTTTTTAGTTATTACAATAAATGCTCGTTTTACTTTAACGATTACAAATTGTATAATTATTATTTTTTCAATTACATTACCTGATATTGTCGTGATTCACTTTCATTGGATGGGGTCATCGATGTAAATTAAATAAAAATGTTACTGAATTAAAACAATCATGCAAAATATGGTTACATTCGTCAACACAACTAAAATTATAACTGATTTACAACACTAACAAGTGTCCTAATTATTAAAACAATGATCAGCTACAGAAAGACGCACACGAATCCAAATAAGTATTCGATGTCACTAATAGTAATATAATAATATTATTAGAATAAACACAGATATTAACTGTAGACATCTACGTTATAAGTAATGACGTTTAATATTTTAATTATAGTTGCGTAGATATATATATATTTAACGGTATATGAATAGTTATTATAAGATACACCGTCAGTGTAGACGTCTAGTACATAAATAATAATGGAAACTACCGGAAAACCCACTGTAACTATAGACTGTATTTTACGGGATTATAACTGTTGTCAGAACAAGACACCCCAATAACTACTGTAAATATTCACCAACGGCATTAATGTATAATTATCAGAATAACTATAGAGATTATATGGAATTAATGTATAATTATAAAGAGATACTAAAGAGCTTACACACTAATAAACGATGTGTAAGCAATGTACATCAACACGATGTTTTGTCTCGTTTCATTCATTTTATTTCAATGTGACAATCAAGTTTTAACAAAGCATGTGTCAGTTATACAAAGTTTGTACAAAGTCTATTAGTAGCTCCTATGTGCATTTCATGATTTATGTTACTATTATAACAGTATAAAGATAAATGTAGACATGTCAATATGATATTATTATTATGGTAGATTATTAATAAACATAGCTAAAAACTAACTGTAGTCATCCATTACCGGAATAAAAACGGGTAGATATTTTTTATTATTATTATGTATTATATTCGGGATATTGTTACGTGAATTGTATGTGGCTACGACTTGGCTCTACGGTGTGGTTAATATTATCGAAGTAGTGCTACTTTTAAAATCTATTATGTAATTTGAAGTCGTGTATTATTAATGACATAATTACTCTCATCGTGTCTTTAGAAGTCTACACTAAATAGATTATTGTTATTAGAATAAACTCAGAGAATAAGTTTATGACACCTATGATTTATCGTTAATCATATAATGTTATCTCGCTTACTTAGGCGATTATTATTCTCCTAAGAATTTACTGTCACTACTGCAATACCGATTACATAAATCTTCAAAATATTTTACTACAACATTTTTATTGTAAACATTCCGAAAAATCAGTTCTACATTGAGTGTGAATGAATTACTATTACAACATTATATTAAAACATCGAGTGATCATTTTAAATCTATGAACCCTAACTGCAAACTGTAAAAGAACACCATAAACTATTAAGCAAAGCTACTATTGTCAAGCCGAATAAAAAGGCTTACTAGACGATTCACTTTTCTTCCTGTGGTTGCTCATTGCCGTTCTCTTGCGGTAAATTGTTCGTCCTGAAATATAAGCGGAGTATTAAGATATCAGGTATAACGTTATCGAATTACATCAATGGTAAGAAACTAATAATATGTTAATTGAATTTTACTTCCAGAAATATAAATACCAAAATGAAATAGTACTTCGTAAAAATTTGCTCTTTCCTATGGTTTACCAATTCATTATTTCCTAGGATTTGATCTTTATTGGTGACACTATGATATTGTGTGCATCTTTTTTTTTCTAAATCAGCAGGTTGATTTCCTGTCTAGGATTATAAAATTAATAAACACCCAATTATGCTGTAGTGTTCATCAAAATCGGGCCCGAGAAGCCTTTGAGTCAATACAAATAACTTTAGTAATAGGTACCAAATTTAAATCGCAAGTATTTTAACAAGTATTGATAATTTGTATTAAAAAAACTGTTGATATAAAAAAGAGAGTATTTTCGCTATTCCTTCTAGGTATAGATATTGGTACCAACCTGGTTAAGTTTATGAACCGAGCGGCAGACGTGTACCGCGTCGGATCGTAGTCAGTAGAGTTCGCAGCGCGCTCCCGGACTACGTTGCGCATGTATTCGCGGAAAGCAACGCGCATCGGGGCGTTGTCCTGAGCTTGCGCCTGTCTTGTCACTGGATGGTCGTTGGCCGCCTCACGCACGCTTTCTGTTATAAACATATAAGCACTTGAACGACTAAATCGACTCAACAAATTTAAATGTATTTTAGCGCATCATAGCATAGAATAATATATTTTTAATATATATTTTTCAATTCAAGTAATTTTACTGTTAGCATGGAAACCTTAGTTTCAAATTCTGTCAAGCACAATTTAACTTAACAAGCTGTGTTAAGTGAGAGAAGATACTAGCTATATTATCAAGTGTTTCTTTTACCTATAATTTGCGCGGTCAACATAATGATCAGTAATTAACTACAGCACAATTTTACAACTATTCACCTCGGTCTAAGTGAATTACTGCCCTTATTCCATGAAATTACCGCCAACATTACCGCGACCACGCATAGGAAAGCGCAGCGTGGGACGGCCCCCAACTAGGTGGACAAACGACCTCGTGAGGGTCGCAGGTCGCAGTCGGTCGA
This sequence comes from Acronicta alni, assembly GCA_964056405.1. Classification (NCBI taxonomy): domain Eukaryota; kingdom Metazoa; phylum Arthropoda; class Insecta; order Lepidoptera; family Noctuidae; genus Acronicta; species Acronicta alni. Next base: position 8,072,632 of record OZ043913.1, read on the forward strand.
AGCGGTCTGCGCAAGACCGATGTTTGTGGCGATCATTGGGGGAGGCCTATGTTCAGCAATGTGGACTTCGTGGTTGATAGATAGACCGCCAAAATAGCAAAGCTGGTCTAAATTGGCAAGTACTGGCTTCTCACGAGGCGACTGACCCCCCTTTTTACAGCACTTCGTTATATCATACGCACCCTCCATGAATCCGTTAAGGGTGGTAGGTGGGCGAGACTGACGCACACATCGGCGTTTGCGTGATGGCATCCCGGACAGGTATGCATCGCTGTAGGGCTCCTGCGGCTCCGACCGCTGGCTCTGCTGGTCGCGAGTGAACACGGGCACCCACTCCTCCCCCCAGTGCTGCAGGATCATCAGTGGCGGTACCTGTATTGGGACGGTTATTGATAAATTTTGAATAATGTGCTATTCATTTTCTTTATTACGCTACAAACATTAGAATTGGTCATCCAGCGAGAACCTAAAATCGTATTTAAGCGTCCATCGAATAATAACTGCCGTGTTAGGCACATCCCTGGAAGAAGTGTACAGTTTTACAGCTATAGTTCGCCGATAGTTTTATCACAAGGTAACTAGGGGCGAGCCTATTACTGAGAACTTTAAACATGCCCGACCTGAGTCCGCCCTCGAATCTGCTCTCAACATCTCTTTTTTTAATGATTCATAATTACCTCATCTTCTAACGATAATATGCGAATCTTAGAAATGTCTCAAACCAATTGGCAATATAAATATTTTTAAATCACGTTATTATTACAACTATTAATATGTTTTATTGGATACAATTTGTGTTTATTGCAAATTAATAGTGTATTAATAAAATACTTACGAATCGTATGTTCTGGTCACTGGAATTGCGCGTTGGCGTTGCGGGTGCACTCCTCTCCTTCGGGATCCTTAATAAAAAGCATATTGCGATTCTAATAACCAGTTTTTATTTGAAGGTATCTTAATATTAGCCAAAACCGCAGACTTTAAATCCACCAATAGTTTAGTTGAACTGCTAAAGAGAACGAGCACAATACTCATCAATATGAAAATGTAACTACGTTAAGTTTTTACGAATATATAATGCAGCCAACTAATCTATGAACATCTAAAGTATATCTTAGAACTCACATAACACGGCTGGGTGAAGTAACGGGCGACTGTGGTGCAGTGCTGGATGTCATAGTGTGCGGGGTCGGCCGCGGAACACTGACGCCAGAAGGCGCAGCCCGGTTCTCCCCCTCCCCGGCAGTCTTTAACTTGCCGCTCTCTTCGGGTTTTGATGACACGGTACTCTGTTTAGAAGGCTCATTATTTGCGGCGGGAGGAAGCATCTTGTCGTCTGCTGGCGGCAATGGTGGCGACAACTCCATTGGAATAGGCTCCTCCTCTTCCTCAAGTTGGCCGGGCTAAAATATCAATTAAATTGTACACTGAAGTAATGAATTCACAAAATTAATCATTTACCCAACCTCCACATAATTATGTCTTACCGATGGGGCGGCACCTGGCCGGCGGTGTAGGTGCTGTTGAATATGAGCGCAATGAGAGCCCAACGTGTTGATGATAGCGTTCAGATTTTCATTAGCAAGAACCAACATCATTCCTTGAATTGATTCATCGAAGTAACGAATTCTTAAATCCTGTGGAAAGAAACCAAAAAAAAATTTGAATAATACAATTTAATTACCAAAATAAAACAAGCTTTGTGAGCTAAGAGCTTAATAGAAAAGTATCGTAATTTTGTTAATTGAAAATTTCTTACCAGGAAAGTCCTGTACAGTTGACGCAAGCCGTCAAGCCCTTCTACGCACAAGTGGGAAATCAATGTGCAGAAGTCGGTGAAAAGTCGCGAGAAGATTGCATAGAATCGAGCGGCGTACAGGTCGCCCATAGAGTCTGACATGACTGCACTGAGAAGTGCAGGCAGGCGCGCGCGGAACAGCGAACGAATCGAGGCGTATACATCCATATCGTCACGCATTGGCGTGATGTTTTCCTGTAAAATCGTTACATCATTCAAAAATTCGTTATACGAACATAATATTAAGTATTCAAAAAAGGAACGATATATTTTGTTATGATTTTCAGATAAAAAATTGAATACCATATATATTAATTTTCTTTAATAGCAAACAAGGTAATTCCAAGTCGCAAATTCACACATCATTACAGCATTGCTTTTTTTAATATTCCAAAACAAATATAAGTAGCTTTTGTTTTTTTTACATTTTTATTGCTATAGTTTTGTTTTTGCAAATTCCCTCTGACATAATTTATTAACAAAATGCAATCGGAAGTTTTTATTCTTATTTTAAATTAACGTTTTAAAAACCATGAAGGCGCGAATATGAAAGAGGTAAATTTTTTTCTTCTTGAATCTTATAGCAGAAAAAAACTCATTGGATCAAAAGTGACAAATACACAGCACAGCAGCAAGTACAGTCAGTAACGAAAGTCGCTGAACATGTTTTAATCTTCAATATAATTAAGTTTGAAGTTAAAGGCATGTTCATTTTAGCTCGAAATTAAAACTCAACATTCATTCACAACCATTGAAGTCCTCGCGACGTGCGGAAGTACGCGCACGGGCGCTCGTACTTTATATATTTAATTAAACTTTGACAGGTAATCATTGAAACCAGATACCCAATTTTTTTAATAGATATAGTATCACTGGCGCAGTAGTCTATTATAAAATCGCCACTCTCATTGAGGTAGAGTTCACCGACAAACGTATGAAACTGCAGGATTTGCTAGCTCCTTTATATCATTTGGGTTTACGATATATGTTTCCCTAGATGAAAACTGCGCTTGTAAATCAGCGATCCGCATTCCCCGGTGAAGAGGCGTTTCATCAGCCTCCTCACAACGAAAGCAGGTTCGCGTGTCACTCAGCCTTAGGTTCCTTGTTAAGGCTCTCGTCACGATGAAGTTTTTCCTACTCAACGTTAGTATAAGGTTTGTGTGCCTTATATTACAGGCTTTCACTAAAGCTTTAGTGCTTGATGGCAATCTCAAAGCTTGGGTTCGTAATGGTTCTTAGAGCTAAAAGAATACAATATTTTAAATAATCTTATACGTACCATTTCGTCGATGAAGTCTCTGAATTCGTCAACAAAGAAGTCGGTTACGACCGCAACAGTATTATCGGAATCAGCACCCGAGCGGGTAGTCAAGTTGTGTATGTAGTTGCGCAGTAAGACGCGCAGCTGCGTGAATTCGTGCGGGATCAGCACTGGCTCACCGTTCATGGACTGCAGCGGTTCCGGCATGAACAAGTGGCGGGCCTGTAATACGTACCAAGTTTTTATTTGCGTTCGGAAATTCGTGAGTGCAAGAACCTCACAGTCAACAAGGTTTGATATTGATGATTTTTCAAATCAAGTCTCAAATTTATAAAGCTAAATTGGACTCGGCCTATGTTCTGCTAAAATTAGCATCAAGCGTTGGCCAACGACGCTCAGTCACTTAGCCCTCGACTCGACTAATAAGAAATCGATTTCAGATTTAGGCCTGCACAGTAGGCACGTAATACATGAGTTAGGAGTAAGTCTACATCAGCATGACCTAATACAACGGAACTGGCCGGCTCCCTTGATGTTCAAGATGCTATTCTGTCCAAGGATTTTTTGTGAATAAGCTACTAGTTTTTTTATATAATAACTGACATGTACAGATAGCCTGACTTCCAGACACACCTCAATTACAGTAGTTTCGTATTAAACTACGGTAATTGTACTGTACTGCCAAAATTTTAATAATATAATACATTCAGCAGTAATAGCCTAGTGGTAGACTGCCAAGTCGAAGGTCTCGAGTTCGAACCCAAGGCACGCACCTCTGACTTTTCGAATTCATGTGCGTATTAATAATTAATTATCACTCGCTTAAACGGTGAAGGAAAAAATCGTGAGGAAACCTGCATACCTTAGAGATTTTTCTCGACGGTTTGTAAAGTCCGCCAACCCGCACTAGGCCAGCGTGGTAGACTATAGCCTAATCCCTCTCAATATGAGAGGAGACCCGTGCCTAGCAGTGGGACAGTATATGGGTTGATGATAAATATTCTGCCCAACGAATAGTTTGGACAAAAAATAAAAATCTCTTCAAATATACTTACAATAGTCAGTAGTAGAGCGCAGAACCAAGATTCCTGGGACGGTGCGCTGCTCAGCAAACGGACAATAATTGTCATGTGCTCCTGATAAATAATATACAATTATTATCTATCCAATCTTTGGTACAGAGAATACAAATGACAAAATTAGGAACTTTCTGGGATAATAAAACCTTACACCTTACAAGACACCAGCATTTTGTGGTATGTCTGCAGAACTGATGGTCAGACACCAACTAAATTTTTATGGGATCATCTAAGACGTACATTATTTAAGACAAAAAAATAAAAAGCTCGAATAGAAAAGAAAATATCCGAGTAAACCTCGAAACCACTTAGCTGGGATGTAATCAGATTGTGTCAGAGGTACCACAGTTTTTTACCGAGTCAACAATGAAATTCTCTGTAATAATTATACAAAATTATCTTTTCTTACTGAAGATTACTGATTTTTTGTGTTATAAGAATAAAATTCCATAGCAAAAGACTATAACCCATACTCATTCTGAGAGGAGACTCGTGCTCAGCGATGGGAAATGGATTGGTGAATGGTGAATGATGGTTTGCACTCACGTCATTAATATGGTGATTACGAAGCATCAAGTACTCAATGTGTTGGGCAGCGACTCTCTCAGCGCGCTGGCGCTCTTGGGCTACAATCTGTTGCTGCTGTTGCTCCCTACAAATTAACAATTTGATCATAATAGTATCTTATAAAAAATTAAAATTCATTATAGGGAAAAACACATAGTCATCTCAATTACTGAAGGTAGAAGGTATAGAAGTTTGAAATCAGCAATACTCACCTCGATAGGACATGGACAGTGAGCTATGCGATATTTCACCTCTATAGTATGACAATGTACAATAAAAATTGTCATAAATATTTGGGACATTACATGCAACACCATCTAGTCCCAAACTAAGCAGAGCTTGTATTATGAGTACAGTCAAAAGGGGTGAATAGGGATAAAGGGGTGAATAGGGATAAAGAGGTGAATAAGGATGCAAGGGTGAATCGTGATATAATTTTGAAAGGGACTTTCATGTTTAATTATTATAGTTTGATGCCAATTTATTATAATTTAGGAACAATATTAGTCCCTTTTTCTAACAAACTATAATAATAATTAAAGGTAAAAATCCCTTCCAAAGTTTTGTCTCTATTAACCCCTTAATCTCTATTCACCCCTTTTGACGGTACTAAATAAATAATAGTTAGAACTAAAGAACACGCTTTTGTTGATAACCGAACTAAAAAGTAGAGGTTGATCGTAAAAAAATCGTGGGGTGCTTGATCTCAATTGTAACTATTTTTTTCTATGACAGAAATTAAGGCCCTAGTGGATCCAACCAGTAGCCATTTGCTTGTCTTGATTATATTAAGTCATGTATGTATCAGTACCTACAGTTCTATTGTAAATCGTATTTACTTTTTGTTGATCGTATAACCGTCGTGCCTAATCCTGAAGACCCTGGTAAGGATAATAGGACAAACTATTTAAATTATTGCATAGTCTTTTGTCCTTGTTAAGTGTGCAAAGTTACAAATTAATCCGACGTTTTGAAGGGGGTGAGAATTACGTCAATAGATTGCGTTACATGGATGCATAGATATAAGCGAAGCTTATAAAAACGTATTCAAAAAAGGATATAATACGTTTATACTTTTTGTTATATACTTGAAGCATAACAAGCACAAACACTTATGTTCATCACATAAATGTTATTGTGTTCAGTCCAACACGCACCTAGACCCCAGACAATGTTGTCGTCGATGTATGTATATGTATGTTACGTACCTGCGGCGTTGCAGGCGACGCCGGGCATGCTGGCTGTCGCACTGCAAGAATCTGTCGTAGATCAAGTTCGCCAGGGACACTGCCTGGGCGCGAGTCGTAGTCATGGCACGGCGAAGATGCAGGTTTGCTGATAACACAATAAATATATTACCAAACAAAACAAAGTCGCAAAAAAAAATGAACAATCTACAGTACGTTTAATTTAACTTGGCCAGTCCGAACTTCGCGCAGAAAGCTGCACAGTAAAATTTTTTAGACACCAAAGTGGCGGGAAGCGGCGTGTGCGTGGCAAGGTCTAGGCTAGAGATGTACCTTACGAGATCACAATCAATCATTATTCGATTAAATATTGTATTCGAGTAATGTGTAGTTTTACTTTGAAATTACTGAGTTTAGTGTTTTGTTGTGCTCACTTTTTTATTGTTTTATTTGTAAGTTCTCAGTTTTAGATAATATATTCTGTTCGTATGTTTGTTTATCTGGCAATAACAATTTTCTTCACAAGTGTACATGCGCGAAAGTTCGTAGAGCCTGACTGGCCAAGTTAAATTAAACGGATTACTGGAGGTACCTACACTTCTTTGTCAAGTACTTGATACAATCATTGCTAACCGGGTAAGCTTTCCAAAATTTGCATTTATTTCTTACATACATGTCATACACTCACACATTTTTCCCATGCAGGTAGGCTTCTGCCTATCCCCATGGGAAAAATGTTGTCATACACACACACCGGTTGCGAGTACTACGTACTTTACCTTTTTGAAATAAATTTGATGTAAGTCTTTCTAGGGCATCCCCTCTTCCACTGACATTCGTCATATAAATCACTGAATATATAAATAAATTTGGAAAGGCTCTCGCTGCAATTTTGTATTAGGACTAGTGTCGCCGCACGACTCCCACTATTTTAATTTCTAACACATACGCAATACTATGTTTAAAGTATTTCGCACACACTAGGCAGCTATTTATTTATTTATACTTGATGTACAGAAAAGTGTACAAAATCGGTCATGTACAAGAAACTATAAATATTGCTCACAGAATATAAACTTACATAAGCATTACACATTATATAAATACAGATACCGATATATTGCTTTTGTGCGCGGTGGTAGATTTTTTTTCAGACCGCAGTGTTCCCGTTACTTTTTCGGCTAACTGATGCATATTCTATCCGTTTGCACACTAGACTAGCACGCGCTGTGCACCATGGCAAATCACAACAAGCTACGAAACGTGCAATAGTTGAACTGTTACGGACGCAATGCATGCAGTACATTGCATTCGATCATCGCTTTGATTAAGCGAGTACACATCGGACAATGTATTTTTTTGTAACTTATTGCAATAATGTTGTTGATGTTTGGAATTTCATAGTGATCAGTACATTTTTATGTTGTTTAAAAATAATATAGTAATTAAATGTTATTTTCGACTTAACGATGGAAAGATATACTCCCTCGCTCTCTAATTTCACAACACGGCATTTTAATGAAAAGCTCTGTTCTCTGAAATAGTCCAAAACACACAAGACGCGGTGAACGAATAAATCCGTTATGATTGTCGCGTCATAATAGTGGCGCGCCGGCCACGCCCACATTACCATTCCAACCTTATTTATCTATACCGTGATATAAATCCCTTTTGTTAGTCGCCTTTCATCCATTCTCTCGACATACCCATACCATATTTTTTTTATACCACAGGTGGCAAACAAGCATACGGCCCACCTGATAGTAAGCGGTTACCGTAGCATAGGCTACGGTAACCGCTTACTATCACGGGGTATCACTTGCGCATTGCCAACCCTGTAAAACGAATGAGGAATAATTGGTCGGACAGTATAGGGGTCAAAGTCCCCCCCCCCCCACCACACAACGATTCCTCGCGGAGCACTGGTTACCTTGGTTACCGTAAGGGACACAACACGGCTGAAGGTCGTGTTATTTCACTTCGATTTTCCGCAAGGCGGAGGTCCTTCCCCAGTCGGGCAGCTCAACTGAGTGGAAATACTCCCACTATGCCCTACCTCTCTTAAAATCTCAGCTCTATTCTTCTCAAATCTTGTCACTACATCGTCTCACATCACACTATATTCTCAATCTGATATTCCGTGTTACATCGCACATACCTCGCAAGGAACGCATTTCTATAGCATTTATTCTACTTTCAAGTATCTTCTGTCATTACCAAACTTCTGTTTTTTGTATGCTTTTATGTAAATAAAAGCCAAACTGTTCCCAGCAGTGGTACAGTAATTGGCTACATAAAGACATACTAACTGGATTATGATATTTATTTATGAACAACTTGTGGGTTCCCTGCCCTTTTTTTTTTATAGTACGGAAAATCCTCACGGATCGTCCGCCATCTGGGGAGGGGGCAGGGTATGTCGGATTCATACCGACTAAAAACCGTACTTGCCTTCACTTGCACAATAGTCATGGCCATGGGATGCGTGTAATTCGCAACGATCATGACAGGCTGCGCTGCAGCCGTCGCAGAACCACCACAATCAGTGAGGCCTTCCCTCGCATGCGCTGTCCTGCCCTGAAAATAATAAAACAACCAAGGACCCGATTGCAGCGCCACCTACCGGCACCATTTGTGAATCTAAACCATCAATGGACCCTGCATAAACACACACAAAAAAGTCATCGAAATTGGTCCAGCTGTTTTTAGTTTTAGTTTAGAGACAGACAATCGATTTTTACTTTTTAGATACGCAAACAACGATGTATTAAGTTAATTTACAAATTTGGTCGAAATCCCTTGAAAATTATATACGTCGTAGAATAATAGGGCAAATCGAACCTTTGCTATAATACTAGAACGATTGCAAAAGACTCGTATTTGGAATCTAAGACAGATTTTCGTAATCATACAAGTATCGTCATTGCAAAAATGTTAGTGAACGGATGGAAACTGGCCTAATGTAAAAGTCGTTCTAAAACATCTTTATTCTAGTTGGCTCTTTAGGCCAATCAACACATCCATCATTGCATAATGTTCACTTCAGTCAGTCAGCGCTCATAATATGAGCATTCGCGACTTAGACCTAAGATAAACGGGATTTAAGCAATGATCCTGAAAATAGTTCCAATGATTGTTAAAAATCTGTCTTTGCAATCGTCAGATTATTACAAAGATTCGAATTATCCGATTATCCTACGACATATACGTTCCAATTTAACTCGATCTTACGTTGAGAATTCTGTGAGGTTGCGTTGTTTCCCTCTTGAGCGGTCTGCTGAGACTGCGGAGTCTGTGAAGCCTGTGGGGGCTGCGAAGCCTGTCCAGCCGGAGCTTGGCCTTGAGCACCTGGCGTCGCTTGCCCAGCGTTAAGCGGAGTTGGGATATGCAGAGTCACGCCTTCTACCCCGGGAACCAGACCCTGGCGTAAGACTGACGACACGATGTTTTGCAGCAGGTCAGCGCTCGGCGGACTGCCCCATGGCATCGGAGCTAGGTAAACTACGGAAGGACATCTTGAATGAAATTATAATCTACTAGCTTCTGCCCGCGACTTCGCGAGGTAAAGTTATTTTTAATTATCATTGTATTTTGGCTAATTAATTCAAAATCGTTATAAATTATAGCGTACATGTTATTCTGGTGGACTATAGCGTAATCCCTCTCAATACGAGAGGAGACCCGTGCCCAGCAGTGGGACAGTATATGGGTTGATAATGATGATGGTGACGATGATGATGATGATGATGTTATTCTGATGTACAAATAATAATACTGTAAATTTTCATCAGTATCGGTTCAGTAGTTTTAGCGTGAAAGAGTAACAAACATTCATTCATCCATCGATCCTCACAAATTTTCACATTTGAGCTCGACGTCAGAGGTCTTCATGTAAGCTCTGCGGTAGCCGTAAGTAAGAGAGTCAATATTAACGTATATAAAAAGCAATATTAGTAGGATGACATACGAATGATAACACATAATATGTACACGCTACCCTAAAACGTAGACCTCCCTAAACAAAAAATAATACAGGGGAAACTGAATCTGAGTTAGATCCATGACTTTCTTGTCGGACTACTAAAAGAGATGGGGCCATTTGAAAACGTTTGTTTTTCAGCAATTTTTGTAAGAAGTGGGAGGTTTCAATAACATTTGAGCGAAAATTAAGTTGCTTCCTATTAATCCTATTATTTAATATAATTAGTCAAATGAATATTCATTTGACGTAAACTTACACAAAAACAGCTGAACCAATTGACATGACTTATGCTGCAGATAATTATGTTTTTCTTATATAAATAAGGTGGAAACAAGCACACGGCCCACCTGATGGTAGGCTGTTACCGTAGCCTATAGACGCTTGTAATACCAGAGGTATCACTTGCGCGTTGCCGACCCTGTAAAACGAAAGAGGAATAGTTGAGCTGGCAGTAAAGGTCAATGCCTCCCCCCCCCTCGCCTCCACTGCCAACACAACGTTTCCTCGCGGAAATATATGTGGCCGGGTATAACAAATGGGGTTACTTGGTTATCCCGGCAATATCCAAAAGCATACATGCATCCCGGGATTAGGTCAATGGATGACTTTATCCCGGAACATTATGACAATCTTGTGTTTATCCCCGGTTTCCGTTAAAGGAAACGACTAAATACATAAATATGTGGTTTATATAATTATGTAGCTTGCATATAATATGTGTGCCTAGTCTTTTCCTTTAAAGGAATCCGGGTGCAACAAATATATAAAAATATTATTGCATCCGCGTGAGGTAAATCTATGCTTTGATTGCCGAAAATAGTACCTACCTATATTATATTTTCGGGAATCAAAAGGATAGATTTATCCGTTTGATCACGAGAAAAATAGTGTGAGACTTAGCCAGACTTGCCACGGGTGTCACAAAATTAAGTCTATAACTATAACCGATGCGCAGTGATGGGAATAGATGAGCGAAGCTTACCTCCGGGCTCGTTGGCGGGCTGCTGTGCGCCGGTAGTGCCAGTTGTGCCACCACCATTATTGCCAGTAATATTGCCCACGCCGACAGCGCCTCCGTGCGGTATCTCCTCCATACTCATCACGACTTCTACACCACCAAGACCGCCAGTCTGGCTCAATCCTCTAAATAAATTCTCAAAATCTACGACAAATACATGAACGTTATTTTAATTATGTTTATTACAGTCCACTATTTCACTAAACGATCTATTTACAGGTACTTTTTTAACTACTATACTTGTTATTCCAAAATACTTGATGATAAAGTAATGAATTAAGCTAAAAGTGAGCAAGCCTCAAAGGTATAGATTCATTACTTTATCAAAGATTGAGCCGCTGACATCTAACTACGCAACAAAATGATCTAACTGAGGTTAGAGGCAGATACACGCTGACTCACGGAGGGGAGCTCGTCATTATAATTTGACCAAATTCTTACCGAGTAGCACTTGGCGCCTGCTGGCCTGGCTCGTTGCGCCGCCTTGATTATTCGCCTGGCCTTGCTGGCTCTGATCCTGAGAGTTGGTCATGACAGCCGCTGCGTTAGTCAACCCGTTAAGCAGAGCATTCTCTAAAGGGAACGCTATGGGAACCCTGGTCTCTATTTCTACTTGATACGTGATGGGGTCTGGCTGAATGTTTATATTGACAGTCGGTTGGGTAGTCCTACCATGTGTAGCCGGGGCGCCTTGATTTCCCCGACTATTTGAGTTATTCTCAGCGCTGTTTGCAGAGGTCTGTGTGGCTGGAGCTGTTGCGGTTCCATTGCCGGGTGCACTGTTTCCTTGCTGCTGCGGCAGTGGTGCCGGTGGTTGTTGTTGTTGAGGCTGCTGCGGCTGCGGCTGCTGCGCCTGCGGCTGCGGCTGCGGCTGCGCTTGCGACTGCGTCTGTGACTGTGGCTGCGGTTGCGGCTGCTGTGGCTGTGGTTGCTGAGCCTGAGTCTGTTGGGTCTGTTGGGCCTGTGGGGCCTGTTGGGTCGGTTGGGCCTGTTGGGTCGGTTGGGCCTGTTGGGTCGGTTGGGCCTGTTGGGTCGGTTGGGCCTGTTGGGTCGGTTGGGCCTGTTGGGTCGGTTGGGCCTGTTGTGCTGGCTGCTGAGATGGTTGTTGTTGTGGGGAGCGCCGGTTTGATTGGACCACATTAATGTGTGCCTAACGAACATACAGATCATTGTACATATCACCAGTGAGAAATATTGTCATTAATTTGTTATTTTTTCTATATTTTACGTACCTGCATCGGAATTGGGTGGCGTACGATACTGGCCTCAGAGGTGAGACGCGGATTGCGCTGGCCTACTTGAAAGTTGATGTCGCTGACGGCATGGTAGGCGTGCGCGAAGCTATGCATTATATCGGACACCATGTCCACGTTGCGCTGAGCAGTAACACGTTCTTCTTCGGTAAATACGGGAGGCTTTAGACAATAGAAATCATATTTGCAACATTTGTCCATAACATATGAAGAACTTTATTTATAACCACAACGAGAATATGAATGTATCTTACCTCAGGGTTATTAGCAGCTCGTAACATTCTGACGTAGTTAGATCGGTAGGGTGCGAATTGTTCTTGAAGAGTCTCTAGTTCTTCAAGCAACTGGCCAAGATCACGGGGTCGAGAGTGGCGGGCGCGCAATGCACGTATGGCTCTGTAACTCCTTCGTGTGAGCGTAAAATAAATCAAACTATTTAAGCACCAGCCACCATTTGCACAAGAAATAAATTGTGACAGACAATAATAGAGAAAACAGTCTACTAAAACATGGACATTAATGACAATAATGTATCCCAAAATGATATTTACAATTTTACATTACATTTGTTATTTCCGGTTGAGTAGGCCTTGTCACTGATCAGTCCAACTCCACACCCGTTTCTCTGGTGGTTTTGTAGAAAGGCTATGGAATTGCTGTATGCTCTTGTGTGATAAATCCGTACCGCCAATTCGTAATCCATCTATCAAGCGTTGTATCAATAGCAATTTGTCGACTATGTATACCACCGTGTAACACATACTCAGCAACACGGACAAACACATATGATGATATTTACGACTATGAATATGAAGAAGATACTCCAGTGTTATTAATACTGAAGAACAGACGTTTACTCACCTTCGACGAGCATTTTGAGCGCGGATGGCAGCGTCCGTGGTCTCATCGCCGTTCTCATCCAGTAGAGGTTCGGGCTGAATACAAAAATAGAGACGGAAATTAGTTCATACTTTTTACATATTTTCATTTCATTATTTAACAACATAAAATTATGAAATCAATAAAATGACACACGACCAATGAGGAGTTAATTTTTCAATGCCTACGTGAAAAATATTATCTTATGTATTTATTCACAGAACAGAAAAAAACAGGTAGAAGTGCAATGTAACAAAATTACTATAGGAACCGTTGTCGCCAAACTCACACAAATAAATCGATAGTCTTATATTGCCCTACAAATAAACAAATTGTTTGATTTGTCGTTTTAATTTTAGTCCAAACTAGCATAAGTTACTACATCTGGAAATAAACCTTCATGCTCTATACATAAGATTTATTTTGTTTTACTTCAGAAAGTATTTATGACGTTTTGTAATCTAAAGTCAAAATAGAATTGATTGACGAGTAAATTCCGCTACTCAACCATAGATGGCCGTAGTCTGTTGCTACTCGACCAAGGCATAACATGAATTACATTATCGATATCGATAAATACCCGTTTTTCATGTAATTAAGATAATGTAATTAAATGATCTACCTACTTTATTAATTAATGATGATTAATGTTTACATTATTACGTATGTGAAAGTTTGATTACATGTCTGCTATTAAGCATCTATGCAACCTAATACAAATCTAATTTGGTGCATGTATTTTAGGCGGCCTTATATAAATAATTGTACTATAATGTAATGTAATATAATATAATCAATAATTATGAAATTACTTATTTTCTTTTATCGATATGTATCGATAAAATCAACATCCGACTTGACTACATCACTAATTGAGTAGCAAAGAACTTTCGAGAATGAATAGTATTACAATCGTGATAAAAATAGTGATTACAATCGATACAAAATAAACTTTATTTCTCTATAAAGTAAACTATAAGGTCGATTTTAACTAGACGTTCTATTCAATTTTATTAAATTTGAAGTATCTAAGATTTTATTAAAAAACAAATGAAATCGTACTTAGTGATGGTAGGAAACACCTCCATTTTTAAGATTCCTTCTCCTACTATCAATTTTTCACTCCAAAGTGGAACAATACGGTATATCTGCGGTAAAATGAGTTTGTCGTGAAACGACCAACACGACTCGCCGTTAAAACAGTTAGATTGACGACTGAGATCAAGTAAGCATAACAGCGCTTAATTACGGCACGCGTGCCACGCCTACTTTGCACTTCCACTGTTTTTTTTATTCCGTGTATTTATTAGTGCAATTTATAACACACGATATTTCAACTATTACTAAAAAACAATTATTACTCCAAACTTGTGGTCTTCTTTAATATTATGAACCAATAATTTTATAAAATATCAATACACATTACAAGGTACCAACTATATAAGCCTCAAAAGCTCATTAAGGAAATTGGGAGAGTTATCACGATGGCAGTAATGACAATAAGCTATTATGAGATGGCAGAGCAGCAAAATAGTGGCACACAAACAATCCAACTTCTTTTCTGGGAAAATAATATTTTGGTTCATGGCGGAGTCTGGTGTGAACATAAAGGGAGGGTTAATCTTCACAGAAATCTTTAAACTGCTGAAAATCAGACAATCCACAGTAACCGATTTACGTTTTTCGACGGTGTCTAATATTTTTCACTGTTCACTATTAACTGAACAGTGAAAATTACAAAAGAAGATCGAACATTTTCAATAGATTAATATCTATTCACTATCATTAATATCTGTTCGATCTTCTTTTGAGGCGCCAAACCTAAGTAAAAGCCAAATTGGGAAATATTTTAATATTGTATTAATTTGTAAAAGTGATTTTCAAACTCATATGGCTAAATTGTAAGTTTACCCCAATATAGTTAAGAAAGGTTAAAAAAATGATGAGAGAAATAGAAATAATTTTAAAGTGGAGGGGCTCACAATTTCAGGTTTGAAAATAAATCTACCCATAATCTAGGTCACGGAGGGCAAATAGCTTCTAGGTCAGCTTGGTCGATAAGATGCAATTATATCGATCGAATGGTTAATGATTTAAAAGCATTACAATAGACCTTCGATTCCATGAAGTTATATTTAAACTAATCAATACGATTTGTTCATGATGTCCACACCGGAATCCGGCAGAAAAAATAAAACAAAAATAAAAGGATACTCTACAATAGTGTCATATCATTACCGAATGGATGTATTTGTATGAAATGACAATATAATTTAATAATAATATAATGTCTTCGCTCAAGCACCGTTTTAGTTCTGTGGTCTACCGCCATCAGGGCATAATTCTCATAAATATACGAGTACATCACACAGTCAACATAACAATGAAACGAATCATGCTCATATCATAACACAGCTACAAAAACGAAACATTACCTCGTCATGCGGCGCACCCGGTGCAGGTTCGCTATCCATTTGCTCTACAGGAGCTTCACCGCTTGCTGGTGAACTCCTATTTTCCTACAGTAGGCACATTGACAACATAAACGACTATGAACCAAAAAATACTATCCATTTATCATAATATCCATACATATATTATAATATAAAAGCTACTGAATCGCCCTGCAGATTTAATCAGTCCCGAGATAAAGGAAATTGATTTAATTTTAGTTTTTACTGATCATAGTAGTCCGCAAAGCGATTACGAGTGTTTACTTTAAATGTATAAAAACAAAAACATCGACATGCACTGAAGTAGTTGGGAAGTGGCATGCAAGATCAAAGACAAATTATTATCAGGTTGAGGCTAACGTTGCTCCCAAACTAGTTTAACTTCCCCGAACATCAGACGTAAAATGAAAGCTCTCTTAATAAATATTCTTATATTGCTGGTTAGTACGTATAAATGTATTAGGTAATCCACCACTCAAAATATATTTCTTTAAACTTACTGTTCAAATAAGATGTATATTAAATTTAAAGAAGTTTTTAAAACTAGACCACCTTGTTACATATAGATACTGCACTAAAAGACAACCTGAGTGTTGAAGAGTGATAGACGAACTGACGTGTCCTCAGTAACTGTATCATTAATTCACTTGCCTGGTGTAAGGCTTGACCAAATTTCCCACATAAATCGATAGGTATAATTATGCACCCAATGTTAGAAAAGGAGGAGGATATGCAGGGTCATCACAGTACAGCCATTACTTCAAACCATTATACAAAATTACTGGAATACTACTGTATTTGAATATATTAAATATTATAATAATATTATGCATAGCATTGTTCCCACTATGCTATAAATCTTACCTCTCCTTCGACATGGGCTCGAAGGAAGGCGAGCGATGTTTTGATTTCAGCTATCATCCGACGAATGAACTCGAGGCGGCCGGTGGTAGGTGACATCGACATAGACTGTTGTTGCTCCATGACGAAATCAGGAGGGCCAGCAAGCGACTCAAAGAAAAACAAAGATGACGGTTTAGTACCACGTAATAGGGTCGTGTAATCATTCATACCATCACGCCTATATTCCCCGAAAGGTTAGGAAGAGGTGTACACCCACATTTCGCGGGTATGTTTTAGATCCCATTTAATAGAGGGCGAGCCTATTGCCATTAACCGGGCACAAATCCAGAATCCTAACTGCTACTAAGAATTTTATAGAAAAACCCAATAACACTTTGATCGACCTGATCGAACCCAGGACCTCTAGCGTAGCATTCGCGCTTAGGACAACTAGACTAATGAGGCAGTCGTCATCATCATATAGATATATTGTTAAGAAGTTATTGTAATAGTTCATTCCATGGCAGGATATACATTCAAAGCAATAGAGATAATCCGCCGGATGGACAAAGACCCTCTTAAACGAACCATTGCTGAGTCAATGAAGATGCTACTTTAGACGTAAAACATACTGGAAAAATCAATATTACCATGAGCCTCCTAATTTGTTGCTGCATATTGGCGTTGCCATTTGGGCTTTCATGCCCTAAATTTAAGCTAGCTGCACTGGCCAATCGCGCTTCAGCGCTTGGTGGTGCACGCTGTACAAGATGCACCACCTTGCCATTGACATCTGTATGACAAAATGAATTATTGTAAGACATATTACAAAACACGGGAACTTTGGAACTGTATTTGCGATTTTTAACTGCTCGCTGGTTTGATTACATACTCTGGGTGCACTCTACTGTTAACCAAAAGATAATATGATCGATTTTAATGCAGATGCGTGGGGTGAACTACAAAAAATATTTGGATACCCGAAATAATCCTGCACCTAGAATCAACATTTCATAAGTGCCTATGGTTTATGTGAAAATAAAACTATTTTGATTGATTGAATCAGGATTGTAAAGTGTGTAGTTTCAATTGTTTTTCAATTATAGAGGTCAAAAATGTTGAAATTTAAATTTATAAATCATCTTAATTTCCATTAAAATATTTTTCACTATCCAGCTTATGATTCTACGTATTCTATACAATAACATATATTAAGGAGATTTTACATAAATAGTAAGTTAGGTAAGTACCGTATTCCGAGAGCTTTTTTTCATCTTGTAATACTCTGCCGCAAAAAATTAATCGCTGCAAGCTTGGCTCTATTCCCATCTGCTCTCTAACTTTTTCTTTAAGTTGCTCCACCGTAATCTGAAAAGATACGAGAATTATTATTTCATTATTGTATAAAATGTAAAAAACACAATGTTACCGCAACAGCTTCTAGGTTTTTTTTAAATAAAATATTTTTCAATTCAATTCTTTTAAAAAAACATTTTTAATACTATCAATAGTAGATACAGTCAAAATCCTTGACCTTCCTTAACCTTAAATATTAATTACAAGACTATTTCTAATTTGATAATAAATAATATATTACACAGCACCATCTAGTCCCAAACTAAGCAGAGCTTGTATTATGGGTACATACTAGACAATAACAAGTATATATCTAAGTACTTTTTGTAAATAGATACATACATTGTGTTCGTCACATAAATATTCGTATCCTGTGGGTATCGAACCCACACTCGTCCGACACTCGAACCACTAGACCACATACATGGATCGGGTCGATTCAGAATCATACACAGGAAACTAGTTTTTGTTTAGGCGATGCATTAGGTGGGTGTGGTATAGTATAGTAGGCATGTATTAATAATTCGCGATGCGAAAGTTGCAAAGCCAGCTTAGAAACTATGATTTATATAGGTTAATACTATTTTTAACACAGAAAGTAATAATATTTAATATAGGTAGCAATAATGAATGCATAGCTAGCCAACATCAACATTGATTTAGGTACCCTACCATAAATACCTACCTTCTACTTAAAAAATACCTTGCCCATCATCGAAAGAACGAACGGCCTCCCAATATTATACCATAAAATATATTGAGGTAGGAAAAGTTTTAAATAGATGATTTATACCTATATTCTATACACACATATGTATATGTGTGTATAGAATATATATGTGTGTACATATATATTCTACATATGTATATATGTGTGTAGGTACAAATTATGCATCTACATTGATAAGTCTCGGCTACGCGCACTAGTACCTTATAACCGCCTGGTTCCACGAACCGAAAGAAAGGGTAGTAGGTGCGCTGCACAGACTACTGCCCAATCTCGGAGGACCTCACGAAGCAGTTCGCCACCTCTACGCTGGTGTCATGCGATCTGTAGCCCGTTAGGCGCATAATGGGTCAAACCTACATTCAGGTGTACGGCGTTGCAAAGCTAAATTTTAGTTTGCAACGCAAAGTGCCTATCCGGGTCGCACGAGGATACAGGACGATATCCTTCGAGTCACCTACTATCCTGAGGGATATGGAAGTGCGAGTATATAATGGAATCCGCACTGTCCGCCTAAGCGACAGGTGCGCACCAGCGCAGGCGTTTGTGATTTGAAATGTTACGGCGACAGGAGCAACGATGCAAGCTCGAGGTGGCGCGAACGGCTTTAGGTATTCTCAAAAGCGCATAGTCCAAGCTATCCTGCCGTGCTTCGAGGCTTAATTGAAGGGGCGAGCTAGTCACCTCCACCACCTCCACCTGGCTTACTCAGGTATTCACAAGACATCATGGCTTCTCTGAGGAATATCTGAATAGGATCGGACGCGAGGATACAGCACATGGCCATCATTGTAGATGTAACCAGGATTTCGCACACCACACTTTCGCTGAATGCCCTGTATGGGAGTCCGAGCGGCGAGTCCTGTTTGATCTGATTGGGCAGGACCTGTCAATGACAAATTTAGTGCAAGCTATGTTGACAGAATCGCCAACATCAAACATAGAGGGCTGTTGCCTCGTTCTGTGAGAGCATCATGCTGCAAAAGGAAGCATCTGAGCGTGTTCGGGAGAGGGCCGATCACGATCGGACACAAAGGCAATCGCCGTGGTGCCCAGCCCAGCTAGGGCCAATCGAGGAATCCCTGCTTGGGGGCCCACTATAAGAGGAAACTTTTAGGGTTAAGAGCGCTTGGAATAGTCGGTCGGAGTTCGACATAAACCTCCGCCTTTCCTTCTTTCTAGGAGAGACGGTGAACATAAATGAGGATACTCACACGAAAAAAAAATCTAACTAGGTAGCATCTGCATAGGTATTAGATTACTAAAAAATACCCCTATCGAGTATTATAATTATAATATCAATGTTTATCAAATTTCTGGTTTAAAGTTCTCGAATAATTCTGTTTGAGTAAATGTGCTGGACTTGTAACCATTGTAAATATAATTAACTAGCTTTTACCCGCGACTTCGTACGCCTAGACTTTAGTAACACAATTGTTGTCGGATTTTATTCATGGGATAAGAAGTACTCAATGTTAGGGAAATTCCCGCTTTGTTCCGAAAAAAGAAGTATTCAATATGCCAGCGCCAATCACAAACTATTAACATTTCATTTAAATCCCGTAAGTAGGTCTCGTGCATAAGTTTTTTGGGAATTCTCACATAATTTTGGGGTAAAATATATTCTATTTGTTATTCCCGGTCGCTTACTATGTGTACTGTATGAAATTTCATTCAAATCACGTAAGCTATTCGTTTTACGGGATTTCCGGGATATTCCCACATTTTTCTGGGGTAAAATATATACTATTTGTTATTCCCGGTCACATACTATGTGTGTATGAAATTTCATGCAAATCCCGTAAGTAGTTCTCCTATATCCGTTTTTCGGGATTTCCGGGATATTCCCACATTTTTCTGTTATAAAATATATCCTATTTCTTATTCCCAGTCACATGCTATCTGTGTATGAAATTTCATTCAAATCCCGTAAGATATTAGTTTTTCGGGATTTCCGGGATATTCCCACATTTTTCCGGGGTAAAATATATCCTATGTTATTCCCGGTCACATACTATGTGTGTATGAAATTTCATGCAAATTCCGTAAGTAGTTCTCCTATTTCATTTTTTCGAGATTTCCGGGATATTCCGTCATTTTTTCGGGATAAAAAGTAGCATATGTCCGTCTCCTGGCTCTAAGCTACCTCCTCACCAATTTTCAGCCATATCGGTAAAGCCGTTCTTGAGTTATAAATAGTGTAACTAACACGACTTTCTTTTATATATATAGATATAGTCATCATAGGTATCATTATAGCCTTTTATACCTAGGGATACATCTGAAAATCTGTCACGTCACATATACGCAGTATCAGATAACATTACATTGTCTTGTCGTTCATTGCGCACACACGACAATACGCCAAGCTATACAGTTGCAGTAGGTACAATTATCACCACTATTGCGACGAAATACGGGCGGTCCAAAGGGCAAGCTGTATAGGTACCTTGATAGGTTACCATTCATGACCTCTATAAACAAAACGAACCACAAAAATGGACATTTATTGTCGCTGTATATCTACATACCTACCTACAAACTTATAATTATGTCGATAGCAATATTTAATGTAATAAACAAACATAAATAATCATTAATCACTATACATTTGAAAATTAAATGAATTAATTCAGATTGATTTATGTACTTACTACAATATTAATGATATTCTGGAAAAGGCAATACAATATAATATATTCCTAATAATGTAATTTAATTCAATACCTGGTAAATATACCGGAATAACGTAAAATAATAAGTACCTACTACCTACATATATTATTATTATTTTATAAGTTTATAACCTTTCTAACCATCATAATATGCAAGCATAGAAAAAACGTTAATTTAAGCTATGAGTTTCATAGCACATATCATACCTATCCATCTGGATTCATTAGCTTCATACGAGGATTACCTGAAAACCCCAGGAAACTTAATCGGAAATATTTGGGCAATTATAGGCTTGGTTGACAAATAGATCACTAAATAAGTTAGACAACTAAGTTAGGTACTTTTAATCATGAGGAAAATACCTATGGAAATCTCCTACCAATACCGGGATTCCAATTGCGGTAAAACGGTGCTACAGCGCGTGCATAGTCCTGGAGTCTATCGGAGTCTATGACCAGCACTAATAGTTAAAGTAAGTATGCTATTTAATTAAGGTACCTCGAATTCTTATTAAAACAACCTTTAAAATTTAGTAGGGTTTCTCCGTCTATGGTAGGTGCACATATTTAGTTTTGACAGGTATGTAGGTACTGTAAGAGGTTGAAACTATAAGTCTTTAATGTTCACATTCCGGCCAGTTAAAATGGCAAACAAAAAAGTAAGTAGATTTGAAATATGTCTAGAAAACAATTTGATATTTATGGTTGTCAATTAAGAATTTCATGTGGAATCAGAATACAAGTCATATATTTCCATTATTGTGCTTTTAATTAAAATACTCTTCCCAAGTATCAGCAATCGGACCTTTACTGTACCTACTACTCCTCCAGAAAAATATGTATGTCCTGTTAATCCCGTTATAACTTTTTGACAAAATATGTTAAGTGACCAGGTACTTAGTCTATGCGTACAAAGTCGCAGGTAAAAGCTAGTACCCAATTAATATTTCACGAACTTTAAGAACATTTGCAGTGCAGCACAAAACATCAAATTGTTAGTATAACTAAAACAAATTGCAAAAGCACATTCACAAGACTTAAAATTGACACCTTGCAGTTGCTGACATTCTTCTCATATTACATGCGTTTTCCTGGCTTGTATGATAACAACACACTATTGAAGGAACAATTGAAACATAAGACATGTTACTTATCTATTCAACATTAATACAAAATTTTCATGATAATGAGGTAATCTTAATGAGGTATGATATTGACACCTTGGAATTGCATGTTTGTAACCTAAAATAATCAAGTATTTTTCTTGATATAGGTATTATCATTGTTATCACCAAAATCAATATCCGTAGCCTAAATCTGCTAAGGTAAAGGCCAGCTTGCTTTTGGCCTATCCCATAAATTAACAAATTATTCAAAAAAATAAGGCCTTAAAACTAATATTTCAAAGACGAAGTACATGACTAACGTTATTCCAGAGGGTTACACTTCAACTAGTCACAACTTCAACTCCAGTTTGCCTATATTGGCAAGCTGGAGTGGATCAGTGAAAGGGTCAGATAAGGTAGACATGCTGTGATATCAGAAGCTTTTTTTACAAATGAATAATTTGTACTACTATTTTAATATTAACAAACTATTTCCAGCCATTGTTTCAATAAGTCAGTAGCACACAATGTTATCTGCTATATTCTTTATTACCTATACTGTTCCTACACAGAAACTAGTCATTAATAAGCAATTTGGCTGTCTTGCTTGAGCAAACATTCCAGAGGCACTAGTGTTGGTCCAACCTATGAGGTGTCTGTAGATGTTGATAATTGATGTAGGACAAAATCAAAAGAACTTTTTATGTATTCAGTTGAGTGCTGACTAATGTAGGAACTTTAACAGTACAGTAGAATCCTGATTATCCAAACATCTGGACTCATTCATCACTTTTCTCTATGCAAGGAAACATTTAGTGACAAGTTTATTCCTGCAATTGGTGTTTGTTAGTGTTTCCTTTTTTTTCCGATGCACACAGACTATGGAAAGATGTGGACCCACCTACCGCCTCAGGCGCATGAGGGTTCAATTGATTGTCTTTTATATTTATTTACATTTTGCTTTGGAAATCTAAAATTAAAATAATATTTGAATTTTTAATGTTTTCTTAGTTTTATTTGATCCGATAATATGGATTCTTCAGTACAGACGCCAGCAGGTCAAGTTACCCAAAACTGTCAAATTTTCTCAATTGAATATGAACCATAGAATACTGCATTAAAATTGAAAATCAAGATTCAGATTGTGGTAGCTTGATGTGCTGGCCTCTGTACATTCTCAAAAGGTGAACTTTGGTTGATATCTGGGCTTTACTGAATCTTCTAGCTTGATAGCTAGTTTACCACCAACATTGATTGATGTTGGTGATCTATATCAGTATCATCTTTCATATCTGATGTCAATATGTGACCAAGGTAAGTACTTGACAATATTTAGTTAAAAATAAACAGTGTCAAGATATCGTTAACTATTCAACTATAAGTATCTATTAGCAACTAAGACAAGTCTTTGTGTGACCTAACATTCTCGCGTAACTATCTCCTACCATCCTATTAATACATTTATATTTTATTGATCACCCAACCTAGAAGTGTATAACTATGAAACGCAGGTACTACTCGGCTACTTAGCTGTGAGAGAATTAATATATCATTTATATTACAATATTGTACCATCGCATTAAAGATATAGCTAATAAAGTAAAAATACAACATGTTACCGCCTCTAAAAAAAAAACACTTTATGGAAGTTTCAAGTCGAAACAGCTTACCTCATCTTCGACTGAGAATCGGTGGTTACTGGAATCCAATGTTTTTATCGTAAACTCAATCATTTTTTACACGAAAACATGAACGCCCATGAAAGGCAGATAATTTGACGCGCGCCTTAAAACAACAAAAACCACGTTTTACAACGTTCCTTAGTAGTTCACTTTCACACTCAAGATACTGCACTTTATTTATATCGATTACTCATGCCTATCACAATGAATTTTTTACATAAATTGCTGACGATATAAAATAATTTTTAATCGGATCGGAGTATGCATTTGATGCCTGATGGTGACAGCAATCAAAAGAGAGGGTGTTGCCAGTTATCCGTCTATTACTTCTAGAATCGCTCGTAACAGCACAAGAACGTTAACTTAAGGCTAGTTTAATTTAACGGACGGGGAAATATGGTACTACATTTTATGTACTAAACTTGACACTAATTTGACATTTGGTCTAGCACGAAGCGCCACCAGGAGAGATCAAAATATATTGGACAATACCAGTCATCAAAATTATGAAGAAGGAACAACACACTAAAATGTTTTTGAATGTAATATTCATTGTATTTAATTAAATTAAAATAACATGAAGTCCATATTTTAAATTGGCAGCACCGCTACAATGTATTTTTAAAAATACAATAATCAATACCTGCGCGAATCAATAGAATTATGTTGCGCAGCATGAGTCCTTTGTAAAATAACCATCAAAATGAAAGAATATTAAAGATAAGCTAAGATATATTTATTAAAGATAAGCTTTTAGAAACTTTTAAAAACTTAATATATTTAAATAAGTAGATTTTTTTCATATTTCGTTGTTTATGTTTTTGTAGTGGTTTATTTTGTATATTAGTCGATTTTCAAGTAGTGTTGCCCGTATTTTAGAAATCGACTATTTTTTAATAGGAACAATATTTTTCTGTCACTTATGTTTCAATGTGTCACTAATTTGTATTTAAAATATCATCGGATCAATGTAATTATAAATTATCGTTTGATCACTTTTTCTATAGTCATAAATAAAATTTTAAATTAAATATCTTAGTTTTTTATAATAATTCCAAGAACTCGATGCCAATTTAAATGAAAACAAAGTCAACAACTGATTAAATATAAAAATAGGGATAAACCAGAATACGGTCTGTCCGTATTTAAAATTATCCTACGCTGTAGCTGCCAATCTCATAAATATTTTTGCTGCGGCACATTTTTTTTAAATTCCGCGTTTAGATTAATTTCTCGCCGCGATAAAATACTTGCTTTTAAAAAAAGGAAACCACATTATTAATGGATTTTCATACAACTTTACGGCCCTAGGGTTGTAAAGAGCTACAGTGTGCCCGTTATTCCGTTAACAGAGTAATGAGCATGTGAAGCACAAATAATCAAACACGGAAAACATAAGTTACCTAGGCTTACCTATACCTATTCGGTGATTAACACGTTTTTTATTTTGTTAAGTATGTACCCAATTATAATTATTAATTTGATGATTGATATTATTTCCAAGTAATTTTTATTTAATATTTATGTAAGCGTTTAATATTATCTGGTGATTCAATTTAGGTAACAGATCTACTATTTTTGGAACAAATGTTTATTGGGTCACTGAAAATGCATTAATTAAGTAATAATTGATAAATGTACCTATACCATTTTTAAATCATAGATTTATGAGGCTGGTATGAATACTGAATCCGAAACCAAATAATAATTTATAGTTTATTACTGACATAGTACAACACAACTCAGTAGGTACATAGGTACGTAATAAAAAAATCCATATATATATGTGTACTTACTCGAAAAGTAGTCAATAAATTGACTGGAACTTTTTAAAGAAGATAGAATATGATAGTTTGAGCCACAGTGGAGTGTGGCTACCCAGCCACACTCCGCTATGGCTCAAACCTTCATATAGCTAGTAGATAAATATGATCAATAAAATATTACCAAAAACATAAAAAATATGCTCTAAATTTGTTCATACGTCCCAAAACTAAAAACATTTTTAAATGTTGAGAAAAAGTAAGTTCGTAAGTAGTTCTCCTATACCTATCAGTTTTTCGGGATTTCCGGGATATTCCCAAATTTTCTAGGATAAAAAGTGGCCTATACTTTATTCCCGGTCACATACTATCAGTGTGCCAAATTTCATGCAAATCGGTTCAGCCGTTTTTCTAGCAAGTCCCCTTTATTGTTGGTGAATCATTTGGGTTAGGTTCTGGGGTCGCGGAGGAATGTTTTTGCTGTCGTAATCCCAGTAAAAAGTGGTGAGGCGAAACACCCATATGGTTTTAGTCGGTAGGTCACCCCCTATGCGTGGAGTCCCCGCTGCCTTCCCCGGGCGGCGGCAGTCCATGAGAATTTCCATACACTAAAAAAGTTTTAACTTTGAACCAGCGAAAGAAAATATTTTTATTCCAAACTAAAAACCCACCCGACTTTTTACTGGCCATATCGCCATATTGCGATATCGTGATGTGCTATGATGATGAAGCATGATGTACTAACTGCCGCCCGCAGCTCAGGAGGCTATCTCCCTTACCGACGACTCTTTTGCTCGCAGTAGGACGACCATGGATCGAATTACGGCTGGAAATAATGAGATATACCCCGACAAGATGTATGATTCCAGTGTGTGCAGCATGTATCCTCCGGCAGTACACACTGAAATTGTGAGTTGACGCAAATGTTACAACCGGGCGTTGGCTCCCGGCGTACCTATGCGACACAGGTACTTCCAAAAACAAACTTATCCCGAGAGTAACTGCGTCATCAGAAAACTGAGAACGCCATGGTGCGTCTCCAGTCACTTCTGGTTGACGATCCTTACAGCAACTCGCATCGCGTGCCCTGCATTGGGTTGCGCAAGTCAAATTTAACTGCGAGGAATGGCTGGGGTGCGTCGTTGCCATGGATACGGATAATATAATTCATGCCTGGTAATTCGTATGGTGATTACACATCAACACAACCTCTCGGAAGATTGTTGGTGTTTACCTTTCTCACTTTTGGGTCGTTACTTCTTCGCTCTCATTCATTGTCATTAAAAAATCTCGCTCTGTCATTAAAAAATATGAGCACACTGTACAGGCACCTGTACAGTGTGCTCATATTTATTATTTATATTATTTTATTGCAGCACTGTAATGAAATAATAATTGAAAAAAAACTTTAATAAATTGCATTTTCTATTCATTCATTTAAAATAACCATAACAATCGGAGGAATATTACTTACTGGTACTAATCTAGGTAGGCATTAGTAATCATAGAGAAGTGCCAGACGTCACGTTTGCAATTAATTACTACGAAGTCGTTGGATTCACTACCTGCGACTCTAGGTGATATGTATGCACTTCACTATTAAGCGATTTTACAATATCGAATAATCAATCCAGCCGTGTCGGCCGTATGAGGTGGACTGCTCCCAGTGATTTTAGAGAATCAAGCTACCCTTAGGCTAGCTACCAGTTAACTCTAATTTTCTTCAGTTTCTTCTGGTTACGAATTTAAACCTATCTAATTATCGGAGTGCTTTTTATTACGAATTTTTATTTTTTGTAAGTGCTTAGTGCATCGGATCAATAATGCCCGGCAGACTGCCCCGGGGATGGCACAGGATGAGAAGCGGATCAGGTACGTCCCATATTCTAAATAATGAAAATATTATGTAAATTAAGTACTGTGTTTTTACAAAAAAACACGCTGTATTATTGAATAAGAAATATGTAATTTACATTTTGCGAAATTTTAATATTGCTGCGGTTGAATCAATTGAGGTATACCTACAGCACAATGAAAACTAATAATGCAGGATTTATTTCCTGCATTATTAGTTTTCATTGTGCTTGCCGCGGTCAGTTGGAAGATGGTGACCATACTTTAGACAGGGAAGGTAAAACGGCGGAATGTGATATACGCATGCGCAGCACATTAAATCAATAGTTTTATAATTACACTAGAAAATGGCTGCTATACAGGGTGTGTACTTATAAATCTTGTTGGTGTAGTACTCTACTACCCACGGCGTAATTTTGTTTCTGAAGCAAAAATCACCCGTAATGAAGGTTTATTCGACACAATTACAGTATTTGACACATGTTATTTCGATACATGTTTTCTTAATTTTTATTCATATTAACAATTTTATTACACCCTATAAATGTATACATAGTTCGTAGGGCAGACGGGAGGCTGGTCGATCGATAATGCCATTCCCCCTTTCCGCTGACTTCCCTCTGGCCTCGCATGCGTACAAGGGTAGTACCAATTACCACAGAACACTACTACGTAACTTTATCACTACCAAGTATATATTTAAACTTTATTAATAGACTCGAAATATTAGGTATATGGTTATAATTGTTTATAAATTGGCTGAGTTTAGTGTTAGTGTTTTAGTGACGCTTTCGTTGGAATGGAACATTTATTCTAGTAATCAATTCAATTCGATGGCAGATCTTGCTACAAATACTTTTAAAGATCTCTGGCTTTTTTCATAACAGAGGGGGCAAACGTACGTATGCGGCCCACCTGATGGTAGGTGACTTCCGCCGCTCTGGGCTCCGCTCATGCTTTAGAGATAGTTAGTATCGAACTCAGCCATGGCGAGCCATGCGGAATACATATTCCGCATGTCGAAATATTCTGCGCTGCGTTCCGGTTTAAACTGCGTTTTGTCTATCGGCCGCTTACCATTAGGCGGCCCGTGTGGCTGTTTGTCAATTTTTGTTTATTAATTTAATATGTTTTTCCTTCGCTAAAATAACTTTAAAAGCTTAGCATGGAAAATTCCAAAAAATACAAAATGATATAAAATAATCTTGGATAGATTTTGAAAAATACTTGCATAACGTTACGTGGGTGTAAGAGCATTGCTTACTTACCTACACTAACGAGGAGGAAAAGTTTTATACTACTAAGGTGGCAAACAAGCATACGGCCGATCTTGCAACACTAGGGGTATCACTTGCGCGTTGCCGACCCTGTTAAACGAAAGAGGAATAGTTGGGTTGGCATTATAAGGATCAAAGTCCCCCCACTGCCAACACAACGTTTCTCTTTCCTGGAGGAAACGTTTAAACGAACCCTTAGTTGATTTTCATCAAGATCAAAGCTTTTGCTTTAAATAAATGCGCCTATACCTGCACCTAAAATAAGTAGAGATAACGTAGATACCTACCGTAGGTACCATTTCGTCACGCTTGTTTTCGCCGTAGGGTTAGGTAAGAGCGTAGCATATCAGAGCAGAGGTAAATTGTGCTGTATACTGACAATTTGCCGATATGTCTAGGTTCCATGTAATAAGGGACGAGCCAATTACCATTCATCATCATCCATACAATGTTCCACTGTTGGGCTCGGGTCGCCGAAGAATGAGAGGGGTTACCTATATTGTCCACCACGCTGGCCTAGTGCGGGTTGGCAGACTTCATACACCGTCGAGAAATCTCTGAGGCATGCAGGTTTCCTCGCGATGTTGTTGGCAATCCAATGGTTGACCATTATACATACTAGTGATTGATCACTAGGCTATCACTGCCGTTGCCATTAACCGGGCACAAATCCAAACTCCGAGCTCCTTCTGACAATTTTATACAAATACCCAATAACACCACAACTGCTGTTGTGGGAATCGCAGGGGTTCACGCCTGGTCGTCAGTCACCCATTGCACTTGGCCCTTGAGAAGGGTCCGACACTGGACTCCGTGGTGGGATCGCAGATCATGCGAGAGCGATTCCCGTGATCCCATCACTAAGCGGTGGTAGTGGTGGTGGTTTTAGTCGGTATGCTGTCCAGGCCACTGGCCGGAGAGCCCAATATAACCGTTGGCCGTGGCTGGGCTTAGTATTAACCGTGGATGGGTTCATGTCCATGGAGGTCCACCATGGTGAAATGGAATAGAACCTCAGGGTGGGGCTGCTCCTACGGGCTTGGCCCAGGAAGCCGGCACTGGAGCGGCCATTGTAGGTTGCGTTGTCGCATGGGAGGCACCGCAACTGAGGCGGGCCGCGGTGTTGTATGGGCGACACTGCGGCTGAAGGTTTACGGGGCCGCGGCGGGAGAGGAGTGCCAGTGCGCCGCTCTCGAAAGTTTCCTCTAGTAATAATAGAAAATAGAGGTTTCTCGAAACCTCTACTTTCTATCATTCTTCTTTCTCTATCATGATTCTTCTATCACTACTTACTTATATCAAAATTCATCAAAATTGTTTCAGCGGTTTTGGCGTAAAAACTTAACAAACAGACAAAGTTAATTTCACATTTATAATATTAATTGTTATGTACCTAAGTATTATGTAGTTACCTACTCCCTTTCTTTTGTTGCCAGGTAAACGTTACTACTATAACAGATTTACTCAAGCTGTACAGTGGCGCAGACCTCATGCTTCACAAATACCAGGTAAGGATTTATATACCTACTACCTATGTAGCATCAATACAAATCTTCATTCTACGCTGATTAATCGATCTGCAAGGTTAAGCTGCGCTCGAGACTCCTCCCTCGAGCCCCTGTTGTTCCTGCCCCTGTTGTTGCCCTTGTTGTCATACTAACACCTATGACAATCGTTAGTGCTAGTCAGAAGCCTAAACAATCCGACCACCGGATTACCCTCAGGATATCGGTACTGCACGGAAAGTGGGTGGCGGAGGTCTGATGGCAGTCAGTCGCTCCGTGTAAAATACTGTTATTCAACCGCATCTGGCTGGACTGGAAGCCGACCCTATAATTATTGGGATAAGGTTCGGAGGATAATAACAAATTGTTTTGATTAGGTACCAACACGAAATGAAACTTAGGGACTTTATGTTGCGATGACGTGTAAGGAGTATTACAGACCAGGGAAGAAAAAAAGTCTTCTCTTTTATAACCCTATCATTAATACAAATGCACTACCTACTTAGATAAATTTGTAATAGTTTGGTTTTTTATTTCAGATTCCCCGGACTCTCCAACGGAGGTTCCCAATTTGAGTCCTGAACCGTTCACACAGGATGATGAATTGCTGCCAATGTCAATTAAGACCTGTCAAATTATAATCAAGCACAGGGACTGCGCTAATCCCGTTGACCGTCACAACGATCCCGTCACACGCACCGTGGAAGAGGCGAGGCAGCTCGCTGTTGGTAATATCTACTTAATTTCTGTTACCTATAAGCTTCTTATCAAAAAAAAAAATTTATACCAACAATGAATACAAAGATTGACACAACGTTTTTATTTTTATAGAAATACGCAACAACGTATATCAACAAGTCATGACCTTCGAAGAGTGTTGGGAAGAACATTCGGATTGCCTCTATTTCTTGCCGACGCCGGGTCAGGAGCGCATATCTAAATTAGGCGAGTTACATCCGCCAGTTGAGCAAGCAGCCTTCTCTTTGCAGGTTGGGGAACTGAGCGGGATAATCAAGTCATGCATTGGATTCCACATCATCCTGCGCAGGGAATAAACCCACAGTGAAGGAGGTTGTGTGTGTTTTTTATGGGTTCCTTAGTCGTTTCGCAGCTCGAAGCGCGGTGTTAATTGCCCAAGAGCTCTTTTTTTCAACAGCTTTGCACTTGTCTAAAACAAATGAGTATTATTATTGGTATAATTTTTGCTCAACAGATAAGATTCTAGTAAGATGGTACTCAATCTGAGTTTAAACGTTTAAATTATATTTCTTTTTTAATATGATTATTACGTATTTATATGTAGAATTTTTTTTGACTAATAATTTTTCTTACGCATCAGTGCGAACAAATAATTGGAATCCTCAAATGTTTGATATGAGTGAAACTGGACCCAAGAAAAGAGTATTAGTGCGTTTCGCCCGGTGGTCCGAATCGACCCATTTCAAAAGATACCGTCGGCCATTCGCACCGCTTCAACCAATACAGTCCGAATGCTCCCATTCAAAAACAGTACTTGGGCGATTCGCACCGCGGTTCGAATAGTTCGTAGTGCGAAACGATTAAAGACCCTTTTTATGGAGGTTGTGTGCCAAGTATTTATGTCCAGTATTGCATATTGAATCTAATATTTATCCAACATCATAGGAGCGGCAACGCCCGATAACAATTATTTTTTAAAGTAATTACTTAGTTATTTAAGATGAAAATATGGTTTAACTGTATTTTTTTTAACTGTTATGTAATTTTTATTCATTTTTAAATTCGTCTGTAAATCTTTGACGAGCTGCGCAGTCTTTTACATAAATTATCAATTTGAACTCGTAATTAAGTAATTCGTACCTATACTTGGCGAATTTCATTGTCTGTCATTGCGAATGTCTTTTTTACCAATGTTGTCCCTCGGCTCGCCTGGGCAAATTCTTCAGGTAAATGACTTTCAAATTCTTCTGTATCATAACCACGAACTAGTCTTTATTGTTTGCATATCATCACGCCAGCGACTTTAGCCAAACATGGCAACTATAGACATACTTTGACGTAATAGTTTTAATACATTCTACAGATATAACCCGCACCAGCGCTTGTTGGTCATAACCCAGACCTGTGACTTAAATCACTCAAGCCGTGTTAGGAGTAGTATCAGGTGCAGCCAGTGAGCTTCAAAACCCAGCATCCTTTGGAAAACCCTGAATAGGTAGTCTGATAGTACCTATAACTAAGTATTTATTCAAATTTTAATAATATTACATAATAGGTGTCTATTTAATCAAGTATAATCACTTTACCTAGTGAGGTTAGTCTGCCTAACTATATGAATTTTTGTTTACTAAGTCAGTATATTTCTTGGTATGAGCATGAAACGTATGAGTATTGAAAAGGATTTACAGATGTCTGACAAGAATGGATTTTGAATAATGATTCTAGAGCTTGTGGTGAATGCAGCACATCTTGTGTGATTGTGACGTCCTAACAACGAAACTTAACTAACGGGCTTCGGGTATCCGTTGGCGAGATGACTCATCCAGTCATCTCGGCAATGGGTACCCGAAGCCAGAAGACTATAGGTTCCTTCCACTTAGTGGGCTAGCTGCCTTCATGAACCACGTCTTTGAAGAGTAAGGAATGTACCATGCTGGGGACAACACAATAGATCACATTTGGTCGAAGTGTTGCTGGCCATGCCAGCCCCCATAGTAAGATGAGATGATTAAACAGATTCTGTGTTTTTAATCCCCTACCTACTATAAGATAGGTTTGAAATGGAAATTGGGAAGTTTTAATAAACTTATTATTAATATTAAGAACGTGGGTACCTACTCTTATTAAGATCTACGCATAAGTTGGTTGTGAACTAATTACATAATATATTTTGAATTTATGCTTCCTAAAAATATTTTAGTAATTACCGATCTACCTATCTTTACCAATTGTCAATTTAAGCTTTAAGGAAACTTAATATACAAAATTAAGTCCTAATAAAAAAATGAAACTTATTTTAGTAACCTCTTACCCTAATGAATTATAAAGTTACCCGCACTAATGAATGTCCCACAGTCATTTAGATTGCAGTGTACAATCCCACAATAAAATTAAGCTCTATCTCAAAAAAACTATTCTGTATTCTTCCTTATGATGAGGTACCCACTAAAATTAAGACGTAGATCATTTTGATGTATTTACCTTTACAAAGACTCTTTTGTCTATTATAACTCTAAATGTATTATATTTAACCAAGACCGAGAGTCTATTTTTACTCTATATATCATCAATGTAAGTAGGTTAGGTACATTGATGAATATACCTACTGACGATATAACTGAAGTGTGAAGTTAATCTTTCTAAAGGGCATCAAAAAATACATAAAGTATTGAATTTGAATGCTGTAAAATAAATAGTTAGAATGTGAAACATTTCCGCACCCAATTGTTTTTACGAGCTTTTATCATAGAATTGACCATTGCTCAGCCCAATTGCCAGCTCAACTTGGTTACAACTTCACGGACGCAAAGTTATATCGTACAGTATAGACACAGTGTAGACATTATTATAAGAAAAACTGATACGATATAAAACTGTATTCAGAATAATTTGTAGTTTGTGGAATTAAACTTAAATAAAGGCAAAAATGTGCAGTTTCTAGTGACCTACCTACCTTAACATGACATACCATCACACAGAACCATAAACCCGAAGGGTGAGGCAATTGTGTACTGTGACCAACCGCGAGTTTAGTAAGCGATAGGCGCCAGCATCTCTGGCTGTGGCATTTTTTTTTCTGAAAAATCCAAGGAGGTTCACCTAGTCCCAAGTACCAAGTCCCAGACCGAGTGGTCCAAAGGAAAATGTAGCGCAGATGGTCTTATTACCTATTCAGTAATAGATACCTATTATTTTATAGGTAATAGGACCAACTGGGCTATCCTCAGTAGTATAAAAATACAAAAAATAATAATTGGAATTTTATGACATTGTGAAGGATATGGTATTTATTTACCATCAGTGTCTTAGAATAAAGGTTTGACTGGCGCCCACCGCCTAAAATTTGAGTAAAAACTTTATTTTATTTTTCACTTTTTATTTAGATCGATTTAAGTTTTCTTAAAAGTTTTTTATAATGTAATGTATGGCAATTAGCTTGAAGCTAGCGTCTATCGCTCACTAGGTTAGACTATACCTACTGCCGTAGATAGGTGCACCCACCCCGAAAGGGGTTCTCTTCTTGTCACGGCGGGGAGGCTTAGTAACCGTGGCTTAGAACCCCCGGGAGGGGCTGCTCCTGCGGGCTTGGACCGAAGCCTGCGTTGGAGCGGCCAATGTAGGTTGCGGTGTCGTATGGGAGGCACCGCAACTGAGGCGGGCCGCGGTGTTGTATGGGCGACACTGCGGCTGATGGAGATTTACAAGGCCGCGGCGGGCTGCCTACCCTCTGCGGCCGTAGTGTGGCTGGGCCACCATCTGTCCCTCTGCAAAGAGGGCCTTGGGCGGCGGAATCGGTTGTCGTCGGTTGCCCATTGCAGTTGGCCCTCGAGGAGGGTCCGACACTGAACGTTCGTGGTGGGATCGCGGATCATGTGAGAGCGATTCCCGTGATCCCACCACTATGCAGAAGGTTGAAGTAGTGGTGGATTTAGTCGGTATGCTGGCCACCTGGTCGAAGAGCCCGACTACCACTCAAGCGCGCTTGGTGACTGTAGTCACCAGAAAAATTATTGTCTATAAGGTTCCGCGTCCCCGAGCGGGGCGGCATGCATAAGGTGCATTTCCCCACCAGAAAAAAAAGGTAGGTGCACCCACAGGTTAAACCCCAGATTTTTGACAAGGATCTCTATTCTGTAACTTCAATTATACCTAGTCGATTTTGAACTTGCATAGGTAAGTCTGTTGTGAATAAGGTAAGTGATGAACTCACAAATTATGAAATATCCATTAATAAATCGTCTATAAATAATCGTCGGATAAAGTTATATTTTTAGAAATGCCATTTCTGATGGATCATTAATGACAGGGAAGAACACTAGCAACCGTAAAACGATTCATGCAATTGTTATTAGCAATAAGACCGACAATTTTAATCTTGAAACGTATGCATATTTTTTATTATTTTACTTGTCCTTGTTGTACAATAAAGAATACTCTCTCAATTCTTAGGTAGGTACCTACATGACAAAACAAAATAATAATCATCTCTATAACCCCATCTGTAGGAACAATAATGAACGACGTCGGCGCGACGCACACTGTTTTCGAACACCCACTCACAAATGACAGGTTTTACTTCGTACTCGATACTTTGACTAGGTGGCGCTGGTGGTATATCGCAATGACAGACAGCTATTCTTATTTATTTACGGCTATAATAACACTGCGACCGTCGTCGGTCTATTATGATCGCTACAAAGATAGGCATAATCTTAGGAATATACCACCAATCATATAATAAATGAATGAGATCAGCAGATACATTTGCTAATTGCTACGTATTTTACCTCTGTCTTCCATCAAGGCATACCTAGGCATAGACGCGGTGCAACGTATTAATATGTATGGTAGTGTTAATGCTCGTGTGAGGTTGTTCGTTACGGAAATGGTGATATACACCTGGGAACTCAGGCGGAAATTACTGCTATTATAATTAGTTCACCACCACCTGCTGACAAGAAAAGTGGATAGCCCAACCACGTTCGAGCGTGTAGATATTGAAGGACAACCTACCACGACGTTTCTCAATCAAGAGGTTGTTGACGGACCCGTCGAAGGAGATAATTGTTTGTGGAACGCCTAGGGTTGTAAACCCAGCTGCCAGAGCGATCACACTCCTAACTTATTGCTCACTCGGCACATTGAACTTGATATCATTTATGATAAACCTCATCAAATATATTATGTAAATGTATACATATATGTATAATGTAATGTAAAATATTTATGTAAATTTTATAGTTTTTTAGTAATGATTTGTTTATTCTTGTTATATTTTCATATTATAATAAATAAAAAACTTGTTTAAAAACAATATTTTATTTAAATACGCTGTAAATAATAAAAGTCCTTTCACGTCACTTTATTTTTCGAGTTATTCTCAGCAAGCCCTTTCATTTTTCATTACCCTTAATGTGAGAGCGCATTAAAAATAACTATCTAGTCCGCCATCTTGGATGTTCTGCCATGTTGAATTTAGAATGACGTCACACAGCTAACCATGAATAATTATCATCCAAACTAAACGTGTAGGTATACAAAATTTCTGCTTAATCGGTTGAAGATATCTGCTTCAAAATTGAGTTGCAAAATTCCACCCGAACAAACATAGTTGCAATATACATTGCAAGTTGATTAAAAGCTTGTAAAAATAGGTAAGTGTATTTAATTTCCGAGTCTGTAAACAAATAGGCACTTCATGTCACAGGGTGGATATTCCTAGTATACCATCAACCCATAAACTTTCCTACAGCTGGGCACGGGTCTCCTCTCACAGGTTTAGCTATAGTCCACCACGTTAGCCTAGTGCGGGTTGGCGGATTTCACACGCCGTCGAGAAAATCTCTAAGGCATGCAGGTTTCCTCACGATTTTTCCTTCACCGCTTAAGCAAGAGTATAAACGCACATGATTTCGAAAAGTCAGAGGTGCATGCCCTGGATTCGAACTCGAGACCTTTGACTTGGCATTCCGATGATCATACCACTAGGCTACCACTGCATATGACGAAGTCAGTTTGTTTCATACAAGTCCTCCTGCAAAAGATATGAAAATTTTGCTCCTCATAAATGCTATCCAGATTTTTTACGCAAAAGTACAAAAACTATATTTTTGAAAATTCATGGAAATTGAATTCTGCGGCTTTTAACGAATAAAAAGTTGTGCTTAGTAGGTAGTCCCGTTTTTCTAAGCGTATCTTGAAGGCGAGCAAAATTAAAAATTATGAGTAAGTACCTACCACATAGTGTGAGTAGTGGAAGTACTACAAAACAGTCAGAAATAGTAGATCAGTACAATAGTCGTGTGTAGAAATAATAAAGTATCCTCATATAAGCTCATTAAATTGTTCTGATTACTGTGATAGCCTTGCAGTTTAGTGGTTAGGTCGCTGTAGTTAGCTGAGACGTGCACGTTGGGGTGTCAGATGGAATTTGGCACGCTCTTCATAGGTTCTGGATGGCAAGTTTTAAGTTTATAATAGCCCACTGTAACGTTCACCTTCTTCGATCTATATCCACACAAAAATAAAGTAATACCTAAGCTAAAAGGGTGTAAATGTTTAGTACCTAGGTATCAAGTCGTTTATCTTAAAATTGTAACAACAACTCTCTGGGTCCTGTCAGCTAACGTGACGGATTGGAACCTATCACGGATCAAGACACAATAGAAAAACAATTGTTTCGGCTTTCTGTACGGTCACGGTTTCTTTAATTAATTCATACTTAAATACTCGTCTACAGGACGCATATACCTAATCGGTCCTTTCGGATTCTCAATAGCACGGTTCAATAGGTACTCAATATCTTTATTGCACTCCATAATCATGTTAGGTGTTACACTATCACAAAAAGTACATTATGGACCCTGCAGGGCACGGCAACTTAGAGGAGAGGAGTGTTATTAATATTATGTCTTTAGTGTCTGCCAACCCTAATGAGATGGAATGACATGCGCGATTGTATGTATGTATTGGATTAGATGTCTATGGAAGAGGCCTTCGTCCAGCAATGGACCTCCTGTGGCTGATATGATGATGATGATGTTGTTGACTCGTCTGTAAAATCCGACCATACATTTTCAAAATATCTAATGAAAATGTAAAGAGAAGGCTATCAAAATAAGGTCTAGACGGAATAAAAAAAATGTTCTGAAAAAAATCTTTAGGTTTATGCTAAATTAGTGATTTCACTCAAAACTTTTAACGGTTATAACTCAAAAATGGAGGTTTTTACAAAAACTATATTTTGTATTAGAATTTAGAATATATCTTATAGGTATTATGCCATCCATTTAAACAAGTGTATAATAATGTATTTAAAGTTGTTCCTAGTTCAAGTATGATTACTTTAGTTATTTATACTACGCCTAGGTAAAGTGGACAAAACAAGGTTTATTTTTGCTTACAAGACAAAAGTGGCAGTGACAATTTTTATGAGTCTTAGTGAAATTTAATTTGGATGGAAGTTTTTGTCAAAAGTGGTAAAGTAATTGACGGTCGACTTATACATCATAATCATCATCAGCCTATATTAGTCCACTGCTGGTCGTAGGCCTCCCCTAATGTGCCATTTCACCCTGTCCTCTGCTTTTCGCATCCATCTTCTACCAACAGCCTATGCATATGCATAGATACATTTTGGTTTGTGTGTGTGATTCCAAGATACGTGATCGTGAACCACTTCATATTATTTGATCACTCAGTTGTATTACGTTACTTATACGTAACAATTCTAACCGTATCGTTCGTGACCGTGGCCCAATTTGTTAGTTATCGCTTCGGAACCGGTTTCCAATAACATTTGAAGAACGAACTAAAACTCGTGTTCCGAGTGTTCCGACCGGCGTAAAGTGTGTAACTGGTTTACCCACATTACATACCACTGTAATTATCAATGCCTAAGTAATACTTTTTCGGGACATAGGACTAGAGATCTGAGGCACGGCTGAGGTACTACTTTAGGGATCTGCGTTGATTCGGCGATCTGTGTGGTAGGTATACCGAGTTAACGACTAAATCTTTTAGTTCTCCAACTAAATTGATGCGTCTCAGATTGTTTATCAGTAGGTACTGGAAGCTAGCGTGTGTATTTTTTTGTATGGAAAACCTTAACCCTGCCAGTCAACCTAACTGTTCCTCTTTCATTTTACAGGGTCGGCAACGCGCAAGTGATACCCCTGGTGGTGCAAGCGTAGGCTACGATTACCACTTATCTTAAAATAATGAAACTAGTTCCTTAGGTGACCGGTCGAGCGCGTCACATGGGTCTTTCTTAACACATTGAATTAATGCTTCGTTTTATTAAAATGCACGTAAAGTCCTTCGTTATGACAATCCTTAGTGGTACTCAGAACCTAAAAAATCTTGACAAACCACTTTATCCTTAGAATATTAGTATTACCCAGCAATTGGGTTGCAGAGGTCTGTTGGCAGTCGCTTCGTGTAATATAAGAGGTCTGTTGGCAGTCGCTTCGTGTCCTGATATTAATTCGCATCTTATTCAGCTAGAAGCAAACACCAATATAGTTAGGAATTATATAGCTTGGAGGATGTCATGGGAACGGTACGGCACTGCATTTTTATATTAGCAATCAACTCATGGTAGGGATTTGTAGTGTAGCAGGGGGTCTACTCCCTAAGCACGAAGTCCGTAGTTTCGACCTTAGTTCGGGCGTTTCCTACTCCGTATCACCTACGGATTGATGATTCGTTCGGGGCCCGAACTAAGAATGAATGACAACACAATTTGACAGTTGTCCATAATATTCTCGATGTGTTTTTATCCGTTCGAAAAATTTAATTTGACACTTGCTTTATCGGACTCCGAAGTTTCGGAGAACTTTCGAATGGCTGGTAACTTCGTTGACGGAGATAGGGATAGGGATTTCAGAGAGTCTACAAGACTCTCTGAAATGAAAACTTAAAGACGCGGTAGAGAGTTATGAAGATTATTGCTTTTTTATTGATGATAAATCCTACATATATACTGTTCCAAAAATATCTTAATAGACTAGAATAACAGATTGTCGTGCTCGTAGTAACACGCAATATATTTATTAATTACATAATTTGTTTGACGTCAATGGGGACCGAGTATAGTTCACTCGGTCCCCTTTTGACGTGAAAAGTGGATCGGCAGCAAGTGCATAAATGGATAATTGGGACCTGAGGGGCGTACCTACCAGGCGGCCTCGAAGCTTCAGCTATTACGGGTCATGATGATCGCC
Source organism: Acronicta alni (assembly GCA_964056405.1). Taxonomy (NCBI): domain Eukaryota; kingdom Metazoa; phylum Arthropoda; class Insecta; order Lepidoptera; family Noctuidae; genus Acronicta; species Acronicta alni. Next base: position 8,112,823 of record OZ043913.1, read on the forward strand.
AGCATCCGTCTCCATCGGAAGATAAATAAATCACGTTGCACGCTATATTAGATCGAAACACTGGAGCAAACCTATCATCTGATTGACTGAAGATGCTTTGTGACAGGTTGGTAGACCGTTTTATAATGTAGGGGGCAAATGATCAGGCGTCTCAGCTAGCGTAAGGTTACGCCACTGTGAGTCCCAAATTCACTTTCGTGTTTGTACTCTATGGAATCGATTACCAAAACAGAATCGACAACTACAGAAAAACATCACAGAAAAAATATCATTTTTATATAAATAGATAAATAATTATCTAGCAAAAAGCAGTCTTGTGATTGTGATAGACTTGTAATGTTTTGTCAACGAGTGGTCTAATAAAATCACTGCGCAGTGGCAATAGGCTCATGAAACCTAAACATATCGATGAACTGAGGGTGTAAATTAGTGTTCAACTCTGCCTATGCCACGGAGAAATACAGACGTGTTGGTATGATAAATGCCTAAGATTGATCCATTTGTCTAGGAAACCAACAATTTCATGGTTACGCTCAGTCGAAGAACAGAAACTTATATCTATGACTAATGAGTTCTGTAGCAAACATCACTTGATTATTTATCAATGCTTTACGTTATGATGTAATACTTTACTTACCTATTAGTTTAGTACACTTGACGTGATATAAAAACACAAATAAATTACTAAAGTTATTTATACAATATAAAATGCCGACTTACCTACGTACCTACCTACCTACCTATGGGTTTATTTTAAAAAAATAACTAGCTTCTGCCGGCGACTTCGTCTGCGTGGACTTAACCTGGATAAAAAGTATCTAGACGTTAAGTTTTCTGATATTTTCCGATTTTCTGCATGACTTACTTTATTGTTTTTCCGTAAGAACCTTCTACAAAGTAATAGAAAACTAAAAAAAGGTGAATGAAATCGGTAATATCGTTCTCCAGTTGGCGTGACCAAGGGAAACAGGGATTTTTTTTTATGGGATGGGGGCAAACGAGCAGACGGATCGCCTGATGGTAAGTGATTTCCGCCGCCCATGGACACCCGCAACACTAAAGGAGTCACAAGCGCGTTGCCGGTTCTTTTCTGGAAGGTTTGAAGGTCATATTGGTCCGGAAATACTGCAGACGACAGTTATGTTATATAACATTAATTAATATTATATTGAAATAAACGTTCTAAACGTTGAGCTGCAGCAAAGTCCAATGTTGGCGTCGCGTCCATGAACAAAATTAAAGTAAGCTAAAATAAATAAATATTTGCTACATTTTACACAATACCATGTAATTAGTCACAAACGAAGCAGAGCTGGAAATAATTATATACTTTTTTTGCTAATACATACATACATATTATTACGTCGGATAAGTACATGATAGAACGACTGAGATCCCGCTTAATTTATCCTGAACCCCATCTCGTAACATAACATACATACAAAACACCCAGACAAACACAAACACTTTTGTCCTGTGGGAATCGAACCCACAACCTCATGATCAGAAGTCCGAGACTCGAACACATAACACAGACGTCCTCAAAATAATACACATAATATAACAATAATTAAAATTACATCAAACAAGAATAAAACAGATATAACAATAATTTAATAAAACCCAATGAACTTAATTGATTCAATTAAAAAGTTTATAGCGAGTATTTACCGGTAATGAATCATACCTATTAAGAAAAAGTTGTTGACCGCTGACGAAGACAAAATCCCCGCAATTTTTCGTATTATTTATTTAATGCTTATAAAACACACGAATTTACTTTGATCCCTAGAGCCTTAGACGTAGGACTATAGACACTTTTACAAGTCAATGTTTTAAACATTTTTTTAAGCTAGATGTCTCCGGTATTTCGTTACTGACGACCTCCGAGAAGAAACACCAAAACAAGCATCAAGAGAATCATAGTCTCTTTTAACGTCCAGAAAGAACAGTAACAAATATGTGAGTGTTACACTGTAGGGCAAAATCTGAAATGGCCTCAGAAGAAAGAGCCCAAACGGGTTTGAGTAGACCAGTCATTGTGTAGCTCGACCATAATTTAGGGAGCTCAACAAATGCTAAGTAGAACGCAACCAAAGACTCCCACTACTTATCGTATAGAGGGATACAGTGTTAGCTTATGGAAATTTAATCTCCTTCGATGTACCAAGCCGTCACACCCAATATAATAACAATGGGAAAAATTTGTGCGGTCGGGGAAGCCCCTGCCAGAACAAAGTTTTTCATGCCTTTTCTTCAATTACGAATATCAAGTAAATTATTAATTAATTCACTTAATTTATTATTATTAAGTTTCAATAAAACTATTAGAAAATTATCTTTTTGTATATTTTTGGCATTTTCCATGCTAAGATTTTAAAGTTATTTAGAAAAGGAAAAATACGACCGCGGGCAGGATTCGAACCTGCGTCTTCTGGTTCGGTACACCAGACGCTATGACCACTAAGCCACCGCGATACCTACCCGTCATGTCGAATTTTTCCTTCACATATTGAATTTACGTCTTTATGGTGACGTCAGTAACACCTATTGAAATGCAAGTTTTTGCTTGTCAACCGACACCACTTACTTTACAGTTAGTTCAATGCCGAACGATGCCACCTTACCTTTTCTAAATAACTTTAAAATCTTAGCATGGAAAATGCCAAAAATATACAAAAAGATAGTTAAAAGGTAAGGTGGCATCGTTAGAAAATTGTTTAATGTTTACTCTGACCAGCAAATAAAAGCCACATCTAACTAACACATAATGTAAAACATACATTTATAATAAAAATAAAGCACATTTTTTCTACTATGACTTTAATGACGCTAAAGAAGCAAGCATAAGTAGGTACGTGAAAATATTAAACATCTTAAAATTACAAAGAAACAGGTAAGTAGGTATTCATTTTTCAAATTATAATTTAAAGAACAAACCATTTGAATAAAATTACTTAATATTTATATCTTTTGAACACGCAATAAACCTTGTGAAATGACCATTGGACTGCCAAGTTGTAGGTGTTGAGTACGAATCCAAGCCAAGCACTTCTGACTTCGAAATTTGCTTAAACCTTGAAGGAAAACAGTGTGAGAAAGCCTGTATGGCAGGAAGACTTTTACCAAGGCTTGTGAAGTCTGCCAACCCAAACCAACGGTTAGGCCCTTCCCATTTTGAGATTCTTGCCCAGTAGTGATATTATATGACGCCTTTTGAATCGTGAATAGACAGTAACATTAACACCAGCATGCATCCGTATTAGAATTATACCTGCCTAAACATCTGATCATAAACCTGGATGTGCGTACAGTTCAATAGGTAGGTATCCATAAAGGTATTGGATATACGTTCTCTGCATAAATAAGTAAGTGTCATGGAAGGTCCTTTAATCTTATTGTTTATAATGTTTGTTTAATGCATTACAAACATGTAGGTATAGCTCGAGATTACCTGCAATATTAGGGCTCATCCCCATTGTACTAAGTTAGTACAATCATCATCATCATCAACCCATATACTGTCCCACTGCTGGGCACGGGTCTCCTCTCATATTGAGAGGGATTAGGCTGTAGTCCACCACGCTGGCCTAGTGTGGGTTGGCAGACATCAGTTAGTTAGTACAAAGCTCGAAATAATTTGTAAAAGTACATCTTGACAATTTGCACTTTTTTTTTGTAGCAGTCATATTAAATTAAGAAATGGATAAACTTTGTAAACATGGTCTCAGGTAAACAAGCCAAGATTTTTGGATGTCTCATACAAAATCATCAACTAACTATTTACACATGTTCACATTTAATTATATTATGCAGGTGAAGCTATGTGAACGTGATCTTAGAGATATAAATAAATAAGCGTAAAGCAGACTCCAAAACGAGATGTGAATACTAACTGAATAAAACCGGACAAGTGCGAATTGAATCATGTGGACTGGAATCCGTGCGAAGAATACCTATGTTTTATGTTTAACTTCATTTTACTTTTTTATTCTGTATTTTTTTTCAAAGTTTTAGGTTTCGTACTTTCTGAGATAGTTATTATTTATATTTTAAAATTATTAAATAATATTTGAGACCCTCGAAAAGTGACAACTTACTCTTTCATTTGATATGTACGTACATATACACGGTACAGTTTGCATAACTTGTTATATTTTTTTCTAATTTGCTCGCCAAAAGTGACCCCATTATAAAAATTCATTGTTTAACGTTATCTATACATTCGTATTTGGTTTACATAAATTCGTATGTACCAAATTTCAACGTAATGGGTTCAGTAGATACGGAGCAATTAAGTTCCGACAAATAGGCACAGACACGAGTAATCCTATAAAGGTTCTGTTTTTTCATTCGGACGTACTGAACCCTAACACTACTTAATTTGATCGTAACTCTTTATTTTTTGTTGTCTCTAAACAGGAGGTGTTTTGGTTGAATTATTGCTGCATTCTGCATGCCATGTGAATGTTTAACAACAACGCATTGCCCGGCCTCGTAAAGCTCATTGGCAGCCGAACTGGTAACCTTCAAGTGTACCTACCATACATCTGTACCAGTTCTTATGCATGCGATGTGTTGATCGTATAGAAATAAGACGACGTATTTCCGAGTCCCGATATTCGGATGATATTATGCAGCAGTCTGTGACTTGTTTATAGCCCTTTTTTTATCGTAAGGAATATCCTCGTGGACCATCCACCACCTGGGGCGGGGGCAGGGTATTTCGGACTCCTACCGACTAGAAACCACACTTGCCTTCAGTTCTCTAGCCCTATACGTCACGGTCATGGGACATACAGGGCTGCTACAAGAGTTTTCTTCGCTGCACAAAGTCCATTAAGATCAACCAATCTAAGGTGGCCCAGTTAGACGGACCCCGTTTGACTGTTATTGAGAATTACAAAAACGTTACTACTAGGAGCGGTATCAGCTGGTTTTTGCCGTTGGTAGTCCTTAACGGCATATGCTACAACTACTGGTTTTTTCATTTTCTTTTTTTTATGGGATAGGGGGCAATCGAACAGACGGATCGCCTGATGGTAAGCGATTTCCGCCGCCCATGGACACCCGCAACACCAGAGGCGTCACAAGCGCGTTGCCGGCCTTTAAAAGGGAGTACGCTCTTATCTTGAAGGTCATATTGGTCCGGAAATACTGCAGGCGACTGTTCATTCCACAGTTTAGTTGTGCGAGGCAGAAAGTTTCTAGAGAAACGCACAGTAGTGGACTGCCAACCTTCTAGATGATGTGGATGGAACTGCTGTCGCGTGGAACGATGGCGGAAAGTAGCCGCAGGTTTCAATCCGAACAATTCCTCCGAGCATTCCCGATAGTACATAGTGCTAGCTCTGAAGTTAAGATGAGTTTCAGGGCAAAAGGTTGTTGTTGTGTCGTTTGTACTGTCTGAAATAAAGGTGAAATCGCGGGAAATAGCTAGCCAAAAATAATTCGACGATCGTACTCATTCTAATGTCGATTAAGTAACTTTTTAGGAAAAGAAACCGATGTCGAGCATTTAATGTATCTTCAGAACCAATGATTATAGACCAACTATATTTTAATGGATCCATCCATGCACCTAATCCTAATTTATATACTCTATATATATACATATTTTGTATACCTAGGAAATCTATAAGATGAAAAAATAAAACTCAAAATCAGTTCACAATTGGCTAACCGATATCGTAATATAAATGTTACCGGAAATGTATGAAATCAAGGAATTGTATACAAATCCTAGGAAATGTGTACAATTCCGATACTATTTAGGAAATGTATAAAATATTGTTTGAAAAACTATTTAATGCATAGATATCCTAGGAAATGTATAAATTTCCTCGGAATTGTATATAATTCCAATATCGTAATTTCAATATGCAATCCAAACTTATACCTAAATTAAATATAGCTAAACATAGTGTTCAATATCAAGCTGTAAGATTATTTAACTGTTTGCCATTAGAACTAAAAAAAGACATATATAAAACTCAAGTATTTAAAAGAAATCTCAAGGCCTTCCTATTGGAAAAATGTTTTTATTCTGTGACTGAATTATTAGCAACTAAGAATTTTGGATAATTTGAATTGTATGCTGTCAAAAGTCAACAAATCGTAATTAATGCTTGTTTTAAATGAATTATTGATTTGAATAAAATTGTTTAGTAATAAATATATTACATATGCATATTATAGTTAAGCATGATACTAATTTTAATATAGCGTAGATTATGTATGAAATTATTGAATTGAATGAAATTATTTATATTGATTAATGATTGTAAAATGTATGTGTACCATTTTCAGACACAATCGATGTATTGTTAATGAAATAAATAAATGAAATGAAATGAAATCGTATTAGGAAATGTATAAAGTAAATGTTTTCTTTAATAAAACACGTTGCTAATAATATTTTTTTATTATAGCACTTATTGAGACAATCGGGTAACAGTCATACCGTAAAATAATAATAATATGTTCATATTATCTTACTAATCAAAACATTCAGATTTGGTTCTGGCACTCGCCGGCCGCTGCCGCGGCACCGCTCGCTTCGCTCGCTCGGCTTGTGCGTTGTGTGACCTAACCGATATCTGTATTTTGCTGCTCAATCAGTAATTTTGTCGCTCAATCAGTATTTTTGATACGCGGTTTATTATATTCCAATGTCAATTAGCTATCGTAGGAAAAGTTGGAGGTGCTGATATCTTTACATTGCCTTACAGGCAGTTTACGGGCAGTCTTGTAATCATATAATTATTTTTTAATGTTATAATTAACCCACCAAATTTAATTTAATCATATAATTAACACACCAATATCTTAAATGTTTTACATTTCCGATTGCTATTTAGGAAATGTATAGATTTCCTAGGAAATGTGTAAGTATAATATAATTTATTTCACACATTTCCGTGCGATTTTAGGAATTACATACATTTCCTAGGAATTGTATACAATGACGGATTACATACATTTCCGTTAACATAAACAAAAAACTCAGTTGGATGGAGAACATGCTCCATTTTTTAATTTGTTTAAAGAGTTTCGACCAGTACTCAATTATAGGTAAGACCATACCTGTATGAAACTTGTCCATCACGACCTTATTGGTAGTCCAGTAATCTATTGTCCATAATCCTACTAATAGGTATTATAAATGTGAAAGTTTGTGAGGATGGATGGATGGATGGATGTATGTTAGTACTCTTTCGGGCTATAACTACTGAACGGGTTTTGATGAAACTCTACAGTATTATTATTTATAAGTACATCAGTATAACAAGTAGGCAATAATTTATAACGATTTTGAATTAATTAGCCAAACAAAGATAATTAAAAGTAACTTTTCCACGTGGACGATGTTACGACGAGATAGTCTAACAATATAGTAACCAGAGTCTGTAATTTTGATACCATAAATTGGTAAAGATAAAGATATTTATTCATCAAGGATATGGTACAAAAGTTGTTATGTTACAATTAGTTTTCCGACACATCCGCCTCTGCAAGAGGCATACGAATATTTTTAGGCTAAGATATAATTGCACGTACATTATATATAAAATATGGGTATGTTGGGTATACCACCTGACCAGACTTAAAAACATTTACAATATTGCTACATAAACACTAAATAAAAATATTGAATAAATACATTATTGGTTAAAACCAAAAATAAATAAAACTATTATGTATATCGGTTACACTTACAAGCTATGAATTCTGTAACTGTGTAAAAATATTTTCAAGCAACCATTTATATAACGTTTTTTTAAACAAACGTAAAGGTAGTTCTCGAATAGATTGTGGAAATGCTTGAAACTAATCACATACATAATAATCATAATGTAGAGAGCAGTATCGCATGACTGGATGGTTTTATCAAGAATAAACAACCATTCGAATTAATTGTCCCGGTTCTCATACGAACACCTATGACAATTGTCAGTGGCAGTCAGAATCCCGAAAAGCCTGCCTACCAGTCTATCCTCAGGGTATCGGTATTGCCCAAAAATTTTGTTGTGGAGGTCTGATGGCAGTCGCTTCGTGTAAAATACTGACATTCAGCCGCATCTGGTTAGACTGGAAGCCGACCCCAAAATTAGTTGGGAAAAAAAGGCTCGGAGAAACAATCTACATATTATGTAGGTATCTGTAAAAAATACGACAAGCTAGGAGTAGGTCTCCAAGCGACAAATTACTATTTCTAGATCATTCTATTTCCATGTCCCTGTTGATGGCATGCATTATTGTTCTACGCCGTCGTTTAACTTATTATTCGAACAATTAGCTCCATTCGTTTACAGCTAATGGTGTTAATTAGGCAAGCAGCTAATCAACAAAGCCACTCAACATACTAAGCACTAGACACCATTTATTTACGGTAACAATTGAAAACTATAAGCATACTGCTTTGACTAACAAACGGGAACACGTCAGAGCATTCTATAAATTAACATTGTTTTTCTAATTTATTTTAATGACTTCTTTTACATAGTTGCTACACAAGAAAATATGATGTGTTGCTTTGGTCAGAAGCAAGAATAATTAAATCTAGAATAGGTAACAAAACTTAGTGTTGTCGCAATAAAATAAGTAAGTTATGTTTAAATAAAGCTGTATATACGTAAATGCCTTTTATTTTAATAAAGAATGATGATTGGCAATGTAGGACGGCGTATAAATTATTAGGGTACATAGGCTACGCATACATTGTCATTAATTAACTTTGCGGCGATTCCATTTGTTGGAAACAAGTTAGACATTAAGGTCTGTGACCTCTTTTCATTCATACGTGCATTTCAATATTGCAATGTTTACAAACAAACTTATATATACAACATTATTATTAGTATATGCGAAACCTGAAACACGTGTCTAGTATTTTTATGTAAAGAATTTATATACAACATTTCAAAACTGTACCATGAAAAATCACAAAGTTATAAGCTTGTTAACTTACCTGGTTGTCCGTACAAAAACATGCTCATCGACGCGCGGGCGCCGCCCCGCGCCCGCGTCGTCGCAGCGCTCATTGATAATAATGTGGCAGTAGGTACCTAACCGTACGGCGATTTCCGATTGCATTGTATTTAACTGATCACACTTTCCACATTTTCCATCACACTTACAGTCTTTGGACTGTCGTACTGGTCAAGTGTAGGTAGACATTAATAAGTACTTTATTTGTAAATGCAGCCGTAAGTCATTAAATGTAGTCAATGCGATATGTTGCACCTTATACCAAACACTGTAAGTTCAAAATGGATGAAAATTGTTAAACATAGCATTACTTAACCACAACAGGCTGTAGGTACAAATAAAAACGTGTGTTCATGTGTGTGACGATACTTTAATGTCAGATTGCTCCTCGTGCCGCACTGCCAGGAATACGTTATCACTTATCACCACAAACCGCTAGTATCCGTACCATTTCTTACACGAACACTTATGCTTTTTACATACGATAGGTACACGACAACCGAAACACAACTGCCGCGCGCTCGCGTTATCACCACAAACCGCTAGTGTACGTACCATTTCTTACACGAACACTACCAATGCTTTTTACATACGATAGGTACAGATCAATCGAAATGCCGTGCGCTCGCGTTATGTACCTACTTTTTGAACGGGAGCGACATACGTGTACACTACCCGATAGCATCCGGGCGACTGAAGTGGTTGGTTCACCCCCGGGCCCCGCCCGCCGCACTGCGCCCGCGCTGAGCGCTCAGTGTCAGTGACCTGTGTTGCGCGCATATGATTGCGGATAGGTACTTAGTGTCGCTCGGTGTCCTACTCGTAACATTTTTTAAATGTTTTTGGGACAAAATATAACATGATGTAAAAATTATTGGAATCGATTCAGTTACTGATTCTGAACAAACTATATTCAGGTTTCGCATATACTAATAATAATGTTGTATATATTATGGCGCTTGCTCTCTTATTATCTCCGGGGTTAATGTTGAGAGTATACACCTATAGCCTAGTAAGCAGTGATAGCCTAGTGATATGACCATTGGACTGCCAAGTCAAAGGTCTCGAGTTCGAATCCAACCTCTGTCTTTTCGAATTCATGTGCGTATTAATAATTAATTATCACTCGCTTCAAACATCGTGACGAAACCTGGATGCCTTAGAGATTTTTCTCGACTGTGTGTGAAGTCTGCTAACCCGCACTAGGCCATCGTGGTGGACTATAGCATAATCTCTCTCAATCTGAGAGGAGACCCGTGCCCAGCAGTGGGACAGTATATGGGTTGATGATGGTACACCAGTATTTTTACATTTTTTATTTTGCACGTCCAATCTACTGTCTTAGCCGGTGGGGCTCGTCGCTGAGAGGGTTTTAAAGGTAATCCTTCCTGTTTCTTGCTTAAACCGTCCCAAGCCTGTAGTTTTAATCCAGATCTGGCTATCCCCCAGCAACGCCCTGAGCCGAGGTCCGAGTCCCGATAGGGGACGCCCTTAGCTGCTGTTGCTTTGTACATAAGTTGCTTCTGGCTGGAGGCATTCAGTCCGGTTCTCTCGAACCAATAACTCACGTTCGTCGTAAAAAAAGCACTTAAAACTATGTATTTCAACGGAACCTTTTTGAGCTATATGAATCTAATCGCTATAAATGAGACATGTGAACTTATGACTAAATAGGTCCGTTCTGTTTGACCTTAATGGAGTTCAGATTGTACGTGAAAAAAGACCTGTTCTCATACAATTTGCGTCAGATAACTTTCACGTGACTAACTCTCATCTGAGATCAATCTCCTTGTCAATTAACAATTTTCTTCTTTGTCGTTCCGCTTTTGGCAGAGTGGTTGTCATCGTCATATAGTAGTATTGTCAGGGTCAGATGTGATTCGCCTCACAATAATATCTCGGCATTGATTTGTCTTGTTGGACATTCTGGTAAACACATGCAAGGGATCGCCTGAACAAGATTTGCTTTGTCCATTGCAGGGGTGACGTTCCGTGCAGACTGGTGTCTTCCACTTTTCCTGCACGACGAACCGCTCTAAGGTAGTGGTATTCCCGTCTTGACACGTGTCCATAGATTCAGGATACGGGACAGCACTGCAGAAGATGGATGCTGCTTCATACCGAGTTTCTGGAGTATAGATATATATATTATAGTACACCACAATTAACAACACCTATGGCCAATATTGTTCCTGAAAAACGATGATAATCTATTCCGGTCATTAAAGGTAACCAGAAATTGTAAATAGAAAAAAATAAATCGGGGAAAAAATCAACCCTGATAATGACAGAATGATGTAGGTAGTACGAGGATTGAGGTATGCCAACGCTGTCAGGTTCACGGTGTACTCAGAGACTACGAACTAATTAGATAGCGTATGTTAATCACATTAGGCGCACCCAAGCTACCAAATCCCAATCCCAATCTTGAAGAGTAATTTGAAAGTCGAGGTATTAAAATTGAGTGGATGCCATTACCATCATTACCATGGATTTAGATAAGGAATACTAGCTGGATCCCGCCTTTTGATCGGCTTTATAAGTACTTCAAGCATATTAATTTAATGACGCTTATCTTTATCTTATATGGTTTTTAGAAAGTTAGGTGAGTTTTAAATATGTAGATACTCTTACTGTAGTTGATTTTGACTGACAATCAAGTTGGTATTTATTAATTTTTAGCCTAATAGTGTCAAATAAACTTTTTTAGAAGCCTGACGTAATATTCGTGAAACCGAATTCGTGGTATCCTGTACCAGTTTTATTCTAATATAGGTTTGTGGAGACACTGGCATCACGTCGGCGGTCACCAGTGTGGAGATACTGGTATCAACTCGGGGTCACCAGTGTGGAGAGGCGAGGTGTGTTGCCCCTCCAACCAAAGGGAGGATCCTCCAACCAGGTGGGTGTTTTGCCTGGCGGGCCACGGCCCGACGGTTGATGTCGGGCGGTTGTCAGTAAATATATGCAACTTTCGTTGCGAATGTTGCTTGCGCGATTCAGGATTTCGTAGTTTTATGTAGCGCGGTAGATGTCGCTACAGGTTCTTTCTCACTTTTCGATAACATATTGACGGGTGCAGGCCAAAGGAAGCCTGGATGGATGGATTTTGATAGAAAGGGGAGTGCATGATGATGTGATGGCTGCCAGGGATGAATTGAACAAGGGCCGGAGGATGTAGATGATTTTATTTAATGACAATCTTAAATTACGTCAATTAAGAGGAAAATTCTATACTTAATTTGTATTTATTGCATCATTGCAACATTGCAAACTGTCATGTGACAAGCCGACGGTTTGCGATATTAATGTTTTGTTATGATTAACTGTTTCAATAAAAACTCGTGTAACTACGATGGCAACGTCACGTCAGCTTTAAAATTAGGGCCAATTCGATGTAAAATAATATTTTAGATTACATTCTAACAACTGCGTTGTTCATTCTGTTATTGCAAATAGACACGTCAATCAGTGTATTAAACATTTGTTTGTTTGCTTACTAATTTAAAAAAAACTTAATTAAGGATACCTAACTATACTTTAGGTGGACGCTTCAATAAGTAACCATTTAATTGGACTTAGTGAGGTTAGGCCTTACTGACAGTTTTGGATTTTCAGTATTTTTCAGAATCTCGTAAAAATGTAAATATCAATTGTGTTTAAAATATTAAACCTAGATACTCACTCATGCGATGCATTTTATATAGAAATTGATTTAATAATACATTTTTATCAATCAAATAATCAAAGTTGGTCTCTGGCTGGCAGGCTGGTCCATATAGATAAAATACTTAGCAATTACTTTATTCCAAAATTAAATTTTCCTGATAACAGTTCTTGTCCATAAATTAACTGCGATGCACTCATGTTGGTTTCATTATGGACGAAATTGGAAAAATATGGCCAGGGTCTGACCTTTTGTAGGAATCACAAAAGAAATGTAAGAGGTCACTTTTTAAAATTTCAGTGCTAGTAATTATATTTACGTAATTATGTAAATTGCTCTGGCCTTGAAACGCGTCATAAGCTAGTGGTTGCAAGCGTGGCTTCTCAAGCATTCAAGCAGTGTTTTTGTATATAATTTGTATTTGTAACTAGCGGCCCGTCTTGGCTTCGCGGGCCCCTATTTTTTTTTTCAAAATAAAAAAAAAAAATTTGAAGCTATTTATTTCAATTTAAAAAAAGACACACTTTTACATAGTTATAATAACACTCAATCTTTTGAGTAAGATTATGTGCGTTATTACATAATTCATACAATGTTAATGTTTACAATATTTGACCCTATGAATGCCCCTCCCCCGTTCTAAACTTCCCCACAGTGAAGTATGCTTTAAGGATGTTTTTAATTTGTCGTGGTTTTTTGTTTACAATTTTTTTGGCAATTTCCTTTGGTAATTTATTCAGAACGTCAGGAAGAGCATACGTCCAGGCCCGCTTGCCATATACATTGTTCACTCTTGGCAGTTTATATAGAGGCAAGTATGACAGACTACGAACAAAACTAGGTCTATTTGTTTTCTGTATCCTATTCATATATTCAGAGTAATCAGAGGCAACAGCTAATTTAACTTTATCAAATACATTTACTACTTTACAGTATTTAAACAACAAATCATAATTTGGTTTTAGTTGTAATTTAACTTTACATGGTACCATTATTTTTAATAAACGTATCTGTATATCATAGATTTTTTTAAGGTAAGTTGTATAAGTCCTTCCGTAACAATTTATTCCATAGTTGATTACAGAGTCAGCCAGTGACATATACAATAGTCGTATTGTTTTATATGGCAATTTTTGCTTTAAAATCCGCAATTTTGACATGATAGCCCTAAGCTTAGTGCAAACATAGTCCACATGAGGGCCCCAGTTGAATTTATGGTCTATCTTGAGACCTAAATAAACATGTTCTTTAACAATTTCAATTGGCTTACAGTCACAGATATCCAAGCACTGATGCAGACACTGATGCTCATGAGCAACGACTCTCGGTGTTCCTTTAGTTTTTAAGTACGGTGAATGTATATGCATAAGTTTAGTTTTTTGGTAGTTAATGGTTAAGCCAACGTCATGAGCCCATTTACATAGAATATCAAATTCACTTTGCATCATTTTCTCCGCAGTACCTAGATCTCCGTGAGCTGTGATAAGGCATGTGTCGTCAGCAAATTGGTACACAGAGCCAAACCGGAATAGGTTACACATATCATTAACGTACAGTAGGTACTCAGTCGGTCCAAGGATCGATCCTTGGGCCGTGCCATATTGGGTCGGAATTAATGCACTGTGCGCCCCACCTATACCAACCACGTTATATCTGTTACGGTGATAATCCCTGAACCATTCCAACATTGGACCCCGTATACCATTCTGCTGCAATTTTGCGAAAAGCACGTCATATTTTAGTGTATCAAAAGCTTTACTGAAATCTATCATAATTATTATTACATGTTTTTTCCTGTTAAGGTAATCATTTATTTCGTCTGTGAACTGTGACAACAATTGTGTGGTACTTTTATTTTTCTGGAATCCAAATTGTTTTTCGTGTACTATGCTATTGCTTGACAAAAAGTTGCTCACAATATTCCCAACGTATTTTTCAATAATTTTATCTAGGCAAGAGAGAATTGTTATTGGTCTGTAATTGTTTGTATCCATAAAAGTACCCTTTTTATGAATTGGTCTGATTATACCTACTTTTAAGTTATTGGGATAAACAGACTTTGATATGCAACAATTAATTAAATGTGTTAAAACCGGTGTAATTTCTGTTGATATGAATTTAATATCTTTTGCTCTGATCTGATCAATGCCCGGGCATTTTTTTTCATTGAGGTTTCTTATAATTTTATATAACGTTTCATTATTTATTTTGTTGAATCGAATGGAAACATTAGAAATACTTGTGTACAACCCTGTGTCAAGGATAGGCTGATTACAAACAGATAACACATTTTTTACATTTTTGTCAAAGTCACAAGCAAACTTATTTGATATAAGTTGAGGGCTTAATCTAAAAGATCTTAGGATGATGTCGTCTATTGCCTTTACGATTCTACCTGTAAGTCGGTTAATTATACCCCACATTTTTTTATGATTACGAAAGTTGTCATAGATGTCTTGTTTTATAGACTTGTTTTTAGCTTTACCCATTAATCTATTAGTTTTATTTCTATATTTGTTATAAATTTGTTTATTTATTTTATTACCCAAATCAGCTTTCCATATTTCTAGGAGTTCTTTTTTTTTATTTGACATAAATTTTAATTTATCTGTTATCCATTTACACTCATATCTTTTATTTAATCTTATTGTTACCTCCTGCTTACAGGTATTGTAAATTGTCTGAAACGTACCACTAATAAAACATTCAATTTCATTTGGATCGTTCATTTCATAAACCGGGGACCAGTCAACAGAACTCAGATTCTCTTTGATTTTATCATTATTTATTCTAGTAAAAGTTTGACGTTGCTTTTTTGCGTTAGAACTGGTTATTGCAAGACCGATTATGAAGTGGTCAGCTATCGCATATTGTACGACAGCTGATCGCATTGAGTGATTTAGGAGTCTACCTCCATCGACGTCACGAACAAACAAATGATCTATGCAGGATTTAGATACGCCATTTACACTTTTTTCTATTCTAGTGAACTGAGTAATGCAACATTCTAGCCCTAGCTCACATAATGAGTTAAGATAATGATGAACTACGGTATCATTAGAGTTGTTAATATTTATATTGATATCACCAATTAGTATACAATTGTTTTTCACTGTGATTTCGGACAACAATCTAGATATTTCACGTACAAACATACTTTTATTTAGATGCGGTGGTCTGTATACAGCACATAACAATGTTTTATAGCCGTCGAAAGACTCCACTTCACCCATAATGCACTCAAAGTTTAACACCTCAGCAGGTAAACGTAGGAACGATATACTTTTATGCACGTAGATAATAATGCCGCCTCCTTTTCTATTGATTCGTAACTCCGTAATCATTGAATAATCCTGCAGTTCAAATAACGGTCTTAATGTGTTTGTGATGTTAGCCTCCGTAATTATTATCAGGTGCACAATCACCGGGCTTGTAGAAATAATAAACTCAAGGTGCGAGTGATTTTTTATCAGTGATCTTATATTGACATGCAATATTAATAATTCGTTGTTTTCCGGTCGTACATCACAGATAAATTCATTCCAAGAATTATGTACGTTATCTAACAAGAATGACTCATCTGTATGATTAAACATAACAATCTATTAGGTGAGGCTGACAAATTAAATGCAGGTTAATACTTACAATTTCAGAGCATATTAACAGTTCATTTTGTATTGAGACGGGCATACCTATTTTGGATTTTGCAGATCATTGCCAATTTTTTCAATATCGCTGTTTGAGCGCACGGTGTAGACCTTTTTCTCACCATCTTGCTTACGTACCAAAATAGTCCCGTTTCTGCACCACACATATTTACACAACCCCTTTTCCTTCAGGGAGGTTTTTGTTTTCCACAATAGGAACGCTGTTGTTGGGCTGAGGGACTCGCGTATGGAGACATATTCGTCACTCTCTTCACCTACGTCACGGGCAGTCAGGATCGTGGTTTTCGAGGCGTTAAGCCAACAGTCACGGCCGTTATCACGCAGGGATACGATGATCGGTGCAGCGGCCCCGGTGGCGACCTTCGAATTTTTGGCCGCTGAGCGTTCATATGACTTTTTCTTCCTGAAAACCCTAACGATATCTTCAGGTTTTTGTTTGAGTTTTTGGCAAACCGATAAAGCAATCTGCAAGGTATTTTCGCCCTCTTTTTCCATCACTCCGCATATCTCGATGTTGTTGTGAGATAATGATTGTTCCATTTTGTTAATTTTTTGCTCAAGAACTTCGTTTTGTAGGGTTAAATTTTTTATTTTGTTATGTAAATCTTTGCATTGATTATCTACAAGTTTCGCACGGACTTCGTAATCTTTCATTTTATGTTCGTAATCATCAATTTTCTTAGAATAAAAGTCGAGGGTAGACTGAAGTTCTTGTCGAATAATTTCGCGAGTTTCTTGGCGAAATATCGCTAGGATAGCATCCTTATCAGGAACGGTCAACACAGTAGTACCTTCCTGGTCAGAACCGTCTTCCTCAGGATCTGGTAAAATACAGGAAATGCGTTTTGGTGCTGCATTAGTACAACTACGACATTTCCAATCAACCGAATCCGCAATCGACAATGCACTTAGTTGTTCTATAGTTAAGGAAGAACAGGCACTATGTAACCATTTGTTACATCTACTACACTGCACTCCTGGATTTTTTTTCGTAACTGCTTTGGAACATTTAACACACTTGACCATTATTGATTAGCGCGCGTAGGCACCGTACGTAAATAGCAAGCTACCGCGATCGCTGCGCGGCGATGACTGTTGAATAAAAAAAAACCTAAGTTACTCCTTGTAACAAGCTATCTGACAGTGAAAGTCTCGTTAAAATCGGTCCACCCGTTTCAGAGATTAGCCGGAACAAACAGACAGACAGACAAAATTTTAAAATTGATTATTTTATGTAAGTGTATCGTATTACTTTCGTAGTGAACAGCTGTAAATTTGAAATTACAAACAGACACTTCAATTTTATTTATGTGTATAGATGGGTACTTCATAAAAATGTTCAGTAATAACTGTCTCATTGGTCTAGTGGTTGTAAAGTGCGACTGGTACGCTGGAGACCCTGGGTATGATTCTAGGAATCATAGATATCAAGATTCTAGATATCAAGAAAACGTGATATATAAACGGGTTTTCTTTAAGATTCTCAGTAGCAGCTCGGAGTTTGATATGCCCGGTTACTTACAATAAGCTCACTCCCTATTACATGGGACCTAAACATAAACTCTGCCTAGCCGTTCAGAGAAACAGGCGTGTTCATCAGTAGATAAGTGTAATCTTGGAGCATGCATATGTTTTTTTGTGAATACATTTATGTATATGAAATATAATCATGTGAAGTTACCTTTAGCGGTGGCGAGGTAAATTACTTACATCGGCAAGGTCGACAAGCAAGTAGGTAAGTACCTAAAGTTAAGAATGTATCTGGTGATCATTCCGACGTGTACGCAATTTAAATTCTGTATAGCGATTGCCAGGGATGCAAATGACATTTTACTGTCTATGCAAAATCTCCTACAATGCGTTTTTTAAACCTAATTTTACGAAAACAATGACCTGTATTTTGTACATTATCTCCGATTGTGTTTTGTAATCGTCTTTGACACACATTACAGAGTATCCTTATTGGCAAAACTGGTTTAAAGTTGGTAGGTATGTAGAAGATATTATGTTGATTTTTATGTTTTGACTGTGTATTGAAACGGACAGAACAAAATAAGAAGTTGGTAAACTCACAGATACATACACAACACACATAATTATTATCACGACTGTATTCCCCGATTGGCAGCTCATTTTGTCTCGCTCTCTCGCTGCCTCTTGCCCTCCAGCCCGAGATAGGAACACATACGATTGTAAAAACGTAAAATAATAATATTAAGAATTAAAAAATAAGCGGTAATTTGTCAAAATAACATTACAGGTAGAGGTGTATGTCCACTAGTACGTCTATGTACCCATGTAATAGGGGACGAGCCTATTGCCATTACACGGGCACAAATCTTTACAAGAGTATTTCACAGAAAAACCGAATAACACTTTGGCCGACTCGGTATTATCGGTCCCATGGCCTCAAACAAAACAGGTGCTCTTACGCAGTTTTATTAGTTTATGTTTTTGAAACGATTATTTTCATTTAGCTATAGAAGTACGTAGTAAGGTAAAAAAAAGGTGCCATGTATAGGTATAGTTAATAAATATTTCATAGACGCTTGCAACACCAGGGGTATAAATCGCGTGTGGCCGAACCTGTAAAAATCATCATACTCTCTTTTTAGAGAAAGATTTCTTGGGAATACCTCAGCGGTAATACCTAATAACTAAAATAAATGCAAGCAAGTTTTTTTACAAATCATTAATTGGTGGTAAGATGTTGTATATACGTCAGACATGTTTACTACGTTCTGTTATTTAGAAAAACAATACACCGTTACAGCATAGTAACAATATTTTTTACGATAAGGTATTATAAAGAGAGAGCAAATAAGTGATAAGAAATATACTTAGTTGTAGTAGTACCTGCAACAATTAACAAGTAGGCCGTTTCAAATAAAACTTGGCGAAATGGGGGATCACAGATTTCCCGACACCGACTACGGTGCCTCTGAACAGACCACGCCACATCCCTGGAGTGACCAAAATGAGGACCTAAAGAAAGCCACTGATGCTGCAGTCATCTACTAGGCAAGTAATAGGATAGGATACATTTACGTGCGGTTTGAGTAAATTCGCAAAGATTTTCCTAAATGGAGAAAGTTACGAATAAGTTTTTTTTTTATTCTACTAAGGTGGTAAACAAGGTGTAGCATATAGACGCTCGCAACACCAGGAGTATCACTTGCGCGTTGCCGACCCTGTATTGAAAGAGGAATAGTTGGGTTGGCAGTATAAGGGTCAAAGTTTAAAAATTTAAGCATGATCGGTTATCAAAGCAAAATCGGCCCAGCTGTTTTTATTTTAAGGCGTGAAAGCATAACTGATAGGCAGAGTTATTCTTGTATTTATAAGTAATATGAAGAAGGATATTAATAGTGTAAGGTCATATATTATGTGTGAAGTGATAGGTATCATATGAAATTATAGTAAAATATCTCACAACTGCCAACAATACAACGTTTCCTCGTGGAGCACTGACAACCTTGCTCACCGTAAGAAACACAACACAGCTCAAAGCAGTGTTATTTTACTTCGATTTTCTGCAAGGCGGAGGTAGTTCCCCAGTCGGGCAGCTCCAATTTGAGTGGAATTACTCCCACTATGCCCTACCTCTCTTACTTGAATAAGTTTAATGTGTAAGTACCTAATTTATGTACAAGAACAATAAATATACCTACTTTACATATATATAAACTAGCTGACGCCGCAAACGTTGTTTTGCCATAAAAAAAAAACTCCAGGGCCACCCTTATTACTTAGGGATATGGAAAATAGATAGTAGCCGATTCTCAGACCTACTGAATACGCATATAAAATTTGGTAAAAATCGGTAAAGCCGTTTAGGAGGAGTACGGTAACTAACATTGTGACATGGAAATTTTATATATTAGATAAGACTGTTTTAATGTATTTTAAGTTACCTATAAGAAGCAAAGATGTTTAGCTGCCACACTATCGCATTAGTTTTGATTGACCTGTAAAGAGAGTTATAAGAATGTTTAAATAAATAATTAAACAAATACTTAATACAAATTATGTATTTGCCATCGATTCAAAATAATTAAAATATTCTGGAGTTAAGTGAACTGTAGACTCCAGCCTATAGTCGTAAGTATGTTTTAAGAAAAAAACTGTATAACTCCTGGATAGGGAGGATTCGGATCTTAAATAAATCCAACCTGGATTACGTACTGATGTGGTAATATTGTCCAAATAACATAACACAATAACACTTCTTGCCTGCCTTACACGTCCTACTCGGTTGAGAAACTCAAGGTCTAAACAATTGAACATGCAGAATCACACTTAGGTATGTATGTAAAATATTTTTAATAATCATCAATCTCACAATTATGGTAATCTAGCTGTTGCTCGTGGCTTCACTCGCATCCCAAAAGACTATTTGAGACAAAAAGAAGCCAAAGTCCTTCTCAAGATGTATCAAAATTCATCAAAATTGGTTTAGTGGTCTATGCGAGAAAACGTAATAAACAAACAGACAACGAGTTACTTTCATGTCCTGTGGGAATCGAACCCACGGCCTTATGATCAGCACTCGAACCACTAGATCACAGAGGTGGTCGGTAGAGGTACTAATTATTCCTTAGCGCCAGCATGAGACCTGAATGCCGGGATATCAAGGCATGGTGAAGTCTGGCTGGAAAAAAATAAGCAAAAAAGGCTTCGTGTTGGTGCGGCTCCTGCTTCTTCTCGTGTGTCTCGCTTAATCTACAAGTCTACGACAGATGTGATAGAAAATTTCGCTGAGCGATAGGCTTGACAACTCACAAAAAGAAATGCAGCATTACAAGTTAGCCACAGTATCATACCTAACTCGAGCACTGCAACAATCATCTGAGAATCATCATAAGATGCTGTGGGCAATGATGATATTCCAAAAATATATTTGGCTATTTATATTAAAAAGAAAAAAATAAGGCACAATTATAACAGATTTTGTACAACATAGGTTTATTTGTAGTACTTACTTGCAATCATACCTTACATATATACATACTTTGTATCTACCCATTATTAATTTATGCTACTACAGGCCTTTTATAGGACGTTTTTTCAATACTAATTCACAGTCAGTGCAGTTTTAGTCGGTACAAGTCCGAAATATCCTGCTACCTCCCGGGCAGTAGACGATCCATGAAGATATTCCCCCGTATATGTATAAAAAATCAGTCGTGGCCATGTTCAAAAATGTTTTTTTTTTATCAATATAAAATGAAGCGAAAAGAGTAGGTATACAATAAGGGAAATAAAAACATTCTGTTTTTTTTAAATAAGACAAGTGTTCTATGTAGTTATAGGTACATAATGATGTGTGAGATATGAAATTTTAAAAATACAGATTGAAGTTGAGCTGATGCGTAGGGCACTGACCCCGTAATCAACTGAAGTTAGGTACATGGAATCATTAATTATTAGCTTCAGTAATAATTGTAGAAATACTGATTCCGGGGTCAACACTATGCGTCTAATTCGATTCACCTACTGTAAATTAGGTACTGTTAAAGATACCTTTGAAGTCTATAAAATTCACTTGTTTACGGTTTATGCCACGTGACATGGCGTGACCATAGCGCGATACACCATCTTGTACACATAGGTTATTACAATAGGACCTACCTACCATGCAGTTTCATAGGCATCTGAACGACGTATCACAAAAGTATTCATTAGTACAACGTAAAGGCATTAATTTATAAATCCAGTGTAATAGCGGAGTAATACAGCTTGTTTGCCATTGACATAATCACCAGTAATATGCTTTTGTTGTAAAACCCCTCTTACGAGCACGCAGGGGCCATCACAGGCACTTGATCCGTTAATAGGCGGGCAAGTACTTGCAAACAATTCCGTACCCTACACGCAACGCATACTGCACTCGAATAGAGTACTAACAGTACTATTAGTATTGTTGCATTGTTCCACTGATATTTTTATATGGAAACAGTATACTTATCTTGACAATGCAACTAGTTGTAGCTGTACTTAAGCTATAAGTAGTGAAGTTACCTCGATTCCTAACGTACTTCGCTTTTTGAACTGTCTGGTCATCAATAGATTCCCTGTTACCAAATAAAAAAAAAAGTAAAGTCTGTCAACGTAAGTATTTTTGGGTAACTTATCAAAATTTACCCTTTTAAACATGCTATCCTTATACTATAGGCTCATACTTACTATTCGCTGTCGGCAGACCGACCTAAACCAACAAATCAGCTAATCAGTACGATACGTTGTCAAGTGAGCGGACAACAGATCTGGCTACCAAATGCAACGTGCGCGATTGCACTGTAGCAGTAAACCACGTGAGACTTATTTTTCTTCATTGATTTCTAGGTACAACAACAACATGCTACTTACATGTACTTTAAGTACTTAGAATCAATTTTAAAATAACTTTTGAAGTTGAATGCTCAAAGCTGCTACAAATTTTTGTTGTGTCCAAGTAGTACGCGCGCGCGCATGGACGCACGAGGTTTACAAGTAGTAAACCTCGCGCGTCGGTGATCATTCTGGAAGGGCCCTTCTTGATCTTTGCACGGCATATGTACAGTCCGACAATAGAGTTAGATATACAGGCAGCTAAGGACATCTTGATTTGAAAAAATATCACGTAATATGTGTAGGTATGTCAAAACACAGGAGAGAGATAATTATTTATAACGCAATCTATGTCAAGACACCCATGTCGTTCGCTCCCTACTCTATGCCTAACTTTTT
This sequence comes from Acronicta alni, assembly GCA_964056405.1. NCBI lineage: Eukaryota > Metazoa > Arthropoda > Insecta > Lepidoptera > Noctuidae > Acronicta > Acronicta alni. Next base: position 8,135,878 of record OZ043913.1, read on the forward strand.
GATTGACTGTACAATATTTAATTTTATTTATTTTATTACTTTAGAAAACAACCTAAGATTCGATTCCTAGGTCAATCAAAGTGTTAGTTGGGCTCTTCTCAGGAGCAGTTGGGAGTTTTCATTTGTTCCCTGGTACTCGCAATAGGTTCTCTGTTTGTTAGATCAGACCTAAAACTTGGCGAAAAACTGTTAATGTATACTTCTGCTTAATGCATCAGGAAATATAGGCGTGATGGTATATATTAACAACACAATAACGGTATAGAGTACAAGTAATATAATATAATGCATGTTTGGATAACAAATTATGCTATTCAGAAAGCTTATGCAGGAGATTTGTGAGCGTGAGAATTTAATATAAAACGCGCACATCAACATTTATCTGTTGTGTTGATATAATCAATAGGTATATAGGTACCTCTGTAGCCCTCAGTATTGCACATATTGATAGAACCGCCTGACCAGTAACCAAGGTCAGCTAAATTATTAGCCACTGGCTCAGAATAGGATATTAGGTATGTTCAATAAACTGTCGAAGAACCTGTATTTACTGTTGGATCAAAGAAATGTTACTTTCTATAAAACATAGTTTTATTTTTACCTTGTCGGACTCCACGACCCGAGCGTTTCGACCCCAAACGGCTCAAAAATAGATATAATTACCAGATATACGTTACTACCAGATAGGTAACTTTGGGGTATACTCTTTCCAATAAAAAAATAATTATCAATATCGGGCTACACTGTAAAAAGTTATGCGTGGTCATACATTAAAAAAAAAAATACATAAATACGCGTCGAATTGAGAACCTCCACCGTTTCTTGTTACGTCGCCGCGTCGGTTGCTAAAATAGTTTTGTTTCATTCCCACATCAATTTTGGAGTTGTTTTGAATATGGATATTTATTGTTACCACTCAGAGTAATAAAAATTATGATGCAGGATACGAATATAATCTCAGAATCTGAGTTTTGTAATAATACCTACAGTTCTCAAGCTAGTCCGCTATAAAATGATGATTGTATGGGAATTCACTAATGGTTTATAAATAGGTACCTACCAAACATAATTTACTTTTGCTGTTGGTTTCGGGGCAACGTATGGAGGACGCAGAACGATGTCCATATCCCAATAATGGGTCCCGATTGTTAAGTCGCTATGTTCCGCAGTAGAATGTAATAATAATTGCGTCCTAGACTACTGGACTTTTTTTTTTCAGTTTTTATTTAAAGTTCACTTGTTAAGCAGTCGGGTTTTGTGATTTTTAAATTTACTAATAATAGAAGAATTACTCGTGCACTCTTATGGTTCTTGTTTGGTTCTTCGACTGTGCCATATAGGTAATGATTCCTGTAAGGATTCCTTTTACTCACAACACATTTTGATTATGGTTCACTGAGCTAGAATATGTTGTACCCTGGCATTTACCCTGGTATGTTAGCCATATGTTAGCGCTCGTGTTAAAGTTAACTTTTTGAGGAGCGCAGATAAAGTCATCAACTCATCTCATAGAACATACCAGTCGCACTACACTGGCAGGGTAGATAGAGCATAACCCCAAACGCGTTCTTATATTGTACACGAAGAGTGTCGTAACCAGTGGCGTAACTATAAGGTGGCAGTGCTGGCAAAATGCCACGGGCCCGGCCTGGTCCGACAGGGCCACCGGCCGAGGGGCCGCGGGCTCAAAGTAACCTAACATTTTTAACAACATTTAGTAAAAAACATAAATTTTATAATAATGTTACGAAGAAAAAGTTTTTAACACTATTTATAAGAAGAGTGCTCTTATAAATAGTGTTAAAAACTTTTTGATAGTATTTATTCTACCTTTAGATACTGCCGTTATCCGCTTGATCTTGATGTTTTTTGTGTTCACAATGAGCCAGTGTTTTGAATCTCATTACCTAAGCTTATTCATTCAACTCAGACTGCATGTCGTCGTAATGTAGATTCCTCGCTAGATATACATTAAGAATTTATCTCAAATCAAATCTAATCTCTAACGTATGTATCCAACTGGTGTGATTATTTCTGTTTTTTATTTCTTATCAACTAGGTAAATAGGTATTTATGGTTCTAAAAATAATTAGAAAAACAGCAATATCTTGTGTTTTTATATCGGCGACAGTAAAAATTTATGAATTTAGGTACTAACTGGGATTATGTTTCGTAAAACTGTCGAGGATTAGTGATTGTTAGCGGATGTACTATTATAAATAAACAAATATATTATTTATCATTTTATTATTAATTTACAGATTATCTTTATTGCGCTGTATTGATAGGTACCCCGTTGTTAGCCTAATTTTATCGGCGGCCTCATGACACGGGCATGCACTCTTCTTCTGTCGTGTCATGAGCTGCACCGATAAAAAGATTTGATAGTGATTGATACTAAAGCCGATTGTGATGAATCATAATATTTATGACTGTTTTGGGTGAGTAGGTATATAGTATAAACTTCATTGTGTTACTATCACACCAGTATTATTATTTTTTTATACTACACGCATACGGTCCACCTAATGGTAAGCGGTTACCGTAGCATATAGACGCTTGCAACACCAGTATCACTTGCGCGTTGCCGACCCTGTAAAACGAAAGAGGAATAGTTGTGTTGGTAGTCTAAGGGTCAACTTAACTGCCGAGACAGCGTTTCCTCGAGGAGCACTGGCAACCTTGCACTTATTACCCGAAGGGTTACGCAGAGCTGTAGTAAAATTGTGTTTTTTACTTCTCGCCGGTATGTTTAGGTCTCATATAACAAAGGCAGAGCCTATTGCCATTAACCGGATACAAATCCAAAGTTCTTGCTACTATTGAGAATTTCATAGAAAAGCCAATAACATTTTGAATAACGAATCGAAACGAATAACCAATGGAATCCAGAATCTCAAGCATATTAGGATTTTGTGCTTATATACCTTAACCTTACGGAAGAAATCACGAAATTATAGTGGAAACCTTATCGAAATTCGTTGCGTACTTTAGAAGAAGTACCTAAGTGGGAAAGAGATTTACCTAGAAAATTGCCAGAAAGCTGCTAGGAAGTTCTAAGGGATTCCAGAGAAATTACTTTATCTTAACTTTGAGCCCACCAAGTTGCGCCAAACGATGATTTATAATAATAAAAAGAAAAAAATATAGAAGAATATTAAGTGCCTTCAAAACTGATAACCAAAGGCCTCATTCATACACATTAATTAACATGAATAATAAAAGCTTTTAATTAAAGTAGAAAGACTGGAATATTGAAAGCACTCAAACTCACTTACCTTAATTGACATCATGCGACGAAATAAATTCCTGTTATTAATCAGAAAATTATAACTTGATGTTATCGAACGACGAACATCGAACTACCGGCAAACTGAAAAGCGCCACCGTTTCATGGTCAATTCCCGAAATCCGCACTAAGCATTTTGCCTCGTCATTCCTTATCCGTACAGGGATGGAATGGCATCAGCTGCCTGAGTCTATATTTCCTGACGTGTACAATTTGAGGGTGTTCCAGTTACGAGTGAATCTTCTAGGTAAGCGTGCTACATCTGAGACCACATCGTCACTTGCCATCAGGTGAGATTGTGGTCAAACGCTCACCTATCTGTTATACAAAAATATATTATATCATAGAAATTATAGAATGGTGTCGTTAGGAGATTAATAGTCTATGAGGTCAAGGATTACAAGATATAATTCCAAACAAATGACATACCATCACGCCTGCATTCCCCAAAGGATTAGAAACGGGTGTACCTATATGTACAGTCCCACAGTACAGCAGTATCTGTAGGTCACAGGTAATAGGGGGTGCCCATTGCCATTAACAGGGCACTAATCCAAACACGGAACTGCTACTGAAAATTTTATAGAATAACCTAATAAAACTACTCAACCTGGAATCAAACCCAGGGCCATGGACAGTTTTTTACAAAAAAATATTTTTACAAACTTTGCTTAGTTTGGTACTAATGTAGTATACCAAGGACCATATCATTCACGTTCAGTGTTGGTCCTTATCAGTTTGGGTATTGATTTTCGTGATAACCCAGGCACGTCATTTTGGTATTAACACCTGGATTCATTCCCGGCTATATTATAATCAATATAATATTATCTCCTCAGGCACCCCGTGACCTCAGTTATTACTAAAGCAATCGTAACAACGGGTTTACATAATAGACTACCAGAGTAAAACCCATTTAAATTGGTTTTATTTAAAAAAAAACATCAATATCAGTCATAAATATTGGTATTATAATCAGGATGACCTCAAGCGGCTGCAGAATATTAATATAGACTTGATATTTATTAATAGCGTTATATCTGTAATTATTGGCCAATTATGTAAGAGTCAGTTGGTTGGTGTATATAGTGAAATAGGAGGAATACTTACAGATACAAACTAACTATAGCTTTCGGATAAGACATGCTAATGTAAATCGATTAAAGGTTTTTATCGAGTATGTTATTTACGAGTAGGTATAGCAGTTGTATAGATGGTAGGTACTTTAATTCTGTTTAGGAATATCTGCTGTTATGTTTCAGAATTTACCTCTCAATGATCTCATCATCACCGAAAAAGGTATGACGAAATTATTCTTATTATATGTACAAATTCACAAATAATAATAATAGTCGCTGTAAGAAGACAGAAGAAGGCAGACAGAAGGTCTCGCGCTCACGCCACAACAAAATGCTGTTGCGATTGGGTTTAAATTATCAAAAAATCTTGTTGTTTACATACTATCATTAATTCATTAAAGAGCAGTGACCTTCCAAAGGGTCATAGTAATGATGTTTCTTTTAAATAACTTGTACGTGTGATTATTTTTAAATTAAAAATTAAAGTGAATTTATTTCCTCGAACAAAACGTATTATATCAGAGATTTAAATTTAACTGTTTATGCAGTTGGCATAAGTACAAGTTCGTGCAACGGCAATGTAAAATTTAGTACTTTAGATTGTAAAGAGGCCTTTGACATTGTGAAGCATGACGTGTTTGTCAATAGCTTGTCTGAAATCATCATAATAGTAGAAATGTGTATGTTTATACTTACTTAGTAACAGTCTACAAATCGATCGGATTCAATTTTAAGATAGTGTTGATGTCGCGATTATTGCAATTTAGCCGGGTGTATCTCAGGGATGCATCTTGTCGCCAATGCTTTAACTACTTGATCTCTGGAGTTTATATGTATCTAGATAAACTTTTATGATGTTATATAATAAGCATATAGCAGGAGTTTTTAGAATAAATGGAACAAAAAATCATCATCAAGAGCAGTAGATCGATAAACAACAGCCTAGCACATACGCTAATAACTTCAACGATATTTAATTTGGGAACATCAGTGAACCAGCGTTATTCTATCTATCATATTAAGTGCGTTAGCCAATAGTCACCTAATATAGAGAACAATTTATTTAATATCAGATTATAATATGTCTGGTGTTTCATTAGTGGTTTTTAAAAATTGGTTTTATTTAAGCGGAGACTTACAATTACTGTGTAGGTAAAAGTTTTTACTGTATGGAAAAAACCTTGGTTAATGTTTTATTGTTTGATGTATATAGATTAAATTTCATCATTGTTGTTTATATTTTGTAATAACTGATATGCTATTGATAATAATTGTTGACAGTAAAAGACCGAACGTTTCATTGGAAAAGTACTTAACCAAATTATTGTAATATTTTTGTTTGTTAGCATAGCGTTAGTTTAGCGTATAGTTTTTCCAATGCTCCAAAGCCACGATTTTAACCTTTGTCCTGCGTAGGTATACCGGACAATTTACCAACTCAGTTAGTGAGCTGCTGTAATATCGAATTGATCTTAAACACCTCTTATAGATGGCGCAGATCGGCCTCCTTGATGTCAAATAAAAAAAAACTTTTAGATATGTTTAGCATGCTTAAATAAAAAATTATCATATAATAATTAATTTCCCGATATGTCCATGATCATAATTTAAGATAATCATGATTATTAAACATCGGAAGCTTCACATAGGCCATTATTTTAACCAACTTTTACTCATCAAAGAGAAGATTTTCAATTCGACTGTATAATTTTTGTATGTAAACCATGTTTTCTTTGATTGTGATCCGACTGCGATGTTTATTTATCTTACCCTCAGTGCTGAAGATATGTACCATCGCGCCTGTATTCCCCAAAGGTGTATTGATTTGATAGAGAATTTCATAGATAATCCTAATAACACTATGTTCGCTCTGAGATTCGAAAACAGGACCGTTAGCGTAGTTATCGTGCTTACAATCACTATACTAATGAAGCAGAAGCCTGAAGATACACCAAACTTTTTTCCTAAAAAGTTAATGACTTGATTATTTTTGTTATCATTGCTTAACAAAGATATTCTAACCGCAGTAAAATCATTACTCACATTTTAATCTTAATAATTCAAAGTCAATTTAGATATTGGGATACGGATATGAAAGCCTAACAAAATAAACTAGTAACGTGCGTTGTTAATTCAAAATGTAATTAATATAAACTTGTAATTATGTACATAGTTAAATATGGTTAACTTTACCGACACGATGGAATAAATGGTTATCTTTGAACTCAGAACTGACACGAATAAATGGGACACATTGTTCATTACTGTATTGTATTGCGAGCTGTAATTGACACAAACATCACTCTCATCGAGTTAAAAACGAGTTCAGAACGATGCACAATCTGTAGTTCGATATCATTATGCTACATGGTCATATAGTATCTATACATAGGTACTAATATAAAGCTGAAGATTGTTTTGTTTATTTTAACGCACTAATCTCTGGAATTACTTGCTAGGAATTGCCTTAAAAATTGTTTTTGAATATGATAGCCCAATCCTTAGGAGAAGTTATAGGATATTTAACATCACTTTATTTGCTAAACGGATAAAGTCAGAGTGGGTGAGATTTTGGACGGGACGTCTGCCGGATCAGCTAGTAGTAATATAAAAGATCCTAATAAAACAACAAATAAGATTTCAAATATATACCAGTTAACATGATGAATTTAAATAATTAATAAAAAAAAATCTTTGCTGATAAGACGCAGAATAATTCAAAATCTCTTTTATGTTTTTAACTTCAAAACCTACCAAGGCAACATAACCCGAATATGATTACTATACTTCTAATTATCTTTGATGACTTCACAATTTTTTACGCTGACATGATCACGAGTTTAGAGATGATGATTGTATTATAAATATTATAATTAATTATATAGATAGGTACTTACTCTACGTATTGTAGCGACATCTACCGCGCTACATAGAACTACGAAGGCCTGAATCGCGCAAGCAACATTCGCAACGAAAGTTGCATATATACAACCGCCCGACATTAACCGTCGGGCCGTGGCCCGCCAGGCACAACACCCGCCTGGTTGGAGGATCCTCCCTTTTCGTTGGAGGGGCAACACACCTCGCCTCTCCACATTGGTGACCCCGACGTGATGCCAGTGTTTCCACACTGGTGACCCCGAGCAGAACATCAGCGCAGCCTTCCGGAGATCAGCACCTTCGTCATCATCATCCCCTCACAGCAGCTTTCAACAGCATCGAGCAGCGAGTCACACAGCCAGCCAGCACTCTTCCGGCTTCAACGGGCAGCCTGACCACATGCCTGCAGCAGACATGCAGCCTGGTCAGAACCCTCAGCCGACATCAGCGACTTGGCACAGCACACTGCACTTCGGCCGGTCAACAAGCAGAGGCCGTCTCTCCTGGTCGACGCAGCAGCCAGCCACTACGCTTCGCTATGCTTCACTGCACTACCTCGACTCACTGAGGTCTACGCAGCATCGCCCCGACTCACTGGGGACTCATCGCACTCACCGCTCACAGTCCCGACTCACTGCGGACTACGCGGCATCCGTTCCGACTCACTGGAACTCGCACTCCTGGCACTGGCAAGCTCTTCAGACGCACTGACCGCTGACTCATCTGGATCATCGACCTCCGGTCTCGGGGGGGAGTGATGTAGCGACATCTACCGCGCTACATAGAACTACGAAGGCCTGAATCGCGCAAGCAACATTCGCAACGAAAGTTGCATATATACAACCGCCCGACATTAACCGTCGGGCCGTGGCCCGCCAGGCACAACACCCGCCTGGTTGGAGGATCCTCCCTTTTCGTTGGAGGGGCAACACACCTCGCCTCTCCACAGTATTATATAATAATGAGCCGTCAAAAATAACGTCTTAGTCACACTTCGTGTTCTTCGCAAGGGAGTACATTGACTGTTGTCAATAAAAACAATTAAGTAATTTATAATTGGATCGTACCAATCGATCTTAGCAGTAAATTCAAAGAGACACTTAGCACGAGTATTATTTATACATACAGCAATGGGTGCCTGAATGGTATTTTACATTATAGGGGCACAATTTGAATGTACTTGGACGTTGTGCGATTTGTTGTGTGTACACGCATGCACGCATTATTGCCGTGTGAGTGTTCTTGAGGATCATTCTTATTGACTATCGTGAGTGATAACCAGTGTATAATTTATTTAAGTACACTGCAAGCTTTACTTTTGTTTCTATGCTGAAAGAACACCTATCTGTCTACTTATCTTTATCACTGTAGACTCATTAAGTGGAAATTTTACACTTAATCATCACAACAATTTACATCAAAAGTGATAACATTATTTCGCTACTTGATATCGATATAAAAACTAAATGTGTTTCTTTTGCTAAACTGTATATCTTTGAAAACATTAATTTGCTTTACATATTTAGTCTTCTGAAAAAACAAGTACATTATAGAAAATCATTTACACCAGAGCCAAAAATAGACATACTAAGTTTAGAAATCTAATCTCACTACAAATATTTTATTTTATTTTATTCTTTACAGCTAACAATTTTTATAAGTAAAAACACACAGTAGCAAATGGCCAATTACAAGTTTTCACATATGAGTATTACTATCATTTACAACACACAAACAGACAGCGATGTGTCAACTACTAAGATAAATAATATAGGTCCACGACACTATTATTAGGACACAAAGAAATATTGCCATATTGCCGGTTTGGTCTAGTTTTGTTACTACCTAAGTTTATTTACCCTAGCTATGTCCCACGGTGTTACCCGTGTTCATCTAGTTATTCTCAATGCACCAAATATTTAAGTAACTGTACTGTAAGATGGTAGCTCTGCTCATGCTGCAGAGTTCGTCTGTGGTGGTAGGTCCCACCACTTGGGAAAATATTCTGCCACTAAGAAAATGATGAGTTGCTAACATTATTGTGTTACGGTTTTGAAAGCTGTAGAGAGTAAAATTACTAGGCATTAAGGTCTCAAGACGACAACGGTGAGTGACACCACTAGTGTTGCTGGCAGCTATAGGCTGCGATTGCTACTTACAACCAGGCGTCCATGTATGCTTATTTTTTATCTAATCACAATAAAATAATAATCTAAATGGATCATCTTTCTACTATCGGACAGCTAGAAGCACGAAAAAGCGACATCAAGTTATGGTGGACATCCCAAAACCCCTGCTGACGTCTGCTTTTATCATGCTTAAATACCGCTGAAATATGGAATGAGCTTCCCGAGAGGGTCTTCCCCGATAGCTATAATCAGGGTGTATTTAAATCTTCAGTTAATCGGTTTCTTCTAGGCGTAGAAGCGTTAGAAGCGTAAGCCAATCATGAATAAATAAAATACATTTATAGAAAATAAATGTAAAACATTTTGTTTTAACTTTTGTTCTCTAAAATGTTGTGTATTAAATTTTATGTATACTACGTACCTACCACTATTAGTAATACGGTCTAAAGTTCATCCAAGTGCAAAACTTAGCCTTCGCCTCCAATAAATCCTAATTTCTTTTGGAATTCATAAAAAGATATCAAGTTGTCGCATGATCCAGGGGTTGGGCCATTTGACTTATTTCATTAATATGATGTATGTATGTAGTATACTTACATAATACAGCAACCCATCATATTAATGACTACATCAGAATACAGTGTACAAAGAGCGTTAACTATATAATACCTAACTGGCATTATTTAGATAACATGAATACCTTACGTGCGTCATGAAAATTTTATCGATGCTGTATCTTGTCACTCTATCAAAATTAAAGAAGGGTCATTAACATTTCACACCTTTTTATCGAGTTGTCGATAACAATCTGTTTATAAGAGAATCAGGATTTTATTGGTACAAAGCTGCCGAATGCGGAACAATCACGCAAATTGGACGTGCACGGCGATAATACTCGACTTGTCACTTATGGATGGCGTGGTCACAATTTTTCCTCAAGTGATAGTGTACAAGTGTACCTACTTACCGCACACACATTATTAAGATTGTTATAAACATGTTTATTTTTAAAATATGATAGCCATCTCATTTGGTATCGTGAGCAAAAGAATGATTAGATTTCCACGAGTAAGCTCAAAATGTCCTTAGCTATTTTAAAGATGAATAATTCTGGACCGCGGTGCACCGAAAGCCGGCTGCTGGCGTCGCAGATTCCTCAATTTTTATTTACTCGCAGATCTCAGGAAAGGAGGAAGGGAGTCATGATGCGGTTGAAAATCATTATGAGTTTAGGCTTGGTCAGACCAAGAGAAGATAAGCTATGTTTCTATGTCCTCCTCGCACTAGGTCACAACGAATAAACAACAGAATGTTCAATAAAAGTTATTTACAAGATACATTTTCAGCTGTGACGTTGTGGATGGCCTGGGAGTGTAAATAATATTTATTAATTTTCTCAGGGCTCTCAACAACCTCTTTACACAAGACGTTTGAAGCAAAACCCAGCCATCATCAATAAAGTACAGTAAAATCATTATCACTTAAAAGATAACAATTCTAAATATACTTCTATCTTCTCGTACGTCTATTCTACACATCTATTCGTTGAATTACCTATATGTATTTTATAATGACGTCATTATTATAAAACAATAATCAACTTTGGCCAGTTGCCATCCATTTTTGGACAATTTCTTTTACTGTTGTCGCCTGTGGATGAGTGACCATTCTTAACAACTTTCCTGCTTTGGAGAGCACGCAAAGCCATCGGTCCTGGTTGTCATTTGAACACCTATGATAACTGTTAGCGGTAGTGAAAGCCCAAAAAGCCTTATAACCAGTATATCCTCACGATACCGGTATTACCCAGAAATGCGGTTGAGGAGGTCTGATGGCAGTCGGTTCATATAATATATTGATATTTAGCCGTTAGACTGGAAGCCGACCCCAATATAGTTGGGAAAAGGCTAGCAGGATTAGGATAATGATACAGGCAATGTTGTGCCTAAAAGGAGTGCTCCATCAATGTTTTAAGTAGAATATGCAATGTTTTTGAAAATAAATGTTTTTTAGTTTTTTTTTTTTGACGTTATCATCTCTCGGCTTAAGTGTACCAAAACTCGAAGGCTCGAAGGTTCTTTTATTTAACTGATGTCAAATAAAAGTACCTTCGAGCACGGCTTTATTAATTGAACCTATTTGGAGAATTCATTTCACACTTAAACGGTACTTACTTACCAAGAGTAAGAAAATTCTGAAGCACAGACGCCAAGAGATGATGTACATACAGGTCAAGCTATCCAAAACTGACAAATTTTCTCAATTGAATATGAACTATATAGTTTTGTGTTAAAGTCGAAAATCAATCAAAGAAATTTGACAGAATGTGATTGCATGATGTGCTGGCCTCTGTACAATAATGTATGTCAATAAATTATATACTTAATTATTTTGCTATTATCTGACAAACTATCAATTTAAATTGGTTCTATAGATGCACCCCAAAATGTTTCAAGTCACTTTCCTTTTATCCTTGCTTTGACCTTATTTCTTTTTCCAACTTACACTTGGCTGGTTCTTGTCCAACCATCTTTTTATGTGTGAAGGTCAGTCATAGGAAGTTGGTTAGAAACAACACCGGTCAAATGATAACTAAAAAGGCCGCACTGATAATGTGTTCTTTGCTATTATCAAATATGGACGCCAATGCGTATTCAAACAATATTATTCGCTTAGAAATCGAAAGTATAATTAATGATAATAAGCCCCCTCTGGGACAAGAGGTCATGAGACTAACGTAAAACTGGAGGGTAGATAAGAAACGCTTTCTACATACCTATGAAAATAAAACAAAAAAAATTGTCATAAGGTGTAAAGAAAAGCGCACAAACCGCAGGGCAGCTTGTGGCGAGCTGATGATGAGTGGCGACACTGCGGTCCTTATTGCCCCAGAGAGTCGGTCAGGGCCTCGTCTCCAGTTTGCCCGTACCTGGTAGGTAGCTGGAGTGGAACCCCAAGTGCGCCCGCAGGATTCTCAACTCTGTCTTGCCTTAATTGGCCGGTCAGAGGGGGGCCGCCAGAGCTATATGCTCGGGGGTGGAAGTGTCTAATGGTGTAATAGTGGGGAAACCCAATCCGGGTCTCGTGGAGACTCGCGACGGTGAAACCGGGCCGCACCTCTCTACACCCCTAGCCGCTCACACCGCTGTTGCTTTCTTCTGCCTGTACTGGCAGCTTTTCGGGGGCCCAGCTAGTGAGGTGGCGAGTCACCGTCTGCTATCCCTAAGGATATTTATTCGAAGTTGCAAGGCAGACGCCGTTTTCTTCCGGTAAAAGAAGTTATTGGTCCACCTAACACCTACATCCATAAACTCAATTAATTTTAAGATACATACTTTGCAATAGTCCTGCACTCATACGGGAGACTCCAGGCTGTACTCTAATAGTCTAGTTTAGGAGTACTCCAGGTTGGTGCCCCATCCCATATTAGAACAAAGTTCTCCAAGGGGCCTCTACGCGTCCTGACGTGAGTCCCCGCGCAAGCCTGCCAAAGGACCGGATGTCTTCCTCATGGGAGATATGCCGTGATATCAAAGTGGAGATACAAATAATAATAATATTTTTGGGACATTTTACACAACACCATCTAGTCCTAAACTAAGCAGAGCTTGTACTATGGGTACTAGACAATGGACATAATACTTATATACTTTTTTTTTGGAAATACATACTTATAATACATAAGAAACACCCAGCCAAACACAAATACTCATGTTATAACCACACAAATATTTGTGTACTGTGGGAATCCAACCCACGACCCCATGATCAGCAGTTCGGCACTCGAACCGCTAGACCACAGAGGTCTTTAATCCTAAAGCAAGGCTAATGTTTGTTTACATCAATAATTTGTAATGACATGCCTCTTCGGCTTGAATTTTTCTTCTAATTATATTATGAGCATTCTGCTCATAAAATAATATATTAATCCTGTAGTCTGACCAGATTGTGTTTTAATCGTAGTAGTAGTTGATTTTTCAATTTATTTGGTGTGTTCGTAAACCACTATTGTATTGGAGTTAGCCTGTAAAGATAGTGAATGAAATAAATAAAATGTTGATCGGTATAGGCTGACCGTCAAATTTTTCGGGCTTATGATAGATTCACTAACCTACTACCAACGATGCTATACATTTTCTAAGGCACCCAGGACTTACGGAATAACGTAAACGTAAATAACGTAACGAGCCGCGTTCCCCAAATAGTTGGATCTTTGAATAAAATTTACTGATTATATGACGATAGGTATACAAATTATAACTCATATCGTGAAGGTGCCTTTTACATACAAACAATTAAATAACATAGGGTTTTCCTGTATTTAAATAAACTGAGGTGGAACATTGAGGAAAAATATACAAGAAATCATTCATTGCACTTGTGCACTTGATTGTCTACTCCAAAAACTTGACGACCCGTAAAAAACTTTGTCACACAACTTATAACAATTAATTTACCACACAATTATCTTGCATGCCTCGGAGATCATGTAAAGCAGCCGTCGGTCGGTCCCGGTTGTCATATATTTAAAAATCATTTGGTTGTCAGAAGCCCAAAAAGCCTGACAACCAATCTATCCTCAGGATATCGGTATTACCCAGAAATTCGGTTGAGTAGGGCTAATGGCAGTCGCTTCGTGTAAAATAGTGATTTTCAGCCGCATCTGCTTAGACTGGAAGCCGAACCCAATATAGTTGGGAAAAGGCTTGGAGTATGATGAGATCCCAATGTATAAATCAAATAGAAAGTACGTAATGGGACACTTAAGTGATGTTATGATAGTTCTGTAATATCTTTCTTCTAATATATAAAATTCTCGAGTCACAGTTTTCGTTGCCATACTCCTCCGAAACGGCTTGACGGATTTTGATGAAATTTTTTGTGCTTATCGGGGAGGTCTGAGAATAGGCCAACATCTATTTTTCATACCCCTAATTTTTTTTTTATGGCAAAACAACGTTTGCGGGGTCAGCTAGTTTATTGATATGAAAGCATTTTATAGGTGTGACTAATATTCTACAGAAAATAATTCATTATTGACCATTGAACTAGTAAGATAAAGCATCTGCAGCTGTAGTTGTGAACAACGGACTGATAAATAATCATCTTCAAACATAATTATATTCCTCGATTGTTTTATTTATCAGAACTGTCATTGGCACAGTTTTTCAAGTCAACCCTTCTTTGTTCTTTATTGTTAGGTTACTACTGATAAGTGGAGGTCGATTTACTGAAGACATGTCATTAGTCTGTCGATGGGATAATAACACGCTTTACTTCGTAAGTATACGTTTTTAACGCTTCGCTTTGAATTGGTAAAAGGTAATTTGGTAGGTACCTATTCACCACGTCAATAGGTACCAATTATTTTTCTTTAATTGCCTAATTAGTTTAGTGGTTGTAAGCTCGAATGCTATATGAGAGCGGTTCGATACCCACGTCGAGCAGTGTTATTGAGTTATTCTTAGTAGCAGCTCTGAGTTTAGATTTGTACCCAGTTAATGTCAATAGGTTTGCCCCCTCATACAAGGGATCTAATTGTGGGTGTTCGTACATTAGTACATACCTACCTAAACCTTTGGGGAACACAGGCGTGATAATAAGTAATTCGGCACCGCAGGTCTCACCTCCTGTACTGCCCTTGGTGTATGGCATCTCAAAAAAACCTGCAGCCAAAGCGACCTTTGGGCTGCTACTGACTAGGCTGTAGAAGTGGAAGAGATCAGGCCTACACAATTTAAAAAATGTCTATTACTAAGACATGAATATCAGCTTCTTTTGTTACTCCATGTTTTTTTTTAATATTACTGCCAAAATTTGGCCAGTACCTACTAAATAATTTTGCAATTGCAAAAACCTCGTTATTTAAATATTTTTTGCGAGTTTTTTTGAGTTAAAACTGGCCTCAAACCTTTTCTTTTTTTGAAAATAATTATATTTTTGTTCATAATTGCCTGCATTTAAAACTAAAAGAACGTCATTGCTTCGTCAAAACAGTAAAAAATTATAAGTCATTATTTATTTATTTATTTTTTCATAAAAAGAACGATCAGTACAATCATAATTTATTTTATGGTTATTTTTTATTTCTTGATAGATCTTCCCCCGTATTTCGTAGCTTTTAACGAAATATGGTTCCTCGGTTCAATTTGAAAAGTCATTAATCATATAACTACTTAAACTAATATCGACAGTGATGAATAATGTATTTAGTTACTGCACTCGTAGTTCCAGTTAGTCGACGACGACACTAATTATTTATTTTGACCCTTTTACCTTATTTCGTGTTCATGTTTTTTGAACATCGATGAATGGATGATGGTGATCAACGTCCATGTGGGTATGGCAGCCTATATTCATATTCAGGAGCACTCGGAGTAGTCAGCCTTGTTACCGACATCTTGACTGCCGAATCGTGTTGTAATGCCATGAGCTTCTTCTTGATCTCTCGTATACACAATTACAAAATGACGTCACGCAAGGAGACCTTCTATTTTTAAATAATTTCATGACTTGTAAATTATTTCTTCAACGCACTTTATATTTTTAGATCTACCAAATTAAGAGGCATCATATTCTAAGAGACAAAACATCAAGATGCCACCTAGTGCCGAAAAAGAAAGAAACCGTTCATTTAAGAATATGGAACTTAATTGAAATATCGTTAATTACCTAAACTTGACAGTCTGCGAGCACGCGAGACAGTAATGACAACTTGCCGCAGTTAATTGTTCACCAGTAGATAAGAACGACGTCAGAATGATTAGTTAGGTCGCTGGTTCAAATCCTGTTTATGTTCAATACAGTCTTATTTCTGAATTAATCCAGTTTTACCGGCGGTGACTGACCAGACAGACTCAAATCTGTAGTACTTATTTTTTATCAATATTATAGTCTGTATGATTACGGATATCGAACGAATTTACGCTGATTTCCCGCGAGATTCCTGAATGATCAATGAGTGTGTTCAGTTACTGTGTGACGGGGTGTTTTAAATAAATTAAGCCTCTATTTTAGCATAGAAAACGGCTTAGCCTGTCAAGATACTTACCTTACACCATATTATAAAGGGCAATATTACAAGAACTAGACATATTTACGAAAAAAAAGCTATCAAACATTTTAAAGTTTGGTAATATCTGCCTCTATCCTCTGCCTGATAAGACTCGTTTCTTTTTCACTTACTGTATAAGACTTCATCATGATCTTCCCCTACCTTTCTTGCTTTAATTTCTAAAATCGTCTTGAATCACTCAATGCACGTGACCCGCCGGCACCCACATGATTAGTTTACAATAGTGTCTGGTAATCAGCACTTTGACGGATTAAAGACAATGATGTATTGGTATAGTTGGTAATATCGCTTATCTGTTACTGCATTGCATAAACTTATTGCGATAAATATTAACCCATTAATGTCAGCTGTATTAACGTCAATGGGCGACTATTATCACTGTTGTTCTTGATAATTATTATTTGAGAACAAGACCTTTTGTTTGTGCTACTCGTAAAGAAAACACTGATTGCAATGTCATCATCTTGGAACTGTGCCCAGTCGGTTGGCTCTTAAACTACTACAGCGACATTTTTAATCACTTACAAAATATAATACCGAAACGCAAGGTTATATGACGGATCATTTTGTTGTAATTTTAATATTTCAGTGAGCACGCAGACGCGAAGGTCGCTTGACCCAACAACAACCCCATAAACAAAAAAACCTAATAGATCGTTTTCCAAGTTTAGTTTTCTTTAGGAACAAAACAAAAGAGTCAGAATGACACCTGGGTTAGAGTCTCCTCACGGTGGGTGCCTGGAAGGACTTGGGGTCTTTTGGCCGAAAGTAGGACAGCAATAGCCTAAGAAAACAAAATATCTTGACTTCGTCGAAGTTATTTAAAAATTACTAAGTAAGTATAATATTAACTGTGTCCTCCACATTCGTGTTCAAATATTTTTCGCAGATACTTAATATTTTTTTAATGTGATTTTAATTATATAATTAACTGCATAATTTTTAGAGATAAAGTGTTGGCTGTGTAAAAGGCGTTCATAACTAGCTGTTTTAATTACTTATGCTTTAGTTTATGGTAATGAGCCCATTTATCAAATTATACTCCCAGAAAGAGCCACAGTGACACCATGACATGACACGACGCCATTCTATGGATAATCTTAACAAAAAATAAATAACTAAACAAGTGCGTGTCGGACCACGTGAAGTGGGCCCGTCACATTATGTGTAGGAATTTGAATTGACTAAACGTCATGTAAGTCATTTACTATGGAAGTAATAAAAAGAAAAAATTTTCATACATCTACTTACTACGAATTATCTACAACACTACACATTAGCTATCGTACATTTTATAAGTTAGTCGACTATTACTCATAAAGCCTATTTAGCGGTGATAGTATTCCTTCTTCTTATTTAATTACCATAAAAATATTACGGGGTCATTGTACTTATATACATAATGAATAACTTTTGTGGGACCAACCCTGTATAGGGTAATATTCCAAATGACAACTTTTTTAGTACCAACAGTCTCTGAGGACAGACGGATGGATTTAGCAAAACTATAACGGTTCCTTCTTGTTGTACCTACTAATGGATTTTTAGTAAAAAAATATTAGTAGGTAGGTACTTTGTCAATATTTTATTACTCTTTTAGGTAGGTACTTCAGGTCAATTTTATCTTTCCATAGTATTTTTTATAGCGATGCGCCTTTCTAGTCTAGTTTTGTTTACTTTATAGTTTTTAAATTTTAGTTTATTAACAGTTTATATCTATGCATCCATTATTGATAATGGATGCATAGATATAAACTTATTTACACTCTGAAAACTATGGAAACTATTTTATTTTTTCAAAATAATAAAATAGTTTCCATAGTTTTTCACCTCCTTAGAATGTTTATTTTTCCTTAGAAAGTCCGAGTGCTGAAACGAACTCATGGATTCACAATATTTTAAATATCTAATATTATTATATAAAAATGTCGTGTCACAATATTTTTTATCAAACTCCTGCGAAAGCAAAACTGCTAGACCAATTTTTATGTTTTTTTTTGTGTATATTTGGTAGGTCTTAGAATAGGTGATAAGGGTGGCTAGAAATAAACGTCCATATCAACCTGAAGCCTGGGTAAATATTATTCCCCGGCATGTATCTACATAATTATGAGAAACAGAAGAAAGAGAATTTTACTTTTACCAAAAACTGAAAATAATCATAATTCTATCATGTAACGAAAATCTATTTGCCACCACGCTCACACGTCACTCTCGCAAAATTCACAATTCTCGTTTTTACTTCACCATAAGAGCCTGCGCCCACTACGGGCGGCACGGTACGGCATGGGATGTTTAGGCAACAAATAGGAATATAAAACTTAATATTATAATAATACAATTAAAATTTCCACGCACCGCAAACCGCAGCTTTGTTTTTGTGCTAACGATGATTAGGTACCATTGAATTCTCAATTTTCCCAATTCCAAAAAATCCCTCGCTATGTCGTGTCGCTCTTGGGCGCGGGCCCATAAATAATGGCCGTAATGCTAATCAGGTATGCGCATGCACATGACTGATAAATTTCGTGCTATGTACGTCGTTAATTAGACTGTTACCTGTCAACCGTCTACACCGGTTCACTCTAGTTAGTCACAGCTATCACGTGTATTTGTTAACAATTTAGCATCATTTGAGACTTCAAGGCAACTAATATATTGTACACGGACGTTAGAAATATACGCATATCCTTATCGGAGCAGTGATGGCGACATTGCAAGGTCATCGACACCGCGCCTAGCGGCATAACAACATGATTCAAGTACAACAGACACTTTTCCCTAGACAACGTTGATCTCCTTGCTTGAAACATTGTGTGACGAATTATGTTGATAAACAGTTTTAAAGGTTTTCAGACTTAATGGAGCATTGAACTCTATAAGGTTATTTTCTTAGTTTGGTCAATCAATATTTTCGTATATGTATTTATAGGTACGATATGTGGTATGAGTACAAACATATCTTAAATATGGTATATACAGTATATTATGTGCCCCGCAAGCAGAAATTCATAATTACCATATACCAAAATGACTTTTTCCCAATCTAAACAAAGAAAGTTTTATTTGCTTCCAAAGTAATTTTGAGCGCGACTCTAAAATAGATACATATATAATTCAACATATACATGGTAATTGATCTGGAGAGAGTGTATACTCCGAAAAATTCCTTCAGTGCCGGGACTACGGGAGCGCTGTATCAATCGTCCACAAATACTCAAAGTACCTAATGCAACCTACCACAAGATTAAAAAGAAAGCATTGATAGCATAGTGGAATGACCATTGGACTGCCAAGTCGAGGTCTCGAGTTCGAATGCAGGGCACGCCCCACTGAATTTTCAAAATCATGTTCGTGTTAATAGTTAATTATCACTTGCTTAAACGGTGAAGGAAAACATCAAGAGGAAGCCTGCATGCCTTAGAGATTTTCTCGACGGCGGCCGTGTAAAGTCTGCTAACCCGCACCAGGCTAGCGTGATGGACTATAGCCTCATCTCTCACGTTCTGTGCGTGTCCCACTTCTGGGCACGGTGACGGAGACCCGTGCCCAGAAGTGGCACAGTATATGGGTTGATGATGATGAAAAGATTACCCTATACTAGTACCTACTTATTCCAGTGTTGTGACTAATGTAATTACTAACATTCGATATTATTGTTCCATGTTATCGTATCTGCGTGGAATCCAACGTCAATGGTGTCATCAGGTTTATATTATATACGGTCGCTAGAAAAGTTTATAGATCGAATGGTCTGGAAAAAAGTTATTTAATAATGCTCACGTGATCACGTCCGTCGGACATGGCGAAAACCCATAATAAATACTATAAAATAGTCTTTTCTTTCATTCTTTGGGCCTTCTTTTCTCTCTTACATGTGTACAGTCAGCAGTCGCTAAACATTTTGCAATCTTCAATACGATTTTTAACATGAAGTTACTGACCTGTGAAGTTTGTGCGAAATCATTGCATATACGACCATTAAATATTTACCTTACCATCGTAATAAAAAAATCTCTTGACATATTTTGGAGCTGTCTTGTTATCAAAATTTAGCTGTGTTCAGCGACTTTCGTTGCTGACCGTACATGAACTACTTCTCTTGATATCAGACAGAGTCCAGCTAGAGTAACAGTGGTTTTTATCCGTCTATTCTGTTGTACTGAAATTATAATTATATGTTATTACTATCATCCACAATAATATAGAGCTCGGCTTTCAGTATAACCAAATGCGGCTTAATGTCAGTATTTTACACGAAGCAACTGCCATCAGACCTCTATTGTCATCATAGGTGTTCGTATGACAAACGGGACCGAGGACTTGACGTGCTCTCTGAGGTTCGTGTCTCGGTGTGTTATGTATAGTCACCCATCCATCGTCATAATATATTTATGTATATTGAGGATAGCTGTCATAAAACATTTACCGTTTATATCCTACATTAAATTGGCCAAGCAATTAATAATTATATGTTATAAATAATAATCTATATTATTCGTAGTACCAAATACTAAGTAAAAATGATTGTGATTTCTTGGTAAGCCTTGGTCACAGTAAGTAGTATGTAATAAATAAGTAGGTACTGTAATTTATAATTATCTATGTTTAAATAATCATATTAGCAATCTTGTATGTTTAAATTACTGGGTATATATATCTTTTTCGTGCATTTTTTTGAAGTTGATGTACACTTCTAGTCAGAGACGTAGAAGTTAAAACAACTAGAATCAATGCGTTTTTTTTTACAAACAGTTATTTTTAAATAACATCATCTTGACCACCAATTCACATCCAATAGAAGTTATCCTGTCCAAATTTCAATAAATCATACAAAAATCACGTTCAGTTTTTCCAGAATTTTCCAATTTTACGGGCAACTTTTCAGAATTTTCTTTTCCTGAACACATTAATCGGATTATGATGATTTAAAAAAAAACCGACTATCGCCTCCTATTACAAGGGACCTAAACTTAACGACGAACTGTGGGTGTACATTAGTACTCCTCTACCTTTTATGTTACATAAAGCACCCTGTTTTGATTGTTACCTTATTAATTGTACCATATTTAGTGCATATTCCACTACGTTTGAGTAACCAGTATTCCCAAAAATGGAACAGAATTTGTATGAAATTAACTGTCAAGTAAAACGGGGATTTATTATGGGTTGGTGAAATATACAATTAATAATAAAAAAAAAACTGCAAAATGTGGCTGGCAAAGTAACTGCGTTCATATAGAAATGTTTCCTGATACTACACTGCTACAAAAGACTAATTACCTAAGCGTACCAAGATTGATCGTTCATGAATTTAATAAATTTCTTTCAACCCAGCAAATTTTCATTATCTAATTTTCGTTTAAAAATATGAAAATCAGTTTTAAAAGTTTGTGTTATATTATCTATGTATGCCTTGGTTAGTAAACAGCGGCCAGTTTAGACACACCGGCGACAGTGGAAGGGTAACCTGCTTGTATAAAGACGATTAGTCATTCTACTACGAACGGTAGTTTCTATATAACAACGATTAACAGAAGGTCAATTCGTCGGCTGACCTCTTCGCAGTTTACAATTTTCAATGAATATATTAATTTGGATGGTTTCACTTTAACTACTTAATTAAAACTTTATTTTTGTACGATGTTTCATTTGTTATCATTTAGTGCTCGTGCGTAAACTGCCACTAATACGACGATACGACGCGCGTGTCGCGATACACTCATTCAAATAAACATAGACTACTTAAGTATTCTATATTTTTTTTAGAAAAGATAGACTCGAATTTTAAACACCAATCCTCTCAATTGAGCACGCAAGTTACCTATTCCACGCTGTAAGTCATTAGTCATTATTTGTGTAGGCTTTCGTTGAAACTCATTCGTATCTCGGTATCTATTGTTCAATTTCCAACGCTCAACTTTGTTGTTTCTAACCGATAACGTAAAATTATAAAAGATCATTTAGTAATACTTATCATGAGGTGGAACACGCTTGCTCCGCGTGAAACTTATTTTTAAGTGAAGTGATTTTCCACACGAAATTTGTTGGTTGGATACTCCTCGATTCTGAAGTCACGCTTTAGATTTTTCTTTGTATGTTGTTTTAGTATTCAATTAGACGTCGTTTTCATTACTGCGGTAGATCGTGACCATGTACAAAATAATTTCTGCCCCATGCTAATGTCTGTTTTCTTTTCAATAGGTACTTAGACTGCTGACAATCTCGTGAAATAATTTCATGGATATATGACAAGGTATGCGTGCCTTAGGGGCAAACTGTGGGCGAACTTAAATGCATCCCTGCATCCTGGGAACACGGGTGTGTAACTGTATAGTTATAAAATAAATGTTTGTTAAGTACCTCATGGTAGTTACCATCTTCTTAAACATGACAATGACTCCGTAGATGACAATAGATACCACTGACATTTGATAGTTCTATCGGCTCCTGGTTTTGATTCCCAGGACGAGTAATGGTATTAGATATTTCTATCGGAACAATTACTGCTAGACTTACATAGAATTTTCGGAGTTTGTGTGCCTGAAAACCAAATACAATAAATTGGGATTAACATGTTGTTCCTTCGAACCCTTTCCCAATGATATTGGGGTCACCTTCCAGTCCACCAGACAGTTAACCAGATGCCACTGAAAATCATTATTTTACACGATGCGACTGCCATCAGACCTCTGCAACACAATTTCTAAGCAATAACAATATCCTAAAGATAAACTGGTTGTCAGGCTTTTTAGGTATCTAACTACAACTAACGATTGTTGTAGATGTTTTTATGACAACTGGAACGGACGATGGCTCTAAAAATGCGGAAATAGGTGGTTCACCCATCCATAGTCTGACCGCGACAAACGCAGCTAAACATTGCAGATCAGTCGATCAATGTAGTTATTACTTGGTAATTTGTCCCTCCTCTCTCTACTCCATATAATTCTATATTCTTTAGTTGCACTTGCACAATGTGAATTCGGTGGCAAGTATTAGTTCTTTACATTATGAGATTACCGTGTTTTATATGAAAAAATCAAACCATTTAATTTTCTATATACTTTATTTACCCATGCAATCTGCATTTTTGCCAACGCAGTTTCCTGATGCCTTTCTTGATGTAATCAGCCGGACAGGAGGCAACAAATTCTCTTGCCTACTGCCTCTCGGTATTGAATTTTTTTCCCGCTAAGTAGTTATCCCATTTCTGGAAAAAAGTAGAAGTCTGTAGGCGCAAGAACTGGTGAGTACGACGGATAACGGGGACCTTCCAACTCCATCTCATACAACTTGGAGACCGTCGGCGGTGCAGTATGTGGTTCCGCGTTGTCATGCAGGAGCAGCGGAGACGAACGATTGACCAAAGCTGGCTGGAGATGTGCGAGCTTCTCCATTATTGTGTTCAGTTCTTCACAGTACACATCTACAGTCATCTCGTTTGGTAAGAAGCTGTGATGAATCACACCGGCGGTAGACCATCACTTTTGCTAGGGTAAGTTTTCGTTTAGGGCATTGTTTAGGTGCTGAACGAGGATCCAATCAACTTACTGAGCACTTGCCAGAATCCATTTTTGTCGCAGGTAATGCGGTTCAAAATTCCTTCGTTTGTATGCCTGTTGAGCAGTACAAGGCAAATACTTCGCGCTAGCGATCATTGAGTTCGTGAGGCACCCATTTATGAAGCTGCTAATTCAGGGGTACATTGAATATAATCAGCTTCCACAATCGTCATTGTCAACCAAAGTTTTCGGAAAACCACAAGGTTCATTTTTCAGTGTGAAATTTTCGGAACGGAAACGGGCAAACCAATAACAGGCGGTGGGTTGGTTCGTATTGTTAGCTGCTTAAACGTCGTTGATGTTGCGTGCCGCTTGTTCCGTGTTGCTGCCACGACGGTACTCGTACTCCATAATTACTTACTCGAATTTTTAAATTACCTATCCGTGATGACAAAAAAGAATCAAATGCATTGAAAACATAACACTAATCAATAAACAAATGACTACTTTTAGAAAAGATCTCCATGTTTTTAAAATAAAGTAAAATTGAATTTAGAATTATTAAAAATATTTCGATTTGAAATGGCCAGTACTGCAGCAACAGAGGAATTTCAAAAACAGAATTTCATAGGTTAAGATCTATTATGAACTTAAAATTATGTAGACACTATTATGGACCCTGCTGGAGCACAGCAAAATTCATTATCAAGCCTTGTACTGACCCAGTGCTGGTCACGTTTCTGAGAGGGATTAGCTATAGTCCACCACGCTGGTATAGTGCCGGTTGGAAGACTTCACATACCGTCGAGAAAAATCTCTAAGGCATGCAGTTTTCCCAACGATGTATTCTAAAAGCTAGAGATGTGTGATACATCTGACTTTTCGAATAAGCTAAAGCATCCGCAGTACAGCAGGTTCAATTGAAACCCTGCCTGAGATTGAATATTACTTTCCCTAAAATTTTTTCATGTT
Source organism: Acronicta alni (assembly GCA_964056405.1). Classification (NCBI taxonomy): domain Eukaryota; kingdom Metazoa; phylum Arthropoda; class Insecta; order Lepidoptera; family Noctuidae; genus Acronicta; species Acronicta alni. The sequence continues at coordinate 8,160,807 of OZ043913.1, forward strand.
TAATAAGGGTGTCAATAACCTCACACATTTCTCGAGTAAATCGAATAGTAATGGAACGAGTGGATTAAATGTCATTAGTGTATGTATATAACGATCTACTAGTCATCAAAACGACCATTCTTATTAATATCGTAATGTACATAATTATTATAAGTACCTACGTACTTATACATTAACTTAATTAATTGGTAATTGGATCTCACTAACAACGGTGCCGCATTGTAGTGTTTGCCAAATAACATTTAAGTAATGATATTTTTCTTCAGAAATAACTATGTTTTATTCAAGATGCAGATTTTCAGCTGTGTATAACCAAAAACATTTAAGTAGTACCTACTAGTGATAGATGGCACATCAAGAAGAAAATGGTAATCTATTACCATTTTCCAATTAGAAAGAAATTGCTCTATTTAAGCCGCTCTGTGTCAGTCGCTCTGTCTAAACCGCTCTATCTAAGTCACTCTGTCTCTGTCATACGGCAACCGCACGAACACGGAAATCTAGTAAAATCGGGATCAAATTTTTTCTTTAAAAATGTTTCCTCCCCATGTCCGCTCTCTAATCCTTTTAAATCTCTGAGTGTACTACCTGACTTTTATCTTTAAAATAGAATAGAAAAATAATTTATTTGTAACACAAGTAATTTATTATTTAAAAAAACAGTATCGTATTGTCGTGTCCACCTTGTACTTATATTAATTAAGTAAAAGAAACTTCTGCTTATACGTGCAAATTCCATATAAATAGATGATACTAAAACAGATTGTATTATGTAATCATAATGTAATTTAATCTTTGTATTATCGGCATGTATGAGTAATTATTATTTAGTAATGAAAGCAGTGATAGCCTAGTGATACGACAGACCAATTAGAATGCATAGTCATAGTCATATACAAGGCACCTCTGACTTTTCAAAATCATGTGCGTATTATAAATTATCACTCGCTTAAATGGTAAAGCAAAACCTCGTGAGAGATTTTCTCTTTACCCTGTCATTTTAGCGGGAAACGAAAAAGTTTCCGTTCGGTATACGTTAATCTTGAGAGTTCGTCGTCGAAGAAGAAGAAGACCCATTGGACAGCTGTCAAACTACACTAACTAACGTAGGAAATATTACAATGTCACAGAAGTAACACAGGTCTGTCAATTTTTTTTTAAAAGGTTCCTATCAGTGCTTCACGCTTCAAGTACAAAGTTCAGTAACCCGCATTTAGATATATGAAGTGTCGAATGAACTTCTTACGACTGAACGACGTTAGTAGATATACGGATAGCAAAAAATATTGAGGATTGGGCGCCCGCGCCGGCGTTTTGTTTCTTACCTGAATCATTATTTATTTTATAGCACAGATTAAATAATAATAATACAGTGCGACTATTATTTGTAAGTGTAGTAGAACAAAAAGCAGACTTTTGTTACAAAAGCCATCGGGGGTAAAACTGTGCTCAATTGAAATTATTCAATTGAGCACAGTTTTACCCCAGTTTAGTAGCCTAGGTAGGTAATTATTACCAATCATTAATGAATTTGTTTTAATAAGATTATAGATCATTTAGTTTAAAACTTATACCGTTTTGTTTAAACGGCGGTCAATAAGTTTAGGATTATTTAAAATATTTATTTTTTTATTTTCAAATATGGTTTTCGTCGATAAAATAAGCATAGATTCCCTTATTTTAATATGTGCACATTATAAAGACACACTATAAAATAAAGTAGGTGTTGGCTTGTATTTGGCCACTCACACTCACTCATCACTTCATTGACTTAATTGTAATTTTTATGATCCTAATCCCATACCCAGCAACTCGGAAACTCACGTTTCTACGATGACGGAAAACCTCGTGAGAAAAACTGCATAGCAGAGAAGACTAGTCGATAGCCAGTGTAATAATAATTATGGTTGGTTAACAATTTAATGAATATAATTATACATATAAATAATAATGATATTCATTAAAAAGTTAATAAAATAGTGTCGTAAGTAGGTAATATTCAAGTATTTTTCGTGTCGCATGACGAACGTCTTTATTCTAAAATGGGAAATCTATTATGATTGAACGCCCGGGGACCAACACAATATAATTACGCAGTTCTCATCATTTTAGTAAATACATTTTATTTGTAAGCAATGTCTTTAAAACCTAGGTACGGCAAATGCGGTTTTTAAGTAGTCGGTAAGAGTTCGACATACCCTGCCACAGGTACATAATTAAATGGTACCTAATTATCTTTTTATATGCAAAATCAGGCCTGCCATTTTCAAAGTGATTATTGCACACGATACGTTGAGAAAAACGGGTGCAACAATGTTTGTTTGTTTGTCAGGTTGCTGATCTTCATTCACGTAACGCCGGTACTCATAATTCCATACAAACATCTCATATCGTACACATGACAGCAGATGTATTACTAAGCATAAATTTCGCGACTGAAGATTAGCGACGGAAATTCTATCAGATATTTATCGACCCTAAGAATAAATTTGGACCCTTTTGGTGCGACACCTAATAAAATAGAAGGGCATTATTATAATGCAATCTTCCTTTGATGTGTTTTTCTTCTCAGCCTTTCATCGCTCTTGGCAGAGCGGTCGTGGCCGTCATGTAGTAGTGGTGTTGGGGGCAGATGTTATTCGCCTCACGATGTCCCGCCATCTCTCCCTGTTGGCCGTCATCCTGGTACACTAACTTATGGGGCCACCCACTGCGTTCTTGATTTGGTCAGTCCATCGCATTGGTGACCGACCGCGAGGTCTTGTACCGTCAACCCTTCCCTGCACAACGAGTCGTTCGATGGATCCCTCATCTCTTCGTGACACGTGGCCAAAGAATGTCAAAATGCGCTTCTGTAAGGTTGCTGATAGACACTCCTTGATGCTGAGTTCTTCAAGTATTGAGACGTTAGTTCTGAACTTGGTCCAGGATACTCCCAGCATTCGTCTCCAGCACCACATCTATAGAGCGTCTACCTTTTTTTTTTCGATTTCTCGCAAGGTCCACGTTTCGGCGGCATATAGAAAAATGGGGAACACGAGTGCACGAACAAGTCTTACTTTTGTACTCTTTGTGATTTTTCGGTTCCTCCATACCTTCCTCAGGTTATCCATGGTATTCCTTGTCACCATACGTCTTTTGATCTCCTCCATGCATCCTCCATTATTGGAGATTAATGCGCCCAAGTAAACGTATGATGAGACAACCTCACATTTCGCTAGTTGCGTTAGTTCAGGGGAGTTGTTATTGAGGCGGTCCACAATCATCACCTTGGTCTTTTTTTTGGTTGATTTTTAGTCCAAACTCAAGGCTCACATGCTACATCCTCTGAAGTAATTCGTCCATATACTCAGTACTGATCGAAACAAGGTTGTATCGTCAGCATATCTCAAGTTTGTAACCCTATAACCACCGATACTAACGCCGTCGGTCCAGTCCTCTAAAGTCATGCGCATGATGAGTTCGGTGTATACGTTAAATAGTAGCGGAGATATTAGACATCCCTGTCGGACGCCCGCGCTTGGGTGAAAATTGGAGGACAGAACTTCATCAGTTCGTACGGAGGCTGTTCCATTCTCGTACAAGCATCGTTGGAGATGAACAAGATGTACTGGCGCTCCCATTTCCAACAAGGTTTTCCATAGAACTGGCCATTTCACCGAGTCGAAAGCTTTTGAAAAGTCAACAAAGCAGATGAATGTAGGCTTGTTGAATTCTCGGGACTTCTCAATAATCTGGCGTACAATGAGAATTTGTTCTCGGGTGCCTTTTCCTTTCACAAATCCTGCCTGTTCGGGTGCGATTTCTTTACTCAAGTAGGATTTTAATCGTTCGTTTAGTATATGCAACATGATTTTACTCGCATGCGATATTAGGGCGATGAGGCGGTAATTGTTAATTTTTTTTGTAGAACCTGTTTTGTGTAGAGGTACGAAGACAGTGTGTGCCCACTCTGAAGGCCAAAGTTCAGTTTGCCAAATCTTGTTGCATATAGTATGGAACATTGAGACTGCTCGCTCACCCAAGGCTTTATGGTCTCGATAGGTATACAGTCGGTACCAGTGGCTTTCCCGTTCTTTAGATGCTTGATTGCCGCTCTTATCTCCGACTTAAGAATATCAGGCTCTAAATTCGCATTCAAAGGTCTAGTATTTGGAAAAACCGAGGACTGCGGGTCTTCAAACAGTGATTAACAGTAGCGCTTCCAGATGTCAGAGATGAGACTCAGTTCGGTAACGAGCTTGCCGTCATTGTCCTCAATTGCCCAAGTGCTTGGGGAAGCGTTTTGGTGACAAGACGAATTTTTCGAAACTGGTCTCTTGTTTCGTGTCTGTTTGCGTGGCTTTCCATCTCTTCACAGATTTTTATAAAGTAGTCGTTATAATCTCGCCTACATCCTGCTTGGATTTGAGCAGACAGTTGATTTATTTGTCCAACTTTTGCACCGTTTGCTTTTAATTTGCGTCTTTCCTCGACTGAAGCAAAGGTTTTGTCAGTCATCCAATACTGGCGTTTCCGTGGGTCTTCGGTGGGGTTAGATTTAGCAACAGCATCAGTAATTATGGTTATTGCTCTATTCCATAGAAGCTCTGATGTTTCCTCTGTGTGGCTTTCCCTTGTCCAACTAGTCCAATTTTGCTCTACAACCTCGATAAATTCCCTACTGTTCTTCTTTTGGCTTGTTTTGGAGGCTTCTGGCTGCTCTTAGTTTTGATTTTAATTTCGTTACCAGTAATTGATGATCTGAACCACAGTCAGCACCGGGTAGAGTATGAACATTCTGTATAAATGTCCTCCACCGCGAACCAATCAGAATATAATCTATCTGGTTGCGATATTTGCCATCAGGTGAAGTCCAGGTGTACAGTCTGCGTACGTGGTGTTGAAAAAGAATGTTAGTTATAGCAAGGCAATTCTCTGCGGCAAACTGCATAAGTCGTTCACCTCTTTCATTGCGCACACCCAATCCAAATTTTCCTACGCTATTACTGATTAGGTGAGAATCGGCTCCTATTTTGGCATTAAAGTCTCCCAATATCAGAAGTATCTCTCTTTTAGGGACCTTGGCAATGGTTCGCTCTAGTTCCGAATAGAAGGTTTCGATGATTTCATCATTTGCCGTGCTGGTGGGAGCGTAGACCTGAATAATGTTCAGATTAACTGGTGAGGCTTTGAGTTTAATGATAAGCATGCGATCACTGACCGCCTCGTAACTCATTACACAGTTCCGAAGTTGTTTTGGGATTATAAATGCTACTCCGTTTATACTGGAACTGTCATTACCAGAGAAGTAAACAGCGTTTGTCTCTGTCAAAAAGTACTTCTCCAGTGTGTTTCACTGAGTCCACAGATGTTAAGGCCACACCTGGAGATCTCATTTTCGACAATTGTCAGTTTTCACGGGCAAAGTAAACCACGAACATTCCATGTACCTATCATTTGGTTGTGTCGCAGCTTGATTGAGGTTCCAGTTGCATAGTTTCCATGGGGAGCCTAGTCTCCTACTCCCACTCCCACGTGGCCGGTAGCCCATTTCTCACCGCGTACCCCGGACGTAGCGCGGCGCCGGTCCTAGTCGGTTCGCATGGCAATCGTGATATCACTTGCAGTTGTACTTCCATGACGACTTTCTTGGGAAATAGTAGCAGTGGTTTCCCCTTGCCTTCTGCCCCAGTCATTTTTGGAGTAATTAGTACTCCAAGGCCACTGTAGCCTCTTCTGTCCAGTAGCCTAGTGCAGGATAGTGGTTATGCCGCCACTGACTCGGTCGCCAGAGCCCCGTTTGTTATCTAGCAGGAGGCACCACGGCAACGTAATTGCTGCCGCCGCCCTTCGGCGCGTGCAGGTGGGGTTGACATTTGGGGTGGACAAGGTGTTGTTGCCACCCCCTTACCCCCCTGATGTGTTAAGATGACACATAAATATCCTCGGATGTGTCAGGCAACTTTACAAGTGGTTGCACACAAAGATCTAAACTTTTAGTACCTATGTAGGTACTAAAAATTAAGATCTTTGTGTGCAGCTGAGGAGTACACCACTTGTAAAGTGCTCACATTACTTGAGATTATAACAAATGAATTACAGGCCAACGCTTATCTTTCAATCAATCAATCAAATCAGCCTATCGCAGTCCACTGCTGGACATAGGCCTCTCTCAAATCGCGCCACAACACCCGCTTCTCCGCCTTCCGCATTCAGTCTGACCCAGCCGACCTCTTGAGATCGTCGGTCCATCTGGCTGCGGGGCGTTTCACACTACGTTTGCCGATTCGCGGTCTCCACTCGAGGACTCATCTGCTCCAATGGCCATCGGTCCGTCAACAGACAAGGCCGGCCCACTGCCACTGCAGTTTGCTTAATCGGAAAGCTATGTCAGTGACTCCAGTTCTTTTCCGGATAACTTCATTGCGGATTTCCTTTAAAGAAACCGAAGAAAAATAAACAGAAGAGCATAGCTCGCTCCATCACGAAATTTGTGGACCAGACCAACTATCAGTATCCACGTTTCGGCACCGTATGTCATGACAGACAGAACGTACTGGTTAAAAACTTTCGTCTTCAAGCACTGCGGTATAGGCGACTGTTATCTTTACAGAAGATAATTTTTTTATGTAAGTGAACCAAATTATTTTCCAAATATGTACCTGCACTACGACCCTGAACAAAAGTGATGTGTTACGACTCATTATGTTTGATTTGGTACTGTCCTTACCTTTGTTATGTCAACCGATGAGTTACCTACCTACATTGTTCAATATTGTCATTTATTTTCAAATATTCGCTGTGGATTTTCAGTAGCTAAGAAAACTTATGATAGAATGAACACATTGATCAGTTACAGGACACGACACTCGCTTGTAATAACCAAACCGAGCTAGTTGGCTATTTTTTATATAAACCTCGCCACATTAGGATCTATCTATACATTTCTCCTATATAGTGTGGTATAAACAGTATAATTCTCTACACATAAACATCTAGACTGGGAACAACCTGTGAGCCATACAAATACTTTTAATGGAAAACGAAGCCGCGACCCTGGCCCACAATCCGATTGAACTGCACAACTGCTATCGTGCCAACCACAACGAACCACATTTGATTTGTTATTAATCTTATTTGGATAGCAAATCTAATAATTATTTAATAGAGCATTAGGCTTGTCGAAATTTAATTGACCTAAGTTTAAGTTGTATAAATTGCATAATAACTTTTTTTTAACAAAAAATTAAAGCGACATAAAATACTGAAAACCTAAATATTTACTAAACCGTTCTTTGAAATTGTTTGGCGCCGATTCAAAATTAGAGGTATAATGGCTAAAAAGGCTTTATTTTTAGCATTTCAGTCTTTGTTGTGTTGTGTTGAAAAAATATTATTTAGTTTTTTTAGGTGGTTTAAATATACTTACTTACCTACCTAAGTATCTTACATCAATTATAGCTAGCTCTAAAATACACACCAAAATAAATTAAATAAGCCCGAACTTGAGGTTATTGCTGTAAATCGGTGAGACAACACATTTGGCATAGTGGCGTAGCGTAGCGATCGGCTTGTACGCCATGTGTTGCGGGTTCGATCCCCTCAAAATATTTATATTTGTTATACCAGTAGTCCGGCTCTGGGTCTTAGTGTATTTGAAAATTTGTTTTTGTAAACGCACCCACGATACAGGAGCAAATCTTATCTAGCTTGTGTGAGGCAACGATTTTTTAAAAGAGAAATTGTTTATCTAATTGACTACTTACGTTCAAAACAAACGAGCTTAAAATCTGTAATCATCATCAACCCATATACTGTCCCACTGCTGGGCACGGGTCTCCTCTCTTATTGAGAGGGATAAGGCAATATAATATCATATAAATCAAAAATACAAATTCTATAATAGCTATACACAAGTGATCAAAATTTTTAACAGCTATTAAAACTTTAATTGATGGTTTTCAAGTTTTGTGATTCATTCAATATTCAGCATTTCGATAATTTCCGTTATATGGAGACATTAGGCAATTAATATGAAAAAATAATGAAATAAATTTGACTTTCAACGACACGCCATATTCTATGAGTTTTAGTTTATATTGTACTAGTTTTCCGCCCGCGGCTTCGCCCGCGTCGAGTTCGGTTATATCGCGTTTCCAAGAGAACTCTTCAAAAGTCCGAGATAAAAACTATCCTATGTTCTTTCTCAAGGTCAACTCTATCTCTGTACCAAATTTCATTAGAATCAGTTCAGTGATTTAGACGTGAAAGCGTAACAGACCGACAGACAGAGTTACTTTCGCATTTATAATATTAGTAGGGATTAAATAACTTAACATAATAATAACTTCTTATGCTATTATGTGTTTAAAAGTGAAAAGAGCTTACAAAATTTCAATGAGACATCCTTCTGTTTTGAATAACTTGTTATGATTATGAAGTGCAATTCAGCTTGAAGAGAACAGAAAATGTATATCGATAATTGATACCAACGTTGTACAGAGAATTACTATCACTCCAGCTATTGCGCAGCTTTCAGAGGTCTTGGAAGCCTTAATCTGAATAACATAATTATCTTTAATGGTTTAACATGATAATATTATCGATATATAGCTTTAGGCTATCCCGCAAGTTTATATTGGTCATAATTTTCTTTTGGTTTTATTTTGCCAAGGAATCAAAATGGATCTCAAATCCAAACGATACATTCATCATCAATATTGGCGTATACAGTAAAACAAAGTAAAAAATAAGAAGCAGGCCGGTGTTAAACATTTATTTCTTACTAGCGACTTGCCGCGGCTTCGCACTAATAACACGCATGTATTTTTTTATACCACTAAGGTGGCAAACAGGCCTAGATACAGCCCACCTGATGGTAAACGGTTACCGTAGCCTACAGACACTTTTAACTCCAGGGGTATCACTTGCGTGTTGCCGATCCTGTAAAATGAAAGAGGAATAGGTTGGCATTATAAGGGTCAAAGTCCCCCCACCGCTAACACCACATTTCCTCGCGGATCACTATTATACATAATATATAAACCTTCCGGAAGGCATTATCTAAATGATAGTGAAAACCGTATCAAAATCCGTTTTATAGTTTAAAAGATCTCAGCTTACAAGGGGACAAAAAGACAGACAGCGCGGAGCAACTTTGTTTTATATATATGTGTTATGTGCATACTTGGATTATTATTTTTTAAATATAATTAGAAAAAAGCAGTGATAGCCTAGTGGTTTGACCACTGAACTGCCAGGTCTCGAGTTCGAATCCAAGGCAGGCACCTCTGACTTTTCGAATTCGTATTAATAATTAATTATTGGAAAACATCGTCAGGAAACCTGCATGCCTTAGAGATTTCTCAACGGTGTGTGAAGTCTGCCAACTCGCACTATGCCGGCGTAGTGGACTAATGGTGCCTAATCCCTCTCAATCTGAGAGGAGACGTGCCCAGCAGTGGTACAGTATATGGGTTGATGATGATAATACTTAAATTGGAAGAAATTTTATAATAAGTAAAAAAGTAAATAGCATTGCGTCATTAGTCTAATGTTCGTCCTAAACATGCGGGTGGGTGGGTGTACAGCAGTACACCTCTGGTTAACGGGGAATACAGTCGTGATGGTACCTATGTTATGTTAAAAACATAACACTTCTCATAGTAAATTGCCTATTCCATTTGATTTGATTGGAAGCCGAGTAGTTAGGCAAGAAATATTAATATGATGATTATCTTATTAAAAAACTTAAAGCAAAAGTTTGATAATTCTGTAAATTTAAACATACAGTTAATGTTTAAAGTATATAAAAAAAACTATCGGTTAAACACCGATTGAATGGAATTAAACATTATGATGTTGCCACACGCGCGGCCATAACATCTCACATTCTACTGTTTTTTAAGCCAATGTTACATTGAGCAATTGTCTTCAATATACCTATGAATATTCTTAGATGGTGTCTATAAATCGTAATGTGAGAATCGAGTCGAGTGGAGAACTCAAAAAGTAGGCAGCGTTTTTTTTGTATTTTATTTTATTTATCTCTTTTACTGTAACTAAAACCTTAATTCGGTTGCAGGCCAATTACATGTATAGAGCAGTGGCGATCATTCCAACGACGTTAGCTGATCTAATTAAACAACGGAGTTACTTTTGCATTCATAATAATGTAATAGTATGGATATTCAATATTGGATTGCGTTTGGCCACTATATCTCACCTGAAACGGTCGACGGAGGGCTCGCTACTCTAGAAGTAATGAATCCTTTAAGTAAACTATCCCATATAAGGGATTGATTAGGTACTTGAAGACTCCTAAATTGTAATAAACCTAGAAACATTAACTCTGACAGGAAGTTCCACATGTTAGCCGTTATGACCATCTTTAGCCTTTTTCCAACTATATTGGGGTCGATTTACAGTTTAATATAGGGTTCGGCTGAAGTGGAGCGACTGCCATCAGACCTCCGGTATTCCGTTTCTGGCCAATACTGATATCTTAAGGATGAACCAGTTAAGACTTTCCGGGCCTTAAATTACCACTAACGATTGTTCGGGATTGACTTCTTAGCGTGTTCTTCGAGGCAAGATGGGATCTAGACAGTCATCCATCCGTAGGGTGACCAAAGCAAGCGCATCTTAACCAGTTCGATTGATCAACATAATTATTACTGAGCCGGCTACTCTTTAACTGTAAATATGAAAAATCTGGAAGCAAAACGATAGATGCGTAGATACCTATATGAGTGGAATATCGCCCATATAACGTTGGTGCAAAGCCGTTTGTCTGGTTATTGAATGATAGAATAGAACGGGCTCGAGGGAATTTCAATGCACACTCGCAGTAATGTATCCTGTTGAAACAGCTGTATCTATTTGTACCAGTACGTACCAGGCTTACCCTGTATGTTCGACGTAAGATTTTATCAAACTCCTCCAAACTTTTAATATAAGTAGTCGAACAATTGTTATGAAATACTGTTTTGCTGGTTTTCCCTTTGTTTATTGTTACTCAGGTTTATTGTTTTCAGGGTTTTTCTGGAATAGTGTAGGTTAGAGTAACAATCAAACGAATCTCAACACTCAGGTTTTAGATGCGTGATAAAAAAATGCTGCAAAGCCAAATGTGAAATAACCTGGATGGATTAGAAATCAGGTCACTGAGTTCAAATGGCAGCCGGTCGGTGAAAACTGAAATTCAGCAGCGTCTGTATACAGTGGAAGCCCACCGCAACATACGTGGGGAAAAGTCTATAATGTTGTCATGGCGATTATTGCGTAGATTAACTGTATTGTGTTTTACTTTATCTAAGATTATTCGATACGATAGTTTGACCTCTGTGGTCTAGCGGTTCGAGTGCCGGACTGCTGATCATGGGGTCGTGGGTTCGATTTCCACAGGACACAAATATTTGTGTGGATAAAACATGAGTATTTGTGTTTGTCTGGGTGTTTCTAAGTATGTATTTTAAATATATATATATATAAGTATTATATCCATTGTCTAGTACCCATAGTACAAGCTCTGCTTAGTTTGGGACTAGATGGTGTTGTGTAAAAATGTCCCAAAAATATTATTATTATTCAGATATATTGATTTAAGTTCACTTTTCGTTTCAAAAACCTACTGTTTATTTATTGTTAATGTTCTTGAAACGTGCTCTGACGTAATTCACGTCCAGAGAGAGAACTAAAAAGACATAATTAAAAAATGACGTTATTGTTCAGTAGGTATATTGTAAGCTGGTTAACACGAGTTAGTTTGAGTGCCTACATGACCACAACGCTTCAAGTAAGTTTATTTTTTTCATTACAGTTAACATAGTAATACAAAAAATCATTCCTTACAATCTCATTTGCTAAGCGATTATTATAGTGTTTTTATGACCAGATTAGCAATGCTAATTCTTAAACTACTTTTATTATATTTGTGTGGATATTAAAGTAATCTAGGATTAGAAGAAGAAAGGTTTCCCAACGCCCAGTTACTGAATCTTACTGAAAAAGTTCAGACTTTTAAAAAATTTGGTAGGTAGGTCATTATATTTACTTAACAAAATACGTAACTAGGTATATTTATGTCAACAAAAATCTGTTTACAACTTACTCGATCAAAATCAGCTTAAGGGACTAATCTGACGTAAACTCCCTTTTTATAAAAAAAATCTATTTAGATATGACGTATAAAATTTTCGCTTTTATAAAGGTCTCAAATAAAAATGACCAAATACCTACTATCCAAACGAAAATATCAATTGAAACCCGTATCCAAGACCCAAAATAAAAGAGGTGTTACTAACCAACAATACCTGTCCTACCTACCTACCTAATTCTAATGAATATACCCTTGTCTGACTGAGCGGGAAGACCTAACGACTGGTGGGACTTCGCATCGGGAGATGCTCCCTCGTGGTAAAGGCAAATGAATGAATTGGTGACAGTTTGACGTAAAGAACTCGTTACATATGAGCAAGTGGGATCTGTTTCATTTTGGTTTTTATGCTTTGGGTACTAAGAGCTAGGATAATATTTTCCGTGCGCACATTTTGTACGCAGTGGCGTACTCCCACCACGACGCACGCGCGGGGAGATGCGCGCGCATATATTCACCAGCGCTTCGCCCGACCACCAGTCAATCCTAGGATCGCTTAGCGTAGCGAGCGATCGAATCAGTTGAGCGTACCGATACATTCTACTCGAACAACACTACGCACGTTTGCGCGCGTTACAGACCGTTCGCGTCGGGGGATTCGCATCAAGGTATTGTAAATAAAATATTTATCGATTAGAAAGGCTTCAATATTTTTTTATATATCGGAGTGCGTTCGGTGTGGTGTATAATTTATCTGTCGGGTGGTATGTCGTGCTCGTGCCGGGTGTGGAAACTCCCCGACGACCTAACAGCACGTGCCGGCGGAGTGCACGCGTCTCTCGACCACCACCATCCGGCTGCAATGCGAATTGCATCAGCTCCGATCAAAATATTTGTAGCTAACACCAAATGCTCTCGCGGTGTACCTGCTTTGCGAACTTTACATGGCGAAATTATGAAAACAAGCTCAGTCGAACTATCTCAAAGTTGATGTAATATGCTAGGTCACGTAACTTAGTCTTATTAACCAAAAAATAATAATTCACAAGACATTCGTGTCATAAAACTTTCGCCCGAAACTCGGTTGGGTGCGTTTTGAGAGCAAACTGGATATCTGCAACTGGTAAGGCAACTGAAACCTGTCTAAATTGTTAGGAACAATAATTAAGTATAATTATTTTAAAATTTGTCAAGGTTTAAGTTACAAAAACGTTTCAACTTCCGAAGATTTCGATAAAAATATTTACGCAAACATTTAACTTATTATTTTCATAAAATTATTATTTTCCACATAACCGAGGTTGTTATGACTTATGGTCATATAGTAAATAACGAAGGCGATGTAAACAAAGACGTACTAGTGACTCAGTGAATTACAAAGGTAATCTTAGCTAACAAAACAACAAGTTACCATATTTGCTTATATCTAATTATAATTTTCCATGTACACAGCTACGATTAAAATGTAGTCCTATGGCCTGTCCATATAGTTGATTTTGCATTCCAACTTTATCATAGTTGCAAGATTTATTTATAAATCATTAACCCATTTCAGAGTTGTTTGCTTTAACAAGTACCTAGGTAGGTACCTAATACTTTGTTTCTACGCTAAAAAGAGTATGAAATAATTGCGACTCACATAATTTCGTTGAAGATAAATATACGACCCATTTAGGAGTGAAGAAATTGCTCTAATAACAACATTCCTAAAATTTCACGTTAGGAATTTTTATACCAATGCTTAACTACCTACTTATGTACAGAAAGAAAGAACGTCTACGGAAAGTTTGCTTACACTATTCATTATCGTAGGCTTTGTATATTTCTTTAATAGTAGATGGTCACAACCGCCTACTTTTGACCATAAAGTAAAAAATAACACCTCCCTGTATAAAAAAGTACTAGTAGCACCCAAAACAAAATAGCGTTGCCTTTGCATACAATAAAAATATCCCTGACCCGTTGTAAATTTAAAACATTTCTTAGAATAAAATCCCTATTAATAACTGAAAACATTAGAAGAACCCAAATATCTCGTCGATTTCACCGAAATCATTCGAAATTTATCGACAAGAAATGTCGATTCGAAACTACAAATCTGTTTATGTAGCGTCAAAAATGACTAAAAAGCTAACTTGCTCAATCCATCAAAGCTTTTCGTCCTTATTACTGTTTCAATAGCATACTTTTCAGGAATTTTGAGAAACAATAAAATTGTTAAAAATGTTTACATGTACGGATGCCGCTCGCTGCGAGTTCCAGTTTATTTAGTGCGGGCGAGAGGTCACTCACATTACCGAGTACGCAGAACACCTACCGCAGCCGTACCAAACTTACGCTCGTTTTAGGGAACTCGCGTAAAAACAAAGAATATTATGAATCACTCCATCGTACGGTCGACCGGTAAATAAACCGATATATTTTAAAGCACTAAACCTTCAATCGATTGCTTCAGTTCTATTTTCAGACAGATACAAGCTCAGTGTGGATCATCTGGATTTTCACCTGACCCGAAAATGACTTAAATAACCGCACAAATATTTATTATGGCTATACAGTGCAAAGTACGTCGTTTTTAAAGCATATGAAATATTTAAAACAACAATTTGGTGTGAAATTGTTGTGTAAGGGTTAGTCGAAAAAGATAATCATACCGATCCGAAAACGGGTTATAGTACGCATGATAATGAGCAGCTGTTGTACTCCGTTGTGACATTCTGAAATACCAAAAATTAATCATATAACATTACCACACCAACCCAGGATTTTTGGTAGCAATTTCAATAGTTGTAAAAAAAGAGTTATTCATTATCATTGGTTCTATTACCTTTCGCACTGGTTTATTGAAATGGCTTTATCCTTTTTGAATTAGCCTGTATAGTCGGACCTACAACAAAACAAACTGTGTCAAGGGCTTTCTAAACAGTTACACGTTATTAGTGTTGTGCACAGTAAATGTAAGAAATATTTGTAAATATATAATTAGGTATTAATAACTATTCGTCGAATGTGTGATTCGAATATTTTCCTCTGCGTTATATATACAAATAATCTAATAAAACATGTTAATTCTGTGACTGTGCTACTTATAAAAAGCATCACCATTAAAATAAGACTAAGAGCCATTAAAATAGAGTATGGATTCATATTATTAATAATGAAAATTAAATAAATAATAACAATAAGTAAATAAATATTTGGGGCATTTCACACATCACGATTTAGTCCCCCAAACTAAGCAAAGTTTGTACTATGGGTACAAGTTCTGCTTAGTTTGGGACTTAGTTTTTAGTTTAGCTGAAATAGAATTTTCGGTACAATAATAAGTGTATATTCGGAATATAAATTAATGCAATGGTGTAATAATGAATGTGCATACTTCTTTATGCCTCTAATATTTTGAGGTTCATAATTCAATTAACAACACGAAATCATTACGAAAATCATTTATCGTCAACAATGTTTACGCTATTAAAGTTAATTATGTACTATATTCATAATAGTTCCTCTGAATATTATGATAAATAGCTAGCTATCTCTTTTAAAATAGAGCTCTTGTTTTACTAAAATAAAAATAGCCTAACTCTACTCCTTATAACATCAGCCATCTGCCAGTGAAAGTCCCGTTAAAATCGGTCCACCCGTTTTAGAGATTAGCCGTAACAAACAGACAGATAAACAACAATTTTAAAAATTGTTTTTTTAAGTAAGTACCTTAGAATATAGTTTCATAATGCATTTAGTGAAAAGCTGTTAATTTGGAATTACAAACAGACAATATTAACTACATTTGGTTATGGACATAGACCAAAAACTAAATTATGTTAAATTCATACCAACTCTTCTTTCTTTCTTTTTTACAAACGTTGTCATAAGAAATGATAATGATGAATCGGCAATTTATAAACGTTCCATTAAAATATATTCATGAATGGGAATTAGCAATCGAAAGAGTCGACTGCCGATTCCTATCATGAATTAATTTGATTTTATTATCAATTAATATACATTTCACTTCCCACAATTATTTTTGTATATCACTGGTGATGTTATTTTCTTTCATGTAAATACCTCCGTGTGTTAGAATCTGGTTAAGAACTACGCTAATATTAATATATTTAAAAATAATAGTTTTACAATTACACGAAAATAATTGTATATATTGTAATTTACTTATACTTACTTAAAAAATCCAACTTTTTTCATTCGGCTTTGCAATTCAAGTGATCAACATCCAATTATCTGTCTGACCTAATTTCAATTCCGCGTGCAGTTTTCTTTAAAAGGAACCGGCGCTGGCGCCGCACTGCCGTTAAGTAGCAAAAAGTACCCATTTAAAACGCAAGGTAAAATTACCCTAGCTCGCTTATTACCCTACTAGACTTCCGGAATCGGTTTTGCGTCGCTTTTATTTACCGTAACCTTGCCTATTTTAATTATTAATAAACAAAGCGACATCCTTGAATAAAAAAACTTGTTTTAAAAAAGAGGTTTGTCGTGCAACTGGACTTTTATGCGTATTCAGTGATCGCCGTTATCGTTCATTTGGAGTGTGAGGGTGTTTAGTACATGTTTTGAATGTTATCAATGAGTTCACCCGCGTCGTTGCTTGTTGCCCCCTTGACCTAATATACAAAATACCGATCATTGTTGCGTAAATTGTCATATAAATCTAATATTGCCGTCTTGGATACCTACCTACTTACAGATAATCAGTCATCATTTACGCTGTGAAATAGAACTGTTTCCAACAGAATGTCCTCAATACTTAGCCTTATCGATCTCATCTGATATCCAATCATGTATCGATTAATGTCAAGTACCTACATTCGAAGTATAATCAATAAGTATATATCGACGTATAAAGCTGTGTGAGACGAAATAAAATACTATAAGAACCCAGAATAATAATCATCATCAACCCATATACTGTCCCACTGCTGGGCACAGGTCTCCTCTCATATTGAGGG
The DNA here is from genome assembly GCA_964056405.1 of Acronicta alni. Taxonomy (NCBI): domain Eukaryota; kingdom Metazoa; phylum Arthropoda; class Insecta; order Lepidoptera; family Noctuidae; genus Acronicta; species Acronicta alni. The sequence continues at coordinate 8,177,856 of OZ043913.1, forward strand.
GGATTAGGCTATAGCCCACCACGCTGGCCTAGTGCGGGTTGGCAGACTTCACAAATCGTCGAGAAAAATCTCTAAGGTATGCAGGTTTCCTCACGATGTTTTCCTTCACCGTTTAAGCGAATGATAATTAATTATTAATACGCACATGAATTCGAAAAGTCAGAGATGCGTGCCTTGGGTTCGAACTCGAGACCTTCGACTTGGCAGTCCAATGGTCATACCACTAGGCTATCACTGCTTTGAATAATAATTATGATAATATAATGCTTGTCAGATGTCATCCATTATTTAAGTGTTTGTTTAATTGATTAATTAGTACTAGGTACTTTTCAAAAAACCCGTCTCTGCTTATTTCATTATTCTCAAATTTAAGTTCGATATCTGGAATTTTTTTATAGGATGTGAAATCTAACCAATTATTAAAGTGACTTTATTTACTATAATAATAATATAAAAAAAACTCTGCACTAGACTATAGATAAATACTTAAATAGAAACGACTGAAACATTCTGGGATTAAATGATGAAAGTTTCTGTTATTTTTATTCGAATGTTGTCAAAGTTATCAACATAAACTTACAACATTATTATGCAACAAAGCATCGTGCCGTATTACTTATAGTGCTGTCGCGCGTTGGACACGTACGACGTAAATTATCTTTAGGTCAAGGATCGTTTGGGTATCTCGCAAAAAAACAGTTGATACTTCCAGTTTTGTTAATGACGAAACGAGGTGTGTCTTTTGTCGACCTATTTTTATTATGATAATCACTTACGTGACGACTACAAAGGCTTACACGAAGGAGTTCCTCATTGACTCGGAAAATTATCAGATTCAATTAAATTTAATTTATACAAGGACAGGTTTAACTAGGTTTTGTTATCATTCCGTTAATAATTAGTTCTTCACTTTCGTGCATTTTCAAGTATAAAATATGCTGACGTTAATACATTTAGCGCGGGCATCTAATTTAGAATATCTTTTATGCATGACTCGTGCGATTTTCCAATTATAACATAAAATTTTGCACGAGTTGCCTTGCTGCGTGTTTTGCCAAGTCCACGTAAATATGGCAAAGTGCAATATCATTTACTGTGAACCGAAAATAAAATTGTTTGAATTACATAGGTACGAGTAATTTAGATATCAATGACCAGAATATTCTTGTTTATATTTGTATCAAGAATATTTCGGTCATTGTCATCCTTTTACCATTTTATCTTTGGTTTTACACGTGTACTTACTTATCTACGAAGATAAATCTTTTGTTAGCCACGACATTGGGCACTTACAATAATATACATGTTCATTGACTTCAGAAATGTTACATAGGTAGATGGTAAAGGCAACAGTAACAATGGCAGCCTTATATGCAAATATGATTTACACTATTATAATTATTGACAGGTGAATTTATGTTAAACGATATTCAAACTTTTTCATGCCGCAGCGGCGGCGGCGGTTCATTCACGCTTTTATTTTTTTCCTGCACGTGTTACAAATATAAACACGTTCTAAATTCTAACGCCACCCGTCGTGTCGGGCATCAGTTGAACACACCGCAGACAGCGTCCAAACACGATCGCACTGCGTGAAATAGTCATCGCCCTCTTTTTGAAGGCAAGGCCAAGGACTTTAGAACATCTGTAACATAAACATATAACATGGCTGTACATCAACAGTGAGTAATGCCGAAGGTGTCCAGTGCATAAAACCTTTGTGATCCTGTCATTTCCACTTAATGCCACTTAACATGAACATCACATAATACATCCAACGTAGTCACGCGCGTAGGCTTGACGAGAGAAGAACAATACTAATGAAGGGCCAGTAATCAGTCAAATGTCACGCTCTGGCTCGTGATCCATTGTGATGCAGCGACGTACAGCATTGACGACATAACACACGACATAACTACTCATGAACCCTCTCAACAACGCATTCGTTCTCTCTGAGAAAAATTGCGTCACATTCGTAACTTATCACAGCTGCGGCATAACACAAATGAGCCGTTAACCCACATTGATATCGACTAACATTTAAATGTCAACACTTGATAACAACAGATACACGCCGCGTGATACGAAAACATCGATGAATTGTTGTTACCTAAAAACAGTTTCCATTGTTTTATAAATAGTGCAGTGGCACGCTTTATGTAATTTACCTACGTTTATTAATCAGAACTTTCATGCATTTAAGATTAGATTATCGATGTGTGACGGATTGGAAATAATAATTTATTATTGCTATGTTGATGTTAGTGACGAGGTACATACATCTGGGGAATTTCTATTATTATCTCTGGTTGGCATCTTAAGGCTATTGCTATTGAATTACTATCGCGCCATTATGTGGGCGATGCGATACCTACTCATCCTACTTGTTAATTGTTCATTTAGATCATTTTATTCCTTGTGTATTTTAATCCTCTTCATATTATGTATTATTATGATTTTATGTAATGCAATAACAAAAAATATGAAAGGAGTAAATTTATTCAACATTAATTTTCTTTCTTTGAGTTAATTTTTTTACATCTTTTTACTCTGTTTTGTTTACCCGATTGGTCGATATACATAATATGTTACCTGGAGGAATCCCTTTTATTTAACAATACAAATACTTTTATTGGAAAAAAATAATTCCTGCAAAAGGCCTTCATATTGAAATATTTTATGCTATATTGATACACCCACCCTTTACAAGATTCATGGTCACGGGTCGACTGTGTCGTGGAAAAACAAAACCTTATAAATCCAATTTCGAGATCACGACCACATTAAGTAAAAACCGATAACCAATGTTAATTCTCAAATTTTGTTATGAGTTTTTAATTTGATAGGTACAACATATCATAGTGATATAACATTGTAAAGGCTTACATTATGTTTGTTTGGAGGTCCTAAATAAATAAACATTAAAATTTAAATACCCCGGCAACATCACGTCATAATTACCATAGTCTTGCAAATATTATTGAAGTAAAAGGTTACAAATTCGAATCGATTGGAACTGTGGAGGACGTTGACGTCAGCATTTCCTTCATCAACCATCAAAAAAATAGCCGAGTGTCTTCAAACGGCTGAACAGATTTTCTTGAATTATAGTAAAAAAACAGTCTTGATCAAGTCACTATCAAACAAAATACTAACTCGATAATTACGATGACACAAGCAGACAATATATAGATACGCACATTAGACTTGTAACACCTATTTGCGTTGGAGGTTAAAAACACTCGAAACAGAAATCATTGCCCACATTGTAGCCCGGTGCTGAATACCAAATAACCGCACTACTCCTAAAGGTTATAACGTGTACCTATTGATCGTTTTTTGGCTTGGAGCCAGACAACTTTTTTCCAACTAAACAGTAATTCTAAAAGTCTATAAGTCATGAAAAAGGTAGCCCTTTTTCAGGTAGCCCTGTGTAAAAGTGAAAAGCTATTTACGGAAAAACTAATGGGTTTTCCTTAAGTTCTTCTGCAAATAGAATTTCACTTTTCCATATAAACTCACCTTTAAATTCAAGGTCACACGTTTAAACTCTTTCATAAGTACAACACTAATAGAAGCCAACAAGTCTTAAGTAATTTTCCAAACTAGCGGAAATTTTCCTAGGTATACAACATTTGCCAATAGCTATCGGCTACTAGTGACCAGATTCGTAGTTTATTTGCTTGCATGCGTACTAATGACGCGTCGTGTGTAGTGGTTACATAGTGTTACTGCGTGTATGTATAGTCTGTGGAGTGGTAGGCAAACATTCGAAGTGTATGACCTGGGCAGCGCGCCAATCGATTTCGTCAAATTACCGTAACCATTTCGTCAAGGGTCAGTTTTTTGACGCACTTTGCATTTGTCGTGAAAATAAAACTGCTGACCCTGTATATAATATTATAATTATGCGGTCGTAAAAATCAAGTATTATTTATTGGAAAAACAATTATTTTATATTATATTCAGTTGATTTTAACTATGTAAGTAAGAATTAGGATGGAATTCAATCACGTAACGTAAAATTAACCTTATGTATGTAATCTCGTAACGGCCATACAAAATGACTAAAATCATCCGAAAAATTAATATAATTAATTTTAAAGACCAAAATAATTTATTATTAATTTTAAAGACGAAAATTACTTTATGTGATTAACTGTCTTTTTGTATATTTTTGGCATTTTCCATGCTAAGATTTTAAAGTTATTTAGAAAAGGAAAAATACGACCGCGGTCCTTTTCTAAATAACTTATGTGATTAATTTTAAAGATGAATATTCATATTGATTTCTGACATTTACGCGAATATTATACATCGAAATAAAACTACTTTTTACGGATTTTATCACGTATATTGATATTATTAATCCCGACGTTTCGGACCCTTTACAGCGTCCATGGTCACGGGTAGACTGACTGGTCTTCATTTTAGTGGTTATCTGAAATAAAGCCAGATTTTTATTGGAAGGTTTAGCTGCAGAATGCTTTAAACTGGGGAGAGTACCCTCAAATGTGTACTCTCAAGCTTCAACTCACCAAGTACTGACTTTCGCCTGCAATGGACGATAATGGTTAACAAAAATTAAAATATTGCGATAAGTTTTAAAATGAATGTCTTCTATGTAGAAATCAAAATAAAACGCCTTTCCCTATGGAAGCCGCTTAGTTGGTGGATGATTTTTTTATAAATTAGGACAAAATACTATTTATTGTTGTCAGAAGTAAAAAAACTACTTACCTACCTATCTACCTACTTATATAAAAGTTTTCACAAGAATGTATATTATACTACGTGAAGAACAACTTTATTGTGACGAGTCAGCTTGTTATTAATAATATACTAATTCAAAAATATATACTTACGAGGCAGACATATTTATATACCGTTCTACATTAATTTATGTATTGTTTTTCCTTTCATACATTAATTTACTCACTTTTTTACTGACATTCCAACTATCGTTTCATCATGGAGTCACGGCTCAAGTAAGATACACAAGATGAATATTCTTTTATTTTTTGTTACAGATTTATAAGTTTTTATAAGGCGTGAAGATGGCTGATAATCACGCACACGGAAAAATTGAAGGTAAGCACTTGTTGATCTTATTATTATATTTTGTTATTATATATATTAGATACTTTTTATCCAGCGGTCGGTGAGGCAGTAGTGAGTGAATTATTACAAATCCTTCACCGACTTAAATAAATGCTTGAATTTTCAACTTCCGAGCCTTTTCCCAACCATGTTGGGGTCTGCTTCCAGTCTAACCAGATGCGGCTGAATATAATTATTTTGCACGAAGCTACTGCCATCTAACCTCCGTAACCCAATATCTGGGCAATACCGATATCCTGAGGATAGACTGGTTGTCAGGCTTTTTGGTCGTTGACTACCACTAACGATTGTCATACTTAGGCTTTACGTGCTCTCCGAGGTACGAGGAGTCTTGATATGTTATAAATGGTCGTACGTGTAAATACGTGTGCTTACATGATATAATTATAGAAGGAAAAAGTTATAATAAAGTAAAACATACCCGCTTTTAAATAAATCTAAATAAAATCACAGTGGCTTACAGCTAGACAATCGTAGGTACAGTCAGCAATGAAAGTCGCTGAACATAATGCAATTTTTAAAACGCTTTAATTTTTTTTATTAGGTATGTAGAAGTTCCTGAACTGAGAGGGTAGCACGAGTTCTTTGTCTATAAGATAATTACAAGCTTTACCTTAACTAGAATTTAATTAATAGTGATGTTTTCAAAATTTTGTTGTGTTCAGCAACTTTTGTTGGTGACCGTTCAAACTCCAAACTAGGTTATAAGCCTGTAGCTTACTCTTCTTGGCGTTTACTCCAGGTTTCATAGTTTCAGTAATAGTCATAGATAGAACAAATTACCAACGAAATAAATTAAAATAAAATTGCTAATACGCGGTGATATTCCGTTCATCTTTATTCTCCAACGATGATTCGTTTATTATAGATAATTAATAGGTACTAAGCTGTACTTCTTACACACTTTATGGCATGCCTAAAGTTTAAACCAGGCTTAAAAAGAAAAGAAAGAAAAATTAATGAGATAGTCGTGGACAATGCACACAATAATATTAAAAAACATGATGAAATAAATAAAATAAGAATAAAAATTGTTTGCCCCACGGCTGCGCCAAATAGGCCCCAGTTCAGCTAAATGCCAGACTGCTGGTGAGCTGCCTGGCGCTGGTTTTCAACTAGACCTTTAAAAAAGACCTCTAAAGGCTTCAAGTATATTATGTTATTCCGTAACCGTGAATTCTTTTTTTAAGAAAATCGTTGCCCCACCCTCGGATTTTCTCTTGTATATTGGGTGCGTTTAGAAACACAAACTGTCACAATCACCCAGACCAGGAACAACTACCGTCTTGTAGGTCATAAAAATATTTGTACCGTGTGTTGGAGCGAACCCACAACCCGTGGCGCAGAAGTCGATCGCTCAGCCGCTGCGCCAAACGTGTCGTCAAACTTTCATTACATTTCGTTACTTTTTGTTTCTCACGTTTCGTCGAATAAACCTCAATGCTTAGTATTACTAGTATAGCGAACTTCTTGACAGAGCCCCTATGATTTTTGACAGACAAGTGTGTATCGAGCACGCAAAACTATAGCAGGACCCGATGACAGGTCGATCATTCGAATCGACGACTAAAATGTAGGTAGAAGTAAAATGTATGGAAATGATTTAGGTAAGTACCTATGCTATCGATAAATCAGTTGTTCATTAACGCCATTTCCATTTTGTTTTGTTCATGTGAACGTTAGATACGCACAGTTGTCCTTGTTGCTGCTTTCGACAAAAAAATGATATCAAAAATGACATTGTAATAAATAAAAATTTAACGAAGTCTCCATAACCCGTTAATTGTCTACGTTGTCATGCTACGCCAACAGGTGACCTATATCTTTAAAATAAACACCGAGCCAAAAAAAGACCATGTCAGTATTGTAACGATGACGTCAAACGGTGATTGCGTCAGTGAGTAACGTTTTAGTGACGTAATGAGAATAAGTGTTTATGTGTCTCAAACCAAAAAAAATCCTATTCATTTATTTGATAGGTACTCTAACGACTTATCCACTATTACAATAACACTTAATGAAGGAACATTAATATAATAATATGGTCAATTAGTCACATAAAGAAGTACACAACATTTTCACAAAATCCAAATTAAATATCAACTTATATAAAAATTTAATATAAAACTTAAATAAAAATTAAATAGCTAAACTTATAAATTGATGGGTTAAGAACTTGCTAGTAAGTCCAATAAGTATTAAGTTCTGGAAGATAGAGTATAGAAGGTTATTTTTTTTTTTATAAGACCGGGTTGGTTACGAAGTCGATTCGTCGATAACAGCAGAATGTACGATCTTTTTGCGAAATCCTATGAGGCGTTCTACACAAAAAAAAACACACACAAACCCCTAAGAACACATCACTGTAAGGAATACCATTCCGCTTCAGTGATTTTTTTTTAAATACATCCAAAAGTAGATTTATACTTACTTGAATCGTACCAAGCCATATAGTATTCAGATTTACTGAAACTTGAAAGCATCATCAACATAATTGACGACACGATTGGCGCGGCGACTGAGCGATCGACTTCTGCCACGGGTTGTAGATTCGATCCCCACACATAACAAATATTTGTTTGTATGACCTACATAGTTGTTCCAGGTCTGGGTGTTTGTGTATGTGAAAGTTTGTATTTGTAAATGCACCTACGATACAGGAGAAAATCCCAGTGTAGGACAAAGTTTAAAAAAGTTATGATATTTACCTCAGATATCAGTTTTAAAGGCTTTTGTCCCTTTAATAGTGTCATTATCTGATGACTACAATATTATGGACTACCCTAAATTGTAGTTAACAAAGGAATATAATAAACCGCGCATCAAAAATACAGATTGAGCGACAAAATTACTGATTGAGCAGCAAAATTACTGATTGAGCAGCAAAATACAGATATCGGTCAGAACCAAGCCTGAATGTTTTCAGATCAAGAATAAAGTAGTGTATATATCAATATTTTGAGGTGACTATTTTGCTATGCAATAAGTATTTTTTCTTAGGATTGGGAATCATTTTCACAATCACAACAAAATCACAAACCGAAATTTTTGATTTGCAGATAAATACTACCAAAATAAAAATACAGTTAAGTAAACAAATTGAAACTCAATTAAAAGTTTCCAGCCATATCCGTTTTTATATAGAATCGTTACCACAGCCTGACCGCTCACACCGTGCAGCCTCGTCGGCGTCGATATCATTAATTTACCTTTTATTATATTGCGTCACTAACTATATTACAGTTTCAATTTATGTATATATAAATAATATTTGATGCTTACCACAGTATTTTAGTAAAATAGAATATGTAAGCGTTAAAAGCACAATAAAAATAGTAACTGTAAATGAGTTTTTTTAGTCAGAGGTCATTGCGGCCGGTCACACAACTTCTCACCAAACTTTAATCGTAATCCAATTAATGGTTTTAAATATATTATTATTTATTGTTATGCCTGTTTATTTTGTTGGGTTATAAAATAAGGTGTGATAACAAAAAAATATCTGGCATAAGAAATTGTAGATACCTCTCCCAACGCAGATCCTCCATAACGTTAGATAGAAATAAAGGAATATTTATGTTTCAGGCTATTTATACTAACAAGTAAACAAATAATTTTAATTAACAGATAACCCGAAGATACTATCGGGCCCGGTGCTTGTGAACTCTCCGAATGCGGTCCTATCTAAAACGCTGTTGGGAAGGTACAATGACCTCCCTATTCCAGCAGACAAGATTCTGGCGACATACATCTGGATCGATGGAACTGGCGAACATTTGCGATGCAAAGATCGCACCCTGAACTTCATTCCTAAAGCACCAAAAGGTTAGTTTCATAGTTTTGTATAATTTGAAGGGAACGAATAATTTTAACGCTAATATCAACTTATTAATTAAAAATAACTACGTATAATTATTATACATATAACTATATTACTGCAATAGCTCACAAGGCTGCGTTGTATGAAATCCTGGTTTCGAATCCCAGGACCAGCAGTGTCTAATTTTCTATGACCTTCTAAGTAGCAGCTCGGCATTTGGATTTGTGCCGAATAACAGATATAGGCTCGCCCACTATTGCGTGGGACCTGAAAACATACTGGCAAAGTATGAGTATCCTTAACCCTTACAGGAAAAAGGTGTGATGGTATTTCGTTATTATTTTTGAGAATAATTAGGTACTGTGTTGGACTCAACATTATTGTTTTAGGTTTGATATATTTAATGAGCTTGAATGTTTCTCAAAACTAATAAATACCTAATAATACTAATATTATTACTACACATTTGCGATTATACTATTTAAATTACTTAAAAATATCATATCTATACCTATTATCTGCCGACGCGACACCCTTCCCCAACTTATAAGTAGGTCAGCGACAGCGATTATAACGATTCAGATAAACTCATGAACATAATACCTACCTATCATGAAGCATCCATTGAAACTCATATGGTTTTATTACATCCTCATTAACAATGGTAATTAGCACAGTTTACGTAAATTGTTCGACCTTCATCGAGACGAGATGTGATGTAAACAAGTTAGATACATAAATATAAACTGACAATTATAATTTCAAATGTACCTAGTTATTTGTATTGTTCACCAATAATGCATTGTTTTTTACATTTAATCATATAAGATAAGTAATACTTATTACCTATATGTATTCAAAACGTAAAAAAATACTTTACCATACTTTTACGAAAAAAAATATCTTGCAGTGCAAGAAATCTAGAAAAATATCAAAGCACAAATCAGGACGTTTTAATGAAAACTTGAAAGGTTTCAAAGTAATATTGCGCTCCGCAGTCGTAGGAATGTTACCATGAATTTCATTCAGTATTCTCAGTTCATTTGAAAGTAGTTGTTCACAGTAAATTAAATGACGTACTACAATACGATGTGTAGTGTAGTACCTATAGGTACGTTTTTATTTTGATTTTTAACCTACATTACTGTGAACTGTATATATTTCCAGATCTACCGGTTTGGAACTTCGATGGCAGCTCTACTGGACAGTCGGATGGGCACAATTCTGATACGTTCTTGTATCCTCGTGCCATATACAAGGACCCCTTCAGACGCGGCAACCATATCCTGGTTATGTGCGACACATACAAGTACAACATGGAACCCACAGGTCAGTTCAAATAAATCTTCATAAACTGTAATTCTAAAGAATTTTCATTTATTCATGAATATTTGCTATGTAATCTGGTAAACATAGCTTATTATTCATATAACTAATGGGGTTTATGGGTATGCAAATTTAAGACTTACAGCATTACTTTATGAAACCGATTTTTAATGCAATCTATCTATGAATGTTAACTACTACTAGAACTATAAATTAGTCATAAACTAGTTTCTTCAAGTTAGTTACTAATTTAGTAACAAACTTCAAATTCAGAAACGTTTAAACGAACAAAAAAATATAGAAAAATGACTAGGATTTATCGATTGTAAATGATTACATTCAGTCGATCTTGATCGCTTTGAGAATACTTCGCGACAGCAAAGTTAATAATAACTTAATAAGCTTTAAGCGATGTTATAACCTTTTTTTATTATAATATTATTTAAATACACGAGACTGGTAATTTATCATGTGCATTAATAATGAGGATTAATACCGAACACCTTTTGTAGTATGTTGCCATAGTGCATCCTCGACCAAAACTTTAATCGATTATAGTACATACTATACCTACTAACTTAAACATACAATTATATTATTTTCTTAATATCACAGAAAGTAACAACCGCATAAAGTGCCAAGAGGCGTACGACAAGTGTAAGGACCAAGAGCCGTGGTTCGGTATTGAGCAGGAGTACATTCTGCTGGACTCTGACCTCAGGCCCTTCGGATGGCCGCCGGGCGGTTTCCCCCCACCACAGGGCCCTTACTACTGCGGTGTCGGTGCCAATAAAGTGTTCGCCAGGGACCTTGTCGAAGCTCACTATAAGTAAGTACTTAGCGATACTAGGTAATTCTTTTTTTTGGGTTCAATTAGACCTCTGACATGAAAACAAATTCTTTTTTTAAATCTTTCATTAGTTGTTGATTGTGTGAATTTGATGTTGTAGTGGGATATTATATATCTTTGTATTTGTCATTAATTATTGTTGAAACATAAAATGTATCTCCTAGTAAAATGATTGATTATAGAATTAATCTAGGTCCTTTCACGTCTATAGTAAGACATTATGATGTTCCCGTTTCAATTTCAGATGTTGCCTATATGCTGGCGTACCTATTGCTGGCACCAACGCCGAGGTGATGCCATCGCAATGGGAGTTCCAAGTGGGCCCATCGGTTGGCGTGAGCGCCGGTGACGATCTCTGGATCGCCCGCTACATCCTGAACAGGCTTGCCGAAGAGTACGGTGTCATCGTCACCTTCGATCCTAAACCAGTTCAGGACTGGAACGGGTCTGGGGCACACACCAACTTCTCCACCAAGAAGATGCGTGAGGATAACGGTATTATGTAAGTGTCACACACTTATTTTGACGTTATTCGAATCGATATTTTTTTGGCATTCTACTGACATTCGATTGTAACAAGACAGGTTTCCTTAAATGGTAAACCTGCAGACTATAAAATGCGATTGCAACAGCCGGCTGGTTAGTCGCAGTTCCGTTAAGCAAAGCGTACTAACAACTGCCTTTCACAAGACATTGACAAATAAATAATAAATATTGTTTAATTAGGTTTTTCATAGATTGTTTTACTGATACTGATAGTAATTAGCTGTTTAAATTTCGTTTGTTTAGACATATACTAGCACTAGTATTATGACATCGACAAAAATATGACCATGACTTTTATCGACTTTTCTTTCGTAATTGCAGTGAAATCGAGAAGGCGATCGACAAGCTGTCTAAGGTCCACATGAAGCACATCAAGGTGTACGATCCTCGCGGAGGGAAGGACAATGAGAGACGTTTGACTGGTCTTCATGAAACAGCCAGTATTAATGACTTCAGCGCTGGTAAGTGAACTGATCTTGGTAGTAATTTGGCTTGGTTATAAAGAGTTGGCCAAGATTATTCATTATGATTTGTTTTAAGGAGTCGCAAACCGCAGTAGCAGCATCAGGATACCGCGATCAGTCGCCGAGGAAAAGAAGGGCTACCTGGAGGATCGTCGACCGGCCTCCAACTGCGATCCTTACTCTGTAGTGGATGCTCTGATGCGAACGTGCATACTGAACGAATAGCAGTGGCGCCGCCCCCGCCAGGCCACTCCCGCGCCACGTGTCAGCTAGCACCCGCATTATCGATAAATCCGTCTATTATGTTTGTGCCTAGATGCCAACGCAAGCTGTATGTACCTGCACCATATGTGCATTATTAAACCCTTATCAATTTTAGTGGTTTAACCCACAAAAAGCAACACCAAGTTACATTTTTTGTAAAAAGCGTTTACCTAATATATTGTATTCATTAGAGACGATAAATCGAATAATGTAATGGCCTATAGGTTTTGAATAAAAAATAGTTTACGCAATTTACATTAACTTTACACGAAGAAAAACTGATTACTAAAATTAAATGTTAATAATTAACCGACACGTGATAGATGTAGTATGTTTAAAAGGACCATATAAGATATTAATATATTGTATAAGTAGGTAAATATTTCTACGAATATTATGTGATATTTAAAAATTGTTATTTTGATGTTGAATAGTTTAATTGTATACAAATAACCACATATCATTATTTTTAACAAATTCATTTAATGCATAGTTGCAAATTAGTTTTAGTAAGCGTATAACCTGAATGAGAATGTTGCTTGACATTACAATATACTAAAAAAATAATTAAAATGATTGCCCGAGAAAATAATGTTATTGCGTTTAAGAATCTACCAATATAATAAATAATATTATAGATAGTTATGCAAAACTCCATTTGCGTATTTAGAGTTTAATGTTGAGGTAACCGCAGGAGCCTTTCAAAGTTCAAGCACTTATGAAGTATGTCTAAATGTGAACACCATGTACACTCGTGTAGAGCACAAAATATTATATTCCTATCGTCTGAATAAAATTATTTATGCTATTATATGAATAAGATGTTTAAATTGTTTGCATGCATCGGAAATTGGTATGAATTAACAATTTGTAAGTACCTATATAATAAATGTTACAAATTACGAGATATTATAAAAAATAAACATACTTTGTTGTACTAATTATGGTTTATTTACTAACTGTACCTATCTACCTAGATTTTACTTGTAAATTTGAGAAAAAGCCGATTGATGTCGTTTTAATGAGCAGTAAATTGATCAGATAATATGATTCGTTAAATTTCAAACATGGTTAAAATGCAGAAAGCCTTGAATTACAAGTAACGATGGTTCTGAAAGATATGAACACATTATTGGCATCCCTAAAAATACTTATTTTACTGTTTAAATAATACTTATTATATGTATGGACATGTCTATCGACTCATATTACCTATGTTCACAAAATTACCAATGCACACATGGATTGCTTCGCGCAACTGTGCGCAACAGAGCATTAAAGATAAATTTACAAACAAATAAAATAACTATTTAGCTTTCCAATTCCTTCTAAAATCTTATAATAGGTGCCGTTCACATTATGTATTTGTTTATTAGGATGATCTTTGAAATCAATGGTCAAGACACCTTAACACTCAATAGATGTGGGGAAATTCCATCATCAAATTTACCTGCGACTTGATTGCGTAAAATAAGAAAAAAAGTTAGGTGCCTAAACCCATGCAAGAAACTTAGGTAGGTACCGCCTTTTTAGTACCTACTTTGTGTACGTGTGTATTGACTTATAATCCTGACATACTATATGATGATGTAGAAAAATCCTAAAATACCTATGACCATTAATTATGAAGCCCTGAATAATTAAAATGCACCATCATTCTATTTCAGCCCGCAGTACGCATTGGTGTTTGCGTAGCGCTTTTATAGGGCTGCGGGGCCAGCTACCAGACTGGCTACGTAATTCACGTATCCTTAATCCTTATAGATGTCATCACTCACGTGCTTTTAAAATTACTCCGTAGTATTCATGTGTTCCTGGTAGAAATACTCTACAAAAGCTACGGATCACACGCCCCTGAAGATTAAAATTGCGCCATTTTTTGGTCTCAGGCCGCAGTACGCATTGGTGTGTTGGCTTAGGCGGCCCGCCACTGCCGGGTCTGCGGACGAATGCTACAGCGCTCCCGTAGTCCCGGCATTAAAGTGGTGACGCGAAACGCAGAGGTTGGTTTTAGTCGGTAGATCGCTCTTATCAGAGCGGAGTCAGACACACCCCACCGCTCTCCCCGGAGTGGTGGGTAGTGCATAAAGCATTACCAACCCGGTCAAAAAAAAAGGCGCTATTTATTTATCCATAAAGATGTCACATAGTTTCATAATAACTAACTTAACAAGGAGTAATTAAAGAAAAGTTCCAATTAAAAAAAAGAATAATAATGTTTCTACTTGAATGGCAGCGTAGGTATTAATTATTTATTACTCCAATAAATAATAGTCGAAATGAACTTAATAGCTACCTATTAAGTTCATTTCGAATAGTACCTACTCCTTCCCTTGAAGCAGGTCAATTGCGGTCAGTTAATTACTGAGAATATAAATTATTGACTATTCGTTATTTATTATTGTAAATTTTATGATCCTAGACGACCAGAAATGATTAAAACACTGAAATATTCGCTACCTTTCTCAGGCCGCAAAAGGCACCTCTGATTACAGTCAAACGCGGTGAATAGGGATGCTGGGGTGAATCGAGATAAAACTTTGAAAGGGATTTTTTAGTTTCAGTTATTAACTACTATGGAGATTGTCGTGAATCTCATCGGATACGGACGTGCTCGTTAGCAATAATATTTTAATAGTGACCTCCTTTACTATAATTATTACTTTAATGCATTTTTAACTATACTCAGTGTTTAGTTACAAAATGAACACAAACTAAAGTGAATAAGATATCATGGAATACAGCCTCTCTCATCCGAAGGGGCTAGTGCAACCCTCCACCTCACCAGCTAAGATGTCAACTCAGCAAAACCCAGTCCTCCAGCCCGACATTTCCGTTGAAGTTATGTCTACGCCCGAGCTACAAAAATGTCAACCATGGAACTGCATAAATTGAATGAAGTTTGTTCTATTGCCAGTGATGGCAAACTTAACTCAGAGCAGAAAATGAAAATTTCGAACCTGTGCCTAAAATAAAAAAGGATCTAACAGCTCACAGATGGCAGTTGTATACCAGTTGCTCAAGCAAAAGGCCCTCCAAGCGTACAACATGATTGAAGTACTTAAGGAAAAGCGCGACCTGACTGAACACATTTCAGAGCTCAAGCAGACAATACACGACACAAATACTACGGGAAATATTTCTTTTGCTGATATGGTCAAAAAGGGATCAAATAATTTTGTTCGACCACATAATTTAAGCGCTCTGCCCATATATCCCAATGACAAATTAAAATCTAGTGACGAAACGAAAGATCTCGTGCAAAAAATTATACACCCGGAACAAATGAAATTGCAAGTGCGTGGAGTTATTGTCAGTACAGAGACGAAAAATGACGCTCAAAGGCTTATGCACGCAGTCCAGGTCAGTACATCCGGACTTACTGTCGACGAGCCCAGCAAGCGTAAACCCCGGATTGTGATTGTAGGTGTGCCCACTTATATGGCGGATAATGAGATCCTTAGGTGCATATTTGAACAGAACGTAGCCGACAAGTTTCCAGATATGACCCTGGAATCCTTTATGACCTTCGTTAAATTAAGCCACAAAACTGGGAAAAAGACGCTCCGACCTGTAACTACGTGATAGAAGTATCTGCCCATATACGTAAAGCCCTAATATCCAAAGTAGACTTTTCATAAATTGGACGTCTTGTCCTGTCTGGGACTTTACCCTAGTTACGAGGTATTACAAATGTCAACAATATGGACATGCAGCTAAAACATGCAGAGACGTTAATTCTACGTGCGGACACTGTGGTGAAGCAGGTCACTCGATGACAGAGTGCCCTAAAAAATTTGAAATACCTAAATGTGCAACATGCTCACGATTTAAAAAGCCTAACAATCACAAAATGGGAGACGCTGAGTGCCCTGCTAGGAAAATAGCAGAATATAGGTACAACATTAACTCTGTCGATTATGACGGCACCTAAGACATTTGAATTATATCATGTTAGATTTCCGTGTTTAGTAACTAACTTATTACAATAACAGTACACTACGCTGTCCTGCTAACCCTCGTCTTTGTCGCTATGTAAGCAAATTACACCTCAACAAAAAAAATATATACATGAGTAGCGCGTACAGAGTCGAACGTAATTTTGCAACATTGACAGTAACCTAGATTATGATAATTCTGACTTCCTTGTCACATTATGTAACTAATATGTTAATTAGGTATACGAGTATAATATATAATCATTAATTAATATCTCTGGTTTATCTCTAATTAATTTTTATATTAAAATAAATATATTGTTAAAATTTATATTTAACCTTTGATTATATACTTGTATTTACCATAGATACCTACTGTTAGCGCTTTTGCCGCCTGTGACACAGGTTTAACCTAGTACAGGCACCAAATATATATTATACCTTTTTAATTTCTAAGATTTATATTGTATTTTTATGAACTTCATATTTTTGGAATAAATATTATTATTATATAATATATATATATATTATTATTATTACTTGTAGAAATAAGTTATACTAGCCAGCTCCTGGGCTACGTAAATAATTTACTAATCGATTTGGGTCCCGAACTGATAAAAATTACTCCTTACAATGATGTGCTCCTAGTACATAAATTGTAAGGACTGCCAACCTTACGGATCGCAGTCACCGCGTCAGTCAGTGTCAGTGTTGCAAATACGATTTATCGTTTGATCTACGGAAATTATTCTCCGTTTACCGAGAATATCTACCGATTTGCTCTAAGATTAAAACAAACGTTTTATTTAATGTTATTAGTTGGCACTACTGAAATAAAGAAAGCAAGAATTTTTTTTTACTCATCAAAAGATTACACTAAAGACAAAATAACAAAAAACAGCTGTTTAACTGGTAACTGTTTATGTTTAAGATTATGATTATTTAATTTTAATGAATGATCTATACGGGCAATTTATTGTATTAAATTATATTTATTTATTGGTTTACCAGTAGTAATTACACTAAAGCATTCGATACAAGCAGAAAAATAAATAATTCGATTATCTACCTACTACTTTTTTATTCTACTTTTATTGTATTTATTTTCTAAATTATACAATTTTTTTCCCTCTACTGAAAAATTTAACTCATTGCAGTTACATGTCAACTTTTGATATTACTATGTCTTGGGCCGATCGTTGGATCGGTCACATCGTGATTTGCCCGGACACATTTCGGTTAGAACTGAAAATGAAAGAAAAGATCCGCCCGACTTTTTATTGGGCACATCGCGATATGGCGGCCAAATCAAAAAGTGCCCAAGCATATAACCGTAACCCACGACATTATTATAAATAAAATACTTAAGTACCTAATGCAATATCGTTTTTTTCCTGAATAAATAAAAATTAAAAGACTTTACTACTGCGGAACGATTACAGCAAAACTGTCAAACTGAAATTCAAGAAATATTTATTTTTTCTGTTGAATTATTCCTTGAGCTTATAATATTGAAATGCGTAAATGGAGTTCCTGGATTCAGTTCCAGTTTTGATTCAGCTCAGTAGGTAGTAGATTTGTGCCCGGTTAACGTATTGACGTTTGACATTAGTGCATTATTAAGGATTGTAAATTGTAATATTTTGTAACGGCAGAGCTATTCACTCAGTGCTCTTAGATGAAATACTCTGTGTTATTGTATCCCGTAATGAATAAGCAAATAATGGTCGGTGTACAGTAAGTAGGTACTTACTTACATAAATAAATATATACTTAAATAAATTAATAGAATTTTGTCAAATAATACTTAGTATGTACCTACTTGAACAACCAATGTAGATATCAAACTTTAGAGAGACTGTAGTAATAATGGCATCATACCTTTTTGTATGGTACGGAAAATCATACCACAGAATTATAAAAAAACTACTTCTTTTCTCAATTTTGCCTAACGGGTTTAAGAGACACTTCAAAACAAGATTATTTTCTGTTAGAAAGCCAAGTTTTATTGTTATACAACTGTTATTTTAACGAAAACTATTTAAAAAAATGCCGTCATACTAAAAAAACGCACCGCTTTCGCAGTTAAAATCTATTGTTAGTCTTTTTGTGGCTCATAATCACATTCCATCCCATTACTGTTGGAGAGTGACGGGGTCAATACAGATACCCTGAATGAAATATCATAGGCCCTCACTTCATGATAGCTTAGTTAGAAGCAGCTTCTTCGTAGCTTCGTAGCCCAACTAATGAAGCTACAATGTCTACGAAACTACGTACCTGACTACGAAGTTACGTAGTGTTTCAGTTTCTCTAAAGATGTCGCGGTGATGTTTATTACTCTCACGGTTTATGTTCTCCTAGTACTAATGGTCACGAATCCTACGATTCGCCACTACGTCAGCTGGAATTTACAGTTGGTAAGTTGTCAGAAATACCAACATTGTGGAGGCTGAACTCGCTTACCCCGCTAAATTCAATATTTTATTGGTTTATGTAATCAGTTTGGTTAGATTTTCAAAAATGTTAGGTCTTTTGACACATTGAATGTATGTAGGTCATCATCATCAACCCATATACTGTCCCACTGCCGGGCACGGGTCTGCTCTCACAGAATTAGGGGATTAGGCGATAAGTCCACCACGCTTGCCTAATGGGGGTTGGGTTACAGACTGCACACGCCATCGAGAATCTCTAAGGCATGCAGGTTTCCTCACGATGTTTTCCTTATCCGTTTTAAGCGAGTGATAATTAATTTACTAATACGCAGTGCGTATTCATAATTAATTGTCACTCGCCTAAATATTACCTATTTAAATACTCCTAAATGTTTTGAGCCAGATCATAGACTTATTTCAATAATTACATGATTCTGGACCCCCTGTGTGTACTAAATAACTTAGAAATAAAACTATTTTTTACGGATTTTATCGCGTATATTGATATTATTAATCCCGACGTTTCGGACCCTTTACAGCGTCCATGGTCACGGGTAGACTGAGGTGGTGGGCGATATATAAGCGATAAAATCCGTAAAAAGTAGTTTTATTTCAATGTATAATATTCGCGTAAATGTCAGAAATCATCTTTAACTTTATTGACACACATAAAAACCTTCGTTGCAATACTTGCAATAGGTAGATACCTTTTTTTATAGTACGGAAAATCCTCATGGATCCTCCGCCACCCGGGGAGGCGGCAGGGTATGTCGAACTCGTACTGACTAAAAACCGCACTTTCCTTAACTTGCCTTATAGTCATTCATGGCCATGGGCGCCGTGAAATTCACCACGACCATGACAGGCTGTGGTCCAGGTCCACTCGCTGGACCCCGTCGTTTAGCGAGCCCTTGCCCTGCATCCTATTTGAAGGCACGCAGATTCTATACGTGCCGGCCCCCAGATTCTAAAAATAAGACAACCAAAAATGATGAAGCCCTGAATAAAAAAATTGCGCTAACTTTTTGTCTCAGGCCGCAGTACCTACATATTGGTGTGTTTGCGTAGCGCGTAGGTATTCATGTGTAGAAAAAATATAATTATATATTCTGCCAACGCTACTGACAGGTCGCTGCAGCTGTCCTGAAAATTAAAATTGCGCCATCTTTTGGTCTGAGACCGCATTAGTGTGTTTGCGTAGTGCTTTCATAGTTTGCTGTGGGGCTAGCTACCAGACTGGCTACGTAATAGGTATTTATGTATTCGTATAACTAGGTGTCACGATAAATTACTGTCCCATAAATATTATATTATTATTATTATATATTAAAGTTTAAAGATAACAAAACTGGCGCCATCTGCCCGTCTTTCGACGCATTTCGAAAGCTTTTGTTTAATTAAAATGCTAATCACCTTTCTGTTAGCTGATTAGCTAGTCTAGTCCCGAGTCGACCAAAGTAGTATTTACGTACACATACAGATGTCGGGAGTGGAGAATGCCCACGGCACTATGGACAAATGTACTGAAATTCAACATGGTTGTGTCTTTATCAAACCACCTTTAAATTACTCGGTGGCATGTCTAAATACATCCTCAGAAAATTCAACCCAGTCTACAATGGCATTTCCGAGATATTTATAAATATAAATTATTTTTTTGAGGTTATGTTCATCAACAAAATTAATTGAAAATAGCTATTTGAAAAGGTTTGAAAGAGTTTCCGAGTGGGCTTTGTGCATTTGAAGTATGTATGTATAAAATCTGTACCAGTTTAGCCACCTACCTATCATATTACGTCTCACAACTAACCCGGTGGTGGCCACCAATTACCGCCGTACTGATTTAGAGCATCTATCTTTGTGATTCAAAATCTTATTGCGTTTCATTAACTTATTATACATGCAAAAATTGTTACTTGATAGTTAATCACTCAGTTTTTTTGTTATAGTTAAATAGACCCTACCCAAATCATAGATTGTAGTATCATGGAATGGTCTATGTAAGTAGGAAGGGATGAAATGAATTAAAGACTGATTATTTCATACACCTTTATTTTATTTTTCCAAAAATATGTCATGTAAAAATTAAGCTGGAACACTAACATTAATATAAAGTACCTACCCAGCTCAAATACCACAATATACACATTATATGCATACCTACAGTTCTTTTTCTTACAATGCAAGAACAATAGTATCTAATGTATTTCTTACATTTTCGTTTTTATTTATTCAAATATAACCATACTATGTTTACCAGTATTATTTACTGTATAAGTTAGTTTGTAATTACTGTATAAGTTAGTTTGTAAGATCACATTTTTCGCATGATTACAATCTAGATACACACCGTGTCCATTAATTCATCTAAAGTCCCTTGTAAGTAATACAAGTGAACTGAATTATTTTCTGATTAACTCACTGAACTTTTTTTGCACAAATAGGTATCACTTCACTGTCACGAAATAATTATTTCCTCATCGTACCTGCAGGAAGGTACGATACGATTCTAAACTTTTCTCTCAATGAGACTACGTAACACTTTTCTCGGTGTCTATACAAATGATAAAATTATGAAACGGGATCAGTTGACCAATTCTAAATAAGCATTGGTCAACTGATCCCGCGGGCTCAGTACGAGCGGGATCAGTTGACTAAAGAGCCACACATGCCTCGATTTGAAAGCTAAGGTAAGACAAGGTAAGAAGTGAGTGAGTATCTAATTTACTAATTGACAACGTCTGTTGTCTAGTGGTTCGAGTGTCAGACTGCTGATCACGAGATCGTGGGTTTGATTCCCACAGAACACAAATATTTATGTGAAGAATATAAGTGCTTATCTTTATCTGTCTGTCGGGGTATTATAAGTATTTACAAAAAAGAAGTAGGTATATAAGTATTATATCCATTGTCCAGTACCCATAGTACTGCTTAGTTTGGGACTAGATGCTGCCGTGTAAAATGGTCCAAGAATATTAATGTATTTCTTACATTTTCTTAAAACTCTTACCGTGGGAGAGCCATGCTTCGGCACGAATGGGCTGGCTCGACCGGAGTGATACCACGGCCTCACAGAAAACCAGCGTGAAACATCGTTTACGTTGTGTTTCGCTGAGTGAGTGAGGATACCGGAGGCCCAAACCCCCTATATAGAATAGAATAGAATTTTTATTTATTCAAGTAACCATGACTCATTATTTTAGTAAAACTTAAAAACTATGTTAGTAGCAAATTAATAATATAATTTAATAATTCATGTACAGACTTGCGATCTATTGCTGCGCCATGCCGTGGGAGATGGCGCAACAACGACTCACATAAATGCAGTCCAGCCTGTTAGCAATTACGCTTAGGACACTGTTGGAGCTGGCCCGCACCCTACCGACCAGGGATGCACATCTCTTTCGCATCATTGTATAGAAGCAGTTTACGTGAACGTCGGCAAACATCCCCGATGCACTACAGAAACGGGACAACCCCACCAGCAACCTAAACGCATTATTATATTGAACGCGGAGAGCGTTATAGGACTTTCGAGTAAATCTAGCCCACAGGCCGCACGTGTAAAAGGTCGTGCAGTAAGCTCTGAAGTGCGTGATCTTTACAGAAAGTGAGCAACGTGAAAACCTGCGGGCCAGCATGTTCGCTCTAACCGACAACGCCCTCCGTTCCCGTTCAATATCAGAATCGTCTCTGAGATCGGGGGTTAAGATATGCCCTAGATATTTAAATTTGTGAGTCCTATGCAGCGGATTCCCGTTGAGTCTAATTGCGGGTATTCTATCTGGACTCCGACCTCCGGTCTGAAAAACCATGACTTCTGATTTACTACCATTATAGATTAGACCATGTGTTTTGGCATATTCTTCACATTGGTTAATCATTCTTCTGAGACCGCAGACCGAGGCACTCAGCAGCGCCATGTCATCCGCGTAACTGATATTATTAACGCACACACCGTCTATATAACAACCGACCCTGGTGCTGCTGAGCCCCTCGATCAACTCATTCATATAAAGGTTAAAAAGCGTGGGCGAGCTTAAACCACCCTGCCTCACACCGTATTCCATCCCATATGAATGAGATAGGGTCCCAGCCCATCGTACATTATTGACCTGGTTTCTATACCAATACTTAAAGATATTTATAAGTTCAGGTGGCAGTTTCGT
This sequence comes from Acronicta alni, assembly GCA_964056405.1. Lineage (NCBI taxonomy): Eukaryota > Metazoa > Arthropoda > Insecta > Lepidoptera > Noctuidae > Acronicta > Acronicta alni. Next base: position 8,200,792 of record OZ043913.1, read on the forward strand.
TTTCTCCAACTTTGTCCACAACATATCGTAGGAAACCAGGTCAAAAGCTTTGGAAAGGTCCAAAAAACAGGCGTAAACTGGCGTCTCACGTTTCGAATAGTACGCGACAGTATACTTTAGACACAACACGGCGCTTTCTGTGGATAACTCAGGTCGAAACCCAAATTGGTTAGCGTGTAGTGTAACAAACTTGTTGTGTATTAAGCATACCGTCGAGTACCTTCGAAATTACTGTAGCTAATGAAATGGGTCGATAGTTACTGCTGTACGCGAGGTCGCCAGTCTTATCTTTGACTATTGGGACAACCACTGTTCGCAACATATCACTAGGCAAATAACTATGACTCACGCAAAAGCTATACAACATTGCCAACACTCGTGGCAGATGCGGGCCAGCATATCGCAGATGCTCAATTATGAGCCCGTCATGGCCGGGGGATTTACCTCGTGACATCGATCTAATGGTTTCAGCGATTTCAGCTGACTTAATTTGCACGCCCAGAGCCACACCGGGCTCAGCACTGATCACTGTATTAGAAGCTCCCAATGGAGACTTAATAGTGAAGTGCTCCTTGAAAAGATTGGCAATCTTCTCAGGATCGCTAACGCCACCAACGCTCACGGGTATGCCTGGCCTATTCTGTAACTTATTTGTATGCTTCCAGAATGCACGAAAATCGTTTTTTGAATGATGCGAGGCTAGAATGTCCATTTTAATTTGATTTTCATGGTCCTGACACCATTTTAAATGGGACTTAAAGATTTTTCTAGTCGCACACATTTCGTTATAATAGGGCCCGGTGGTTGGTTTTCCGTACCATACCCATAACTGAAATTTATACTGAGCATTCCTGTGAGCCTCGCAAACGTGTTTATTCCACCCTATAATCCTCCTTTTCGAGCACCTTCTACCACTTGCTCGACCTATCATAGCCGCCCTGCTTAGGGCGTGTACGATGTCGGCATACAACTTGTCAATAATTACTCTATGACCAATATTTTTACAGGTTTTATTACTACATTCATGAAGATCGTGTGGGAAGTCAATTAGTCTTAATTTTTCGTGACATTCCGATGTATAAGTATCTATTTGATGTTGACTCCTCTCTCCCCACACAATCTCATTTTTATTCTTGTAAATATTATACGTTTTAGGCAATATTACAATAATAATACAATAATATACAATAATAATAATATTTTTCAACTGTTGAAAAATCGTTTGCTACCCCAGGAGGGTACCAACTGCGCTAGCTTTGGAGAATCCCTCCTCTCTGGGCGTCCACGTTCAGGACACAACGCACCTGAACGTGGACGCCCAGGCTGCCCCTCGTACTCGGGGGGGGGGGGGGGGGCAAAACTGCGCTCAACAATGCCCGAGGCAAGAGCAGAAATACCTTGGCACCCCCTGCCACACTGGCTGGACTTCTGCAATATCAGGGGATTCAGGGACCAATCTTAATGCTGTCCACCACCACCTCGAGACAGCAAAGCCGGCCTTGCTCTTCCTGACCGAGACGCAGATATCGTCTCCAGCAGACACATCCTAGGCTCCGTGTAGATAGCGATGACCATCCCCGCGTCTATGCTTGCCTTTATAGGTCCCGCAGTGGTGATACCGAAATTGACCGACTCATTGAGCAGACTACATCAGCAGAAATCGTTTTTCTTGGCGATTTTAATGCCCACCATGCTGACTGGCTCGGTTCAAGTAAGACCGACCATGCGGGGAGATCTATCCATGACTTCGCCCTGGCATATGGCCTGACACAACTGGTCACCACGCCCACGCGAATCCCAGATGTGGAGAGCCAGAAGCCTTCACTGTTGGACCTTCTGCTGACTTCTCATCCGGACGGTTACGAGGTATCCGTAGGCGCCCCACTTGGTTCCTCAGACCATTGCCTTGTCCGGAGTACGGTGCCCCTCACGTGCTCGCCGCGTTCAAGAGTTGCACGCAGCCGCCGTGTGTGGCACTACAAGTCAGCAGATTGGAATGGGATGGGGTCCTTCTTTGCGTCCTACCCTTGGAGACAGGTTTGCTTCTCGCCGAATGATCCCAATGCCGCTGCTGATTCTGTTACTGATGTGGTGCTGCAGGGTATGGAACTTTTCATTCCATCATCTGTGGTCCCCATTAGTGGCAGATTCCGACCTTGGTTCGGTTCATCTTCCGAAAAAGCTTCTCGCAAGAAGCAGGAAGCTTACCGAGTCTGGGCTGACGCGGTGGCGGCACGGGATGTAAATACCAGCGCACTAAAAAAGGAGTACAACTTTGCCTCCAAGGTCCTACAAAAGAGACATTGCAAGGGCGAAGTCGAAGCACATCGGTAGAATTGGCGAGAGGCTTGAGCGTCTCCCTTCGGGAACTCGTGCGTTCTGGTCACTTACCAAAGCTATTGAAGGCAATTTCTGTAAGCCATTCTTTCCACCTCTGCACATGGGAAATGATTCGTTGGCCCACGACGCAAAAGAGAAAGCCGATCTTCTGGACAAACTCTTTGCGTCCAACTCGACCTTAGATGACGGGGGACAAGAGCCGCCTACTATACCGCGGATCGAGGGTGGTATGCCGGATATCCGGTTCCACCAACGCGCAGTGCGTTTAGCACTTCTTTCCCTCGATATCCATAAGTCGAGTGGGCCTGATGGAATCCCTCCTGTTGTGTTGAAGATGTGCGCTCCAGAGTTGGCACCAGTTTTAACACGTCTTTTTCGGCTCTCTTACTCTTCTGGCGTTGTCCCGACATCATGGAAGACAGCATTGGTCCACCCGATCCCTAAAAAAGGCGACCGCTCAAATCCGTCCAACTACAGACCCATAGCCATAACCTCCCTTTTCTCGAAGATAATGGAGTCCATTGTCAACTGCCAGCTCCTTCGGTTCTTAGAAGATCATCCTGTGTACTATTGCCTACTCTGTTCCTCCTCCATATCAATGACCTGTTGCAAACCTCATCATTGTCATGCGGATGACAGCACAGGCGATACTTTCTATACCGGCCGCGCTAACATTTCTCGGGAAAACGTCATCGAGAGCCGAAACAAACTTGTGTCTGAAATTGAGACCATTTTAGAGAAAGTCTCAGAGTGGGGCAGACTTAATTTTAGTCCAATTTAATCCCACAAATAAAAATACAAAAAAATACAAAATACAAAAAAATACAAAAATATTTATTTCATTTCTAAAACATTGTTATTTTTACATTGGTTGAGGCAGCCCCTTTAAGTTACATATGCACTTGTGTTGGAGCTGTCTCGCTACTTCCCATTTATGGTAGCTAAACAATGATGAGACTAGTTTTGTTACAATAAAATTAAAATTAAGAAATCAAAATCAAAAATTATAAAATCAAGATAGGAAAATAAAAATGGAAAAATGAAAAATGGTTTAGCAGCTCTAGTGTGGTTTGTGAGAGTTTGTGTGTGTTTGAAGTATTATGTATAATTATGTATGTAGGATTGTTGGTGACGCCTGTGTAAGGATGTAGATAACAAGGGAGGTGTGTGTGAGTATATGTATACGTGAGCTTGTGTTCGTGAGAATGTAGGTAGAGTAGGTGTAGTGTGTTTTAGCATATTCTGACCAAGATATTTTCTGTCTCTTCGTAACTTAGAGCTTTTATCCAATTGGTAATTGTTTTTTTACATTCATACAACAGAAGGGAATATATATATAGTCTTCTGTTCAATTTGTTGTATATGTAGGTGGATTGCGTGTCATATTGTCGTCTAGCAAAGTCTGTTCGAATCCTAGGGGTGTGTGCTACTATGTCTACGCGCCTTCTGTTCTGAGTGGTTGGGTGGAAAGGAAGAGACTTATGGAGGGATAGTACCACGAAAAGGATATAAAGCTTCCTAATTGAAAGCAAATTGCTTACACTATAGAGTTCGGTTGTAGGGAACCTAAATGGTTTGAAGTACATAACCTTGACTAGAGATCGCTGAGCTCTTTCTAGGTCAAGGAATTTAATTTTTGTGGCTCCACCCCATATGGGAATACAATACGTTATTAAGGATTGTACCAGAGCAATATAGATTTTATTAATTAGTTGCGCGGTCATAAAATGGCGTAAGGTTTTAAATATCCAAATAAACTTTCTGATTCTTTTCATGAGAGTCTCAATGTGGGGGTGCCATGACAGTCTTTGGTCTACAATAACGCCCAAATACTTTGTAGAGAAAACTTTCTGTATGGTTTGGCAGTCACAGTTACAGTTTTGGATGGTGCTGTTTTCACAGACGTGGATAAGTATTTCAAAATCTGCCCCAGGTTGAGACCTTTGGTTAGGAGAAAAGCAAATATAATTAGATTTAGTGGTATTAAGGGTTAAAAGGTTCTCCCTAAGCCAGCCAGCCATCCTTGCCAAGCCTCTCTCAGCAGCAGTCTTCACATCATCCCATGATGTTCCTGAGAATACAACCGCAGTGTCATCTGCGTAGGAGATAATTTGCCCATCGTTAATCTGCATGTTACAGAGATTGTTTATGTATATTAAGAAGAGGGTTGGGCCCAAAACACTGCCTTGTGGGACTCCGTAAGTTACATATTCCTCAGTACTTAATATGTTATTGATTTTAACCATCTGTTTTCTATCTTTGAGATAGCTTTCAAAAAGAGACAGAGCTTTACCTCTTATACCTATGCTTTCCAGACGTTTAAGAAGGATTGGGACGGAAACGGTGTCAAAAGCTTTCTTGACATCTAAGAATACTGTTAAGCATTTATGACCCTTATCCACTCGGTTGACGATCTTAGATGTCAGTGCTGTAATTGCGTCTTGCGTTGAACGTCCTCTCCTAAATCCATATTGTGCATCAGATAAAATGTTGTATCTATCTAGGTAGTTTTTCAGCCTCTTATTGATCAACTTTTCTAATATTTTTGAAATAGACGTCAACACAGATATAGGTCGATAATTATTGACATCGTTTACGTCCCCACCCTTGTGTACTGGAGTAACTACGGATCGCTTCAAGTCTTTTGGGAATGTTCCGGTATTAAGACATAAGTTAGCTAACTGGCTTATCAGGGGAACTACAAAATCCCTGGCCATTTTCAAGTATTTAGTAGGTATATCGTCCCATCCAGGTGCACTATCAGAGTCAAGACTCATTAGGATACCATCCACTTCTTGTGGATCGGTGTCCAATAAGACAAACGAAGAAGCCCAAGAATTACTACAGCCACTGGTCACAGCTTGCAATCCAGTTTGAGTTAAAATATTTTCAGCTAGACATTTACCGATGGTGATAAAGAATAGGTTGACACGATTTAGCGAATTAAGAGGGTGAGGAGTAATATTGAGAAGATGGGTGTTAGAAGCTTTGGGTGTTTTAAACTGTGTAAGTTCGTTAATTGTCGACCAAAGATGTCTCGGATTTTTTGCAGAGTCTTCTATTTGTTTCCTGTAATACTGTTTCTTAAGCTTTCTAATCAAATTTGAGCAAAAGTTACGGAAGCGCTTATATGTAATAACTAAAATTACATTGAAAGGATCTACTCTTGTCCGACGTTGCATTTTATTTCTTAGTCTTATACAACGCAGCGCACCTGTAGTAATCCAGGGCCTTAGTGTTTTTTTGCAGCAAGAAACGGATTTACTTTTAGAGTTGGAAAGAAGAGAGGCCCTGATCACTTCCACCAATTTACCAGCAAAGCTATCAGGCAGTGTATATGTATCGAAAATAGATATATCTATACTAATAAGACATTTATAAGCCTTTTCAAAGTCTGTGATGCTGACGTTCCTGAATAACTGTTTCTGTGATTTGTTTGAGCTAGTTATGCTTAAGAGGACCATAGCATGATCTGTGATTGTTGTATTTAGTACCGCCACAGATGCAGAGTTTTTGATTTTGTCAAGTTTTAGAAACATATGATCAAGGCAGTTCTGCTCTCTAGTGGGTAGAGAATGTCCTGGAAGTAGGCCATGAACCGACAGCATATTCAAGTATGTTAACCTATTACGTCTTTGTTGTGCCATTTCAGTGGATTTTTCCACTATATTAATGTTGATATCGCCTGTGACAATCATATTTTTGAGGAAACTACAAGATTCAAGATGGTTATTTAATGAGTTAATGAAGTTTTCAGCACAGAGTCTAGATGGAGACCGGTAAATTCCGATTATAGTAAAATTAGAAACCGTGATTTGAAGTGCAGAAGCATGGGTTATATTTAGTTCTGTCACCACGGGCATATGATTGTTTCTTACGTAAGCCACAACGCCATCATTTTGATTAAGCTGATGTGAAGTGAAATATGAGGTGTAATTAATTAGTTGAGGTATATGTTTGTTTTTATTTAATCTACACTCAGTCAGAATCAGTACATCTACATTGAATTTCATTAATGCTATGTTTATCTGTAAGTCGTCGAAATTACTATAGATGCTCCTTATGTTTTGCGTCAGAACTGTCAAGTACGAATTTTCAAGTTTTAAAGTCATGGATATCTGTTCAATGTCACCCAAAGTGGAATTTGCAATTTCAGTATCATCCAATTCATATAGTGTATTCAAATTACTATCCATTGTCACTTGAAAGGTCTGATAGAAGAATCCCAAAGTGTATAATTAATAATAGCCACTGAGGAGGTTCACCATTTACCTGCAAACTTACACATAGTAATATTTCATAGACAACTGTGGTGAGTATACGAGTGAATGTGTTGTGTAAGCAAGATATGTAAGTGTTTTTTGTGTGCGGTATAAGAAGTGAGTGTCGTGTGTAGTATCCGTATGGAGTGGGTTCTCTCTGTATTGGTTTTTGATGAGCATGCCTAAAATCCCACAAAGACGCAAGCTTGCGTATTCACCGCCAAAAAACTGCCGTTGGTCATTTCACCTCGTTTTGAGAGCATCCCCTTAACTGCCTCAACCAGTATTGGAATACTTGGTGTCGACATATCGAATGAAGTCCAATTCCGTGGTCATTTAGAGGGCAAGGCTAAATTAGCCTCAAAGAAGCTTGGCGTGCTCAGTAGATCGAGACGGTATTTCACTCCGGCCCACCGCCTACTACTTTACAAGGCGCAGGTCCGGCCCCATATGGAATACTGTTCGCATCTCTGGGCAGAGGCACCCCAGTACCAACTTCTCCCTCTGGACCGCATCCAACGGAGAGCGATTCGAATTCGTCGACTGCCAAGATATTTCAAACCGGCTAGACCCTTTGGCGCTGCGTAGAGATGTGGCCTCGCTATGCATCTTCTATCGCATGTACTATGGGGAATGCTCCGAGGAATTGTTCGGATTGATCCCTGCTGCTACTTTCCGCCATCGTTCCACGCGAAAGCAGTTCCATCCACATCATCTAGATGGTTGGCAGTCCACTAATGTGCGTTTTTCTAGAAACTGTTTTTGTTGACTCGGATGACCAATATTAAAGATACAAAACTACAAGGCTGGGGGGGTGCTGGGTACTCCTTTCTTCTCCGCCCCCATAAGCAGGTGTCCCAGGCTTTTATTAGTATAAAACATCCTCAAAAAATTCAACACAGCATACTTTTTTGAGGTTATGTTCAACAACAAAATAAATTGAATAAAACAATAAAAAAAAAACAATCAATTTAAAAAAAATCATAAAAAAACTATGCATTTCCGATGAATTTCGCCCCCCCCCCCTCGGGGAGTTCCTATGGCCAACCCCCTCCCTTCCCCCGCTCCCCACCCCCGCTTCCCACCCCCCTACCAACATGTACCGATATTAGAGTCCTTCCCTTATTTACAATACCTACTTATTGGTTGACTGGGGTTAAAATTCTGTTCTGGTATAGGGGCTGGCATAGCAATGTTAACATTTAGTGCAATATGCTCCTGAGACGGACTCTGGGCAGCAGACCCTTTTTCCTTTGCATTATTCTCGTTATAGTCCTGCAGCAATCCAGTATGCTCGGCAGACACTTTCCAGATGTGTCACCTTTGATTATTTCAACCAGCCCAAATTTATGTAAAATCATTAGCAAGATAAATAACAGTAAAGAGTTTTGGGCAGTCTATTGGCACTCAATGAGTTCTTGGTCTCAGTATGGAAACCCCACAGCCAGGTAGACAGCCAGGTGTTCTACAGCAGGCTGCAGCCCTGCAGCAAGTATCAACGGTCCTTGGGAATTGGGATGCGACTGATGCGAGTGCATTTTGACATTATGTAACAGTAGCAGTGTTTAACAATCAATCACTCTGAATGTGACACTAGGTATGCTCACTATGCCTTCGGTTGACATCTAAAAAATTACGTTTTCTTTGAATAAAAATAAATAGGTACTTGATATTTTTATTAACCCAACAAATGCGGGACTATAGGAAGACGTAGCGAAATGTCAAAATGTTGTAATGTTAAAATAATGTTACCTCACATTATAGTAAGTATAGTTTTAATGTGTATCAAAGATTTATTTAAATCTTTGGTATGTAGGTATGTATCATAAAATTTTAAAAAAATCAGACTAAATGGCATTTTTTGGTGGGAATATATTATATTTGTTTAGGTTCTGTGTTATTTAATGGGTGGATAAATCCCTATATCCTAAGCTGCAATGCCTGCAAGACTTGTTGTTGCCTCTGACTTTAATTTCACGAATAATGAAAAAAAATGTCTTGTAGATAATTATGAAATTTAAAAAAAATGCCATGAATATGAATGCGTAATATCATTATTGTTTTTCTCTTTTTTATTAGAGACATTTTAAAACTCGTATAATCCTAAACCAACAACGACTTTTCTTAAACGGTGATATAACATGATGATAAAGAGTAAATAACACATTTTCTGCCTTTAATCATTATAGTGATTACTATCACTATAATGATAATGTCAAGCTCACCTGCCCGCACCTTTTTTTATACTACTAAGGTGGCAAACAAGCGTACGGCCTACCTGATGGAAGACCCTGTTAAACAAAAGAGAAATAGTTCGTTTGGCAGTATAAGGGTCAAAGTCTCCCCACTGCCACTGCTCGTTTAGCACTGGCACCTTGCTCACCGTAAGAAACACAACACAACTCAAAGCAGTTTTATTTTACGGCGATTTTCTGTAAGGCGGAGGTACTTCCCCAGTTGGGCAGTTCCAATTTGAGTGGAAGTGCTCCCACTATGCCCTACCTCTCTCGAACCTGAGAGATGTTGTTGGATGGTTTGCACTAGGAATACAGAATCCTAGAGGAGACCGATGGTGGCAGTTTTTTGCAGCTTACTCGCTGTCTGTAATGAACGCCTGGTTCCAGCATCCTCCACGACTGTATACTACATCGCCTGGGGATAGAACAAGAAACAAAATCGATTATATTGCTGTTCCGAAAAGGTGGAGATCTTGTGTAATAACTTACCCAGGTGCCGACTGCGACAGTGATCAATCATTCTTTGCTAGTCGCAAAATGGTTATCAAGCTTAAGAATTGTTACCAACCTGCAGATAAGCAGGTCAGCAGATAAGATAAGATAGAGAACAATCAAATTTCAAGGCACGTTTCCAGCAAAAAGTGGCGGGAGTACAGATCGATGACAGCTCGAATGTGAATGAGAACTGGATGAAAATCAAAGAACTTTTGCTTGTAACACACAAGGAAAGCCTGGTAGATACGTGCAACTTACCTTGCAGTTGGTGGTTATCAGATGAGATAGGAAAAATTATTAAAGAAAAGAAAGACCTGTAAAAACGACCTTAAATGATGGTAGTCGTGAGCGATATAAAGCTCTCAAAGGTGCAACGTCGCTGTAGGCTGAACAAAAACCAGTACTTAAATAGATAGAATATTCTAAAATGTACCTACACGAAGAAGCTTAATAAAATTATACAAATACACTTAAAGTAGTACAATAAAATTGGCGTCTTAGATATTGCTAAGAGCAATCTTACAGACAACCATTGGATGGACACGGATCATGTAAGAAAACTTAAGGTATTTCAACAAAATATGTGCTGAAATAGAAAACCATGCCCAAAATATGCATATCTTATCTTATCTATAATATACTTAGGATCTTTTCATAAATCTATTACGTGAGATTTTAAGCCAAAAACATGGGCTATTATTTTTGTCAAGACGTTCCAGCAGTTCCCATCTAACAGAATCAAATGCCTTTGAGTTATCGACCCCACTGTGTCACTTCTTGGCGTGTTATGTATTGTCATCAACCAACCCCACAGTGTCGGTTCTAGACGTAGGTACATAGTAAGACTATTGAACGAACCTATCTGTTGGGAGGGAGGCCGACCATGTTGACAGCAATTTCTTTTACGTCGTCACAATTAGGTTTTTCATCTTGCATAATTTCTTCAAAATGCACTCCTCACTATCACTGGATTTCGGCATGTTTATTTTAGCATAATAGCTATTTTCAATTCATTTTGTTGTTGTACATAACCTCAAAAACGTAATTTCATTTTTATTAATATCTCGGAAATGCCATTGTAGACTGTGTTAAAATTTTTGAGAATGTATTTAGACATGCCATCGAGTATTTTAAAGGTGGTTTGATAAAGACACAACAATCTTGAATTCAGTACATTTGTCCATAGTGCTGTGGGCATTCTCCACCCCCGACATCTTTAGGAGTAGGTATGTATTACTTCGACTCAGGTTTAGCTGCCTATGAAAAAGGTACTTAACATTTGAATGAAACAAAAGCTTATGAAATGCGAGGAAAGACGGGCAGATGGCGCCAGTTTTATATTCTTTAGCAGTTTTATCCGAGTTAGACATGTGCCAACTCGGAAAATATGCGACTCGAGTTAACTCGAATTGAAATTCACTTAACATTCAACAACAAAATAAATTGAAAATAGCTATTTGAAAAGGTTTGAAAGAGTTTCCGAGTGGGATTTGTGCATTTGAAGTTTAGAACCTGTACTTACCAGTTTAGCTACCTATCATATTATGTCTCACAGCTAACCCGGTGGTGACCACCAGTGACCGCCTCAGTCTTGCTGATTTAGAGCATCTTCGTGCTTTAAAGATCTTATTGCGTTTTATTAAAATGTTATGCATGCAAACAATTATTACTTGAAAGTCAATCACTCAGTTTTTTATTATAGGTAGGTAAGTATATCTACATACCTATAATAAAAAACTGAGTGATTGACAATCTGTGATTTGAGTAGGGTAGACCCTAATCAAATCACAGATTGTAGTATCATGGAATGGTTTAAGTCTAAGGTGGAAAGGATGGACTTAGGAAGGGATGAAATTGATTATTTCATAAACCTTTATTTTATTCTTCCAAAAATATCTTCCAAAAATAATCTAAAAATGGAGCTGGAGCACTAACATTATTATAAAGCACCCAGCTCAAATACCACAATAGGTATACACATTACATGCACACAGCAACCTACAGTTCTTTTTCTTACAAAGCAAGAACAATAGTAGGTATATAATGTACCTATTTCTTATATTTTCGTTTTTATTTATTACTATGTTCTACTAGACACATACTGTACGAGCAAAACCCATACCCATTTTCCATGTTTAGTTTTTATGCTGACGCTTGCGCTGTATATTATTAAATATTAAAATGTGACGCATTTACCTACTTTGTTAACATGTTATAATATTTTATTTAGTACCAATAAATCCGTGGAACAGTAATCATCGTTTCAATTTAATTCCCGAAACACGGGTCGCGGTCGCGGTACTCATAACAATAACATTCTCATAAGGTGTGTGCATTCGCCATACACATACCTCGATTTGAAAGCTAAGGTAAGACAAGGTGATTGTTTTAAATAAATGTTATTTTCTTTCTTTCTTTTCTTTCTTTCTTACAAGGTAAGAACAATATTAAAGTATTAATCACGGTAATTTTATTACATTGCACTTCTACCTGTTTTTTCTGTTCAGTGGTATTAATAGTATCTAATTTATTAATTGACAACGTCTGTTGTCTAGTGGTTCGAGTGTCGGACTGCTGATCACTGTTTTTGTTGACTCGGATGACCAATATTAAAGATAATAAAACTGCTAAAGAATATAAAACTGGCGCCATCTGTCCGTTATTCGTCGCAATTCGTAAGCTTCATTAAAATGTTAAGCACCTTTTTCGTAAGCTGTGTAGCTGGTCCTGAGTCGATCAAAGTAGTATTTACATACCCCTATAGATGTCGGGAGTGGAGAATGCCCACGGCACTATGGACAAATGTACTGAATTCAACATTGTTGTGTCTTTATCAAACCACCTTTAAAATACTCGACGGCATGTCTAAATACATCCTCAAAAAATTCAACACAGTCTACAATGGCATTTCCGAGATATTTATAAAAAAACTAGCTTTTACCCGCGACTTCGTACGCCTAGACTTAGTAACACAATTGTTGTGGGATTGTATTCATGGGATAAGAAGTACTCAATGTTAGGGAAATTCCCGCTTTGTTCCGAGAAAAGAAGTATTCAATATGCCAGCGCCAATCACAAACTATTAGTACCAACATTTCATTTAAATCCCGTAAGTAGGTCTCCTACATAAGTTTTTTGGGAATTCCCACATAATTTTGGTGTAAAATGTATCCTTTGTTCGTATAACTCTCCTTTATTCGTTTTTCCGGGATTTCTGGGATATTCCCACATTTTTCTGGGGTAAAATATATCCTAATTTTGTTATTCCCGGTCACATACTATGTGTGTATAAAATTTCATTCGAATCCCGTAACATATTAGTTTTTCGGGATTTCCGGGATATTTCCACATTTTTCTGGGGTAATTTATATCCTGTGTTATTCCCGGTCACATGCTATGTGTGTATGAAATTTCATTCGAATCCCGTAAGATGTCCGTTTTTCGGGATTTCCGGGGTATACCCACATTTTTCTGGGGTAAAATATATTCTATGTGTTATTCCCGGTCACATACTGTGTGTATGAAATTTCATTCAAATCCTATAAGTAGTTCTCCTATATCCGTTTTTCGGGATTTCCGGGATATTCCTACATTTTTCTGGGATAAAAAGTAGCTTATACTTTATTCCCAGTCACATACTGTTATAGTACCAAATTTCATGAAAATCGGTTCAGCCGTTTTTGCGTGATTGAGTAACAAATAAACAAACAAACATCCAATTTTTCACATTTATAATATATTAGTATGATATGATTAGTATGATGAAATTACGTTATTGAGGTTATGTTCTACAACAAAATGAATTGAAAATAGCTATTTGAAAAGGTTTGAAAGAGTTTACGAGTGGGCTTTGTGCATTTGAAGAATACCTATTACTGATTTAGAGCATTTTCGTGCATCAAAATCTTATTGCGTTTCAAATTAATACTTGATAGTCAATCACTCAGTTTTTTGTTATAGGTAAGTATAGAGAACCTATTCAAATCACAGATTGTAGTATCATGGAAAGGTCTATGTAAGTAGTAGGTAAGGGATGGATTAATGAAAGATTGATTATTTCATAAACCTTCATTTTATTCTTCCAAAAATCTGTTATCTAAAAATGGAGCTGGAACACTAACATTCTTATAACGTGCCCAGCCCAAATACCACACTATACACATTACATGCACACCTACAGTTCTTTTCCTTACCAGGCAAGAACAATAGTAGGTATCTAATGTATTACTTACATATTCTACTAGACACATGCCTCGATTTGATTCTTCGTCTTACTAAAAAATATTAGTTCCCACCCAATATTAAAGGTAATTCCTCTTCAAATGATTCCGATACTTCTATATGGTAAATACTATTTGTTCTTATAATATGCTCACCATAGTAAGATCTAGCTTTTGTTTCACATGATACAAGCCTAAAGCAAATCTTTTAAGCTTCACTAGCCCAAGCTTTGGGTAGTCTCTTAATTGTGATATTTTACCATCTATAGCTGTGAACACTGCTGTTTTCATGTGCATGTCTTCTACTAATGTTTTCATAATGATCAAATCGCCTACGTGATTCGACATCTGAATCCTGGTTTTCTTTTTCTTTTATAATTCTAGATACTCTCTATGTTCAGGCCAATTTCCAATTAATGGGTGGAACTTGTTGGTTGGTGCACATGCAGTCATCTAGCATGCTCGGAAGACTCATTCCAGATGTGTCACCTGTAGATCAATACAAAGACTTGTTTATAATTCAACTAGCCTAAATATTATAAAATCACGAGCAAGATAACAGATGATAATTACTTACACCTATAATAGGCAGCATTTTGTGCCCAGTGCAGTGCATACACCCTTATTAATTATCGGGTGATTAGGTATTTATCCATGGTTGATGCCATAATTTCTGGGTATTCTGTTCAGTACACAATAAGATTAGTTTTTTAAGTGAGAGATTGTCTAAAGAGACTCTTTCCGTGGCTTACCAAAAACCCCGAAATAACTAAAATTCTACAGTATGGGGAATAATGCCCTCTCGTTATTAAAATTGTATATCTTCTGTTCTGAGTTATGTAGGTAGGTATCTGCATGTGCTATAGCAGTTTAAAAAATCCATACACAAGTTTTTTTTTTACAATAACTTGAATTCCAGAGTCATGGGATATCTTTGTTATTAATATTATTTATTATTGATGATGAAACTTACATTAAACAATAAAATTTTACTAAATGTAAAAAATCAAATTTAAGTAGGTACATACAATTTAAATTTATATTTTTTACATTTAGTCGAACATTTATTGAAACGAGATAACATCCTCAGCCGAAAAACAAGGCTTTCAGAGGATGTTATCTCGTTTCAATAAATGTTCGACAATTTTAATAAAACGCTACAAATAAATAAATTTTCTTTGCTGATTTGTAGAAATCAGCAAAGAAAATTTATTTATTTGTAGCGTTTGCATAATATACATTTGTGACTGAAGGTAGACAATTTCCAAAAAATCTAAAACAAGTGAATCATACCAATAATTAATCCTGTATTAATAATTTAAGTAAGCCTTATACAACGTGTTACAAAATACCCCGTAAAAAATATAATTAGTTATCAAAGCCAAAAATTTTATCAGCTGTCATGTTAGGGAACCAGATTATTTAACAGAAAGGCCTACGTACTTATTTTACCTAATAATTGTCTACTTTACTAGTTTTATTATTTTTCATTCATGTGTTGTTGTTATCCTTTTTTTGGGGTATGTTACAGCGTTACTACAGTTCTTAAATATTGTGAATGGACTCGTTATATGGTCCCATTTAAGCCGGGCTCTACGGGTAGTTTTATACAGGATAAAACCTCATTTTTTATAAAAAAAATTACATAATTTCGATTATTAAATTTCGTCGTAAAGTACAATATGTCATGTTTATCTAAGTTTTTATGTCATGTGACTGTCAAATATGTAATTCTGTATTTGTTAATGCTTTTTTGTAAATATTACTTTTGTTTATAAGTTTTGACCAAAGAACGCCAAATTAAACCCAAGCGAGACTAAGATAATATATAAGAATCAAATTGTTAAGTAGGTAATTACATTTATCAGGACACAAAGAAATGTTGTCGTCGTCATACCTTGTTGTAGACCATCGATATGGTAAGGACTATACAAAAAAGCCATCATGATTTAGATTTAGTATGCACTGCGGTTCATATAATACTACTATACCTACTAGGTAGCATTTTGTGCCCAGTGCAGGTGTATATTTATAAGGCATTAATCTGTAGAACTGCACAGAATAATAAGAAGTCCCTTGTGTAAAATCGCAAGCAATAAGCAGCAGAAATTGGTTTGGTGGGCGGGAGAGCAAAATTAACATTTCAGTATAGTTACGGCACACACTGTTTCTATTAGCAATAGTGAGTGCTGATTGAGAAAGTGTGTGCTACTTTTTGAAAACAAACTGTTACGATTTTTTATGTGCTTAGGTATATAAAAATCTAATGCAACATTTCCTTGCGGTGAACCGTAGTGCAGCTAGGCCTTTACTTCAAGAAAGTGTAGACAAACATTTTAATCTATAGATAACGCCAAGCATTTCACGGGTAAACCGCGAACCAAGTCTCTGGATAGCTTCCTGCATAATGAATACCCTTTAGGAAAGTACTATAAACTTCCTATTTCTTCGGAAACAATTCTGGCGACATACATCTGGGTTGATGAAAGTGGCGAAAATTTACGAAGCGTAGCTCGTACTTTAAAGTACATTCCGAAAAAACCCAAAGGTAAGCATCCTAACTTTTTTGCGGCAGGCACATCAGAACTGTCGTCTCATATTTAATCGGTAATATTATGCTATCACAAAGTAACTTGTTAGATTCGACAGCATGTTTTTAGATAGGTTTATTAATATA
The DNA here is from genome assembly GCA_964056405.1 of Acronicta alni. NCBI lineage: Eukaryota > Metazoa > Arthropoda > Insecta > Lepidoptera > Noctuidae > Acronicta > Acronicta alni. Next base: position 8,217,023 of record OZ043913.1, read on the forward strand.
TGTATGTATATAAGTGGACAAAAGCTGGAGGATGATCATAACCCGATCGTAGTACTACAGATGCGTGAGCGGCTGACACAGGCAAAAGAGTCCCCCATTCTGACTAAACCTACCTGAGGCCATACCACAACGTGTTAATGCGATCATTTTTGTTTGTGAAAAAGGGATGGCGCTATTTAATATATAGACCGACATCCCTCTCTCTCAATCGGAAAACGATCGCAATAACAGATTGTGGTATGGCCTCTGGCAGATTATCAGGCCGCCAAGCTAGTGAGTTGGTGACTCACAGTTTTCTAATGCACCTAAACTTTTCTTGTTATAGCAGGCCCTGTTTTCTGATCAAAGAATTTATGGTAGACTACGTTACCCTTTGGGTGTAGACCCAATAATTTTAGCGGTCATATTTCACAAATAGTTTTGTACCTTCCATCAATCTAGTACAGTCTTGTAGTACCTACAGTCCAGGGGAGCGTCGCGTCGTCCCCTTCAGCTGATAGGATGCAGGGCAAGGTCTCGCTAAATGATGGGGTCCAACGAGTACTGGACCATAGCCTGACTATAAGGCAAGTTAAGGAAAGTGCGGTGTTTAGTCGGTACGAGTCCGACATACCCTGCCGCCCCCCGTGACTGACGTGGTGACGGAGGATTTTCCGGACTATAAAAAAAGGGGAGCGTCTTCCACACTTGTAATATCTGTGTGACCCTAAAGCGCAGACGAAGAAGTGCAGAGCAGACGAAGGATTATTTGTCCACGTAGAAATTTTGCATCGTCTATTCTGCGAAGTAATGTGTTATACAAATTAATTTTTTACATATTTTCTTAGATAAAATAACACACTTAGTGGAGGATTTGAATGCAAAAGTCATGGAAGAAGCGACAAAAAAAATTACGTATTCTCAAGCATATAAGTATTTAACACCGTACTTTTGCCCGAGAAATCTAGAAAATATCCATAAAGTTCAATGCGGGTTCCGCGTTGAAAGGAATGTAGACGAATTTAATGAAAATTTTAAAGGTATGCAAGCAAAATATATCTTTAGCAGTAGTAAGGTGTGACACTTGATTAATTCTGTTATAGAATAGTTGTAAATAAAGGGTGTGTTCAAACGTAGCTAACGTAATCATCGTTTAAACGGCATCCGATACGAATCGCTGATCCAATTGCCACAAGTAACAAGATTTAATCCTGTGACACATATATCTAAAAACGAAAACCAAAAAAGATGTCTCCACAAAATCAGAAAAGGCTCGGTAGGTATCGCTACCTCAGCAAATTACTTTACTACACCATGATTACGATAGATATCTTTTTGTCCTTTCCTTCAATCCTTCACTTATATCGGTTTTTGGTATCTAGATGTTAGTTGATAGATGAGTGTTAATAATGCTACATTATTATACTTACCTTTATTTGTTTATGGAGGGAAACTAAATGGCGAACAGTCTACGGGGATTAGATCGGTGAGTGTGGGATTCTTACCCACTAAAACCACCCCGGTGGCCACCATCAGCACATCAGAACGAATTCGGTCATTGACCTTCGCGTCCATATCCGCCAGGATATCTAGCGGCGGAACGTGTAGGTACCGTTCGGTATCCATGTGTAATGCGAATGGCCATTTTGAGCTGCAGTCTGTTCATTTTTGGCCTGCAGCGTCAGTCGCCCAACAGTCTAGCCGATCAAACAGGCCTGGGTGGCCTATAAACGATCATTTATTGCGCAACACCCACCTAGAAGCGACGAACGTCTTCACAAAGTCCCCCGAGATTGGAGCCTGTGCAAAATACCCGCTGATACGTGACATGGTACTAGCTGCCAGTGTTAGAACCCGTTTGCTAAATAGCACCCATCTGACTACTTTAATAATCCATTTTAACCTCATACTAGATTTGCCGATTTACAATTTCGACGGTGACCTTACTGGACTATCCGAGGGAGTCAATAATGAAATTATCTTGTGCCCTCGTGCGATATACCGAAATCCTTTCAGACGAGGCCAACACATCCTCGTTATGTGTGATACATACGAAACTACAAAGGAGCCAACAAGTAAGTTAGTCTTCGTAAATACAATGATACCTACTTACTTAAAGCCAAGTCAAGGTACAGTTCTTCACATGATTTCAAAAAGTAAGAGATCCGTGCCTTGGATTCGAACTCAAGACCTTTGCCTCACACTCCAATGGTCGTATCACTAGGTTATCACAACTTTTTCGATATTTTATTAAATGTTTACGGTTTTGGATGATTGTCAGAAGTCAGATTGAACTTCTGTTTGTTACGCAAAGTTCCAGAATCTAAGTTGGTCTTTAACGTTTTACAGAAACCAACCACCGTCTAAAGTGTCAAGAGGCCTACAACAGGTGCAAGGAAGATGAGCCGTGGTTCGGCATTGAGCAACAGTTCTTCTTACACGACCGCTCTAGCCTGAGGCCTCATGGTTGGCCATCGGGTGGTTTCCCTCCGCCACAAGGAATTTACCAATATGGTGTTGGTGCCGATAGGGTATTCGCTAGAGACCTTGTTGAAACTATCTACAGGTAGGTACCTACCTACATCTCAAAGCTTGTGTTGTGAATTTAAAAAAGGTTTTAATTTATCATTTAACGTTGTTGCTATTAAAATGAATGGGCATTAATAATGAAAATCTAGTGTTTGGTTAGGTTCAAGCGCATCTTGCACAAGCGCCATAATTAGGACATGTCCTAGTTTTACCCAAGACACAAATTTCGCATATTTCATAGTACAGAGTAGTTAGACAAATTTCGCGCCATCAAGTTCTTTATATCAAATTTATGAATAGATATACCTGGGTAAAGTGAAAACTTCTCGGCCTGAGAGATAATGGTGAACGTTATCTTATTAAATTATATAATAACTAAAACTCAGTCGGAAGAGCGGTCCATCGTATAATAAATATTCGATGAATCGTACAGTCGAAGTAGCGTTTGACGACAAAACGTGGTTTCGCAATAGATTCCATTCGAACAAACGTTCAGTCGACTTTCCATTAATCAAACATATGACTCTTAAGGTTAAGTTACGGACCCTAGAAACAGTGGGTGGAAGCCAGTGGTTCAGCGCCAAAGAAAGTGAAGACGATCACCTCTGCCGGAAAGCTCATGGCAAGTGTGTTTTGGGCAGAACAATTACAGGCAAATATTACTCCACCCTTCTTGGCCAGCTGGATGCTAAAATTCGCGAGAAGAGGCCTTGTTAGGCCGAGAATTTTCACCATGCTCTCGTACATAGGTAGTTTGTAGTAGTTTCATATGTGCATACTTTTCTATGTACTTACCAATGTACAACTTATGTACTTACCTATATACTGCTTATGTACTTACCTATACACTATTCATACTTACCTATGTAATGCGTATGTACTTCTTATGTAATTACCTATGTACTGCTTATGTACTTACTTATGTAGTGCTTATGTACAAACCTATGTACGGTTTGCAAAGGAGATAAGTAACCAGTACGCACACAACGAATCTTTAAAAGTATTCTGCACACAATGATGGCCACACATACATCGCAGTCGTGAAGCGCGCTCACACCCACTATATTAAAGCATACCATGATTTCGCACCTCATATTAACAGCTCTCGTAGCCCAACATAAATTTATTCAGGCTTCTATCAGGTATGATCTCTATTCAAGCCACAAGTTAGCTGAATTAACTATTAATTACCTATGTACTGCTTATGTACTTACCCATTTACTGATTATGTTCTAACCTATGTACTGCTTATGTATTTACCTATGCACTGCTTATGTACTAACCTATACACTACTTATGTACTTACATATTTACTACTTATGTACTTACTTACATATTTACTATTTATGTACTTACCTTTGTCCAAGTTATGTACTTACCTATGTATTTGTACTTCTTATGTGTTTACTTATGTACTACTTATGTATTTACTTATGTACTACTTATGTACTGCTTATGTACTTACCTATACACTACTCATGTATTTACTTATGTACTACTTATGTATTCACTTATGTACTACTTATGTACTTACCTATATACTACTCCTGTATTTACCTATGTACTGCTTAGGTACTAACCTACATACTACTTATGTACTTACATATCATTACATATTTGAGATTATTCTTTAACAGGGCAATCTAGGGGTGGTGGCGTACTTATTGCCACGCGTAGGGAGTTACCGGTGACTTCACAACCACTTCTACAGTCCACTGCAGAAGACCTTTGGCTAAATTTGCGTTTTAATGATTCTAATTCTAATTCAAGAGCTAATATACAAGTTCCAAATATAATATATTATATTTATATATTATAGTTCCAAAAGTTATAAATAAATAAATAAGTATAAATTTATATACAAGGTCATTATTAGTATAGACGAAACCTGAAACGTGTCTAGTATTTTTATGTAAAGAATCTATGTACAGTATTTCAAAACGGTATCATGACTAAATCACAAAGTTATAACCATGTTATGTTACCTCGTTGTCCATGCAAAAACATGCGCACCACGCGGCACGAGGCGCCCGCACCCACCCGCCGCCGCTGCGCTCCGCGTCGTCTTATGCTCATTGAAAGAAATAATTTGGCAGTAGTACCTAACCATACGGCGATTGTATTGCAATTAACTGGTGATAACATTTTTCATCATACTTGCAGGGTTTAGACTGCTGCAATGGTTGTGTAGGTAGATATTATTATGTACTTTATTCGTAAATACGGCCGTAAGTGATAACATTTAGTCAATGCGATTAGTGCACTTTATGCCAACCACTTAAAGTTCAAATTATTAATGGAAAGAGTCAAGACTATGGAATCTACCTGTTATAATAATTACATAGGCCAGACTGAAAACTCAATAAAACTGCCATCCCTAGTGCACTGAATTATGATAACAAATTATTACTTACGGGTGAGTCTATTTGTGAAGCATTCAGCTCTTACTTCCATTCAACTTTTCTTTACGATGGCGCTGGCAATTCTAACACTTCAATTACTAAAAACCTTGATTCCTCTATAATTGATCCGCCATGTGACATCTGCAAGATCGAGGTGAAAATTCATGTAGTTGCTGATCTGCTTCACAAACTAGACACATCTAAAGGTGCCGGTCCTGATAACCTATCATCCCTTCTTCTTGTTAAGTGTGCATCATCTATCTGTTTACCTATTTCAATCTTATTTGCAAAATCTTTATCCTCATGTGTCGTCCCCAAAGTCTGGAAGTCTGCATATATTACACCTGTGCATAAAAAAGGGTCCAAAACGGATGTAGTCAATTATAGGCCTATTTCTAAGCTATGCATCATAGCGAAAGTATTCGAAAAGATTACCTACCAGCAGTTACTCCCCGTTATTGTTAAAGCGCTTAGTCCTTTTCAGCACGGATGAGGGCCGTCAGGTCGATGTCGTTTATACTGATTATAGCAAGGCATTTGACCGAATTGAACATAGCATCCTAATTAATAAGCTTGCCCACTTGGGAATACGCGGAGATCTGCTCAAGTGGTTTTCCTCGTATATAGAAAACAGGTCGCAAGCTGTAGCACTAAATAACTACCTGTCAAGTTGAGTTTCAGTGCCTAGTGGAGTACCACAAGGTTCGTTATTGGGCCCCCTCCTATTCGTTATCTATATAAACGACATCGACCATTGCCTTCAATCATCTCATCTATTATGTTTTGCTGATGATATGAAAATTTATTCCACAATATCATCAGTTAAAGACATGTCAGCACTTCAGACCGACCTTTGCCGACTGGAAGAGTATTGCCGAATAAATAAACTTGACCTCAACCCCTTGAAATGCTCAGTAATCACGTATACTAGGAAACGTGAGATTTTAGAGACTTCGTACACCTTGGGAGGTCTAACCTTGCCAAGAAGTAGTACAATTCGTGATTTGGGCGTATACCACGATCAGAAGCTTGTTTCTGACACGCATATTGACACATGTGTGAGAAAAGCTTCTAAATCGCTCGGGTTTATAATGCCGCTTTCTAAATCATTCACTGAAGTTAAAACCCTTAAAATTCTGTACTGCACCTATGTCAGATCTCACTTAGAGTATGGATCCCAAATCTGGAACCCCTGTTACAACAAATACGTCGATAGAATCGAAAAAATACAAAAACACTTCGCTAGGCACCTCTGCTTTCGTCAAAAGATTCCTTATCACTCTAAAGATTACCCCCAATTATGTAAAAAATACCACCTTCTACCACTTTCCATTCGTCGTGAGATTGCTGACTTCACCTATCTTCTAAAAATCTTTAACAATGAAATCGACTGTCATGAGCTCTTGGAAAAACTATTTTTTAATTACCCGTGTAAGTCAGTTCGCTTCAATGCACCCATTCGTGTTCCGAATGCCAGTACAAATTACAGGCAAAACAGTTACATTGTGCGAGCAATCAGAAATTTCAACTGTGTGTGTAGGCAGCATGGTTTTGACCCATTTATGACTAGTGTGTCTTCGGCAAGAAGGACCTTAAGTCTCACCTTTTTTAAGTAGTTAGATAGCAATTTGTTGTATCTATTATTTGTAGTTGTAATAGTGATTTGTAGTTGTAACAGTGATTAGTAGTTATAATAGTGATTTCCGATCTGTAGTTGTAATTTTAATTATATACTTTAACATGGTAGTAGTTACTCGCACACAATTCAATTTAGCTTACTATATTTCTATAAGCGAAAACCTGTTATTGGCTCTCTATCAACTAAGTGATGTTGTTACTATGTTATCTTAGCTGTAGGTCTTCCATATTTTAAATATATATGTACTGCTTATGTACTTACCTATGTACTACTTATGTACTTTCCTATGCACTAACCTACATACTACTTATGTACTTACCTTTGTCTTACGTATGAACTTTCCTTTGTCCTACTTATGTACTTACCTATGTACTAATTATGTACTCTCATAGGTTAGTACATAGGAGAGTACATAAGTTAGCTATTATGTACTGACCTATGTACTAACCTTTGTAATAACCTATGTACTACTTATGTAATTACCTATGTACTGCTTATGTTCTAACCCATGTACTGCTTATGTACTTCTTCTGTACTTACCTATGTACTGCTTGTGTATTTACATATATACTTACCTTTGTAATACTACTGCCCTACTTATGTACTTTTCTATGTACGAACCTACATACTAATGTATCTACTTATCTATGTACTGCTTATGAACTAACTATGTACTACTTATCTTATGTACTTACCTATGTACTAACTACTTACTATATTATTTACATGTATATTTTTTAGATAGACAAAATACCTACTTATATTACTCCGCACAATTAATTAACAGAGCTTGTCTATATGCTGGCATACGTATTTGGGGTATCAATGCCGAGAGTGCGCCTTCGCAATGGGAGTACCAAGTGGGTCCCGCTGTTGGAGTCGATATTGGTGATGATCTCTGGATGACCCGCTATATCCTGGAGAGGCTTACTGAAGAATATGGAGTGGTCCTCACATTGGATCCTAAACCGGAAGAGGGTTGGAGCGGCTCTGGCGCACACGCCAATTTCTCCACCAAAAAAATGCGCGAAGAAAACGGTATTTCGTAAGTGTTCCAGGTTTTCGAAGCTATAATTTTTCTATTATTTAGTATATAAGCGAATTTTATGAATAGTCATGACAACAATATTTCCAGGCGTAAAATATCATCTTGTTGCATAATTCCGTTGATGCACTGAGATTGCAAATGCATCAAACCGTTGTCCGATTTTAATTTTTTTTATGATAATAATGTATATATAATTTTTATGGTAAACTTATATGGTACAAATATTTTGAGTATTTGGTAGTATTGATGAAACATACCTATTTATAAAACATTATACCTATGCTATGTATGGTATTTGATAGGTCAATTCTTGAGGAAGGAGTATTTAACATATAATTATGTATAACATAGCCGAGCAAAAAGGAAAAGTCAGGCGGGTGAAACCGGGCCCAGCTAGTAATAATATCTCACATTTAGTTAAGCCCTTGACAGTACATAGTATTACAACCTCGAGTACCTAGTTTGTAATCTTGACGTCACTTTCAGTACTCCTTGGGTGAACAATTTAGGTATCTTACTGACTTAATTTATTTTTGCAAAATGAGCTAATCATTTTTTGTGCCCAAATCTAAATTTAAATAAAATTGAAGCTCTGTTTCCCTTGGTCATCGCATCACGCGTGAACGGATGGAACAATTTCGCAAATTCTTTTTTTGTTGTGTTAAATAATTAACACAACAAAAAAAGAGTTTGCGAATTTTTTCTTTCACGAGAATCTTCTCCTGACAATAATGTCAGGAGAAGATTCTCGTGAAACAAAAAATTAAAAGCATTATGTAAGAAATTAGAAGATTTAAAAAACTTAAGATCTAGATACTTTCAGGTAAATTCCACACAGACGAAGTCGCCGGCAGAACCTAGTATAATTATACTATTTTACGGATCGGTACTTATTTGAGTTCATTATATACGTCACTAATTGCTTATTTTTAACTATAGGGAAATCGAAAAAGCGATAGAAAAACTTTCTAATTCACACATGAAACATGTAAAGGTGTATGATGCTCACGGAGGACGAGATAACATGCGACGGTTAAGCGGCAGTCACGACACAGGCAGCTTCCAACACTTCAGTTGCGGTTAGTGATCTTGATCAACTACTCCAGTAGGCGGCGATGGGGCAATGCTCAGAACATAATGTAAGAAGTCTATATAGATTTTATGCTTTCAAGTTAGGAGACCTAGCCAGATCAATGGTTCGACCCCGTACCCTACGGAAGTTTTACGAGACGGTTCCCATAACGCGATTACAGACAACTATGGCCCAAGTGTCACGGTTATAGCCCGGGAAGTAACGTTGCAAGTTAAAAGTCATAGTACCCCGATAGATTTTAATGTTTTGTAGTGATTTCTTGCAACTATTCAGTGTAAGGAAACTCAACTCCTTTAGCCGTGGGTGTGGAAGGGAAAGACTGTGAGTTTTTTAAAGTAATGGTAGGTAGGTATTCCAACTGAAATCTATTTTAATAACAGTTGCCATCTTGAATTCTTGACATCAGTGAGTTGAAAAAACTGTGGAGAGGGAATATGGGTATATTGAATACTAGCTTTTACCCGCGACTTCGTACGCCTAGATTTAGTAACACAATTGTTGTCGGATTGTATTAGATAAGAAGCACTCAATGTTAGGGAAATTCCCGCTTTGTTCCTAGAAAAGAATATTCAATATGCCAGCGCCAATCACAAACTATTAGTGTACCAACATATCATTTAAATCCCGTAAGTAGGACTCCTACACAAGTTTTCTGGAAATTCCCACAAATTTTTTTGTTATTCACGGTCACATACTGTCTCTGTATGAAATTTCATTCAAATCTCGTTAGTTCTCCATATTCGTTTTTCTGGGATTTCTGGGATATTCCCACATTTTTCTGGGGTAAAATATATCCTATTTGTTATTCCCGGTCACATACTATGTGTGTATGAAATTTCATTCGAATCCCGTAAAATATTCGTTTTTCGGGATTTCCGGGATATTCCCACATTTTTCTGGAGTTAAATATACCCTATTTGTTATTCCCGGTCACATACTATGTGTGTATGAAATTTCATACAAATCCCGTAAGTAGTTCTCCTATATCCGTTTTACGGGATTTCCGGGATATTCCGACATTTTTCCGGGATAAAAAGTAGCCAATATTTTACTCCCGGTCACATACTATTAGGGTACCAAATTTCATGCAAATCGGTTCAGCCGTTTTTGCGTGATTGAGTAACAAATAAACAAACAAACAAACATCCAAACTTTCACATTTATAATATTAGTATGATAATATGAAAAATATATTTTATTCTAGCAGTAATAGTAGTGGTCCAAAGAGAAATGTGGGGTAGTGCTACTGTACCACCCCACATTTCCATTCAAAGAGAAAATTCAGGTCCAAAGAGAAATTTGCAAAATGTGCAGTTCGCGAATGTCCAATATTCATCATATCGTTGTCACTCCATCCCCTTACTAAGATAATTGTGATCAGTTATTCTTTTTTAATTTGATAGGTTTGTTAAGAAAATATCGGTTAAGTTAGAACTATACTAAACAACGGCCAGAAAGCAATATTATATCACAGTCCCATAACTCGGAAACGGTGCGTCGTATGATGTCACTTTATGATGCATATTGGACATTCTGCGACCGCTGGACATTTTGCGAATTAGACATTCTGCCCTTAAACGGGTCTGGGACAGCCTGTACGTATTAATTCTGCTCGTATAAAATTGTAAGTCACAAGATTTCTAAAGGGTATAAAATAGGTAGGTAATTTATTCCCGTTTTAGGTATTGCAACCCGTTGCAGTAGTGTCAGGATACCGCGAGCAGTAGCCGAGGACAAGAAGGGCCACCTGGAGGACCGTCGACCAGCCGCCAACTGCGACCCATATCTCGTGGCGAATGCTCTAATGCGCACTTGTTTGCTCAATGAATAACAGTGACACCTGTTCTATCACCTCGTCACGACAAGTTATAAAACTGATGAAACAAGTGTAACTGTCCAGTATTTAAAATAAAGACACTGAAAACAATCGCAAACCTTTTTCATCTAAGTACTCTTTATTTTTATTTATTCAAATGTTGCGTCTAGATCTCCAATATTACTCTACTTGGGCCTGGATTTATTACTAAATTGAGATAGAGCATCCACGTTTAATCCTTACGCTTTTACGTAAGGATTGCAGTGTTAATCTCTAATGTCATTCTTAAATTAATTAACCAGTACGAATCTGTCATTTTGAGTCAAGCTGTCCGTTTCGACTGCTCGACCAGTGTCGTAGCATAAAAAGACTACGTCAACATTACGAAGGAAAACACAAACAATGAAAGTCGCAAATTCGTAGCTAGATTATATAATATTATTCTGAAAGTTATAATGGTTTAACCATGGCCGCGTGGTGTAATATGGAGAACAGCGCGGCCAAGTAGTCCACTTAAACGGAGCTCAGTAGAGGTCTTTTTGCTAACCACTGATACGATTTCGAAGAAAATGTAGACAGTATAAATAAATCCATAATGTTTGGAGTTCACGACCTACAGAGCTTAAATGCTATGGCCGCGCAGTCGAAGCATGGAGAACCGCAGTACCTATATAATATATTTGTGCATAAAATAATGAACAAATATATTATAGGTATATAGAAAAAACCCGTGAATACGTGTCAGTAAACGGCCGATGGTACGCACGCATTCGCTCGATCTCTAACGCCTAGACGCGTCTCACATTCGTCAGGGAGATCCATTGGCGCTTCGCTTCGTCTATACTCCACTCTCCACTAGTGTGAATTGATCCTTATCACAAAACGTGTATCACAAAAATTCTACAACACCGGTCACCTGTGAGGAGGGACGAGGTGTGTTGCCCCTCAAACCAAAGGCAGGATCTTCCAATCAGGCGGGTGTTTTGCCTGGTGGTTTAAAAATCCTTTATTTGTAGCGTCAGCTAATAGGTACATTTATTTTGTGACTGAAGGTAGAAAATTAAAAAAAAAACAAAAACAAGTGAATATCTCCCAAGTGTCCAACATCGGAAACCTAATGTCAGGTACTTCTTTGTTGCATTTTGGGTCCCTCTATTAGCTCCTTAGAGGAATATATGCCTCTAACTTGTTACAGTTTAAACACGGTGAAAAAGCAATTGGTATCCATGTAAAAGGATTAAAGTACCTTACCGAACTATTTTTAATACTATTTTTAATACTTTGTTTAATAAAAAAATTAAAAATTCTTCAAAAAAGCTAAGAAGTTTCGCGAGCAATGGAAACTGAAAATTCTGCGATGGACAAGCTCAAGGGGAACGTACATTCACAAAACAGAACGGGCCCGGCAAGAAACCCCATTAACAGAACTTCTGCTTGTATTTTACCATTATTAATTCCACAAAATAAAAAATACTAAAATTTTAAATGCGAGATTAATGACTGATTTTTTAATCTTGGATCGTGAAAAAATGTTTCTTTTCACGATCGAAAAGAAATATCTTATAAATGATCTAGAAAAAATGACAATCAGATATTTATTTATTGATAACATATTAATTTCTTAAATGACAATCAATCAAAGAGGTAAGACTCTGGAATTAATACAATACATAATTAACAAAATTTAACTTAATGAACAACAAAACGGAATAAGTAAAAATCTATGTAATTTCATACAATTACATTAGTATTTAACTAAAGTAACAAGTGATCATGATAATCAATAAAACGTGATGGTAGAGCAGCACATGATAATCAAATTATATAAACATTACCAGAGAATCGTGTGAACGAACATCACAAAGAAGGATATATCATTAGACATTACATTATACCTATTGATCGGTTCAGATACAATACCGACATACACAAAGAGATAAATTAATACTATTTCTTAAAACATTTCATTTTTTATATCTTAAAACACCGATTTGTTTAAATAGTAAAGACTGTTTTAAAAACACGTATTAATGTTCAAAATCTACATTTTAGTGATGTTTTGTTTACCAAGTGCTCTTTTCATTATACAGACCGACTAGATGCGTAATACAATTATTATACGCGCTGCGGGTACACTGTTCCTGTAATTTTATCATTTTCATACCACCATAGAATAGTGCGCAAAAAGAGCTGAACTTATGTCGTGTATACGATACCCTAAAATTTATATCATCAGATTGAATAATATACGTGATAAATTATTATTTTTATGGCCTTACGAAAACTAAACACACACTGTTGTGATGAATCATGTCAATGTCAATCAAAGCGCATATCGCAGACATTTCAGAGCTAACAAAGCAAAACATCCTCTTCGTGTGAGGAGCTGCAGTAGCTTTACCATGGCGAAACTCGACTAATCCAGCAATGAGAACAGTTTGCAGCAAAACGAAGTGTGTGTTCCTGATGCAATTCACTATCAATCCATATTATAGACACCTATAAAATGTACGAGTACTATTGCATAATGTTAATTCTATCACAATATCGATGAAGCTAATTAATTCTAAACAATTAGTAGCTCTAACACAAGTTTACGATAGTCGCTAGCGTCGCGCCAGCGTGAATATACCGGTCACAGGAGATAACTAAAATCAAAGTTCATTTCTTTGATTTACATTGTCTAGCACGTAAACTCATGGTAGAACTATAGCACACGAAATATTACAATGGATATCGGAGGTAAAGTTACGTGATGTACGAGTATTATTATGTGCAATGTCCGCAACTCCCAGTCGCATTGTCTCCTGTACTATTAATAATACAAATTAACTGTACAACGCCATCATAGCAGTGCTGTCAATATCGACATTATCTGTAAAATGTCAAGTGATTATACAAGCTACAGCTGTTATTGTAAGCGTTACTGGCGATGCGGGTCTGCGGATATTGCTTGTAATGTAACAATATACCAACGTTAAACAGTTGTGATTATCAAGACAGTTATTATTTACTAATGTAGTTAGTTAAAAAGTTTAATGTACTTTAAAAACCTTAAGTGCAAATTCGGGGTAGACACTGGGGGGGGGGGGGGTGTCAAGATTAAAAAGAAGAATAAAGAAGATAATTAAATCTTAAATTATTCGAAACTGTATTACAAGGATTGAGGTGTTTCCTTTAACTTTAAGCTCCGTTTTCGCACAAAATTATATTGATATTTAGGCATGGGCGTGAGTCTCATCGAATGAAACGATTTAATAGTGTATCTCCCTGATGTTGAATATTGCCGTCCAAATAAATATATGTGTAAAATGAGTAGAATCTATATCTTTGCAAATCAATAAGGTTATTACCGCGACATGTTCAGCAGCCGTGAATATTATAAAGTTTTAAAGAATTTTGTAAATATGAGTAATTATATATCCGCACAACTAAAACGATATGACTAGTATTGGAAGTATTAAAATGGAGTTTTCTTTTAAAATAATCATTTATAATTCTGGCAACGGAAACGGGACGGACCTGTGTATCTTTGTCATGATTTATGTGACTTCCAAGTTTTAATAAAACACAGAAATATTATGTCAGTCTGTCTGATATAGACAAAAGCCTCTGAAAAAGTCTATCAAATTAATTACAAAGAGAAATAAAATACAGTAATATATCGCAGTGTTACAGATAAAAAACACACGTTTCGTTTGAAGAGTATTAAATAAATAAAATTTATTAACAATTTAATAATTTTAGAGCAGTCACATTGTTCGTCTTGAACATCCCGTAAATCCACTAAAATAGAGGCTGGCCTTCGACTCTCGTGTATGATGACGTCTTATTAGTAGTAATGTTCTTCATAAATGGATCCACAAGACTGGACATTCGAGATGACATGACGTATACTTGAATATAGGATTAGGAAATTGATTATATTATTATCATTTATTAAATAATTTTGTCTAAAAAATGAAGTAAAATCGCTCTACGCCTCAAACAAAAATAGACTCCTCCGATACGGATAAAATGTGTAAAATCTCCTTATTTATGTATCAGACAAACTATTTGAACAATGTAAGTCGGATTTAAATCTATAAATGTTTTTAGAACGAGATGTTCACTCATGTTATCACTAATTAAAACCTTTAATCGAAATCACGCAATTATTGCGGAGCTTAACAAAAATTTAAATTATTTGATAAGAAGCTCGTAAACGGGCTAGCTTTTTGATAATTTATTACTACCATTGTGTAGTAAACAAATACCAGTTCGTAATGACATGACCGGGCAACAGTTTACTACAAAGAAACCTAGCTCTGTACTCTCAGTGGCATATTTGTAAACTGAACTAATCGCATGTATTCGATGGAAATAATGATGCAATTAAAACTCGAGATTTCGTGACCGCAGCGACCACAACAAATCTCAAAAAACCCTAGTCCGTTTACTAGCTGAGTAAGATTAACGACAACCGATATTTATAATACCTACTGCATAAATGTAATAACATTAGTTACAGGCATAGCCTAAAATAAATATTAATAATTAGTATACATAGATCAAACAAATTCTACGAAGAAGTTTGAATTTTCATTATATTACAGTTAAAACTTTACGCGAATCGTATATCATACATTCATTAGAGGTACAGCTTACGGATTATATACTTTAGCGTCGCGTCCTCTTTTTTGGATTCGCACACTGGACGTATACACACTTTTCGTAGATATAAAGGGATATAATCCGTAAGTTATCCTTAATCAATATATTATAATCCGTGCCAAAAAATAATGGTTTTATGAAACAACAGCCAATCTCGCGCCGTCTCTCTCCTCTCACAGGTAACAGTACAGTTAAGTACTGTGCCAGATAGAGATGGCAAATTAGCAGTTGTTGCATAAAGCTAATCTTTGTTGGCGCGCTTCATGCAGATCATAATTTACAAAACACAAAACAAACATTTTTAAAATCAACATTATATTCTTAACATTATAGTTAGACTAACATTGAGTTGTGTAATATGTAGACTTATTAAGAAAATAGCCTACCATTAAGAAAATAGCTTAGACGCAGGAATCTAAAGGGGATCAAGGTTCATTGCAATAGTATTACTGTTCATACATATTTACGATGTATTTTAGTATTCCTGATCTGGACAACGAGTTAATTTTAAGCTCGATATACATCAATCTTGATAATAATAACGGTAGAGAATGGTATTAGAGTTTTTATCTATACAGATAAAATTTCACTTATAGTTACTGGCACTCGCCACCCATAACTTATTGTACTAACACAGTGATTCCTTAGGACATGATAATGATAAATTAAAGTTTTTTGGCTTGATAACAAGTCCATGCGTATGGCGCCGGAGTAACCACGTATTGACTGTCACACTTCACACGCCAGTGTAGTAAATCACGGCGGACAAAGACAACATGGATATGAAAATGGTGGTGGCTAGCACGCCAGACAGCACCATTCTGCAAAACCGGCGCTATTCACGCAGTCGAGGATTGATCTCCTCGAAGAAGTCCGTTAGTTAGTTGTCCGGTGACGTAGAAAATGGCGGAGTGTTGGTGTCGCGAGCTACGTATCGAGTGCAGTTGTTGATTACGATGTAAGCCAGCTTCTTGATCGAGTCGTATGGCGCGGGGTGATTCAGCAAATCGTTCAGCAAGCGGAGTCCTCCCTCAGTCGCAACTAAAGTGCAGTATTTGTCAGCTGGGAATAAAGTATAAGTATTAGAAACACCTGTATCCCTCAAGTTCAAATTATTAAATAAAATTAATAAGTAGATTTTTAATGTACAGCTAACATTACAGTATTATTGGTAATGGAATTTCCTCGAAGTGCCACGAACATGAACAAATTTAGGCATATCGATGTGTCAATAATTTACTTGCAATGTTACTAATACAGTTGACCCGTGGTAAACCGATAAGAGTTTTGCAACTTTTGCAAAGCTGGTCGGATTGTCGAATTATTTAGTACTGCCACATACCCCTGTCCGAAACTTTGAAATGGAGTAATCTAATCTCATCCTACAAATACAACATATTATCAAAGTGGTAAGATTCTTTATGTACTCCATGTCGGATTAGTCATCGTATTTGACATCGGGCCGGATTACTGGGGGTCCACTGTACAGGATCAAGTATCATTATAGCGCTGTTGGGAAAATCATAATCATAAAATACTCACGGTAGACAGTGGTAAGATTGGCCAGAGCCCACACAGCCCAGTGCTGGCACTGCGGCGTGTGGTGAGAGTGCAGTAGGCTCAGTATCGGCTCAAAGGAGCGGTAGTTGATGTTGCGTTCAGCGCGCAGGTCCCAGCGCTCAACGGCGGCGGCTACGCGCTGCAGCACCATCTCGCGGGCTGGCTCGGTCACCGTCCAGGCTCGCGGACCATCTGACGCCATGTGGGCGAGGACCCCGGCAGCATTGTAGCTCACCTATAGGTCAATGTTTCGATTACCTTTATATTCAACAGCTGTCCAACTCACAAATGTCAATTATTATTATCAAGGTGGCAAAATTGGGAACTACGTTTAAAATAGAAACATCTTTGTAATTTTCCCATGGGTTTAGACCAGGTTAAAAAGATAATATCAGTACATATCCATCCAGAATAAATATTAATAAAGCTCTGGTGTTAAGAATCGTTTCAGTAATTTCAATGATTACCTCAATGCCATCGCTGCAAGAGTCTAGCAACTCGTAAAAAACGGACAAGAACAGCTTGTTCATGAGCTGTGGCCGCAGCGCTGATACTTCTGCAACGTTGCCTAGGAGGCCCATCATATTTCGCAACAGCTCTTCCTTGTCCGGGAATATCTGAAAAATATGTTATAAATAATGAGCGAACCCTATATGACACAGAATGACAAAGGTTGTGCTAATCGGGTTTAAATCACATTATTTTGTCAGCATCGATCCGCGCTGAGTGAATTTTAAACGAAGACACATAAGCATCAATTCTCCATTCCACATAAATTCAGTTTCGTGTTTCTTAATTTTACATGCATAAGTAGAAATGTAGCTATATGTTTTTACATGTTTATTTTTAGTGATGTTAACGCATGCTTACTTATGCTCGCGATGCGTGTAAGTGCGAACAGAAGCCGATCATTTTTAGGTTGTGAGAAAAGGATGGAGCGGCGCCGGATCAACATTTTTTTTGAAGCGGGGCAATAACGTAAAAATGCATTCCCGCCTGCATATGTTTTATATGTAGATTGACTACGCGCTCCGCGAAAAATAATGCATGTATTTAAAGTACTGGACATCTGTCTCAATGGTCAAAGTTTCGGTGATGATCTTAATCTTAATCTTAGCAATGGGGGCTGGCATGGCCAGCAACACTTCGTCCAAATGTAATCTGTTGTGTTGTCCCCAGCTTGGTACATTCCTTACTCTTCAAAGACGTGGTTCATGAAGGCAGCTAGCCCACTAAGAATAGGGAACCTGTAGTCCTCTGGCTTCGGGTATCCGTTGCCTTGATGACTCATCCCTTTCATCGCTAGGACGTCACAATGACACAGGATGTGCTGCATGGTTTCCCTGAATTCACCACAAGCTCTACAATCATTATTCAAGGTCAGCTTCATTTTATGGAGCATGTCATTTGTTGTAAAATGCCCTGTAAGGGCTCTGATGACAGCTCGGTCTTTGTTCCTTCTATTATTGAGTATGAATTTGGAGATGCGTGTGGTGCTGCTGCCGTAAAATTTTCGTGAGTGCTCTAGCCCTAAGCTATTGCACCACTCCTCTTGGTGTTTTGTATCGGCATAGTCCTGTAAGGCCTTCCTGATGGCGCATGTTGGTAGTCCCATACATGGTTCTGGTCCAATCATGGCATTTGCCGATCCGTTTCTAGCTAACTCATCGGCCTTCTCATTTCCTTTAATGCCTGCATGCCCTGGGACCGAAACTAGTCGTAATCTGTTAATGCGGCTTAGCTCATTAAGAGCTTTATGGCATTTAGAGTGCGGTGATGATGAGTGATGAGACATATATTAATCATCGAAAACTAATATTTCACTGTGAATCAAAAGGGAAGGCTCAAACGCATTCTGGATATTGCTTTACAATCTTTCACAGTAATTATATGATGATCATTTGGAAAGCAGAGTATTACCTTAAGACAAGCGAGGAAATACTCCATGCCCCTGTTCTCTAAGAAGCGTTGACAGTTCTGTGGGGTCTCATCGGTAACGTTCCACATAGTAGACCAGGCCACTTCTAAAACATCGTCGCAAAAGCGGCGCTCCAGCCGGTCGGAGATCAAGTTCAGCATTTTCTGAAACAATTAAATTGAAATTTTGATAACACTGCTGTCTGTAGTTGCAGATTTTTAGTTCGATTTGATTCGATTCGGTTAGATTTGAGTTATTTAGTTCGATTGTCTTAAAACACATCATAAAAATACTTTTTTACAAAGCTTCTACGCGGAACTTCGAAAATTTCCCAAATAGTTTTACAAGTATTTGTAATTATTATTATATTGATGATGACCAATAAAATAATATAATTCAACAATTTTGTAGTATGTGTAGAAAATCAATCATTAAGGGGTATTTTAAATCTGTTTAATATAAACACAAATGTTTTTTAGATTATAAATGATAAATTATATTTACTTCTGTAAATACCTATATAATTTAAAGACACATTTACAAGTCAATATTTTGAAATTTCGAAATTAGGCGAAATCAACGCCATTTCCAAACTGACGACCTCTGAGAAGAAACGACGAAACAAACTCAGGGAATCATGTCTCTTTTAAAATCCAGGCATAATAGTATCAAAAATGTGTCACAATGCAGGGTAATGTCTGAAATGACCTTTTGGAGAAAGAGCCACAGCGGCTTTGTGTAGACCAATTCCAGACAACGGCATGCATACATCATTCATTGTGTAGCTCGATCATATTATAGGATTGATTCAATAACGCCAAGCCAAAATCGCTAATAAGTAGGTGCACCTACATAAAATTGCAACAGCAAGTGTTGTACCGAAAGCTTGGTAATCACGCACAAAGACGGGATTTAGGGAATTACCAATAGAAATGGCTAATGCGAGTAACACTTCCAGAGATAGGTACTGGAAATATTATAAATATCAAATCGCAGAGCAGGTTTCATTTATTATAAATCTAATGACTAGACTAGATGAAGACTAGGGTGTATCAATGCTGAAACAATATCCAAAAGATATCGTAATTGTATTTCGAGTCAAACGGTGTTTATCAATACGGAGAGGAAGCCAACGCTGCAGCGAGGTCGTTCCCTAACAATGAGAGCACAGCATCAAGCGAACATTAAATGTATATTATCAACGTAATCCTCCCTTCACTCCAATTTTAACACATCACCACGCCTGTATTCCCCGTAGGGTTAGGCTGAGGCGTACTAATTTCTAATCATTCCGAACCGATACCATTTATGGCTATATTTCCCCGAAATGTCAGGGAGAGTTCTACATACAACTTTTATGGTAAGTCCACGGTTCGTTTGTGATGTATGCGAGGTTCCAATCTTAACCCGGAGCTGCTGCTGAGAATTTCGTGGGAATCAAACCTCACGTAACGAATACCACGTGTCATATTATATGTGATATTGTACCTTTACGGAACCTAAACCTATAGTTGGTTGACCTTGCGAAATCCAAAATAAGATCTTTTGTACTTATGTAAATAATAACTACATTTTAAAAATTAAGTATATTTAATAAAGTTGGCTTTTGCTAACTTATAAGTATCATTATCGTCAACGTCCGTAAATTGTCTGTAATAACCAATTGGCAGGTCAATGATCGCCACCAAACTTGTAATATGTCATTGGAGAAATTAACAACTTTTCAATATGTGGAAGGACTCATGCATAAAACAGTATGTATCGTCACCCAGACAAGCTCGATCGACCCAACTGTAACCACTACATATGAATGCATGTAGGTATAATTTTCCGAGCGCAGTTAACGTCGCTTCGGTCAAGCTTTGGCCGGGCATTGGGGTGGTAAAGGGGTGCGGGAACTATGAGATGCATAAATCAATACCACCGGCGCAACTCCCTAGGTAACCTGTTCCTACGCGCGCCGACTGCTTTACAGATAGCTAGCTTTATAGATACCTATATACGATTCGTTGGTAGTTCCGATAACGTAACCGCTGGTATGCATTTTATTTGCAAATTATTATTTGTCATCTCATCCATCATATTTAAAAATGGGCCCGCATAGGGAAACCACTTCGTTGTAGTTATTTAGTTTTTTAAACAAATATTCTTTTTTTCATAAAGTAGGTAAGTATATTTATATACAAATGCACACATATATAATTATGCATTGATCTTAAAGACTGAAAAGAATGCACACAATGCATAACAAAAACAATTCCATCACGGGAGCTCGCATAGTGGCCATTAAGTTATAAAGCGCAGCAAGGTTATTTAGTCCCCGTAAGTTAGTAACATTAACACCACCACTCTTCGTCATAGTAACAATGTAAAATTTTTGTTACCTAGCAGACTGAGAAAAAATATTTCTATTAATAAATACCTTGTGAGTATATAAGGTGCAACGACACTCGTTATGTAATTGAGTATCAACCGGTCCCCTTTCCTGCAATTGTGTCTAATAACAGGGATTGCAGCTAACTCAATGCAGATCCTTTATAAACGGACTTGAATGAAAATAGGTCAAGAATTCAGGTTATACGAGGACCAAGAGCAATTTATAAATTGAGATAGACTTTAGACAACACTCCTTCATAGAAAATAGGTAATATTGTATGAAAGTAGAGAGAAACTTACCCCAATAGCTCCTTGGTTGCCGAGGAATCTCTTTTGCTTGCCATCAACCTGACAAGCCAGCGAGTTTAATAAGTAGATGGCGATACGCTGAACGAAACCCTCTTGATTCACATCGGCTACCCCGTTTAAAAGAATCTGTACCACACGTTCATACTCGAACAACTGAAAAAAAAAACAAAATCTTATGAATTTCTCATAAAATTTTGAACCGATCTTTGAAACACAAAACTAAAATGCAGTACCGTACTTGTAGCCTATATTCAGAGACGAGTGTAAGCGTAAACTTATTTGCATTTTTTATTAAAATTGACATAATTTGGACGTTAGTTCTCAGAAAGCTAACTTCAACTTAGTCTCTAAAGCAGTATTTAGAAAGTTGAAGTCTGGTCTCGTGTGTTTATAGTCGACAAATTACGAGTTAGCAAAACCGGCAGTTAACAATATCAGAATTTTGACAAAGATTGTGTTATTAATATATCACGTCATAATATATGAAAACTCAGGTGTTGTTAGCTGCCTAAGTACATGCCAAATCCTTCGGCGGGTAATTATTTATAACCACATCTATGTCAACACCTTTAATGTCGTTCGCTGCCTGTATAGTACACCTCCCTGTTACTGTACTGCACATAACTCAGGTCAAATCATTTGTCGAACTAATTTTTTAAAACATAAATCAATAATAATGCTTATCACATTTAGGTGAGGTTCATTACTTATGAAGTATCACTAATAGAAATATACATAGTTCTAGGTAAGTAAAAGACATAATTCATGATGGATTTGCCGATAATAAGTTCGGAAGCTGTTGACGGTCTACACGGATGCAGGTCACAGTTATATCGCTCGAGAATATAAATGGGCTTTGAAGCATCTAAATATCGATCACTATACTGTTATTTTACATGGAATAAATAGGTCACACTCAGTCAGCACAACATATCATCCTTATTGACCTAGATATTGATTTGGTAGTATTGGTATGTATTGGTTTTCTGCAAAAATCGGGACTATGTATAATCAAACAAAATGAAAGCGTATTTTATTGAATATGAGCATAATTATGTAAGTAAAAAAAGATTTAAACATCTTCTATTCATTTTTCTATAATTTTCTAGTTAATTACTGGTGAAGTAATTCCATAAACACAGTTTATATACGAAACAACAATACCACATACCATTTCAATAAAAAAAACTGTAATAAATCACAATAATCTATCGCAGCCACTGCGATATGGAGAGGTCTATAATACGCAGTTTACAATTGCATACCTTGACCTATCTATGATTCCGACACAAGATCATCGTAAGCAATAAATACAATAGTTCTAAGGTCCCTCGGGCCCTCGCATACAAAATTATCATTCAATTGTTTAGTTTCATTGCAAGTATATTGCATTTTATCCTATTGTGACATTAATATGAGAGTTCGTACAACTGTGTGACCTAAAACAATATTGATTCGAGTACAAAAATAAAATCGCCTAACTAAACTTAGATCGACAAATGGGACACATCGAATTATTGATGGCTTCGATATCGATTAGGTAGGTATTAGAAATGCATCGCGAAACAAATGTGGGTAAGGGGCGATGTGTGGTGTTTCTCAGATTAATAAATAATGTTCAGTTCGACTTACCACGTCAGTTGGTATCTTAAATTGGCACAGCGTGAGGCACCCGTTCCTCATCATGGTGTCGTCTCCGAGGTGTGCCTCCATACCATCCAGTAGCGCAGTAATTATGCGCTTCTTCAACTTTATGCCAATACGATCCTTCTCTCTCCCTTTTACGATGTAAAAGAGAGTTGCACTAAAAGTGCACAAACTTTGAATCAGTGTTCGTCTTCATGGTACACAATACAAAACGATATTTTAAAAGAGTAACCATGGAGTGTCTTGCCGGTTCTTCTCCATAGGAAACGACTAATTTGGAACCGCGCACCTAGATTCGACATTTTATAAGTGCCTGTACCTATATGTTTTATATGAAAATAAAACTATTTTGATTTTGATTGATTTTGATGGTAGTAAGTGGTGTACACGTTATTTAATCATTTATTTGGACAGTGATGTCTTTCTAGCCATGTCTATACCTCGATCTATCAATAGGGTATATTGTAATAACTACTAATAGTCTGGGCAATGGATCGAAAATGACATTTTATTGTATTATGGCTTATAAAAGATACCCTGCAACCTTAGTAGGCTACATACTCCTACAAAAAATATTCTTTCTAAGTCACAGCCAAAATCAGTGTAGGCGTTCAGCGTCTAACATAATAAATAAAAAATATATCCGAAAGTTCGCCATCTCTCTTACACGATCTCGTTATAACGAGTGAGAGATAGACTAGGCTATTTATAGAAGTATCAATCGATTTTATCTTTAATAAATAATGGTTGTAACACCGATATAAGACGCCCAATCCTATTAAGGGTATGTTAGAAAATATTTATATTTCTCTCTATAGTTTCCACTGTATAAAATGTTACTTCCATTATATACAATTTATTCGTGGTCTTTCGACCAATCTACACTATTTGGGATTGGAGTATTGATTGAAACTTTAATTTAGAAAAGTACAATCATATAAAACTAATATTTTGGATTGGCTAAAATTTTTTTTTATAGTGCTCAAGATCCCAAGTCGGGCCATGCGAATAGTTACAATCACAAAAAAATTAAATTCCCCAGGTTGTTGCAAATTAGTCAGCAAGTAGCAGTGGGTGTGGATGTTAGAGAGAAAATGGTAGATATATTAAAATAAATGTATTAGTACCCCTGCTGAATTTTTTTTATCAACTGTTAACTCAGTGAAAAGAAAACATCAGCTGCACTGTGTCGATGCTCGCATGATATAAACATAGATATGTACAGACGCCAGCAGGTCAAGCTATCCAAAACTGTCAAATTTTCACAATTGAAAATGAACCTTATGATGTTGTGTTAAAGTTGAAAATCTATCAAAGAAATGTGACAGATTGTGGTAGCTTGATGTGCTGACCTCTGTACCTAAATGCGAAATACCACTTACTAAATTTCAGAAACTATAATTTACATTATAGCTCACAAATTCAAAATTCGGCATGTAGTTTCCTTATAGGATATAGACATCAGCTAAGAAAGTATACATATCTGGGCTACATTGTTTCAGCCGAGGTAACCTTTTTTTTATTACTATTTCTACAGTCTATTCCATCCAAGCCCACCGCGCGTGCGCTAGCTGACTCTTGGTTTAATTATTAATAGTACCATATCTATCAAAATAGCTAACAATCGATTGAGGTAAAATGTCTGCCTAAAATGCAACGCTACCGCCCCGCCCGGACTATAAGTACCTAACCATCCCCGTTTGTTATTCCTTTCCAAATCAGATTTTTTGATCAGAATGATGGCTTAGGAATGATAGATGTGACGTAATAATTTAAATACTTATATGTACCTGAACTTAACATTGCTTACTAACTACTTTCAAGTAGTTATCGCTTCATAAATTGATAGCATCAATTTAGAACACAGCGTTTAGCGAATGTTTCACCTTTATTTGAAATTCGGGCCGTCCTAGTACTTGGTAATTTTACAAACATTACGTTTCCAACCTAATGTTCGAATTTGATGGGACTCCGTTAGATATCCAACCATACAAAACTTTAAAAAGCAATCGCCTTCGCGGGCGTCATTTCCCCTTAATTGTAAATCACGTACCTTCCTGATATCTGTATGTGCTTCTCCATGACGTGCTGCTCCATAGCATCGAGGACAACGGCGAGAGCCCGGCCTACATACGCGTTGTTTTCGTAACGGAACAAATAATACAGGTCATTGAGGACTCGTGTCAACATAGCTGGTCTCTCCATGTAAACGCGAGCTGCCGTGAGGATCTGTTCTTCGTTGGCGTCACCAGTGATCTAAGAAAAAAAAACACTGCTTATTCAAAGGGCGGTTAATTTCAGTTTAAAAGAAATATGGTCAGTGCCTACTAAAAGCAAGTCGGCCACATTTTTCGACTTGCGCAAGCAGTGTTTCATGCTATAAGTTGTTGTCAGGTACCTTATGATTACATAATGCATACATAAACAAAAGTGGAGACCCGCAACATTCTTAAAAGAGAAGTTTTCATACATTCTGTACTAAATACTATACAATGTAGGCTTTGATTATATACTTGTCTAGATGCCACATTGACACGTACAGAACGGCCCAAATAAAGTCTACTAAAATTGGTAGACTCTCTTCTCACTTACGTCAGTGTCATTTGGATCACTTCAGGGTGTGGAGTTCTCGAAAAATAATTAATTATGTCGGTATGTGCTGTCAAATTGTGTCGCAATTATGTGGGAAAACCGTATAATTACACTAAGATCACATTACATCGGTAAGTTTTGTTATTTAACCTCTATTATTTTATGAAAACATGATTTTTCAATTCGTTAATTTGTAGTTTCGAAAGATTAGCCGGTGTTGTCAATTTATTACAAGGGAGTTTTGGCGAAACTATGGGAGATAAAATGCAAATATCAGTCATCATCTTCCGATGAGAAAATTTTATTATTTTAATAATTACCTACATAATTTATTTGATCAGTGAATGATAACTTGCCAGGACACGAAATGAAATATAAAAAAAAAAACCTATTTCGAAAACAAATACAAAGAGATGGATTTTGATCTATAAATTGCTGTATATATTTTTTCATTGTATTTTTTGTTTTTATTAAAATAAATAAAACACTAATCTACAAAATAATTACTTTATTCAGCCTATTTCGTTTAACTGTCATCCCATTAAGTAATGGAGAAAAGGTAAGTTAATAATTTGGAGCAGGCATCCCTAAACACGCACACCTTGACAGTTTGACTACAATAAGTACACAAGCGGTACTCACACATATCACGCAATTTGGCCCCAGTTTTCGCGTGTCGTTTGTTTGCATTGCTCCATCTAGACAAGTATATAATCAAAGAATGTAGGTACATAATGCAATTTTATTCCCTAGAACATGGTTGAATTGCGTTACTGCTTTATCTTGCTATGGCAAACTTTTTCGGTTTAAAGATGTTTATTTCTCAATAAGACAAATTGTAATTTAAATGAGAACAATGACTATAAAAAATATTTTTATCAATACCCGGTGAGGGTAGTTATAAATATCTAGTGACTAAGTCATTCCAAATCTTAGTCAACGTGCAACATCGCTTCGTATTATGACAGATGGTTCAAGTTAAAAACTGTCGTCAGAGAAAAAAGCATTATTAATTATATGTATATGTTAACGGAAATGTATATAATCCGTCATTGTATACAATTCCTAGGAAATGTATGTAATTCCTAAAATCGCACGGTAATGTGTGAAATAAATTATATTATACTTACACATTACACATTTCCTAGGAAATCTATACATTTCCTAAATAGCAATCGGAAATGTAAAACATTTAAGATATTGGTGGGTTAATTATATGATTAAATTAAATTTGGTGGGTTAATTATAACATTAAAAAATAATTATATGATTACAAGACTGCCCGTAAACTACCTGTAAGGCAATGTAAAGATTTCACCTTTACCTCCAACTTTTCCTACGATAGTTAATTGACAATGGAATACAAACCGCGTATAAAAAATACTGATTGAGCGACAAAATTACTGATTGAGCAGCAAAATACAGATATCGGTTAGGTTAGGTTAGAACTGTGACCACACAACGCACGAGCCGAGCGAGCGAAGCGAGCGGTGCCGCGGCAGCGGCCGGCGAGTGCCAGAACCAAATCTGAATGTTTTGATTAGTAAGATAATATGAACATATTATTATTATTTTACGGTATGACTGTTACCCGATTGTCTCAATAAGTGCTACAATAAAAAAATATTATTAACAACGTGTTTTATTTTTACTTTATACATTTCCTAATACGATATTGGAATTATATACAATTCCGAGGAAATTTATACATTTCCTAGGATATCTAAGCATTAAATAGTTTTTCAAACAATATTTTATACATTTCCTAAATAGTATCGGAATTGTACACATTTCCTAGGATTTGTATACAATTCCTTAATTTCATACATTTCCGGTAACATAATTATACATAATTTCTTTATAAAAATATTAAGCGAAGTCGTTTCATTGACATCTTTTTGGGAATATATTATATAGTTGTGCTCCTGCATATACTGAAGTTTTTTTACCGTAGTTACTTCTGATAATAGGTAACACAAGGTGGTGAGCGCGTCTAGATGAGTATTTTTGTATTTTGCCATTTGTTGTGAAAGTTGTGTGTGTGTGAATGAGTTTGTGAGTTATTTTATGAATGTATGAATTTTAGGTGTATAGTTGTCGAATGTTCATTAATTTTGTGTCTCGTATAAAGTTTTGGATGGTTTTAAACACTCATCATTGTATAGGATTTTTGTTATTTTATTTTGTAGTATTTGAATAGGTTTTATATTACTTTTAGCAGCACTATCCCATAGTTCAATAAGTTATAGCAAATGAGGTTTAACAAGGGAGTTATATATTAATAAGTGGGCCTTCCTTGGAATGCACCTAACCATATTGTGTAGTGAACTAGAGGTGGTTGTTGAATCAATAAACTGTTTTTTTAACGACTTTTCATTCGTCAACGAGATAACTGTTATGCATCAATGAAAAAACAGGTTGAAAATTTAATCTGTTAATTTTCGTCAACGGCTTATTTCATTAAAATTTTATATAACAACATTTCTGAGAATCAACTCTAGTTGTCAATTATTGAAAACGTTGACATAGATTAACGCTAAACGCTACCGTTGAACATTCAAAACCTGTTATTCATTTAACAGTTTTTTTAAACTGTTGACCATTGATGAATAACAGTTAAATTATATTAACCAAAAAACCGTCAATGACACATGCCTATAGTGAACCTTTTATGGAAGATAGTTTGTTTAGTGATATTACATATGTGTGCGTTCCATGTTAAATGATTGTCGAGCGTTAGACCAAGGTATTTTTCCTGGTTGGTTCTTTGTAAAACCTGACAATTATTAATTAAATCCTAGTGGTCGGGAAAAACAAAAGAATTTTTAGGTTTTGGAAGTATTGAAGTGTTGATTGTAAGGAGATTGTATTTTTTTAAATAATATTTTCATTGTAGGTATTATTGATTTACTATGAATACTGTGAACAGTATTGTGACCTGTGATTAAGTTTTTATCAGATACTGATGTTCACAATGGCGAAATTATGATGATATTAAACCAACCTTTGTCTTTCGACAAAGCCAAAACTGAGAATATTTGAAACTGTTTGAAATATAGAAATGGACGAAATTGATTGAAAGTGGGTTTTTTACGCAGCCTGCTTGCTATCAGTAACACTAGGTATATATGATTGATCTCATGGGGCTGGCATAGTCACCAAGTAACATTTCAAACCTCAGAAAAAAAGATGAAATAAAAACACAATTTCATACGTATAAACCTTGAAATTTAGCATGTAGGTTGTGTAAAAGCAGGTGCAGGTGCAGTTGTGTAAAAGCCATCTGCTAAAAAAGGATTGATGGATGAAGGCAGTTGCATCATATAAAATACTGAAATTTTGGCATATCTGGTTAGACTAACCAACATGATTTGGTAAAACTTCGAGGATGAGGATCGACTCTGCAAGGCAGAACTAGATTATTATATTAAGATGTAATAAACTAGCTGCTAATTGCCGTTTGATTTAGATGTAAGGATTTATTTATTAAAC
The DNA here is from genome assembly GCA_964056405.1 of Acronicta alni. Taxonomy (NCBI): domain Eukaryota; kingdom Metazoa; phylum Arthropoda; class Insecta; order Lepidoptera; family Noctuidae; genus Acronicta; species Acronicta alni. The sequence continues at coordinate 8,246,076 of OZ043913.1, forward strand.
AATAAAAAACAAATAAATACCTGCTGTTAATTACACTTGTCAACAAATAACCTACAAACAGTTGCATTCCTGTGCAAGGACTTAATGTAGGTAATTGGTAGGTTTATAATAGATATATATTTTTTTTAAATGTTGCACATATTTTTATTTATGCACCTACTAATCCATGCCCTGAGTTAGCATAGGTTATAGTAGCACAAATGATAATAAATAACTCAAGTTAAACAAGCAACAACACTTGTATAGTCAAGTGGACGTAACAGTTGTAATTTCAGTAATACAAAGTACCTATTCCATATCCATTGGAAAAAAAAAACCGTTTTTACTCTGGAACTACAGAGGTAAAACCTGTACAAGAACAAAAGTAATACCAGAAACCAACTATGACATACTATTTATAATCAAGACTATCCTTTTATATTCTGTCTCAAGTATCAGAATTAGTTGTATATACCCACCACTTTTTGCCTTACTTATATCTATTAGTGGATCATTAATGTGTGAAGTAATAAAATTATAAATACAAAGTAAAAACTATTGCACATGGCTGCTGGGACATTACGGATTTATAAGTATATGTAACCTTTTTTCAAACTTCCTTCCTCCTTCATTCCTTTTTACTACTTCATCTTCCTAACACAAATTCAGTATTGCCCATATATACTTGACTTCTTTCTTTAAATATACATATTATATAGCTGTACCTTACGGTTTTACCCCCTGTTTCATTTCTTTCTAAGGCATGCAGCATGATGTTAAATATTACCCTCAAGAATCCCAATTCTTGTAGAGAATTATAATGTTATTATAGATGACATTCACCACATCTACAAGTGCATACTTAAAATGGAGAACATTTTATTTACACAATTGGCTGTCATTGTTACTTTAATATTATGCTACTATAAAATATTTAGAACAAAAAGTTCATTTAAAAATAGAGTTGCTTTAAACAGAGACAATCTCCATAATCATAACAGCATATTGTATTTTTGTGATGGTGTATGTCACCTTTATTATTGCTAGCACAATAATTCAGCAAAATTGTGAAATGGCAATAATTATTGTGAACAGACTGAAATTACAATATGACAATTACATTTTCGATAGATTATAATCTAACAATGCATCTATGGATCAATCAGTGCCCCATAATAAAATTGGGATCTGATATATTTAGAATATCATTAGCTAAAGTTCTATCAGCAGTTACATTGTGAAATGTTTGTGACCCAATTGAACTAATTATGGCTTCTTTTACTTCACCTTGTCACAATTTCTTGGCTGGTCACTGTAAAATATCCACAACTTAATCATATTATGATTTCATTGTCTGTTCACAATATTTCATCAGTTCTTCAATTAAAATCAATTCAATCTCACTGGATTAAGTATAGTCTAACAATATTTGCTAGGTAAGTTATAACTATTTGTTTTATATATATTTTTTTTGTATGTTAAGCTACACATACTGATCAACCAATCTGCAAAGTTAAGCTGTGCTAGCCGCGGTCAGTCTGTGAAAGGGTGACTATTCTTAACACATCAACACCTCTGTGCCTCAGTGGGCATGTAAACCCACCAATTCCGGCCACCAACACCAATACCATGCACACACCTATGATAATTGTTAGTAGTAATCAGAAGCCCAAAAAGCCTGACAACCGTTCTATCCTCAAGATATCAGTATTGCCCAGAAATTAGGTTGCAAAGGTCTGATGTAAGACGCTCCGTATAAACTACTGATATGCAGCCGCATCTGGTTAGACTGGAAGCAGACCCCAAACACAGTTGAGAAAAGGCTTCGAAGATGATGAATGTTATCATCAAAAATAGAATATCATAATAAAAAACAAGAAGATGCTTACAATTTTAGCTGGTATGTCATGTCTCTTGCAGGCGCCATGGTGAGTTCCGTAGAGGCCCAGGAACTCCAGTGGTTTGTTCACACGGCTTACCAGTCCTGGTATATCGCAGCGCACCTCACACTCCATGCTCTGAGAAGTGCCTTGGTTCACAGTTGATACTGCAGCAGCTCCAGTTCCAGCCAAATTAGTGCCAGAAATATCCAATGACTCCAAATAATGCAGGCTCTCAACTAATTGAGTTAACACTTCATTAGGAGTAAAATATTTCCCATGCCTCTCATTGGACTGTGATATATCCAAATGGCGTAAATGGCGCATGCCTGATATCCAATCAATTAAGTCTTTGGTCCAAGGAACAGCATGTAACACTAGGAACACCAAGTTGGTCATCTCATTCAGTGCCCATATGGAACCAGCCGATGTACATTCGGAAAGGTCCAAATGTGTCAAGTGTTGCATAGGTTTTAATAAGAGCAACGGAAATATAGCAAGGCTTCGACGTTGTATTGTGAGCCGCTTTAAGTTTGGGGCATATACAATATACCCTCTCTGCCTGTAAATACCTTCATCCTGTGGAAATACATAGGTCAATGGACCAAATTTCAGCGACATAAGGTTTTGACTATTGTTGCTTATGATCTCCAAGGACGACTGTGACAGATACTCGCACTGATATAATTCGACTTCGTATGGTTTATGCTCCATCAGGCAGCGCAAACCTTCATCAGTGATGCGAGAATTTCGCAATTTAACGGTATTTAATCGAGTGTGGTACTTATCGCGAAACATGTTCGCGATATTGTCATTGAGGCGGTATTTTTTCTGGTACGCACGAATAAATTTCTCACATATCTCTGCAGGTAATATAACATCATCTTTGAATCTACGCCATCGACTCGCAGGGTCCAAATTAGTAATTGTATTAAGATTTACCACAATATACTCCATACAAATATCAAACAACGTATCCGGAAAAGAATCGTACGAAGCATCATACAAACATATTTTCCGTTCGATCGACATTCTGATGGACATACACTGTTCGTTCACTGTAATATTTAATGAAAGGCTCGCAATGATACCATTTCGCTAATTTAGAATGCACTGATTTTTTACGTCAGAGTTCATTTTGAGATTGTTCAACGTTGCAAATTTTACCCGACGGACCGAATCCAACACTTCAATACTAGACGGTATTTCGCAACTTTCGCACAACGCAACAAGACAAGAGACTCAAACTCAAATCGTCAAATCAATCGTCTCACGTCTGACGCCTCTGACTGATTAATTGATTAGGTATAGACTATAACAGCCGTTTTTTTGGGCATAGGGTATTATAGAGTACTCAAACAAAAGTAATAAGTATCTTGTCCATGAATGTATTACTTCAACAGGATAACGTACTATGTTACTAAATACGAGCAGAGCGAGAGACTTCGAAAAAGTGTTTGTCTCCGTCTACTATGGTGCCCAATAATGATTCATATTATTTTTTTTAAACCTACTGCTTCATAATAATGTGGTGATGGTATGTACGATGAAATATAATAACACCGTCGTCGCCAACTTAATTTTATCAGAGTAAGAAAGGTGGTGTGGTCGTCTAAAAAGTTATGAAATAACACTACACCATTTTGATTCGATAAAAATACGTAATGATGACACATTAGACATAGATACTACCTTAACTATACTTCCATCATCAATAGTTTACCACATTATACATTTGTCATATATTTAAATTTACTTAAAATGCGCCATCAATTTATTACATAAGACGATTTAGGGTCGATCATGTATTTTTTTTTTCTTACAGGGGGTGGGGGGTTATTAATAGTTCATAACTAAGATCTCAAAATGCGCAAACTTTGGAAAAGCGCGTTCAATGTCTTGTATCATATACTTATAGGTAAACAATTTCCAGTGAAAACTAACTTGTTTCACATGACACAACTTGATCGTTAATTATTAATATAAATTTATCTTATAGGCTTAGTTGTCGATGACTAAATTGACATTCATTTCATTGTCAATTGAAGCAGTCTTTGTCAGTTTTACCGTGGGAGAGCCATGCTTCGGCACGAATGGGCCGGCTCGACCGGACTTGATACCACGGCCTCACAGAAAACCGGCGTGAAATAACGTTTTCGTTGTGTTTCGTCGAGTGAGTGAGGATACCGGAGGCCCAAACCCCTTAAAAGGGCGGCAACGCACCTGAAACTCCTCTGGTGTTGCGAGTGTCCATGGGCGGCTGTAATCGCTTACCATCAGGCGATCCGTCTGCTCGTTTGCCCACCCTATCACATAAAAAAAAAAAAAAGTCTACGTAATGCCAACAGTCTAATTTTTGAACATGTCGAATAAATTCCCTTGGCCAAATTCAAACTTGTTGGGAAGTTTGAATTTTGAACTTAGGACAGATGCTCGATTTCAGAATTTATTACCAACAGCACTCCAGGCAAGGGAATGGCTGCTGGAGAGCTAAGGGAGAGATGAAAAATTAAGTAAGTAACTAAACCACTGCCCGTTACTCATAATTAATTGAAGTATGATATACTCATAGATGACAGTTCAATACTATTTTATATGGATGTTTAAACTTCAGTTATAAATGCTATAACGACCTGACTTCCTACCTCACTGAAACCTTTTTGCTTATTTTTGACATGAATGTCAAACATGACGCGTTTGACACCTGTTTATACAAACAACCTCAAGTGCTGACATCTCTTTTGGCTTTGCGTTAATTTTATGGTGCGATTACTGCGATTGCGATCAGCTTTAACGACGGCGAAGTGCCAGTGCCAATATCTTAAGGTTTTTGAGATTAATTTAGCTTTCTACTATATGACTTTAAGGTCGATTTCCGAGTGTTTTGATGAAGTCACTTATTTGTATTTTTAAAAACAACTCCTTTCTACTTAAAACGCGACTATATTTTGACCGCGTAATATTTTAAAGTTTTTAGGAAATTACACATTTTTTTCACTTTGTGTAAAATTTGGTCTATGTTAGTTAGGAGGTATTGGCACTTCGCCGTCGATATCAGAAGGCCAATTCAATAAAGATACTTACTATAATTAATACTTTTTCAAACTTTTATTTCACATACCTACTTATATTTCTCTCTGTTGGGACTTGGGAGTGTTTACAGTGACATAGTGAAGTATAGTTAGTATACTTAACTATCTACTATATTATCATTATACTTAGCGTAGGTATGTACTTACAGAAAAAATAGTGGCATAATAAATAATAAATCAGTAATATATCATAACATAACAATAAGTGTAGGTATCAAATAAAAGTTATTTAATAACTTATTTCTATTATTTAAAATTGTAAATAAGTATGTAACGCAGTCAGATTTTTTGTTTCATTTAAGTCATTATTTTTTCTAATAGGTAGGTAGGTACTTACAAAAACTAGGTAATTATGTATGCGAAGCCAAATGTTAAAGAATGAAATTTCTATTTGTTACTGAAATGCATAATTTATATCGTATATATCTAGTAAACCTACCTTTTTTGTCCCCGTGTCAACGGGGATTAGATCGAACATCCACGCCTTTTTCCCATAGGGTCCGAAAGAAACTTCCGAAAGCCACTTCCTACGATTCTTGCATAGGTTGGTACTTTTTTTGCCTCGTCCAAATTCATACAGCGTGTCATTGACTAAATTATTGCAATAAATTTATTGAAATGGCCTCCAGCACACAGCGGGCGTCTGCCCTGTCCTGTATCAAACTGGGCTATCGTCACTAATTCTAGTTTGGGACCTACGTACTTTTTATTGACCAAGCATGTTAAGATTTGCCCTGAGCCATGCGGAACCCTTAAGATTTAGTATTTTCGTTTCTTAAGATTCTAGGTATTTAGATTTCATGATTATTTAGTCAAAACAAAAACACATACATAGAATATACATAGAACGCAGTTTTATTTTGACTAATAAATCTAAATAATTATGTAAGTAGGTACCTTCATGTACCTGCCTATGTGTCTACGTAGATAGGTACCTACCTACATGAATAGGTAGTTTTGTGTACGTACTGAAACTGAACCTCTTGGGCATCTCTAATTTTCTTCGTAGGTTTTTGTTTACGGAAACCTTCAAAAGGCGACCGGTCTTTGCGGATTTGACCCGGGAGTGTGGGTTTCTTACTCACTAAAACCACTCCGGTGGGCACCATTAGCACATGAAGGGGCCACTGCACCCTCTTAATAGACCACCCTACAACCTCTAACCTCTATGTACCTATATTACTAATAAGTAATTTAAATTCCAGATATTAGAAAAAAATGAAGTGTGCGCTTGTAGAACTAGACAGATGAAAATCTTAAAACAGTAACAATGCAGGATACCACTAGAGGATTGGAACATAACGTTAAATAAATATATGTTTAGCACTTTATATCTTTTATTAGTAATTGTTAATCGACATTTTTAAATTACACTAACAAAATATCTAATCCTTAACAAATTATGGTAGTTAATTACATAAGTTATTACATATTTTAGGTACAGTTTCATTCGTCAAGTTCGAAAGAAATAATCTGCGTACTTTGGTTTACAGGACTTAGTGTTTGTTATTTTTGTATTGTCAACAAATTTGTAGTCCAAACTAATCTTATTTGCGAGTGTGGTGAAACTTTATTAGGATAGTACAAAGTTTCTCTTAAATATATCAGACTTACAAAGAAGATTGGTTCAAACATCGACACATAATATCACGCATCCAGACAAACCGACAGCTATAGATAATAATTATACTGGTTTACCAGGTTTTTGCTTAACACTATCGAATAACAAGGTAGCGCATGAGTGACATCAGGCAAATGGCAAGTACATAACCAAGATCAACATTGTTAAACGAATTTGATCTCAGAAAATATACATATATTTCATTTCGATATGTATCCGTTGCGTATCTTGCTCATGTTAAAAATATATCTATATATTTATCTTAATGAGCACATATCAGAATATAACGTGCTTCTGTTCCTTATCATATTTTAGCTGTGTATCCATGCTTTCCTATACACTTTTGGCCAGATGATATAAAAATATATATCTAGTACGCTTTCATAATTCAACTAATAATAGATAACACCAAATAATAGATAACAGGTACCAAATAATGAGTAGGTAAGTATATAATATTTCTTTGAAAATGCTCACACACACGAGTTGCAGTCTGCATCTACTTAACAGATTTAAAAACTTTGTTAAATACAGTTACTTAATACAAACTATTAGAAACATTTCCTTAACACCTAAAGGCAAAAGTGCTTCCGCGATGTGTTGATGATGTTCAAGTTTATGGCTCCAATTCTACTAACAAAAGTATACGTTTTCTTTATCTAATGACGGTTATCGATTCAACTTATATTATCGATTCAACTTATATTATCGATCTAAACTTACTTAGGTACATTTTTGTTGACGTGAATCGTTCGGTACTTTAAATTCCTTAGTAGAATTGGTCTCCTCAACCGCACTACTAGATCTGCAAATCTTACATTTTATTATAATAACATTTTGCATACAATAATTACCTATTTCATATTTGGTAGACACTCTTTGGTCAACAATTCCTGAAATGTATACTTACAGTATACATGAGTGAAGTTTATTAAAATATTTTATTGTAATAACCTTTAATTAAACCAGTGTTAGTATCTATATTTTACACATTATAATTATATAAAAATAAATTTTAGTGTCACTAGAAAAGGGCGATACTTACTAGTAGTAGTAATTATTGCTCACAAGCAATGTCTTGCAACTATATATACTCGTAGTAATGAAATATAGATAATTATAAATTAATAAAGAACAATTAGGTAGGTACCTATTACATTTGCATTATCACTTTTAAAACCACTTATATACATGCCCTTTATATTTTGCTACGTAGAAATTTAACCATTCGGATAATACTTGCTACATATTAAATTTAAATTACACGTTACTCAACGGTTACAGAATAGGATCATTATAGAAGATACACTGTCGGTGTACCTAACGCATCGTCCTTTTTACATCGCAGACCTAACAGAATGGGACGGTACTATCTAATTCAAAATTTACATGCGCCCGACCGAATCAGAAGACACTCTGCCCTAGCCTAGATTATTGGCAGTATACTTTAAGGCGAAGCAATCAATTCGTAGACATCGGCGTGCGCGGCGCCCGGGTCCCCTGCTCTCACTGCGGCGAAGTGTTCAAGTCTCGGAGTCGCAGGTGATCGACTAGCGGGTGCGCTTCATCCACTCTTCGCTCATCGGGCCACTTTACTACTACATTGGTATTGGCGGGCGGCAACGTGACGGGCGGCTCCACGACGACAGGCAACCCACCTTCGCGTTCGGGCAACATGTGGCCGAACAATGCTCCAACGCGTCGGTACATAAGAGGAGGAACTTGCGGTGAGGAAGCATCTCGGTCGGCGCCTTCGGGCACAGCTCGAATGCCACCACCCATTTGTGCTATCACGATGACTGGTGGGATCTCCGGAGGTGGCACTACATCATTAAGCGCCCTCATCAGGATCGGCGCGGTAGTTTGCGTTGCCACGCAGGTCGACGCTCCGTGGACGCGGGCACTCAAACTCTCTAGCACCGTAATCAGCTCGTACAGGCGATCATCGCATAGCACCGGATTATCTGTAATATAATTTCCTAAGAATTTATACTCTAGATACTAGTACTAAAATATATTTCGCAAGCCTCAGTAAGTAAGTAGCATATAGGTTTAGCGACCATTGATGAAGTTTTTATTCACGCACGATGTAATAGTAAATATTGCATTTTAACAAATAATAAAAATCGCACTAGCAATATAATTCGTTATGGCAGTTATAGTTTTATCAATCATAGTCGTAATTACTGAGAACAATAATTAGGTTTATATAAAAAAAACCTAATAAATCGCTTTGCTTTTTTGTTAATAAATCACTGCCACTTTCAATTTGGCTCTATTCATAACACTTGTCCACACATAAGGCAGAACACTGCTGACACAATGTCATTTTTTTTATAATATTTATAGATATTATTGAAACCGTCCTATTTCAATGAAGTGTCATACGCACCTTGAAGGTAAATCTTCAATACGCTAGGCACTCCATTAATAGTACATCGTGATTTTGATACTAAGTCGTAATTAACGGTCTTAATTTGATTATACGATAAATCTGCCATACAGAGCGACGGCAACCCGTGGAAGTCTTTATCAAGCAAAGTGATGTTGTTATGATGGGCAATCAATTCCTCAAGTGATGGCAAAAATGTCTGAAAATAAAGACGAGAAACTATAATAACAAAATTTTGCATATAAATAAGTACAGCGCTGTAGCTACATTACTTTTTTATCATCATTGGAATCTATCAACAATCAAAAAATTTCCAATTCGCAAAAGCTCGCACTGCTTAATATATTCATTGTTATTCCTCCAGTATTCAAACAAACCTTTGAAGTTTCTTCTAATGTTGTGATGTGGTTATGAGACACGTCGAGCAATCTCAAGTCTTCGAGACCTATAAGGTCATCTGGTGAAATTTGTTGAAGAAGATTGTTACTCAAATTAAGCCTCAGAAGACCGTGCAATCCCATAAGTGCTCCACCCAAGCTTAGGATTCGATTATGATCCAATCTCAATTCCAGGACACGTGTTTCAACGTCCACCAAATTCTGAAAATATATTTAAAGAATACCATCATTCCATCAACGCCTGTATTCCGCGAGGGGTAAGGCAGAGGTATACTAATGTACACCCACAGATCGCTAATATGTTTAAGTCCCGTGAAATAGAGGGCCAGCCTATTACCATTAACCAGGCATAGATTCAAACTCCGAGATGTTAAGTACTGAGAATTTCATTGAAAAACTCAATAACCCTAGCGTAGCTAACTAGACTAATGAGTTATGAATAAATAATGTATTTTAAGTGAATGTTATGTGCTATTTACCTCCATATTTCCCGTGATAAGACTGATTCTATTGTGTGAAAGATCAATTACCGACAATCTTTTCAAACCTTTGATTTCTTGCAGAGAAAACTCTGTCATGAAATTGTGAGTTAGATTTAAATATCTCAATGATTTCAAACTCTTCAAAGAACCATTTAATGACTTGAGTTGATTGTAAGCAATGTCCAATTCAGCTAATTTCTCGGCTTCTGTGAATTCATCTTCGGCTAACTAGAATAACAAAAGATTTTAATAAAAGTAATAATGTGTCACTGAGAGTATATAGTATTCAATGTCGTTTTTAAAGAACTAACACTTTCAATTTTGTTGAATGATAGGCCTATTCTCATCAATCTTCTGGATTTTTGCAGCGCTCCATCCAACGACTTTATGTTATTTCCGTAGAAATACAAAGACTCCAATGAAGGCATTTGTTTTAAATCTCTTGGCAAATTTTGCAGTTCATTGTGTGCAGCATGTATGAGCACGATCCTTTTCGCTTTCTGAAAGAAAAACATCCATTCAAGAATCGACTTTACCTTATGTACGTTTGTGGCAACAGCACGAAATTATAAAAAAATATTGAATTCTTCTTTCATACTTACGATTGGCAATTCATTCTCTATAGATTCTAAATTATTAGCATTAATGAAAATCCATTCGAGGTCGTCTAGATCTCTAAGAGCTCCGTTCAGAGAATTAAGCTTGTTTATTCCAAGATGAACGTGTTTCAGCGCTTTAGGTACTGCATCTCTCTCAATTTTAGAAATTTGGTTATCTGCTACCAGTAAGTGTTCTACTTCTTGTATGTCCTAAAAATAATATAAAATGAATTCAGTAAGCCCCGTCACGAGTGGCCGGAGATGCGCCCTCAGTTTCCGGCTGGTACACGCAGGTACTCTTGGCTGTTTGTATCTAGGATGGTGACCTCTCACTTTGGGCCGTCATTCGGTCCATGGTTGGAACCGAATGACGGCCGGGTGAGAAGCAACCGCCTTTTACTGCGATTAAGTTATGTTCGCAAAAGAGGCGGCAGAAGAGGAGAGAGAATCATCCACCTGTCTCCCGATACACAGTACACCCACCAGGCGCCGGAGGGCGTAGGCCTACCTGCTTTCATGAGCTATGGCTTGTGGGCGGCTGAATTGGGGTATCGACCATCCGACCAGAGAATGATCCCGGTAGGCGGCACCCGTGTGGCAAATACGTGCCAGCAATGAGGATGCTCAAAGCAACACCTCTCCAGTTGAAGACTGGAGGTAATGACCACACGGCTACACCACAGAGCCATCGGCCAGAGTGGGTGACGGCGAGACTGCGAGAGCGTTCGAAAGGATGAGGCGGTAAGAGCCACAACACGCGCTCGAGCACTGGGGTGAGCCGGTTTCGAAGTCCGCCTGCATAGACGTGATTGCGTCACCTACTGGCTTACCTACTCAGGTTTTCACCGAGCAAGGTTGCTTCAGTAAATTCGAAGGCAAATCGAATTGTCATCACTCGGTAGTGATAAAGATACTGACCAACACACGCTTGGCGAGTGGCTTACATGGGGGTCCGAGCGGCTAATCCTAATCAATAAAATCGGCCAGGATCTCGCTCTGCCAGCGGTAGAGTCTGCTATATTGGCAGAGCTTCCCTGGGACGGGATTAATTGGCATGGAGCAGGAAGGGTTCCGAAAGAATATGTTAGTTCCAGAATTAACTTATTCTGTGTACTGAAGATGGCCCCTGTGTGGGTCTTGATGCGGAAATCCCACACACCCCAATCTGCCCCAACAGGCTGGGAGTTATTTGAAGGTTTCCTCCTCGTAACAAAAAAGAAGTCCTGCAGAGAAAGTTTATTAAAACTGTTTTTAAAGTTGTTTACTGCAGCTGGGAATTAAATCGATACTAATAGAAGGATCAATAAATCAATAGGTACTTCTTTTTGAAATAACAATACCTATTATTCAACTTATATATATGAAGACCATGAAAGCCGTTCGATTGCTGTCAAAAAAGTGAAAAAATCAAGAAATCTAACTGAGTAAAGCATGTGTTTTTCAAATGGGGAAACATTTTATTTGCAATGCATGCAGTACTTTCTATACCTACTTAAATTATTCTTCACATTAAAATGAAGAAGGATGTTATCTTGGAGCAAAATTTGATAACTTCAAAATACTTTCCCTTCAAGGCACCCCATTTTCCTCCCTATAAGTATATCAGACGAGTGGGGAAATTTAAATTGTAAAATGACGCATCACGCATGGCATTGGGCCAGGAAAACGATAAACAAAAACACTAATCATATTAATTTCAAATACCTACACGCTGTTGCAATCACATTATGTTTCTATTTATAGAACCCAGATAAAAATAAAATGAATGACTGATAAGTACTATTATTATTCCAGTGGTGCTTTTTTAGAGAGCTTTTTTAGAGATTCAAAGTTTAATTTTCTTACTCGGAAGTCATCCTCAGTGAGTTTGGTGATTTTATTCCTGCACAGGTCGAGAGTCTTCACGTGGGGCAGGTGCTGAAGAACATGACGCGGCATCTCAGCTAATGAGTTGTCAGCCAGACTGAAGTAGTCCACCAAATCCAATTTGGTGAAAATACTCTCTTTTAACTCGCTGAAATGAAAAAAAATAACAATCAATCACCAGTTTCATACAGAAAAAACATATTCTCACTTTTTTACAAGCGTTCAGATAAGATGACGAACTTTAATTCGCAGCTTGGACAATCTGATGGTAGGAATAACTGTAAATAAAATTTAATGAAAAAAAAATACAAAGGCACAACGACGGTAACAACTAACTTCTATGCAAAACTACGTCCCCAATATAGTTGGAGAGCTGATATTGAAATTATGAAAAGTGTATCATTTTAATGTTAGTGATACTGGAATCCAGTCTTGAAGGAAGGGAGTAGTTATTTTGCTACTGCACAGTACTACTATTAGTATCCGCAGCAGTATTACTTACTTTTGCAAAAAATAACATTAAAAAATATGTGTACTTATAAAATCTAGAATTCATAATACGAGACCATTTTTACGGTTCTGAAGTACAATCAGAGGCCGCACCACAACGTGTTAACGCGATCATTTTAGCTCGTGAGAAAGGTATGGCGCTATTTGATGTAAGTATAGAGCGGCCTCCCTCTCTTTCAATGGAAAACGATTGCAATTACACGTTGTCGTACGGCTTCAGACTACCCTGAAAGTGTATAAAAATGTGCTTTAAGCAGTCTGATTTTTTCTAAATTGAAAATAATTATGTACGAGTACATTCTCAGATTTATAAAGAGCGGCGGGGAGCGGTAATAAGTGCTGGATACGAATAAAGATTTTAAATGACCGATAAAAAGTGTTACACACCGAAACAGATGCGTCACTCACCGGCAGCTGCCAAGGCCCCGACCTGGCTGTGATTGGTTACTGATAGAGCATAACTCTAGTTCAGCATACATTGTACAGACGCTAGCAGGTCAAGTTATTCAAATTCAATTCAATTCAAAACTGTCAAATTTTCCCAATTTAATATGAACCTTAATGTTTTGTATTAAAGTTGAAAATCAATCAAATAAATTTAACAAATTGTGGTAGCGTGATGTACTGGCCTCTGTACCTCTAGATTTTAACAGTGCCTAGGCGTATAAAAAACTATTTGTAGACGTAGGTGCAAGAAAGCGAGTAAAATGTGTTTTATTATAAATCTATTGAACATTATCGGATATTTCCATACTCAATAAAATAAATTCAACATTCACAATAACTCAATTTAAAAAAATATGTTCGTTGATTCATTGCGCCGACTCAAAATTATTTATGAGTAAGGTACTTGACATACGTTGAGGAGCTTAATTCTAACTACTGAAAAGGTTTATTATTGGATTTTCAATTTCTCTTCCGTCGTTTCGGAAATCGAAACCTCAAAATCAGACCACTCCGTCAAAAGTTAATCGTCGTCATACATAACAAAAATAATTAGTTATACGCGTTGACTTGAAAACATCCTTATTTTATTTCGTCATTCCATATAAAAAAATTAATTGATTATAACTGAATTGAATCGAAAAATTATCAATAATTTCCGAGCCTACTTTTAAAAGCCTCTACGTAGGAGCTGAATTCGAGTGGTCTTTCAGTTACCAATAACAGCGATGCCAATTTTTCTATCTAACGCAATTTGCAACCTGTTACTGTCTACAAGACATTTTCATCGGTCTTTGAAAATCTGGTATTATATATATTCTGTACATAATTATTGTATATATGAATTAATAAACATGCTTTAATCGTTTCAGCCTGCCTAAAAAATATATTTCACGCATATTTTTTAAAATCCTACGGAGCAGTCTGGTTCTACTTCTACTTCAAAACACTTCAGTCTGGTTTGATTATGATTTCTGGATTATAATTATGAGTGCTAAAATCAAGAATTATAATAATTCTAAGGTGCCTAAAGTATATTTTTTTGCAAAACTATTATAAATACTTCGTAGTAGCAAAATATCCGCAATCGCCCTGTCAGACTCTGGATTCCATTCCATTATCACTAACATTGAAATGATACAATTTTCATAATTTCAACTTGCCTAAAAATCCTCTAAACTCGTCATCAAATCTTAATATCTCTCTTTTTGGTTTCATAGAGTTAAATAGATTAAATCAAAAGTAGGATAATTCAAATAAAATAGTCTGTTAAACGTTATAAATAGGCAGATATATGCAAGACATCGATCCATTTACACATTTATTTTAAGTCAACTAATTTGAAATGATCCTTTACTAAAACACTTTGTTGTTTATCATTGTAAAATTTAGTATTTTTTTTCGGATTCGGGTCTAGTGTACCTCGATGTGCCACAGTAATTATACCATTGAGTGGGCTCAAAGTAACCTGCGACTAGGTTTACGCGTAATAAATGAATGTAGAGAAACATGAATATGTATGCGTCCATCTGGACCTAAGTACTAGTCCTTGTGAAATATACTTACTAAATTTCAATTCTTTCTATGCGACAGACAAGTTCAAAATCTATTGCGTAATATTCGGAGTTGATGGCCAGAACAAGACGAAGACAAAAAGACGACGAACCACAAATTTTTTGCACTTATTCATAATTGCAATACGGCAACCGCACATGAATACCTAATAATGTCTCAAAATAAAGGGTAAGTTCATTTAACTCAAATACGTTTTTTTTTAATTATTGTGTGTACTAAAAGGTTTCTATGTACCCTGTATCTGAAATTCTGAACTAAAATTGAATTGAAATAAAACTACTTTTTACACATTTTATCGCGTTTTAATATTAATCCCGACGTTTCGGGACGTGTTTATCCGTGACCATGGACGCTGTAAAGGGTCTGAAACGTCGGGATTAATAATAATAATAATGTTTTTATTCACAAAACTTAATACCTATGTTATAGAAGTTAGTGCCCTCTTCCAATTTTATTTTGTACAACGGTTGTGAATAAAATAATGCACATTATACTAATATAATTAAAGTGCGTTTTTGGTGTGTGTTATGCATGTTTTGTGTGTTATGTTTGAATGTATCTGTTATATCTGAATGTGTGTCGGTGTGACAGGGTAAATTAGTTTGAGTGTAGTAAGTTTTCTGATTGGTCATAACTTAATTGGAGTAACCAGGTTTTAATTTTACTTTTGGCTTCATGAAACGGAAGAGGATATATATTTATAATTTTACTGATTTTAATGTACCTATAAATAGCATGATTTATAACTCTGTTGCCGTCGAGCTGAAACTGTACAGTATTTAGGAGGTAAGCAAACATTAGTAAGTAATTACTCGTTTTTTTTATTCTCATTTGCATTGTATAGAGTATGCCTGTGTTGTTTTATTAACATTTGGTATATATATAATTGCCTGACAGTTAATAGTTCACATATTTCACACAGTTGTTTTGTTGGATATCTGTAGGGTTTGAATGTCATCACTTTTAGCAATGACCTTTGCGCCCTTTCTAAGTGTATAATACGGGTTTTACAGGCGCCTCCCCACACCCCTACACAGTATCCGAGTATCGACTCAGGCATACCTAGTACACAGTACTTACGCAGAAAAGGAAATTCCGCAGCATGTCTGAGTTGTTTAAATACCCAAATCAATTTCTTGGTGCGTCATGTTTATATGAACCAGGATAGTCTCTCGTCCAAGATGACACCAAGGTATTTAATATAGGGCTTTTGTAATAGAAAGACATTGTCAGCTGGTACTGTGAGGGTAATCGCAAAAGTGAGCAATAATATCAATATAACGCGATAAAATCCGTAAAAATTAGTTTTATTTCAATGTATAATATTCGCGTAAATGTCAGAAATCAATATAAAATTGAATATTATTATTAAGAAGATACGCTATTAAAAGGTCAGGCGAGTGTCGATGCACAGTGTAGGATTCTAGTCATTTTATTGAACACTGCGCAGTGCATATACTTAAAGCATTTTTCCCCTAAACTGATAATTTTTGTGCCATTTAGAATCTTCAACATGTAACAGACTCTCAGTACAAGGACATCGGGGTGATAGGTACCGTAAGTGCTCAGGTTTTCCAGTTTTGGTAGAGAAAATCATTAAGTACCTAGTATTAGATGTGCAGAAATTTATAAAACACCATAAACGTCGCACTAAGTATACATACATGGTCCATCTTCGGTAAAATTTTCGTATTTAAATGTAACAGTTAATTTATAATCGTTAACCCTTATTGACGACCCTATCGTCAGCACGAATCTAGCGCAGTCAACCGGAGGGTAAAGGCGCATACTGATACTGACGATGCGACAGATTTCGCGCGGCAGCGCGGTGACGCGTTGATATGAAATATGCCGAGCGGCGACCGCGCGAGTACTCGTATTTCATAAGCAACAATGTTTGAATCTTAAAAATCATGCCCGCGCAGCGAACGAGTGCTCTACCCGCGGCAGCCGCGCGGCTGCATGATTTTTACGAGTCGCGCGGCATATTTCACATAGTCAGTACGCGCCCTAAAAATAATTCTCGAGACAAATATAACTTTTTATCTTACTCGGTGAGCACAGACTCTATAGTATCAAATATTGTTTACAGATATAATACTTATATATGAACAAGAACATTACGAATCGGACCGCCTCCGAATATATTCTCTAATGAATTGTGACATCGAAATGGGTTTACTTACTTTACTTTATTTTATAAAGCTACATAATAATAATTATTATAATAATGCAGTATATTTTTAAAACAAGTGATGTTGGTCGTTGAAAAAGTTGTCTGGTTTTTGTTTTATACCGTTCTTTTACCTCAGCGTAAGTACTACCTTGTACTTCCAAGTTTTACTTGCGTAATCGGTGTCCTGCGACCAGATGTTGATGTTAAGATATAATTTTGAGATGGCCGGAATACACCGCAAAGTTTGTACGTTTTAGGTTTTTTTAAATTAGGTAGTGATTTTCATTTATTGACAATCTAACACAGGGCATTGACCCCAGAATCAATTAATCATAATAAAAGTTACAAATAACAACTCATTAGCTACAGCTACGATTATAATTTCATAAATACTAAATCTAATTCCAGGGTCAACGGCCTGCGTCAGATGGTCAATTCATATAACTTTTAAGTGACTAACCTAACATATCCTAACCTTACCATACCTTGGATATTCGACAGTTTCATGCACTCTATTAAAAACTATGAACTATCAAGCTATAGGCTATACATGCATAGGTACATATTTTACGCACAACAATGTAAGGAATATTTTTTATTGTATCCATGTCAGTAACTTGATTATGTGTTTTTATATATGTATACATAATTTGATAAATAATTGAATTACTATGTTATGATCTTACTAGATCATAGTTTTTCATGGTGGTTTCCAAACCACCATGAAAAACATGTCACAAAATCAAAACCGGCTACCGGCACCACAACGTTCAAGAGTTTCTGAAAGACTTAGCGACGCTGGGCTTGCACATTCACAATGGGCTAAATGCATGCGCCGCGAGTTTAGTAAACACTAATATGAGGAGGTCAACGTTCCGAGGTTATCAATGCAGGGGCGGCGCCAAACGGTCGCATGTTCGGCCGACGGCGAGCAGTCGCCGGCGCGGGCGCCACCGACACCCTTTGCCACAACTACAATGCGCATGGACCACATTTTCACAAAATAAATGGTGATCAAATAATTGAACTTGAAATACTAATTACTAGCGAACAATCTGTCATATCATGTAGTTTGTCTACTTCTATGTTAAATTAGCTGTGCCCCGCTATGCTTTCCGCATTGCATTTGTTTTTCTCAATCTCGTGAAAAACCTAAATGCCCAATTTTGAGTTTCTACGCTTAATTTCTGAGATTTCGTAATTAATCAGTGAGTGAGTGCGTGTTATTTCGCTTTTATATACATTAGGGTATCCGGTAAATAATGCGACGTATAAGTGTGGGGGTGATAACTTGGCTCAGTACCTACCAAAACAACACAGTGTATGTTGAGCATAATGTTACATGTTAGTTAATAACATTTTTCAAATTATTGTAAAAGCTCTACCGACCTTCCATCACATTTTACAGTATGTCGTAATATCAAATTTTTTATCGTGTTTTTATACATCTAATTATTCCCAAGTAAGTAGTAATCTACTCATTATTAAGTCCTTTTTTATCAAAAGAAGATAGTGTTCAATAAATTAAACGATTTTCTTGTCACTTAACCGTATACCTCTTCTTCTTTCTTGGCTTTCAAAAAATGTTTCATGGAACTGATTTGATACCCAAGGAGAACAAGAATTAAATATCGTTATTCTAGGGTGTGGAAGATACTCGTGAATAGTCTGCCGCCTGGGTCAGGCCACATTCATAATGTCATGATATAATGACATTCGCTATGATCATAACATTCTGCAGTCCAGTAATTGCTGAACTTCTTCTAGGGAGAGGCTGTGCCTCGTATTCTACTGGAATACTGCTCTTGGGTAGAATAAAATCCCTGCGTCTCAGCCCATCCTGGGAATGGTATATAATGAAATCAGTACCATAATAAAGCCTGCTGAGACTCATTATCCTCCTCCTAGGCTACTATGTTGAGGTTGTCTTTCAGTCTAAACAGACACGATCTGCCATCAGACTTCCGCAACCCGCTTCTGGGTTACGCCTGCATCCTAAAGATATAGTGGTTGTCAGGTGTATCAATTAAAATGATACAATATTTAATCTAAATCAATACCATATAGTTTACTAATCTCCGAAACAAATAAGAAAATATGATTTTAAAGGGCACTCCAAAGTAAATTCAACGAAGTATCAAACGAGCGAGAATTTGGGAAAACTAAAGATTCTCGTTCAATCACACTAAAAACATCTAAAACAAAGATTCTGGTGTAATTACACTAAAACGTCTAAAACTAAGGATTCTGGTGTAATAATACTAAAAAGTCTAAACTAAAAAAGATTCTAATTACCTACCCACTACAATAAATTACGAAACTATTTTTCAAATTCCGAATTTTAGACATTGCGAATATTAGAAATTTAAATAAAAAATAATAGGTAGGTACCCCGAAACTTTTTTAAGATTTTATTTTAGCAGCTGCCGCATTTTTTTATAATATACTACTAAGGTTGCAAACAAGCATAAGGCCCACCTGATGGTAAGCGGTTACCATAGCATATAGACGCTTACAACACCAGGGATGTCACTTGCGCGTTGCTGACCCTGTTAAACGAAAGAGGAATCGTTGGGTTGGCAGTATAAGGGTCAAAGTGCCCCCACTGCCAACATAACGTTTCTTCGTGGAGCACTGGTAACCTTGCTCACCGTCAGAAACTGAACACAGCTCAAAGCAGTGTTATTTCACTACGATTTTCTGCAAGGTACTTCCCCAGTCGGGCAGCTCCAATTTCAGTGGAATTACTCCCACTATGCCTTATCTCTTTTAAAATCTCTGATCGCATCTGATTAGATTGGAAGGCGACCCTAACATAGTTTGTGGGAAAAGGCTAGGAGAATAGATTTTATGTTACCATTTTGTCGGCGTGATTAATATGTGGTCCCATGCCAAATCACAGCTCACTATATAATAAGAGTCGCTGAGCTAAGCCGCGAACTGACAGACGGACGCACATTGCGAAAGTCACATCCTTGTTGACTACGGAACGTAACTCTAAAAAGTAGAGTTAACTTTTTAGAGTTTTTAAATAATTATTATAATCTGCATTTTACTAAATGAATGCTGCCGTGACTAGTTTAATGAAATCATAAACCCAACAAATAACAATATTATAATTATATATATTAAAAAGAATAATGTTAATATAATTACAATAATAATATGATGAAATTCAGATTCAAGAAATTAGAATCTAAAAGTATTTAATTTAAAAACTAAAGGATTAAGTACATTGTATTACCTATGTTCTGTACGTGAGGCCGTGTTCGCTTCTTGTTGAGTCGAACGATGCATAATTGACGATCTCGTTTAGGCCAAAGGGTAATTAAATTACAAAACGGGACCAGCATATATACAATTAAACGGAGCGCTATGGTCGGCTGACGAACAAAGCATGATTGCACATATTTATCATCGAAAAAAAGATTTTTTCACTATGACATTTAAGAATAATCGCCCTTTATGAGATGATAGACAAAACAAAATTAGACGACCAAAATGGAGTGTTTGAATGATCACTTAGAATTATGGGCGCATCTGATTCCGTAGTTATTTTCAGTGCTAAGTAGCCTACGAGTGTAGCTGAATACGTCTGCTGTAAATGTATTGCAGCACGTTTGGAGGTCTTCATACTTGACAAAAAATATTGGTAGAAAGCGTTTCGTTTAATTTATGTTTTCATCTTGATATAGCTATAGTATACCTACGCTTTGATTGTTTGTAGTGAGTAGTATATTGCTTTTACGGGAAAGAAATGAATAAAAGAACCCTTTAAAAAAGTTTTAATTATTTGTTTGCATAGATCGTGGGTAATTTGGAATGTATTTCAGGGTATGGTGTAATTTACTGATATTATGTGGGTGAAGGATGGTCTATAATTTTATTGTAACAAGAAAACAGACCGCCTATTGGTAAAACGGGAACCGCAGCCTAAAGCGCCCTTTGATCGACGCTTTCACATCGCGTAAATTTTACTTCTGTGTTAGATATTAAATAAATAATAATTTGTAACACTGTCCCGCGCCTCCAAAATTTATTTTACTTTTAAAATTATTTGTTACACATTTTGGCGCTCCTTGCCACCTGGCGCCTACAGCGACCGCTCCTCTCGCTCTACCCCAATGCCGGCGCTGAATGTTACCACATTATTATTTAGTAACAGAGTATTTGACAATGACGTACGATACGAACTCAGCAGCCAACTTCTACCATGTCAGAAATTATATTAATAGACTTCAATCTAGAAAATTGTTTCTTCCCCAGGAAGGGCCTGTAAAAGCTTAAAGGTTGAACGACCGTTAGCGTGCTGCTGTAATAGAAAAAAACTTTACGCATCATCTATCTACCTCATTATAGTTCGTGCAATTTTTACTCAAGAAAGCAGTTATTAGTCATTTTCGGAGTAAGTTTAAAGCCCAGCATATCACCATAAAATTCACCTCAATTAAATATTTCAAGCTCAAACGACGACTCATTACGGATCTTTTTAAAGAAAGCGCATATTATATAGATAAGTACTGTAGGGATCGTTACTATAAATAAGTAGGGCTTTTATCATTTAACTTTAGTTTAATTACATTAAGGTAAAAACCTAATCGTCTAACAAAACGATAGATCAGTCTGTCAATAAACAGAATTTAGATCTAAAACTGCAATACAACTGATAAATAATTATATTCACTTATGCAAAATCTCCATGACTGGTCAGTTTTCTGCACCAAGATAACTGGAGAAGCATGTGTGGTGTCTCCAAAGCAGCTTGATATAATTAATTCCTAAGTGTATGAGATCTTAGGTTCCGGTGTTATAAGGGAATATAAAAGTGTTTCTTTTATATTCCCTTATAACACCGAGACACCACATTATTTCGGTTGAAACGACAGATGAGTTATATATATCTATTTTGATAATATTACAATACCTACATATTATGTCTTGTACCAATTACCATTTTTTATTACGATTCAATCAAGGCGAGTCTCAGGACCTATCCAAGTAGACGTCACTCGGTTATGTCCTGAGACTCAACTTGACCTTTTAATAGATGTCAAATAAAGGTTTGCAAATCATTCTTTGAGCACTCACGTTAGAAAATTATTTTCCTAATGATCGCTTTGGACTTTGGACACTACTTAGTAATTCTCCCAATTATTGCGATTATTAAAAGAAATGTATTTTATATAACCAAATATTATATGTTAAATATACCTATAGGATAGAACGGAGTATTAACCCAGTAGTGAAAAGCCTTCTAATATTGAATTGAACTCATGATAATTTTTCTTTATTTTTTAATAAATACATTTTATTTTAAGAAACCGGCCAGTGAAAATCGGGAATTGATTGGTGAAAATATGTTTCTTTTATGACAACTAACCTAAAGGGTAAATCATAAAGATTATTTTAAATGAATTATTTTATGTATTTACTATAAATATGATTTTATTTTTTCATTCGTTCCATTATTTTTTTGCTCTCTAAAATATGATGTTCCGCTGTTTTCCCTTAAGTATTTTACAAAAAAACATGGCTCATTTCCTGTTTTTTAGTTGAAAGTTTCCTTACGAATATTTGGTAGGTATACTTTCCTGGGCTGGGTTCATCCGCCCTGTCCAGCCTATTATAACCTGAATTAAATGAGCAGTGTGGAAGCATTTATAACATTTAGCAAACTGAAGCTTTTTAAGAAATGTTATAATGATAAAAAACGTTTATAAAGATGATTGGATTAATGGAAGAATTTTTCAATGAAATCAACAAATTTTTTGGGCATAGTGAAAGTAATGATAAAATTTAGCAAACTGCAATATTTTTTACTGCAAAGCACCTTAGAGGGTCGAGTTAAGCAGTGTTACGCGTACAATAATTTATGTACAGTTTGTAATTTGCAGAACGCTTACCCAGTCGTTAGACATCGATATATTATGTAGGTAGACCCCAATTCAAGTCGGTGGACTTGGTTTGCAATTGGCAGAAGATTGAATTAATTAAATTAATGGATAATTGAATCTTATTGGTTATATCAGAGTCTGTGATTTGCGTTGTTTGTGTAAAGATGTGGAAAGAAATAAATACATTTGGGATGATTAACTAACAAGAACTAAACTTTTATAATAAAGTCGTGAAAGGACAATTGACCAAAATGTATGAAAGCTGATCTAGGGACCAATAAGTAGAAAGCTATTTCAATGAACTATAATAGTCTAATGTGCTCATTTTATTTCCAATCACTGTGGGGAACAGTTATGGTGATTGAAAGTCTCCAAGTGAGAGGCTTAAACATGCGAACTTTATCGAATGAAAGTTGGACAAAGATTGTAAGGAATATATATCACGCACATAGGTGTTTTTAGTTGTCAGACAATTATTTATATCGGGATCAATGTCAAGAAAGACTCAGTTGTTATTCGGCATTCGCTACCTGTACTGGTACTTAACTCTTTTATCAACTGTAAGTTCGGCAAAATTTTTAGAAAAGAGTTACTGAACATCGTAATAGGCAAGGCAGGAGCCACGTTGCGTATTACGATGCTCAATAACTCAAATAATAAACTCTCTGGTAGGTAACTCTATGATAATAAAATACATGCGACATGATATGTTTTTTAAGTGCTTTATGAAAAAAAATACCTACATGGAATTCAGTCCAAAATTAATAAAATAGGTTCTACAGTTAGTTTCAGACCAAAATTTCCTATTAAAAAACAAAATATATTTTTTATTTGTGACTAATTGGAGAAATACTCCTCATCATACATTGAAGTAAAGTTAACTGGAAATATCCGGGTAACCAGATCTCATAAACAAAATCGATGAAACATGATTTTACAAACAAATGTAGGTATTCACGCTATATTTTTTTTATTTATTATTTATATTTTAGAGAATCTCAAAGATACATGTAAATGGCATTCAGTCCATAGAAGTAAAATAATCGTTGCAAACCCTAAGTTTTAAAGATGACAGAGATCTCTCTGACTGAAGTTAATTTTATCTGATAAATAAAATATTGTAAAATATATATGAACACACTCACGTAGAAAACTTTCATGCAAAAACGACATCGTCATTTAGAGTTATAAACATAGCCATATTTTATGTACCTATCACTGTTGTTGTGAATGATTTAATCGCATACCTACGATAGAAAACAAACGTGACAATTAAAAAGAATCGTATGCGTATACTAAAAGCAATATTCAGATCTCGTTAATTGTTTGCAAAAAAAATAAAAAGTAATAATAATCAAAAATATAATGTAAGACGAAATCAGTGATTTCATTCAATCACCATGGCCAATATAACATTTCAACATACCTACGTTATTAAGAGTAGTTTATGTAGCGTTACATAAACAACAACTACAGTAATTTGTTAGTTCACCATTAATGAGTAAATACAGTGAATACGACACGACCAATACGATATCATTCAATTTTACTGCTTTAGAAGCGACCTTAGATAACCCCGGGCAACGTCTCCTAGATGCCATCCCCACACGATCTGGAGTTCACTAACGAAAGGTTACTAATGGAATTAATAAATAATCCATTAGATAAAATTACTTTCCAATACCAATAACTAAGTTTCAGTACGTGGTTACTAAATTCACTACCGATGTGTGTACTTGAAAACAAAGTCTTTATACATATGAAGCAACTTAACGTAAGATAAGACTTGAAATATTGTGATGCAGACGGCAAGTTTTCATTAAATGACAAGAAAATATAAATAATTAGGATGACCCGAAAATCTGTGAAGATCAATTGAGTGGTCAATAAGAGTCGAGCTCATGGGTCACGGGCGACTTAATTGTTGTTCAGTAGGGAATAACCCGCTGGAGCACATCACATGTAGATATACTTTTGAACATTACTCGCAGAATGGTCATTACCTAACTCATGTCCACGCTTCTCATGTTTGCGTTTACATTAGTTGTAATAATATTCACTGATAAGAAACATTACAATAATAAACCCACTTCGAAGGGAAATTTACCGAGTGGCAGTTAGATTCTATTCTCTCCAGGGAAGGAATAGTGATATTTTATCAAATGAGTATTAGGTTTGATTCCTTTCAGACGCAATGTGTGCGCGTCGCATGATGTAGCAGCGGAGTGCTGCCAGCCCTGGCAAGGGTGCCGCCCACTCTCTCGATAACAGCCGATCCTCATCGGCGTGCGCTCCGCTTATCATAGACCTGTTGTTCTCTCATTCAACTTACACATTGTTTGTATCGTGAAACACACAATTTTAATGCTATTTTACACAACAAAGAGCTTACACCATGTAGACGTTGCGTAGATTCACAACCACACACGTTACAAAAACTGCACATCGAACCGAACTTAGATCCAATGATGTTAGAATACTTCGTAATCGACTTGCCTTAAATTGTCGAAGTTTAGTTTCAGTCTTGTGATAGAAAGTCCGAGTTCTTTGATGCTGTGTTCAGAAAAATCCGGAAGCTGGGAGTAGGAGATATCCAAGCCGATCTTGGTTTCGGGGCTGAACTTGTTTGTCAAAGCCCGTGCGATTTCTTCATAAGCACTGATACGCTGACAGACTACGAGGATGGCACCGGTACCGGCATCTTCTCGGCGGCAGGTGCAAGGCGAGATCTCTCTCCTCATGGCGCAATGCAGGCTGGCTCCAGCTCCGAGCTGGCCGGCCAATGCACACAGCAGCGCGGCGGCGAGCGCGTGCTTGTGCGCGATCATCGTGTGTGCCGTTCGGGGCTGTTCGCGCTACTGGCGCAACGCACCACGGCCGCTCGGAATCTGTACGTCGCGTCGCGGCGGCCGCCGCAGGCACCCAACCCACCCCGCGTAAACGCATCATACAACCGTCTGCACTCTGCACCTTAGCTCTACAGATTACATTTACCGATTTCGCACTCTGTTCATCTACGATTGTCCTGTGCAGTATAAATTGCTTGCCTATAATAACCAGATTGTATTATTTATACTTAGGTACTTAATTAATAAAAAATACTTAGATATAACCAAATAAGCAGTAGAATCGATATCTCTTTCTCTTCTTGTTTTGGGTACAACACAATATTTTCGGCATTTTTGGTAACACTTTAATCAATACTCAAAACGAATTGGACTGACTGCATTCAATTTTTATTTATTTAATGATAAACACCATCAATACGGACCAGTTGGTCGACATTTTAGATAACATTATTTTATTGTGACTCGGCAACATAATTCGGTCAACATGTTTCTCAGACAGGATCTAAGATCCCTGTGTACAACAACTACTTGTACCTTATCAATAGGCCAAGTTTACAGAGATAAAGATGAACTTACCCGTTGTTATCTCTGATATTTCAAATAAGTAATTAAGTACAATACTTTCATCTTTTATAACTTTTTATTAAAAATGTCCTGTGTATACTTCGCCACGATTATATATGTTAATAACATAGGTACCATCACGCTTGCATTCCCCAAAGGGTTAGCAGAGGTGTGTCAATTTACTCCCACAGTTCGCCAGTATGTTTAGGTTCCACATTATTGTAGGCTATTGCCTACCTGCAATCCTATTGCCATTAATCGGGTACAAAAGCAAACTCCGAGTTGCTAATAAGAATTTCATAGAAAAACCCAACAACACTTTGCTCGACCTGGGAATCAAACCCAGGACCTCTTCTAACATAGCAGTTGCGCTTAGGACCACAAGACTAAAGTTAAGAATGATTTATAAGAAGAGCTATTTTATTCTGCCACGTTTAATGGCTGTTGCATGAAGGGATGGTCCAACAAGCGTTATCCTTTAATAAATACATTGGATTAAGCAACGGTCAAAGTGAAACAGAATACTTGGTGAACTCCCTAATACCTATAAAAACAAAATCATAGGTACATACATTGAACACACAGGATACACTTACATATTATACTATCCACTATCAGTTCGCAATGACTAACGAGTTATTGTTTCCCCTAAGAAAAGATAAAAGGTGAACAGTGCGCAATAAAATTGCGAAATCAACTGGAATAAACTTTGTTTTTGGAGAAAACAACAACAACGACCCTTTAATATCTTTGTGGAAACGTAAAGAACATTGCAAACATTGTTTTTTTTTTCTTAAAAGGACATATTTTCTTTTCTTTGAATTCCATGATCATGACTATAGGGCAAGTGAAGACAAGTGTGGTTTTTAATCGTTAAGACATGACATGTCTGACATACCCTGCCACTATTCACATCAAGACGTCAAAGTTCGCTCAGCGACTCGCTGTGCTAACCAACTTAGAACCACATTACACTAACTTATGCTTTCCTATTGTGCCACTTTCCCAGATAGCAGAAGATCCATGAAGATTTTCCGCAAAACAAAAAGTAAAAAATATCTTAAGCTGCGCTGCGACATTTATAGAGAGGGGGCGGGTCGACCGTGCTCACCCCAATATGGTCTAGTGCCCACCCTAGGATTTTAGGTTACCAATTCAAAATTCTAGGATGAACATCTAAATATCTTCGCACAAAAACCATTTAAATCAAATATTTACTTATTATTACATACCTACTATTATAATACATTCGGAGTTATGATAGGTACTAATCGAACCTCCTCACTGACCGTTCATTGGGTGTCAACTCTGCTTCATCATATTGGCCATGGCATCTCATCGGCTAACCTTCCTGTAAAACAACTCTACTACCGGGGTACTTCGGCTTCTGGTCCCTATCACATCAAGACGTCAAAGTTCGCTCAGCGACTCGCTGTACCAACTTAGAACCACATTACACTAACTTATGCTTTCCTCTTGTGTACTCGTCTCGCTCAACACTTGACAACCTCAACGATTTTAAAACATACTCCTTTTTAAACTACACTATACGTTTTTCTCCTGTATTTCGGGTGCATTTACAAATAAAAAGAATCTCATACACAAGCACTAAGAACCGGAACTACTATTCAAATAAACCATTGCACAGAAGCCCATCCATCAGCCACTACTGTAAACGTGCCATCAAACTCTAGAATAATTTCGGACAAGTTAAAGTTAAAGTCCAGTGATTGAACTAAATATTGTAGGCACGATTTGTTATAAAACTGCACAACATCCTTCCTACTTACACTCGTAGGGTATCTCCGGTTATCTATCACTAAGATTTTGATTATACTCACGTATTTAATGGATCCCGACAGGTGTGGTTCATCACTAACTTCGGCAGACTCCACAACGATGTGGGACCGAGAGCTCTACGACAGCTGCAGCTAGGAGTAGATAGGTACATCAGGCTCCTTCGGCCTGCGATAGGACAACTGTAGACAAGCATATCTGTATGAGAAGTAGGTAACTAACCTATGTAATGTACCTACTTAGTATAAAAACGATCACGGAAAATAGAAAATTAAATAAATTCACATAAAACAATAATGTTAAACAGCAGAAAAATATATAAGAATCAAATATATACGAATCAATGCAAGCAAGCTAAGCAGAAACAGTAAGCTCTTTAGTGTAGTCGTTTGAGATACCGTAAATTTAAATAAAAATATTTGATAAAAGGAAAACCTTATAGCATCTGTCACCTGAGAAATCAATATTTCCATACAACAATTTGACAGACCCAAGATCGCTCACTAAATCCGGTAAAGCAACTGCAGTGTGCGCACTTAACAAATATTGCCATTTTTATAAGTTCATTCTAATTGGATCACACATTTCTTCTGAAAAGCGCGTCAAGTGAACGTAGATGTCGAGATATAACTGGTATTTAGAGTCCACACGTTGGAAGCCACGCCGCAGATGAGCAACGACCGAGCATAGTTCACGAAACCACTGTTCATCACGGATGCTAAACTTGTTTTTCGGAAATACCAAGAATGTCCGAATTTAGCATAAATTAAAAGTCACAGCCTTAAATGATACTTATGAAACGGGTAATGAATATTGATAAAATATTTGTATTCAAATATTTAGGGTTGTACATTAGTATACTTAATCAGGACAAATTATGAGAGTTAGTTTAAATATAAATGGTGATCATATTGGTAATGCCTTTACATTTTAATACACGTGAAAGCTTGTTATCAGTAATTTATGTGAACACTAGTTGATATTCGCGGCGTAGGTATCCCGATTTGATCTAATTTTTTTATATTCTTTTTTGTTATTTATTCGTGGCTATAGTATCCCTACGACCGCAGTCGATTCTGATGGCCAGTCGTTGAGTTACCCTGCGGCTACTATAAACTGCAGGATTTGCAGGGTGAGCTCCTTCATTTCATCCGGGCTTACGATGTATTTCCCTAGATCAGCACTGTGCTTGTGTAGGAACTCGCATTCCGTCGGCAAGTTCGTGCTTTTTATTAAGTCTCAAAACCCAGTCTTAGTGCTACCCTAAGTTATTCATTATTCACCACTCATAACACCACACAACATTTCTTGACTTGAAATACTATAAGCAACTCAAGCCTCAAGTTACTTTTGACTGACAGACTTTAAATTGATGAATTTCGATAGAGTTGACTGATTTTGATTAAGTAAAGATTAATGTCACATACGGTCTTTTCAATTCCTCAAAATACATTCAGAAATTATGATCTTATCTATATTCAAAGACCTACACAGACACACTAAAATATAAATCAAGAACTAAGAATCTGAAAGACCATCGAAATTTATTTTGTTACTTATTCTTATAACCCGCACTTTATGTTTTGCAAAAGTAACGTGTGACTTTTATTAGTTAAAGGTACCTAATCTACATCTAATGAACTCCATGGTTTAGTATGGCTTAGTTTTTGGGACCCAGAACTAAATCCTTCATTACCTTGTAATCAATGACATTGTAATATAGTTAAAAAAGAGGTTGTAATTTAGTGATCTCCAAATATGGCGTGAAGTTCGGAAATATGAACTGAAATACAGAGATATAAAAATCTAAAAAACCTATTTCGGCATCAGTTTTCCTTCTAAAAGGTTTTGCAATTAATATTTTTATATGTATGTACTTAATTCGTTTTTCCTTTGTTATCATTTTATTATGCATACCTACAACAAATAGACGTTATTTCGTTTCAAAAATATGATGTGCCAATTGTATCTTTATTGAAGGTCATAAATTGAAAAATTTGCTGAATTGTCAAAGTCAAAGTCAAATATTTTATTTCAATTGAACCATTAAAATAGCACTTTTGAAAAGTCAAACTAGTTGCACGGTTCCAAAAAGTGGGTCTTATGGAGAAGAACCGGCAAGAAACTCCATAGACACTCTTTTCAACAAAAAAAAACATGATTACAGTGTTCAGTATTACAGTCTAAATCTGAATAGTTAATGAGAACAATGCAGTTTGATGTGTACTATTAAATTAATCTAGCATAATAAACAGAAAAAAAAAGATGTTGCCATTGACAGTAAGAGCTGACCAGCCCCGACAGACGGCACTCGTTCACGAGTATTTCGTCAACTTATTTAGTCAACTTATTGTATCCAGATACCTGTCAGTTTGAATGCTAGTCTGGTACAAAAATTCTAGAATAGGATATAATGGAATATACATACTATCTATATACATAAAAACTAGCTGACCCCGCAAACGTTGTTTTGCCATAAAAAAAAATTTAGGGGTATGAAAAATAGATGTTGGCCTATTCTCAGACCTCCCCGATATGCTCACAAAATTTCATGAGAATCGGTCAAGCCGTTTCGGAGGAGTATGGCAACGAAAACTGTGACACGAGAATTTTATATATTAGATGAATCTCTATTTCTCTTGGTCATCGCATCACGCGTGATGTCAATCATTATTGTCAGGAGAAGGAAGAAAAAATTAGACACATTGTGCAGGAAATTACAAAATTTAAGAACTAGATACTTTCAGGTAAAGTCTACCCAGACGACGTCGCGGGCAGAAGCTAGTACTATTATGCAATAGTTACTTTTGAAGTTCAATGTATTTAATGGTTAAACTTATATTAAATGTTGATAGAGTGAACCTATTTTATTGGAATGCTTTAAACGTGGCCTCAAGGTATGGGCTATGAATTCTTCTTAATAAATTCAGTAGATTGTTATGATTTGATTAGTACTCGACCCGCGAAACTTACGTTCTTATTACATGTATGAAATGTATTACTTTACCTATAATTGTTACTCGCCTGTAAGGTTTCCTAAAAAACTAATTACCTATATTTTAATCCTAACTTTCAAAGAAAATGTCCCAAACAATGATTTTGCATAGTTTTGTTTACATTAGATATAAGTATATAGTTTAGTATTAGATATAAGTATCTAATTTGCTGACGCAATTTTATTGACCTGTTTATGAATATAAACAAACAGGTCATATAAAATTGTCAGCTGACCTGCTGCCCTAGAAATAGGGTCGAGCTTTTCCTGAAGCTCCGATCGTATGCAGTATAGGTAATATTGACTTATTCATCTGTCTCTTTCTAGCGCTAATTCAATACGGTATACTATCAACGGGTTATCTTGATCAATTCTGGACTGACTTAATTATATATAATAACTTGAATTAAAAATATGCAGATAAATAGCAAATTAAAAAAATTAAATTAAAAATTTAAAAAAACCCCCGACACAAAAAAATCAGCTTAAGAACCTAAAAGAAAAACTATGATGAAATAACCACAAATTGAACAAAAAAGGTATAAACCTGAATCCCTATAAAAAGAAAAAAATAATCTTGAAATTATAACCCTTCATAATGTAGTACATACGTATGAAGTTTTTTGATTAAATTTTGTCGCGTCGGGGGACCGCTCTCTAATTATTAGCCTAACGTTTTCGTAAACGACATTACGTTTATTATAAAGGTTTTAAGTCCTCAATCCATTTATTTCGTATTGGGATATTTATGTCCTTTCCTTTCCTTTCCTTTTGCTTCCCGAACGTGAATCGCGCGAATTCAGAATTGATGTGGATGGCGCGTACATCGCCGCGACGCGCGGAAGGGCGTAAAGTGGGCGGAGCGTAACATATTCAAGTTTGGCGACCCGAGCGAGCAGACACGCGAGGGCAGACGTCGTTGATGGTTGTGTTTGTCCTTGTAATTTTTTTGAGTCAATTAAATATGTAAGTCGTTGCCGCCTTGTTTCAGCATCTGTCTGGATAGGTTAATTGTGTATTCAGTTTTTAAGTAGGTTACGGTTCACTTATAAAGTAATTCTTAATATTTAGTTTGATAGTTTTGTTGTAATTTTAATATAATTTTAAAACACCTTCAGGTAGGTGTTTTTTATAGCTAGAGAGCGGTCCCCCGACGCGACAAAATTTAATCAAAAAACTTCATACGTATGTACTACATTATGAAGGGTTATAATTTCAAGATTATTTTTTTCTTTTTATAGGGATTCAGGTTTATACCTTTTTTGTTCAATTTGTGGTTATTTCATCATAGTTTTTCTTTTAGGTTCTTAAGCTGATTTTTTTGTGTCGGGGGTTTTTTTAAATTTTTAATTTAATTTGTTATTTCACACTTTTTGTAGGGACTCCTTAGTTATTTTGTTTAGCTGTTTAAAATTTTTATCTAGATTTTAGATTTAATTTATTCCTTATTCCCTTTCAATGTAGTATACCTATAGTATTCTACTAGTCAAGTCCTTTTATTTGATCCCCATATTGAGGCGGTTTTAAAAAACATTTAATTTTTACTTGTGGTAGAGCCAAGCTGTTCGCAGCATGAATGGGCCGGCTCGACCGGGGAAGTACCACACTCTCGCAGAAGACCAACGTCCGAGTAGTAGCATTTCGTTACTGCGCTCCGTTCGGTGAGCGAGAGAGCCGGAGGCCCAACCCCCCACCCCCTTCATCCAACCATGGCAGCGGAATTTAAAGTGAGAGTACCCCAGGAGGGTACCAGTGCGTTCTGCACTGGAGAATCCCTCCCTGAGCATGCTCGCTCAGGCTGCCCTGCGTATTCTGGGGAGGGCAAAATCCCGCTCGCTACTTCTGCCAGAGGCAAGAGCAAAAAGATTGCGGCACCACCATCTGAACTCCATGTACACTTTTGCAACATCAGGGGATTACATACCAACTTAAACTCTGTCCACCAACATCTTGAGACGGAGAAGCCGGCCTTGCTCTTTTTAACGGAAACTCAGATCTCGTCTCCTGCGGATACGTCATACCTAAATTACCCAGGGTATAAAATTGAGCACAAGTTTGTGTCACGAGCTGGTGTATGCGTATACGTGAGGAACGATATCTGTGTCCGCCGCCTAAGCAATCTTGAAGGTAGGGACCTCTCCTCCATCTGGCTGCGTATAGATTGCAACGACCATCCGCGCATTTAAGCATGCCTCTATAGGTCCCACAGCGGCGATGCAGAAACTGACCGACTCTTCGAGCACGTCGAAATGGCTATTGATTCCGTGCTAGAACAGACCCCGTCCGCAACGATTGTGGTTCTTGGCGACTTCAACGCTCATCACGTTGAATGGCTTGGGTCACAGAAAACTGACCACGCGGGTAATATTGTTCACGCACTTGCCATGGCCTATGGTTGGACACAGATGGTTCCTTCGTTCACGCGAATACCAGATGTTGAAAACCATACGCCTTCACTGCTGGATCTTCTGCTGACCTCTGATCCGGATGGCGTAAAAGTGACCGTCGGTGCTCAGCTCGGCTCGTCGGACCACTGCCTGATTCGGAGCGTTGTGCCACTCACGCGTCGATTGCGTTCTCGAAACACCTTCCGCCGTGCTTCCGCCGTATTTGGCACTTCAGCTCAGTGGACTGGGATGGGATGCGGACCTTCTTTTCATCCTACCCATGCGGACAAGTTTGTTTCACGCTGGAAGACCCTAGTGCCATTGCTGACTCTGTCGCTGATGTGGTGCTTCAGGGCATGGAACTTTTCATTCCAAGCTCTTTGGTGCCTATTGGTAGCGGGTCTCAGCCCTGGTTTGGTTCCTCTTGCAAACTGGCATCCAGCCAAAAGCAGGAGAAATTCCGGGCCTGGGTTGATGCGATAGCTACTGGGGATCCGAAAGCTGATCACCTTAAAAAGGACTACAACTTTTCCTCCAGATCCCGCAAAAGAGCCCTGGCCATGGCAAAGGCAAAGCACATCGGCAGGGTTGGTGAGAGACTGGCTCGTCTCCCCTCGGGCACACGTGCCTTTTGGTCTCTTGCCAAAGCTGTCGAAGGGAATTTCTGTCGACCATCTTTTCCACGTCTGCGCAGGGAGGACGATGATTTGGCTCACGATGCAAAGGAGAAAGCCGATCTTTTGGGCTCTCTTTTTGCATCAAACTCTACCTTGGACGACGGGGAGAAACCTCCGCCTACCATCCCGCGATGTGACAGCTATTTGATGGACATTCAGTTCACTCAAAGATCTGTCCGTAAAGAGCTTTTCTCCCTGAATATTCACAAGTCCAGTGGGCTGGACGCCATCCCTCCTATTGTGTTGAAAACATGTGCTCCAGAGTTGGCTCCAATATTAACGCGTCTTTTCCGACTCTCCTACGATACAGGTAAAGTTCAACAATCTTGGAAGCAGCTTTAGTGCAGCCCATCCCTAAAAAAGGTGATCGCTCTGATCCGGGTAACTACCGGCCCATTGCCATCACCTCCTTGCTCTCAAAAATAATGGAGTCCCTTATTAACCGCCAACTTCTACAGTATCTAGAGGAGCACCAGCTAATCAGTGATCGCCAATACGGATTTCGTCAGGGTCGGTCAGCTGGTGATCTTCTAGCCTACCTGACCCACCGTTGGGCGTTGGCGATTGAGAGCAGGGGGGACGCAATGGCGGTAAGTCTGGACATTGCGAAAGCCTTCGATCGGGTGTGGCACAAGGCGCTTCTTTCGAAGCTTCCTTCCTACGGGCTGCCTGAGAAACTCTGCAACTGGATCTCCAGCTTTCTCACGGAGCGTAACATCAAGGTCGTTGTCGACGGTTCATGTTCCAGCTCTATGCCCGTGAACGCTGGTGTCCCACAAGGCTGTGTGCTTTCCCCAACCCTGTTTCTTCTGCATATCAATGATATGTTACATTCCGTTAACATTCATTGCTATGCAGATGACAGTACGGTGGATGCCTCTTACTTTGGCCACTCCAAAATTTCTCAGGCGCACGTCCTTGAGTGTCGGAGCAGACTTGTGTCTGAGATCGAGTCTATCTATCGATCGAGTTTATCTAGTCGAATCTCGAATTGGGGTAATCTAAACTTAGTGCAGTTTAACCCCCAAAAGACACAGGTCTGCGCGTTTTCTGCCAAAAAAGCTCCCATGGTCGTGCCTCCTCAGTTCCAAAACACTCCCCTTGATTTTAAGCCGAGTATTGGGATTCTTGGTACGGACGTAGAGAGTGACGTCAAATTTTGCGGTCATTTGGAAGACAAAGCTAAGTTGGCCTCCAAAAAGCTGGGTGTCCTCAACAGAGCTAGGCGGTACTTCACGTCGGCGCATCGCCTCAAATTATATAAGGCGCAAATACGGCCGCACATGGAATACTGCTGCCACCTCTGGGCCGAGGCTCCACAGTATCAGCTTCTTCCTTTTGATCGCATTCAACGTCGTGCAGCTCGAATCGTCGGTGACGGGAGTCCCACTGATCGGCTTGATCCTCTTGCCCTGCGTAGAGACGTCGCGTCTCTATGTATTCTCTATGGCATTTATCACGGGGAGTGTTCTGAGGAATTGTTCGAACTTGTACCTCCCGCTACGTTCCGCCACAGGTCTACTCGCCAGAGATCGAAATTTCATCCATTTCACCTGGATGAATGCGTGTCCACCACCGTTCGTTTCTCAAGAAACTTTTTACCGCGAACGACTGCTCTGTGGAATCAATTACCAGCGGAGGTATTTCCGATCCGGTACGACATGGCAACCTTCAAGAAGCGAGCCTATTCTTATCTCAAAGGCCGGCAACGCACTGGTAACTCCTCTGGTGTTGTGGGTGTCAATGGGCGGCGGTGATCACTTACCATCAGGTGACCCGCTTGCTCGTTTGCCTCCCTCTTCCATAAAAAAAAATAAAAAAATATTCGCCATTTTGTGATGACGGCCATTTTGGATTTGAAATTTATCATAGTATATAGTATTCTACTAGTCAAGCCCTTTTATTTAATCCCCATATTGAGGGGGTTTTAAAAAACAATTAACGCGCCATTTTGTGATGGCGGCCATTTTGGATTTGAAATTTATCATACTTAGTATCATACATAGTATTCTACTAGTCAAGTCCTTTTATTTGATCCCCATATTGAGGGGGTTTTAAAAAACATTTAATTCGCTATTTTGTGATGACGGCCATTTTGGATTTGAAATTTATCATAGTGTATTCTACTAGTCAGGCCCTTTCATTTGATACCAATATTGTGGGAGTTGTGAAAAAATATGTAAACCGCCATCTTGTGGCGGCGGCCATCTTGGACCGATTTTCATCATACATAGCTAAGAACACTCCCGACTTATTCACCTTTCAAACAAAAAAAACAAAATCAAAATCGGTTCATCCATTCGGGAGCTACGATGCCACAGACAGACACACACACACACACACACACAGACACGTCAAACTTATAACACCCCGTCGTTTTTGCGTCGGGGGTTAAAAAAAGAGTTGATAAATCGGTTTTCTCAGGTCTCCTGAGGTTAGCCATGAAAACGAAAAATGAATTCATATTTTCTGAGTTACTTACATACTTAATACACAAATTATGACAGTATACAAACTCCCAAGCCTAGATAGCTATCATACCCAGATCATACAAATAAGTATTTACTTCGTGAGGGGATAGTAGAACCTACGACCCGTAGTCGTAGCTACTGAGCCAATTGTTCTTGTATTTGAATTGAACGGAATCTAAATTGCTGCGTGATCGCACGCGATGTATGTATATGCAATACAGGAAATACATAGGTACCCAAACAAAAATATTATATTATGCCAAAGGCAATAACATAATATTCGTTTACGGGCTTTTTGTTTCCATCTGACGGAAGTCGTAGAACGGTCTTCCTTGAACTTACAAGATTGATGGTTTTCAATTTGAGTACATGCACTGCATTTATGATATTATTTTACTTTTAAGGAGACCTCAGTTCGTAATTATAAAGGGCAAAGGTACCTATATAAATGGTTAATGAATGGAAAAAAAATGAAGTTTAATAACCTCGTTTTGCATTAACAATTTTCTAACGTTGAAACGTGGGCGTTGCAGCGTTCTTACAAGGCTTCTGAAAAGCGAAAATGTTAGACAACCAGGTGCAGAGAGCCTTGTACGTATTAAAATTTAATGTCCATCGGCTAGTATTCTCAATTGCTGCGACTGCTCACGACTAACCATCTAATGTGTGAAAATTGGCACGCTTATTTCCATACTGAAAATAAGCACCGAACTTGCACTATAGTCATGCCCATAGGTTCCGTGAAATTCGCTACAACAATGAGGATTCGAACCTGCATCCCTCCTGTTAAGTTCTTACGCTATATAAAATTTTTAGCATGCCAAATAAAATAAAAATAAATACCTAGAGTAACATTTAAGTAAAGATTTTTATTCGATCCGAAACAACTAAGTAAATATTAGCCTGTATAAATATTTGTACCAATTAAGAATGGAACCCACGACCGCAGAAGCCGACCACTCAGGCATTGTCCATACTAACTACTGACGAGCATTTCTAAATTAAAACAACATAATTGCAGGTATACTTCAGTTTTCTTTACTTTCTTTTAAAATTTCCCTGTAAGTCAATGATGTCAAGTTGTTGTGACATAAATCCTCACGAGAGTCCCGGATAAGATTCAGTTATATCTCTCTTAGAGCGGTTTCGAACTACGTCCGATCCGAATCCTATCCGAATCCGTGAAAATACGGTCCGGAGTAGTCGTAGAACTATTTGTTTGGAAGTTTAAACACTAGATCCGAATTACGGCATCCTATTTCTCTACGATTCGGATCGGATGTAGTGCGAAATCGCTCTTGAGGTATATCTCCTGCGAGGTTGAAAAGTTGATAAATAGGTAGTCCAAGGGCGTAGCGAGGAACGGGCAGAGGGGGAAGATGGAGGAATGCTCATAAACAGTAAAGTAATATTACGTAGGTAGCCTATTAATGAACAAAAACAAAGCTGATTCTATTGACAGGATAATTTTATAAGGTTGTCCTATGAATTGTTGAATCTATCTGCCCCATAACATTGCTCATGCAGCATTTACCTTAGATATATTCTTGGTTTGTCTACGACTGCCCCTCCCCCCCCCCTTTACAAAATCCTAGCTACGCTCTTGAATGCATCCACAAAATTGTGACGCATCATGATGTCGGGCTGTCTGGTATTCTACCTTTGAATATTATTTACAACCGGTATTAAAAGAGTAACGTATATTTTACAATGTTATTATGCAAATCAATATATTTCGGCCGTGAATTCACGGATTTGAATAGCCTTTAAAATATTATGACGAGAAAACTAGTTTTCAGCAATATTGATATTATTTCAATAATATAATATTATATAAATAAAAATAAATGAGATCTTTAGAGATCCATATGGATTAGGCTAGATTCACCTGTAGAAAAAGGAATACTTACATACGTATATATTAAAATTAGTAAATTAATATTTTAATTTTAAGGCCACATTAATGCCACTTTTAATGCTGTATAAATTATTAAACTATTCTATATAAACTATGTCCCAAATTATGAGTTACACCTGTATAGTGGGTGCTTGTATAAAGACAAAAAATCTCGTATGCATACACACCAAGACCTGGTTCTCGTACAACTGCTTACAGGCCACCTACAAATATGTAAATATTAAAAATTATTTCCTGTATTTATTTATGTAGTACCTACATCATTTCAATATTTTCACTAATACCTAATATAAAAAGAGCACAAAACATAATAATATTAAAAATAGTAGCACACCGGTATCGGTATTCAGGGCTCCAGCGAGAGGAAACTCCTTACACGTGCCTTACACGTCCAGGAGTACCACTTTCTGCATCAATCCCTTGACCCAGTCGCCGAACGAGACCCTCCTCAGATGTAAGTCGAGGCTCTTGGCTATTACGACTATCGTCATCGATGTAATAATATTTATTATTATAATTACTATATACGCGAAAAGGATTTCTAAATTATCCAATATGAATGAGACGATGATGATTTTTTTAACAAGTCTGGCCACTTGGAATAAAGTGTAGGTTATGGTATTTTGTGTTATTATAAAACTATACCTAAGTATCACTAGAATTTTCTCCTGAGTCATGGGTGCCTTTACAAACACAAATAACAGCTATCTACCGGAAGAAAGAAAAATATTCCTTGTTCTTGAGAATGTAGATGCAACCTTCATATGAGGGAATCATAGGCCATTCCAAACATATTGTACAATATTGTAACACACATTATTTGTTACTATAAACTATGTCTGGGGGCTTAGACAAGTGGCAATCTGACAATCGAATTGACGAACGAATAGAAACATAATGTATGGGAATGACATCTATGATCGCCCGATTTGTCGAAAAAAAAGCTTATGTCATTTCCATACTTTTTGTTTCTATTCGTTCGTCGATTCGATTGTCAGATTGCCACTTGTCTAAGCCCCCAGACATAGTTTATAGTAACAAATAATGTGTGTTACAATATTGTACAATATGTTTGGAATGGCCTATGATTCCCTCATATGAAGGTTGCACACTTGTCTACAGGCGCTTGAATGTAAAAGAGACTATTGATTCTCTTTCTTTCTCCGAGCCTTTTCCCAACTATATTGCCATCGACTGCCATCAAACCTAATTTTTGGGTAATACCGATACCCTGTGGATAGACTGGTTGTCACGCTTCTTGGGCTTCTGACTACCACTAGCGATTGACATAACAAGACTATTGATTCTCAGTGTTTTTTTTTTAGGAAAACTGAAGGTTAGGTAATGGCGGCGCGATATCTTTATGTGTCCTGAAAAGATCTATTTAAAGAAATAAATAGAATATTTAGAAACTCATCCTGACTTATTCCTCACTTTTATTTTTTGATATTGCGGTCAATATACTTAATCGTTCTTACATTGGTCATACAGAATCACTAAAAATAATAGGAATAAGCGTGTCGGCCTTTTTGTAGGTTGATGTAATACGTTATGTATTGTAAACCAATATTAATACTGGTAATATGTTTTTGAAGGGAGTGTCTATGGAGTTTCTTCTCCTTATGACCCACTTTTTGGAACCGTGCAACTAGTTTTGACTTTTAAAAAGTGCTATTTAATGGTCTAATTGAGTTGATTGTGACTTTGACTTTGTTACTGGTCCAGACAGGTTCGTGGCTAAGTAATACTAATAACTAGGCTTATCACCCGTTGCATGGTTCAGTTACGCTTGCCGTGGTCAGAGAGTGGATAGGTGAGCATTCTTACCACACCGAGACCCCTCTGTGCCTCTACGTGTAAAGCCGTTGGTTCCAGTTATCATATAAACACCTATGAAAATCATTAGTGGTAGTCAGAAGCCCAAAAAAAAAACCAGGCTATCCTTCGGATATCGGATATCGATACCTTCGGATATCGATACCTAATAATAATTGGGATGCGGAGGTCTGATGGTAGTCGCTACGTGTAAAATATTGACACGTATTCTGCCACATCTAGCTGGAAGCTGACCCCAACACAGTTGCGAAAAAGGCTCGAAGAATGAAGATGTACTTACGTTACTGGTATGGTACAGAGGTCAGCACATCAAGCTACCACAAACTGTCAAATTTCTTTGATAGATTTTCAACTTTAATGCAACGTTAGAATGTTCTTTTTCTATTGGGATAACTTAACAGTTTTGGATAGCTTGACCTGCTAGCGTCTGTACAATCGTGACCATTTTTAACTAACTTTAAAAAAAATAAGTACACACATCAAAAAAAGATTGCGATCACTGAAAAATCGAAATCTTTTTTGTTATGGTAGATTATATTATGATTTATTTATTTCTATATAACTATAATATAGATATTTCTATTTAAAGAAAACACACAACAAAGATTTTTTCTCGATAAAGTTCAATTTAAAAAATTATATCAGCTTCTGCTAGTGGTCGCAAACTTTTTTCGATGTGTGTAGGTAATAAATTCGGCTGAATTTTATATTAGAGCATATAAGTATACTATATTCTTCCAAGTACCTATAGTTCAGTTGGTGTCCAACTGTAATAAGCAATAAGGTCGGTTTTCTTATGTAATGATCTTGTATTTACAAGTATGTTAAAGAGAAGATCCATTCGTTTTTTAAAACCTTATAAAATATATGGATATATATATTGATAAATTAGTTGAAATCATCACACATTATGTAAAATATTATCGGTATAAATACCTACCTTTCCAGTGAACGTTATTAATTTAGTGTAAAGTCATCGACCTCGCATTTTATGTTATTATAGGCTGTATCCGGCGTCACTATGGTGTTTTCTTGCCTCGTTTTAAACTGGTGTCATAATGAACTAACGTGTATTTAATGTGATATATGAAACCTTTTGTCAAGCATTAATTATACAGGATGTCCAGTAAATAATACGACACAGTGCTAAGAGTAATGGCAAAGTGTAATACCTTCTTTGTGATGAGGAAAATCCTCATTGCTCGTCTGCTCGTTTTCACTGCACATTCACTTCCGTACAATTCTGACACCCATAGTTAAATCGTCTGAACTGTTTGAACTACTTTTTAGTACCTATATCCAGATAGAAATATTAATTCACTGTAAGTAGCTGTTTCTGAAGTCCTCGGGTCGAAATTGTGACTATAAATATAGACGCAGTCAAACAAGTTTGCAGATAGTTCGAATGGGTGATTCGAATTTCGTGGATAAACGAGAGCTGTTTTCATTTCCACTTTTGAATCCACCAAAACATATTTTAGAAAAAAACTGACATCTTATTTGACAAACTAATCTAACATTAATTGACAGAATAATTTGAAATAGCGCTTATTGAAATATAAGGACTAAGTATTTCAATAATATAATAGCAGTGTTGCTCGCAACGATTTCATTTTTAACAATCGTATGGGAATTTCACACAATCGCGTCTTTTTTCAGTTTTCACCTAAGATATTCCTTAAACTATATTACTCTAATAATATTTTATAGCAATTTTACTTCTGTAAATTATTGAGAAGTATTCAAATCCACACTAACACTAACAGATCGGAAACGGAAACGGACAAAAAACCCCTTTCTTGCAAAATAAGGTATATTTTTTACTTTACACCGTTCTTCTTACACTCCTATTAAATTATTATTGATAAAAAGAAGAAATTATTGTCAGAACAGTCAAGATATTTTTGTCTGTTGACAATTTCAGCTTCGTTAAGGCAATAAGGACGTCGTATTGGTGTCTGTTTGTTTACTTCTTTACAACTACAACTCTAAAGTTTTGTTATTACACTGACTGAAACCCACCAATTGAATGTCCCGTATTTGTTGTACGCCATTTTTATGTTGAATTACAATTTACATTATGTAACTGTTTTATTTTAAAAATTGTTTTATTTTATCAGTTTATTAATTTTGTTTTCATAGTTGGTTTTATTTAGTATCTGTACTATAACTATATTTGTTTTATTTTGGTAAGAAAACTTCAATGATTACTTTTCGTATCAGTTCATAATTAAAATAATTGTAAATAATTTGATAGCCTAAACCGATTCAAATTAAATAAAGCCTAAACGTAGCCTCAATGGATTACCAATTCCATAATTATGAATTGATTGTATCGAACGCAGTAACACACACAAACTAACAGAGAGACGATGTCTAAAAACTATATACTTACATTTTTATTATATATTTTTGGAAATATAATCAATATATTGACAGACACGCGGAACTTCCATTCTTATTATATATATTAATGACGTATTTTGAATTTAATTAATTCTACATACTTAATAGGTCTCGGGTAATTCCAGTGAACCTTAGTGGAATGCGTGAATCATTATGAGAATAGATTCAAGTTGGGTCAACATTTCAAACTTCTCAATTAAACTGAACCGATGATATGCTACATATTTCAAAGTAGATGTTTAATAAAGTACGAAGTAACAAACCGGTTCAACAAAATATAAGACATTTTATTAGCTTCTGTTATTTCTGTTCTGTCTCATCAGTGGTTGGATTTGAATAGTTAATACGTTATTTTCTCGCCCACACCAACCGAAGATCCTGGCGAAAATAACTTGATTACATTCTTGATGGTTTACCTTGGCTAATCAAGATGATCTTCCAGAATATCATAACAACAACATACCAGAATATCATTCCCCGACCCTTTTCCCAACATGTTTAGGTCGGCTTCCAATCTAACCTATTTTACACGAAGCAACTGCCATCGGACCTCCGCAACCAAATTTCTGGGTAATACCGATATCCTCAGGATAGACTGATTGTCAGGCTCTCTAACTACCACT
The DNA here is from genome assembly GCA_964056405.1 of Acronicta alni. Classification (NCBI taxonomy): domain Eukaryota; kingdom Metazoa; phylum Arthropoda; class Insecta; order Lepidoptera; family Noctuidae; genus Acronicta; species Acronicta alni. The sequence continues at coordinate 8,289,507 of OZ043913.1, forward strand.
AACGATTGTCATAGATGTTCGTATGACCACCAGAACCGAGGGCTTTCCGAGCTCTTCGAGGTATGGCCCCTTCATAGGCCCTCTCGATGGCCGCCAGCTCAGCGCAGCTTATCCTTGCAGATCGGTTGATCAGCGTAGTTATTACTTAACCCGAGCCCGTGCACCTACTAGAGTAATGATATTAAATGGATTAAAAAGCGGCAGACTAAGTAACCGATATAAAACAACGGAAAAAGAAAAACCAACAACGACCAGTGGTGTTGACCTTAAAGCATTCATTCAGTTAATTTCAAAACCACAAAGACAAATTTTTTTAACATAATACCTAAGCTAAGATAAGAACTTTATCTAACTATTTAAATATAAATGCATCACGCGTGAACAGATGTAACAATTTCGCTAGTTCTTTTTTGTTGTGTTAATTATTGTCAGGAGAACGTTTTATGAAAAAAAAATTAAAAGATTGTGCAGGAAATTAGAAAATTTTAAAAACTTAACAAGTAGATACTTTCATTTAAAATCTACGCAGACTAAGTTGCGGGCAGAAGCAATAAATATAGTATGCAATAAATATGGGTACAGTACAGACAATTCTAGAGCAATATTGTCAAAATAGTTACCACATATTATTTATAATTAAGTATACTACAATGGTGTGCCAGATAAAAATGAATTTACAGAATATTAAATAGGAAGGAAACTAAAAACGCTACATTTTTACGAACAATAATTATAATACACATTATAATTATTTCATAATAATTAACAATATTACTCGCTAAAACGGTGAAGGAAAACATCGTGAGGAAACCTGCATGCCATAGAGATTTTCGCGACGGCGTGTGAAGTCTACCCTACATCTATTGGACTATAGCCTAAGAAGACGGTATATAGGTTGATGATGATTATAATTATTAAGAAAACATGCAACATTCATTTAATAAACGCCAAACACTTGGCAAATTTAAATTAAATAACAATCAATATAAAAGATAACATAAAATTAATTTACGCTCTGTTAATAACAGAGTATTCACAATTATTTACCAGCCATGTATATAGTTTATGCTTGATTATTTTTTGTGGGTGACTTCTAATATTTTCCGGTAGATTTTAAGTAGTAGGTATTTATATATAATGATCTCACCTTTTCGTAATACCAACAAGGTGAATTTGGCGTTTTTTCATGTCGACGAGTCCTGGATATCCTGAGAAATTTTCTAATTTCTAAATATCCGATTCCTAGAATTCCGTAGTCGGTCTCAGACTACATAATGGGTTCCGCAGGGAGGTAAATTTTCTTTAACTAACTCCAAAAATATGAAAATATAATTTAATCATATTTACTTACAAATATGCCTGTTTGAAATTGAAATTCGAATCGAAATTATTTATTGATTTTACAGGATTCCAAAACGCCTTGTTGCATCTTGTTTGCTATTATGACGTAATTTTGTGCAAGATTATTATAAATACAAAAAAACCAGCTTGGATAGGTATAGTCTGCGCAAACTGCTTTGGAAAACTATACTATAACATTGTTATAAACAAAGAATTAAATATTAGACGTTATGAAGAAGCAACAATGACATCTTCGAAGTAAATTCAGATTATGTACGTGTGTATGTGTGTATTTACCACAATATTATCACCCCATAAGATTACTTACAAAACAACATAACAGGTATGTTATGTTTCGGACACTACAAGTCTGATGGTAATCAGACTTTAGTTTCCGAAAGGTTAGGTGAAAATGTAGACACTAATGTATACCCACAGTTCGTACGTACGCATATGTCACATGTAATAGGGGGCGAGCCTATTGTAATTAACAGGGCACAAATCCAAACTCCGAGCTGTTACAGAAACACTGCTCGACCTGGGAGTCGCTAGACTAATGAGGCAGTTAGTACCTAGATAGAAGAGAGTGGGGGCCGTTGTGGGCCTATTTCAGGTACCATGAAACCTCTTTAGTCTCAAATTGAGACGATTGTTACTCAGTTGCTCATCAGCGGTGCTCATCCGCCGATGTACCCAAGAAGATGCCACGACCATTCACTATCCAGTAAGCGTCTCTTCACCCCTTTTAGCGACACCTTGACTACGGAGGATGAAAAATATAGGTAGGTAACTACATCTTATATTCTTCATGACGAACTGCTTCATTAGTTTAGTGGTTCTAAGCGCGACTGCAACGCTAGAGGTCTTGGGTTCGATTCCTAAGTCGACCAAAGTGTTATTAGGTGGTTCTATGAAATTCTCAGTAGTAGCTCGAAGTTGAGATTTGTGCCCAGTATTCAAGCACCTATATGCAGTTAATTGCAATAGGCTCGCCCCCTATTATTATAGACACAAAACTATACATATTATTTAATTCTTTTTTTTATTGTACGCATTTTATCTACCCGCATAAATAGATGTTAATGTTTTAGTAGTGAGACTTAGGAGTGGAAAACCAGCGTTGATCAACGTTGCAGCTACGCTACAAAACGGTCAACATTTTGCTGAACCGGCTCCTTATGCCACACTGCACATTTCTGTTTTTTTAAATATGTAAGTTAATGTTGTTTGATTGGTGGCAATAAACAATTTTTTCTTTCTATATTTCTTTCTTCTATTAGGTACATAGGACTTAAACATACCGGCGAACACTGGGTAACCCTTGACGGAAAACAGGTGTGATGGTATACGTATGTCTTCACGGCGAAAGATGACAGTCTTTCGCCTACAGTCTTTCACATACAGACAACAGAAGAGAACAACTCAACACAGAAAACAGAAGAGTCGTCCAGTGCAGTCTTACGATATCAATAATTTATCATCTACTAGACAAAGGTCAATTTAAAATTATGCGTAACATAATCAAATGAGATTTTAGATATATACACATCGTCATTTCTGCAGACAATTAAATGCTATTGTTGAGGATGTTGTATATGCTCCTTTGACTGCTTTGTACATTGTTGTGTATGAAAACATACTATTAGCGCATTATTATTTAAAAACCGGACATGTGCGAGTCAGTCTTAAACGAACGAAAACGACCCTCGCTCACCGAGGGTTCCGTACGAACTTGTAGACGTACATATTATAAATAGTTCAGGAATGGACCACCTTTCCGTGCATAAAGACCCTGTTAATTTTGTGATTTAATTACTAATTTATAGTTTTCATATCTGTCCCTATACTTGTGGTTTATGACGGTATTACTAGCCAAACTTCATAGTTATAGGTCAACGGCAAATACCCTATAAATTTTGAGATCCCTTGTGATTGTCGAAATATACGTATTTGTGGTATAAACGGCTTATCTTTTTAAAGTTAACTGAGAAATTTGATATTTTCACAGCTTCAAGGGACTGTAGACCTGGATATGGTTTTAATTTCTACTCCACGCGTTCCCGAGATAAAGGGACGAAAAGACGGGGAGGTCCGACGGAAAGACGGACGGACAACAAAGTAATCCTATAAGAGTTCAGATTTTTCTTTTGAGGTAGGTACGGTACTCTAAAAATGATTCGGTCATGACAAAGACGAAGGTCCAACTTACACTGGTGTTGCGGTCTACTATGTAAATAATATTCCAAATACTTAGATCGTTGTTACGAGCATATTAACGAACTTGACCTTTATACATCGTGGGTTATTTATGAAATTTATAATAATGGAACCTTAAATTTGAAAACAATAAGTAGCTCATACTAACTCGCTTAGCTTCACCAGTTATGAGACTGAAGGAAGGTACAGAAAGCACATCAAGTTACCACTATCTGTCAAATTTCTTTGATTGATTTTCAACTTTAATACAAAATACTAAGGTTCATATTCAATTGGGAAAATTTGACAGTTTTGAATAGGTTGTTCTGCTAGCGTCCTGTACATTACGTTTAGACGCGGTAAAAGATTCTTTAAAAAAAATTGCTGTTCCCGCACTAGGGTACCAAGAACACTGTGTCGCGGAGGACTTTTACGAATATAAAGTCTGTGGATCAAAAAATATTTCTTTCTGGCGGAAATGGAAACCAGAACACTACCACTGAATTGCAATATCGATCGCCTCATCGCTTGTCATCAGCAATTCGAATATCCGGGTTCAGATAAATAATAATTTGAAATTAGACTGCCAGCCTCTTATCCTCACTCTTATAGTATACTTATTTTATTTAAAATAAACTACTGCCTCATTAGTCTAGTGGTCCTAGGCCCGACTGCTACGCTAGAGGTCCTGGGTTCGATCCTCAGGTCGAGCAAAGTGTTATTGGGTTTTTCTATGAAATTCTCAGTAGCAGCTCGGAGTCTGGATTTGTGCCCGGTTAATGGCAATAGGCTCGCCCCCTATTACATGGGACCTAAACATACCGGCGAAATGTAGGTGTACATTAGTACACCTCTGCCTAACCCTTCGGGGAATACAGGCGTGACGGTATGTTTAAAATAAAATAAGTAATAGGGCAAACCTTGGTTATACCTAGGTTAGGTTTATTTACAATAATAATATTACCTATCGATTAATTTATTATTTGTAGTGGTACATACTCGTACTAAGTAAAATTGGAAGAATTGGTTCTTGAATTCTGAACTTTTGATTATATTTAAATGTATCAATCATCGAATAACTTCATGTTACCGATTAGCCAAGATTTTCCTTACCTACTTGTTTATATAATTATTATATTTATATATTTTTTTCATTATATGTTATAATCAATAAACCAGAGTGAAATATTAACTAATAACTTGTACTCTATGTTCTCAATTTACTTTTATTTGTTGTGTGTACATAAATAAATAACTACAGCAAACTGAAACTGAAACTCTTTGTATGAATTCTGCCATCTGTTCTACAAAAAGCATTCCGATGTCACCAGTCTTACCTACTGTAATAAAAGCTTAACACTTTAACCTAATTAGCTATGCACATTAGGATCTATACACACAGTTTATTTTAGAATGCACACTCACGATTTATCAAACGCTTTGGCTGTTATGTTATATTTGTATATTTGAATAAATAAAATAAATCATTATACGTTGTTCTTTTAAATATTTATAAGGTAATAAACATGTACTCATTACCTATGTATTTTTTATTTATAATTTTTTCGTTGCAGGTTTCCTCCTTCCATTGTAGGAACAATGTACAACTTAAGAACAAGTGCAGCTAGCTCTCGTAACTCTCGTTCGAGAGTTCGAGAGATATCTGCGTCCACCCTTTGCAGTACCTATAAGTTAATCTCCTCCCACCATCTCATATAATAAAACATATACCTAATTTATTAGATTACATAATATTTTTTTTAATCTGAATGTATTTCTATAAGCTATCGTTTTGTGTAAGATCTTATTATTCCCTGATGACGTCAGGGAAAAGTAGGTACGTTACAATATTCGTAGGGTAGCCGGTAAGTGGCCCTGACGTAATCAACTTAGTAATATTTATATTTATTAATATCCTATTGTCTGTACAAAAAAAAATGCTTTTAGTCTACATCTTTTAAAGGAAGCACTAAAAGCTGTCGTCGAAAGTATTGTAGATCATGTCTGTGAAACACATGTTACATAGTTCATTGTTTTGCATGAACCCGTTGACATAACCTTGTAGGTTCAACATGGGCGGTATGGTCAGAGCAAGCTCATCTCGCGCAGGTATTTAAGAGTCGGGACGGCGACTCCGGCGACACTTACCGCGTCACTTGTTGGAAGAGCCGGTAAGCCAAGCGTGATCACATCGCTCAACATGAAGATTACATGGGTACGTGTCTATCATTCATATATTTTTTTTATTTCCAAAAACTTAAACATTACTATTAATTTATAATTGAAAAATCTGGTATTAATCACATATATTTTTTTACCACTGTTAAAAATTTCAAACTTAAAAGCCGGTAAAAGGCCAAAATTAAAAAATTAAAATATTGCAGTGAAAAAATACTTCTTACAATATCGCGACTGAAACTTTATGAAGCTTTGCGAAATGTTCTGAATGAATATTATTTTTAATAATATTGCAGCCCAATTGGGGCAAGGGCTCCACTTATTCAAATTAAAAATGATATCTGAAATGTTTTACTAACTTAAATAAGAATAGAATAGACGTGGACACCAGTGGATTGTTTAATATATTTTGAATGAATCAATGTTTTTTTAATGCATAACATAATAATTTTATTTTTCGAATCTATTCTTACATTGCATTTTTTTAAATATTTTTTTTATATTGTGATTATGACGTTCATCTTTCAATATTTAATCATTTCAGTGATTTTAATACCTAGTTCACTTTTTGCTTAGAATAAAGCATAGACGTAACGGTTCAATCTATTTAATTTTTGAATGTTATGTTGCCTCATAAGTACCTACCTACCTACACAGAAAAAGAAATGGTGAGATTTGCCATTGTAAAAAGTAAATAGATAATTATACTTTAACTTTCGTTGTCTAATTCTTTCAACCTCGTAACATGTCTAAAATATTTAAAATAAGTCACTTATCATAATTACCTTATTTTAACCGACTCGAAAAAGGAGGAGGATCGTAATATTCATCTGTATACATTTTCTGCGGTGTTCATGCGGTCCCGCATATCTTTGTTGTTGATCAAGCAAATTAGACGATTTTTTTGTTTGGTTTCTGACCATGAAATCTAAATATATAGCCAAAATTGCTTCGTCGTTTTCGTTTTTAATAATTAATTATCAATCCTAAATTTTACAATTAAAATATTTTTTCAAACGTAAAACCTATGTAAAAAAATATCGACGATTGTTTAGTCAATCGCACATAAATTTCAAAGCTCTCCTCGTTTTGACCGTTTCTAATTTTAGCGCGACCATTACTTGTCTGGTTTAACATAGGTATTTGAAGAAAAAATATATTAATTGTGACAGGAAAACTAACACTGAAAGGTAGCGTTGCCATCCCTAAGGCTGATTAAGATAGGTAATAAGGATGGCCACCGAGTGATTTTAATGTCTAGGATAAACCTGCGAAGGACACCGAATTGTTGACGTAACTACGCAAAATATGTCTAATAAATATTGCCTTTTAACAAAAATCATTCCATCTAATTGAAATTTAAATACCTCAAAGAATATTAATTAAGTGTTAAGTAGCAATATCGTCTGCGGACTCTACACATTGTTTAACTTGTGTTGACCATCAATCGTAAGCTTCACGGCCTTCACATTATTAAAATTGTATACGTCTTCTCTGAGTTCTAAATAAATGGACCCTGAAAATGAATATGGCCACATAAAATGCGATATGTTGCGTCATAGTAGCATTAGTATTTTATTGTTGGATAAATCAGCTTGGATGTTGTTAATGAGTGTATTATCTATCAGTTGATCATAACTCCACAGATAGGTACATTAAACCCGTAAGTCAGTTAAGTATGGTTGGACCGTTTCCAATTTAGTAAAACTGTCAAAATTTAATAGGGACGTACTCGCAAAAAAAATCTTCAACAAAAATAAATATTGCCAAACGGTGACTACTATAAATTCAAATTAGGAGCCTGATTGCTAGCTAGCCTATATAAATTATTTAAAACAACGCCAACATTATTATTAGAACACATAGGTAAACACCGGTTTAGGCTTTTTCTTTTAAACTTTTCTTATTAGATGTGGTTTTTTCTATCATTATTAGATAAACTTAGCCATCTATTATTAAACACCTGTTTATACAAACAGGATTCGTTGGTCAAAAAACATATTTAGGTATTTTTGTTGAATATAATTAAGCCAGTAAAAGTCGATATACGTTTATTTTTAGACGTTCACAAGTCTAAATTCTTTACTTGTTGTGACTTTACTTGCTAAGTTCAGTTTTTAATCGATGCATTGATGTTGTGTTTTTTCTATTGTAAGATCATCGTTAGGTATTTACCAGCTAAATGGCAAAAAAACTGGATACAGCTTTGATTTCTAATAATAGTGTATTAAAAATATGTGTGTTATTTGCTGCCAAAGCGGATGTCAATATCCATAGCTAAGTATTGCTTTTATTTATTTAGTCTGCAGCTTTATATAGGGTAATATGCACGTCAACTAACTTATTTCATTAATCAAACTCTCCAGAGTATAAGTTTTTTTAAATTAAATCACATTAGGCAATACTAGCAGTACTCTAACCGTCGTATTCTCATACCAGATCTTTTACCTATAATATTTGGTACAGCTTATTAAGAGAGAGAAGTATTACTACTAAAATGTTACTTCACAGAGAACTGATTTCTAAGACACTTCAATAAATCCTACTTTTAAAACTAGTGTCCGGCCGGGGTAGGGTCGACACTGGAATAGTCTTTTTATGTATTATAAGTATGTATTTACAAAAAAAAAGTATATAAGTATTATATCCATTGTCTAGTACCCATAGCACAAGCTCTGCTTAGTTTGGGACTAGATGGTGCTGTGTATAAATGTCCCAAAAATATTTATTATTATTTGTTTATTGTCTTCCAGTCAACTAGCTGAAGATTTTATTAAATTAAAAAATCAATGTAAAATTGGTTCAAAATAATTCGTATTTACACAGATATCGAATAAGTAGACGTATATATTATGTCAGCAAAGTAACCTATTTTTATATTATAAGTATGAAAAGAACCCACCGCCTAAAACACCTCTCTTCCTTTTTTTATATAAGATGTGATTTTATTGATTGATTTTTTAAACGCGAATTGCATATGCACTGACTTGCTACGGCAGATATCGCTGTGTATAGGTTGTACTCGTACCTGATCAAAAATAATTTTTATGAGATGTGTTTTAGAGTCAAAATTATATGAAGATTACTATGTAATTTATAAAATTGATAAATAAATGTATAAAAATGATGTCGCCTGGCCGGGCTATGATGGGGACCGGTAAACTGACCATGTGACCCTATCGTAAATCGTTTGTTGTCATTATGTATTTTTTAATAACAAAGATAAAATATCACATTAAATGCATAATTCAATCATATTCAATAATTATTCTAAAGGAAAGTATTTCCCAAATAATGTTTGAACTTGGAAAACTTTTTGAGTAACTTACGTAATCATAAAACGACAAAGGTGCAAAAAGTTTTAGTAATCTCACCGACCTCTGTTTCTTCCATGTATTCCTGATAGACATAACATCACCATTCACTCATTTTTCAGTATAAAACAGAAATAAAAATAATTACATGGACTTTAATGTGTAAAATTACAAAATCCTACAAATTAATAACCATCTCACAACAACAAATCAAAGGCTTATTGCTTATTTAATCTTCATCTTCGTCTTACATCAGCCCGAAGAGCATATTTTTACGAATAGATACTTTATGCGTTATTCTAATGAACTTTATTAAACGGTATTATTAATAGGAATATTATGTAAATACGACTATGTATATATACTATTAGTTACACTATTATGCGGAGGGATCGCACCAACGAAAATGTAGAATTAAAATTAAATTATTGAATCGTCATCTTTACCTAGTTAAACACAACACAAGAATATTTCGACTTTGTATTTCTAAAAATCTTTCATCATAGCGCATTCAAGAGAGGTCATAATAATATGAGATAGGTACTTGTGTTTAGTTCATTCATTCGGTCATCCCTCTTTCGTAGTTTACCTGCACTAAACATTTAGCTATCAACATAAAAATTACATAACAATTATGAGTTAGCCCTGTTTATTAAAATAACATAATTTTATACATTCTTCAAATAACGCTGTTTGAGTTCTTGACTATGAAACAATTAGTTACTATTGTTTAAAATACTCAATTTCGTAGCACCGTAGCAGGGTCGAATCCCCAGAAAGGCTAATGATTAGGTATTCTAACATAATGTAAACATACCATTAATCCTGTATTCCCCGAAGAGTAAGGCAGGGGTGTATTAATGTACACCACACCACCACAGTTCGCCGGTATATTTAGATCACAAATCCAAACTCCGAGCTGCTACTGATAATTTCATAGAGATACCCAAAACACTCCTCGACCTGGGAATCGAATCATCCAACGTAACAATCACGGTTACGACCACTAGACCACTGATACAGTCCGTAATTGCAGCGGTGCATCAAATAACCAACAATGATTATTATAGTAATTTGTATGAAGTTAATTGAACCACTTTTTCTAGTCGAATTGGATGTTGTAACATAGTAACGTATGTAGTTGTACCTAGCATGCGGACGTTCAAGTTAGTGGTCAGTTCAAGTTCAACGCACCCGCAGCGCTGACCCAAAGCCTGGGCGCGGTGCAAGTTGTGCAACCACAACGCAGCCTCTGCCACACCAACCAAGTGTAGCCTACCCACGACACGGCTGACCTTGCTAATACTTTCTATTCTTCATTATATCTTATCAAACCCCATTGTGCTGGTCTTATGTCATCGGAATTCTACCAAACATTTATTTTTTATCCAAATATGATTACTTCGTTTCAGATAAAACATTTGTCATTTAGTTTCTCATGCGAACATTTTTACAATCAAATCCTAATTAAGGTATAGGCACCTAATAACATCAAAACTCGAAACGACATTGAAAGTTATGCATTAACTATACCTTTTTGAAGAGTTGGTTATTTTTATCAGAAGCTTTAATGTTTTTCTCTTGTAATACACTAAAAGTTTACTATCAAATCTTGGCTTAAAATTAAAATAAAAACATGAAGGCACCATATTCCGATTGAAAAATAATCCTAATTCCGATGCATTTGGTTCATAATTCCGAGTGTACTAAAGACCAAGGGAAATGAGTATATGGAATGCTACATAGTGTTCAAAAATCAAATCTATTTATTGACTTAGGTTTCAAATGTTCTTTAAATATTAGTTGGTGAAACTTATATTAATAGGCAAGAGTTCTATGCGTTATTGCAACTTATCTGTTTAACAAGTGCTCAATTACTTATCAAGCTGCGTAAAACTGTGAATACTGTATTTGAGTTGTCTTTGCCGCGGAATAATATGCTCATAGAACCCAATTTAGTACATCGGTAATCAGCATTTCATAACATAATATCACATTTCCTAATTCCGAGTAATCCGAGTATACAAAAATTAAAGATTTTAGGATAATAATATTATCTGATTTTTGCTTAAAAGCAATGTCTTCCTACAATACTTGCTGAACATAACAACATGGAAAAAAAATATCAAATAGACCACCCTTATATGGTAATTATAGTTAATGCGACGTAAAAGGGTACCTACCTACTACGGGAATAGATTTCAATATTCATTGACACCGTGTAACAGCCCCAAATTAAAATGAAATCAAGTCTGAAATTGCTATTCCGTGGTATTTACATATACCTACATCGGCATAAGAAACTAGCTAAAATATTCAACACTTATTACTGTGATATTTTAAAACCGTAGTTCCACCTGTATTATTCAGTGTTTTCGATAAAAAATATAATCATATCAATATAAAGAAGGACAGGTCAAAAACACTATTAAAAAAATTAAAGTAGCTACTTTAGCTACCTGCTATTAGTTGTTCCATGTTTTTTTTATTATAAATATCACTTTGTTTTAATTAAAGTAAAATAAATGAATCACGTTGTCTATCTATGACGAACCAGAGCTTACGACACGTAAAAGCTTCCGAACCAGATGTGGAAAGCTTTTACCAGATTACAAAGAAATCGTACATCAGATTCAATCAATCGCTTGGACTGCAGTGTTTGTCTAACGCATTCCACAGTAATTCCATCTATAACATAACTAGATCTAATTTCATTGGAACGCATTCTGTATTGCAACATTTCGTGGTATTGACTCGTAGTCACGATGCGACCGGTCTCGCGTCCGTCCTCAACGGCCTGCCGTGGCTCCCACCATAAAATTACCCACACAGCACGTATCACACCTGTCTCATTGATGAAGCATCGTGTCTATGTATTTGACATATTACAAAACCCTTTTTAAGTTTGAGTATTTATCTAACGTCAAATTACAAAAATAAATATGTACATCCAATTTCTTATCGAGTGTTTTATAAATAATTTTGACTCATTTGTCATTCTATTGTTCCAGGTATTATTGCTAACTCTTGGAGTAGTTTCAGCCGACGTCGGACTGGGCTACCACTACAAGGTACCACAGACCTCTTACGGAGTTCCCTCTTACCAAATCGGCTCTAACTCTGGCCAGTACAATACCGGTCTCTCAGGAAGCCAAAGTGGATACCAAAGCGATGTATACCAAGGCGCTGGATACCAAGGCTCTGGATACCAAGACACTGGATACCAAAACGGTGGATACCTAGGCTCCGGCTATCAATCCGGAAACGTTCATTCTTCTAGCGGCTTAGGAGGTTCTGACTATTTCCAATCTTCTGGTGCCAGCGCAGGTAGTAATGTTGTCCAGCCTTCTTATCAGCACTCCTCAAACCTCGACACGGGATTCCAAAGTCAATACGCATCCTCCAGCCAGTACGAAGCTTCGGCTCATCAAAACTACCAGCAATACTACCAAGTACAGCAGCAACCCGCTAAAGTGTTCAAGCACTTCTACGTGCATACCGCCCCTGAAGAGCCGGAAGTAGTCAAGCCACGTGCACCCATTGTACTGCCTGCTCCCGAAAAGCATTACAAAATCATTTTCGTGAAGGCGCCGACCGAATCTAGTGCCCCTAAAGTTATCGCTCCCATCCAACCACAAAGCGAAGAAAAGACCATCGTCTACGTTCTTGTCAAGAAACCCGAGGACAAACAGGATATCGTTCTTCCCAAGATTGAGCAGAAACCTCCGTCCAAGCCCGAAGTTTACTTCATCAAATACAAGAACAAGGAAGACTCCCAGGCTGTGATCAACAACATTGTCAAGGACTACAACAAGGGTCAGCCTTTGTCTCTCGTCAACTCCGGCTCTGGAGAGAACTCTTATCAGTCTAGCGGCAGCAACGTGTATCAGACCCCTTCAGCAGCCTCCACTGGCTCCTACAGCTCCAGCTCCCAGAACTTTGGACTTAGCAGTTCCTCTGCTAGCTCCGGCGCTGACCACAGTGCTAACATTGCCAGCAGTATCGCGTCCCCAGTCACTGTCAGCAGCACGGCTTCGAGCATCGGTTATGATGACGCCGCCATCTCTACTAACCAAGGTATCCCACACGAAACCTACGGACCTCCTAAATTTAGGGTAAAATAAATAATAGCTACGATTCCAATGCACTACGTGTATGATAAAATGTTGTGTCTGTAATGGATATTAATAAATTTATTAATACCTATCTACGTCTATACGAACTTGTTTTTATTTTCCGTGGAAAAATAATAGTAATTTTCTAAAGACCACACTAAAATCCCTTGTAGGAAAGGATAGGATCCCAAGGTATCCCACAAATCTCACATACAAGTAACACTAGACCCGGAACCACTATCTGTTGTCTAAGCAAAGTTTGTTACTATATTTATGATATAAGCAACCAGGTCTTCGTTCAACAGTGATCCTCTTATGGTTGATATGATGATGAACAATAATTCTTATTTTCATTCATCATCATCATCAGCATCATATCTATCACCCATAGGAGGTCCACTGCTGAACAACTTATGAAGTCAATTCAGTCATATTAGAAACTCTACTATAGAGAATCGATTTTATTATATACTTTACAAAAGAGAGCTTCTACAATTTCGGGAAGAAATAATTATATTATAGAAGAATTATATTTTATAGCCGCCATTACAGTGCCATCTCTATGGTGACAATAACAATTAGTATTAAATGCCCAAATCCAAATATAATGTGGAAGTTTAAGGCTTGTTTTAAACGTATCTATACTTATTAAAAAATCTTAAATACAAGAGTAAGTCGATGATTGGGATGTTTGGCAATAGTCAGACTGATATTTCTGCATATGTGGATCCCCTGGAACCTCCTCATCGGCGTATGTGTCCTGTGTGTATTATTGTTGTCAGGCTTTTAGGCTTCTTATTACCACTAACTACTGTCATAGGTGTTAGTATTACAACCGGGACCGACGGCTTAACCTGCACGGAGGGATCTCGATGTGTTAAGAATGGTTACTGGTGCAGAAATTTACCGCGGCTACCGCAGCTACCTTGCAGTTCATCTGATCAGTGTTGTTACTACAAAGCCACGAGCCCCTCGATTATAAAATGTAGATAATAATCCCCAACTCCACAATCAGTGAAGCATGCGTGCCGTCAGTTGGGGTTGATCTACTCAAAGCTACTATACAAGAGGTTTGATGTTTATTCCCACTATAAATGTAGTATTAAACTGACGTCACTTCAATATCCCCATACATTTAGCTGGTGTATACCAATTGGGGAATACCGGTATAACTTAATCGAGGGTTTTGAACTATCCATAAACAGTTGTTTCATAATTGATTCTTCTCAGAAAATGAATGTCGACAACATCGTCCACAAAATTAAGGCCATCATGGTATTTTACTAGACATCTGGTGCCGTATGACACCCGAAGACAATAACAACACAATTGTCATCATAAATATAGGCCTGATAACGTCCAGTGGCGAGCTCTAGTACCGAGTAATGTCGACGTTATTTACATACTACTAGATTATTCAGAAAAAATTGCATTTGCAAAACGTTTCCAGGCAGAAATTTACCGAAGAACCACCCAAAACTTTTATCAAAATTACCAAACAGTCATAATAATTTAAATGTATAACATCAAATTTTCTAAAATAATGCTATATAAGCACGGAGTACTTGTAAACATCGTCTTGATATACAACGTTTCCTACGTAGATATCGTACGTAAACCGATAAAGTCGCTCAAACATTCACAATATGTTTTGGTTTATTTGTTAGCCCTCACGTCCAAGTTTATGTATTTATTTGTTCAAAGCATTACATTTTATCGCAGCTAATTTACCGAGCGATATTGTTGGAATTCCTACGCACAAGAAATGCCAGCTGATTATTATTTATATTATTTAGTATCGGAACTAGCCCATTGCAATTAAAGTTGGCACATTATTGGCATTTTAATAGCGGGCTCATCCGCATAACTCCATCACGTTATCTTGATTTATGGCAATACGTACTTTCATTTATGCGAACCAGAGTCCAGAACATGGCGTTCATATAGTGGTTAATTTTGTTAGTAAATGCGTTATGGGCCGATAGTATTTCATTCACGATGTGCATTGTTTATGAATGGAATGGTTCTATTTCGGGGCAGCGGCGCGTGATAGCTTAATATCGAGCATTACGAGACTTCGTTGATTGAGTGGCTATTCACGGATGCACTTTCCTCAAGCTCGCATGGAATGCCGCACAGCACCCGGCGCCGGCGCCACATTAATTCCCGTGCTCGACCATACGGAACGCTACACACTCCACTCATCAGGCGCCGAACCAAGCCGCGTTTCATTGTATCTATAACCGTTTACATATAAAATGTAATAAACATTTTATTTAATTGTACCTAATATAGATTCTTGAATTCTTTATTGTCCCTTGTGCAGGTACCTAATGATATGCTGGTAGTATTAGAGTAGATATTAGTATTTCTGTATGTTCCTGTCTGTCTAATATTATCTGGACAGATACACAGAGACCCTTGAAGAGCTTTTATCTCAGAAGTAGGTGATGGGGCTGGACCCGGACTCACGGCTGTACAATGTAGGTACTCCCAGCCATGGACTGTCCTACTTAGTTGTGAAATACATTTTCTGAAATTAAGTAAATCTTTAATCTATTTGGTAAGGCTAGTTACATCGCTAGGTAATTTGATTAGCAGACAAATCGGTGTCAGTCTGCATTAGCTAATCAAGTAAGGTACAGACGCCAGCATGTTAAGCTATCCAAAACTGACAAATTTTACCAATTGAATATGAACCTTACGGTATTGTATTAAAGTTGAAAATCAATCAAAGAAATTTGACAGATTGTGGTAGTTTGATGTGCTGGCCACTGTACAAAGATATTCTACATTATACATTAGAGGAAACGTAATTGTTAAATAAGTACTTTGTCGTCATGCAAAATGAAATTTTGGAAGTTTATCTTCGCGTGGACCTACATTTTGAAAATTTCAGTGAGAATAGTTGATAACTAATTTTAAATCGTTATAAATTCTAAATGGTGATTCGAAATGGAAAATGATAAAAGAAGCCTAAACGTGATTTTCAAATACCTATTCAATGATAACCTATTTAACTTCGTCAAGTTTCATTGGGCTGAAAAACACATTACTTATTATTTAGACACCTAAAATATATAGGAAAATAACAGGTAGGTAGTGGTACTTATCACTTCTATTCTATCTATCTATCTATCTATACTACGTCAACCTACATTAAAATCTTCAAATACCCGCGTCAATGCTACAATAAATAATATAATGGGCCACATACAGTGCTGCGTTCCGTAGGTAGCCTAAATTTTATAAATTACAATTATTATTTTTTACTTGTCTTGTTGTTATGTGCAATTGTATTAAGTTTAAAACCGATCTACATATCGTAGTGGTCGTCTATTAGGTACTACGTAGTAGACCAGTAAGTAGTTTATAACTCATCATCCTTCGAGCCTTCTCCTGTGTTGTCTTCCAGTGTAACCAAATGCGGCTGAATATCAGTTTTTGACATGAACTAACTGCCACGTATGGACAAAGTGTAAAATTTCAGCTCTTTAGCATTGATAGCTTACGACTTACGAGTAAAATAGCTGTGAGAGACAGTCGGACTGTCGATGTCGGACGGTCAAACATAGTGAAATTATAAGTATCCGTAGCTATACTAAGGAACCCTAAAACAAATCGTGGCTAGGTAAAATGCGTACATAAAAATACAATAATATTTTTGTGATGAAGTCGATAACAGAGGTTTTACAGTATAAAATAATTTTATATAATGTCTAAAAGTCTACAATTGTATACAATATTTGCATTTTGTATTGTGTACATGCGAAGCATTTCTATCACGAGCATAGTTCCCATTAAGTGTGAAGGATGGAAATTTAAACCAGTACAGGGTTGCATAGGTACATTTATTTTGCCCAATGTTGTGCTGACTACTTCATACTGTGCTGAAAATTGTCAATCTGTTGGAAACGTGCGTATTGTTCGGTCTTATATTCATCCACATTACAAGAATTATGTTCACGGAAGCAATTTTATAGCAAGAAACGACATCGCCTTAGTTATTACGCCAAAAGATGGCAGAAGAAGAAAACTTGTCAAACTGAGTGCTCTGGATGGTATGTCCACCATTGGTATGAAAGCTCTCATTCCTATTATGGACCAAAATAAGCCAAGACTACAAGTAAGTCTGATTGAACGTTGTTATAAACAACATCCGTTCGGATACTACGTGTGTGCGAATAACAAAATAACAAAACAAACTGTAAAAGTTTGTCAAGAAAGACAGGAACAAGGCGTGCCGTTACTATTAGAAGATAGAATATTTGGCATAATGGGTATAACTGACACGGATAGTTGTAAACTGCCACAAAGAAGTTTTACAGCAATAGGTCCTGCACTTTACTGGATTAGTACAACTGTCAAAAAGCTAGGTTACACTGATGACGTAATTACCACGTTACACGATGGAAAAGTATATGATTCAACTCCTTTTTCACCAGTAAAACAAACGACAACTGCCGCTGTGTTTACTACCAAAGCTACTCGTCCTCCTACTACTACTACTACTCGTCGTACTTTTCCTCCTACTTATTCTACTACCTCTAGTCCGTTTACGTATTCTTATTTGACAACTATCACTACTCATGGTCCTACCGTTCCTGTGTTTGTAGATAGAGAAAAAATAAGAGAAGAAGAAACAATAATGAAAGCCAATAATGATTTCCGTAATGTTCATAACTTCGCAATACCGATTGTTTTCCCTGGTGAAAATAAAGCTAGCTATGTAAAGCGTTCCAATGATAAAGTATCTTTCCCTCAAAAAATGAGACTTAAAGATGCTCCACCAATTATGAGAGAAGGTTTTACTCCTCCATCAACATCAACAACACAGAGAACGGACGATCCCAACGCCGCTATAACATTTATACCACTGCCTACCTCAAGGAGCAGAACCAGAGCCACAACGATTAGAACTTCGTCTACTACTCAACGGGAAGTTACAACAATTACAATTCCATTTTTCAAACTTATTTCGAACAATAAAACCACTAACGTGATGGACTGGTTCAACGTAAATGTAAAAAATAAACTTAAAAATAATCCTCAAATGTATTTTGTAGTAAGTTCATCTACAACTACTCGCCGACCTATTAATTTTATAGATCTAACATAAAATTTTATATTAAAAAGCTGTAAATTTATAATTTCATATTTTTTTATACCTTGACTTAATATACTGAGTGAGAGCATTGATGTTTTCGCAGCATTATATTTTCAACCGACGAAACAAAAAACGGAGGAGGTTCTAAAGTCGACCCGTATGGTTTTTTTTATGTATAGGTACCACCACGCATATTTTTTCATATTTTTTACGGTGTAGTCCGATTTTGATATATTTTTTTTATTGAATAGGGTATCTCGAACTTGGTCCCTTAAAAATTTGAAAAAAAATCCTACTCTAAGAGTGGTAAAATAGGGGTGATTTATTGTTTACCACAGATTTTAATGCTGAGTTATGTATTAGATTTAAATCAAAAGTAATCATAAATTTAACAAAAAAGCAAACAATTATAAACGTTTCATATTTAACCATAATAACTAAGTTTTTAAACTAATGTAAGTATACCTAAGTAATTTTGGGTCGTCGCCAATTTTTTTGGAATGTTAATGTGTATCCTTGGAGTTTTCACGTTTCATTGATAATTTGATATGGCTATTTCTTTAAATTTAACGTAATTTAGTGATATTTGTTCATCGATTGTTTGGCGCCGACTCAAAATTACTTAGGTATACTTGCATTAGTTTAAGAACTTAGTTATTATGGTTAAATAAGAAACGCCTTTTGCTTTTCAGTATTTCGGCGGTTTAATTTTTTTGTTAAATAGTTTTTATCAGATTATACATACTCAAAATATTATGAATTACCTTATTACAATAAAATTAATTAATTTAAATTGTGTACACTGAGATTTCCATGACTACTATAATCACCAAAAATATTATACAGGCTGTTACAAAACTACCCGTAAAGCCGAGAGGAGGTTAAATGGGGTCTTATAACGAGTCCATTCACAATATTTAAGAACCAAAGTAACGCTGTATTACATACCCCAAAAAAAGGCAAACATTTATTATAATACCTATAATAATAATGTCGATATATAGGTATAACCTACGAATTGCTTTCTGTTTAATTTATACTTATTTATTAGATACTTAAACTGTTTTCAAGTTAAAAAGTTATATTTTTATGGATGTTTTGCACACAATTTTAAGTAGGTATCTTGAGTAATGGGGTAAAGAGAATGAGATTGAGCTGCTTGTATGACGTATGGTATGTATAATTTATGTTTATTTTACTACAGATGATAATTATTTATTAAATTACGAATGTGGTACAGCTGAAATACTAAGTCATAATTTGTAAATCGCGGCAACTTTCAAAAGTGTAATAGATTGATGTTGCTTACATTTGGTATCAGGAAATATTCATATTATCCGAAAAATATTATTAATAATATAAAAATTATATAGATAAATTATACTTGATTGTTTCAATCATATTTTTTTAAACTGGATTAATTAATTTAGTAAAACAGCAAAATTAACAGTTAATATAACTACCAAACAAAACAAGAATAAAAAGTGGTAACTCTGTCGTAAAAAGTTCTATGTATGGCGGCTAGATGGCACTTTTCACAAGAAAAATTTTTTTTATAGCTTCCAGGGTACGAGCCGAGCTCTGTGCAAAAAAGCCTAACATTTTTTTTAACAGTTTTAATCGTAGATAATAATTGATGTCAGCAAAATTCTGACTTTAATTAATTAATAGTTTAATGTGTTTATAATAAAGTTGAAAAAATATTTTCATCAAACTTTTTTTGTAATTTTTGATCAGCCGCTGTCAGATTTGGTCTATGATCTATGTAATCTGTGATATGTCAATCCGTGCTGTGTCAAACTGTCAATTCGTAGAAAGGTATTTTTCGTGACATTCTACAAAATACACACAGACCGTACCTTTTACTATAGGAACTGGAAAGATTCCTAAATCTTTAATAATTATAACTGGTTTATCAATCTATTGAATAAATTTGTGAACGTAATCCGAACCATGCTTTTGTGTTTTTCCGTGATGTAAAATAGCCATCTGCTTTGTGTACCTAAGTATTGATTACGTACTTTTTGTGGCTGCTACAAATTTAATTTGCCTTAGTTCAACTTTTCAAGGTTCCAAGAATCGCAGATATCATTATAATGGCTACCGCAGCGAGCGGAACTCACAACTTCAAAGTAGTTTTACTGGGAGAGGGATGCGTGGGAAAGACATCCTTACTACTACGTTATATTGAAGACAAATTCAACGATAAACATCTTACTACGCTGCAGGTATCTACGACGTAAAAGCTTAACTTTATGTTAAACAAACGTGTATATCTAATTAAAAATATTTTAGTGTGTGACTTAAAAACGTTTCTGGATATAGAATTTTCAAAATTGAATGGTATTATATTGATCGTAACTAATAGCATTTTATAAATGAATCTAACGCTAATTACTATTGTTAATTTGAAGTGAAAGGCACTTTCCTAATTGGTGGTTTATTTGGTATGTTGCAGGCAACTTTTTTGAACAAGCGATTAAATATTAATGGAAAACGAGTCAATCTATCCATTTGGGATACAGCAGGTCAAGAAAAATTCCATGCATTAGGCCCAATATACTATAGGAATTCTAATGGAGCAATTCTTGTATATGATATTACTGATGAAGATTCTTTCGGAAAGGTATGAATGTAACTGTATTATTCACTATTGTTATATTTGGTTAAAAAATAAGCTATAATATTTGGTGATATTTTCTTTGCCAAATTGGATATCCTGCTTCATGCGGCTATGATGCAGAAGTGCCATATATATCTTTTTGCCATTGCTTTAAAGGGTGTACTCATACGTAGAGATCTCAAAGGCTGGTTCATGAACTATGTCATAACACATACATACACCCACACTTTTTACCACATAGGAAGGCAGAAAGTAAATGCCACTTGCTACGATTCTTGCATACTTCCTCATTCATACATCTTGTCATACACACATGCCAGTTGTGAGTACTAGAACCTTACCTTTTTGAAGAACCTCAAAAACAAAATTGGTGTAAGTCTTTTTAGGGCATCCCCTCCTGGTGTTTTCTACTGCCAAAACATTTGTTAGTAAACAAAACCACTAGCTTACTGTTCTAGTGTTTTCGCACAGGAATTACATGCATGATATATCCCATAGATGTAGTCATTAACTAACATCTAGATTATGTTATGGAATCATTCAGGCAAGACAAAAAAAATTTCATTTGTGTGTAAGGTGTGCATGTAATCTAATCAGCCTGTCTCTTTACCATACCAGATGGGAGGAACATTTGAATAGGCCATATAGAAATTCTCATGATTATTAGGTGACCGGTTGACCCCTTACAAATACAATATGGATTCAGAAATATATATATAATTTGGTGTATGGACACAAATGTCTATATGATCAAAGTGATTCAATTTAATACTTATGTGACTATTATTTAAGTCAGCCATAATATGACAGAAATCACCAACTTACCTCTGTTTCAATATATTTCACACTCTCTCGATATTACGACAACTGCTCACTTCATAATCTAATAATATATGATGTTTGTGTATGATACCAATTTATATCCAGTGTGGCTGACCTGTGGCCTTACATGTCGCAAATGTCAAATACAAAGTCAAAAACGCAAAGCTTTCCACATTTTTCTTTTTCCATTCCCAAGACAAATATTCAGGTTATCTCACGAAGTCCTCCGTGGTGTGCCGCGCCTCCAAATAGCTGTATCAGGGTTCGAGTTCTGTGCAATAACAGCTCACAGTACAACCCGGATGCTTCGGCCATTTGCACACTTTGTATTTAACTGTGAATATGGACTGTTTCTAGGTGAAAAACTGGGTAAAGGAACTGAAGAAAATGTTGGGTTCTGATATAGTCCTCACGATTGCTGGCAATAAAATTGACTTGGAACATGAAAGGACTGTTCCCCTAGAGGAAGCCGAGAGGTATGTTTCATATTTTAAGAAATTTTATATTCAAAAGCTGTTTATTTATATTGCAACCCTACTAAAATAAAATAAAGAACCCAATAGCTTATTGTCTTGAACTAATGGATTATGTCAATGACATAAAGGCTCATTCACATTGAATTGTGCATTTATTTGCAAGGTTGGTAAGATTAACTGAAAGCAACAATGCAAAAGTGACACTGAAAATGACAAGCAAATAGCTACTACTTTAGAATCCCCTGAGCGTTAACCGAACTGTGTTGAGGCTTCTAGTCCAACCAGATGTGGCTGAACATCAGAATTTCATACAAGTGACTGGAATCTGCAACTCAATTTATTACATGATTATATTACCAATGTGGTAAGGATAAACTGGCAGTCAGGCTTTTTGGGCTTTAGACTACCACTAAAGATTGTCATATCATATGTTAACGTGCTCTCAGAGACACGGAGACCTCTCCGAAGTGTTAAGAATGGGTTACCCATCCATAAACTTGACCTGATGAAATGATTCATACAAATGCACATTCATACAAAGTCATTGTATACGCCGATCCACTGTGATAGTAGAGGCTAGGGGGTTCAGTTAAGAAAATAATGCATTTTCATCTTAAACTGTCATTATCGTTTTATAAATATTATTAAATTATGAACAGGAATTATAATCTCTGAAAATTCTCTCACTATACTAAAGGCTTATTGTGTATGTTTTATTACATATCCTCGCAAACGAAGTCTGCGACCGAGAGCTAGTCAATAAATATTGTAAATTTTTTTATCCATAAAAATCATTATATTTCAGCTATGCCAATATGGTAGGTGCTCAACATTTTTACACATCAGCAAAATTAAACCAAGGCGTCGAAGAACTCTTCCTAGATCTAACAAGAACAATGATTGAAAGATATGAACAAAACTCTCAAACAAATGTCAACAGAACATCTCAAGTTGTTGTAGTTGATGACGAAGCTGCTCCAACCCAGAGTTCATGTTGTTCGGGTAACAGGAGTAACTAAGAATAAATTGTTTATAAATATGTATTCCAATGTAATTTAATGTAATTCTTTTGCTAAATACTTGTAAAAACAATTATTTTATGCAATGTACTTTTTACAGATCATAAATTAATCTTATAACTATTGATTTACTAGATAGTCACAATATTTTTGTTATTGTTTTTGTTGATGTATGTGGAATTAAATATTGATATTTCCTTGAATGTAATATTATTCTATGAAAGTAATATTTATTATTATGCATTAAGAATGGTGAAAACCAGAAAATATTTACTGTATTCTATTAATTTTCGCCTGTTCTATAAATATAATGCCTGAATTTATGTAAGCTAGCGAAACACTAAATAACAAAAATAGCCACACATTTCTATTTACTAAAATGCATTTTACTCAATTTTACATGCATTTAAGCAGTTCACACCTTGAGATATACCAATTAGAATAATAGAATAATAATGATCATTCTCAGCTTCTATTAACCCAATTTGAAATCTTCGAGTAGACCATCCAGCTCTGAGCTCGGGGTGCCAAGAGTCGATCCGCAGGCTAAGTTTAAAGATAGCTCAAAATCATATTTTATTTTATTTGCAAAGTATATAGATATTATGATTTATTGAGGAATTGCGATTGATGACATCAATCGACAGCGAACAACTATTTTAGTTGTTCGCTGAACTAAAGATGAAGTTATTGCTTTAATGATAATATTTAGATTTTAAAAAAAATGTATTGTAAATGGATACGACTGTTAATCTAGAAGTTTTCTTTATGATATATACTATAAAAACTAAAGGGCACACAGAAAACTTGGTGTTTTATGTTTCGAAATGTTGTGATATCTTATTGTGCCAGGTAAATTGGGAAATACCACCATAAAAATTTTATGGTGGTATAAATAATATAATAATTATGTATAATAGTGATATTTATGAGAATGCCCAAAGAGCGTCGTTATTTCTAGTTATTGTAGTGCAACAATGACACATGGGGAAAATTGCAAAATACTAAATAAGTATTAATGTTGATTTATAGTCCGGTCTGTGTACCATACTAAAATGATTTTATACTATATACGCTATTCGAATGTTGGGATGGGAAACTCATAAAATGAAACAGTTTAATTTTTATTAACAATATTCTAATATGCACTACTTGTGTAACTGTGACTAAAACGATGACAAAACATAAATATTTATCATTATTTTATGCTGAAAATAAACAATTTTATCATTGAAATAAAATAAAGGAACAATACAATTTGTAATTAGTATTAACTGCAATAAATATTTCATGGATTTGCCAAATAGTGTCTTATTGTATCTATAGTTATATTTCCCTGCGACCCAATCCACATACACATACTAATATTATTATAATAAGGAAACTCGCAAATTCAATGCTTGCCACGAAACAATATTTGCAATTGCCAAGTCGCAGCCAGACTACACGCTTAAGCATATCCACAACATTTAACTCCAATATCAGTAATGAATTAGTCCTACATCAAATGCACATTTTGTAGCTAAATTCTAGAAGTAAGCTAAAGCTTTCAGCTAGACAGGAAGCCTTCTATTCGATATCTTATTTCAACTTTGTACCAACGTTTTTTCATCTCTATACATATATTTATATTTAATCATTGATGATTGATCGATTGACAATGATTAAAATTGTGCAGGGCAGGGATATAATAATAATATTTTTTGGTACATATTTTCTAAACTAAGTTTATCTTTACATTCTCTGTGCATTGCCCGACTAATAGTCCGGGAGGCAGTAGATATGGTACCTACTACTAATACCTAAACCAAAAGTGGGCTAACGCACCAACGGTAAGTTTGGATGGGAGAGAGAAAGTTTTAAATTTTTTTTTTTAAAGTAACAGTACCCCAGTTAAAACCAATTTTTTATTTCAACCATTAAAATCACAGCGAGTTGAAAAATGACAGCTGCACTGTGAAACATTCGCATGAACTTTAAGAAACTCGTAAATACCTACCTCGTCTATCTTTAAAAAAGTGAAACACCACTCACGAAATCTCAGAAACAATATAGCCGACAAACTTAAAATTCCGCATGTAGATTCCTTATCCAGCATCATTATTGCATACATCAGAAAGTATTTTGGGAAATTCCCACGCGATTGGGAATAACCAAAAAGAAACTATGAAATAATGTACATTATTTTGATGTAAAAATATTTGATATAGCTATAGCTTATCATTTCAATAACATTCACAATATATCATTCTCAGCTTCTATTATCCCACTGCTGGGGGTTATGCCACACTTATACACGGCAATAAAAAAGAGCAATAATCAAAAGAGTATCACTCATCCAGTTTGCTCTTGCTATCTTTTTTATGACATCAACCCGCCTGGGCGCCGGATGTCCTGAGCTTCGCTTGCCCGTTAATGTTCATTTTAATATCGTAATGTATTGACATCGTATCTAGAATTAGTAGTATTGACCTCCGAAAAGAACAATACCTTCAAGAAGACCAAAGCGTTCAAGGAGACCATCCAGCTCTCCGAGCTCAGGTTGGTAAGAGTCGTGGCTTCGATCCGCGAGCTGGGTTTAGAGATAGCGCCTCATAAAACTGAGGGGCTATGGTTCCATAAACTGCCAAGGATCAGACAGCCACCCAGCTCGCTAGTAGTCCTACTTCTTGATATTAAGTATCTTGACCTTACCCTAGACGGTCGGTGGGGCTTCGAACAGTACTTCGAGCGCCTAGGCTCTGGAGTCGAAAAGGCAGAGGGTGCTTTGCACAGACTGCTGCCCAACCTCGGGGGACTTCAGGAAGAAGTTCGCTACCCCTAAGCGGGTGTTGCGCGATTGATAGTCCCTTATGGGGCGCCTGTATGATCAACTAGACTGTCGGGTGTCCGATGCTGCAGAACGAAAATAAACAGACTGCAGCGGAAAATGGCCATTCGTATAACACGAGGATAATAACTCGTGGTGCTACCCGCATTGATCTGATTGCCAAACCCCGTGGGAAATTCCCAAATTTATTTCATACAAATCTTGTCCTGGCAATAATAATTAAAAACTCTACAAAATAAAATCTGTCAAATCGGTCGAACCATATCTTACATACATGCGGTAATTGATTTTTATTTAGATAGACCAAACACATAAACTTGAAATACTATTTCGTACTGGCTTTTGCCTGTGGTTTCGCTCACATCACGAAAGAACTTTTTGAGACATATTATTTTTTTCTTTAAACGATACACTGTTTAGCTGTACGAGATTTATTGTCTATATTAAAATCAGCTAATATGGGGCACTATTACTTTTACCGGCCGGGCCGGGCTATAAGGTAAGACAAAAGCAAACAGCTCTTCATTTTGTCACATTTGACGTTGACTAATAATATCTTAATTAGTACACAGTTATGGAAAGCCTGCATGTAAACCAAGATTATTATCTACTAATTGTGGCACACTCCTTTTTTGTGTTAGTTTTTAGCTTCCGTGACAATTTCCACAAGACTTCCATGTCTCTATCATTTAGCTGAATAAATTTTTTGAAGTTGGACTTTTTACAATCATATTTATTTTTCTTTTTTATTGTATCACAGTTTGTTATATTTCTTGTGAGACATGTGTTGTTTTCAGCTAAGTCTACAATTTTCTCAGGGTGAACACTGTGTCACTTTTCTAATTCAATTTCCTGCACCTTATTTTTGGATGCATTTTTATATTTTATATTTCCTTCCTTTTTAGTATCAGAAATGTTTGTGATTTTTGCATTGTTATTGTCCAAAGGCGGCAAATTTAGGAGATAAGGCATCATGCTTCGTGACTTCTCTTCAGCTGATAACCATTCCATCTTAAAAGAAAAACAATAAGTTAATACACAAACCTTCAACATAACAATCATATTTTTTTTGAATGATTAGTGGCATTTACACCACTAATAAAACAAACCTTCTGACGATGATCATTCACGGCATCATCACAAATGTCAATACACATTTGCTCAGTGAGTCTTCCATCGTCGGAGGCGTAAGCAGCTGCCTGCCACGCAACACCGAGCTTGGACAGCGCTCGGCCCGACATGCCGGCAGTCCTTGCGGCCAGTGTGGCACATAACGCACCATAATCGAACTGATCCACGCTCAACCGCCTGTAAACAGATATTTGTCATTTATTCTAAATAAAACATAGGATAGGGAACAGATTCGATTGCTCCACCCAGCATCGGCAAGAGCTGAGCTTATAAATGAAAGAGAAAACATTTAACTACTTCTTATAAATTAATTTTAATCACCTCTTTCCTTCCGATGCCGGTTTAAGTACAAACGTGTCAAAATACAGACGAATTAAACGTTCGCGCTCCTCAAGGCCGGGTAAACCGAATTCTATCATTTTGTCGAGACGATCGTTAATCGCGGAATCGAATTGTTGAGGTGTATTGGATGCGAGCACCAACATTATCCGGTTACTTTGGTCAGACGTCCGGTACAGAAATGCATTTAGGGCTGATCTCAAATCTTCACTAATCCTTTCCGAAGAACGCTTCCTCAAAAATGCATCGGCTTCATCAATGAAGAGAAGAACACCTGGCAAAATAATTGTAATGATAAAATGAAAAGATATTTATTTTCTGTAAATAGATCTTTTAAAGACAGTTTTACAAGTCAATGTATTGATTTTTTTATCATAGAGTCGCCGGCATTTCCTAACTGACGACCTCTGAGAAGAAACACCAAAACAAACTCAGAGAATCATGGTTTCTTTTAAAGTCCAGACATAATAATATCAAATATGTGAGTTTCACAATGTAGGGCAATGTCTGAAATGGCCTTTTGAAGAAAGAGCCACAGCGGCTTTGAGTAGGCTAATTCCAGCCGACGGTACGCATGCATCAGTCATTGTGTAGCTCGACCATATTAGAGGGAGCTCAACAACCCGTCACACGACCTATACTTATAAAATTATATAATGCACACCTTTTTTACTAGTATTGGCCCAATCAAACACTTTATGGATTGCTGCAACAGCGTCTTTACCCATGGGCGCGACATCACCCCCTGTTAGGATAGCGTAGTCCATTCCAGAATGTTTAGCTAGTTTCTGCAAATTATAATAATTTATTAATTTTTAAGTTCTGAAATGTACGTAATAAATATCTTGGCTGAAAACTAACCTTAGAGAATAAGGTTTTACCAGTTCCGGGAGGTCCATACATAAGCAGATTTCTGTAGAAACCTCTATTTAAACGCGTATTTTTAGTCGCAATAGCAATATCCCTTAGTCGCCGTTCAAGGGTTGGCGCAAGAACAACCCCAGCTAAAGCATCTGATGGCTTTTTGAAACTTTTTATTGCTTTTGAGATTGTGAGTATTGGATGTCTTGCAGCCTCCAAAATCGAGAATCTTGAAGTTTCATTGACAAGCGTAGGTTTTCCTGGAAATCACAATTTCAAGTTTGCTTCAAGAAGTACTTTGGAACAATTTTTGATACTCAATCAGTCATTCAGTTACACCTACCAATACGAGCTTCGATAAATCTTGCAGCTACTGATGTAGCACCTTTAGCTGAATATACACCAAGAGCCAAGAGTGATAAGCCACCAGCTGCAGCTAGAGTTTTGTCCCAGTCTGTGACAAGGGCATTTAGGCCAGTACCAACCACAGTCCCTGCGGTCCTGTTATTAGAAAGTAATTTATTTAAAGTTAAGATAACTTGGATTCTGTAAATGGTATAGTATGGTATGGTATAGCGGGCTGGTTTCCGCAAATCCACGACAAAGCGCGTATTTTGCGGAGGGCTGGGAAGATGAGGTTCATTCGAACCATTAGGGTGGTTCGAATGAACCTCATCTTCCCAGCCCTCCTCTCTTCGAGAAATGCCGCCAGGCGTTTAATGTTACTGACAGTTTCTCAGAGAGTGCTTAGGTTACCGAGGTACTTTGCCATGTAAGTAACGACCCCAGGACAGTGCAGATAGACAACCTTGGAGATGCTGTAACCACCGAAGATCAACATCTAACCAGAACAAACTCATAATTCTCCTACCGTTATCCCAAATTACTTGAGGTTGGTGCAGTGTCTTGTTCTCCAGACATCTCTCATCTATAATTCACCTCATTAGTGGCCATATCATCTCACACAGTCCATCCATATTTTCATTAGTCTCCCTCTTCCCTTATATCAATCCACATTCATGATCAAAACTTTCCTGGTAGCCATGCTCTTCACTCCTACACATCACATGTTATTCCAGGACAAGGGACTATTGACAATCATGCACTATTTTAATGAAATAAAAAATAAACTATTGCCTATTGGGTCATCCTATAGCTATATTATTAAATATTATGGGTCATAATTTGCATCTTCAAACATGTTCAAACATTGATATAATGATAAAAGAATATTTATTGATATAAACAGATTTTTAATATTTAAAGATTTCTCTGACCCCTGCACTAGTTACAGAACTGTGTAGCAGAGGTCAGATTGATGTCTCTCCTTACATATTAATTATGTGTCTGGAGTGTGTATGCTAAGGCCTTAATCATCACAATTAAGATACCCCAGAGAGTGATTAATAAATAAATAAACAATCCAATAAGATATCCTACTTGTAGCCTCTTCTCAAACCCTAAAGTTCTCTCAGTTAGGGAACTATTTGTCCTTCAAACCATCATATGTGAACATGCATCAGAATATGACTCTAATCTTATGGCCAGTAAATGTAAAAATAAATACCTTTTTGGACACCTAAGCATAGAAGCAATCTAGCCAAAGGACTAATATCCTTTCAAGTTAAAGTTAATATCTGCAATTTGACAAAACATAATTGTAAACTAATGTTAAAATGATATTTGTTTCTATAAAGACCTTTTAAAGACACTTTTACAAGTCAAATATTTAGTTGTAGATGGAGCAATCACTACACACACAACCACTCTTAGAGCTGACAATATCATTTTTATACAGTATATTATATGCAGACCTACCAGAATACCAACATAATTAGATTTATATACATATAAATAGACCAATCTCGCCATATCCACCCCACACACACATTTCTCACACTCGCAAATACCAAACCCAGATACTTTTCACTCACACACTTCACTCTCAACCTCAATTTATCCAACATTTTTAATATTTCTTCCCTTAAATATAAATGGCGTTCTTATAGTTATTGTAAGCCAAGTAGTGCACACTCTTTAATTTTTACTTAGTTTGGAAGGTAAGTATGTATCAATATGTATGTATGTTTCAATGAACTATTTTTATTTATTTTTTCTTCCATGGATAGGATTTAGCGCCGTGTAATTTGGCATTGCTTACTGACGTCAATAGTTAAAAGTGATTCTATATTATAGTGATTTGCAATATCAGTCCACGGTCCTTTTCGTGCAATATTATTCAAAATGTAGTTTAAATCATTACTTTGTAAAACCATATCATATACATATAAAAACTTATGTAGCGAGAGTAAAATGAAATTTTTACTCACTTAATACTTTCGAGAATTGTTGTTCTATTTTCAGCTGCCTTCAATTTTATTTGCTCCAATGTTATGTCTCGGTTCTCGCGATCAGCTTTTGCTCTAGCCCTGGCTTCAGCTTCAATTGCCTTAAGCTTGTTTTTCTCTCTCAGTTCCATTTCATGCTCAATGGTAGCGCGACGCAAAGCTTCCTGCTTAGCAACACTCTCTTCTTGCCTAAAAATTTGAGTGTTATAAATAAAAACAAAGGTTCATCATCATCATCCACAACCTGAATCTACCCACTACTGAGTATAGGCCACGCTCCTCCCCGTCATTGGTCTCTCTGATATAGTTTGGCTGCACCTATCATCACCACATCTAGCCATATGTCCCTCTCAAATCCACTTGAGTTCCGTTATCCAGTCTCCCACAAAATAAAGATTAATTAATTTAAATAAAGGATAACAAATGAATATTTATTAAAACTTACTTTCTCAGAATTTCTTCTTGTGACCTTTGTTGTTGTACCAATTGTTCCTCATACCTCTTTTTTGCTAACTGATCTTGGTACTGGGCTCTCATTTGATGTTGTTTTGTTTCCTCCTAAATAATTAGACCATGGATTATCAACAGAACATTAACCAAGTAATTATTAACTATTGTGCATAAAATAATACTTGTTGAACTGCAAGCCATTATGTAGAATGAAAAACCATCATATGTATAAAATTAATAATATATTACCTGTAATGTTTTACGACGCTCTTCATAGTCTATTCTCTTCTGTTCCACCTTAGCATGTTCTATGGCAGCTTCATACTCTTTAATTTTTGCCATTTGCTCCGTTTGTTTGGTGCTTTCTTGCAACTTACTGAGCTCCAGTGCCTCTTTTGAATGTTCTATAAAAAGCAATAACAAAGGTTAGTGAATGTGATTCTCAAGAGACAGGTGAGAGTACTAAATAGTCAGCCTCTTTGACAGCAAATTTTCAACAAAGCAAAGAAATGAAGAATCTAATAAAGAAATGAAGAATATCCATAATTTTGAGGGAACAAAGGACAATGGGGTATTTTGTATGTACCTTCCACCAGTCAATTTGAATATGATTATTTTGACTGCAAGACCAAAGGTTCTTTTTAAATAAAATTCTACTTGGCAGATATAATGTATTATTGTACAAACTTCTTTTTTTATATGTTATATTATGCAAGCAGTGATAGCCTAGTGGTATGCCATTGGACTGGCAAGTCAAAGGTCTCAATTTCGAATCCAAGACATGCACCTCTGAATTTTTGTAATCATGTGCATATTAATAATAAATTATCACTTGCTTAAACAGTGAAGGAAAATGTCGTGAGGAAACCTGTATGCCTGAGAGACTTTCTCGAAAGTGTGTGAAGTGTGCCAAGCCGCATTAGGCCAGTGTGGTGGACTATAGCCTAATCCCTCTCACCCTGATAGGAGACCCATGCTGTTGTATCTAGGTACAATATAATTATTATTAAGAAGAAGGTACCAAAGACCTTATGAATGAGATATGTCTGAAATCTGTTGCGAGGGTGGAGACATTTCTTCCTATTGTCCTTTCATGATATAAAAAAATACAAATATAATATGAATATTCTACCGCTAAGCAATAATGTACTAATAATGGTGTTCTGGTTTGAAGGGCTATCTGTGTTACCAGTTACAGACCCAACTGAGGTTTTACAATGATAATGTGTTAGTGATACTACTAGTTAAATCACCAATCAGAGCTGTGACAAATCAGTCAAGATAATTGAATGTTTGGATAATAGATGTGTGTTTAATTGGGATTCTACTGTAGACAAGTTCAAATTCAGTTGCTGATATGGAGACGGTTGTCTATAGGCATATTTATTATAAACAATTTGCTGCCAGTTGTTATGGAATTCCTAGTTGGTTTAGAACATATCTCTAGACAACTTTGAATTAATTTGCATATAAAAATTATTTATCATTGAAAACCTTGGAGTTTGACCAGTTTATAAGCTTATTATTAATATCTTAGTCAAAAAATTAAATTAATTCTAGTATTGTAGGTTGGTAGACCTCACTCACCACTGGGAAAAAAAACTAGGCATGTAGGTGTTTCAATACAATACAATATTTTCCTTCACTGTTCAAGTGAGGGTACCCTCTCATTTATATTAATATACATATGATTTTGAAAAGAGAGGTGCATGGCTTGTTCGAAAACATGAGACCTTTGACTTAGCAGTCTAAGTAAAAGGAACTCATACTAATATCACTAAGCTTTTATGCTGAGACATATGCTAAACCATTACCTTGTTATAATAGTCAATGATTAGCCTCCCTATACTCCAATACTAAAAAGGTTCAGCATTTATACATGGTCATGGTCTGAGGCACTAGTATCATTCTAACCTAAGTAAAGTTATCAAACTCATGTCAGATATTTAGAAGGCACAGCAGGAACATACATATTTAAGTTATTGGGATAAACTTTCTGACATTCTGTTAAAACATAAATTACTTAAAATTATGTTATCTGAATTCAAGTAAACCTTGCTGAGGGTATAGGTTATGCGGTCGCATTATGCAATACAGAGCAATGTGCTTATTGTCGATAATAACGAGTAACTTACTTGATCTTTCTAGTTCCTTAGCCGCTTGTGCAGCTCTTTCTAATGCACTGGAATCAAAACGATAGGCCTCCATCGCCTTTTTTTCAGATTTGGATAGGTTAACTGGGGGTTGGGCAGCGCCTCCTGAATCGGCAGGCGGATCCTCAGTCGGTAGTTGAGGGGGCTTTGAACTGTATCCGAATAACCATGACATTTTCGGATTCTTAGGTGCCTTTACTCATACAATAAAAAAAGGATCAAAAATATAATTTTCTTTTTATAAAATTATGCTAACGAGCAACTGAACGATCACCGACTGTCGTACAGATTAGTGAACTGACGAATGTCAGTCTTGCTTGTCAGTGAGGATGGAGTATTGAGTGTTTGTAAAATGTCAGTCACACTGACACCATAGATTAGTAGATTACTCTACGTCCTTGAAATCTTGAATACCAAAAGGACCAAGTGTCACTCTAGCTAGTGTACTGTGCTTTTTAAAGTTTTTAATTGACTATGTCGCATGTCGACTCGAATGAGTGAGTAAAAAGTGTCCGTCAAAAGACATCAAGTTGGTGACACTACTGTAGCCAGAGGGTACGTTAAAAAATACTATGCTGTTTTTTTTATTCATCATCAACCCATACACAGTCGCACTGATGGGCATGGGTCTCGCGCCAGACTGAGAGGGAATAAGTTATAATCCACCACGCTGGCCTAATGCAGGTTGGTAGAATTCACACACCGTCGAGAAAAATTCGAATACATGCAGGTTCCTCACGTTGTTTTCCTTCCCCGTATAATCGTTAATTAATACGCACATGAAATCGAAAAGCCAGAGGTGCGTGCCTTGGATTTAAACTTCAGACCTTTGACTCGGCCGTCCAATGGTCATATGACTGCAGATTTTTCTTTAAATTTTACAAAAAAAAAATATTTAACTGTAGTATGGCAAAAAAGAGTGACGCGGTGACAGCAGAAACTAAAAAATATTGTGGAAGCACTACACCTTTGGCATAAGCTAATACGTCCCTCATTTTTATTTAATCCGTATTGTTTTACGCAAAATTCTTAATATTCCTCTGCAAATTTTTATTATCTTGCTGTGATAATGAATAAGACTATGCGTAGTAGTAGTGGACCAGTGACAACAAGTTTTCTTGCGATTTTTTAACAAGACCAATAAAATTACGAAATACAGAATATGTCTTGTTTAAAAATCGTAACTTTATTATTAAAATATTGAAAAAGCTTGATCCTTTAATTTTCCTGCCTGCTGGGCTAAGACTTCCTCTTACAATAAGAAGTAACTATAATTTGGTATCTGGTAAGAAATGTTGAGGAATTTCTATGCCACGCCGTTTCGGTTCGGTTACATACAATAATATTATAACCATGACACCCGGTTCAAATCGATCATACAAGAAGCAGCATCGCATCGTGAACTATAGGCCTAGATATCTTTTTACAACCGACTGTAAGCATTTTGTGGTGTATCTTCAGAAAAATCACAACTTATTGGTAATTCACAAACCATCGAGAAAAATCTCTAAGGTTTGCAGGTTTCCTCATGTTTTCCTTCACCGTTTAAGCAAGTGATAATTAATTATTATTACGCACATGAATTAGAAAACTCAGAGGTGTGTGCCTTGGATTCGAACTCGAGACCTTCAACTTGGTAGTCCAATGGTCATATCAATGCTATCACTGCTTCTTTTATCCACACTCTTTTTTGCCGAGCTATATGTACGTAAAAAGTACCAAGTAAAAAAATCTATTGCGTTTTCAGTAACTACTGTATTCACCAAAAATATTAAATATATCATCTACCCACACTAGCGCTATTTAAGTTCGTTCTGGAACTATTATTAACCATACATATGAGGTCATTTTTTCGACACTATGATGGTTACTCCTTACCTCGACTTTAGCCGCAACCACACTGCGTGCTTACAGTAAGGTGCAGTCTCACCTGTCATGTCATAGACAATAATAAGTATGAACACTACCTCTGAGACTTTAAAATACTTATAATTTTTTTATCCTCTCCATACAAATTCTTAATTCGCCTTTATCTGGGATTACGGAAGTGCCCCCGCTAATAAT
This sequence comes from Acronicta alni, assembly GCA_964056405.1. NCBI lineage: Eukaryota > Metazoa > Arthropoda > Insecta > Lepidoptera > Noctuidae > Acronicta > Acronicta alni. The sequence goes on from OZ043913.1 coordinate 8,324,874, forward strand.
TCTGTGGTATAGCGCAAGGCACAGCTGTACTATCTTTTCTCAAGCCATTCGGGAAATTTTAGACCCCCGATGTTTAACTTCTTTCACTTTTAAACTTTATCGAAATCTTAAATCAATAAGAGCCAATAGGGCAGAGGTATGGATCTCATATTGCCGTATCAATTTAAAAAATAATTACTAAAAAGAAGCAAAACAAAAAGTTATAGGTACCCATTTCTATTCATCCCAGTCATAAACAGCCACTCGTCAAACTCGGGATTTAACGCAGTACCCTGGTGCACTAGTTCATTTCACATCACAATATAACTTCTTATTATAATTTTCTATTATATAACTTCTTATTATAATTATGTATTCTGTGCTGTGCCCTAACAGGGTTTCATGTTGAATCAAAACTAGTTTTTATAACACCGAAATGTACACATGAAAGCAATAAATACTTTGACTTTGACAATAAAATAATATCTTCAATATTAAAGGAACATCTATATCCCAAGATATGTAATAAAGTCCTCCTGTACTTTAATTGGTGTCGATATGGTATAATATCGTATTATAATATTTATGTTGGTAACAATTTACTGAATTTGGATTCCATGTACACAGAGCCAGCACATCAAGCTACCACAATCTGTCAAATTTCTTTTAATAGATTTTCAACTTTAACACAACTTGTTATGGTTCATTTTCAATTGAAAAAAAAAACCGTTTTTAATAGCTTGACCTGCTGGCGTCTACCCTCCAACGTTTATTGTTTTGTATAAAAAAACGTTTCCCCATAGTAGTATTTACTCCACCCAGACAACCCAGACAACCCAGACAACCCAGACAACTACCGTACCGTAGGTTATATTTACTACGTACTTATAATATTTATATTACTCAAATAAATAAAAATGCAAATTACATTAATGAAACATTTATTTTCTGTTATAGACAGCCCTTAATTCTTAATAAAAGGTACCTATATAATAAAATTATTAAGTTTAATAAAAATATTTTCTTAGTAGTCTATAAATCATTATGATAGGTATCAAAAACATAAATAATAATCTTAGTGAATAATAATTTATTCACTAAGATACTTATTGTGTAAAATCTATAAAAAATTTAAAATGCTAGTTTATTTTTATAAAATACCCAAGTAGATATTAAACATAAGGTTTTAGAATGATGAATGATGGTATATTGAAAATACTTCTAAATGAATCTTCAATTTCGAACAACAATAAAAATATTGTTTTAGACTTATTAGTGATTAGTATTTTGTATTTATTTAGTAAAGCATGAGAACACGATGGAAATTGATATTGATACCTAGTCTAATATCATGCCATTACGGCTAAATGCTGTCGGCAGTAATAAATAATTGTAATAATGATTTGAATAGTTTGGTACTTACTGCCAGGGACCGAAAACCTTTATAAAATTACGGTACAGGTATCGAAGAATTTAGGTTACCTAAACGCCTAAAGGTAACCGATATCTGGGAAAACATGTTACATCTATTTAGGTTACCCTTTTAATACCGGTTACCTAAAAATGACCTTGGTTGAAAAAGTATTTTTTTTTTAATAAATCTGTAGACACATGTCATCGACACACACACACACACACACACACACAGGCGATGCGAGACCTTTGACTAATGCCGAACGGCCGTGTAAGATAGAGGTAATTTCTATTTCGGTTACCGGTATTGATAATGGTTTTGTATTAATTTAGGAATTAAGGTAACCTTTAAAAATCTCTGTAAAAGAATATCAGTATTAATCGTACCGGTTTCAGTCCCTGCTTACTGCACATTCGAAAGAACAACAATAAATCGTTACATAGGTAATGATCTTAAGTCACCTAATTACGACCGGTCATGATAATAAATCAATAGGTAGATTTGCTTACTAGAGCTAGCATTTTAACATTACATACTTGTACGATATGGATCAGTCAATTCAAAGAAATTCTATTACTAGTACCTAAGCAAATATACTGACTATTTGTTATTAAGAATGTTTAGGGCAACCGATTGATTTGTTGTTAAGACCGGCCGTTAGACTCTACCTACTTATCTAAGATTGTTTTTATGATCAGTAACAATGATTTCCTCTACCACATTTCCCCACGTTTCATGTAGTTTTGGCTGAACTAACGTGGCGCACATTAAAAAAGACGGCGCCGGAGAGGAGGACCTGGCGATAGCTCGTGAAGGCTCTGAGCACCAGTGGGGTGCCGGACAACAACAACATTACAAACATTAAGCAAGGGTTATTAGGTACTAATATAAACATAAAACTATAAGATTAGATCATTCGATTATTTTATAATTACACAATTTTATTGATTTTACTGGAAAGTATAAAATAATACGTAATAGTAAACATTATTAACTAACTGGTTAGTCATACAAACCAATACCTAACTGCGATTAGGTTAGATAGAAGAAAGAAGATAGAAACACAATCATGTTTAATACTGGTATAAGATCAATATATTTGAGGGTACTTACAAAATATTTAGAAACCGCGTAAAATCGGAAATGATTGCTTGTACTTAATTAAGTAAAGATAACATCAGTATTCTAATTATTAACATTAGTTTGACTGAACTCCAAATTAGATCGCTTGTTTACTTATTTCATTTAAGCTTTTCTTACGTACCTATATAATTATATTAAATTCTATTTAAACATCTGTCAACAAAAAAAGGTACATAGTACAGTAAATATAAATAGTTCAAAAATAGAACGGTTACAAACAAAATAAAACCAAAAATAGCAATGTAATGAATATGCAAACTAAAAATTGTGAATAAATTTGCGCGACAGATATGGCACAGGATTAGTATTACCAATAGTAATTCTAAAATTTATACGCGCGAGTTTTTTTTTTTAAACTAAATTTTTAAATTAAAAAAAAAATTGCCTTATTATTTTTTAGTTGATCCTTAAAAAGACGATCTAATATTATTGAAAGTAGATTATAGTAGCTGTAAAGAAAAAATATTTAAGTTATTATCTATTGGTCGGTCCTGAAAAAATTAAAGAATTATGGAGTTATTATGAGCTATAACAAGTAGATTTTTTTTATAATTATTATCTCTTTCATAATTAAAAATTGTAAGTATATTTCACATTTTTCATTCATCTTAACAATGTTAATTTATTTGTAATGAGGCATGAATATATAATAGAATCGTGTGCAGAGAATATGATACGAACTATTCGGTTCCCGGAACACGAAAATGACCACTTTAGCACAGAATATAAGCTCTATAAATACATTCAATAGCTGTCTCTTATTATAAATAATTAAAGTGTAACATATTAAAATAAACGTAAAAAACGACTCAACTCGTAAATTATTTCATTAACTAAATCAACAACAACTTCATCTTCTTAGCCTTTTCCCAACTATTTACGACTTCCAGTCTAAGCAGATGCGGCTGAATATCAGTACCTACCTATTTTATACGATGAGACAGCCGTCAGAATTACCTATGCAACTCAGTTTATGAGCAAGACCGATATCTTAAGAATAGATTGGTTTTCAGGCATTTTAAGTTGCTGACTACTAAAGATTGCAACGATTTTACGTGCTCTCCGAAGCACGGAAGGGTAAAAATAATCTTAGAAATATATGTTTATTGGCATAGTTTGTTTGGTGGCATGACCTTTCTCCATCACTTTCAGTCTGTATCCCAGAATTAATGACTTGGGCGAACTGTTGACATTAGTTGAAGTGACATTGTATGAGTGTTAAAGTTTTTAGTGACAATCAGTTTTTGCTTTCTAACTTTTCCGCGGTTTCAACCATTACTTAGCAATCTTTTATTTGTACTTGTTTTAGAGTCTTTGCTTACATATACAAAAACAAGCAAAGCAATGAGGTTTTGCTTGTTTCTTATTATTTATATCAGTTTTGGGTTGATTGATGATAGCAGTTAGAAATGTGTCACTGTCAGGTGGCACTACTTTGTGAATCAAATCTAATAAAGTAATATCATCTTGTAGGTTTAGCAGTTTGCAGCCTTGTTTTGTTTCTACTACTTTGGGGACTGTTTGATATGTCAGTGGTTAGATTAGCTTTCTCAGCTAAATCTAGTTTTTGTTTGAACAGCTTATACAAAGACTGGCCTCATAGAGACATCACAATTTACTCGTAGTGTGGTTTCCGATTGGTGAAGTTGCATTAACTTTTCACATAAAATAATTGTAAATTGAATGTCAGTCATTCAATTTGCAATTATTTTATGTGTAAAGTTAATGCAACTTCTGTGCATTAACTTTTCACATAAAATAATGCACTTGCACTTGCAATGCACACACTTGGTAAATGGTTTTGGCTTTGATTAGGAACTGGTTGGTGGCTTTGATTATTTCAATTTTATATTTAGAAGAGTTAATTATTTTTTGGTTAAGATGGAGCTTTATTTATTAGGGGATTTTTTATTGGTCATGCACCATTTACATTTTATTATCAGGGAAACTTGCTTTATCATTGCATTATCCGTATTTCTTTCTCTAAATGTTTCTTCGGAGAATACTTCCTCTCCACTACCAGTTTCAGAAATTGATATGGTTTATCGCATTATTTCCTATATTTACAGTATTTTCTATATTTTTATAAGCATTTCCTGATGTTTCTGGTACACTTACCAACAAAATTAGATTGTATTACCAAACACTAGAAAAATGTTCTTTCCCAATTTGAAAACATGGTGTTGAATGAACATTTACAACATTCAGGGTTGCGACCCATGCAATAATGTCATATACAGGATTATGGCTGAACATGATTTGTGCAGCCATGTAAAGAGGTGATAACAATCACACAAATATGTATGGTGTTAGTAATTTAACTTTTTCTATCATGTGGTAATAAGACCCAAAAATATTAATACGTTTAAAAGCTTAAAAATAGCCAGGATATTATGGAGAATTCCAATACAGATCTTTGATAAGTTGCACCTTATAAGGAGAAATATGGGTTATTCGTATTTTATCGCCAATTTTGTCAAGACGTCTATCGTCGGTACCGCCCTAAGTAAGCCCCACAATTAGGGCATTTATGATGCACATCCATACAGCTATCAATGCAGCATGGGATCAAACAACATCCGAGAACACAGCTGAAATTAATTATCATTTAATTACTTATTTGTGTTAAAATTCAACTTGTCCGGTAACATTAATGTTATACTTACCCCAAAAGAAATATTATAGCTCCTGAAATGTAAGCAATTAGCCCTGGTTTTGTTTGAGTAGCAGTGTCAATTTCAGCATGGCAGCTTGGGCATATCATATGAGTTGGGTGAGGTCCTACTGGCACCACTGTTGTTACAATTGAAGGTCCAGATGCTATAACAAACAATAATACAGTTATATTTTGTAATTTTTGGCATTTTCCATGCTAAGATTTTAAAGTTAAGCAAAGGAAAAATTCGACCGCGGGCAGGAATCGAACCTGCGTCTTCTGGTTAGGTACACCAGACGCTATGACCACTAAGCCACCGCGATACCTACCCGCCATGTCGAATTCTGAATTTACGTCTATGGTGACGTCAGTCGTCGTCAATAATACAGTTGTCATACCTAATTAACACGAGAATAGGTGTCTCTACATGCTAAACGAGTGATTTACCAATAATAAAATTAATAACATTTGTTGCTATTTTCTAAAGTTGATCATTATAATCTCTATAAAAAATAACTACATTTGGTTAGGTACTTATCTAAGCTTATCTAAGGTAAACAATAAAAATGGCGGCGTTCAGGGCTGATCAACTTTTTATTACAATTGTATCATAAGAATTGGGAGTGAAATGAATATACCTTTTAATTCACTTACTAACAATCTTTGAATCATGTTTTCTCGACATATTTAAATATGTTTATAATTGTACATATATGCGATGACGAAAGACCCTTTTGGAACGTTTTAATGATCGAAATGTAAGCTACCACGGCTAGTACCCGGCACGGGATCACTCATTTTAACAATTAAAATTAATAACAACGCAACCAGCAATTAAATAAAAACAACGAACAAACAGAACAATATCTAACTAACACAATTTACGGTAAAAGAAACACAAAAACGAATTTAAATTTTAATTTAATTAATTGTTTGCAAGCTTAAGAATTAATAGTTACTGTTACTATTAATATTAAACAAAGTAATTAAATATGCAAGTATATAAAAGAATTTTGGTTGTTTTATTTAGAAATGAAAAATGGCCCTATAAAAGAACCTTTTTTATGATTTGTTTACCTTAAGTACCTGACCAAATGGAGTATATTAATTATAGAAAAAAAAGACGCTGTCTGCATCTGACTTTCTGTTTCTTGGCTTCCTTCTTCTAAAATTTGAAGGATTTTGATATAGATTTCACTATAATTTAGACATTCCTCCTGAAAGTGTACATATTATATAACTGTGTATATAATATGTTATGTACTGTGCATTGCACCTGTGTGAAGCTGGGGCGGCTCGCTTAGATGTACAAAAATATAATAAATATTTTTAAAAGTACTTAAATAATAAACTTGCCAGCTTTCCCCATAATCTATTGAAGTTGTTTAAGTACTACAGAAGTAATGGTTTGTCTTTAATTTTTGTTGCACTTAACTTTTAATGGGTTGGCAGTACATGAGTCAATGTCAAACCCCACTGCCAACACAATGTTTCCCTGTAGAGCACTGGCAACTTTGCTGGCACCGTAAGGAACAAACAACACAGCTCAAAGCAGAGTGTTATTCACTTTAATTATAAAATTAAGCATTTTAGTTCAAACCATCTTGAAGTAGGTATACTTTGAAGACAAAATTACATCTATAAATGTTGAATCATTTTGTCCAATGCCAAACCACAATGACAACATCTTGCATGAAGCTAATGAAGGCAAGTTAGCAATGGCCTTTAAAAATTCATATCTTTATTCTCATGTAGGTAATATACCTATTCTATAACATTACAAATTGAATTTTCCCCAATATTAAGCCATACCAATAAAAAAAATGTGAGTGTAACTGTTTATATGTTACTTTTTCACGCCTTAACCTTGAAAATATTTGATAACATTTGTCAAGAAGATAATTAAATTCTGAGGAAGGACAAAGGCTTCCTTTTGTCTCAAAAAGTTCTTAGGAAAGCGAGAAAAGCGACGGCTGGTAGATAATAAGTCAATAATTACTTTCATAAGTCCAATGGAAATAATAATAAAAATTTCAACATAAACAAAAGCTTATTCAACAGCTTTAGTTAAACAAAAATGAGTTTAGAGTATGATGTAATAATCTGTGTGTGACATTGAGTTTTGGGTCAAGGCTGACTTCTGATTACTAAGAAGAAGAAAATATTACTAAATTATACTGCAGATCTAAGTTAGGTAGTTCAAAAAATAAATATAATTTATCATATTTTATTCAGCATTAATACAAAAAATAATTGAATTATTTAAGATTGGTTCCCCTTTGCCTGCTCATTAAATTCTTGAACATTTTCAGAGAACAATAACATTATTGATTTCTTGTGGCATAGGAGGTATCACAGGTTTGATTTGGTAAGGTATAGAATTAAATTAAAAATCTAGATATACTGGGATCCAGGAACAACTCTGCTAAAGAATAAAATTAGCAGCACTAATGAAATTACCACCTTTAGGGGTACCTAAAATTGGTTTAGTTATTGGTAAATAATTATTATTATTTTGTTAATTTTAGTAATTTGTGTAGTTACCTAATCTTTACTGAAACTGAGAATTTACTATAATATCAAATTCAGTTTAAACTTGAAGAATCAAGGTTTTAAGCATTTTCATTTACATATAACCAAATTCACAATCATAACAGCACCCCAGAGGCGAAACTTTACTCACTTATCAACATCAGCTCAACAGTGATGGTGATGAGCAAGAGCTTTTGTTGAGTCGCTAAATATTATATTTGAGTGGGTTGAGAAAAATAACAACTTCAGTTTTATTTGGTGTAATTTTATAGGTTTGCTGTTTGACAAAAAAAGGATTTGTTAAGTATTTCAGAAGTGCCATTATAATTTGTATGCACAGCAGTTTTTTTTCTATTGAGATAAAATTGGAAGAAGATTTTATGGCATGAAGGTTAGTCAACTTATATGAACTGTCTAATAAATAATTAAAGAGCAGAGTTATCAGATACTTACATGGTGGATACTGTGGAGTGTAAGGGCTTGAGGGACCAACTCCCCCTACAGCTTGTGAATAGCTGGGTGGTGCAGCTGGCGGCGGCTGCGTTGTATGCGCATTACCCCAGCCATATGGTGGTGGATTCCAGCCTTTTTCCATTGCGCCTCCTGCAAAATGCCCAGTAAACACTATCGTAACAGGTATTTAATGTTCATCCAATCGGTCACCGTGATGCAATACAATCTTGAAGCTATTTTTAGGTGTGACTCCACCAACCTATATATCGCAATACACACAAGTTGTGAGCTTTCAAGTTTCACCTTTGATGCACGTTTTTTATAAAATAATTATTTTTATCCGATTTATTGACCACCGAAAAATTAAAATTTGCAATTAAGTTTAAAGAGGAAAATATCTTAATTTTTGTAAATAAACCACTGAGAATATACGAACGAACGTACAAATGCTAGTAGTTTGACTGTCTGAAAGACAGATAGAAGGAGTGTCAGTGAGGACAGTGAGGTGAGGTGAGGTAATGTAATAATGAGTTGATTTGATTGTTCTCCTGTCTATGATCTCCTGAACTGAACTGAATCTGAATTTCTATTAGATGAGATGAGGTAGAGATGGTCAACTCGAGTCAACTTGAGTGAGACAACTTGAATTATCTCAACTAATCTCAAGTTCAATTCGCTCTAATTAATTTAAATAAAAAAGAATTCGGTTTAACTCGAATTTGAATTCGCGCGTTACATTAACGAATCAAGCGAGTATGCGATTGGCGCCCTCTCATTCATTTGTGACTATGTTCATTAACTACAAATGCAATCAATGTATGTCAAAATATATGTGTATTTTATATAAATATTGAGTAAACCAAAACCTACATTCAACTGTTTGGGAAACTGGAGACACCCTTCATGCCAAACTCAACAGAAGGTACAAACAATGCATGGGGGCACAATATAGGATTTTAGGCTAACTTTGGCGTGCCGATTATTGGCGAATGTTGTTAATTTTTTTATGTTATAATACTTAGATACACTATACAAGTATACATGATTCATAGAATAAATTCCTTTTTTATTTAAGTTCTCGCTCTCGCTGCTTTAAATTATTTTATGATATCATGACAATATAATATTTAATATTGACGACGTCTGTGATCTAGTGGTTCGCTTAACGGACTGCTGATCACGTGGGTTCGATTCCCACAGGACACAAATATTTATGCGATGAAGATACGTGTTTGTGTTTGTCCAGACAAACACAAACACTGATTCTTAAATATTAAGACTGTATTTAGAAAAAAAAAATGTATATAAGTAATATATCCATTGTCTAGTACCCATAGTACAAGTTCTGCTTAGTTTCGGACTAGATGGTGTTGTGTGAAATTGTCCAGGAATATGAATCTGTCTCAATTTTTTTAATATTGTGAGTCATTAAATTGATTAAACATAACAAATCACAAATCATGCTCTCAGTTTCACCCAGTTAACTCGAGTTAAGTAAATTTCAAATCGAGTTAAGTCGATTCGTTTTTATGCTGAGTTGGTACATCTCTGAAATGAGGTTACTTTAAGAGTCAGATACAGTATTATTGTGTACATAATAAAATCTGCTTTCGTTAGTAAATTTTGTAGATAAAAAATACATTTCTCATCATAAATTAGTCAGTAATTCTGACGATTAATTAATATAATCGATCACGTAATCGATTACATACAACGTTACAGTTAGACAAAGAAAAGCTCCTTTTTGAATTCTTCTCGCTCTGCTCGTTTTTATAGTACACACGTACTTCGTAATGTATGTAATCCTGTCATGGTAATACATTCATGAAAGTGAGTGAAAATGAATGTGAGCGATGATTGAAGTTAGCTATTATTACAATACATGTCATGTTCTTGTTTTCTTTTTTAGTTCGCCCATCCCATCGGCCATCAGACAGAATCAGATCATAGATAAATTTAAAAGGTAGGTCTACGTGATTATGTGCAACAACTGTGCTATTTAACTTCTTAATAAATTTATGTGAGTAATTTTTTTAAGCCCAACTGAGATTACCGTGTTTGTAATTTAATATAATTGATTGATTCTGACGAGTTGTTGACGACCTTAGTTTGATCAGTCCGTAGGTACCTACTTACGCCAGGGAGCGAAATGTCGTCACCACGCCCGAAATCCCCTCGAACTCCCGTTTTACCTAAAAAGGAAGATAAAGAAGAATCATTTTGGGACAAAATTGGCACCATAGGTCGGAAAAAGCGTATAAAAGAAGGTATGTGTTATCTATTGCTCAACACTTGTAAATTTGTGTGGGTTGACTTTGAAATGAAATTTATTTTATGTATGGAAGGAAATAAGGTCATGGATAGCATGAACTATTCTCATAAATAGATAATTATCAAATTTAGGAAAGTAAATAGAACATAATAGAAGATTTGCATGTCTTGTTGGACCCTTCATTTTATATAATTTGGAGTAAAATTAAGTGTTAAACTGTACTTATCTAAGCTGCTTTTTTTATTGTTCAAAAAGTGCAAGATGTGCAGGCTGAGGGAAAATTTGCCATTGACTCCCCCGGAAGCCCAACTGCTCCAGAGATACCACCAGAAGAGTACAGTTTACGTAAGTAACACTGTTCAACATGTTTCTTTTTATATTGACTACTTCTCCATAATAATCAAGATAGTTAATTATAGTATACAAAATATTGTTATTGAGTACATACATTGTTGATCTTGAGAGATTTAAAAACATAGCTAGTAATTATATTTGATGAATGTAGGTTTGATTCATGGTTCCAATGTACAAGTTATGTGAAATATTAAAAAATAATTATTTTCTGTTTCTATGAGTTGTTGTTGTTGCTATTTATTGTGATGGGTTAAAATCCTGGAAGCTATGACTCACATAGGCGTGTCCATTATTACATTACCCTGTCAATGCTTGTAACAACAGGATAATATAAATATAATTTACTATATATTTATGACTGTAGATGATAATGAAGAAAGAGCTATAATTGAGCCTAGATCACTTGAAGACCCAAGAGTAAAGGAGCTTGTCCAAGTTCTTATTGATTGGATTAATGATGAACTTGCTACTCAAAGAATAATTGTTAAAGACATCAGTGAAGATTTATATGATGGCCAAGTACTTCAAAAGCTTCTTGAAATTTTGACAAAGACTAAATTAGATGTGCCAGAGGTAACTCAGTCTGAAGAGGGCCAACGGCAGAAGCTAGCAGTTGTACTGAGAGCAGTTAGTCGGGTATGTGTACTAAATATAATTCAACTTAAATATAACCAAACAATATAACTAAAATGCATAGGTATGAACCTGTAAGTTTTGGTTAATATTAACTAGAATTTTGTTTACAGGTTCTCTATGGAACAACCAAACCTGTACCTAAGTGGAGTGTGGATTCCATACATTCAAAGAATGTTGTATCCATATTGCATTTACTTGTTGCTTTAGCCCGTCATTTTCGTGCGCCTGTGCGCCTTCCTGAAAATGTCAGTGTCAATGTTGTTGTAGTGAAAAAAGATACCCCTAATCAACTATCTCATAGGTAAACCATGTTTTATTTAGTAATTTAATAATAAAAAATTATTTAGTTAAGCTAAGTATTCAAATAAATATTTTATTTCAGGACATTTGTTGAAACAATCACCACAACATATGATGATCTGGGAATGAAATGTGAAAGAGATGCATTTGATGCTTTGTTTGACCATGCACCTGATAAATTACAAGTTGTGAAAAAATCACTCATTACATTTGTAAACAAACATTTGAGCAAAGTCAATCTTGAAGTGATGGACTTGGATACTCAATTCCATGATGGTGTATACCTGTGCCTGTTGATGGGTCTTCTTGAGGGATTCTTTGTGCCTTTATACGATTTTCATTTAATTCCAGAGGACTTTGATCAGAAGGTTCACAATGTTTCCTTTGCTTTTGAATTGATGCAGGATGTGGGCCTTGCCAAACCAAAAGCCAGACCAGAAGGTAATTTCTTTTATTTTAATCAATTTCAGTGTATTACATAGTTATTTTTGGTTCACTAGAACACAGCAAGTAGTGAGAGGGAATTCCTGAATTGTCCAATGTCCAAATACTTCTGTGTAATATAAATCATTGCATAGAATATAGTGAATGCTGATCTCAGAATTTTAGACCACTTGCTGTGTCCAACCCCATAAATTCACATTAAAATGTTTTCTTTTTTAGATATCGTGAATCTCGACCTCAAGTCTACACTGCGGGTTTTATATAACCTCTTTACAAAGTATAAGAGTTTAGCCTAAAAACAATATAAATATAAAATGATTGCCTATATTTTACAACATAACAAGACCATGTTTGTGCCTCACTTTTTACTTATTTAATTGTATTAATGTGACTGTATTAATATTATTATAGAAAATTAACAAGTAGTGTATAATGCTGACGGTGCTTTATCTTAACTAAGTAAGAAATAAATTAATTTACTAACAATCATATTCTTATTTAATTACCTGTCCTAGTCGCAATGCTCGACAGACACTAGAACAAATTAGTACAATCAATGCAGTACATATGAACCACACTGCTATCAAGCCTTATGAACATATTATACTTACCTACTGAAAGGATGTGTTTCTATCTAGCTGGCCCCCCATATACTACAGCAACGAAACCGGTGTAGGCTGATAGCTTATTCAATGTACCTCTCCAAAACAACAATAATATTCAATGTACCTGGCCATGTATGTTTCTGGCCAGCGGGCCCCTCCGTAATTTGATTACATAGAATTGTTTTTGAAAAGATTTTTGTTAATTAATAAATGTATAATTCGAAAGGTACATTGGAAGGAGTATCTCCAATATTTTTTTCAATTCTCTAAGTACGTAAGAGATACTCCTTCCAATGTACCTTTCGAATTATACAAAAACCGAAATTAAATGGAATTTCTGTTTATCTGGAGGAGGTACATTGAATATTATCGTTGTTTTGGAGAGGTACATTGAATAAGCTATCAGCCTACACCGCTTTCGTTGCTGTAGCATATGGGGAGCCAGCTAGATAGAAACACATACTGAAAGGATAAGCAAGCTGAAGTGGCAGCAACACAGCTTGTAGAACTAGTGGTATTTTTTTTATAATACGGAAAATCCTCATGGATTATTCGCCACCTGGGGAGGCGGCAGGGTATGTCGGACTCGTACCGACTAAAAACAGCACTCACTAATTTGTCTTATATAGTTATGCATGGCCATGGGATCCGTGAAATTCGCCACGAAGAACTGTGGTGGCCTAGAACTTGTGGTCCATGTCTATGGGAAGGCTTTTGTTCAATACTGGAAATCTGCTGTTATGATTACAAAGGGAAAAATGAAAACATTATGTTTGAGTTATTTCTTTATTTGTAATAAAAAATTGAATACAAGATTATTAATTTATTTTCCAATACAATATGAAAATACACAAAGTCACGAGTAAAATGTAAAAAACGTGATCATAATGCCTTTCCACGAAATAACTGAAGATCTCTGAAAATGTACGCAGTGGTAAAGTTACGATACAAAACTCGGTTTATCTAGACGCTCGTAAATGCATTTAATTTAATTTTTCTTACTAATTTCGATATTTTTTCACTAAAACACTATTTTAAGTGACTACCTGCGTGGCTGTTCTGAAGGTTATCTTTAGACGACAGTTATTTCGTCGGAAATATACATGGTGCGCTTTGGATGCCACTCCATGACGGCTTTTGGTATGCAAGTAGTTGTGATGCTAGAATAGCTCACACGAGAGTTAGTGCCTTTATAGGTAATTATAAAACGTAATCATATAGTTCAGTAAATTTCCGCTTTACGTAAACAATAATTGAAGACGATGTTGAATCGAAAGGGTAAAACTACATATTTCACATCGATATTAAACATAAGCCATCATAAAAACCACAGTCGAGCTTGCTTGCTAGCTTGATATATGGGACTCATGGTAAGTATAAGCAGAAAAGATTGAGCAAATAATCTCACAAAGCTGCGTTTATATTCACTAGTCAAAATACGGGTAGGTACCTAGTTTATATATACCTATTGTAATTATAATTATATATAAAAGTAAAAAATATTACTAATAGGTATATTATTCGTAAATTCTGTATTAATAACTGTTTATTTAGTGGTGTAGTTTTACAGCTGCAGTATTTCACCTTATAACTATGTGGATAAATAATTTATTAAAATTCATTCTGGTTAATGCTTACTTGAAACTCAAAAATATTTGATTATATAGGTAATATAAAATACATTTCTATTCTTAACTCGGAACCACCTTCATTATGTTACTATTTTTAATTTAAGTGTAAAATAAAGTTGTTGATTGGTTGGTTATAAGTACACGAATAGAAAATAATTGTCATAGATAGCTGCCGTTTTATTCATAAATAAATAATATACGTACAAAACACATAAATTATGTCAATTAGAATGATAACTAAAATATTAAATAGAAAATATTTGGATTTTAATTATTAAATAGGAATTATTTGGAACAAAACACGTAGTATTGCAATGATTTAAATCTTGATAATAACTAATATTATAATTTATTTAAAATCTGTTTTTAAAATTAACAATAATAAAATAAAGCGCAATAAAAGATTTCTGTAACAATATTATTTTTTTAAGCTGTCTGCTTGTGCGTCTTTACACTACGACGTATAAATAAATGAATATGTTGGATTGCACATAGATGTTACGTGACCTGGGGTTTGCATCGTCTTGTTATATTTTATTTTAATAATTATTATATAAATATTACATTTTTCGTTACGAGATAGCATCTTGGATGCTCTGTTCAATTGCTACCAGGAAACCTTAGTGGCAATTGTATTACGATAATATAGTTTTAGAAATTGATTATGCATTATCACTTATCAAAAAAATTATGATCAAAACGACAAATTAAATTCGATAAATGTTCCATAACTTAGGTATTATAATATCATCACTTTTTCTCATAAATAAAATAAGTTATTTTGTGGTATCTCGAGTAGACTTCGGACTATGCTTCTAGCATGGATGAGCTTTTAGGAGTGAAACTGACAGACTCTTTTCGGTAGTTAGGTACTTATCTTAATGTAGTTATGGTACGAAATACTGAGATTGTTCGTATGGCCTGTTAGGTCATACAAACAATACATTTTTGTTGAGTATTTTTACAAAAATTAATACATATAATAAACTAATTAAAAATAAATCTGCACTATTAATTAAATAAGTACACGTAATATTGCCATCAATACTAAACTGTCTTCCCTGTCTCATCATTTAAAAATAACTAATAAACTCATCTTATCAACGTCACTAATATTACGGCTGACCGTTGGACCTAACCCGCAAATAATTTGGTTTTCGCAATTGTAGGTTCATGGAAGTAGTAATCGTGATATACTTACAACTGAGTACTTAAACCTTTACCCCACAAATTGCTAAAAACCAATTGAATTTTGAATTTGGTAGGCCAACCAATTACCTTAAGAAAATAAATTCTAGGCTGTCATAGTACACAAATTAAAATAGGTATAATACTTTAAGTTTTAATAAATTAAATAATTAATAAAAAAAGTTGGAATGTATGTTCAAAAATACTTTTGATAGGATTAAAATGTTGTGGAAAGGAACACGTAGATGGTGCAATTAAAATAAAAGGGCATAACTGGACTTATGGAAAGATGTTTGACCCCTTGATACGACACGACGACTACTTTACAATTATACTTGAAGGTAAACGAGGAAAGGGAAGACTTAGACGAAGTTTTGTGGAACAAGTGAAGGAAAGGGTTGGGATCGAGTCGTATCAAGAGGTAAAACGGAAAGCTGAAGACAGAACCGGCGATTGCTCGAAAATACCGAAATATTAAAATTGAACATAATGTGAATATGAATGAATAAAGCAAAAGTAGTATGTATGCAAAAACCGAAGCACACGGTATTATTTACCCAGTTTCTAGCACTACCATGGAAAGAAGGCCTTTTTGTATGTTACGGGACACAGGTGATATCACGTCAAACCTACGCTGGACCTTACCATACATACCCTTCACGAATTTTATTCTTCCGGTCAATTCTTAATAAACGATTTCAATTTAATAGTCGTTTTAGACTTTTAATAGCAATCTATTTAATATTATATATACAGGATGGCCAAGTAAGCTGTGCCACAACTGTGAGGGTAGCTTACGTCAATATCTACCTTATCAACTCAATATATGTTCCGCAAAATGTTAAGGATTTTAAGTTATATTGAATTTTCCAAAATGTCGAAAAACCTAACTTGCAACACATGTTTCTCGTAACGTAAAATTTGTTCTATAGTATTTTTTACATAAAATTATTGGTAAGTAGTTCCCTCATTAGTATTTTTTATTTTATAACTTAAAATCCGTAACGTTTTGCGGAATATATCTATTTTGTTGGTAACGTATCCCTATACCCTTCGCAGTATGTCACACTATTTAATGGACACCCTGTATAGGTATATAAAGAAGAAAATTGTTTGATACACACGCATGCAGTGCCTATGCAGCATAAATTTAGAGAATAAGATTAGATACTTTGGGATCAAAATTACTAAACTGCAAAAACATGTTAGGGTTGTAATATATAAATTGTTAACTGCTATTTACCACATGTTCCTATAAGTATTTTTTTCTACTCCGTAATAATCAATAGACTAAACATACAACTATTATTAAAACTACCTACCTGTATGTCTCAACTACAACCATATAAATTATTCTTACTGTTACTAATGTGCATTAATGAAGAGTGCATATCAAAATAAAGGATATATCTTTTTGGGAGGACAAAATCAAATGTCTTCATAAAAAATACATCAGTTATCTTGATGTCCACGGTGAATAATGTAGTTGGCATCACGAGACTGACAAATTCGACTATGAACATCTAAGCAAATCTAGACTATTGATTGTATTTTGATCTACAACTATGTTATCTATATTATAAGTCTATAAAAATGGTTTTAAGAGATGTCTTGCCTTGCACAGCTACATAAAACATCATTAAATTAAGTATTTGATATTTTTGTGTTTTTGAAGAAACGAGTAACGCCTAGATCCTGTGGTTATTCAAGCGAACATGAAGAGCTTAAATTTATCTTGGTGTTTTGCAAAACACTAAAGTAAGAATGATAATACTACGAAGAAATTACAAACATAGAAAAAAAAAATGTATATAAAGGTCAATAATTCCAATAACATAACAAGTACTTATTCGTTACGTGGGCTTTCGAGACATTGCGGAAAGATCAAGGGAGGTGGACGATTCGCGTCGTAGAATGAGTTTAAGCTTTTCGTCTTCTTCCAAATCATCTTCGAATGAAACGGCGCGGCTGATTTCTGTATGCCCCAGTGCCCGCGATTTCCACGACTCTAGCCTCATGACCTGAGAACATATTTCATAGATGTCATTAACTTTATTGGAGCAGTTATGCATGAGTTACAAACCATGGCAGCTACGTATAATAATAAAGCTTACGCCAGATATTATCTTTCTGTGACAGCCAAAGTCACGGGATGGCATCACGGTGACATCATTGATAATGTGGCGTTTGATATGTTGTTACTATGTGTAAATAAATTATTCGAGCAAAATGCATTTTTTACTTGCTTCTTTCAATGAAGCATTTTTGATTTAGTAGATTTTATATAGTTTACTTTTTAAATTAAATATATTTAGAACAAGCGATAAAAAATAGGTAGTAAGCAACTTATTTAATATTAATCGTGAATTAAAAATCTCCTTCATTGTACTGAAAAGACATTCGTGACTTAGTTGCGAGTCATTTTGGAAAGTGAATACCTGGCGTACGCTTTATTATTAATACCATGTTACAAACATGCTCAACTGAAAATATTGTTTAATTCGGTATATAAAGCTTTGTTTATAAGGTACAATTATTTAAATATTTTGGGGATACTTTGGGGATGAGAGTGAACCGCGGGCAACAATGAGTATAAAAATATCTAAAAAAAACAAAAGATGTGTTTGTTTAAATAATTATTTTACAAAAATCATAGATAGCGTTACAAGGAACATTAATACTTATGTAAATTGGACTAAATGTAATCATCTGAATAGCTTAATGCCTTAGTCACATTTAAGACGATATCAAAAAAATAAATTTTATCTCGGAATCTTCAAATTTGAAACATGACAGATCGTCAATATACCTAACAGTATTGACGTGAATCAAGAAAACAAAGCGGTGCACGATACAATAAACTCAATATAAAACAAAGTAGTAGGTATCTTTAAACAAAAACCTACCTTTTAAGGTAAGCTAACGCTAACATTGATACCTATTGACAGTCTCAGAACTTTTTATTTGATCTGAGTTGACAGTACTGCAATACAATTTAATTACCTACTTTAACATGAAAATCACCGCAAGTAGCAAGGTCATTTAGCGGTCAAATGAAAGAAAACAAATGATTTCAAGTATTATTGTAAAAATATTAGAAAATCTTATATCTATTTGAAATAAAACATCAGCATTTGATGCTGCAAAGGATTAGAAACATCGGGATTCAATATAATGCGATAAAATCCTTTATAAAGTAGTTTCATTTCAATAAAATGTTGCCATAAAGTTTACAATCTCATGATGTGCTCGCTTAGCCCGCCAAATTAGAACTTTGTATTTCGAAAATTATAGGTCTGTAACAGATTGCGGGTACATGAAAATAGTAATTATGTAAATAAATAAATTATAAATAAATACTATTAAAAATACTATTTATGACTTAATTATTTTTAGCTTTACTTAAAAACCATACCTTTATAAGCCCAAATTGGCAATTCACACAGGGTTTGGCATTATGCAGCAATCTTTGATTATATACTTGTCTAGATGCCACATTGACACGTACAGAACGGCCCAAATAAAATCTACTCCTACTAGACTCTCATGGTATAAATTGCTGTATATATTTATCATTGTATTTTTTGTTTTTACTAAAAGAAATAAAACACTAATCTACAAAATAATTACTTTATTCAGCCTATTTCGTTTAACTGTCATCCCATTAAATAATGGAGAAAAGGTAAGTTAATAATTTGGAGCAGGCATCCCTAAACACGCACACCTTGACAGTTTGACTACAATAAGTACACAAGCGGTACTCACACATATCACGCAATTTGGGGACAGTTTTCGCGTGTCGTTTGTTTGCATTGCTCCATCTAGACAAGTATATAATCAAAGGCAGCAATGTTAAAGATTTTTAGGCATAGGTTTTAGTATACACTTGTGAATATGGTATACTTAATGTTGCGATTGTTATTACCATGAACCCAGAATTTTTTGCATCATATTAAAATGAATTTTGCAAGCTAAGCGAACGGCTTCACCTTAAGAACAAAAATAGCCCTGGAACCGCTCTACGTATTTCTTTTTTACTTTATATACCGAATAATGAAATAAATAAATATTATTGGACAATTTTACACAGCACCATTTAGTCCCAAACTAAGCAGTGCTTGTACTATGGGTACTAGACAATGGATGTAATATTTTTTTTTTGTAGATACATGCATATAATACATAAGAAACACCCAGACAAACACAAACACTTATGTTCATCACATAAATATTTGTGATTTGTGGGAATCGAACCCGTCGTCGAAATTGCTTGCCACCACTATTTTTAACAATATATGCATTGGATTTTGTAAAGAATCGTGTAGAATCTTTTTGTAGGACTAAATTGTAAAATTAAATAATCTAAAGCAGTTATAATTAAAAATCTGAAAATAAAAATATCTTAGTTTAAGTATATTTGGGACGTGCATTTAGGGGGCTTTAATTCCATCTCTACAATGTTATTTAATACATTAGTTACCTGGTGCACAGACACAGCATAAACAACACAACACACATGCATGCAGTAGCAGCGTAAAATAATGCAAGCAAATTGTAAATGCTATGACCAGCCAAGCCAGACAGTAAATTATATTATTTTATCTTAAAAACACCGAGAAGTGCAATCACTTAGCTGTCTTTGTCTGATTTTTACATTTACTAACTAAACAAACTAGTGGTAAGTATTTGTTTGATGGGTCTAGTGTGTTTACTGCCAAATCCATTTCGGAATAAAAAATGATCTTACTTAAAATCAGTGAATGGGATTTTATGTAAGGATGTGCAGCTACTAGGATTAAAACTACTTATTAGAAATATCTATCTGATGTAACCAGTGAAAACCACTAAGAACTTATTCAACCGTAAATTAATAATCACCAGTTTACAATAATCAAATTATAGTTGTAACATAGATAAGTTCTTTTGAATTTTCTGTGGGTAGAGTACCACCATAAAATGTGCCATGGGATAAGATAATACACAATTATGTGATTTTTTATGTAGTCACGTTAAAGATATACTTGGTGGGTGCATATTAGTGGTCGGAATTTGAGGTTGAATGACACAATAAAACTACGTGTCGCAACCACCGCTACATACAACTACTTTACATTATTTAGTGACAAATATGCAATTTAAATATTTATACACCATATAAATAGTTTACGTTGTTAGAATGGAGTAAGCCTGTTAACACACTAGCCGGTAAAGTGTTTGATTGATGTTGAACTTACTCGAGCCATTTCCAGGGCTCAGTGTCCGGAGTGGTGATTGGTGTCGGAAACTGTGCAGTGCCAAACAAAATGTATCAGACATTTTGAAAAAAAAGCGCATCATCATGTACATACAAATATTAAAATAAAAGTTTATACCTTAACTTCGACCACCGGCGGCGGTATGCTTCAAATACGAAGAATAAAAATAGTATCGAAAATGTTTATACAAATGTAAGTATAGGTATGTACACTACTGTAATAATTTCCAATTAGGTAATAATATTACAATTTAATTGAATTTCAATCAATGAACACAGAAGTATTGACAGTCTGTGTAAAATGTCGTTAACTGAATCAACAATAATTAAATAGTCGGTATGCAATTGTTCCTACCTAAGATAAGGATCTATACAGGTTTATATCAGCCTGTATAAGTTAATTATCTATGACTTTTTTTTTTAAGTTTTGAAATATAAACTTGTTCTACGGGATAGCACAAATTGTTTTTGGTATTTCCAACATTATAATAGGAACCTTTTGAATTGTATACTCTTCCCGAATGAATCTGCAACCTGATAGATATTTTTACAATGTGACGCGGATTTAATGTATATTGTGAAAAATAATAATAGTAATTACAGCCCTTTGCATAATTGTAAATTTGTGTGTACAAATAAATATCGAATGTGTGATTCAGAAAACAAAAGATAGCCGTGCCGTGGGTTTGATTATACCTGTTGTGTATTTTTTTACAATAATGTACAGTGACTTCCAACCCAACCAACAGACAAAGCGGCGTTGCCGTTACAATGACGAAGCGTTGTTATAGCGAGTGACCAATCCACACTGTGCGCTCCTTAAACACATGAAATGTTATAAATATAATGAACATCATGTAGGAAATTGTTAGTATTGTGAGCTGTTTGTAGTTGAATTACATGACGTTTTAGTGCATAAAAGCATGTGATATCAATCAAACTTCTGATTATTTTTAATGTATGTAAATAATACGTTAGAAAAGCGAAGCGTCAAGACGCGTTACAATTTGAATTTGAGTTTTCGGTATTTTTCTAAATAGAAACCACATAATATTGGATAGTAAATTATTACATCAACGTGTAGTTCTCTGATATAGTGTATATGGAACAAGTCTCTTTTAATGTCATAAAATTATATATTTTAATACATAATTTATTAAGTCATTTAGTTGTGATGGATTAATTAACAAGACGTGTGCAGTGAGAAATATCTATTACCTTTCAAATGTTTACAGCAGCTTCTCTCTGATCTGATCAGATCTTTTAAATTTTCAATAATAATTAATTTGAATCTGGTCACATATTTACATAGTTCCTAAATTGACGAAATGTATATTATGTGTTGGCCTAATGGCGTAATATATATAATCTGGACTACACTGTGTTCCTATTTTTATCGGTGAATCTATTTTTATTGCTCCTGGCAATTCAATCTATCTTTATTGTTTCCTTATTGTAATATTACTTATATTATGTATATTATTATTACTTAAAGGTTGTCTGTAAGAGATCGCTTTTTGCGATAAGACCACTCATTGTACCATTCTATCATTTATAAAAATGTACTTGGCATTTGTTTATGGTGTACAGTAAAGAATATTCTATTCTATTCTTATATTTTGG
This sequence comes from Acronicta alni, assembly GCA_964056405.1. Classification (NCBI taxonomy): domain Eukaryota; kingdom Metazoa; phylum Arthropoda; class Insecta; order Lepidoptera; family Noctuidae; genus Acronicta; species Acronicta alni. Next base: position 8,347,358 of record OZ043913.1, read on the forward strand.
AGCACACATCTATCTTGAATCATTGCACCGGTACACATTACCGACACTCAAACATTTTTTTTTCTATAAATATTAATAGTACTTAATCGTTTACCTCAGCCTTCAGCTCACCAACCTGCTCCTGTAACTCTCGCACACGGTCAGAATCACCGTCCATATTATTGCGTAGTTCTCCTTCAGTTGCCATTACTTCATTCTAAAATTATACAGATGTTTTAATACGCTTCCGATCCGTTTAAAATTCACTAAGAGATATAGGCGCGCTCAGACTTGGGTTACACATTCTATTTTATACTGTTGGCTTTAGCCCTCTCATTCTGGGAGGAAACCCTGTGCTGAGAAGTGGGACAGTAAATGTTTTGATAACTATTGATGCCATAGTAGCACCTATACAAAATACATCAATAATATTGACAATCTGGTATTGACACATATTCAATATCATTATATTAAATACAATAGACCCTGGCGTTAGACAGCAATGCAAGGAGAGATGAGGGAATAACCGATGGAGAGGCTGAGACAACAAAGTTACTAAAAAAATCGTCTCATTAAATAAAATTGTATTAGCTATGTAGTGTTGAGGGGAAAATTAATTTAAACAATGTCTTCCTTACCTTTAATTTGTATTCGGAGATTTCTGTTTCAAGCTCTGCTATTCTCTGAGCGTCCTCCATGTTTCGAATATTAGCTTGCATGGAGTCATATTTGGCCTGTTAAAATACGTCAATTAAATGATGGTTAACTTGAAAGCAGTTTCAGATTTCTTCATTGATGATAAAGAAATCTGAAATTTGTTTCTTTCTGTAAATAGATCTTTTAACGTTTTGACCGCCCCGGGCGTGTATAGACGTCAAATGAAAACTTACTCACGACGCCAACGACTGCATGGCACGTCAAAAAATACCCCTTTTTTCTTGTTCAAAATATCCTATACTATACCTATACAAAAATTTGTTGTTTTTTTTACCTATTATTAGATTAGAGAATTTGTCGCTTGGCGTAGAGAACGCGGATTTTCGTTATTATTGACGTGGCGGTCAAAAGGTTAAAGACACTTTGTCAAGTCAATGTTTTCCATTTTATTTAAAATTTACATTTGTTGCTAACTAGTTTAATAATTCAGTGTTCAATGTAGAGACGAGGCCGTATACAACGTGTTATTGCGATTGTTGTTCTATTGAGTCCATACCGGAGGCTGACATAAAACATGATATTGATACTTACGCGAATATTAGATATTTAAAGAAAACTACTTTTTACAGATTATATCGGGCAGTCTGGCCATGACCATGGATGCTGTAAAGGGTCTGAAACGTTGGGATTATAAAATATCAATATACTCGATGAATCTGAGTAGTTTTATTTCAATAAATCACGATTTTATTAATACCTTTAAAATATAACAATTTGTAATCTCTAAGAACTCGGCAACAAAAGCTAATTAATATAAATTTTCTAATATTTTACAGTATCTACGATGATCATGGTATCGGTTTTTAATTCTAATTCGTATTTTAAGTAATTGTTGCTAAAGTATTGTTTTATTACTTTTCACTTGTTAATTTCATTTAGTACCTTATATGTGAACTAATTTTATGTATTCATGTTTGTAATTGGACCCTGATTGTGCTTGTGTATAAAGTCACGATGCAATCATTTAAACGTACATAAGCTGCGGGAAAACTTTATCTTAATTTTCTGAATTTTGCATGTTTGCTGTGTGATTATTTTCTGCTTCATTTCCTACATTGATGGTGGGATGTGTGTCTGAGAACAGTCATATAATTGAATATAATTGTTTTGTTTAAACTATGAACATACCTTAATAATAATCATATTGTTTATCATGCTGTGCGATTACGTAAGGGTCTCCAATCTGTATTTTTATACCTATATATGTTATATTTGTTACCTGATGAAATAAATAAATAAAACCTTAAAAAACAATAAATTGAGAGGGAGGGAAGCTGCCCTAAACATTAAATAGCGCCATCCCTTTCTCACAACCTAATGCTTAACGTTAACGCGTTATGGTCCGGCCTCTGTGGAAAATGACTCCTGGCTCTGTTGTATTACCTTGCTTTCCAAGTCGGTGTACTTGTGCTGGAACTCCCGCTGGCGCGTTTGCAGCACTCGCTCGCGCTGAAGTGCGGCATCCAGGTTCTCGCGCAGCTGTCGAGCCTCCTCGTCTTGCCGCCGCAGCTGGTTAGTCGACACTTGCACCTGAGTTTCTAGCTCCATCACCTGAAAGAACGAATTCATAACCATCCGTTGATGTGATCAAATACTTAAAATCAAAACGTATACTTTGCAAAAAAATGGTTCACCACTTGTGACCGATGGATCAGGTTATATTTGGGATAAAAGAGATAGCTGGCGACGGTTTATTCGGCGCAGTTCTGATAGCGATACGTATTGTAGATGACTCTAACTTGACAGACTTGTTGATCTTACCATAAACATTTTTTATTAAAAAAATGACGATTATTAGATACTATTGTTGCCAGTACCTTAAGTCTTAACTCCTTAAGCTCAGTCAGCGCCTCCACCTCCCTTATCCTTGTTGTCATAAGTTCCTCCTCCAACTTCTGCACATCGGCAGAGCGGCCTTCCCAAGCGCGAAGTAACTTTTTAGGCGTAGCCATTATATCGGACACGACGTTTGATTGTACGGGCGCGGCCGGCGCCTCTTGCCTATGTTCCTAGATACGTAAAAAAGATAATAATTTTAGTCAAACGATCATCATCATCAACCCATATACTGTGCCATTGCTGGGCGCGGGTTTCCTCTAGGTCATATGTAATAGGGGGCGAGCCAATTGCCATTAACTGTGCACAAATCCAAACTCCGAGTTGATAATTGCATATTTAATAGAAAAAACCAATAACACTTTGCTTGACTTGGGAATTAAACCTTTCTAGGAAAAATTGGGATTAGCCGCCTCGTGGGATGCCAGTATTTGCCAAACTGGTCTAAATTCGCAATCATTTATATTTACACTGTAATTTAATGGAATAAGTAATGCACTTAGACAGAGGAATAATGTACTTAATTAATTAAAAAAAGAAATGCATTTTACCTGTAAATGTCGCTGCCACGCTTCAGATATCTCCGTCACGCGCTGCCGGAGATCTTTCAAAGATAAATTAGCTTCAGCCTCACGTAGTTTCACAGCAATCAGTTCATCCTGAAACAAACAAAAATATTTTATTTCTAAGATAGCTGGTTTTTTAAGGAGCCTTTACACTGGATAACCTTTATCTTGTTATTCAGGTTATAGTGGAGGGGATCTGCAAGAAAAAAAAAACCCGATGTGCGACCCCTTTATAAAAAAGCTCAGTTGCCTTCTCTTTTATTCGAATACGATAATTCCTAGTGTCCGAACGTTTAGTCTCCCGACACTGACGTAAGTACTTATTTAAAATAAGCTCAGTGTATTTTTTTTAATGCTACTATTGTAATGTAAATTATATGTATGTTGTAACTATCTCATTAGTCTAGAGGTCTTAAGCGCGACTGCTAGTCCAGCGTAGAACTCGCGCATCCTGGTTGCGATCGAGTTTTTTATGAAATCCTCGGTAGTAGTTCGGAGTTCGGATTTACATGAGACCTTACTGGCGAATTGCGGATGTACAATTAGTATACCTCTGCCTAACCCTTCGGGGAATACGGAATCCAAGTGTGATGTGTTACCTGTAAATGTGCAACATTATTGTCGACTCTTTGTCTCCTCAGACTCTTGTTTTCGTTTTCCAGTTCAGCGATGCGAGCAGTCAGCTCTCTCTCGGCCGCCTCCCGCTCCGCCGCATGTAGTCTCGCGCGAACCAGTTCCCTTTGCAGACAACGAGCTAACTCTTCGCCTTTCTGACTGCTACCGACTTCTATCCCTTCCAGAGACGACTGACGCGAGTTGTTCTAAAATATGAGGGATACATAGTAGCTTCTAGCTATAAGTAGACAGTTCTAGTTAAAAAAACAATGTTTGGATTTCCCGTAGGTACAGGAAATCCAAACAATGGACATCAGCCTGCCGCTGTCACTATCGCCCAAGTATCGTATATATCGTTCCATGTAGGTACATGGAAAGGAAATCTTGGGCAATAGCTCCTTTGGGGAACCAAATTGAGAATCATTAATTAATAAAAAGTGTAAGTAGTAAGACGTCTGCTAAATATAAATGATATTATAATTTGACGCCCGATTACCATTTGTAATCCCCATTCATGTATGAACGGAATTGTAATTCCTCAAAATAAATAAGATCACCTCAGCTATAGTCATTTCGAGAGATCGTATCTCATCCTGAGCGACGGCCAGCCTTTGTTGTGCGTCTACGTTGGCCCTCCTGAGTGCCTGCACTTCCCGGGCGAGCGCAAACGTCTCCTCCTCCCCTTCGGCTAGGTCCACTTGTCCCCTCACGAGTCTCTCCGCCAAACCAGAACTCTCTTTCTCAAGCAGTTCTACTCGTTGTTTCAACAGACGATTTTCCTGACGCAGGCACTACAATAAATACCATGTTGCCACACATAAAGACATGCAGTTTTTATTAAATATAATTCTCAGCATTTTGAGGGATATGGAAATTAAATGTTAATTATTTTTTGTTAGTAATTATGTGAAAACACAACCAAAGCAACAAACACTCGGGATATTAATATATCATGTAGCAAAAAGAATTATCCCTATAATAAACCTAATAAACATTCTTACCCTCAATACAGCTATATCACTTTGTTCTTTAGTTTTGATAACTGTATACTCTTTTTCAAGTTTCTTCATCTTCTTTGGGTTCACTTTGATTGAATACGCAAGGTTCATGAAGATATCTTGGTCTGCTTCTGCTTTTGCTGGCAATTCCTTTTGTATGTACTGTTAATAAGTAAGTAAAAACATAATCAACAGTGGTATACCTAGGACATCGGTTAACTTGGGTGTTTAATAAACATCACCCTGCTGCCTGGCTCATCTTTTTATAGTGGCTTGAAATATTTTAATATAATAAGAATAATTATAGTAAATTAATAAATTACCTTTAGTATACTTTCCATGTCAAGCGACAGCAAATCATTTTTGCCCACTGTGAGCAAAGCGAGGGCTACTTTGAAAACTATTTCAATTCCTTCAGACAAAAACACGTCCATAATTCGACAAGCAAGCGGCAGCGTCAGTGTAGTAGTGAATAGCGTAAGGAACCAACTACTGGCGTACAATGACGTATTGAAACTCTGTGAACAAAGTGGCTATAAAATAAAACAAAAAATATCAATTATAGTGAGGTTTTACACTTTAAAAAGGCTAAATAGCACCGGTTAGGTGTCATCGCTATAATGACGATGAGTTGTTTCATTAAAAGTACCAACCATCATTATGTACGGTATGAACGATTACTATCTTAGTTCGAGTATGATGGTAAGTACATCGAAACTCGTTAAATGTATATTCTACTCTTGAATATTTTCCCATCATAAATTATGGTCTATGTGTTAGTGTAAAAAATAATGCTTAGGGATACTCTAATTGATCTGGGGAAGCAGATTGCTGTCACCCGTTTCGCAGGATTGCCTTTTGAGAAGAGGAATATGTAGTACTAAATTATCACCAGCTATTATTGTCGAGAAACAGCCTCAACGATAATATTACTGGCGTACAGTCCATAGAAAGAAATAATCGTCGTAAGTTATATACTTATTGAAGTGACGCGGGCGTTTAAATTGACGTGGCTAATACCACGTAGTATAAAAAAATACAATTATGTACAGCGGCCAGCACATCAAGCTACCATAATCTGTCAATTTCTTTGATTGATTTTCAACTTTAATACAAAATAATAAGGTTTATATTCGACTGGGAAAGTGTGACAGTTTTGGATAGGTTGACCTATTGGCGTCTGTACTAAACTTACCTGTGATTGAAAGTGTACGTGCAAATCGGGTAATAATTCCTGAACCAAGTTCTCTAATTGGAACATGCAGAGTCCCAGCTCTGCCATGCTCGGTTTAAACATGTCCCGCATGCGATGCTGCTGCATGATCTTAACAAGCACTGCAAAGGCTTCCTCTTCCGGCATCTGTATTATATGGCATATTATTAATATTGTATTTGTACCTATGTAAAATAGTAATAAATTACTTTAACAGCACAGCTGCATTATCAAAACAGTTGGAAATTCTACTACTTATACTTTGTTTGTAAATAAATAAATATGTTATTGCTTGTTCCGTGTCCAACTTCGAAACAAAGGCCTTTGTCAGTTGAATTTCATTATAGATATTTAATTTCGTAAAAACTAATATTCTACTAGTCTCTAAAATATTGCTTACCTGCATAAGTAGTAAGCCGACGATAAAACCCGAACCTTGGCAGTACCCAACTTCGCGGTCATGAAGGGAATATGCCTTCATGACGTTAAATAGAGACTCTTGCCCAAGCCCATCTTTCTCTTTGAAAAAGTCATGTTCAGGGTATGTGCGAGCTATATCACGACGAATTACCTTCTCACATGCAGATTTCGCCTGGAACATGTTTATTTTATATAGTTGAGGTATATTTAAATGAAATAGCTTTATGATGTGAGTACATCATTCACGGCTGGGAAATGGGATCGCTTAGTGAGTACTAAGCGATCCCATTTCCCAGCCGTCAATAGAAAGTATGTATATTACGAGAAAAATAGTGTGTATAATATACAAATAATACTAACTTTTATATATGAAGCGTAGAGTTTCTTCTCTGGAGATGTGTCGACTCCAGCCAATAGTTGCCATACGATGCCCCTGAAATGATGGGGTACTCCTTGCCGTACGAGATCGCGAACGAACTGGTTGCGTCGCTTCCACTCTGTTTCCCAGTTGCTGACGATCCTTCCCCACAGACTCCATAAGTCTTCCTCTCCATTACTACTGCTGTTACTGACTCGAGTTTCCGGATCATGACTCGAACTTGTAGCTGTAGTGTAATAAAAAAAGATAACTATAGATGTTCGATATATAGATAACCCGTTGCTATACAGGGTGTCCAAGAACGTGATGATAAGCCGGCAACAGTGGAAAGGCCTACTAATGGCGGGCCTAAAAATGGCTGCTACTTGGGAACCGTAGTGAATAAATCGATGATTTTTTTTAATGGGCCCGCCTTAGAACGCCTTTCCCCTGTTGCCGGCTTATCGTCACGTTCTGGGACACCCTGTATATAAGGTGAATTTAAAAGTGGTGTGTGCTTCAAAATACAAATATTCAATCAGAATAAAGGGAAACTCAGGGTACCAGGAGCTCCCCGCTATGGAACGGAATGCTACCGGAAGCTCAAAAATGTTTAACACAGAACTTTTATTGCGCCGGCGCGTGAGGATGCAAATAAAAGGCATTACACACTTTTGGACACACCTCTTGGAGTCCAGAGCTCATAAGATTCTCTAGAGACCAGCTTATTATGGTCCTAGTGCTCTGACGTTTTCTCTAATTTAAGTTCATAATTTAAAAAAATATATAGTATAGGTACACTATAGTGTACAGTAAATAGTGCGAGATATAATTTCGACCAAACCAACACAATACTTATATGTTCCAAAAAATGTTACGGATTTCAAGGTACTTAAACAAAATTTTCCAAAACATCGAAGAACTACCTTGCACAACATTTTTCAGTATCTCGTAATGTAAAATTCCTTTTCTAGTATTTTTTTTACATGGATTATTCGTATCGTAAATAACTATCCTGCTCATTCATGTTTTTTTTTTAAGTGTTGAAGACATAAAAATATTGCCTGTGGTGAAAAAATTAAAATATATAAGTATATTTTATGTACAACACACCTAAATATTGGCTGGTTTAATAATGATTTTGGAAAGAAACAATAATGGTGCATTTTCATTTACACACACATATATAATAATATGTATTTAAGCCAGACTTGAGTACTAAAAAATAATCGCTCCCAGATATAGAACTGTTTGGGATAGTAGAGTGATATGACTAAATGAAGGTAATACCATTAGCATTTAGTCTCGCATGAATTAATCAATAACTATAATCTATTTGAACGTTAGTTGAATACTACATCTATGATTAATACCATTTCATTTCCTATAAATTTAGGTCTGGGTCACATAAAAAGTTTAAATGCAAACAACTGAAAACATCATGTAGTTAGACTAAATTGCATACACGGTGATAAAATACACACCTAAAGACAAGTTTTCCAGCACACAAGATATGTAAAATTCGAGGACACTTTTGGTATCATACAAATCGTTCGGATCATTCATTTTTGCACAACACTGTATTAAGCAAGATGCGCTTATCACTGCTAGTTACTGACTGATAAGAGATAAAACCTGCCAGTGCGTTCTAGTCAGCTCAGAGCTCAGTTCAGAAATAACAAAACATAACACGATTATGTATTAAGGATTTGAATCTTTTTATTTTAAGAATTATACTGTTTCCCAGAAATTAAGTTATATATAATTTTTGATATTTGGCTGCTTCAAAAATTACGTTTTGTAGCAGCCTATTTCAGTTCTGGTTTCCGAACGCATATCACCGATAAGACTACGTTTAGTAAATAAAACGTGATTAACCGCTATAACTGTGGTTAACAGATTGTTGGAGTTAAACAGATCTCATTTTAATGTTATAAGAAAAAAATGTTGATCCATGAGGATTTCTCGTACTAAAAACATGCCCATTCATGTCAGTGTAATATCCTTTTAAAGTGTTAGGTGCTCATTGTTTTATAGTATTACTATACAAAGCTTATACCTAAATAAAAAAAGGTATCGCTACAAACGATATGTAGGTATTAGATTGTGAAATTTCACAGCTGAAATCTTTGTGAACTAATGCTTACTTGTACTTTCACAATTACCCGTAGGTCATAAAAATATTTCTCCCGTGCGGGGAACAACCCGTGGCACAGAAGCTGATTACTCAGCCACTTCCTTGCCTACCTCTGTACAATATGATTGAATACACAACTTCATCATGTATATCTTTGATCATCCTATACACTGCTATTTAGACATTTAGCCACCCGAGCAGCCATTGAGCAGCATTGACTAGTCAATCGTTGTCTGGTACATTGTTGAAGATAGCAAGTATTTTTATTTGAAATATTTTTTTATTTTTCACAAGACATCATTGCCTGTTCTCTTGTAGCTGCGTTTTTTAAAGCAGAGGATGATAAGGCTCAATGTTCTTTATTTTTAGGAAAGCTTACAGACTAATAACAACTATTGGTAAGGAACAATTATATTACAAAAATTGCTAATAACAAGCTTCCACATATTTAATAACAAGCTTCCACATTTTTCTTGATAATTATAATACATTATAATTACTCACCAGACGCTAACGATACTTGTGAGGTATCAGAACTCTTGCGGCTGTGCACGTTGGTAAGCGAGGGGCACTTGGCGTCCGCCTCGATCCGCCTGTTCTCCTCCTCCAGTTTGGCTAGTAGCGCCCGGTCGGGCGTCGGAATTGTTTCAGTAGCGTCAGGTAGCCGATACTCTGCGTAAATTTAGCATAATACATTGTATTTTATACTTTGATAGTATGATAATCTTGTCGGTTGGAGCCCGTACCTAACTATGGAGCTTACTTACAGTTTTTTAGAAATATGATTTTGAAAACCCATATTCTACAACCATCAAGCGATGAGACAAAATAATCAAGATGAGTATAATATTTCGGACATTTTAGTTATTAGGTGCGAATTATAATTATTTTTAGCTATCCAGCCGCACGCAATAGCTCGTGCTCAAGGGCTTGACGTGCGGAACGTACCTTGTAAGAAACATATTATGCAATGTAAGTTCACTGAACTTGATGCAAGCCAGTTTAGGTTGTCCAAAGTTTAATTTGCGATGGCCTTAGTCATCATAACACTAGAACCTCAAATATGAAAATAAAGCCCATAATGATTAATATAAAATTAATTATATATTGAATATTGTGATATACCGTGTTATTTATTATACAAACAAGTATCGAAATTCTCTCGTTTCTCATCCACTTTTCCATTGTTTTGCTTGGTTAGTAGAATATTTATTATACGTCATTATTACCCAAATTGTGGCAGTAAGTTACAGTGAATTAAAAAAAAGTATGTTTAAAAATTTATTAAACCTGGGTTCTGCAGCTTAAAATTCTGATGCTAATAATACTTAATTTACTTATTATTACACAAGTACATACTTAAATTAATTACCGTAGCTATGTGTATTGCTAATGAGTTATTGTAAACTACCGACAGTGATACTTTTACTTAACGCGAAATCATACCAAATATACTTATATTAATTCGACACTGTATAATTTTTACTCATAATAAAATACACAGGTTGTTTGGCGCATGGACCGAAACAATTTTTTTGAGAGATTCAGTCATTTGCTAGTTTTCACTTAAAAAAAAGTGTCGCTGAAATATGAATTATTTTAGTTTTCAATTTTAATCACACGTAAGCTCGCCTTTAGGTCTTCACAAATTACTTGGGTTACACATACTTAGTTAGCACAACATAAATAAGTCAAAATAGGATATATTAGTTTCCAGGCTTAGAATAATTTTGTAAGAGGAGGTCAATTTGAATAAATTTCGTGACTTGTTTTTTAATAAAAATATCTAATTAATATCATCAGTATTTTATTAATTCTGACCCTGGCAACTAGTGCGATTGATTGACTTCTATGCCGCTGTGGACAACCCTATCTTCTATAACAACACTGCCATGTTACTTGGAGACACTAAGAAGACTTGCGATGCTCTGTTTGACCACATCAAACATCTTACCGTTTAAGTAAGATTGGTATTATTTGGACCTATTTATTTTGTGCTATTATAACCAAGAACAAAACGTAATGATGACCTAAAATCGTGATTTAAATTGAAATCTAAAATAATTTATATCTCAATAACTGTGACACTTAGAACATGACAATCTTTAAGTGAAAACCAGCAAATGACCCCCAATCTTTTAAAAAAATGTGTCGATCCATGCACCTGACACCCTGTATACCATTAATATTGTAATATGCGTATATTTTAGTATTACATAATTATTGCCTTCATTTTCTATTATGAAATTTAAAAAAATACACGTATTTGACAATATTAATAGATTAGTAACCCATTAATAGTAATTTAAAAAATAAGATATTGTGTAATTCAGGTATGTTAATTTTTGGTATATATTTCCAATATTTCACACCAACCGTTTCCCAAGTTACTACAACAGATAAAAATGTAGCCTACGACGCACCAAATATTAGTACCTAACAATGAAATGCTGATAAATAACAGAACCATTTTTTAACATATATGTGATCAAAAATTGTATTTTAGACGTTCGCAGTTTGCTCACCTTGGACCACAATTTTTTATTACAAATACCTATTGTAATTACCTACTAGGAAATATAATTTTATTTTACTTTGATTCCGCCACCGACTAATTACATATGTCATTGAACTAAGTACTTCTAGTACCTACTACAAAATACGTATTTAAAACAAGCTGTGGTGGTCGATGTTAATAAATAATTATTACTCAAGCAGCGTCAGCCATGTTAGTGTTGTGACAAGGTAAATGCTTTCAAAGTGACGTCTGTGTGATAGAATGCAAGCTTAATAATTTACAGTGCTGTTAGTGTTAAACCAACAAACCGTCAAGAGATGATACAGGTGATTCTGTATTACTAGCGATCGGGGTTCCGGGAGCAGCGGGCGGTGCGGCGGGCGCTTCTCTGGCGTCGGCATCCACCTTCATGGTGACTCTTTGCCATATAGAGCCCTCCCTTCGCCCCTCCTCACTGCGCACTCCTCTCTGCACCAGATACGCGCGGTCACGCCATCAGCACCACACACTTAACCGAAGGACCGTACGTCTCTCATATGACGCACGAGCCAGACAATATACCCGTTACAATTCGTTGAAAATTAATTATTTACTAATGTAATAATGTACGAAGGTTGAAACTAATCATTCACTTCATCTTCAATTGAAATAAAATGTTGAAAAAGTGCATTAAAATAATATTATTTTTGCCCGGAGTGGCAGCTTATAGGTAGACTGTTATTCCTTCAATTCAAATACTGATTTTTGAATTCATTGATGTTAAACTGATATTTTAATAAGTAAACACTAAATAGGGCTAAAAGGAGCTTAGTATAGTAATATGTAAGCGACCCTTTTACACAATGTTTGTACAAAAGCCAGCCTCAGCTCCACCACACATACACAAACTGTTAATGGATGAAATATGATTAAAATAAAAATTCTAATTAAATTTGCGTTCACACAGTATCACGCAAGAGGCACTACTCTAATAACTATTTAATTTCTAGTAATTAAGGTCTATCGTAAAATAAATAATTACGCATGAATGACCGGCGGAGTTGTAATGTTTTAAAGTATTGTTTTGATGAAACCACCAGCACAGGTAGGTGAAAGTCGCGGTATGAGCCGCGCGCTCCGCGGTCATCCGCCCACTAAGCATGAAGGCCGCTAGTGTTCTTCACATCGTAATAGAATAACATGCTGCGAGCCACGAGCTAGATGCACGCTAAATGGATATAGAGACCGAGAACGAATTATCACTATAAAAATATTAGACCTATGAATGAAATGCAAAAGTTGTCATACTGCATATTAACTCCGATACTATCATTTGAAAAACAACTACGTAAAACGTACAAGTTTACATTACTGACTCAACTTTATCAGCTATTACAGATTATTATAATTAATAGTGTTCCTAAGTGGATATACATTTACATAGGTTAGTTGACTGATTATTTTTATGACCTCATGAAAAAGTTGATTAGAGCCATCAGCAAAAACAAAATAAATAGTGAAACATAAAATTATTTATACATGGCAAAAAAAAGTCGTTGCCCGCGCAAATAAAAAAAATTGAAATCGGTTCAAAACTGTAGAAGTTATAAGCGTTTTAATGTTATGCTTTATAGAGAGCGTCCTATACGAACATGTGATGTTAAATGTTGCGTGCGCTATACAAATACTATACTAACACTTGTTATGCGGAAAAGGGACACCATCCTCTTTCCATCTCCACCAAAAACTATAAACGCTTATATCTTAAAACGTTATTAGTCAATTAGAGTTTTTACAGTATATAAATTAATAGTGACGTGCCCCGGATTCGCATTGGTGCAATGTATTAATAACACGGCTTTATTTTTCATATAAAGTGTAAACCGTATCAAAATCGTCTAAAATATCTCAGCTTACAGAGGGACATACAGCGGGCAACGACTTTTTTTACCATGTATAAATAATTTTATGTTTCACTATTTATTTGTAATCAATAAACACCAGTCAACTACCCTATTAAACATCGAATAATCGGAAGTACAGAGGCCAGCACATCAAGCTACCACAATCTCAAATTTCTTTGATTGATTTTCAACTTTAATACAACGTTATAAGGTTCATATTCAATTGGGAAAATTTGGGACCTGCTGGCGTCTGTACTCAACTCGGAACATCGAATGAGTTCGAATTCACGTTACGCATTCCGTGTTTTAGTCTGTGTTGGAACTGGAGACGAATAAATAGACATGAATGTCCAAGCATTTAGTTAACATCATACACACGGAAATAAAATGTAGAATCTATAAAATTGTTAAGAAGATTAATAAACTATTTGAAGTCTAGTATCAGGAAAAGCAGAAGGGGATTTGATCGCGTATGAAAAATAAATGAAATCAGAATCATCATCTGATGAGCTGTTTAATTAATCTAATAGTAGTGTTATTACTCATATTGAATGACTCTGTATATTGAATTCGGACAAAAAGATTGAAAGGATATTCCATAATTATATTAACGTATGTTACACTCTTCACTTAGTTCTTCTCATTACTTCTGTGATACCTTACTATGCTAAGATATTTTAAGTTTAGATAAGACTAAATATTACTGCATCTTCACAGTTTGTGATGCGCATAAGAAACAAGTAAAAAATAGAAAATATCGTTAAGATAGAGTAACAGAATTATTTATATTGAGAGATCAATTGATTAGAGAAATAGCTACCTAATTTTCACATGCTTTTAAAGTAAAACCGTGACATTACAAATTTATTTCATTCACAAAAAATCTACGGTAATAGACTACTGGTACTTCATTCGAAAAGTAAAGAAAGCACAGATAATTATTGCAAACATCACATTTACGTCCTGTATTGTGAGATAAGTTTGAATAATAAATGCTAATCGTAGGTAAAGCATGAACTCCCCACACTACCAAGTGCCCGTGTGTGTATATCGGCCTAATTACTTCCGTTCTAATGATGAAGACTGAGTAGTTACATTAGTAAGTAGTACATGCGTGTCGGTATAAAAGTTCGATAAGTATCCATTTATGGAACAATGCCTTTTGCAATAACTCTGCTTCTATATTTATTTCTGACATTTACGCGAATATTATACATTGAAATAAAACTACTTTTTACGGATTTTATCGGTCACGGGTAGACTGTGTCTACCCGCGACCATGGACGCTGTAAAGGGTCCGAAACGTCGGGTTTAATAATATCAATATACGCGATAAAATCCGTAAAAAGTAGTTTTATTTCAACTCTGCTTCTATAAATGAAACGGTATTGATTTTTGTAAAGAATTTATTTGATTAGCCAAGTGTGGATCAGACGACGCACAGTATGTGGTTTCATAGTCTATATTTTAAATTACAAAGATTTTGGCAGTTCAGTAAATTGGTTGCCTGCCTATCACAAGTAAAGCCTACTTACTTATAATTTTTCGTTTAATTTGTTAAGTAAACAGTTTGTTACGTTTTCCAGCGGATCCAGTTTTTCTGGGTCGGGATAAACGTTACTCTAACAATTTTACTACATTATACCTATTTATATTTTACATGTACAATCAATTGATAGTCTGCGAGTCAACTAGTTTGACTGATTCATTTATTGACTACGGAACTCTAAAAAATTATTCAATTAAACATGTATTGGTTATTCTGGTATTAAAAGGATTCTCGTGTAGCATTTTAGCCACATAAAAGAAAAACATTTTCAGGAATTCCACGAGCTGAATAAACATGACTTTGTCGTATTCCACTTGAAGTCTGCTTCAGTTTAAAATATTCACAGGCACGGCCGATTTGTTCGTCGTTAACGTCGATTTTTGCAGCCGAAAGCTTTTCGTCTCAGTTCAGCTAATTAAACATTATATATACATAATCAAGGTCCCCGAATCGGGAGTGCAATTAGCAGTTGATGTAACATATTTTGCGGTTGTCTACTCTAAGATTAACGGTTTCTAACTCTACTTATTCAAATACACGAATAATTGTTAAATAATTTCGTTTTATTTCTCATTTTTTGCAAACGTTACTCGAGATTAGCAATACGTGTTTATGTTTAGTAGTTGAAGTAAAATTTGATACTGATTCATTTTGTGTTTATAGAAGTGAAAAGCACTCAAGGAGGTAGCCTAACGTTGTCTCGTCGTTGTTTGCCTTCGCGATAAACAAACAAATCAGGTTACAATGTTCTAGTGTTTAGTAAAGCTCTAAGCACTGGGGCGAAGCGTCATCGCCAGTGAGTGACTGATACGATGAAATGCTCGGGATAACTTGATCACATTTGTTAGCACGGGGCCTCCTTTAAAACTAATGTCATTGGCACATGGATTATCCAGCCATAATTATGTCATTGATATTATGTCATAACATAATGTTACAAAGTAGACAAGCGGCTATTAAATTCTACTTCTAAATAGGTATAACACGATCTCTGTTTCAAATATTTATATTTTTTTTTTCATAAATTATAAATTTTATGAAAACGGCATTCGAAACTGTGTCCTCCGGTCACATCAATAAGTTTATACAGAAAATTCACATTATGTGTATTGCGTCGCATTTGCGTTTAAAAGTTAAGTTGGAGTAGAAGATAATACCAAACCGCGGATGATTTGAGCGCCATGATATATCTATATCTGACCTTACGTACTTTTCTACCTACAGCGATCAGATAAGTTTTTTTAAGTATTTCATAAAAAAGTTGTGGGTTGTTTCAGAATTCCTAATGAATTGTCTAAATCATTTTAAAATGACTGTCTATCCAACAATTATAACGTAGATCCCATTTTTATAAAACCATTGTTGGGTTTCTATCTGTTATTATTAAGTATCGACAAACACGTAAATAAACTATTTTATAAGTGCTTCGATCATTGGCATATCACTAGTATCGACGCTAGGAAGTATTTTAACAATACGTACGAAGGTTATTTAGATTGTTATAATGCATTATGTCCAATTTATACTTTTTGTAGTGCTGGTGTCCCTGACTGAAAACTGATAAAATTTGTGCGTTCTACAAGCAGCATTATTACTAAAACAAAATTTGGTATACAAATACAGCTATAATTAGCAGTAGATATATGCTATGCTATATCATAAAACGCAGTACTTTATCATAAGATATTATAATTTTTTTGAGAGGCAACTACATTTCTATTACCGCGTACGTGCAGTGATTGTAATAAAAAAAACAGCAAATTAAAACACATTACGTCACTTTGTTCTTTAAATAAACCATTCCTTTACTTCAAAGATTAAGAAAGAGTCAATTTCTAAATGAATAGTTGCATAATTTAAAGAACAAATTGTATATATATATATTCGCAAATAATAATTTTTTTTTGGCAAATTAACGATATTTAGAATTTTATTTAGAAAAGATATAACTTTATCAAGTACCTGTAATATTTCTAAATGTGGTCGAAGTGCACGTCTCGGCTGGAACTGTTTCGAACATTAACTGAAAAAGAAATATATTCCATGTTTTAAATTCATACATTAAAATAGAATGTATAATTTCATGTCAAGAGTATATTTTTGGTTTTGACGTCGTAAGCCTTTTGTTACGATATATAATAGAGATGTTATCAGTCTATTGTATGTGCCTATCGATGGAAAATTAGATTGAGAATGCATAAATGATAAAATATTATATTTATTTCTGTAAATAGATCTTTGAAAGATCTTTTGCAAGTAATTTTTTTGATATTTTAATAATATTCCAAAGCGGGATAGATAGCACTATGATTTTGGTTTTATTGCATTTACAAATAAATGTTATTTAGCAAAAGTTATTGGGCTTAAGTTGTTGGGTTAAACAAGAGCTACGATTTTACGTACATAAAGTAGTTGATAATTTTTCATGAATGCAACCTTCTACCACATTTTGGTGCTAGACTGTTTTCGTAACGGGCGAGGCGTGTTGCCTGGCCCGTTATGAGTTCCTAAGGTAATTTCGATAACTAATAATATATGTATACCTACAATTAAATAAGCTCTCGCTAGCTGTTTTACATGGTTTGTTATCTATTATCTTAAGGCGTGCCAAAGGTACTGTTCAGTAAAACTGGTACCAATGGCAGATATTTTTGTTAAGGTGTGTATAGACTAGAGCATTTGCTAAAGCATTAAATTGTAATGTAACATTTTTACGAATGGTACAATACAGGCAAATGCTCAATTTTCTAAAAATATTTCCATGTAGTGTAACGGTCGACGTAATGCTCACGGCCGGCGAGTGAACATACCTGTAACGCTCGTGCGTTAGCTCATGTATGAGTTACAACAAAACACTCGTTGTTTCTTAAAATCAAGTTGTACCTAACAAAAGATCGAGCGTTATGTTCAAAATTTTGTTCGAGTAACTTTAAAAACAGTGAATGCTCAATATTCTGTTACAAGTAAATACTCTAGTGTATACCCACCTTTACATAATACGTAAATACTCAAACTCAACAAAAATGTTCGAGCCTAACATTGATTGTGCCTACTACACCTACACCAAGTTTATTTCGTTCTTGTATCGCGATTTCACGAATAAAGAAACAAACATTGTTATTACCAATCCTAAACAAACACTCCCAACTATATTGAACTTACTTCGATTTAGAAATGTGATTATATAACACAGGGCATACAAATTGTTCCAATATGCGCACGTCAAAACGTGCAAAAAGAAACAACTGAATCTACAAAAAAATTAAAGTATTGAGCTGAGCGAACATACTGTCTATATTTCCTAGTTTATCGTCACAAAAACAATCATAAATTCGCGAGGGCAGCCACACCACGTGGGTAGGCAACCGTGACTCATCATAGCATAGCTGTGGCACGCTTGTCTATTTGAAGCGGAGGCAATCGCCAATGGCAATATAGCCGTTATGGGTTACTGATCACCTTGTACGTGTAGCAAAATTGATGTTGTAGGTAGGTATTGCTAGTATTAAAACTTACTAAAGTCACTTGCTCCTCCTTAATTTAAAAGTTCTTTTCAATAAAAAACTGCTCTTATCAAACAATGTGTGGTTTTACGTAGGTACATTGTAGTGATAGTATTGGGTGAGGCCTTTCCACAAGATTATCATAGTATGATTACTTAGGTAGTGTGTGATACTAGTACAATAATCTGCTCTAACTCCCCTCATCCCGTTTCGCTAAGGGGCAGCAATAATCCAATTTAAATGTTTTGTATGATTAAGTATATACATAGAATCCTCTAAGGCGTATGATGTTTTCTGACGATAAGTAAGTATCGCCAATTGCTATTGTTACTCGCGCTCACCTAACTACGAGTTTACTGAACAAGTGTACACAGCGCAAACGGAGAAGGCGTACGCACGACACTACGTAGTCATACGCAATACATGCATTAGTTTTGTAACGAAAAGCCTCATTAATAATTAATTAATTATACACGTGTCGCAATTTTATTAACAAATAAAAAGTATAACGGTAACAATGGTCGTATTTCTAATAATAAACCATATTTGAAGTAAAGGATCTGTTATACCTAATTTTGATTTATCAAAATCTGTTTCCATATACTAAGGCTTTATGATTTACCTTTAAAATAACTAACAAGAAATTTCACTCGTTACAATTATAAAGCCTTTATAATAAGCGAGCAAATCGCCTCATTCATCTTCATAAAATATAATTGGAAAATCTGTTGGCTATTATTGACCACAAAATGATAGGTATCAGGAGAAATTTGTGTTAGTCCACTAAACTGATCTAGTACTATTTGGCAATCAAGAGTTGATAAAGTTGTT
Organism: Acronicta alni; assembly: GCA_964056405.1. NCBI lineage: Eukaryota > Metazoa > Arthropoda > Insecta > Lepidoptera > Noctuidae > Acronicta > Acronicta alni. The sequence goes on from OZ043913.1 coordinate 8,366,481, forward strand.
ATTAGTATGAATAAAGAAAAAAACAATACGCCAAGCTTGTCACATATCTACTTATATTGGCGAAGAGTTTTGAAGACAATATAATTTATAAATAATCTTGTCCATGTTATATTCGCAGTGCAATGCTATGCAAACATTAACTAAGCAAAGGCATGACAATAACAATATTTTAGACATTTTAGACAACAATTTTTATTTCTAAAATGAAACTAAGTAGAGCTTGCACTATGAGTAGTTTTTTTGTAAACACCTAAAACACACCTAAATATTTGTGTCCTGCAGGAATCGAACCCACAACTTTGTGATTAGCAATCCAATTCTATAACCAATAGGCAACAGACAATGCCCAATTGCAAATTGTATTATTAAAATAATTCATATTATATAGGAAGATTACACACAGTGTTTTAAATTTTTATTTAAATTAGGTTAATAATTCAGTTTCACTTGTATAAATAAAAAGCGAAAGTGTTGTCATGATAATACATTTTAATTACATTTTCGTAATTATTATTGCTCGTCATATTTTTATTTGGAAATAATAAAAAAAAAAAATGTCTGAATATCACAGCATGGTTCCCATGAATCAGACAGCCCAGCCTTTGGCAGTATTGTGCATCAACACAGGTTCACTACATATAGGGATCCCTTGGCAAGCTTATATCTGTTGTCTTGTTAAAATTATTAAAAGTCTGTGTTTCACTGCAGTGCAAAGGCCAGTTCTCTGTCAGTTACAATTAAGGACCAATAATAAGATTATAATCTATTTTATAATTGAATATTAGAAATATTATTATATTTATTTATACTAGCCATCAACTATTGTTCTTAAATAAAGAGGTAATATTCCCAGCTGTTAGAATCAAGTAATAATAAATACTTAAATAATATTCAACACAATTCTAGACTAATTTATAGCAACTGAATAAAAAATATATTTATAAATAGTTCAATGCAATCATTTGTGAAACGATCACTTCCGAAGGCCAATCTAAAGAAACATGCAGAATACAATAGGAAATAAAAATTGTGACTCATTTCACTATTTTTTGTAACATAATGTAGTAACAATTTATCAGATTATTATCCAATATAATTTCACAAGCCTTACATTCAGGCCCAGATCTAGTTGTACTTGCTTCTCCCTTAAAGTCATAGATTGACTGCGAGTATCTTAATCATTGAAATAAAACTGCTTTAATAAATTTGGTGAAATATTGATATGTATTTCCAAAATTTTTGATTCTTTCAGCATCCACAGGTGACGGAAGTCAATCATCTTGGGTGCAAGGCTTGATGTTAAAGTTCAATCTAAATCTAAATAAATCACTCACAACAATAACAGTGGCAGTCGTCAGACTGTCCTGACAGTCAGACCAGTCAGACCTGATAATAAATATTTTAGAAAATTATACAATGTTTGGCAAAAATAATCATTGTTAAATTAAGAGAATATAATTCCTAATTGTTGTACCCACATACATATTATAATATTATGTTTAGTAGTGTAGTTTATTACTTTTATAATATCAAAGTAATGAATACCAATATGTATATTTATATAGTAACTAAAAACAACAGAAGTATTTTAAATTGATTTAAAAACATTACTTTAAAGACAATAGAATTTTAAACATTTTTATACCTACCTACAGCACGACAGGTTGAATTTTTTTAAACCTCTTGAATTACTAAAATCGTTCTGTTCTAACTGTGAATTCTGAAAATAGCGCTATCAACTTTTCCGGCATCATGAAAAGACTGTTTGAAATGTATTGCACTAATTATTTTATTACTTTCGCAAGAATTGTGGAGCGTAGGTACAAAATGGTATTGATTTCAATACAAAAGTAGTTAGTTGCATGAAATAAGTTGTATCATTGTACTTACATGTTGTAGATTTTCCTCGAAATGGCAAGAACATCAAGTTGCTTTAATATTGCAAAAGTTTAGAGAAATAATTTCCTTTTAAAATTAGGAAAATAAATATCGGAACCGCCCAGCTGGCAAATTTTTAATCACAGATTAAAAATAATGCAAACATCGGCTGCGTTTAGAATAGACAGAGAATCGGCTACGTTCCTGAGTTTGAGTTTGACACACATTATGTCAAAAAATCTTATTGTAGGTAACGATAGGTTAGGTGCTTATTGGTCTACACTAAACAATTGTTAATTTGTGTGTTGCATTAACTAAGTTCAGTTTCAATAGAAGACAGAAATAAATACTAGTAACTCTTATGTTGATGGACCTATTTGGATATGATTTATATAAATAGTCGATTTGCTAATTTTCATATTACCTCACTAGTACCACAAACATCACAAGCGTTAAAGAGCAAAAACTTATAGCTATGACATAAAGCCTTCAAATGGAGGGTAGAGGTAAGAAGTTACCACGGAGTAACATCTTACTAAATGAAGGATAAGTTGAAAAATAATCCATAAAAAAGCAGTAAATAATAGTTCCAGAACATACCGGAATAGCCCTTGTGTACTGATGGAGTGTATCTATGAAAAATAGTATGAAAGAATAGTTACTATGAATGTATTATCCAAACAGAAATATTATGTACTACATATTTTAATTAAAACGTAAAAAATAATACTGAATGCTATAAATGCAATACAGCTTTTCAGAAATTAAATTTTCTAAGCAGAAAAACGAACATGGTGAGATAGCAGAAAGGAGGAGTATGTCCTTGTTTAACAAGTTGCTAACGTTCAATAGATTAGAATAATAGTTTTTACTTCAAATGTATTTGTCACTGTACTTCTGTAGATTAAAAAAAAAGAGTTAAATTTATAATAATGTGGTACCTAAAGTAATGACGAGAGTAGTACCTAAGTATTTTAATCTAATTAAAAAATGGTCTAGTGTTATTTCACTTTTAGACGGAAAAACCATATTTAATATCTTACCAAGTTAAAATCAATAAAGGCAATATAGCAACGGTGTTATTTACTTTATTATTATTGAATACAATTGAATTGTTTTCATTTGAAGCAATTAACAAATCAGGGTGTCCATGTATTTGTCACCGAATAATGTTAGCACCGATAATCTAAGTAGGATATAATTATTTCTTCTATCTTCAATTGTTTCAATGTATGCATTGATAGTAGAGATGTAAGCATTTTTACCAACAGAAATCATTCTGTTACATATTTTTTTTAATAACATGTAATTAAACGTATAAAATACAACACGGTTCCGCTTCGGGAAAGGGGTATTGTTGGATATTAGTACGACATGGCAACCTTTAAGAAGCAAGCCTATTCTTTTCTCAAAGGTTGGCAACGCACTTGCAACCCATCTGGTGTTGGGTGTCAATGGGGGTGGTGATCACTTACCATCAGGTGAACCGCTTACTCGATTGCCTCCCTCTTCCTTAAAAAAATAAGCCTCAGCCAACACATATTTGTGCAGCTCTTTTCTAAAGAATATCCTTTTTCGAGATCCCAGAGAAGCTCCCATAGTAAATGTTCATATGCCTATGGATATACTATGCGTTTCAAATATGAATAGGACTGACCTCCAGCCACCTTGTGACGTCATAGCTGTCAATTCAAACCAGATAGGCAGGGTGAGCAAAACAGATATTTTTGAAATAATATATTATTTTATAGGTATATTCCACTGACACTTATTTAAAAGAAAATTATATATTTTATTACCTGTGTTTATAATAAAACTAAAGTTATTGTCGTATTGAAATATTTCACTTTTTTGGTATTTATTTTCGTTTTATTTGACGTGGTTAATTTATTTTTGTCAATCATCACTGGTACCTAATTAAATCAATAATTTCCCATGCGATAGTCTCAATTTGGTATTCTAATTGTTGAACATTATTATCAGCCACCCTACGCTAATGAAGTGCCAGTTATATTCAATTGGATTTAAATCATTATTGTAGGGTGGCAGCTTTAAAACTTCAAAGCCATGGGAGTTTAAAATATTGTCTATAGTATAGTTTTTTTGGCAGTTTCTGAATTTTTATTAACTCGCAGATAATACAAATCTAATAAGCAGTTATACGAATAAATTACGTTATACGAACGGATTTGTATTACTGCTTTTTTTTGTATTACTGCTTATAAATATAAATTATAAAGTTTTATAATTTCAAAAGAAGAAAATTAATTTTCTTTGCAAGCCTTACTTTTTTGACAGATCGCGGTCATTCGAGGTCATTTACGTTCCTATTCTTATTTGAAACGCCTAATAATAATGATATTAAAATAAATTTGTATTGATTACATTATATACACATCTGTGACGGTAAAAATTAGCTTTACATTTTTAAAATCATGGTCCGTAAGCTAGGCAGTGTCAGTATAATACGAAGCGGTAAGTTTAAAAAAAAGAAATGTAATCAAATATTCTTTGTACTCCAGTAAACAGAGACAAAAACCTTTTCGACGCCTCTTCCTCTACTCGTTTTTAGTAGCATAGTATTCAATCCTGTTTAGGTAATACATTCATGGTCGTAGAATAGTTAGGGTCAATGTCACTGGTCGTAGAATAGTTAGGGTCCATGTCACTGACCTCTCATTATAGAGATCAAGATCAGTGGTCCTTGTGCAAAAAGGCCCTACGTGGTCAAAATTCATAAATTGAGAAACCATCCATATTTAGTAACGTTTAAGATTTTTAGGTTCACAACATGTTTATAGCCAAAAGCGAGCTAAAAGATATAGTGAAAGCTGAGGCCGCTGGTCCTTTTATTTTATTCTTGCCATCAAATTAAAATTAAAAGCGTGCTATTTGGGAGTGGAGCAGTTATTTCAGAAATCGCAGCTGCGCTGGTTTAGGAATTAACGGGTTACCGTCAAAAATGTCTCCTTTATGCCGAAAATCAAGTTGTGAATAAGTTATCCTTGCATAGTCGGTGAGGGAGATACAGAAGATTGTAACAATGATGGATGGTGCTTTGAGTAATATGAAAATGAAAGTGAGTCAGACGAAAGCTATGGTTTTAGAAAGGGAAGAAAGTATTGTTAATTTTTTTTTCTTGCCGTGTTTCAAATCCAATATTTTGATAGGTGGCGTAAGAGTGGAACAAGAGTGAAAGCGTTTGTATACCTGGGTTTTTTATAATTATATTTTACGAGGAATCAGAAGCATGACAGCGATGTTGAAAGGAGTGGGAGGGCTGGTCATCAGATCAATGGGGCGCTGCAGGGGCGTCTTTACCTATGGTCATGGTGCAGGGTGTGCGTTGCACACGGCCGCAGTGGTCCTAGGGGTGCCGAGCGCCACTTGCCAAGACCGCCAGCCGGCCGCGGTTATTCTAAGTACTGTCAACAGCACATAATGGCATCCAAAACTGTCATATTTCTTCAATAGATTTTCAAGATTTTACTTTGACGACCTCTGTGGTCTAGCGGTTCGATTCCCACAGGACACAAATATTTGTGTGGATAAAACATGAGTATTTGTGTTTGTCTGGGTGTTTCTTAAGCATTATAAGTATGTATTTACAAACAAAAAAAAAAGTATACAAGTATTATATCCAATGTCTAGTACCCATAGTACAAGCTCTGCTTAGTTTGGGACTAGATGGTGCTGTGTAAAATGTCCCAAAAATATTATAATATTTTAATTGAATCTCCAATCAATAGAGTTTGGATGCCATTGGGGTAATTTGACAGTTTGTGGTGTACTGTTATTTGTACCCATTTCATTTTGACCGCGTTTACTAGAGGTCGCTAGGGTAATAATTGCATTGCATACGGGCGCTACATGGGTTAGAGACGAGTCTGGGCGCTGTGCTATACATTTTTCGGAACAGTCGAAAAGTGTCCATAGAGGCCGAGTGGCTGAAGAGCCCGGTCCAGTCAAAACTTAATGAAATCACAAAATGAGCGGCCGATCGGAACGGCTAAATTCAGACACGCACAATTATTTTTCGGATCTGTTATTTTTTACTACAAAGTAAAACTGGCTCCATAGAAGTTAGTAGGAAAATACTTCACTGCATATTGATCAATACCTCTAAAATAACGATTACTTTGTAACTTTTTTAATATTAATCTGACAATAGAATGGTATTTTCATTTCAATCTTGTTTATTATTAGATATTAAATTTTATATGTGCCTGTGTGTAGGAGTATGCAGAAGGTAACAAGAGCGTAACATATATAGGTAATAGGCATAATTGTGTTTTTGTTTTGTGAGCGCTTCTAGAATTTTTTTTTGGGACATTATTATTATTAGTTATCTATTGGAAAATTAATGATATCAACGCGGACATCATCGCGGGCATTGTATTTTTATGCATTTAATATTATGCGTCTAAATATAGGTACATTAGGTATACATGTAATATGCGCTATTTTATATAAAGTTATTTAGTGTACCTACTAAATAAAATACTGTCACGCCTGTATTTCCCCAAGTGTTAGGCAAAGGTGGTCTTACTAATGTACCTACTACACCCACATTTCGTCAGAATGTTTAGGGCACATCTAATAGGGGCGAGCCAATTGTCATTAAACGGGCACAACTTATAACTCCGAGCTGCTATTGGAAATTTCACAGAAAAACCCAAAAATACTTTACTGCCCCCGATAGTTAAAAAGACGTATCTAACAAAAAGTAAAAACGGAGAAACAAATGTTTTAGTGAATTAAACGGGAAATCGTTTGCTGTCGTCAAGTAAATTAAAATATATACATACTAAAAGCTGAAAATAATGGCCACTATAATAGGCTTTAACTTGGTATAATTAAAATATAAATTTATTAAATTATTTTAATAAAAATATTAAAACAACAGTTTCATCTTAGCATAAAAAATTAAGAAAAATCTTACATACTTAATTTAATAGACGTAAATGGCTAGATGCGTCCTTTAAGTTTCAAACGCTTTTCTTCTAAGTATTAGTAACATACTAGATAGATAAACTATTATCTATCTAGTATGTTCTTTTAACAGAAATGGGCGCATATAGGTATTTCCGCCTTTTTTCTTAAGAATTTAAACCTATGCAGATAAATTTTGGAGTCGCTCAAGCTTGTTAAAATGGTTCTTGGTGAAATCAAGATAACTAGCATCAGCATAATCAAGGACAAGCAGGAGAAGAGACTGCAAGCGCAATCTTAGTAGCAGTCGGAAGTAATTTGTGTAACCGTCTCAAGGATCCTTCTGGCGCAAACATCAAAGACAAACTGAGGAAGGTGGAACTAATCTATCTTCGACACCATTCGTGAGCCGTTATAATCGGTGGTATACCGATTATAACGGCTTGGGTCTTAGAGGGGTTTACTTTAAGCCCATAGAAATTGTTCCATTCTGATATTTTCATCAGATCCTTATTAATATTACCGATGGCTTTCGGCAGTAGTTCTAATGAAGCTTGTGAGTAAATTTGAAGATCATCTGCATACAGGTGGTAAGATGAAAGAAGATTATTGGAAATTGTAATAATACATATTGCAAAGAGTAATGGGGGTAATACACCACCCTGATAAGAAAATATATCCTCAATGTGGATACGTTGCTGTCGGCCAGTCAGGTAACTACGAAACCAATCAATTACCGTTGGAGATATCTTAAGAGAGCTAAGTATACCAAGTAAAATGTCAAAGTCAACAGTATTGAAAGCATTACTAAAATCTAGAAGTGCTAATACCGATAACTTTCCATTCTTATTGCCTAGTATTATGTCATCCGTAATATTAACCAAGCAGTGACAGTAGATACTGTGACCAGGACGAAAATTGGATTGGAAAGGATTCAGAAGCTCATTCTTGCAAAGGAATGAAATTAAGTTGTTTCTTAATAAGACGTTCAAGGACTTTTGCTAAGAATGGTACTATTGGAATGGAACCATATTCAAAAAAGGATGTAGGATTGGTTTTCTTCGGAATTGGAGTAATCTGAGCATCTTTCCATGCACTCGGAAATACGCCAGTGGATATTGAATGGTTTAGGATGTTACAAATAACGGGAAGAATTTCATTGAGAATAGGAAAGATCATATTACGGCTGACCAAATCACTTCCAGCTGCATTACAAGTTATAGATAATATACATTTCTTAACATCACAAGCAGAAAATTGATTAAAGACGAATGGGGAGTAATTCGGGAGTCGGAATAGTAGAAAGATTATATAGTGTTTTAGGTATAGTTGGCCTGTCGAAATTGGACGAAGCAGAGAGTGTTGATTTAATAGATTAATATCTAAGTTGTTAGGAATTGTATCTTGTCGTGATTTTTCGATTCCCATTAATCTCAGAAATTGCCAAACTTTAGCTTGATCTCCATTTTCTACCGAGCTGTAAATGTGTTGGCGTTGAGCAGTCCTACATACCTTATTGCAGTGATTTCGAATATTTACATACCTCTCCAAGTTAGAAGCAGAAGGTCTACACTTATACATAATTTATAGTCAAGTAAGTCTTTTGACATAACCAAAAATGCTATCCATGGCACATTAAATTATTTAATGAATATCAGAATTACTATGTATTTAATTAAGCTTACTCGGGCGCAACTAACATAGAAACTGGTCAAGCGCCCCCGCTTGATTCACAATTCTAGGAAAAAAAGGACGTTTCTAACACATTTGCGTCTTTTTTATTAAGTATCATATTGTAGTTTTTCATTCAACGTAAAGTATTAAGGCGCTTATGGCAATTGCGCCTATGCTAAAAAAAGTGACGAAGTAAATAGGACGCAAGTGGTCAGATGTGGTCTTTTTTCTTAATGAAAGCAATTTATGAAAGCAGTTTATAATTGGCGCGTTAGACGCAAATGCTTATTTGCGTCTTTTTAACTTCCTCTTAGAAATAGGGACAAATATGCGCCTTTTATATTACTGCACTAAAAACAATACGACTACGTATAAGGACATTATCTACATAAATGCGACTTTTCAATTAAGTTTCAGATAAATTCGTCTTTTCATCTTCAATCGGGTGTAAAAAAATGTACAGAAGCGCCCTATTTTGTTGTGCTAAAACCGCACTGGAGCAAGATAGCAAAATATTAAAAATACAGGCAGATGCGCCTTTTTTTCCTGATTCCGGCAATGTATAGATATAACTCAAAAATGGAAAAAGTGTTAGATGCGTCTTTTTTACTATCGGGGGCAGTTTACTCCACCAGGAAATGGAACCCAAGACCTCAAGCGTAGCAGTCGAGCTTGAATAAACTTATAAACTTATAATAATAATCACTATTGAATTATCTTTTGACTTCATTATAATAATTATTTTTTCTTGTGGTAGTCCTAGCTAGTGGAAATACTATAATGGTGACAGAACACCATATACCGAGGTGTAGGTACACTCAACCCGATTGAAACCCGATCGTTTATCTTCAACACTGACTGACAAGGTACTATTGTCGTTAATAAGCCCGATATACCTACCTAGCACTGATAGATCAATTTAAGGCATTGACAATCCCAGATTATAGTGAGAAATGTCTCTACATACTTTTGGATCGATTTGTATTTGACCGATTTCAAATTAATAAAAAACTCCGGATCATTTGATCCGGAGTTGCAGGAGGTTTCCTAGTTATCGTGTCTGATAACTAGGAAAATATCCTGTTTAGGAAAATTGACCCAAATTTCAAGATATATTTTTTATTATTAACTTTTTTGGTATTGTAGGACTAACATTAGAAATAAACAGGTGCAGTATATTCCTCGTCAATTAAAATGTTTTCGCCCTTGGCTCTCCCAAAGAAAGCCCGTGCTCGTAAATCATTTATGTAAATCAACAACAACAACAATGAAGCAAAATAATATAGAGAGTGCTCTATGGAACGTCGCACCGGATGTACTAGCGACTTCCCGCCGGTTTCTGACGGTTTTACCTCCTGTTTCCGCTACGCTGGGTAGGTAACCAACGCACCCTGCTACGAACTCCGCTATGCGAATTTAAATATTATCATATAATCATAATTATATTATGTACTTGAGTTACTTACCGCATTTATGGCCGAGGTGGGTAGACTATTTAATTATTATGTGCCTGAAGATTGAGGAGGTAGTGCGAATAAACTAATGGACTTTGTAATACAGGTATAGGTGTATAGGTGTTGTCGGTTGTTATTGACTGTTTTATGTACTAGTTATATTAAAAACAGTGCATTCTTTGTTATTTGAATTTAACTAAATTCCTTTTACCTTATTCTTATCACCACAGCTGTTCAATCTCATCGGGGAACATATTATGAGGAGGGTATTGGAGGGTTGGGAAGGTGGTATACGCGTAGGTGGTCACCTAATTAACAACCTCCGCTTTGCAGATGATACTACAGTAATAGGTGCCTCAGAAGAAGAGCATAAAATCGAGCACATCAGCCATGAGTATGGCCTCAAAATCAACAGGCGCAAGACCAAACTGATGTTTGTTGATCGGACTGGTACGGTGCAGAGAAGCAATGAGCTACGAGACCTGGAAGCTGTACATAAATTCGTATACCTGGGCTCGCAAATAAGCGATGACAGCAACTCCGATCAAGAGGTGATCAGAAGATCTCAGATGGCCAAAGCTGCGGTAAAAAGACTGGAGAAGATTTGGAAGAACAGGAGCATTAACCGCAAAACGAAAATAAGAACCTTGTCTTCTCGATCTTCTTGTACGCTTCGGAAACCTGGACGTTGAAAACTCGCACCCGACAAAGAATAGACGCGTTCGAAATGTGGTGTTGGCGCAGAATGCTCCAGATTGCATGGACTGAACGTCACACAAACGAGTCTATTCTTCAAGAATTTAATATAAGAACGCGGCTCTCGACCATCTGCACACAACGTGTCCTAAAATTTTTCGGCCATCTGGCCAGGTCTGGTCCAGACGGTTTAGAAAAAGTGATCTTCACAGGCCGCATGGCTGGGAAGAGGAGTAGGGGTCGTGTGCCTATGCAATGGGTGGACACAGTAACAACAGCAACTGGAGCTACGTTGCAGGCAAGCGTACATCAAGCCCAAGATCGTGCAGCCTGGCGGGCGATGGTGAATGGAGCCCACAGTCGTCACGTCCCTCAGCCATGAGGATACGACGAAGAAGAAGAAGAAGAAATTCCTTTTAGGCGTTTTTATTTAAAATGTAGGTAAGTCTATAGATTATTTTACACCATGTAAGAAAAAATATAAAAATGCATGTTTAAGATATATTTTGCTAAAAGTAAACGAGAGTCGTCAATATTATCAAATTTATTAATAAAAATGCAATGTAAATCTTAAATTTATTTTAAAAATCGACGTTTTAATCTGTTCTTGAAATGTCTTGAAATGTTTAAAACTCCATTCACCATATTGGGTTCCGACGTGACGTCACTCCGATAGTACCTACACAAACTAGTTTTTTACTGTGTGTTATTTTTAAGTTATTATCACGTTTGTGGATTTTTATCTTTTATTTTATCAAAATCGCATCTTGGAAGACGGTTTAGTGAAAGTAGAAAATACAAATGTACAGAGGCCAGCAAATCAAGCTACCACATTCTGTCAAATTTCTTTGATCGATTTTCAACTGTAGTACAAAAATTCATATTCAATTGGGAAAATTTGACAGTTTTGGATAGCTTGACCTGCTGACGTCTGTACCAAGGATAATAAGTTGTGGTAGCGAATTTTTTTTGCGTCTAATGCCGATATCTATTCTGCCGAGTAGTTAAATGTTAAAACAGCAATGTTAGTACAGAGGCCAGCACATCAAGCTACCCCAAACTGTCAAAATTCTTTTATAGTTTTTAACTTTAATACAAACTAATATGGTTCGTTTTCAATTGGTAAAATTTGACAGTTTTGGATAGCTTGACCTGCTGGCGACTGTTCATATCCTATTACCAATGATGTACCTACAATTTATAGCTATTATTTTCAAAAATCTCTTGGTCTTTCACAATTGTATGGTTTACTAACGGAGTGAGCGAGCCGAACATCATGGCGGCTAGCGTTTCTGCGCGAAAATTCAAAATCATAAATGGTTTCTTAGGCATTTTTCGGTTATAAAATTGAAATAAAACTTCTGCTTGTTCATTACGACCTCAAGATTGATTTAAAACAGTTCAAAAAAGGGCGTAGGTACCTAAATACCCTATTTTCTGTGGAACATCCTGTCCTGTGTCTATTATGAAAAAGGTAGGTAACATAATAATTGTGCTCGCTAAATGAATAAATTTGAAAATTAACGAACCTTTTACTCGGCGGCTGAACCTAGGTATGCTTTTTTGTTCTTATTATTATCACATGGATCTAAAGACATTTAAATACCACGAGTGCTGAAAAAATAGGAAGTAGGACTAGGTTACATTACAGATACATTTTTTATAGCTATTCGTTAATGGACACAAGAAATTGTCACTGTCGTGAACTACGGATATTGATAACAACTTATCGTAATAAGAAGACATTAATATAGTCGTGACCATGGGTTCCGTGAAATTCGCCACGACCACGTATCTACCATATTTTGGAAAATATACCTCAAAATAGGCAGCAAAAACCACAAGATAACTAATTCCCAGTATAAGAAAGCTAAAAACGAGGATGCACTAAATCATTTTAATAGTGGAGAATAATCATACTAATATAATATTATAAATGTGAATGTTTATTTGTTACTCAATCACGCAAAAACGGCTGAACCGATTTGCATGAAATTTGGTATACTAATAGTATGTGACCGGGAGTAAAGTATAGGCTACTTTTATCCCGGAAATATGTTGGAATATCCCGGAAATCCCGAAAAACGGATATAGGAGAACTACCTACGGGATTTGCATGAAATTTCATACACGCATAGTATGTAACCGGGAATAACAAATAGAATATATTTTACCCCAGAAAAATGTGGGAATATCCCGGAAATCCCGAAAAACTAATATCTTACGGGGTTTGAATGAAATTTCATACACACATAGTATGTGACCGGGAATAACTATTAGGATATATTTTACCCCAGAAAAATGTGGGAATATCCCGGAAAGTCCGAAAAACAAATAGCTTACGGGATTCGAATGAAATTTCATACACACATAGTATGTAACCGAGAATAACTATTAGGATATATTTTACCCCAGAAAAATGTGAGAATATCTCCGAAATCCCGAAAAACGAATAGCTTACGGGATTTGAATGAAATTTCATACACACATAGTATGTGACTGGGAATAACAAATAGGATATATTTTACCCCAGAAAAATGTGGGAATATCCCGGAAATCCCGAAAAACGAATAGCTTACGGGATTTGAATGAAATTTCATACACACATAGTATGTGACTGGGAATAACAAATAGGATATATTTTACCCCAGAAAAATGTGAGAATATCTCGGAAATCCCGAAAAACGAATAGCTTACGGGATTTGAATGAAATTTCATACACACATAGTATGTGACTGGGAATAACAAATAGGATATATTTTACCCCATAAAAATGTGGGAATATCCCGGAAATCCCGAAAAACGAATAGCTTACGGGGTTTGAATGAAATTTCATACACACATAGTATGTGACCGGGAATAACAAATATGATATATTTTACCCCAAAATTATGTGAGAATTCCCAAAAAGCTTATGTAGGAGACCTACTTACGGGATATAATGAAATGTTGGTACTAATAGTTTGTGATTGGCGCTGGCATATTGAATACTTATTTTTTCGGAACAAAGCGGGAATTTCGAGTACTTATCTTATCCCATGAATAAAATCCGACAACTTGTGTTACTATGTCTAGGCGTACGAAGTCGCGGGTACAAGCTAGTAAGTAACATAAAAGGGTTATTGTAAACTAGCCATAATGAAAATTTGCCACAAGTAAAAATTATAGTAAACTCGCCACAGTCATATCTGTCTCACGAAAACTTGCCACAGCTTTAAAAGTACCGATAGCAAACGAAGTAGTAGTGTTTAATAGTACATACTAGTATAGTGAGTAATAGTGTTTATATACATTTATATGTATATATTATCATACAAAATTAGTTTGTGCCAGAGGTTTATATCAATACCTGCGTACCAACGTACTAAAATAAAAAAAATCAATAGCTGGTATCTTGACGTCCTAAAAAAAGAAGCCGAGTATATGGATTGGAAATCAAAAACTTGCCACAGCTTTAAAAGTACCGATAGCAAACGAAGTAGTAGTGTTTAATAGTACATACTAGTATAGTGAGTAATAGTGTTTATATACATATATGTATATATTATCATACAAAATTAGTTTGTACCAGAGATTTATATCAATACCTGCGTACCAACGTACTAAAATAAAAATAAACAATAGCTTTGGTATCTTGACGTCCTAAAAAAAGAAGCCGAGTATATGGATTGGAAAAGAATATGTTTTAAAATACCGCTTAATTTGAGAACATGTCGGTCATTTGCATACGATAAAAAAATAAAAGCCATCGCTGACAATTATGAGAATATGCCTCTAGCAGAAGTAATAGCAAAAATAGCTGCATTGCAACAATTGTAATAATATGCCAATTGATTACATAATACTGATGTAAAATTTTATCAATACTGTGATTTTAAACTAAACAGTGTGTTTTCTTCTTTGTAATAATAAGTTAGACTGTGATTTTTAATTAAGCCAAAGTTAGAAATTTTAAACTTATATGTCGGACCTGTTAAATAATACTGTGATTTTTTTTTAATATATAATGATTTTACCTTATATTGTAACTGTGTTTAAAGATAAACGTCTCTACATTTTATTTATGTACCAATGTAGTTGTAAGTTTGATTGTGTAATATTGTGTAAATGCTGTGATTTATAATTAAGCCAAAGTTAGTTATTTTCGTTAGTAATTCCTATTTTAAAACATAGTTAAACCTTTTTAAATCTATCTTGTTGTGTAAAATGTCCCAAAAATATTATATTATTATATTATATTATGATTTATCCAATTAAACTGATCTATATATCTATCTATATAATTACGCCTTTTACTTTCAATTAAACTGATTGTTACATAAAATCGTTTTCTTCTTTTTCTATTGTCTGAAACTACATTACTTGTTATCTTTTTGTATTTTTTTGGCATTTTCCATGCTAGGATTTTAAAGTTATTTAGTACAAGTAATGTACATTAGTGTTTAGTACATTACTTGTACTAAACACTAATGTAGAACGATATACCGTTTTGCTGTCGGTACATTCAAAACAAGTTTGACGTACCTGTGACGAGTTTACTATGCCTGTTGTGAATTATTTTGTCACTGTTAACCAATATTTTTAAATGTGGCGAATTTTCGTTGTGGTGAGTTTACAATAACCCACATAAAATACCATCACGCGTTCCGGCCGAAACGATAGGCAGATATGTATTAAATGTACACCCACAGTCCCATGTAATACGGGGCGAGCCTATTGCCATTAACCGGGCACAAATCCAAACTCCGATCAGCTACTGAGATTTCATAGAAACACCAAATTACACTTTGTTCGACCTGGGAATCGAACCCAGGACCTTTAGTGTAGCAGTCGCGCTTAGGATCACTAGGCTTATAAGGCAGCAATAACAAGTATCTAAAAGTAGTACCTACCTATAGTGTTGTTTTTATATTAATCTAACCGCCTCGTTTCATACACTTTTATACCAGTGATGGAGTTTTAGTAAGACTGATTTATTTATGCATCATTTATCATTCCCAAACTTCGGATTGAAGATTTGACATTCTTGACAGGCCTCATTTAATCTTCTTAAGTGTCTGATACACGCTCTACTGAACTCCAAGTCAATTCAGCACTGAACTGAACGTATCAGAAAATAATTTAAAAACTAAATTATAAGATAAAAAGTATTCTAATAAATAGAAAGGAAGTAAGGTGAATGCCAACGAAAAAAATTACCCTACGATATATAATCAAACATGTTGATGTATTTACAAATTGAGATGGAAATTCTGTTTTCTTCGAATTAATAAGAAAACCTTTCAAAGAACATACTTTATATTAATATTTACATAGACACTGTTCAAGTGTTCATGCCAAGTGTTTCTTATTTCGATGAGAGTTTATTATGATTTTCATCACAATAAACATCACCTACCGGATAAATTGTTGTGTATAATTTTCCTAACGTGCACGTGTGTGTAGGCATACAATTACGTATTTAACAGGTTTACGCTAAGTAGGTTTGTACCAATCAACGCCTTGGTGCATTGCAGTGTCCCCGTACGTGTTTATGTTTACAGTAATGAGTAAATAATACCGCAATTAAACGGGAAATTTTAATGGATTTCGTGGCAATTTTAACAACTTTATTTTAATGAGCGCGGATATACTGTGGCATATTTTGGTCCTCTATAATATTAGCAGTTAAGTTAATCCGGGAAACAGCCTTCCATCTTTAGGCTTTATTCTTATTTTAGTGTTAACATTAAATGCAAATGAATTGGTCGTTCACGTTTTAACATAATTTTGTATGTAGGTTGTACAAGTGTAGAAGGCACACACATAAGTTTAAGCAAACAACATTGTGGTGTTTTGTGTACTGTTGTGTGCGATTTATTACTTCATCTAATTCAATCTAGGCTAGTGAATCGAGTATTGTTTGTTCGAAGTGCTATTATGCGTGCAACTACATAATTATTATAATTTCTCGTAAATTGTCTTGTGTTTATTGTATCGGCATGAGATGTGCGACCATCAAATGATGTCATTCTTTACTGGCCAAGGCACAGTAACGAGCTACATTGCACATATTTCTTACAGCGTCTTCTTTTAATACCTCATTATTTTGGACTTAAACCAAGCTCGGCGCATCTACATGGATTGCTTCGGCTTCGGAGTAAGTAAGCAAGACTAGGTCGGTGAAGATTTAGAAATTAATATGATCTATGTCTATGAGCCGCTGGTGAATGTGTGTATTCTACTCGTATATTAAGATATTTAATATAAAATTGATAAAAAGAATGATATTGTTATATACCTAAAACGGTAATAGGCTCGCCCCATATTCCGTGTGACCTAAAACATACCGGCGAACTGTGTACTTGGTACACCTCTGCCTAACCCTTCGGGGAATACATGCGTGATGGTATGTTATGTTATTAATATATAATTAAATAACATAAAAACATAATATTATACTTTACACTATTTAGATTAAAGCAAGCGATGCCATCCGCATGTATAGTGGGGCTTGTAGCAATAATTAATTATTTTGGAGAAATTAAGTTGCGTC
The DNA here is from genome assembly GCA_964056405.1 of Acronicta alni. Lineage (NCBI taxonomy): Eukaryota > Metazoa > Arthropoda > Insecta > Lepidoptera > Noctuidae > Acronicta > Acronicta alni. The sequence continues at coordinate 8,383,650 of OZ043913.1, forward strand.
TGCTGAGGCCTGAGCCGGAGCGCTTATGTTCGCTTCTCAGGTCGGGCATCATGTATGTAGTTATAGTATTGGATTTTTCAGAAATGCATTTCTCAGTAAACTGTGTACCAAAAGGAGCCCCTGTGATCCTCCCTACGGAAAACACGATGTTCCTCAAACCGGTAGACCCCTACGAGGTAAATAAAATTATTAAGAACCTTAAAAATAAAAAGAGCTGTGGAATAGACGAACTCCCTCCAATTTTATTCAAACACTGTGCAGAACAATTTACCCTACCGTTCTACAAATTAATTAACCAGTCATTCGAAGAAGGAACATTCCCAAATGAACTGAAGAAAGGGTTAATAAAACCGATTTATAAGAAAAACTCAATAATAGACCCAAATAATTATCCGCTATCGCGCTGCTGCCAACAGCATCAAAAATTTTCGAAATGGTCATGCGGGACCGCGTCTACTCCTTCTGTGAAAAATATAAAATCCTAGACGACTGTCAAAACGGTTTCCGTAAAAACAGATCCACAACTTTAGCAGTCTATAAATATGTACAAGAAGTTATAAGTATTGTAGCAGTTCGGGTGAAGCAGTCTCAAGTAAAATCTAATTTGAGCAAAAAGGTATTATATTTTAACTGAAGGTATCACAGACAAAATATGTAAGGCAAGCAAGCGTGCGGCGTGCGCAGAGTTTTTGAGCCGACTACTGAAACAAACGCGATGCGGAACCACACATCAGAACGCTCGCCGCCCGCTTACTTTTACAAACTGTAATAAATGTATGTACGTATAGCTGTGCTGACACGGTGGCGCAGTGGTCGAGCGGTTGACTCCTGCGCCACGGTTCGCGGGTTCGATTCCCGCGTCAAACAAGTACTCTTAAAATTACTAACTGCTAACGCGTCGCTAACAAGTATAATAAGTAACAAACATTATGCCATAGGTACATTACTAGACTTGACCAAAGCATATGACAAAGTGCAATTCAATATATTACTAAATAAATTATATGGAATAGGGATACGCGGAAACGCTCATAAATGGTTCGCATCATACCTGAAAGATAGAGAACAACTGGTAGAAATTGAATATTTCAACAATTGTACAAAAGGAATAGAAAAAATAAGATCCGACGCTAAAACAGTAAACGCATCAATACCCCAAGGAAGTGTTATAGGATGCCTTTTATTTCTTATTTACATTAACGACCTTCCTAAGACTATAAACGAACCGTGTGTTTTATTTGCAGACGATATATCTTTACTGACCTCATGTCAAAACACAACATATTTAAAAGACAAATTAAACTCCCTTTTTTGTTCAGTCAGCAAGTGGATGGACAACCATAATCTAGAAATAAATTTCAATAAAACTAAAATAATTACTTTTCACCCCTATCAAAAAGCTCCATTAAAACTAAATTACACTTTTAACGGCACAAAATTAGAACAAGTAAACGAATTCATTCTTCTCGGGTTATCGATAGATACATATATAAACTGGAAATCCCACATACAAAAAATAAGAGCAAAAGTTTCCAAATTCTCATACGCCTTACGGGAAATCAAAAAAACAACTAACCTGCAAACTGCCCTCGTCACCTACTATGCGTATGCCCCAAGCATGGCTTAACTACGGAATCATACTATGGGGAAATAGCACGGATGCACCTATCATATTTACCCTACAAAAAAAGCTAATTCGAATAATAGCAAATTTAGAACACACAGACAGCTGTAAACCACTTTTTCAACAACGCAAAATCCTCACAGTCCCATGCTTATACATTTTAGAAATCTGCAAATTTGTCCGAAAATACCCAGTTTTTTATAACACACGTGAAGAAAAACAAACAAAATATACTTTAAGACACAAAAATAGATTAAACCTACCAACATCTAAACTTAAAATACACTCGTCTAGCCCTTTGGTTATGTCAATAAAGATATTTAATAAATTACCTAAATCCATTAAAGACGAAAATAAGACCAGTATATTTATCAATAAATTAAAGCGATTCCTAATAACTAAATGTTATTACACAATTTCAGAATATTTTGAAGATAAGCCCAACAAAACATAAAACATTAAATAGACGGAATCTACAAACTAAAAAACAAACAAAATAAAATTACCTATATCAATACAATAACATAAAAATAAATATGACAATAATAATATAATTAAGGAATAATAATTAAGCAACATAACATAATACCAACATACTATATAATAATAAATACAAAACTATAATATTGTACCAACTTGACAATAAATATATAAGTAATAAATAATAAACAAATAAATATAATATATATGAAATAATAAAAAATATATGATTATAAATACATAATTATACAGTCATTGTAATCATATACTTCATTGACAACCAATTTATTCAAATTGCTGCTGAACCCTCTTCCTCTCTCCTAATTTTTGCTGTGCCCGACGGGGTCCATAATGAACACATTTAAATTTTATACCACCTAATGTACAAAACATTATGGAACGCAATAAAATATTGAGTATTGAGTAACTATAGTTTGGATTTGCGGCCTGTTATTGGCCATAGGCTCGCCCCACATTAAATAAGGACCTAAGTGGGTGTGAGTGCACTGCGGTCTTACACGCTATATTTAACTTAAGGGGTAATGAAGGCATGGTAGATACAGATGTTATAGATTTAGATTTTTGAGATCGACAGAGATGCTTCCAGCATTATTATAAGGTTCTAGATAAAATGTAAAAAATGATTTTATATTTACGAAACCAATCATTGAGATTTCATGACAATTTTATACGTTTTTACCTAACCTTGTAAGTTCTTCTTGACGAATTAGGCACAAATTATGTTAAATTTAGTATTTAATTCCATAAAATATGGCTGAGATATTAAAGGATCATGACATTGAAATAAACCTCCTTTTTTTCGGATTTTGAGAGCAGTGATAGCCTAGTGGTATGAACATTGGACTGCCAAGTCGAAGGTCTCGAGTTGGAACCCAATGCACGCACCTCTGACTTTTCGGATTCATGTGCGTATTAATAATTAATTATCATTCGCTTAAAAAACCGGTGAAGGAAAACATCGTGAGGAAACCTGCATACCTTAGAGATATTTTCTCGACTGTTTGTGAAGTCTGCCAACCCGCAGTAGGCCAGCGTGGTGGACTATAGCCTAATCTCTCTCGATATGAGAGGAGACTCGTGCCCAGCTGTGGGACTGTATATGGGTTGATGATGATTTACGTAGGTAGGTGGACGCTGTAAATGATCCGAAACGTCGGAATTAATATTATCAATATAACGCGATAAAATCCGTAAAAAGTAGTTTAATACAATGCATTTATTCACGTAAGTAACAGATATCAATTGGATCATACATGTATACTAGAAATGGTAGAATAATTGATGCTCAAATCTCTTTCGAAAAACAATCACAATCTAAAGAAAACACAATCGTTTTATCGCAAAATGAATATTGACATTAGGTTAATTTGTGAAATTGTGACTAATGCTTACCGACGTAAAAAAAATATTTCTGTTTATTTTATTTCTATTTATCAACTGTGCCTTGCGATGTTACTTGCGATAAAATCCATTCTTATCTGATGTCTATATACTCTGAGAAACCTCCGCAGTAAGTTTTAAGTTTCTAATATAAAAAAGTAGGTAGTTCTTATAATTTATTATAGTTTCTTAGATTTCGTGATTATTTAGTGAGTGTGAGTTGTAGGTATTTCGCTTTTATGTAATAAAGGTAACCTACCTAGATCGATTAGATACCTATTCTTCATTATCACAAACCTAAAACGTCACATTTAATTTTGTGTTTACATGAAAAGCCGCTAAGTAACAACTTGAAAACCGTAATCTTCTGAGTGAAGGTGAAAGGTGATTAAAACTTTTCAGACTTGATGGGTATCGAAATCAAATGATAGTAAAAAGTTATATGGAAAAAAGGTTCTATCTTTACGTCTATTATGTACCTGATGTAGGCTGTTGACCTTAGACACAGCTATTATTTAGGTATTTTATAACTATATTCAAATCACAAACAATTATATTATCTACAATAGGTAGGTAGGTACTTATGTAAATCCACAGTTCACCAGGATATCTTAGATCCCATGTGTGCTTGCCACAAATCTAAACTGCTACTTTGTTCGGCCTGGGAATCGAACTCAATACGTCAAACTCGGCAGCCGGACGAAATGATTGCGTTGGCTGTTCGTCTTGAAAATGCAGTTTTCAGTCTTTTAATTCTCCTTGCCATCGATACCCAATAAATAAAAAATCTTCAACGAATATACCTATTATTTACAAAAAATTTAATTACTACGGTGATATAGAATCGATATGAGTGACACAATACTTGACTGTATGCATGATATACCTACAATATTGTATGTTATGATAATTATGTTTAAAAAAAAAAAATTTTTTTACGAGTTTTTATTCTGTATCGCAGGTAGGTACGTTTATAAAAGGGTACCTAACGATAGTTGCGGTGGGGCCTATCATGGAGGAGTGGCTGGAGAGGCGTCATAACGCACTCACTTTCCGGCTCACGCAGGTGCTCTCGGGACTCGTAAGTTTGGGGAAGTACCTGTGTCGTGTATCAATGCAGGATCCGCAGTAGACGCACCTGGTGCCGGGGGGAGCAGACAGAACTCCGGCCTCCATGAGCTGTGCCCTCATGGGCGGCTGACTTGGGGAGACCGCCGCCCACCAGCAATGGCCCCAGTACGCGACACGTGTGCCTTCGATTTTTCTATGTAGGATGCGAGCAAAGTCTCGCCAGTTGAAGGGTCTATAGGCTGCTGGACTTCATGGTCGTGTCGAATTTCACGGCTCTCAAGTCTAGGGCAATAACTATAGGGATCGTTGTGGAATGTTAATAATAAGATTTGAGCTATTAATCTATCATTTTAGTTTAAAATATAGGATATATATAGCAAGCTTTTTGAATTTAGTATTAGGTAAATCCATGACACCCTGGAAGATAGTTATAAATTCGAACCAACATGGCAAAACTGTTTCGTCTACATATTACTGTTCTTATTCCTGGAAGGACTAATTTGTCCACATAACGTGTGTTTGCAAACAGTTTTTTTTATATATAAAAAGCTCCGGATTCATCTTTATAAGTAGGTTCACAAATTTCAAATATTATATTCGTAACTCCCATGGGGCCACATTACAGATCGCTCTTACACTTTGTTTTTTTTTTGCCCCTCAACGCAATGCAGTTAAAGGTATCTTATATTTAAAGCATGATATTCCTTTAGTACTGTTTGCCCATTATTAACTTCCGTCAGTCGTTAAAGCGCGTTGGCAAACCAATTATATATTTTTACCAGTTTGTCTACAAGTGGCTTCCAGGTGTAGTTGACAACTAGTTGAAGAAGAAGTTGAAGAAGCATGTTTTCTAGGTATTACCTAGAAAACATGCTTCTTCAACTTCATCAGTTAAGTCTTTATTTTGATATCTTAGAAGAAGCTCATGTTTCCTTGCACCTCTGTTCCAAAACTGGATATAGTTTATTTTAGCTACATATATTAAAACTTAAATTATTATTTGTCATCCAGTCCACCATAATATCAGTTTCTTACCGTGATTTAGGTTCATTTGTTTTGGGATTACTACTGAAATATCATCAGTATAGAGAATATTTAGTGACTGAAGGTAGATCGTTAATGTACAGTAGAAATAATAGAGACTCCAGGACCTTGGGGTATACCTTTTTTTTATAGTACGGAAAATCCTCATGGATCCTCCGCCACCCGGGGAGGTGGCAGGGTATGTCGGACTCGTACTGACTAAAAACCGCACTAGCCTTCACTTGCACTACAGTCATGGCCATGGGATCCGCGAAATTCGCCACGACCATGACAGGCCCCAACTTTATGTTTTGGCTATACAGGAACTTCTTGGTTGTTGGCGTTGAGATTAGTTATTTCTACGTATTGTTTACATAATTATTAGTTAGTTCCTTTTATAAATTGGCCTAATCACAGTAGTTTATAGTCTTTCTGGAAACACCCTACATAAAAGATAAGTTTAATTTGTAATTGAGCTAAAACTAGTGATAATATGTAAAGACTGCAGCTTTTTATAAGTTTTGTGGGGAGATTATTATAACCCACGGAAGTTGTATTATTAAGAGATTTAATTACTTTGTCTACTTCTTCAGGGTTTTTTGGGAATATAAATGTACGGGCCTATAATTCTAGCGGTACTATTGGTTTCCCTAACTTCAGTCAAATTTTTAAAAAAGTCATAAAATATATTTGCGATTTCTTCTGGATTGTCAATTAATTGTTTGATGTCCCTCGTAGAATTAGTAGTATTATTAACTAGATGTTATTTCATTACTTGCTAAGTAGCTTTTGCATAGGTTTTTTTGCGTTACATATACAACGTGTTACAAAATACCCCGTAAAAATAAGTATAATTAATTATGACAGAATGATGACAGACATGACATATTTTTTAAATTTGTTTTTCTTGATAACTTTTACCCATAATAAATGATTATTATCAACTTTCAATCACCGTATAAACACCGTGTAATCTAGAGTTATTTTTCCATTATTTAGTACCTCGACACTTGTAAAAAAATATTATTTAATTTCAGTGAATATAGCCTAATCCAATATGAAAGGAGACCTGTGCCCAGCAGTGGGACAGTATATGGGTTGACGATGATCAGTAAATATTACCCATGTATACCTATGTACACATCAGTGAGGTGAGGTTTCATCGTCATCCGTCCACAGACTGATTACGGCTAGTGCAACCTACTTAGTCTAGCTTGTTTGAAAATTACTTTCGCGGAACGAAGTATGTAGTGGATATAAAAATATGTTGAAATAATAGTCTAAGGTATAATAACACATAACCGATAAAAGTATATGACAAACGTCAAACAATATTTAAATGGGTCCAACTCAGGAGTATACGCACTCAAACAAAAATAACTTTTTACATTTTTTTTACATTACAAAAAAATACCTACTCGTACATAGGTAAAGACGTACATAGAATCTCCTTGAATCTCTCTCTTGAAAAATTGGGTTTCGGAGGTCAAATACTGACATTCAGCCGCATCTGGAATCTAGACTAGAAGCCGCCGAAAGAAGAACACTCATAATCTCCTTCGTCTTTCGACGGTAAAAAAATAATACTCGTAGTTTCTTGGTTAAAAACAACTTTGCATACAAATTAAATCGATGAGCTTACAAACTTTTACGAATAGTTGTTTTTTTTTGGTAGCTTTAGTTAATTGGCATTCCTTATTTGTAAGTTCTTTAGACTAGGTTTAGTGGCTGTGAATTCATTTATTTATTATCGTATTGTAGTTTCCACCTTCTATAATATCTAATACCGGATAAGCTAAGGCTAATGTTCGGCATGTTTCATGCTTATTGGAGCTGCCTTAGTAAACCGCGGAGTTCGTAGGTAACTACGATTTCTCCGAGGTTGTCCTACTAATTTCGTATTTCACTGGAGCTCTAAATTCACTGACACGGAAATCGAAGCTGACTAGTTCATCCCTTTCAGAATTATATTTATCGTACATTAATATCTAATGATTATGCCAACATTAGTTATCTTCAATAGTAGAACCCACAGACCCTATTGATTTGAATGGTCAATCTACATCTACAATACCCTTTGATTGATTAGCAGTTGCTTTGGCGAGCTTCGTCGAGGGTTTGGCTATTTGTATGTACCCATTGTACCACTGTGTACATGCTCATCGACCAAGAACAAAACTATGCTTCATAAACCGTACTGTTCACGAAGGTACTCGTACGTTTTCGGGTAGTAATAGTAAGCCGTTCCATCGAAAAGTATTTTCGATTATAAAATTTATTGTAATTACGAACTCATGTCAACTTTCTTTTTGTATTTTATTGCATTTTCCATGCTAAGTTGTTAAATTTATATTAGCGAAGGAAAAATTCGACTGCAGGCAGGATTCGAACCTGTGTCTTCGGTTAGATTACAATTCTGGTTAGACAGACGCTATGACCACTAAGCCACCGTGAGTCCCACCCGCCAGGTCGTAATTCACTTTCACATTTTGAATTTACGTCTTTACGGTGCAAGAAAAGCAAGTTTTTTGTACGATGCTGAATCACACTTATTTTTTGTATTTATCGTAGCCTATGTACCTACCTAGTCTTTAGATGAGCTAATATAGAATACCTATACCTTGAATATCATCAAATGAGAACAGCTTGACAAATAAAAAATATAATTAAGTATTTAATAACTTTATTGTACAACATATCGAAGGTTTTTGTAGCAGTTTTGAAGTACTTAAACTACTTCGCGTAGTCTTAGGCCGAAAGTTTTTTTTATACCACTAAGGTGGCAAGTAAGCATACGGTCCACATAATGGTTACCGTAGCCTATAGACGCTTGCAACACCACCACCACAATGGGTATCACTTGCGCGTTGCCGACCCTGTAAAACGAAAGAGGAATAGTTGAGTTGGCAGTATAAGGGTCAAAGTCCCCCCACTACCGACACAATGTTTCCTCGCAGAGCTCAAAGCAGTGTTATTACTTCGATTTTATGCAAGGCCCTCCGCCTTGGGGGGACTTTGATTCTTATACTGCCATCCCAACTACTTACTTCCCCAGTCGGGCAGCTCCAATTTGAGTGGAATTACTCCCACTATGCCCTACCTCATAAAGTTAGTCTCTTATCTCCGGCTTACATGAGGCCTGCGCGCGGATCAATAGGAGAGTCCACCGCCTGATCAGATAATGGCCCCACTAGGTGGCGAGCATGATTGACACACGCGTGCTTTCGAATAGGAAGCGGGAGGCCTCGCCCTTTGATGGGGTCCAGTGGTTGTACCATACGATAGTCTGTTATGGTAATGGTGAATGTCAAGAACTCCAAGGCCATGACTATGGAGCATGTGAAGGCAAGTGGATTTAGATGGTACGAATCCAATATAACGTGCCACCTTTTCGGATGGTAGTGAATCCATGAGGTTTTTCCGCCTCACAAAGAAAAGCTGAAATTTTAGCGATTCATTGAATATCTTTTTTATGAGACATTTTATATTTGGATAATACAAAGCCCAACTATCTTATTGTTGATAGTTTGTTGTTGTTTTTATTGATGAGACGTAGATTAATAATGAGATAATACGCAGCATATTTTCTAGGTTCAGTATGGATGCATAATGGTCGTATTTCTTAATTAAAATTCCTTACAAAGCTTTGTTCATTACTTTACGTCCAATGCAGAATAGTATAACTATTCCTGGTGTGCAATTAATTCTCACTAATTAATTTTATAAGTAAAATAGCTTAGATGTCTTTACAAGATTATATCAGTGTGCGAATCCAATAGCAGATAGGTAATACAATAAATGGAACACAATACGATAATCATGTTGTTTAAGAGCTATTTTGCTTTGGAATATCATATAAAATCTCTTTCAGTCTTTTCACTGATATGATGATAGTGGATTATGTGATTATGTTTATAGTTTTATAAATAGACGTAAAAAGATAGGACACCACAAGCAATATTATACCTGATGTCATGTCATGCATGTCTTAGATAAAAATATAAACAACCAAAAATATTATTATTTTTTCAAGATTGTAATAAACTTCTACGTACTATGGAGTGCAGTGATAGTTTAGTGATAAGGCCATCGGGCTGCCAAGTCAAAAGTCTCGAGTTTAAATCCAAGTTTAAACTTCTGACTTTTCGAATCATGTGCGTATTAATAAATTAATTAATCACTCGCGAGGAAATCTGCTGTCTTTATTAGGCAGTTTTATGGAATATAATTTGTTTAAATTATATCATTCAAATTATGCGACAGTAATCAACAGCTGTGTTCTGTGTTTCATGAAATGCATAGGTAATGTGTGTTACAACTAAAATACATAATGCGGGTATTTAACTGAAAGTCGAATATACGAGTAGCAAATTGAATCCAGAAACATGAAATTATTAATCTAACAGTCATTATATTAAACATAACATTATATTTATTCAACCAGCTGTTGCCCACGAATTCACTCGCCTCCCAAAGGAGTGTTTGAGATAAAAGGCAGCATTCGTTCTTCTCTACGGTCTAATCTATTTCTATACCAAATTTAATCAGAATTGGTAGTAGGTAAGTGTAAGAAACAGACAGAGTTATTATCACATTTTATAATGACTTTTTTGGCCTATCGGGATCATTATTTACATTCGCATGAATAAAAAAATGAAGCAGTGATAGCCTAGTGATATGACGATTGGACTGCCAAGTCAAAGGTCTCGAGTTCGAATCCAAGGCACCACCTCGGACTTTTTTCGAATTCATGTGCGTATGTATAAATAATTAATTATCACTCGCTTAAACGGTGAAGGAAAACATCGTGAGGAAACATGCAGGTTTCCTCACAATGCCTTAGAGATTTTTCTCAACGCCGTGTGAAGTCTGTCAACCCGCACTAGTCACACAGTGGTGGACTATAGCCTAATCCCTCGCAATCTGAGAGGAGAACCGTGCCCAGCAGTGGCACAGTATTCTATTCACAGGAAATTCGGCTATCCAGGTATCAAATTTTATGAAGTATAGTAAAAGTAAGGTCATATCAAAACATTGTAGATTTTTGCTGCCACTTTTTGGGGCCACTCTAATTCTTGGTCTATATTAATGACCTACCAGATTCAACTGACTATAAATGTTTGCTATATGCTGATGATACCACATTAATAATAAATAGTAATAATAAAGATACGCACGAAGAAGAGATAAGTCGAAGTTTAAATAACGTACACGAATGGCTAAGTAACAACAATTTAATGGTTAATTTCAAGAAAACAAATGTCATTCATTTCCAAACATATAACGGTAAACAGGCTCCAGTGAATATTATTCACGATGCTCAAAATATAGAGACTGTAGAATCAACTAACTTTCTAGGCTTGAAAATAGACAAACATTGCTGCTGGAAACAACAAATTGATAAAATCTGCTCTAAGTTAGAAAGCTACGTATATGTTTTAAACAGAATAAGACAAGTGGCTACAATAAACGCTACTCTCTGCGCATATCACGGTTACGTCTCCTCGGTTCTGCGTTACGGAATAGTCATATGGGGCAACTCTGTCGATTTAATTAGAGCATTTAGAGCCCAAAAAAAGTCTGTAAGGGCTATAAGTGGTGCAGAATATTTAGACACTTGCGTACCTCTATTTAAAAACCATAAAATCCTGCCATTGCCTTGCCTGTACATTTACGAAATATGTAACTTCGTTTTTAAGCATCCATCTTATTTTGAAAAAACAATAGAAACCACGAATAGAAATAGTAGATTCCCTAACGAATTAAAAGTACCTCAACAACACACCACACTATACAGCAGGAACTGCTACTGCATGGCTATTAGAATTTATAATAAAATACCTAACTGTTTGAAAGACCTCCGCATAACACTGTTCAAACGTCGATTATTTGAACTATTATTAAATAAATAAAATTACTGATTTCCTAAATGATAATAATATATTAAATGGAATTAAATAATTGTTATAAATAGAGATAAGTAATTAATAGATTAAGAATTTGTACACCAGAAATGGTAGAATATAAGAAACTTTTAATAATATTATGAACACCTAATTGTACTATATTCTGACAAAGAAATCTTTCTTTCTTTCTTTGATGTTATTTGCGAAATATTTTTGAATGGTTGTTTAACAGAAAAAGTTATTCATTATCGAATACTAAGAATTCATCATCATCATCAACCCATACACTGTCCCACTGCTGGGCACGGGTCTCCTCTCATATTGAGAGGGATTAGGCTATAGTTCACCACGATGGCCTAGTGCGGGTTAGCAGACTTCACAAACCGTCCAAAAAAATCTCTAAGGTATGCAGGTTTCTTCACGATGTTTTCATGCACCGTTTAAGCAGTTGATTAATTATTAATACGCACATGAATTCGAAAAGTCAGAGATGCGTGCCTTGGGATCGAACTCGAGACCTTCGACTTGGCAGTCCAATGGTCACACCACTAGGCTATCACTGCTTTTTAGTTTCATAACTTAATTTAACTTTTCTCGCTTCCTAGATGGAAACAAGGTACCGTGTTTTGTGATTTTCTTTAGAAAAATATAACGGTTTTTTTAATACACATTTCAACTAGTTAACTGCTGGGCCCAACATTTCCCAACTGCTTTATATCTTCAAAAATTTCATGATATAGTTTTGGTCTACGTTGAGACTTCAATGTGGAACTTAACATGTCATCCTTTCTAGTATAGCTTAAAAATAGTACTTACTGATTATCCTAAAGTTAAGGATAGGATTTTCGCTCTGCCTACTTTCTCTGAAAGAAACTCTAATTAATGGCTGTTTTGTAAAAAACATTAAATGTTATCTAAACCATATCGGTGCGTTTACAGTAACTAATTTTCACAAACACAAACTCAAAGTTCCTTTTCTTTAACGTATGGAAAATGTTCATGGATCGTATGCTAGGTGAGGTGCCAAGGTATGTCCGGCTCGTACCGACTAAAAATCACACTTGCCCTCCTTTGCCCTGTATGTTACGGCTCTGGGATTCCTGACATTGATACCACTAAGGTGCCAAACAAGCATACGGCCCACCTGATGGTAAGCGGTTACCGTAGCCTATAAACGTTTGTAACACCAGGGTATCACTTGCGCGTTGCCGACCCTGTAAAATGAAAGAGCAATAAATAGTTGGGTTGGCAGTATAAGGGTCAAAGTCACACACTGCCAACACAACTTTTCCTCGCGGAGCACTCACTCTCTTTGCTCACCGTAAGGAACACAACATAGCTCATTTTGACCTGACATTGACATGACATGACTAATTTTGGTTTGATCCTGATAGGAAAAACATCCAGATCCATACAACTACATAATATCTGTAGTCCATACAAATACTTGTTGTGTGCGCAACCACGACCTATAACGCAGAAGCCGGTCGGTTAATCACCGCGCCAACCCTGCTACTAGATGAAATGTTATTATGCATATAAACAATGCTGAGAATAAGTTCGTGTTAAGCCTAGACGCATTACGAGGAAACGTGTAATGTTAAATAATTTCATATTATCATCCTCCCTAGATAGCTTTAAGGGGATGTTTTAGGACTAAATCCATCAAAATTGGCACACAGAAGAATCGAGGAGTCTTTGGGGCTTGCCTTCCCTTTACGTACCTATTAGGCACGTATATCTTCGGTATATTATGTCTCACTGTTTTTGTTACTTTAGTACTTAATCGCGAGAGTTCTCGATCACCGTTCTTTTTTAAGACCTCGTTATAAGACACTTAAATGTCTTTGATGCCTACTTAAGTTTACCCTCAAAAGCGATGATGCGAATTTTATGTTTAACCGGTGTTATCTAAACCCGTAAAGTAAAGATTTCTTGGTACACAATTATCTATTACAAGTGAAATATCATTATTTATCTTTAATTAATATACACGACAATTAGGTGGTGACAAGGTAACGTGGCAAAATCACGTGATGCGATTAGCTGTCACTGAGGCGTTTAGTTAATGAAGGTCGGTGTAAACAATCAAATTATTCATGGGCGCGTTTTCGTAACAATGTGAACGTAGTGTGATCGGCGGCACACACCAACGCTTGCCAGCGTTCAGTCTGATTACGCACCCCATTCGTACGCATAATCGCACGCAATTAACGTTAGATATTAATCAATGTATTGATCTTGGAATAGTTACCATGTTAGGTTTAGGAGAATTTTTGGGTCTCAATGGAGTTGGTGGGGTGTGAGGAGGCTGTTTAGTGGGTTCGGGGGTGTCGGATATTACAGGGGAAGTCCCGAAGCCATCGATCATCGTTACTGTCAGATGAGCGAAGCGCCTTTTAACGAGGTAGGTGGCCACGACTTGTTGGCCGCCGCACCGCGCCGCCACGCGCCGGCTTATCATTAGCTAGCTACGCATTCGTCACATAATATACAACCTATAAATAAATGACCATTGACCGGTGTCCATCAGTCTAATTGAATAGATAAAGACAAGATCGGGTCTCGTTTAAACTTATTCATCCCCGTCGTTAACAAGCCCCTTCGTTAGCTCTGATTGGTAAATTAGTTTTAATACAGTCGACAGAATTTCAGGAAAATGGAACAATAAACGTAATTCAGTCATTTAACATGAACTGGAGGTATGCATGTGGACTGGTACATACGATACTTATTCGTATAGTTATGTTACATTTTTACTTTCAATAAAAATGTAACATAACAAAAAAATAGTTCATCTCAAACACTTTTAAAGTAAACATTGAAAGTAATACTGACAATACTGTCTAGTTAGTAGTGTTTTATTGGAGGGAAGTTCAATTGTTGAAGAGTCGTTTGTTATTGAAACGGTCGGGTAACTTTACTGCAAATTTATTAACCGTTGATAACTTTGATATAGTTTTCTACTATTGATTTGAAATTACTTTCTCTTTGTATTTTAAAGTAAAAAGCTTGTTATGATGAAGAGGCTTTACTGGCAATAGTCTGCAGATTTGGGTCAGCTTTTTAAAATGGTTAATTAATACAATGATAGATTGATTAAATATTATATACTTAATTCTTAAATACGACTGGTATATAAGATTACAATTAGAAATAATTTCATTTGTATAGCTTTTACTTGAGCATTATGTTTGTGCAGTTGTTAGGTCATAGTCAAGTTTCAGCAACAACATAAGTTATTATTTTTTATCAAATATTGAGTATTGTCCTTTGAAAATGTATTCAACATTTTGGAGAATACAGAGGCCAGTACAAGCAACCACAATCAAGCAACCACAATCTGTCAAATTTCTTCGATTGATTTTCAACTTCAATACAAAACAATAAAGTTCATATTGAATTGGGAAAATTTGACAGTTTTGGATAGCTTGACCTGATGGCGTCTGTGCGTAAATATAACACAGTTTATAGGTTTTGTTTTTGGAATTAATACGAATTTCTGTTAAATTGCAGACTCTATATCCGGCTTTAGAAATCCAATGTTCAACACAACAAAAGCTGTTGTACTCTTATTGCTGATCCTCATCATTAGTCCGTTGGACCAAGTAGACTCATCATCATCAACCCATATACTGTCCCACTGCTAGGCACTGGTCTCATCTCAGGTTGAGAGGGGTTAGGCTATAGTCTACCACGCCGGACTAGTGTGGGTTGGCAGACCTCACACATTGTCGAGAAAAATCTCTAGGGCATGCAAGTTTCCTCACGATGTTTTCCTTCGCCGTTTAAGCCAGTGATAATTAATTATTAATACGCACATGAATTGGAAAAGTCACAGGCGCGTGTCTTGGATTTGAACTTGAGACCTTTTACTTGGCAGTCCATGGGTCAAATCACTAGGCTATCACTCTTATCTAATATAATTCTAAGTAGATTCAAAATAAATCAGAGTATTTTCACAAAAAAGGATACCTACAGTTCCTCACTAACATTATCAAACGGACGCATACGTCGTTTCGTAACGGATCTCTAAAGAAAAACCTTTCAATATTTTCCAAGAAATCCAAGAACCCATAATAACTGACTTCTAAAACACATTAGTCACCTTTGTGATTAATGTTACGTGAAACATATTATGCTCATTTAGACTTATACTTTAGGTTCATATTCGCAGAAAATAGATCGTAATGTATGGAGGTAACTGTAATGTTGTATATGGGATCGATTCATTAAAAGTCTAATACAGTACCTAAACTTCTTTTATTTAACTTTGCTGAAATTAAATTATCATCATTCACGTCTTTCATTTTGCACCCCTCAAACCGCCATCTTTTTTCTTACACACTCCTACTCTTAACCACCTGTCATCTCCACTCATTCATCCTACGTTCCGTTTTGTATATTTGACATCTTTAAAATTCCTACATGTAGGTATATTGTAATTTACATAATAATATAATCTAAGGGTTTGTTTTTGTGATAAACATAGCTACTGTAATAAAATGCAAACAAAATTAATATCAGTCTAAGTTTCTGTTTGAATTTGTTGCAGAGGTTAAATAGTAGAATCTTTTAACTTTTATGATATTAAAAAGAGATAACTTGAGATAGTTATGTCAAGTTTTTCAAGGAAGCCTTCACAGTGGTAGTAGACTGGCATGAGTTAGACGCGCCTCGAGTAAAAAAAAAGCTCACTCTTATCTCCATTTTTATTTACTGAATTTAGAATAACACAATTAATAACTAATTACAATTATCAAAGCAGACAGCATAACAAATATAAAATTTAAAACAAATATACTACACAAACACAAAGTCTACGTTCCCAGAACTTCAGGTACAGATGCCAGTACGTCAAGCTATCCAAAACTGTCAAATTTTCCCAATTGAATATGAACCTTACTGTCTTGTTTTAAAGTTGAAAAAAAAAAATCAAAGAATTTTGACAGATTGTGGTAGCTTTATGTGCTAGCCACTGTACATGACTATGTCCCATGAACGTGATGTAAACTTAAACTTGTGTTCTTAAAGCTGTAGGGTGTTAGGTCGCGTAGGATCCGGCGAATTACCTAGTACGTATCACAAGGGTACAAACCAAAAAAAAAAAAGTCTGCCAACCAGTCTATTCTTTGGATATCGGTATTCGGTAGAAATTGGGTTGGTTCGCCCCCTACTACATGTAACCTAAAGCTACCGGCGAACTGTAGGTATTAGTACACCTCTGCCTAACCCTTCTGGGAATACAGGCGTTAAGATGATGTCATTCAGTGTCAGTCGCATCTGGTTAGACTGGATGCCGACCCAAACATAGTTGGGAACGAACTAGGAGAATGATGATCAGACTTAATATTCAAAGTCTTACAGGTAATTTAATTTTCTGCACATTGCAAGTGGTAGTATTTTACAGTATATTCTTTATTCAGTGTATTTTACATACTTACTGCTATAATGATAGGCAATTGAGCTGCTTAATTAATACTCATCCACTGCTCATGGAAATATCAATAAAATAGCAGACCAATGGAGAACCTCATTGATTGAAATGTCAGTTAAAAACAGCTCTACGCCCAGAAGTGAGCGTATACAGCTTGTTTTATATTAATTAGATAACTTTATATCAATTAAGTTACTTTATATCAATTAAGTTACTTTGTATTAATAAAGCCTAAGATAAATTTAGACTAAATATATTCACTTCATAAAAATAAAATAATAAATAAATAAAATCTTTATTTAAAAATCTTTTACAAAAAGGTGTACATTTCGTCAACATTACAATTTTACAACAGTGGGGTATAAGATTAGGGTCTTAATAATAAGTAAAACTAAAGTACATAGTTATTTATAATAGGTGCAAAAAGAAATATTCTAAACTAGAGGTATGTAGCGACCTACCTGATCTAGGTTTTTATAAACCTATGTTTCAGGATATCACTATACATATTAATTAAATTGGGCCAATTAATTTCCTTAAAAACTAAAATTAACGATTAACTTCTTAATGATTACCTATGAAATAAGACTAAGCTATAGTATATAATAAACAACACAATAAAAAATAAAAAAAAACAAAAATAATACTATCATCACGCCAATATTTCTAGAGATTTTTCTGTGTCTATGTAATTGAGCGTCCCTAAATATTCTGCTAACATTACGCTACATTTTTTTGAGCATACACTATATAAGTTTAGAAACTTGTTGAGCCTATTGTAAAGAAAAGGTCCCAAGAACACATAGAATCTAGTGGCAAAAGCATGTCTAGTTTGCTGATTTATGCAAACCAAGTCCTTTCTTCTCTTGTCGGGAGGGAGTGGGTCAAAAGGAAGTTCAGAATGTTTCTGTAGGATTGTATTTAGAATAAATAGCTGGCGCACTGTGAGTACCTTACATGCTAAGTATAATTGATGTGTCGGAAATCTAAATGGGCGAAAGGTAGCAACTTTAAGAATGGCTCTTTGAGCGCGTTCTAGAGGCAGTAAGATAGATTTTGCAGCACCACCCCAAGAGGTTATACAGTAGGTAAGAATGGATTGACACAAGGCTAAATAAACCTGTTTTATTAATTTATAATCTGCTATGTTACGTAAATTTTTAAAAACATATATTAATTTGCGTACTCTAGAGCACAGCAAATCTATATGTTTACGGAAATTTAGATTAGTGTCAATAGTGACGCCCAGATATTTTACATGGTCAGCTTTTAATAAAGTGGGACAAGTACATGCAGTGTCAGCGTGCGTGCTACAATAATGTGCAAATATGTTTAGGTTAGTAGGCGGTGTCTTATTGTTTCTCATTGTAAATAAAATATATTTGGTTTTCTCTGAATTTAACGTAAGAAGATTATTCTTAAGCCATTTAGTAACAATGTTAATGCCATTTTGAGCATGTTCGTAAACCTCATCTCGTGATTTCGCTGAAAACAGAAGGGCTGTGTCATCAGCATAGGATAATATGATCCCATTTTGAAGTGCCAAGCTACAGAGATCATTGATATATATTAAAAATAACGTGGAAGACAAAACACTTCCTTGTGGTATGCCATAGCAGCTATTTTTAAGGTCAGAACTAATGTACTGACCAATTTTCACATGTTGCTGACGATCGCTAAGGTAATCAGCAAATAGCAAAAGTTGAGCTCCTCTTATTCCCAGTGATTCAAGTTTGCGTAATAGAATAGAACAAGAAATAGTGTCGAATGCCTTGGCAAGATCTAGGAAAATCCCAATAGTTTGCAAGCCAGTATCCAGGTTGGTACATATATAATTCGTCAGACAATGTACTGCTTGGCTAGTTGATTTTTTGGGCCTGAAACCAAATTGGCTATCGGAGAGCAGCTTGTTATCTTCCAGATATTTTAATAGTCTACTATTTATTATTTTCTCTAAAATCTTTGCGAGCCCTGATAGGACTGAAATAGGTCTATAATTGCTAACACAAGTTTTGTCTCCACCTTTGTATACTGGAGTTACTACAGCTTTTTTAAGTAATTTGGGGAATATCCCTTTGGATAAGCATAACTGATAAATGTGAGTCAGTGGAGGTGCAAGCACGAATTTGAACCTTTTTAGTATATTGTTAGGTATACCATCCCACCCAGTAGCACAAGTATCCTTAAGTCCTGTTATTATTGTTAGTATTTCATTGACGTCAGTATCTAATAGGACAAAAGAGTTTAATGTACCAGTCTGAGATGACACAGTCGGGGTTTGTGGGGAGAAACTTTCGGAATTCAGGGATTTTTCTGCCAATTTTTTCCCAACGTTCGCAAAAAAGTGGTTTTAGTTCTGTTTCTAGTAAATCTAGTGCCGTCTCGGGATTTTTAGATCTGAAAGTGTTAGTTTTTATGTATTTCCAGACCAGTTTACTATTTTTTCCTGCTTTTTGTAGTTCAGTTTTATCATACTGATTTTTTAACTTTTTTAACAGGTTGTTACAAAAGTTTCTATATCTTTTATATGTTACAGAAAGTATGTCGTTATCAGGTGCAAGTTTTGATTTTAAGTGCAGTTTGTCTCTGTGCCTAATACAGCGAACGAGACCGGGTGTGATCCACGGCTTAATACTATTATATTTTCTAGGCACAGTTTTAGAGTATGTGTTTTTCTGTATTGCATGTTGTACCGAATAAATAAAATACTGTAGAGAAGCATTTGGGTCACTAGTATTGTAAACCGGGTCAAAGTTAATGTTGCGTATATCGTTTTCAAGGTTAGTCATGTTAGTTTTAATAAAGCTACGATTGCAGTTTTTTCTAGGTGAGGTTATTTGCAGAGTTAATAAAACAGCTTGATGATCGGTAAGCGATGAATTTGTGACCAATGTTTTGGATAGTTTTTTTGTTTTTATAATGAAATGAATGATATTTGATAATAAGATGATAAAATGATCAAACATGAGCCACTCTGATGAGTAGGGTGGTAATGTGCTGGTAAAAGTCCATTAAATGAGCAAACATTTAGGTAGTTATGTGCATAGGTGTCAGTTCTTCCGGAAGCAATATTGATGTTTATATCACCCACTAATATTATATTCTTAAAGGATGATAATTTTTTCAAATTTATATCAAGCGAGTCTAAGAATACGTCAATATTTTGGGAAGGGGGCCTATAAATAGCTATAATCACTGTATCGGGTAGCATTTTTATTATTAAACAATTACTATCCATCAAAGCTGGTTCTTCTACGACTGTTTTTAAGTTGTTTTTAATATAAACTACTACACCATCATTTTGGTTAATATTTCTTTGTGTTTTGTAGTAGTTATAGCCGTCGAGAGTTGGTAAGTTGAGTGTCTGTTTTGACAACCAACATTCTGTTAAGACAATTATATCTAAGCTTATGTTGAGGCTTTGTAACAGCACTTCAAAACCATTCATGTTACGGTTTATACTACGAATATTTTGTGTGAGCAGGGTTAACGTTTTGCCACTAGCAGGAATATGTAGTCTACAATCTTCAACATTGCAGATTTTTGATTCAGACACAGAAAAACAATCTAGATCATACATTAATTGATTGGTCATGTTAATAATATTTTAACCTAGTAAATATAAATATAAAGGTACCTGTATGTGTTCTTATTAAAAAAGTGTTCAATGGCGCTCTTAGGCGCCTTCATAATCTATTGAGTTAATGTAGTTAGCCTCTGCATATATGCGTGCCGGACAGCTTACATCACCAGTTGGATGGTCACACTTCCTCTTGAAGCGTTTGCACGTCGCACATTGAGGGGGAGCTGACGATTTACTACAATCCTTGAAGGAGTGTCCAGTCTCTCCACAGTGGTTGCAAGTAGGACTTGATTCTCGGCAAAATTTGGCTGCATGTCCGAACTGCTGGCAATTGAAGCACCTGGTGACTATTGTGAAATCTCTCACAGGGCATGATGTCCAATTTATAAAAATTCGGCTTTGATTAATAAGCATTTTTCGTATGCTTGCAGGTACTTCTAAAATATAATTACAAGTAGAGAGGTCTTTTTTGCCTGATTTGTGGCTCAACTTGATGTTTTCTATAAACGACTCCCGGGTTGTATTCGGCAACTTGTCGGAAAGGTTTTGCTCATAAATACAATCAAATACCTCTTTTTCCGTAAGGGCTACGGGGACACCAATTATAGCAATCCTAGGGCGGCGTTTAGGAGGTTCTTGTATAGTGAGGCCTGACGAAACTAATTTCTCCGATTTTATAAGTTTGTCGATGTCACCTTTACTGTCGGTGCTGATTAAGACGCCCCCATTTCTCACTTTTCTCAGTCCACGGACATGAAGCTTAAGTTCACCTGGTGAGATTATCTTTTGGACAAGGGACTTAGTGTCGTCACTGGTTTTGGTCTTATCGCTGGGATAAATTGCAACAGAGCTCAAATTTGCAGGACGCACGAAGTTGTCTGCTCCTTTCTTTACCATAGTAGCGTAAGAGGTTTTTTCTACGGGCATTAATTGAGTTTTTACCGCTTCTTTAATCTGCTGGAGGGAGTTAGCAACATTCTGCTGACTCTTTAGATGGTGAATAGTGCTATGGGCCTGGATCGTTTTCTGCTTCAGTGATTGGTATAGAACTGCCATCTGTGCTGTACCAGTTGATACATTCCGGCAAAGATTGGACACACGCAGCTTTTGTTCAGAGTTCATTTTTCCTTCAGCAACAATATTACAGATGTCGCTCAAATTGTTATCTATTGTTCTCATCCATTTCTGGATATCTGGCTTAGAGATAACTTCCGTCGGCAAATCATTGTCCGCGGGTTCAGGTGGGATTGGGTCACCCTGGGGTAGTGGTCCGGTAGGCGTCGGTGGAGGGCTTCGCCGTACTATTTGGCTACGCCCAAACGGACTAAATCCTGGGTTGGACATAGCCGAAAATACTTTATCTATTGTCTATAAAAATATAATGTCCATTCTGCACAAAATACGTAAGGAGGTAACTTCGTTGGTAGCGACCTACTAACTCACGACACACTTAATTTATTTATTTTTATGACTGACGTCGCAGAAAAATATTAGTATATTTGTTTTAAAAATGTATCATTTTAACGAATAATAGAAACACGTCCGCTTAGTCTCGCGTCTCGTAAAGCGATCATAAGTACTTACATCACAAAATGACACAAAACTGAGATATTTTTTTATCTTTGATCTTTTGTAATAATAACCCTTATAATATTCTTATTATAGAGTTTAAAATTGGGTTGATGCCGCTGACGACAGATTGCGTGACCAGTAACTTACACTTTGAATAATTTTATTGGAGTCGAGGTTAACTCAATCAAAGCTTTAAACTTTGTTACAATAACTTTAACCATTCGTCGTGGTGTTGTATGTAATTTAATTCTCGGAGCCCGTTCTGAATCTATCATTAGAAAAGTTTTAACTGTCAATAATTAATTTACAACTTTGTTCTACATAATTATACCTTTTTGGGGATCAAAAGTTAGTTGCGCAATAAGATTCATTTGAATAAAATATACCTAACTTGCAACCAAGTAAGTAAAGGGTGTATACAATATTGTATGTAACATTAGTTTTCACTGTAGTCTTGTAAATAAAATTAGTGTTACAAATTGGTTTCTGGCAAGATAAGCTACCAGACAAATACAAAGTGCAAGAGATGCGAAGATATTTTTCACTGACGTTGCAACTCAAGAGCCCTGAGGTGTACCAAAGATAATGCAGCCACCCAATTATTCAGCTTACCAATTAGGCCAGGTCAGCGATATACTCGCTGACGACGCAGAACACAGAACGCTCTGTGTGATAATCAAGTGTTGCAGTCCTTCAATTATTAGCTAGCCATTTGTCTGTTATTACGCTGGAATTTCTAGCCCATCGCTCCTAGATACTCGAGATGTAAGTGGCGCAATAACTCAGTTGCCCGTACCGGTAGAGGGTACAAAATGTATTGTTAGAGGTACAAGAGCTTTCTCAACTCATAAATAGCAGCGCAGAAATCAATATCGACTTGTGTTTGTGGCTTTATTTTTCTTATTATTAATGTTGGATTATGTTGTGAAGTTGATAATGCTTTTGTACAGTATATAAAGTAGTTCGCGTGGTTCGCTTTGTGATGCAATTAGCACTTCTGAATGTAAATTTCAATGAGATAACGTTTACGTAATGATCTTATCCATCGATGGTCTGATGGATATTTGAATTCTTTAGGTTTAATGTTCGATGTCTGCCTGTCTGTAAGTATGTCACGCTATATATTTTTTTTCGTAACTGGAAATTTGTTACTTTTGTGGCAGTAATTCCCCAAATCTATTATCAATTTTTTTTTGTGGAATATATAAATTACATTCACGTCTTTCCGAAACGGAAAGGAGGATTTAGCTGGGGGAGGGGGTGTTAAACTGACCCTCAGTTTGATACCTCCCTCCCCCTAAAATTACTTAAATATAAATTGATCTAATATTCTATGGAACCCTTAACAAACTCAGGTTAAGTGCGGATTGGAGTCTCAGATGAGTCCAATAGTCCAATCAGCAATTAACCAGTAGACATGGGTAAGTCACTTCAGAATAAATAATATGAATCAATTAAGTAGATTGAATTATTAACATTAATTAAGATTCACTTAGGAACATAACTATTCCCAAAGACTCAATAAGTCAGTGAGTCAGTGCAGCACTGTGGTACGGCACTACACTATTCCAAAACATTCCGAATACAAATGACATGATTATTTAGTTAGTAAGTGACTCTAATAAGCAATGCTAAGTCAGATACTCAGTGATTAGTTACTTTATTATGTACTGTTGGATTTCACGAAGTCATTCCTGAATTAAAGCATTGTTAAGGTGAATAGAGAATCGATAAGCAATGCAAATTCAGTGATTCAGTGACCAAATGTATTGTTTGACTTCCTGAGGTCGTTCCAATAATCAAAGAATCGTTAAGGTGCACAGCGAATTATTAAGGTGAATTGATTCTTTCGGCTAAATCAGACTAAGTAAATCAATTCAATTTAGTGAATTCAAATTATCCATGTCTAACTTGAGGTGGTACGTGCAAGAAATTATTAACTACAAAAACAAAATATCATTTATACCTGTCTGTCCGTCAATTGCCTCAATCGCAGATTATCGATATCTTTTTATATTTCCTGCTTGCTTACATCCTTGATGTAAGTAGATACGGCAATTTCATCTTACCTCCAAAAAACTACGGAATAAGTTGGGCTCATCTAGTTTAACTTTTCCTACTTCACCGTTATCTTTGAAATAAAACTAAAGAAAACTAAATAAAAAAGTTGTACGAACTGAGATCACATGGGAAAGAAAAGAAATATATAATACTGAAGGTACTTACCGAGGAAACCACCGTTTCGCATTCAGCTTTCAGAGCCTCATTAATATTTCATAGAGCATTCCCACGGTGCTTCGGAGTAAATTATAAAGTTCTTAATGTGTGTTTATTGTATAAACGTACGAGAGAGATAGGTATGTAAAAGTCTTCTAAATTAGAAAAAAAAAAACAGACATTTTTGTGTAACTTATTGATTCCACTACTGTGCAAAGGAATCAATTAAACTTTTAATGTTTTACGATTTCTTAAGTAGGTACCTAGGTACCCAGTAGGTTCAATGGTATAGATATGAATGAGTCTGTATTGTGCCGACGCTAGATGCATTCACGATATTGCCGTTGCGTTATGTGTACAGGACAACACGAGCAAAACCAGTTTTTTTTTAATAAAACGCTGCCCCACACTAATATTTTCTCCTGTATCGTGGGTGCGTTTACAAACACGAGCTTTCACATACTCGTACACAAACACCCAGATCCGGGACAACTACATTTAATGCTACGTTTATTGTAGCACACGAGTTTAATATTTATGTTTGATCCAAGTATGCATTATGTACGGTATTTATGAACCAGGCATGTAAAATCGCTACTTTTGATGAGTCATGTAGCCGTGTGTTTGTAAATCATTAAATGATTTTAAATTTTAAAATTACGTCCAAAATATCAATTTCAAAAAGTGAAAAGAGAGCATTTTAGCCCCTTGGAGGGCTAAAAAAGCTACATCAAGCAATTCCTCTGTAATCAATTCATTGTTTTCATTTTCTGTTGCGAATATATTCTTATATATTAAATCTTTGGTTGATACATAATGATGCCATCGCTGAAATATGTTATACAAAGATTCATCCCTCCTTTGTTATGTGTGATTGTGGTGTAGGAAATTAGAAGAAAATGTAGACGTTGGTGGTATTCAAATCAGCAACGTTACGTTTTACTGTACTAATAAGTTAATAGTCAAATGCAAATAGGTATTATATAATTATATGAAATTAGAATATAAATTTAAATATTCTTTGGAATATTATATTAAATTTTATAGATAAAATGTTAACTATGTAAAAATTTATAATTGGCCATCTAATGCTATATTAAAAAAAAATTATCCTTGTATTAGCTGTAAGTTTTTCTAATAGTATAAAAAAATAATAATAATGCTGAAGTTTTTATTATTAAAACAGTCTAAAGCCTGCAATTTGTTTAAAGTTTCACAACAATATTAAAAAGTTTAAAACGGTTTCATAATTTGATATCTTTGCATGTCATAAATATAAAAAAAGTAGTTGCTTATCGTTTTTTTGCCACCGGTACTTTTAGAAAATTGCAATAAATCAAAAGGAGCTTATATTGCTTCATTATTGGTCGAGTCATATATCAAAATTACTCAATTTTATGATAATATCAGTTATATGATATTATCAGTATTGTGATAACGCCAGCGCCTCAAATAACCGCTATACGTGTGTTCGTAGTCGACGACCTACGTACAAACATACAGTTAAAAACACTATATGAGTTATGAGTATAAATAAATAATTTTGGAATATTTATATTTTTGACACAGCATTGTCTAGTCCCAAAGTAAGCAGAGCTTGTTCTATGGGTAGGAAACAATGGATATAATCATCATCAACCCATATACTGGCCCACTGCTTGGCACGGGTCTCCTCTCAGATTTAGAGGGATATGGCTATAGTCCACCACGCTGGCGTAATGCGGGTTGGCAGACTTCACGCCGCCGCCGTCGAGAAAAAATACTAAGGCATGTAGGTTTCCTCATGATGTTATTCTTCATTGTTTAAGCGAATGATAATTAATTATTAATACGCACATGAATTCGAAAAGTCAGAGGTGCCTGCCTTGGATTCGAATTGGAGATCTTTGACTTGGCAGTCCAATGGTCATATCACTAGGCTATCACTGCTTTTATATATAAATTGATATAATACATACTGGTGTATACTTTTATTGTAAACTAGCTGCCCCCGCAAAAGTTGTTTTGCCATAAAAAAAAAAATTTAGGGGTATGAAAAATAGGTGTTGGCCTATTTTATTTTTTATAAAAAAATCATCAAAATCGGTCAAGCCGTTTCGGAGGAGTATGGCAACGAAAACTGTGACACGAGAATTTTATATATTAGATAAACTCTAATGTTCATCACATAAATATTTGTGTCTTATGGGAATCAAACCCATGACCTTGTCAACAGCAGTCTGATACTCGAACCACTAGACCACGGAAATCCTCTGAAAAAGATTTGGAGTTACGATTGCAGAAATGTATAATAAATATCCAATAGCAGTGGCTGTATGTATCGAGAATAAAGAGTTTATACGAATATATAGAAATAGTGATACCAAGGTGGCCGAATCTTATTCAGACACTGGAAGATCCAATTCACATTAAATCTACTTGACCTCATCCTGCGCAGTCGAATTTGTTTTCTCAGATGCAGTATTTTTTGTTCAACGTCATCAATTCATCTGACAGTTCAAACTTCTTTCTATTTTTGCAGACAGAACGTAAATTTAACTCACAATCCATAAAACCTTTTTTCATAGCACGGAAAGTACATCTGATATTTCGGACTCGTACCGACTAAAAACCCGCACTTGCCTTCTTGTTGCCACTAGGTGTAGAACATATACCTAGTCATGGCCATCACAGGCTGTGGTCCAGCAGCCATACGAGCCCCTTCAATAGGCAATGCCTATTGACGGGGTAGGGTATGTATCCTAATTCATATAACCTTAATTATACGTACATGAAGTGACAACATAATAAAAAAAATCACGCTCAATTTTGAAGATGTCTTCAACCAATTGAGCTGAAATTTTGTATACTGTTTAATTTTTGGATGACAATGCATGGTTTGCTGTGTGACGTCATTCTAAATCGTAATGATTTTATAAGATGATAATGGAAGTTAAAAAGGAAAAGTTTATTTTATTATTTTTAGCGAATTGAAATAAAAGCTTGATTTTAATATTTATTTTACTTTTGATTTGTATTATAATATATTTATTACTGGTTTATTTATTAAATTATACAGACTGTCCCTGACCTCATCAGCGAGCACTATCAGAATATCAGCGCTGTAGCTTGATTTGCTTGCGGTAGCATTATTAGTGTTGAGATATGGACATATTCATATATCGCACAGGATAACGGCCTTACTTAGGTTAAGACTTAAATTTCTATTTGGTATTTTGTGTTGTGTTGTGATTGTCAGCTTATATTTTCTACCTTTTAATCACATTTTATTAAGAGACATAATAATATCCCTTTGAGTCTTTGTGAAAACACGAACCTTCTTTTGAACTACGCTGTTGCTACGACGTAGCTGAGGTAACCGCTACGGCAGCGACAGCTACATTATTGCTACGCGGCGAAATAGAACGCTTTGAACTTTGTGTTTGTGGGTGGCAATAAATGGACGGTCATTTTACGTTTTGACCAAACTTATTTACAGTGTTTTTATTAAATGCTTAGCGTATTATACAGAATGTTTTAATTTTATTCTATTTTGAAAGCTTCGAACATAACATCTAACATCATTACACCCGTATTCCCCGAAGGGTTAGGCAGAGGTGTATGCTTCGCCGGTATGTTTAGGTCTCATGTAATAGGGGGTGCGCCTATTGTTATTAACCGGCTCAAATCTCAAATCTCCGGCTCTGAGCTGCTACTGAGATTTCATAAAAACCTAATAACGCTTTGCTCGACCTGGAAATCGAATCTGTGTCCAAAAGTATGAAAACGTGGTGATGTGATTTTTTTTCAATAAATATACAGACAATTTCTCAAATTTTTAAGAAAATAGTAGAGGAAATTATTAATTTAATATATGTTGTATATTTAATATTTTAATAAATAATAGAATATGACAATAAAACATTTAAAAATATAAAAAGAAATAGTAGCCAATCGGTATCGGGAATCAGAGCAATGAAGCTCCTTACAATACAGGCCGTGTCGAGTACTACCGACAGCGCTTTCTGTATCAAGCCCTTGATTCAGCCGTCTAACTAGAGCCTCTTCAGATGTCCATCGAAGCTCTTGGCTATTAAAAAATTGGCTATAACAACTATCGGCACAATAATTGCCGAATCCACATCCATATGGACAACTTCACGAGCCAGATCAAGTATTTAATTTCTTTATCTTTTTCAGCCTTGGTGAGGTTCTCATCATGCGGGTCAGTGATATCCGATAAGTAATAATGTACGGACTCTCCTATCCAGAGTGTCGAGTTCCATTTGATTCCACTTAAGTATACCGAAGGAGTAATACAAGACTGGCATAAACCAACTTTGTCCCACCAACCTTGTTCATTCGATAGAAGACTTTTAAGTACTTTTTCAAGCGGTCCCGCAACGATTTCTTCATGATTTGACATTGATGCCTAATGCCTCCAACATACCAAAGTACTTGTATGTTTCGGTTGAGGAGAGAGATCAGTTCCCTCGGGTTTCATAATCTTTTTTCATTTAACATGCATGACTGCACACTTATCGATACCAAATACAATCCTAATGGAGTAACTAAATACTTCAGTAACCTTCAGTATTCTCATTAGTTGCAAATTGGTAGGGGCAAATAATCTTAAGTCATCCACTTAAAGTAGGTGGGATATAACCTGACCACCTCTTCGCAACCGATAACCTAACCCTGAATCCTCTAGTAGAGTGCTAAGGGGGTTCAAAGCTAAACAAAACCATAATGAACTCAAACTATCAACCTGGAATACACCACGTCTGATTTTTACAGGTTCACCGTTCACAAATCTATCCACATGAAAGATAGCGTAAGACCGTCTTCAATTATTCCCTTTATTTATGTTTCTACATATTTTTATTATTATTAAATATTTTATCATAATTATAAACTAACATTACACAAACATTACATTATTATTATTTCGGTGCCTGTCAGCATTTTTAAGCATACCACTTACAATAGACTTTGAATAGACTAGATAGACTTTGAATATAATCTTGAAATCTATACTCTTGATAGCTATTCGCTTGAAAGCTATGTGTACGCGTAAAAGGTACAGAACAACATCTTCCAGCGTATGTTCCCGCGTACATCTTCAAAGAGTATAAATAGATGAAGAAATTAAGGAACCCAAACATTCAAAGATTTTTATCTGATTGTCCTCGACGACAAAAGGATGATTTGTATGGCGTTACAATGGCACTAACGAATCGTTTCTTCAGGCTTTACTACTGCTTTCTTTGTCTAATCAGAAAACATAAACGACCATTTACCTTTTTTCTTTCCAATAAACAAAAATACTGGCATATTCGGTGCTGTTATTCGTGCATCGTGACGAATGCACGTTGAAGGCGCTGTCATGATATTTGTAGAATGCTATGATCGATGATGAACGAAGTTCTCTCGTCCTGTTTTGGCGAGAAAACATTTCCTGCTTCACAGCTAGTTTCAGACAGTGATAATGAAATCAGAATACCGGCTAGGTAATAATAATAATTAAAATTTATTATTTTAATTTATTTATTTTGTTAAATTTATGTTTTATTTTATATAAACTAGGTTATAGACTGTGACTTGGGAGGTGTTTAGGTTACGTGCATCAGTCATTCGTGTTAATGTTGTCTGCTGAATGCAGTGACCGACTGACTGACTACTCCAATAAACTAAAACGGTATGCTACGGATGTAAAGGTTGTTATTACGTTAGACCAGAAGCCGCCAACATATCTAGGTATAGGATAACTCGATGATGAAATTCTTGCCTCCAAGCTCGATCGGAACAGAGATAAACAAATGCGGTCGCAGGCTAACTACTGGCTCGTGGCAATCGTTCATTCGACCAATAACGTATTGGATCGAAGATTGCAATAATGTGTATGCAGTGACGTATTGCTAGCCTACTAGTCACACTGACCCACTTCCAATGGATGATATTTTGAACTGATACGTTCAATATTTATTCACACGCAATTTGTTACTCAATTTATTTCATGTTTGTTTTTTAGACTAGGATTACTTACTAAATAAATATATTTTTACACATCACTATATAGTCCCAAACTATACAGAGTTTCTACTATGGCACTAGATATTGGATATAATAGGTACTTATGTATTTTTATTATATATACTTAAGAAACACAAACATAGACAACACACTTCATTACATAAATATTTGTGTCCTGTAGGAATCGAACCCACAATTTCGTGATCAGTACGTAGTCCGACAGTCGAACCTCTAGACCACAGACAATGAATATAATATTATAGTATACTTACTATCAGATTTTTTTAGTCCAAATGACAGATCATCACCATGAAACCCAATCAACATGCCTCAGATGCGTACGTAGGTCCTTGAAAGTCTGCAACATTTTTTATGCTTGTGCGGATTCATACTACGTGTAATTCAACCGACTAAGCCAACCAGCTTTTTCTTTGGCGTTGTGCCACGGGACTTATGTTCGCATCCACCACATCATTGACGAGATAGTAAAGAAATTATACGTAATGACGCGAACCTACTACAATTTATCCATAAAGAAAGTACCCAGCATCATGAGGGCTATTGCGGCACACACATTATAAAAGCAAAACTGACCTCTGCTATTATTAAGCAATTTGTGCGAAGACTGATTACGTATACCTACAATGTTGTAAAAATATTATTTATTAAGTTACTAACATTAGTCTCTTAAGGTTCAATTTCTGTTACTAACAAAATTTGAATTTTTTGGTTGAATTAAATTGTGTTTTTATTATTTTATTTATTTACAAAATAAAGGTACCAGTAGCTACTATATTAAATATATAAAATAAATATTTAACAACTTACAATATTTTGTATTACAATCCTTAGCATACCCTTATAAGCAAATACATAATTATATACTATTCTATCATGATATTGGAGCACTAATCAATTACAGGAATATTATAATGATTGTGTTGTCCTTATCAATAAGGATGTGCCTGATCTATTTACACAAGATGGATACCTTAAACAAATTGATTTCATGTTTGACTTAACGCTAGTGATTCAACTAAATAAGCTTATCGGATATGAATCCAGTGTGTGGTTATATTTACACGAATATTAATTTGTGTTATGTTAAGTCGAGTATGTTATTGTATCTTGCTTCATTGAAATTGACATTATAAACCAAGTAATATGTATAGTTTATAGGTATAATATTATTTCTTGAACTTGTAAGAAAACTAAGCGAGCTTCCTCCCTACTATGTTAGGTCGGAAGATGTGGCTGAATATGAGTATTTTACACGAAGCGACTGCCATCAGACCTTTAAAACCCAATTTCTGGGTAATACCTATATCCTGAGGATAGACTGGTTGTTAGGCTTGTTGGATTTCTGTCACAGTTGTTCTAATGACAACCGGGGCCGACAGCTTTACAAGGTCATAGCCTTAACATTCCGAGGCACGGATGGGCCTCGATGTGTTAAGCATGGTCACCCATCCACAGAGCAGAGCGGTTGATCAGCGCAGTTAGTTATACTAAGCCACGAGCCCCTCTTATAAGAAAAATAAAACGGTATTCATTTCAACTAAATAAAAACAAGTCGGTGTTTACGGCGAAAAGCTATTTTTCACCTCCGACAATTAATTAGGCAGAATGTGAAAATTATAAAAAGAAAATCTTTATTCTCAAAATAATATCATGCCACAATGTGATAAATTTAATTTATTTCTATAAATAGATCTTTTGAGAGACTTATATAAGTCATATTTTATGACTAGATGGAAATTTCTTGTCTATCGTCCTCCCTCCCATATCATAATAATCTGGCAATCTCTGAAAAGAAACTGCGAAACAAATTCAATGATCGTTGTTGAACAACATCAACGTTGTTGGATGCTGGCGTCACACTAATTGGTCCTTGTGGGCCTTTGTTCAGCAGTCATCATAATATCAGCCGAAGAAGGTCCCTTTGTTTCATGATATTATGACGATGATGAAGTGATAGTGAGGCTAACCCAGGTTCGCCAGTCGATAACCTATTTATCACTCGCGGATTTAATTCATTATTAGATGTAATATTTATTCGCTTCTTTTTATAATATCTTTATTGTTTCATAAATGAATTTCAAGAAGTTTATTTTTCCGCCTCAAAGAAACGGTGCCTTTATCGGATCATCTCTTCGCCTGGCTCGGCCATTTATCCCAGACCATTTGAAGTAAAAGGTTGAATAAATCATATCGATCTGTATTTTATCCAACAAAATGTTTACCTACGCAAAAAAATATGATTGAAATGATATGATGATGAAATGATATTTATTTTCTGTTAATAGAAAATAAATATCATGAGATCTTTTAAACACACTTTTACAAGTCAATGTTTTGAATTTTTAATGCTAGATGGCGCCGGCATATCTTAACTGACGACCTCTGAGAAGAAACACCGAAAATCTCAGAGAATTATGGTCTCTTTTAAAGTCTAGACATAATAATATCAAATATATGAGGGTCACAATGCAGGGCAATGAAAAAGAGCAGTAGCGGCTTTGAGTAGACCAATCCCAGCCGACGGCACGTATGCATCAGTCATTATGTAGCTCGACCATATTAGAGAAAGCTATTGTGTTAGGGTACTGTATAGATACTGAATAATCCTGTCAGTTACTAAAAAAATGGATGAACTCGTAGTAAGGGCTCAAATAGAGTTTTTTTGGATATCATCCACATTCTCTCTCAGAGACTGCCTCACTAGCATATAACATAAGCACGATTGCTACGCTAGAGGTTCTGGTTCTATTCCCAGGTCAAATAAAGTGTTATTGGGCTTTTTTAAGAAATTCTTACTAAAACTCCAAACAGCTGTTTGGAGTTTGAATTTGTGCTCGGTAAATAGCAATAGGCTCGCCCGCTATTGTATGGGACTTAAAAATACTGGGGAACTGTGGGTATTATGCTACAACTCTGTCTTACCCTTCGGAGAATACATGCGTGATGGTGTGTTTCGGATCTGAAGTTGCTGTTATATATACTTTTTTTATTTATAAAAACACTTATGCACCTTTATTTTGTCATTTCTATTACTGTCGCACTAAAACTGAGGGTTATTTTTATTTAAGCCCATTGTTATCTCGGCCGTAAAAACATTACTAAAATAAAAAACGCTTATTCCGTACGCCAACCTTGGCTAATTTAGGTAAAGCTTAAGTCGTATTAACATACGTTTATGTGAGTAGGTGTGTAGCCTCGTCATTAGCTTACAGTATACGCGAAGAATATGAGTTTATTAACCACACTTTTTGTTATAGTGTTTGTTATAAATGGTTCATTAACGTTAATCATCGGTTAAGGCACTCGTAAGCGCTGATTAACGGACGAACATGAGCTGTGTATAAACTTGAGTTGATCGATTTCCGAGATTGTTATGTTCGTTACATTACTGACCATTTTTAACGAAGAAGTTGTTCTCCAATAGCATGTCCGAAATTGAATCCATGATTCCACGTGAATTCAATGATGAATGATATTTTTAATTATGTATAGTTCAAATACGTACCTAGTTACTATAGGCTGCTGCAGGAATGTTTTTAGATTCCATGTTTTGGAAATAGAGTATAAATATATGTTAAATCAACCCCAAGGCTTGTGGATCGTATTTTAAGAATATTATCTATACAAATTTAAAAAATAAAATGATTCCAACATATAAAAAGTACCATACCATTACGCCTGTATTCCCCGAAGAGTTAGACAGAGGTGTACCTACACTAATGTACACCCACAGTTCGGTATGTTTAGGTCCCATGGAATAGGGGGCAAGCCTATTACCATTAAACGAATACAAATCCAAACTACGAGCGGCTACTGAGAATTTTATAGAAAAACCACTAACCACAAACAACACAATTACACTGCTCGACCTAGGAATCTAACCCAGGACCACTAGCGTAGCCGCGCTTTGAACCACTAGGCTAATGAGGCAGTTTACTAAAAGTACTGACGTAATATGACATAACATGAGAGTGAGACTGTGTTACAACAACACATTCTCATGTAGGATACAGTAGCAATTAATCTTCAAAATGAACTTAATCCCGTAGCCGCAATTTTGCGTAATGGCGTTGTTAACTTTCAATATGCAACTACAAACAAACTGAAAGCTGTAGACCCCTTTTTGAAAATCTAAGAATCTAGAACATTACTTTCCTTATATATTTACGAAATTTCATTATTTGGTAGAACTAACCAACACTTATTTGAACATTGAGGTAAAAGTAAGCGTGATCCCACCGGAGTAAAAGTGGCACCAAATAAAACCACTCATGAGTCAGAGCGTTCTTGAAATGTCAAGTAGAATTTACAATAAAATACATCCAATTTAAAGGACGACGACGAAGTACAGCTATTAATGTTCAATGCACTCATTTTTAATCACAAACAATTAGGTACTTAGGTACTATTCTGCTACCGACTTCTTAAATGATAAATTCTGACTTAAGCGTTATTTTGTTTTGTTTCGTTTGTTTCGATTCATGATTATTGTTTGGACATTATTATTATGATTTTGACTTCGATTATTGGATATTTGTAGTACTATTTTGACATGTTTCATTATTATCTCGTTGACGTTTTATCATAAATTATGCAATTTCATTTAATATGCACACCACTGGTAAAACACTGAGCCTGGGTTATGGAAATAAATTGATTTGATTTGAAATCAATACTAGTAGATGTCACCGTAAAACTGTAAATGCCTATACGCGATATTGTAAACTGTCAACAGATTTTGAAATGTAACAAACTGAATGAAGCTTAGGGCATTTTTTTTTTCGGTAGATTATAATCTATCGAAGTGGAACCATCAAATTGATGACGTCTCTGGTCGAGTGGTTCTCGTGTCGGACTGCTGATCACGTCGTGGGTTCGATTCCCACAATTCACAAATATTTATGTGATGAAAAATATGTTTGTTTGTCTGGATATTTCTTATGTATTATATGTAACACACTAACATTATAAAGGCGAATGTTTGTGAGTGTGTATGTTTGTTACTCTTTCACGCTAAAACTACTGAATGGATTTTCATGAAACTTTGCAGTATTATTATTTATACATCAGAATAACATATAGGCTAATTAAAAATAACTTTTCCTCGCGGACGAAATCACGGGCAGAAGCTAGTGTATTTATAAAAAAAGTATTATATCCATTGTCTAGTACCTATAGTATAAGCTCTGCTTAGTTTGGGACTAGATGGTGCTGTGTAAAACTATCCAAGAATATTTATTATTATTAAATTCTGAAATGGCACGCACGGCATTCCGTGCATGATAGTGCGTACCTTGCGCACTGATAGATTATAATCTACCAAAAAATAATGCATTAAATTGTAAGGATCACAATATGTCAACAGTTTACAATCTCGCGAGATAGATTATAATTTAACGGTATTTACAATTTGACGGTAACATAGCTGTACCAAGAGTAACTTTACTTCTACATGATCCTAACTCACTTACTTCATGCTCGTAAATGTAAGGTCAGGAGAGAAGTTGTATCTGTTTTATAAAAACGTATTATGTGCACTTAACAGCCTTGGTAACCAGCTAACTCTAATCACAAAACACCACTAGAAATGCTCGCCGTGGTGGGTAGAATATAGACTGACTGATATATAATTAGTTTCGAGCTCGGCTGAAACCCCTCTAGGTAGGATTCAGGATTGTGACAGCTGCCCCGCCGGCTAGAGTAATGCTATTTGCTATTTTCAATTCACTTCCTGATCTGCTATTGGCATGAAAACAGATCGTAGAAATCGGGTTGATATGCCAAATATCTACGTAACTTATCCACTATAATAACTTAATAACTTTTCACTCCTCCGTCTTTTATTCTTAATGTGTACATTTTCATTGTAAGATTAATGTTTTATTGAAATATGGACGAGAAAAGTAAAAATATCAGTAAATAAATTAAAAAGAAGTACTCACGATAATTTAAATCTTTCAGGCAAATATATTATTTGCGCTATTTCAAACATGTTACAATCGTTTCTATTTATACATGTAGATATTCTTTTGTATGTTTCAGCTATGTAATATTTACGAATATATAATTACGATGTATATCTAGGTAAACATTATTTATTTATTCCCATCTACTAAAGGTTAGAGTACTAACACAGACAAAGTGTGCTTTGACTACAAAGCACGCTTTGTCTGCGTCCAATCAACTAGGTCGAAATCCGAGTGATGTGGCATGTATGTATATATGGCAGGTTATGTACCTACCTAGCAGCAGCGTGAGACTTCCTGTTGCAAGTTTGAATAACGTAGATTTCCATGGCCTTGACAAGTAAGGGCATAAAAAGAAAGGAAAAGCATGTGTGATTTTTAGTCGATTTGATTCCAACATACCATCTCCCCAGGTAGCCATGAAGTATTATCATACTTAAAAAGTTTTCATATAAATACTCGTAGACATTTATTCGCAGGAACAGTGTTACAAAGGTCTTATATTAAATAAGTTGCAGTACAATGTGTTCCACCTTTGTACAGCCATGCAAATATTGGTTTTCGATATTTAAAATTAAAATGTCAAATTGAGTACAACTTCTATCAACAGGATAGAAGAAGTATAATTACATATATCTTAACATATAAGGAGTGCAATTTAAAATGTTTGTCAAAATTATCTCACAATTGACAAACAAGTATTATTAGTGGGGATTATCAGTTTTTCGATACAGTTACTTACCTATCATTCAGTTCCAGACTACCAGACGCCAGATTTTAATGTATTGATAGACTCGCTTTAATTATGATGAAATAAAAAAAAACACGTTTTGCGTTACTAGGATTTTCTACTTATTATTGTTGATTTACAAACACTTTCAATAGACCCAGAACAACTACCTACAGGTTATACTTGTAAATATTTGTTCCGTGCGAGCATCGAACCAGCAACCCGTCGTTCAGAATCTCGCTCAGCCACTACGCCAATCGTGGCGTCAACATTACACATCTACTTTGCTTCTGCATTCTGAGTTCGCGCGTCATTGGCGCATTTAAATGCAATTGTAACTGACAGTTTCACATATACGCATACAAATATTTGATACTTACAGAATTAATAAAATTATATCTTATCTCGCATATTTTACAGAATTCCAATTAAACCTTGGTTGAGATGGTTATTTTCTGTATAATATGGTCTGTTTAACATTCAATCAAGCGCGAAAGCTCCGTATGACGCGGCATGACGTGCTGGGATGAGACGGGACGCGAGTTAACCCCGCGAAGGGTGAGGCCGTGGGTTCTTTTCCCAACTAAATTGACCAACTAGGCATGAAGTGGAAGAAAACCGTCATGTATCAGCAAAACTGTTTACGCGTCACTTAAAACTAACATAGCAGCATTTTTTTTACTAAAATCAAGTGTCTAATCAAATACATCAATATGTGTGTATATCAATATGCTTTATAGTTTATAGAATGGTAGTATTTTATGTAAGTAATAATCTAGACACATTTAGCAAAACTTTTCTTTTAGTAGAAGTCTTATAATTAAGACTCTTACTAAAAGAAAAGTTTGCTAAAATACTACCATTCTAGAAACTATAAAGCCTACCAACTTGAAATTTGCCAAGCTTAACTATAAAGTGGAGATAGCGGCTCAGAAAGGAATTGTGAACATTTTCACTGGATTGGTAAAAATGAGATGAATGCAGGTAGCACCGCGGGGCACCGCCTGTACTAAATAAAATTAGAATGAAAGAAATAAAGAAGTATGTGTACGTACATAACTTACAAGTAAGTATATTAATGTTTCCTCAAATATTTTTCATTTGTTTACTTGAGTGTAATAAAATTTCCCGAGTACCTACGTAAAGCTTTAATTTTTCTAGAGAACTTGTGTTTCTTGGAAAACTCAGCTAAAGCTTGTACGGAAGTCTACTAACATAACAACCACTTAACCGATACGTAAGTTATCCTGTTTATACGCTCTTTAACCAATGCTGGGTAAAATAAATGAGTGAACATTGTTTAGCGTTTTACATGATTATTATATTCGTGAAAGTATTCATGACAGGTAAATGCCTACATATCTGTCGCTTGCGTAAATCGACTACGTTATCTTATTAAATCTACGAGTGTAACAGCACTTCTTAAACAACAGATTAATTATACGTTCTTATTAAAAGTAGCATAAAGTTAGCTTTGAAGTTGAAACGTGTATAAAACAATGAAACCGTTATTACAAACTCCTATTTTAAATTGTACATTTAACACTGGATAATTAACATTGGCCTCGCTAACGAACCGCTAAGCGTAGTTTAGAATAATTCAGAATTATTTCAAAGATCTTAATCCGTTTCTATAAATATTTGAGGAAGGCAACACAAAAATAAAACAGGCAGCGAACAGTGAGCTAGTAGCAGAACAAAGTAATACTAACGTCGGCTTAACCGCAGTATTATGTTGATGTTCTCTACGAAAGGTCATATCGCCAAAAGGACGCCACAGTCATATATTAATGTTCACATTAAGTTCAAAGAGTCGGTATAAAAGGTTCTTGCCTAAAGCTTGGAGCTTCTCTTCTTGACGTTTTGGAGTATTTCAATTTCACAATTTTACTTTCTAGGCGTTGTGATCTTCGAGATTGGTAACATAACGAAAAGATTATACTTGTTTGATATCGACTGCTTGATAGAAACGTTACAAGATTCTAAAAGCTTTATACTTAACTGTAATAACAAGCGCCGAAGACATTTGTCGACATTTACGTAATTATTAAGTAAACGCTCCTCAACTGTGCTTAGTTCTAATTTATGAATGTTTAAGTATTCGTTTAAAAGCTTTATTATTCTCATTTGAAACAACCGAAATTCAGCGAAATTCAAAATGAATTCATCATTTGTATAGGCCAGAATTTAAGACCGAAGCTAAACGACCACGCTGCAATTTTTATTTGTTTTTAGCAACGAGAGCGTTATAATGACTGTCGTTAATTTCGAGCTCGGCAATCCCAACGATTTTGTTAGATCTCAGTTTTTATTATATTTGCAGAAAGCCGAGCCTGTTATTGTCCTTTCTATATGAATTTATGTACATTGTTGTTACTAATGGGCGACCATTGCAAGCGAGTACTTTTATTTCAATACCATTCAATTGAACTAGAGAAAAAGTTTTTGTAAGAAGATAACAATGAATCTGTATTTTAATTTTCGTTTTTACTTCCATGATTTTCGAGGCAGTCGTTGCCGGCAGACTTCAATATTAATAATGATTGCCGGCAAGCGCCCGGCTTTCTGTAGCACGTCTAGCGCGCGTATTGTTTGTGTACAGGCACAGTGGTCACAGTGAAGCTCGGAGACCGGGATAACGATTGCATTTGACAGAAAGCTTCGCAGACGGCAACTGCATTTTATTAAGCGCAAAGTAATGCTAAAAACACAACTTGGAGTGAGGATCTTTTTAGCGGTGCTGGAGTGGAAATAGCAAGCGTTAATGGTTAAAAAATAAAAAGTTATGTTCTCATTTATCAACGTTGTGTGAAACATTGAATTTTGAACACACTATTATGCCTGTGTATCAAAGGGTGAGGCAGAGGTGTACCAATGTAAACCCACAGTTCGCCGGTATGTTTAGATGTAATATGGGATGTGTCTATTGGCATTAACCGGGCACAAATCTAAACTCCGAGCTGCTCCTGGTAATTTCATAGAAAACCCCAATAACACTTTACTCCACGTGGGAATCGAACCCGTAACTTCAAGCAGCAGTCGCGGTTGTGACCACCACTAGGCCAGTGAGGCAGTTTGAAATAAGATGAGATCTCTTTTGACGTAAAATAAAATTATAATCACATGGTTACACAAGATGTAGGCAGTAGGTACGCACTAACAGCGAGACGGTTTAAGGGGAATATCGGACTTGAACGAAATGGGCTAAATCCAATTACCTCTATGTCAGCTTTTCCGATAAGCTAACAAAAAATATTATTTTTGATAATGTGACCCGGCCACGCAATACTGAACATTTTTGATGACATGCAAACGATTTCAGAATTGTATCTAATAATGACGTTCGTCTTGAATTGATTTGAAAAAGATATAATCTTACTATATTACCACCGCGTGCGTTCTTCACATAAAAGTTATATTTATTTTCTGTTTTTAATTTAATTTAATTTAATGGTATTATTCATTATAAGTATAAATATTTAGATATTTTTATTTGCATGATATTATCTCCTTTAACTGAGAGTACACAAGGCGTGTAAATATAAATATCCTATGTAAAATTAGTATGTAAGGTGTATCTTTTGTTGGAGATCCAAATAAATTAAAATAAAATTATTTGTTGCCTCCTAGTTTACCAATGTTTAGCTCCTAGCCAATGTTTTTGGATTTTTATATGATATTCGAAATATAACTGAGTTTGAATGTGCCCGGTGGATAACAATATTTCATAGAACAATACACAGTACAGCAATACGTCTCTGACTAACTATAGAGTATGGGACTGACATATTCTTGTAGAATAAAAGTCCCATAAAAAAATAAAGAGAGAAAAAAAATACTCTAAGGAGTACAGACGTGATTTTATGTTATTATTTTGTCTAAGATCACGGCACAATATTAAATATTACAAGGCACCGTATCTCGAATGGTAAGCGCGATGTCATGACATATCCTGTGACGTCAATAAATACTCTTCATCGCAGGCGACGTCATTCTTGTCACGTCACGTCAAGTCGGCGTCCGCGTCATGCCTCGTCATCCGTGATTGCTACACGCGTTGTTGACTTGCTAAAATTGCCTTGTTGTGATGAGCCGGTGACTTTTCAATGTAAGCCTATTTTCTTTTTGGGAATCTTTTTTATCCCTAAAGATAGGGCTTTGAAGTGGCTGCTTTGAACGCTGCGAGCTATGGTTATTATGGTTTTTTTAACCACATGTAAGTTTTAATTTTAAACTGTCATGTATTTATAAAACAACCTGTATTTCTGGACGGGTAGTCAGGGGTGTAAGTACCTTATGATTAATCACACCATACCACAGTTCGCTGTATTTAATTTATTGGCTTATCAACTGAATACACACATAGCTTACATGTTTAAAATATAATTAAACATGTTGTGTAATATACATATTTGAGCAGCTAATTTTATTACTTACTCGTAATCAGAATTCGTAGACATACAGAGGTAAAACAATGTTTTTACGCTATAAACCGCTGAACCAATTTTTTTTTGGCTCAAAGATAGATTGAACATTTGAAATTGGAACATAGGCTACCGCTATGTTATCATTTTTTTTCACATAAAATTATTACTTATTGAGATAATACACCTTAGGTTACTCCCTATGAATATGCTTTGTATGGCTAATATAGCATTATATGGCTGTGAAACTTAAACTATAACTCAAAGGGACAGAGAAAGCTTAGAGGCATTTGAAATGTGGTGCTGGTGGAGAATGGAGAAGATCAGTTGGACAGAAATGGAAACAAATGAGGAAGTATTATTAATAATTGTAGACGAGAAAAGACAGTTGTTAAGATCCGTAGAGAATAGGAGAGGAAAGATGTTTGACCACTTGACCACATTATGACGACTTCTTTGGAACTGTACTGGAAGGTAAAATTGAAGGAAAACAAGGAAGGGGAAACCTTAGGAAGTTTTGTGGAATTTGTAAAGATAAGTGTGGGGATCGAGTCGCATCAAGAGGTGAAACGGAAAGCAGAAAATTAGATAGAGATGACATTCGCTCGAAAATCATTAAACTCCTTTTTTCGGCAGTCGGGTTAAAACATTAAAATCATATGTATACTATCGCAGCAAATTGTTTGTGAATTAAAATTATGTTGCACAGATGCCGTGTAGATACACTGCGTCTCAAGTATAAATTGCCTCGATGAATATATTAAACGTGGTATAATTATAAGCTTACTTAATCAGAGTTTGGGACCGAACTATATTATAAAGTATATTCTATAGACCCAGTTACCTTACCCACGCTTACCTTAGCTCTTTAATGCTTATTGATAATTACCTGTACAATAAGAAAGTGGATGAGATTGCTGTCGTCATATAATCTAGTAGGCATAAAGCCTTCCCCGGGCTCGGTTTCCGTAAGGCCGACCGCATCTGGTGTAAAAATATCCTAATGTAATACCATCACGCTGCTGTTCCACGAACGGTTAAATGTAAATAATTACTTTAATGATTTCTTTTTTTATTGTTGATGGGTTTGCGTTTGATTTCATTCTCACCTGATGGTAAGCGACGACGAGTTCGAAGATGAAAGACGACTTACCATTTTCTGGGTAAGCATGTAAGATTTATTTTATTAAAGACACCTAGGTTATATGAATCCGGGAATACAAACGCAGGGAGAGCATGATCATCATCATCTTCCTGTCCTTGTCCCAATTTATTTGTGGTCGGCGCAGAATGTCCTTTTCTTCTATTACCTAATTCCTGTCAGCCGTCACATCATC
Organism: Acronicta alni; assembly: GCA_964056405.1. NCBI lineage: Eukaryota > Metazoa > Arthropoda > Insecta > Lepidoptera > Noctuidae > Acronicta > Acronicta alni. The sequence continues at coordinate 8,426,454 of OZ043913.1, forward strand.
ATTCACTCCTTTTTCTATCATATCCGCCTACATATATACCATTAATTTTTTTGGTCTTCCTCTACCATTCCATCCATACAGACATATTGGTCACTCTTTTAGTTTCATACGTTTCATTCCTTATCATCACGTGCCCATACGACGACAAAAGTTTAATGATACACTTCTCTATTGTAAGTACTACAAAGGATACAGTGAAAAAATAAAAAGCAAACGTCACATGAGTACAATTGGCGGTCTTATCGCTAAAAGCAATTTCTTACAGACAACTACGGGATGGACAAGAATCGTGTAAGAAAACGGGTAACGGGCGATTGAGGTGTACTCAGTAGTCATAAATAGGTATATTGATAAAAATAAAACAATATAAATATTAATATAATTATAACAAACAAAAACTGCCTCATTAGTCTAGTGGTCCTAAGCGCGACTGCTACGCTAGAGGTCCTGGGTTCGATCCCCAGGTCGAGCAAAGTGTTATTGGGTTTTTCTATGAAATTCTCAGTAGCAGCTCGGAGTCTGGATTTGTGCCCGGTTAATGGCAATAGGCTCGCCCCCTATTACATGGGACCTAAAACATACCGGCGAAATGTGGGTGTACATTAGTACACCTCTGCCTAACCCTTCGGGGAATACAGGCGTGACGGTTTGTGTAACAAACAAAAAAAAAACATACACTTTCAATTTATGTGCCCTAATTTACATAGAACAATTATTATTTTCTAAGTTTTAACGAACGAGTTGGTTGTATACACCTGATACCTCGAATACAAGTTTGCAAATTACGTAAACTGTAAGTGTGCGCAAACTCATTATATTAGATTGAGTTAATTTTTCGAGTATATCGAAAACTTCCACAGTTTATGTAGTCAGTAGGCTCTCTTTTTTGTACTAGAAGTACTGGTAAGAGTTGCGCAGTCCCGTACTAAATAAATTCTGAAGGCACCATTCAGAATAAGTTCTCGAGTCAATTATTTCCCCCATTATTTGTTGGATTACCTAATGTTTTAAAAATCGTTGCACATTAGGAACTTCTGTGACGTGAGTGCTTTACAAACACACATTTCACATACAAACATACCCAAGCCCAGAATAACAACCCGTACGTCATACAAATATTTTCCGCGCGAGTATTCATAACCCAATCCATAACCCTTAGAAAAGATGCGGATCTCCACCAATCGCACCTTGGATTATTATTGATTTATAAATTTTACATCATAAAACTGAAAATTAACATAGCGAGATAGCAAAGTTATGGAGCGGCTATGCCATTATTTTTGAACAATTTTCATTAGGGTCGTAAAAAATATATTTCACCATTGACTTATGTGAACAGAAATTTAAGGGCCATAAATCTAGAGAAGTATAAAGTACTGTTCCTACCGTAAAGATATTTTGCATAACGACCGAGTAATATTCAGAAATTGATATATTTCTGTAAATGTAGCATTAATTATCATCATAGTCATCGTCAGTTCATATTCGTCCACTGCTAGACTTAGGCTTCTTTAGAAAGAAAAAGGAACGTAAAAGTAACAAACCTACCGCTAAACAATCATCATCATCAACCCATATACTGTCCCACTGCTGGGCACGGGTCTCTCATATTGAGAGGGATTAGGCTATAGTCCACCACGCTGGCCTAGTGCGAGTTGGCAGACTTCACAAACCGTCGAGAAAAGTCTCTAAGGTATGCAGGTTTCCTCACAATGTTTTCCTTCACCGTTTAAGCGAGTGATAATTAATTATTAATACGCACATGAATTCGAAAAGTCAGAGGTGCGTGCCTTGGTTCGAACTCGAGACCTTCCACTTGGCAATCCAATGGTCATACCACTAGGCTGTCACTGCTTATTAAACAATACTTTACAAATATAATGTTGTTCATCAATGATGGTTTTAACTTTATCCTAACTTCAACTCGTATAACAGCACCCTACTTTATCTTAAAGTTAACGAGTAAATAATGATAATATTTAGTTTGCTTTGTTCCACTTCACATGCAAATGTTTTTAATTTAATTTAGCTAAGTCTGTATTTGGTGCAGCCGACGGTTTTATATTAGTTGCTAGGGAGCTTGTTAGTGAGTGTATATCCGGAGAATATTTGACCCTCTGCAATATTTCATTATCATGAACACTGAGAATTTAAGACTAAAACTTTATTTAAGACATTTGTGTAACGCGGTAAAATTAAGTAGTTATGAAGGTATTAAGTTTTCGTCTACGCTAAGGTGTCTACTATGCTGTACATACCAGCCGTACTTTAGAATTTTTGAAAGTAGCTCGAAAGGGGTAGGCCTTGTGCAAGTAATTATATCTCACGGGCGATACATTGAGTAGAGATTCAAAATGAACTCTCCTCTATTCCTTTTCCAGCGTGTGAGTCCAAAGAGAGTTCTAAAGAGTGGAACTCCTTTCCTGCGTCTGTATTTCCGCGAGTACGTACAACCCGAATCTGTTAAAAATACGGTGAACAGGGATCTTCTGGGTGTGCTCGCTCCACCATCGACCTCATCTTTGCCCCGGAGGCAAATTAAAGTCGAGAGCTACCCCATATTTAATTTAAAAAAAAAAACATAATTATTTAATGTTTTTAGTATAATTTTTGCAGGGTTTGCAATTTGTATTGGACGATTACCATTATCAGGACTACTACTACTATTACCTACTTATTAATAATAATGAAAAATACAATAAAGGTATGATATACATGACTGCAGGACCGCTGAATAGGAATCCTTACTTTCTTTAGTGAACCACTGAGAGCACACAATCAGCCACTGAATGGGAGATTGGAGGACAGCTCAAAGAGAAAAGAAAAGAGAAAAAGTCATCTTATTAAGCAACCCAATAACTGCATCATACGTCACTACAAAGTAAAAATAATTATGACTTTCTTGAAAATACAAGGTATATTGTATTGTATCACAACATTTGAGTTTATAGTCAGACTACATTTTAAACAGGAAATCAGGAATCTACTCGGGTATGTAAGTAAATTTTTATTACTCGGGAGTTATATTCGAAACTTGACGTAAAATACATAACATTACATACCATCACTCCTGTATTCTCCGAAGGGTTAGGCTGTACACCCACAGGTCGCCCGTATGTTTGGGTCTCATGTAATACGGGTCCAGCCTATTGCCAAAAATCTAAACTCCGAGCTGCTACTGAGAATTTCATACAAAAACCAAATAACCTTTGCTCGATCTGGGAATTGGACCCAAGACCTCTAACATAGTAGTCGCGGTTACGACCACTAAGCTATGAGGCAGATAACTTGACGTCGAAATTGAAAATTGTTTCTATTCAAGTAACACGTACTTGAATATATTGTTTGTGAAAAAGGTCGAGTTTTTCGTTTCCTGTTATTCACAAAGAATTTTTTATATTATAATTCTGAAATTGCCAGCATTTGAAGGGACACGGATAAGAAATGTCTGTAACCGAAAGCGTCGGATTGGCAACGTTTAATTAATGACGGCCATTATCAAACCTTTCGCACTCAAAACAAACAGAATTTTCAACTTAGTACGCTTAACAGAACCAACAACAAGGGCACGGACAATCTTTTGTTACATACTGATTTGATATCGTAAAGATAATTATTAAATTAATTTGTTTGCAGAATGCGATTTTTTAAATAAATAATAATATAATTTGATCTTTCCATTTTATTTTAAAGTTAAGTGCTACATTGGAATAATATTGAGTATTTGTGTTTGTCTGGGTGTTTCTTATGTATTTATAATTATGTATTTAAAAAAAAAAAAGTATATAAGTAGTATATCCATTGTCTAGTACCCATTAATACAAGTTCTGCTTAGTTTGGGACTAGATGGTGTTGTGTAAAATGTCCCAAAAATATTATATTATATATATTATTGTATACGTTCTGTGATTTTAAATTAGTGAATTCAGTAATCTAATCTATTAATTTGGGAGGCTGGGTGATAATGAGGGATTAAACATACATAATACTGGTTAATTTTACCCCTTAGGTATCAATCATAAATACTATTCCAGAACTTTCGTTTGACTATTATAGGAACTGACACCTAGCAACTTTAAAAGTGTTTTTTACTATGAATGTAGGTACTTACTATGGTTAGACTGGAAGCCGACCCCAACATAGTTGGGAAAAGGCTCCGGGGATGGTGGTGAATGTATTTAATTATTATCCATCCATGAATTTTAATAAAATGTATATGATAAAAAAGCGAATTATCACTCAATCACTCATCAGCCTAGTAACGGCCTCATTTGCCTGGTGATTGAGACCCTGGGTTTGATTCCCAGGTCGAGCAATGTGTTGGGTTTTCTATGAAATTCCTTAATTCATCATCATAATCGACCCATTATACTGTCCCACTGCTGGGCACGGGTATTAGGCTATAGTCCACCATGCTAGCCTAGTGCTGGCAAACTCCACACACCGCCGAGAAAAAATCTCTAATGTATGCAGGTTTCCTCACGATGATGTCCTTCACCGTTTAAGCGAGTGATCATTAATTATGAACACTTACATGAATTCGTCAGAGGTGTCAGTCAGAGGTGCATACCTTGGATTCGAACTCGACACCTTTGATTTGGCAGTCCAATCATATCACTAGGATATTACTTCTTTAAGGTCTACCTAGTCTATGCTAATATTATAAAGAGGTAAAGTTTGTGAGGTTGTAGGGGGTAGGTAATCTTTGGATCTACTGAACCGATTTTGAAAATTCTTCGACCAATAGTCAAATCAGCCTATCGCAGTCCACTGCTGGACATAGGCCTCTCCTAAATCGCGCCACAACACCTGGTTCTCCGCCTTCCGCATCCAGTAGAAACCAATAGAAAAGCACATTATTTCTGAGTATCGTAAGCTATATTTATGTATAATAGATGTATGTTATTATGTAGTAAATTGCACCCATGCGGAGCCGGGGCGCCCGGGTGGGTGGCTAGTATTATATTTTAGTGCATTGTTTAAATTGGCATTATTTGATCTCTCTTTCAATTTAAATGGTACCAAATGATATGTATTTCCGTCACGTTAATATTACTAAATGAAGTAGGTATGACAATTATGTTCGAAACAGAACCTTAGTTGCACGGTTCAGTGACCATCTGTTTACGGGGAAATGCCAATAAGCAACATTTTACATTCAGTTATCATTCGTCGTGCTGCGAGAATCAGAACATAGTGTAATAAAATCTGTTGTTTAAATTCCCATTAAAATTCAAAGACGAATACATTTACTAAGTAGTAGAAATATCTACTTACATGCACAATGTAAAAATTATAACGATAAGCATATATTAAGATAAAAAAATATTCTATTTCAAAGGTAAAAATGTTACCGTTATAAAAATTATATAATTACACAAAAATGTAATTTGATGCCTTTGTGGAACAAGAAACATGCACGTTTCCTCACGATGTTTTCTTTCGCCGTTTAAGCGAGTGATAATTTAATTTATGAATTCTAACCGGTGATGTACGTCCCTTGGATTCGAGTTCGAGACATTAGACTTGGTAGTCCACTGGTCACCTCACTAGGCTATCACTGCTGCCCTGCTCGCAACCCCTTCAAGCTTCTGCACGCAGTCACTATTCTTCTTCTTTCTTCTTTCTCCGAGTCTTTTCCCAACTATATTGGGGTTGGCTTCCAGTTTAACCAGATACGGTTGAATATCAGTATTTTACAAGAAGCGACTGCCATCAGACCTTCGAAACACAATTTTATTTTTGGGTGATGCCGATACCCTGAGGATAAACAGGTTGTCAGGCTTTTTGGGTGTCTGACTACTACTTACGGTCGTCATAGATGTTTATATGATAGCCGGGACCGACGGCTTTACTAATATTGGATACTATTTATTTTACGTTATACATAAACTAAAGACCTGAAGTAGGTATACGTGCGAGCCATGTGCTTCATATTTTACAAAACTCATCTTTAGCTATGATGAGGGATATTTTGGGAGTTTACAGACTTTTCCTGAAACTATGTGAAACCACTGCTGTCATGTATGAATATAAATTAAAGTTTGCTACAGAGAATTGATCAAAACGCAAAATTATGCGCAGTAGTTTACATAATCAACTCATTGAAGGTATTGCGGATTCACTGTTCAATACAGTACCTACATAACACAGATAAGCCTATAATTATACCTACGCGAATGCAGGCTTAAGGCAGATTTAAACTAAGTAGCCAACATTATGTAGATCCTCTTAAATTGTAATATAATCAATAATTGTATTTAGTGATATATTATGAAAACGAAGCTACAATAGTTGATTTTGATTAGTTGCATACGCTCGATCCCTCATCTCTCTATATACCCAGTAGGTGAAGATCGGCAACATATATGTATACAGATACAGACATTTTATAATAACGTAAGAGTTTTAAGAGAGGTAGGGCATAGTGGAAGTAGTTCCACTCAAATTGGAGCTGCCCGACTGGGGAAGTACCTCCGCCTTGCAGAAAATCGAAGTAAAATAACATTGCTTTGAGCTGTGTTGTGTTTCTTACGGTGAGCAAGGTTGCCAGTGCTCCACGAGGAAACGTTGTGTTGGCAGTGGGGGGACTTTGACCCTTATACTGCCAACCCAACTATTCCTCTTTCAATCCAGGGTCGGCAACGCGCAAGTGATACTCCTGGTGTTGCAAGCGTCTATAGGCTACGGTAACCGCTTACCATCAGGTGGGCCGTATGCTTGTATGCCAACTTAGAAGAATAAAAAAAAAAAAGTTACGTACGAGTACCTATAATGTAAAAAAAAAGAAAACATCAAGGCCGACATTTTTATACTAATAATATATTCAACTACGTGGCACGTGGTACCGGTATAGAAACTCAATTTTATTCAATTTCGACGTCAAGTGGCGAATAAAATGGCAAAGTAACAACTCATGCCACTCACACAGCCGAGGAGGAGGAGGAGGAGATTACTGATTTCTATGATTCACAACTCTAAACACGTATGGGAATAACCACTGCGCTGTACATTTGCCGGGAATTAAATTATTCCGAACGCCTGGCGCAGAAAAACTGTTCTGTGAATAATTTGGTTATTTTACAAGTTGAGATATTTTATTAAAGTACAGTTAGTTGCGTGGATTTTTTTTTATATACAACATTACATACGTCATACATTACATATGATTATGTATTAGGTAGTAAGAGATTTAGTATGAGGTAATTTACGTGTTACCTATATACTTTCTTAGTTAATAGGTGCCGGGATTCAAGGCTTATAGTAGTTACTTATAGTACAGCGTAGCCTGAACTACCTCATCAACCTAGTGGCCGTAAGTGCGACAGCTACGCTTGAGGTCCTGGGTTCCATCTCCAGGCCAGCAAATTGTTTTTATGAAATTCTCAGTAGCCGCTCGGAGTTTGGATTTTGGAACAGTAAATAGCAACAGTCTCGCCTCCTATTACCTACCTACCTCCTATGACCTAGCCATACTGGCGAGCTGTGGGTGTACATTGGGACATCTCTGGCTAATCCTTCGGAAATATAGGCGTGATAGTGTGTTTAAGTTTAACACTAGGACACGAACAGCCGTGGACTGTGATAGGTTGGTAATTAAATTACCCGCTAAAATTGTTGCAAACTTTTCTTGATAATGAAAAGATATTAAGAAAAGTCAGAAGTTGTATTACGTTGTTGTTTAAATTAACTTCCCTGACTAAGGCATGTAATTATACATATAAAACACGCATACATTGGATAAAATCTACCGCAACGCTAGTTAAAAGAGAATTAATTTCATTTTAATATTGAGCCCAAAGTATCAACAATTTGTAATAACGACGAAGATGAAGCGAAGGCAAAACAAAAACAAATATGGCAACGTGGCGTTCCAAAAAATGACTTATCATAACAGCAAATGATTGAAATTCAAATTGTAGCTGCGAAAGTACGGCAGTCGTATTAAAATGTGCATGTATCTGAATAAATTTAACGTCGCAGTCCGAGATGGACGGTATTATCGTACTATGAGGTCAGGCTCCCCTCTCTGACAGGTACGCACGCCACCTGGCGGCGAAACACTGGCAGCTAATCAGTAGCTTCCTTCAACTACGTTCACGCTACATAAATATACGTTAATAACGGAGAGACATTTGGACACTGTTAAATGACAAATTTATTACTAAGCTGTCGTCCTTACACTCTTTATTGTTCACGAAACAAAAAGCTTATTATTAAAATACGTAAATATTATTTATCACGTGTTGTGTATACGTGATCGTTTCGCCATACAGAATTACAACTTCTATTATAAAGATCTTCGTTAATAAAGAAGTAAATTTAATAATAAAAAAAAAACGACTCAAAAGACAAAAAAAATGACGAATTTTTTAATTATTAAATTGACTTCTTTATTTTACATTTTTCGAATTGATTTTTCACCGATTATAAAGAACTTTATCACGGCTTTATTATAAGCTTTTTATTATCAATAAAACAATAAACATATCGCCATTTCATGATAGCGTAATATTCTTGTGTTTTTATCCGAGTCTATGTTTGAACTGTTCTGTTGAAAACTGTTGGAATGGTCGAGGTCCTAGTTGTTGTGTTATTCCGATGTGCTACAGTTAGCATTCCGGGAGTGCATTAAGTTTTTTTATTGGATTCTGCGCCAAAATGAGAAAAGAATACATGGTTTGTGTGTACATCCGAGTTCCAGCAAAAATGACCTGTGTGATGTTTTATACGATTTTTAATCAACGAAAAAATGGAGGAGTTCCTTTGTTCGTCTGCATATACAGACTCAATATTAAAAGAACATAATTATAGTACCTATACATTGTCTACAATCTCCCGGGCCCAAGAAAAACACATTTTGCATTGTGTCTGTAATTTGTTATTCAAATGTATTATGGAGTCTTATAAGTACCAGTTTTCATAATTGTAATAAATTGAGGCTATAATATGTTTTGCATATTCTCTCTTAGTAGATGTTCCAGGTCTGATGCTACTCTAATATAGAACATTGAATAATTATAATTAGTGCATCTTCGCAACAACTATAAGGTACCTAAGACGTTTTAATCATCCAGTATTTTCCCTCCTAATATTATGCGAAAGTAACCGCTGAATTGATTTTGATGAAATTTGGTACAGATATAGATATGACCTTGGAGAAGGAAACCATTTGACTCAAAAAATTTTTTTAAATGCGAGGTGACGATACCATAGGCAAAGCTAGTTATTAATAAAATTACAAGGCACATATAAGATTTATTGAAATAATTATTCCTGAAGCGAGTCGGGTCGATCACGCCCGCTTCATCATGCTGATAATCCCAGGACACTACTAAATTATTCACAGACAAGAAGAGCCATTTTAAAACGCCATTCTAAGCTTAACCCTGGCGCATTTTGCGCAGTGGTTAAACGAACGAATTTAATGGATTATGCCAAAAGAATCCTTAAGACTAGTTATTTTTTGCAGTAAAAGCGTGTAGGAACCATTTGGATTCTTTGTAGGTAACATGAAAGGAAAATTGAAAATGTTGTCTTAGCACAGTCTTCGGTGGATTTGTGAATCTCGCATTGAGTACGTCATTGTACAATATAATACGTGCTCGTCTGTTGTCTGTTTTTTGGTGAGGAGGAATATTTATAGAGCCAATAATTCACGCGGCGAGTTAATCAGTATTAGACTATTCAACACGCCGGCTGCCATTCAACCCGCATCGCTTCCTCCAGGGTGGGATGACTATACTTTAAGAATAAAAAAATAAACACAAGGTTAAGACTTTATTACTTTTGCAATAAAACATGCTCTCTTTGTGGCGTAAAAAGAATGCAAAGGCACGCGAACAGAGAAAATATTAACTCGGCTTTCGACTATAAGGTTCATACACAGGTAGAATATTCGCAATTAACCTGAATATATACCTAGGACTAAAACGAATAATGCATCTAAAGTAATATTGAGCCCGGTTTAATAATAAAGCTGACGGCAAAATTGTTAGTACAGTCGTAAATCTTTAATAGTGAGGAGGCTATAGGTAGGAAATTACTGGTTTAACTCAGGTTCGCAAAATGGATTGCTATAATAAAGTAGGAATTTTGCCAGCGTCCATCAAAAGTGAAAACGAATGGCTACCATAAGAAGGCTGACCATTTATCACGTTTATCTAGATTTCGCACCGGACCGCATCATTTACCGCACAGAAAATCTATAACGGGCACATTTCAAATGCGATTAATAGGTGTCCCACAAGCATTTTGTGCCCTGTGATGCCGACACCCGTAACAGAATATAACTTACGTAATGATATTTTTATTACACTCACATTCTATTATTGGAAATTTCGTAATCTAATCACATCAAATTATTAAATAGGTGTTATAAATTATGCAAGAATCTCATAAATTTGCATACTGAGTACTTAATAATATTCCTCATTCTGAAAGAAGGTCCGTTCTCAGTGGTGGGACAATGATGTACTAAATTAAGTATATTCAAATTCAGAAAGATGCACGTTTATTCGTCGCCCTAATGTTGTGCCCTCTCGTAATAGTATGAAATCGTGAGGAAAATATTAATATGTTTAAAACTCCACACAAAAAGTAGTCGCTATATAAGAACATGTCAAGTGCGGGGGCCATCGTCTTTGGCAGAGGTCTCGTACCATTGAGTGACCGATCGCAAAATATATGAAGCAAACCACTGTTCTTTCAATATTTATTTTGGAACATGTATATAAATTAGAATCAGTTGCCACATGTATGACGGAGCGTCACACGAAGACGACCGATTTGACTGTTTTTTTTTGTTGTGTAATTGTTAGGACAAAGTTTGTATGAAATAAAATATGAGAAATTCCCATCTGACTAGGAAATATGTGGTTAATGCAACTAGCACCGGTTGACTCAGTTAGTTTATGAATAAAAACAGACTGACATTGCTCAAGTGTTATATGGGACACAATTTGTCACCTAACTTTGATTTAGACTTAGACAGGTGTGATTGAGGAGTCAGTGATGAAATAAATTGTTATTGACATACTCAATACAAAAACTATTTATATTAGTGACCAATATTTTTGAAACTTTGTCAATCACTGAAATAGATTCTGAGAAGGCTGTAACTGACGGACACGTGAGTCCATACCATATGAGGGTTTCGTTTTTTCTTTTAAAGTACAGAACCCTAACAAGCTTTAAAAGCCTTATAAAAGGGTGATAAACTTTTACGAACCCAAAGAAGTGTTTAAAATATTCAAATATGTTTTTAACAACTAAAGGACTGCATGTATATTACAGATTTGGTTAGATGTGCCTTTTGATCGTAGAATATAAATTAAATATTAGGTATACCGCTTGAATCCTTGTGAAACATTACTAAGAAAGTATATAAGGACATGAACATAAAGCAATGTCCAGACCCAATATGAATATTTTAAATAATTTAAAATATTAATAGTTCGTTCGTAGCCGCGGCGGCGACCTTTGCGATAATGGCTTACCTACCTGAGGTACGATGCCAATGCGGCCAGCGTCGGCAGGCCGCCTACCACGACGCAAACTAATTCCAAATTCAGAGTGCGTATACTTTTGATGTGTAGAAAAAGTGTTGGTCTAGCCACATAAACCAGGCAGCACTTTGGTTGAGTTTTCCGTGGCCGCACGGCAATGAATTATAGCATAATTTGTTCTGGTTGGCTCTCACACAATAAGGATACACGAGGTGAGAGCCGTGAGATGTGTTCCGTATGTACAATGGAAATTGATGAGGAGATATTTGTTGCGTTTCGTAACTATGCCGCTTGCGATCACAGTGGGTTAATATTATTATGTCAAATTATATACCTAATTAAGAACATCTAGAGAAGAGCTCGTTAGGTCCTTCATCTTTCCTTTTTTCGAGCCTGTTTCCAACTATGTTTTGGTCGGTTTTCGGTCTAACCACATACGGCTGAATATCAGTATTCAACATGAGGCGACTGCCATCAGACCTCCCGAAACCCAATTTCTGGGTTATACCGATATCCTAAGCATAAACTAGGTACTTGTGAGGCTTTTTGGGTAACTGAATACCGGGACCGACGGCTTTACGTGATCTCCAATTCACGAAGGGGTCTCGATGTATCAAGAATGTGTTTTTCTGTAAATTACTTATTTAGTGACAACATTAAACATCAAACTGTCGATGACGTCACTGCGTACCAACCACGTAACCTAGCTGTCACGGGAACAGAATACCTGTTATTATTCTATCATGCTCTAAATGAGTCAATGGTTAAATAATTTTAGAGTAGTTTATGGCCACAGCAATTAGCTATTCAGCGCTTTATACGGTTAACATTTTAAATCCTTTTATGGTATGATATTTAAGCCTATTAAACTGTTAACAGATAAATTAATAATGTACAGTGATCAGCTTTTGCTATAAAAACTTGCCATTCATTCCTTGCCATTTTTTGTTAGATCTTAGTATTACGAAGAAACAGCGTTTTCCTAGATGATAGGATATAGGGATATATGTAGGGACTGATAATAATCCGATCAGAAGGGAAACCTCTGAAATTAAATTATGCATAAAGTCTTAGCGTAGCGGCATAAATTCTGTTGCATAATTATAATCCAGTTATAAACTTATGAGTTTCAGACTAAGTAATACTGTTGGATATGTTGAGTAAAATGTATAAAGAGGCGATCTCCGACACGAAATGGCCAGATGAAGTTTCCACTGCATCTACTGCACGAATTTATTGTTTTAGTATTTCGCGAAGCATCTCGCAATGAAGTTGAGGCAAATTTGTGAGGCGGTGAGCCGGCACTACCTACATAACATTGCAACGAAGCGGAGTTTAAAACCAGAAAGAAAAACTTTTAGAGACGTTTTGGCAAACAAGTAACTGGTACAAGGAAGTAGGACGGCGAAGTACCAATGCTGAGGCGCGCCTGAAGTCCCGATACGCCGAGCGCAAGGCACAACAAACTATTGTGTTAGATATTCGCCATTTGTCAGTTGTTATAGCACATCTCGCCGGTCGATTCGCTCGACAGTCTAGCGGTAATTGAATATGTCACGTCGAACACTGCAACACTTATATTTTGCGGTGCGCGCCATAAGTACAGCGGAAATTGCATCTATGTCGATACATACATATATTGAAAATGCAATCAACATGATGTGTCATTGAGTTTCTAATATTCCTCGTGTATTCGAATATTTAGAACACTTCTAAAAATACATCGTAACTATTTGCAGAACGCATACATAAAAGCAATCCAGAATTTATACAGGGTTTTTTAATTGAAACATAAAAAATATCGAACTATTTTGAAGGTATAGAAGCAGCTCTGGCAGAATCTGTTAACAACGTTGATTGACTTTTCGGTCTGCTATTGATGGAGAATTTTTTCATCACAAATAACAAGTGAACCTACCTACCGATATGTAATATTTCCTACATAGAAATCGATTTATGTAGGGACTTCGCCTGCTAAGTTTATTAATTCGAAACGCCCCGAGCGACTTGGAGATAGAAAGATGGGATAAGAGGACAGCTCATAATTTAATTTAAGGTAGATTTTTAGTTACGTGTAATGGTAACAACCTTCACGAAATCAAAACAGTTTTTTTTTTCATGTAATCAATATACAACTTATGAAATGTCGAGTCTAGGTGCACTGTTCCAAATTAGTCGTTTCCTATGGACAAGAACCGGTAAGTTGTTCTCATTAACGACCAAAAATAACAAAAATTCTTCTCCAAAAGACCCACTTTTTGGAACCGTGCAACTAATGCTGACTTTTCAAAAGTGCTATTTTAATGGTCTAATTGAAATAAAACATTTGACTTTGACTTCGATTTTAAACAACACCATTGTTACTCTTCTAAATTATCGTTTCGTACAATGATGTTCGATACAATAACAATTGGAAATTGCATATTTACATAAGAGAAAAATTTAGGAATGTTGCGAAAGTTACAAATATATAAAATACAGCTACGTGTAAAAGAAAGGTCGAAGCAGTTCTCCCATGTACATAAAGTAAAAACATGCTAAATGCTCGAAGAAGCAAAAGTGGCATGAAAGGATCATAGCACGTGGCGTTTTGTAATCTGTGCTTACTCCTACGGCAAGGAGGTATGTGTATACGTATGTTATTCCTAGTCACAAAAACAATTGCGTCCTATCCAATATTCCCAACCTTTAAAATCTAACCAAGCGGAACAACAAAAGCAAAGCATACAAGAAAACTTTTTTTTTTGAAGTTACAGTGCCCAGTTATTGCCAAAGTGTTTCGGTATTTGCGCGTATATGATAAAGTTCTCTTTCAGTCATGTAGGCCTACAATATTTAGTATTTTCACGTATATTTGAGTCTAGGGATCTTCGTTAGCATTTCAGAGGTCCAGCGCATAATATTAAAACAGAGGCCACTTTTTCGAGAACTTTCTATTCATTGTTCGTACATGTCCATTATGTTGTGTGACAGTTACTCTGGGAGCACGGACGACGATGGTTGTCTCAAATAATGTGTAAATCAAGCCAAGCTTGGTACTGAGTAGTACCAACACAGATTTAAATCAAACTGTCGATAACTTTACGTAAATCTTTTTCCAGAGATTTCTCTGTATTACGTAAAAGCTAAATTAATAACAGCTCTATCGTAGCAAATGGGAGCAATCTATAAATATTTGATGAAAATGTTTTAAGTATTATCATTTCTTATATTCACAAAAAAAAGAATTAATTAATAAAATACAGTTGGCAGTCAGTATATCAGTGTAAATACCTACCTGTTTGATTTTCGGGTCTATTGCTGAATTTCTTAATAGAAAGAAAATAATGTCAATTTGGAATACTTGGAAATCGAAATCACAACCTTACACTCAGCAGCCGTACTATCGACCGCTAGCCAATTAAGGCAATCCAAAAGTTATCTAATATTAATAATAGTTAGGTAGTTATAAACAGCGCCATGGCAACCTTCATAATAATTTAACGCACGCTGAATATAAAAGTAACTTTTCCAAACGGATTAACAGGATATTGAATATTTCAAGAGATTGTCAGATTGGGTGTGCCCATGCGTGACATGCAAATTACGCTTTGATTTCAGATGCTTATGTTTAGCCTCAATTTTTTTTTTACATAGCTGAACGTGGTGCCTGCAGCGCTCACGTGATGCATCTGTTATCTGCAGTGTACACTGTAACGTTTAATAATTTTGTTATTTCTCCATAATTCTATACTCCTTTTAAGATTTGCCGAGTGACTGGTTACGGTAATAGCCGTGCGAAAGCGTCGTAATCAATCATCGATGACTATCGACTAGAGGGGAGCCCAGAGTCGTTTTGCCATTACTGAAAAATGAGGAAAATACACGCCCTCGAAGAGGATAATGTTCACCGAAGTCAACAAGACGCAGCGACGGCTCAGTTAATAGCGACGGGGTAACGACCTTGCAAATTGGATGTGAATTAAATATTAATTAAGTATCAACTGTGGTTGGCTGAATATAATATAGTATTCGTTATCTAATCAGCAGTTTTATTTTTGTTATCATTATCGACGAGGATGGCTCGGAGCGCTTAATAACAGTGCGGCTAGGATTTTGGTCTTGCCTTTCTTATCTTTTGCTTTAATAAACCATTCATTGACTCGCAGTTCAGTTTTCTTATGACAATTTAATTGTAGTATTCTCGAAGAAATTTTATGTAATTGATTCAAGAGAGTTGAATATAATAATAGATAGACGAATTTATTGAAATAATAGCTATGGAACGTAATCATGTAACAGTAAATTCATTCTAAATTATTACATTAGAATAAAGAGGTGAAATATTCTTTGAAAATGAAGCCGGTTTCAGCGAGTGCATTTCGTAGCATGGCAATGCGGGGGGCGAGCTCCACGGGAGATAAAAGCCTTCTCGCTTCACAGGTGCCGTTTATCAGTAAACCACTTAAAGCAGCGCTTCTCGCTGTTAAACTATTTTCACTCGGAAAAATACTTCTTAAAGATCGTTTTTTTTTTGTAAAAGTCACGGAAAGAAACTCGGATTTTATGCTTCAATTAAGAATATCTTAAAGAGATTTTGAGTTATATAAAAGATCCCGGTTAGAGTAGTGATGCTCAAGCTTTTACGAATGGTAGGTAAGGATTTGTTGGGATGTAGGTAGGAATATAATGTAATAATCGAATATGGTGAAGGTAAGATTTGTTAACTGTAGTCACAAAAATTGCCTGACAAAAGCCGGTCTGGGTGTACTCACGTACACCATATACCTAAACGCTCTCACATAAATATATTCTTACATAAATTCATGTATGTATGCAACGAACACTTATCAAAGTCGTTAGTGGTGGTTACAAGCCTAAAACTGACCACCAATTGGGGATGCCACCCGCTACCATTTTTACCATTACCACCGAACTAGTCACATCGCACTTATTTTTCCAATTCATTGCAGAATCGACTATAATTATAATCAACTAGCTGTATCCCGCGGTACCACTCCCATCTTTCCTCCGGATCCAGCAACGTCTAATAATGCCGGATCCGCCGGATTATCTGATCCAATTTTCCGGATTGCAATCCCTACCCCTATCCCTAGTTTATCTTCAGGTTTTTATATGCAATATGGTAACTTTTTACAAAAAAAATAGTGTAATTCTATAAGTCAAGCCACAAATCAACTATACGAAATAACTAGGAAAGTATATGAAGTCAATAAAACACGCGCACATACACAAGTCTAATTGTCCTTAGAAGTGGAATTTCCAAACAAACTTTCTTATTAGGTACTTTTGATACAAAATGAATCTACTGTCTGGTCCTTCTAACTTTAGCAGTTTAGGCTCTGTGTTCTGGAAATTTCTCTTTATAACAAATTTCCAAACTAGACTTAATTCTGTTTGATACAAAGCAGTTTTAGTGTATTTTGACGTAATAAAATATCATCAGACGACTACTAGTGTGTAATATCTACACATTGCATTATGTCCATATTATATACCTACTGAAATATTAGATATTTGACGCCATAGTCCATGTTAATTCTGTGAAAAAAACAATCAAGACCGACGGCTTAACATGTTTTCGAAAGTACGAAAGTATCTTAAGAATCAGCCGTCTATAGACTTCAGACTGATTAATCAACGTGTAACTCCAAAAAATATATAATTTATGTGTAAAACAATGTTAGCAATTAAAAGTATCATTAAAGAAACTTAACCCTGTAGAGGGTTCTAATAATTTGTTTGCCTCTCATGGTTGCTAATTGATTGTTGACATAAACTTCAAACATTGAACGATTCATCTAGAAAAGCTTCAAAACCACGTCACCAAATAAGCACGTCCGACACCGCGCCGAGCCGCCGAGTTATGTCGTGTAATTGCTAATCTTCGGCGCTGGTGACTGGTAGCGCTTCGCTTCAAAGCCGTATAAATCTTCGCGATTTGTTACGTTTTGTTCAGTAATTTCGTCAACGCTTTTTACAACTGTACCTTTGTAATGCGACACAAAAATATACCGTTCTTGTGAAACTTTTTTTACCTCACATTTACACCTTTTTACCCGGCTCCTAATCCTATATTTCATTTTAATACTATAGCTGCGTTACTTTTATTGTGACCTTGTTTGTAACCTCAGTAAATAAAACGAGGACTTTTATTTTCAAGCAAGGTAAAGTAGTGTGATTTAATTTAATTAAACCGTGCAGTCAGTCGTACTATCTAAAGTTCCAAGGCTGTGCCAAGCCAAGTGCATTAGCTGACTGTGCTATCGAACGTAGCTTCCTGAAATAATGTTTTATCTAAATATTATGCTTACTTCTCCAACATCAGGCCATTTTAAAATTAATTTTGCGGGAAATGTGCTTTTATTAAAGTTTCTCGACTAAAACAAACAAAAGCTTCGGAAACGATTGTGCCTTGTTTTAGTTAAGTAATTTAATTAAACATTTAAAAGGTGAATTTTAGGAATTCGAAATAGTACAGTTACAATAAATTAGTTGTCCTATCGGGGTCGTCATGAATATGCTCATGAGTTACATAGCTCCAACAATAAGGCACTGGAAGACAAGTGGCACGAGGCTGACCTCACCTCTCCATTTCCCGCACTTTACTTATAGAAAGAAGGTGTTGCAGGGCCGTTACTGCCAGAGAGCGTTTGTGTAAAGAATCTTTACCTTTTAACGTCCTTTGGCAGCATTACTCTCCTTCGGCAGTCGGGTAAAAATTATGATTCTTGGCTGACCTGATAATAGAGTCTTAACTTCTTGTAGGATTATTACTATCACACTCTTCGAACAAATTGTGAGTGGAAAAAGCAAACGTAATTAATTGGGCTGGATGCACTTATGCACTCCTATATCCTATGTACGCTTTTGACTAGAATACCTAAGATATCATGAATCGCGCGAAAATCCTACATCTCAGTAGTTCAATTCCAATTTTAATCAATACTTACAATGCGACCATCATACTTTCTGTCACAATGCGATTACGATTTCCACAATATTCGTCATAAATTTACACGGTATAATAGTTTGCCTCATTTGTACCGGTCTGGTTCCCTAATTGAGCCATACAACTGTTGTGCAGACCTCGCAGATAATATTAAACGACTAGACAGGATTACAGATATACAGCTATTTGTTTTAAAGGCTAGAGCGAAATAATTAATTTCCGATATCCACTAAAAACATGGTCTGAATTTATTACTCACATTATTTTAATGCTGCTCTGTCCCTCAGCAAGTATAAATTTGTTTTAATTTGTTCATGTAATTAAGTTGATTTATATGAAAACTAAATGCATTTAAATTATCAATGTTTTTATTCACATCATCGCTAATAATTGATTCATTATTTATTTTAAAGACACTTCACGTAATACCAAGTGAAGGCTTAAAAATCTAAATGCAATATTCGAAGTTAGTACAGACGCCAGCAGGTCAAGCTATCCAAAACTGTCAAAATTTCCCAATCGAATATGAACCTTATCATAATGTGTGAAAATTTAAAATATATCAAAGAAATTTGACTGATTGTGGTAGATTGATATATATTATTGTATATATATTATTAACCTAATAGTTGTGTACCTACTCGTGATGACATCGTTTTTTCAACCCGGGGAAAATTTTCAAAATCCCGTCACCTGTGAATTGTCCAGTCAATTGCTCACCTAAATTTCATGTAGTCAGTTAGTTTTCAGAGTTTTATGAAGGTGATTTTTACAGTATACTAATAACATAAACAGTTACAAAATTATTAGGCTGATCGGTTGTTGTTAGCAGGGTTTGTAAAGGATATGAAGGAGATCCCATTCAAATCTCTTTCAAGACGGATTTAAATTATTTACTAGAAATTTCAGAAGATTCCAGATTACTAGCTACTACTACATCATTACGTTCGAAGTCCTTAAGTTAGTTTGTAGACAAGTTTGACGTCGTCATAAGAAGCAATCGAGCAACAAATGAGATTATGCACAAGTTCTGATGAGGCGTTGTTACAACGTAGCTCTATGTAGGTGGCTTAATCTATGCTTAGCTATCAGAGTATGCGTAATATCTCGACAAAGTTTGACTGCTTGTCATAGTTTGATAATCGATTTTAGAATCCATGGAAACGTTATTAGTGTAGATAAGTACTTGTCCTTCCTGAATGGTGGCGGTTTCCACCACTGCAATCAATATGTCTGACGGTCACACTTGATTAATGCATCTTAGTGGTCCTCGCAGCTAAGCAGTGATATAACTGACTACTGTTAATATGATAATTTATATTTATTTCTGTAAATAAATTTGTTTAACATACTTTTACAACTCAATGTTTTAAGGGATAACTATAAGGAAATTATATTCGGTACCGGTAGTAGCTTGGTGGTATGACCATTGAACTGCCAAGTCGAAGGTCTCGAGTTCGAATCCAAGGTACGCACCTCTGACTTCTTGAAATCGTGTGCGTATTAATAATGAATTATTACTCGCTTAATCGGTGAAGGAAAACATCGTGAGGAAACCTTCATGCCTTAGAGATTTTCTCGACGGCGTGTGAAATTTGCCTATCCGCACTAGGCCAGCGTGGTGGACTAATAGCCTAATCCCTCTCATTCTGTGAGAGGAGACCCGTGCCCAGCAGTGGGACAGTATATGGGTTAATTATGATGATGGTAATTGGTGCTCGACTAACGGCAATGAGCAAAGAGTTCTCAAAATGAGCGAGTTTAGTTTTCGAGAATTATAAGTGCTACAAGCGGATAAAAATTCCGATCGCTGTTGATAGTTTTAGCCATCGTTTATTTTTTTGCTTGCACGTTCGATTTTATAATTCCGGAGCTGATAGTTCAATTGGGTTTGAGTTTGCAAACAAATTAAAATGCCTAAATACGATACGAATCGGCATGTCGAGTTAATAAACAGAAATGTTTTTCTTTCACACTCGGGTATGTGTATGTATATGTACTTGTGTTTCGAAAATACGACTAAGTACATACAGGAACACGTCCAGTTTAAGGTCGAATGTAGATGTTGTAGATTTATTTATTGCTGTGATGTATTTTTTTTAAAGAGTATTGTATCTTTACGTGTTTATAGATAAGTATTCCAATTATCTACCATAGTTAAACGTTGATTTTACAGTTACGCTGTGTTTTATAGTTTGTGTTTTCCTACCGGTCTGCACACTTACACGCTTAGAAGTTCAATCGTAATTTATTGTGAATACATCAGTACGGATTAAACTGGCTGGAGTAAGTTACCGCAGTGTACGCACACCGCCAATAACAACAGTGGTCGCGTAGCCGCGTCAGCATTCAATCTGGACAACCGAGTAATGGCCACATTCTGTTATATTTTTGATCGCGTCTAGAGAAAATGGCCCTTCCTTTGTATACTTACTCGTAACCTATCTAAAAAGAATCCATTTGGCATTTTCCGTAAAACACACATCTAGAATCGTGATGTACATACTCGTTTGTCAGCTGTACAATTTCCGCGGAAATGTTTAGTTTTGAAATCTTTACTCCAGGTATACATGAAGGTCCCTGTCTGCGGTTTACTTAGAATAGAAAATAGAACCGTCTGCAGTCCATGAATAAATTGACACAGATTCGTGTCTAAATCGAACTGCCTCTAAACTATTCGAAATGTCAGGTTGGAAATACAAGAGTGGGAAATAGACGAGTGAATTTCTTATGCCTAATTATTTGGCGGCAGAGTTGAAAATCATATTACCTAATAACTTAGAATTAGGTATACCTACTTAAATATCTAGGTGTAAAGACCCAGTTAGTAATGTATATAAATGTTTTTTAATAAAATACACGTAGGTATCGTGTAATTGTCGTAAATATTGTAGTGGAAAACATGGCAGTAGTTAGAATAAAACAACATATTCTCATTTTTAAAGTTTAACTAGGCTAGCTAGGCACTAGGCTGATGAGTCGCAGGTCCGAAATGTAAGTGGTCCGCTTTAATCACAGTACTGTGAAGTGCAGGCAGCGGTTCTTTTCCCTTTGAATCTGTGAGGTCTATTAGTAATACTTGATCACAGGTTTGCATGTTACGAAACTATAGTCTACAGTTTATGGAAAGCTTCTGAAAAGATTTCACAATTTTTTATTCCTTAAAGACGTTAATTCCTTAAAACTGAAGCGATGAAGTATATTCTATAGAAAGAAACAATCTATTCTGTGGAAATGTCTTTCCGAAACGCAGTGTAATGTAAAATCAGGAACTACGTCTAATATTAGTTTATTGAAGTGAGAGTATTGTTACCAATGATCCGTGTTTCTGTGGATAATATTAATGCCTGGTATCGCATCACTGTCCACTGAATCGCGTACATACATCACACATCGACGACACTAGCTTAGTGCTACGCCAGTAGGTTTGCCACTAGTAAATGTATACACTCCATATTATTCGCAACTAGGCATCCGTTACAGATTTATAATCTTCTCCCTTTGATTGCACACTTGGTGGTGTTCGTCAACACCCACAATTATTACGTGCTATTTTTGTCCATCCGGAAGATATCATAATTGATAAATATAAGGTATTTATAAAACTAATTGACATTTAATACGAGACAATACGAGACAGTGTAGGACGATGTTTCATTTCATTTTATATAACAGTTATAAGGAAAAATAGCGTAGGAAGACACACAACAATAGAAGCGTGTAGGCCAAATATATGTACTTATATGTATATAGTTGAAAGAATACCGCAACGGACGCAAGAGTTTTATTTTTAATAAGTGCATCTAAGGCAGGAATTGGACATGACTTAAATAGCACCTATAATAATAGGTAATCCTATAATAAAAATATTTAAAACCTCTTTGTTGTGCCATAAAACCGAAAAAAACATGTTTCAAGTTAGTTATCAAAATTTGCTTTAATCATATATAATTAAGTAACAGGCAGGTAACTGCCTTGTTAATATAGAGGTCCTAAGCGCGACTGCAACGCTAGCAACTCCTGGGTTCGATTCCCAGGTCGAGTAGTATTATTGGGTTTTTCTATGAAATTCTCAGTAGCAGCTCAGTTTGGATTTCTGCCCGGTTAATGGCAATAGGCTCGCCCTCTGTTACATGCTTAAACATACCGGTGAAATGTGGATGTACATTGGCATACCTCTGCTCAACCCTTCGGGGAATAAATGCGTGATTGAATGTGTGCATGTAATTAACAGGTAAATTCATCTTAATTTCTTTGAGTTTAAGCTTTAGCAAAATCATTATATTGTTTCGACTGAAACAATGGTTTTCGACCATGGCTGACTAGAATCTGACATCAGAAACTAAGTACCAAAAAATAACGAACACCAATGTACCTACGGCCACTATAAACAGAACTGTTTTAACGAACAAGCTTGTCAGCTACTGTCCACAGCCTTTGTGTACTTCCTCGTAAGTGTAGGTATGTTCCTATAAAAACAGCAAATCCGATTCTGAAATCCGATGTATTAACGGAATGAACTTTGTAATTGGACACAGTTTCCACTAGTTCCGTCCATTGCTCGTGCATTTTGGGAATAGAACTATTGAAAATCTCATCTACTGCTAAACGAGGGTTTAACTACTCATAATACAGCTGCATTTTGTCTTAATAATTTATTAATAATAGTATTTTTGCCTCAAGTCTCACACAAACTATATTTTGATACTTTATATTTTGATAATTATCTGTAAAATACGAATTATTAGGTTTTATGTCAGGTAATAATGAATGTGAAGTTTAAATATAATCTTATTTTATTTTAGGCCATCACTAACAAAGCAATTTATGGTAGATATTGCATTATGATAGCCTAGTGATTATGAGATGACCATTGGACTGCCACGTTAAAGGTTCACGAGTTCGAATCCGAGGCACGCATCTCTGACTTTTCAAATTCATGTACGCATTAATAATTAAATAGAACTCTTAAACGATGAAGGAAAACATCGTGAGGAAACCTGCATACCTCAGAGATTTTTCTCGACGGTGTGTGAAGTCTGCCAACCCGCACTAGACCAGCGTGGTAGATTATAATTGTGCTATAATCTCAGCAGTGAGACAGCATGGGAGGTTGATGATGAATGCATTTTCCTGAAAATATTAATGTTTATATGTTCCTTCAATTTATATACCTTTCTTTGTGATACGGAAAATCTACATCCTTATATCTTCTACCTAGCGAGGTAGCAGGGTATGTTAGAGTCGTACCAACTAAGGATTTCATCGTTCGCATTAGAAAGTGAGATCGATAAATTAAGTTCTGCTTAATCGAGTGATGTTGATTCTGATCTCGGTTCACATCATACAGATTTCACTGGCTACATTTTGATCGTGTTTACGAAAACTAAGTTTATTCTGTAAATTTCGTCAGTTCATTCATCCATTCATCATAGACAAATGGCGTTGCGTTTTGCAATTGCAATTTATGTGACAACAACCTGCGATTAATTATAGATTTTATAATTAATTTCAGTATCACTAAACGTACATAGCTGTCAAAACATACAACAGTCAAAATTCATACATAGTTGTCATCTTACATGTATAAGTTTTCATTGTGACTCCATACGGCGTCTGTGTATTGTATATGGAGTGTGTGCGAATATTATTATTATTTACTCTTTTTTTTTTTTTTAAACTCTTCATCATATGCTTCATCAAATCTTGGTGCCAACACTCTTGTCATTTTTGTTGAAGCTAAATATCAACGATTACTCTATTTCAACAATTAAGTACCTACTCAGAATATTAATTAAAATATACCTAGGCACTTTATAAGGTAGGTATACGTCTATAATTATTTCAAACAATTAACTCTGTTATAGAATATTACAATTAATACTGGAATCTTTTATGACATTGGCAGGTCTTGAACGCGATTAAATAAGTTAAACGTCGAAAATCGGGCGTAAAGAATTTAAACGGGGTTCAGCTTGAACTGAGTTCAGTTCATGTTGGTGAAATGAAAACCTGCGTGCTGAAATCAGCTAAACATGTAAACCGAGTTTAGTTTGAACTTATCATGTTTAATTTAAATGGTGAAATCGGCCCTAAAAACTACACTTCCCTTCACTTGTTCTATACCTAGTTGTGGTGTCGTACAGTGATCATATGGTCCAGTACAACCGGACTGGGGTCCGGTGGTTGTACTGAACAATATGATCGGAGGTCTGTCTGCGCCTTCCGGCCACGCCCAGTGAGTGAGGTGAGGTGGACGCATTTCCTCTTTTTCGTGGCCTCTTTCGCAAGCATAATTTGCTCGCAGTTAGAAGTGCTCTCGCTCCTGAGCCTGGGCCGAATAACAAGAAGAAGAAGCAAGAGGTCACTACCTACAACTAGATCACGAAGCTGCCCTGCCTAAGTTGAGCAAACGTCCAACGTACGCTGCGCCGTTCTTTCCTTTGTTTTCCAAAACATATATCTACATACCCACTTCTTTTTTCGGGTTCAGCTAAGATGTACTGGCCTCCCACGAATAATCCTAAGATACTGGTTTATTAACGAATCGAGAGCAATGAGCGACCGGGGTGACAGCTATAATTAATTGCCGTGCGAGAATATTGACATCAATATTGAGATGGATCTATAGTGAAGGAAAAAGTAGAAATTGAGTTGTATTAAGAGGTCAAACGTCTGTTTGATGAAAAACTGTGGCGTGGTGATTCCTAAGTTAATGTACCCGTTACCGTACCGTACCTACCTGTTCATATAATAAGTTATCATGTTTAACCGATATATTGCTGATATTATGTATTCATAATCTAATATGTTTATTATTAGCCTTCGGTGACGTACCTACTGCCGATGAAAGCCCCTCCCCTTTCTTTTCACTTATTACTATAACAATTTATTCCTCAACGAATCTGCAAGAAAGATTTACCGTGCTAAATACCGGGTTTTTTAAAATTAACCAAGTATGAAGGCCGTCTTCTGGTAACCGGCAGCCGTAGTCTGTGGACGCCAGGAACACTAGTGGTATCACTAGCGCGTTGTCATTTTACAATCTCATTTGTTAAGTATAATATGTTTAGTAATTTCACATCACAATGATGTTACCACATTATGACATTCGTTAGTTACTGCATTTTGGAAAAACGTAACTGACGCTGTTAGCGTACCTAGTAGCAGTATCTAGTATCAAATCCTCATAAGTCTAGTCGTCGCAAGCACCACTGCTGAGCGTAGGTTTGATTCCTCCGTTGCACAAAATGGCGAGAAGACATGTACAACTATGGATGGAAGTAAACTTTCTTCAAATTGAGATTTAGTTCTCCGCATTTCACACCGTTTTAGTGCGCAACTTGCTGAACAACGATGCATTTTAAACTTTTTAATTAGGCACGTACCTTCATTGAAACTACCGCTAAGCGAAGCGTCCGCGTCAGCGGACACTTAACAAAGCTTTTATGTATAATATTTTATATAGTATTTTCAGCTTTATAAATAATGCAGCAGGTATATAAAATCCGCTCATTGATTATATGAGCATTATTTAAATTTTTAATGCTAAATACTGCACTGCGGAAGCGATACTTATTTTATTAAAGTTTTATTTATGTATGTCTATATTATATGTACATACTTAGCTCATATTTTATCTATACTTGTTTAATTTTAAAATTAAGTAATTTTAATTTTATTTTGTGGATAAAGTAGACAACTGTGGTTTTTATAAATTACTGTGAGAACTCGCATACTTACCTTAAAACTCAGTTATTACTTACCTTATTAAGTATCACTTGGTTCCAAAAAATAAAACATATTTATTGAGTGTTTCAAATTCTGTGAACAGCTGCCGCCTACGATACAAAATTTCATTTCTTGAGTCTTTTATATTCTATTTTAATCACAATGTTTATTTTGAATTGACTCCGTCACCCAAAACCTTTTCGATCCGAAACCCTAAAACAAAGAAATGCTTTTACAAAAGTCCGAACTGTAAGCAAATAAGCGTAGAAGTAGTTTGCGAAACTCGAAGACATGTACGTAACATTTTGTGGAAATGTTATAAGTTTTTAGCCAACAAAACAATATATTCCCGGCGAAGCCATAGAGCGACAATAAAAATAACTTTATCTGATTTCAATATCGGCTGTTCGGGAAGTTTGCAGTACTGGTCCCTAAGTGGCCGAGTTGTAAACTATAAGTGAACAACTATTGGCTTTTATTTTACTTTTCTCACTAATATTTAACCGCCAACTTTCATACAACGTGATATGTGTATAGTTCTATTCAATATTAAATGGGCAGTATGTTATATGTTTATCTCAGTGTGGTGGGCAATTATAAGGCAATAAGAAATCGTGAACGCGGTATTTTTTCATCTGAGATTAATGAAAGAGGAAAATACATTGGAATGTTCGGTGTGGATGCAACGTAAAAACAAAGGTGCTGGACGGCAGCTGGCAGACGCAAGGTAAACTTCATTAAGGCCAGCGTCATCACGTCGGTACTCCGACAAGTTTCGCATACCGCTCGCCTAACCACGCTCTTTTGTTCAAAGAGAGCATTCACCGTTTGCCTATCTACACTGATTCTGCTGAAGAGCACATAGTGTGCGGTTACGTCAGTTAACCAATCAGGAAACATACCAGAATTTGCAAATGGTTTATAAAGCGACTGCAAAATGTTTTAACAGGATAAAGGGATAGTATCGGTCACGTTGAAAAAAGAAGCTGTTTCGCTTTTAATATCCTGTTGACATTGTCGACATGTCCACTGGTGATATGATATGATATGATATTTATTTCTGTAAATAGATCTTTTAAAGACACTTTTACAAGTCAATATTTTACACTTTTTTTTTTTAAGTTAGATTGCTCCGGGATTTCCTAACTGACGACCTCTGAGAAGAAACGCCGAAACAAACTCAGAGAATCATAGTCTCTTTTAAAGTCCAGACATAGAACAGTAACAAATATGTGTCTTACAATGTAGGGCAAAGTCTGAAATGGCATTTTGAAGAAAGAGCCATAGCGGCTTTGAGTAGACCAGTCCCAACTGACGGCACGCATGCATCAGTCATTGTGTAGCTCAACCATAATTTAGGGAGCTCAACAACCCGTCGCACGACGATACCAGATCAGAGGCACATTTGTTTAGGCCACATAAAAAAAGACTCAAAGCCACCAGACTGTTCAAAGCTGAGTATGTAAATTTAGCCTACAAAGTACTCACATTTACAGTTAGTCAGTTATAGTTGAACATTATTAAATAGTAAGAAAAAAAATATATAATCACAGTAATGTCTGCTGATATAAAATTAATATAAATCATTGTTATGTCAGACGTACAAGAGAGCAATGCAGCTTGATGCGTACTATTGAATTAATCTAGTCTACTAAACAGAAAAGGAAAAATAATAATAATAATTAAAGAGATTGCCATTGACAGTAAGAGCTGACCAGCCCCGACAGACGGCACCCTTTCACGAGTATGACGTGTGTATCGGCGTCGTTCGACTCAACCATGTTGCAGGGAATAAAACGACCCGACACACTACGCCACCATCAGCAGGACATTTTAGTGAGCATGACAAGCTCAGACTGCTAGGCAACTGAAGGGCACAATGTAATTTTAAGTCATTATAATGCATAACAATATATGCAATATCATCAGCACGACTCTCATACTTTATATGAAATAAATTATTTATAAAAAATGTCAGTTAATAAATATTGCTCCATGTCAAATGTATAGATGTCAATATCAAAATCACAAATAAATATGTCACATAAATTAAAGATGTCAATTAAGGTTACTTTATCAATTTATGTGCAACTGACTAAAATACTTAAATTTAATTGTAATACATTAATAACCCGGTTCATTAGAGCAGCTCAATCCCAAGCATTTTTATCTTCTATGTAGTCGTTAACTTTATAGTAACCCTTTTTAAAAAGTCTTTGTTTAATAAATGTCTTAAATTTATTGCATCTCAATTTTTGCACTTGACTTGGGATTTTATTGTAAAAGCGTATACATTGACATTTAAACGAATTACTGATTTTCTGGAGCCTGGTCGAAGGAACAACAAACCTATCTTTATTCCTAGTATTAATATTATGGATATCACTATATTTAGAAAAGAGATTAATATTTTTATGCGCATACATTAAGTTTTCATAAATATATTGGGAAGAAATAGTCATAATATTAATCTCTTTAAATTTTTCTCTTAGTGAACTTCTGGGGGTTAGATTATAAATTGATCGAATAGCTCTCTTCTGCAGCACAAAAATTCGAATTAAGGCCTTCCCTATAGACTTTCAGGAGAACCGGTTTCATGCCGTCCATCCATCTCATTGGAGGCCATCCTACACTGTGTTTTCCAGTGCGCAGTCTCCACTCGAGAACCGCTTTACTAGCTCGAGGAGCTCTTTTCCGGGCGGCCATCAGTTCTACGAACTATGAGCCCTGTTCACATTATCTACGCAATTATAGTTGATGCCATGGTAAAAGAATAGTTAGTCAGCGTGTTGGCGGCGATTATGCAGCCCAGAATGTTAATTCTGATACTTAGACTTAAACTGCCTCGTTAGTCAAGTGACTAGAAATTCTCAGTAGCAACACCAAGTTTGGATTTTTGCCCGATTAATTGGAAATGAGCTCGTCTCCTATTACATGAGATTTAAACATACAGCGATTTGTAAGTGTACATTAGTAGGTACACCTCTGCGCAACCCTTCGGGGAATACTTACAGGTGTGATGATGTTAAAAAATGTGTAATACATATGTCGGCCTAGTTTCAGTGTCATAAACAGCAAAAATGTAACCTGGGGGTCAATTTTCGAAATCAAGATCAACGCATTAAAACTCAGTAAATGAGATACGTAAATTGAATCCCTTTTCACCATTACTTAAAATATTCACATTACATATTCCTTTAAGCCCTTAAATAGATTTAGTTTGACTCCAACATTGAGATAAATTATTTATTTATGTAAAAATAATTACGATTTATCATTTGGGAATACGTTGATTCTAGGAAATTAAAGTCAGATATTAGAATGTATAGCGAGTAACTTTATGTTCCTTACAAATCAAGAACCATGTTAAACTCCATAATGTTCACAGAAAATGTCGATTAACCTCTAGCCACCAGGAACGTGACAAAATGCCACAAAAACGAAATACAATAAACAAAATAGGTAAGTAGGTATATGACGTGATTTGAATTTCTTTGAAATACTATTCTGTGAAATACGACACTTTCCTGTTCAGTTGACAAAGTTTTCAGCGCTGTATTGTCGTGGTTTATAAAAACAAACCTACAAACCCAAAAATAGATTTTCGGTGAAAGGCTTATAAAAGACCTAACATTTTTAAGAATTTCAACACATTTGCCGTGTTTATATCGTATTATTTGTTTACTTAATAATTTGCTGTATTTTAGGAGAGCCCTAAGGTTGACATGAGTTTCATAATTTATAGATTCTAACATAGCTTGCACATACACTCTTCACTCTCCACTCTCCACTCTTCACTCTTCACTCTTCACTCTTCACTCTTCACTCTTCACTCTTCACTCTTCACTCTTCACTCTTCACTCTTCACTCTTCACTCTTCACTCTTCACTCTTCACTCTTCACTCTTCACTCTTCACTCTTCACTCTTCACTCTTCACTCTTCACTCTTCACTCTTCACTCTTCACTCTTCACTCTTCACTCTTCACTCTTCACTCTTCACTCTTCACTCTTCACTCTTCACTCTTCACTCTTCACTCTTCACTCTTCACTCTTCACTCTTCACTCTTCACTCTTCACTCTTCACTCTAAACTCTTCACTCTTCACTCTTCACTCTTCACTCTTCACTCTTCACTCTTCACTCTTCACTCTTCACTCTTCACTCTTCACTCTTCACTCTTCACTCTTCACTCTTCACTCTTCACTCTTCACTCTTCACTCTTCACTCTTCACTCTTCACTCTTCACTCATCACTCTTCACTCTTCACTCTTCACTCTTCACTCTTCACTCTTCACTCTTCACTCTTCACTCTTCACTCTTCACTCTTCACTCTTCACTCTTCACTCTTCACTCTTCACTCTTCACTCTTCACTCTTCACTCTTCACTCTTCACTCTTCACTCTTCACTCTTCACTCTTCACTCTTCACTCCTTTGTTGCACCTAACCCATTCTCCTTGAATTTCCTTAGGAACTTAGGAACCTTACCATCTCTATTACCGTTTGCCGTATTTACGCTCGGAGTGAAGCAGCCAGAATGCAGACTAGGCTTTGTCTGTTTCGACAAATCCTATTAACGCAAACAACAATAAAGGATTTTATACACTCTGGAATTTGGAATTTGAATTAAAAATGCGTAAATTTTCAGGTCAAGGATTTAAAGTTTAAGAGATTTTACATCAATATAACGCGATAAAATCTGTAAAAAGTGCTTTTATTTCAATATTTCTATTCTTGTCGACTTGGACAAGAAAATTATTATAGAATTTACAACTGATTTCATGGGGATATAGAGAGGTTTCTCAACTAAATTATGCAATTATTGCAAGAACTCCTATGATGCATAGTACTTGGCTTTATTTCATCATCATCTCAGAAATGTTCGGATCGACTTTTAGTTCAACGAGTTGCGCCTGGATATCAGTAATTAAGTCAAAGGTCTTGAGTTCGAATCCAAGGCACGCACCCTGACTTTCGAACTCATGTGCGTATTAGTAATTAATTATCACTCGCTTAAACGGTGAAGGAAATCATCGTGAGAAAACCTGGATGCCTTAGAGATTTTTCTCGACGGTATGTGAAGTCTGCCAACCCGCACTGGGACAGCGTGGTGGACTATAGCCTAATCCCTCTCAATCTGAGAGGAGACCCGTGCCCAGCAGTGGGACAGTATATGGGTTGATGATGACTGCATATATTGAAAAAAAAAAAAAACTATTTTGATAAAGAAAGATTATAATATATAATCTAAGCAGTAATGTGCTTAGATATATAAACTTTCTATATCTAACGCTTCAATTAAATATATATTAAGTTCGCGGATTAATCAAAAAAAAATCCTTCATTTCTCGTAGCAGGTTCGTCGGGCTAACTACTATTTCATTTTCCACAGAACATTTTCCGAGTATTATATGTGAAGTACAGTAATGCCATCAGAGTCCGGGCTCCGGAAGCCTGCATAATGCATATATGAAGCATACAAATACGTTACAAGCGCACGTATGTACCACAATTACATTAACATTATAGGACTTGGAACATTAAAGTGGCTCCATCTCACTAAACATAATTTATATGTTCCTAATGAATTAGTGAACCGTTCGTTAAGTCGATGAGTCTTAGTGGAAAGTCGGTGCTAATTTGTAACAATGTAATCACGGTACACGTGAAATATTAATGATATATACTATATAGAAAACATCGTGAGGAACCTGCATGCCTGAGAACTTTTCTTGACGGCGGGCGTGTGAAGTGTGAAGCGTGCCAGCGTTTGGCCAGCGTGGTGACCTAATACCTAATCCTTCTCATTCAGAGAGGAGACCCGCTCTCAGCAGTACAGCGGGAGGTTGTATGGGATGATGATGATGATATATATATTCGACGTTCGAGTTCATAAGTCGACTAAATCAGATTGTTAAATGTATGTTATCTTGAAAGTAATATTACGACCCTTGGAAAGGCTAGTAAGTAAAAAAAGTCCCTCCGTTCGAGTTTTGCTAGTGACAAATGGGAATTTTTCCAGAGATAGGACCGGCAGATTGACTTTTATTCCTAAATCTCTTTAATTCATGAAATCTTTAAAGAAGCTTAGAACAGCTTTTGATAATTTGGTAGCCTAATTTATAATACTAAACATTTACATCGAATTTAAACCTTAATCACAGCTTTTTTTGTTAGTACTTACGTGAAATATTGTTTTTGTTGTTCATGGACTTAATCAAACTCGGGATCAAAAGTGTATCTATCGCAGCAACAACGTTGAACTGCAGATAAAATGAACACCCCTATCCAAACGTAATTTAATTTATAATAAGTGCAGGAGGACGTATCTACATACGTTAATCATAAAGTTCTAGGAAGCTTCCAAAAAGTCCGGCGTCATGGAGTTTTGAACTTACCTACATTTGAATATATTATTCAACTAATGTAAGTTTCATTAAAGTTTTATATATCAAATATAGTAGATTCTACACGTTGTAGTTAAAAACAACGTATTTAAATATAAGTACTTTAATATAAATAGCGTACATTCGCGCTTTTTGCCTTTATTTATTGGGATCGTAGTATAATATAGTTTAAGGGGAAACTACGGAACCCATATTATGCTACGATCCTACGTATCCTTCCGCTCCTTCAACTTTATAGTTTTACTCATACATTTGTACGATTTATACGACCTTTTTTAATGTCACCAATTTGCTCAGTATTCTTACCTTCTACATAACCGTTATGAAGTATTTTGCTACTGAAAACTAAATGTTTTAGGAGGAAAAAATAGCATATATACATTTAAATAAAACTACTTTTTACGGATTTTATCGCGTATGACCAGCGTCCATGGCACGGGTCTACCCGTGACCATGGACGCTGTAAAGGGTCCGAAACGTTGGGATTAATAATATCAATATACGCGATAAAATCCGTAAAAAGTAGTTTTATTTCAAAATAGCAAGCCTTAATTTCGGTGCAAATTCCCCGGCTAATTTTTTAGCGTCAACGAAGACTATAACAATGTGCGGGGATGTGGTGGGACGGTGATAGGGGGCAGTGGGGTACCTTAAGTTAGGCAGGGGTAGAGACTCCAGCCTGTTACGGTCGTGACGCATTTCACGGATCCCATGGCCATGACAGTAGGGCTAGTGAAGACAAGTACGGTTTTTAGTCGGTATGAGGCCGACATACCCTGCCCCCTCCCCAGGTGGCGGATAATCCATGAGGATTTTCCGTACTATAAAAAAAGGGTTACAGATTTGCTATTCTGCATTTGTACCTACTGTTATTCCAGTTACTGTGATTAACTTTTTCTGGATGTAAATTTCGTAGACAAATTATATGCGATAATAATTATGTATGTAAGTACCTATTTGATTTTAAATTATTACTATATACTTAGCAAAACATCCGCATTTTATGATTTTATGGTTTTGTTTTCTGATAATATCATTTATTCGAACTAAACCCGGTCATGGAATATTTTAAACAACACATAAAAAGGAAAGTATAGATAATACTTTATAGGTCAAGGCAAGGTCCAGGAGGTGGAAATTATTAGGGATCTCGGAGTATTGTTTGACAGAAAAGTCAGCTTTGTGCCTCACATAGACAATATTATTAAAAAAGCTTCTAAAATGTTAGGGTTCATACTTCGTAACAGCAAAGGTTTTAAAAAAAGCTGCACCAAAATAATACTGTACAACAGTCTAGTGCGGAGTGTGTTGGAATACTGCAGTATTATATGGAGACCCCACTATGCCACTCACATGTTACGGATAGAGCGTGTCCAGAAACGGTTTATGTGGCATTTGGCATTTTGTGAGTGCAAAACTAAGTGTCTACCATCTTATACGTCACGACTGCATCACTTCAAAGTACAACACCTCTCTATCCGCAGAGAAGTTACAGACGCTTTATTCGTATATAAATTAGTAAGAAATAAAATAGACTGCCCAGATCTCCTGAACCTTCTCAGATTTCGGGTTCCTTCTAGATATCCCAGGCACGCCATTACACCACTATGTCCGCCGCTACGCAGGTCTGTGCTTGGCGCAAACTCACCAATTCCAAGGTTGTGTAAGATCCTCAATAGCCATAGTGACTTAATTGATTTGCATCATGACGACATGAGTAGCTTTATTAGGGTCTTCATACACGAAAATCACGATTGATTGATGATTTTGTAGTTGCTTGTGCTGTCATGATAATTATATACATTATTATAAGGATGATTAGTTATGAGTTTATTTATTGTTGTTGTCATGTCTGAAATAATTGTAATTAATTGGTTTTGCCGTTTCGTTTCTAAAATTGTACCTATTTATTTGTTTTTATGTGAAGTTATATTTAATTTGTTTTTTTTTTTTCGCTTATTATTATTTTTATAATAATAATACTTTATTGCACAAAAAGAGTATTTGTAGTACACAATTTATGGCAGCTAGATATAAGTTGTAATTACAAATTCAGTGGTTGGGCTACTGTTCTCCTAGCTAGGTTGCTGAGCAGCCTGTATTAAGGAGAAACTTTTTTTCTCCTCAATCTTAATTTTTCTAATTTAATTTAATATATATATAATTTTATATTATAAAAAAAAAACTAATTCAATTTATTCTTGTATTCTGCCCGTTTATTATGCATGCGGTGTTAGCCAGTAAGTGGTTGTTACACATGTAAATGTCGATACTTTAGTAAATAAGTTGAAATGTACCGTGGAAACAATCGTTGGTTGACCTAATAAATAAAATAAATAAATAAAATAAAATAAATAATACGTACGTCAACATACAGTCACTTATGACAGTACACAGACAGTAAGTAAAAGTGCTAGTAATAGAAAATTCTCATAGATCCTCATTGATAGAACTGAGTATTGAAAATCCAGCAACATTCGTAGTATTCGTACGGAAAACGTTATTGAAATGAGATAGTACTACCCGATATTATGTTTATATGGATATGAAATATATTTTCTTCGGCTTTCGTACGATGGGCGGACAAAATGACATTTTGTCGCGATGGTCCACGTCGCAATACTTTCGTGACGCATTCTGTAGAATCTGTGATTACATAATATATAATAAAATCTTTTCGTAACTTATTACAGAATCTGAACAACACTCGACGTCTGTAAAGCGTGCAAAATGTTGGAAACCCGTTTTAGTTCGCGCAAGTGAAACTTACTTAGGTACTCTAAAACGTTTTGTTGTGTATTAAAATTTAATACATGAGGAATTATGAACATTGGTGCATACAAATGGAAGCGGAGTATCAAAACTATAAGTATCGCAACATAACATTTATTACAAAAACAGTAGGTAGTCTCGGTACGCTGCATTCCTCAATGAAGTTTAATAAGCATTTCAACTAGCTTTATATTATATTTCTAAAACAGGAATATGAAGAGAATAAAAAATATATGAGGATTTTATTTTGTTCACTGATGTAGGGAATTTGGGAAGGAGATCACAACGTACGAGTATCGTATGACGGACGCCTGTAAAATAATTCTACCGTAAAATTGTGTATTACGAAAGGACATGATAACATAAGATATTGAATAACTTTTTATGCGTTTCGCTTTACTGTAGTTATTCATAGATATCAACATGTTTGTTTAGGATTATTTATTTATTTATATTTAAGGTGAAAGCACTGGTTCCTGCAATACAGTGCAATACTAGCGTAGGGGCCAGGGATTTCTTATAATTGTAAACCTAGATTTTTTTTTTTTTTTTTATTCTGTTTTAATTTAGGGGCTTTTATTAAAATAACATGTCAGCCCCATCGTATCTTTTTACAATATTCACAGTCGAAAAGTTATTCATTAAGAACTGTAATTAAATGGCACAACTTTTTGGTAACTTCCGAATATGGTGTAGACAAAATGGATTGAATTAAGCCCATATCAAGCTTATTCATATGCAGTTCGTTCATGAGTAACTCCCGTTCGTCTCTGTTTCGAGCACACTCCATCAGCAAATGATACATGTCTTCGATTTTGTTACAAACTGGGCAATTAGGAGAATCTGTTTTTTTCATAAGATATGCAAACTTTGCTGACGGATAGTGTCCAGAACGAAGTCTTAAAATTAATTTTATATAATTTCTGCTTAGCTTAACATCATCGAACCAGGGTACACGAGATGGTTGACCTTGTATGCTTATATACCATATACCTTTATCATGCGAAATTTTGAAAAAATATTGTTGCCAAGCATTAAAGCACGAAGATTTAAATTTTGATATGTATTCCCAATAATCAGGTACGTATTTAATACATGTACCATCCACTACCGCTGATTTTGCTACTCGATCCGCCTCCTCGTTACCGCGTAGTCCGATATGTGCTGGAACCCATTGCAATTTAAATTCTATATTATTGTGACTGAATAAAATTACAAGTTTTAAAATATCATACGCTATCGATGCAGCTCTGCTGTAACCAGAGGCGCATCGAGCGATATGCTGAAGTGCACTCTTACTGTCTGAAAAAATGACAACTTTGTTTATATTTTGATTTAGAACATAATTCATTGCTCGGTAGATTGCTATAAGTTCCAGCGACATAATTGATATATTACAATTACTTATCTTATATCCAAAACGATTCCCTAAATTCTGGTCAAATAATCCTGCTCCTTGTCCTTGAGTACTTTTTGAACCATCGGTATAAATTTTATGCCACCCGAAATATAAAGTATTTAGTTCTGCTATAACATCATTCAGTAACACATTTGGATTATAACTACATTTAGCGGTACTTAAACTTTTCAGTTCAATTTTAAATATACTTTTTTGAATAGAGGAAGTCCACGTTTCTAAACTAAACATTCTAAGATAATCTGATGAAATAATTTCTAGTTCTTTTATGTCATTGTACACTTTAACTAGTAATGGTTTTTTTTTTGTTTTGCCAATAAGAGGTAAGATTAAAGGCGGTCAATTCGGATATTAGAGTAACAGTGATATAATTTGACCAAGACCAAATAAGGGACTTATTTAGTGCAAATAAGTCCCTTATAGTTATGCACGGTTTTTGAATAGTATAATCTTCTAATATATAAAATTCTCGTGTCACAGTTTTCGTTGCCATACTCCTCCGAAACGGCTTGACCGATTTTGATGAATTTTTTTGTGCTTATCGGGGAGGTCTGAGAATAGGCCAACATCTATTTTTCATACCCCTAAATTTTTTTTTTATGGCAATACAACGTTTGCGGGGTCAGCTAGTTCATCATAAAATTAAATAAAATATCACCTTTGGAGCCTTTTTCCAACAATTTATGGCTTCCAGTCAAACCATCTGGTTAGACTGGAATTCTACACGAAGCGACTGCCATCAGACATCTGCAACCCAATTTCTGGCCAATACCGTTATAATGAGGAAGGACAGGTTGTCAGGACCGATGGGCTTCTGACAAACGATTGTCATAGGTGTTCGCATGACAACTGGGACTGTACGGTTTTTACGTGCTATGTTAATTATGGTCACCCATACACAGATTGCCCGCGGCTCGCGCAGCTTAACCTTGTAGATCAGTTGATCGGTGTAGTTATAACTTAGTCAATAATGTAATTACTTAAATATAATAATTATTATTTAGATTAAAATACAAGAAATTATGAAGAAAGTTTTAGATGTTACGAAATTCTTCGAGGAAGTGCTCGATGCGTGTACATGTACATACATGTCTCAGAGCCGAAATAAGTTTTTCTAGAAGGCAGTGTTCATGTCTTACATAAACGGATAAAAGTTTTTGTAGTCGTTTCGCAATATTCTGTGGCGTGAGGAGGGTCGTCGCGCCGCCGCCGTGGCATCGCCGACAAAGCAGACGCTTATGTTACAACACCATTAACGGCAGCTGGTTTCTGCCTGCGTCTATTTCCTTAAGCTATAACTACAGCCATATACTAACAAGTACACAATCGGCATACAATTACAATGACGATAACCGTATCAGTCCCTGAAAATACTTGAACGCATTTTCATAATTGCATTCAATTTGAATCTGTCGCCTCTACTTGAAAAGCCGTAAACTACGACGCCACGCTAAATTATAAACTCGTTCTCTGTTTGTTTTAGAAAACATCTATTTCAAAATAACTGCATTGTATGATATAATATATTCTAAGTTGTTCTCTTCAAATTATGCACCAAAACATGTTTCTTTGGTGTCGATACTTATACGTCTACTTGTGGATAATCTGTATTAAGGATTTACGGCTTAGATAAAATCGAGAGATTTCTTGTGAGAAAAGGAGGCGGTTGTGACTGGAGCATGGAGCTAACGGCTCCAGAGGGGGCGGGCGCCGGGCGCTACAAACGCGCTTTAACCGCTTCACAAACACAATCACGTTTTAACCATGAACTCATCGCACCTACTCGAACAGGAAAACCATTAATTGACAAATGTCTTGAAAAAGATGTTTTTTTTTTATAATTAAGCTGGTTTACCCTAAATAATTAAAGTATTGTACATAATTATAATCGTAATGGTCCATTTCATAGGTAACTGACCCGTATTCTACTGCACTGACCACAACTGACTCCATCCAGTGAATTTCAGTCTGTCTCGAGGGAAATCAGGGATCAAGATGAACCCACAATAAGTTTCTTGGCCCAAAAGATATGCTTGCGGCAACAGAATAAAGCAGCACTGTGGTTTTATGTAGACACCTACACACGTACCTACCGTATACACTGTCCTATTATGTATATTTATGGATCTATAAAATATAAATCACGTTTAGATAATACGGAGGTATTATCTAAACGTGATGAGTTCTTTTTGTAGGCTTTACTAGCGTATATTTTAGAGTAAGTTGCACGTCCGTGGCGCATTTTGAACAATAAGTACCTATACATACAACAATACATAATACTAGCTATTGTATAAGAAAACTTCTGCGCTACAATTTGCAGCTAAGATTGTCACTTTGATACTTTTCAATTACTTTCAGATGAAACTATTATTTGAAAGAAGGAACAAAGAAGCGAGGATGAGAAACTTAAATACATAATAAATATTTCTTGAAGTTGTTGAAACGTACTACATCGTAGAAATCCTGCTAAACCTCGTCTTAATTTTGAAGCCAAAGCAAACAGAGGGTTGTTGTAAGTTTAACGTGGGTATCCGTCTGTCTGTGGCATCATAATTCCGAAACGGATGTTACGATTTTGAATAAGTTTATTTTGTTTGAAAGATGACTTGATCGAGTATTTTTGGCTATAAGTTCAAGAAAATCTGTTCAGTCTTGATGTAGTTGATGAAGGGATGTGAGTAACCTTTTATAAATATCCTTATATGTCAAACACTTCCTACTTCCTACATCTGGTCTTGTATAATTTAATATAATCTAATGTACAAATTTGTTTAGTTTAACTTTTAATTTAATTTCAGCTAATTTTTAGTTCTATTTATGTTTGGTGATAGGCAGTAATTTTTTGCTGTGAGGCTATGTACGCCTTAATTGTCATGTGCATTAGTCCTGATTGTCTTTAGTATAAGTGTAATGCATGTGATGTGGCTGTGCTTTTTAAATAAATAATTAACCTTCATAGGTTTGATCAAGTCATTAGAACTCGGTATTCTGTTACTTTAATGATATTGCAAGTTCATGGTAACTTTGACCTGATGCTGCGGAGGTTATTTAATTTTACTACTAAAACTAATAGTTTCAACAATCGTTTAAATAATTAGTAGACTACAGTTCGCAAGCAACTTTTCTGAAATTTGACAAAGTATTTAATATAAAGGAAAAGCAAAGATTCAATGCTGCTTGCAATATACACTAATGTAAGTAGATACGGTAACGAACGAACTCTCCACATCTCTTCCATCTTACTTTGCGCTTTTAAGAGCTCCATCACAATCTTTTGCAGAGTACCTGTACAAATTAGATCCTTATATTTTTTGCTTTTTGGTTAAAAGATTTATAGGCTAAGTGACGAGTGAACTGGGTCAAAGGTAAGAAGGTCGCCGTTAAATAAGCGAGGAACTTACTATAGTGCGGCTATTAGCTAGGTAGTCGTGAGTATTTACACAAATGTTCGAGTTCAGCGTATTAACGACCCTGATTTCGGTTTTACTTCTCCATTTGGGACAAAGCGATTGAGCGAATATCATCCGTTTGGGATCCCATATTATGTGTTCCAATAACGTGTGAGGTACTTGACGCCTTTAACGACTGTTGGTGCTTCAGTAAGATTAATAAGATTGATTGCCAAATAAACCGTTTTGGAAGTGGAACCTATTACAGAATTGAATGGCTACACAACTCAGTCATTAATTCCCTTTGAAGTGGTCGAGTGTGTCTCAGCATAAGAGAGTGCACGAAACAAGAGGCTCTATGGGTTCATAAATAGGTCCATAAATACCCTTACGTACACGCGATGTAATAGAGCAAAGACAAAGCAAACCTGCACTTGCAACTCTATAAATATATGTGCGGAGATGTTCAGTTAATATAAAATAAATAAATAATATTATACCCTCTGTACCTACACAACTACCACTTAGGTCTCTCTCGAGCATCCATCGATCAATTCGTGTACAAGAAGTACTACACTGAAGTGCGGCCAGTATCGACCATTGTGTGCAGATGTCAATTCTTTATGTATGAAAACCTATATTCACTGTTTCTGCTTGAAACAATGAATAAATATTTATATGCTCATCGTATGCAAACCCGGCTTAAACGCACACGTGGCATCGATGGGATTTTGAATTCGAATGGAATAGTATTAACCGTAAAACTTTTTCTGTTTTTTGTACCAAAATCGATATCACGGATTTGGGAACGCATCTTAGGCGTATTGATTCTAGTTTGATATTGATGAAATAAAACTTACGAAAGTCCTATAATAGGCTTGAATTTGAATAACTATAATTTAAGTAGTTTTTAACCTTTCCTGAATTGGAATTATGGTTGAATAACCTTAGTATACCCTGTCTATTTGAGTGGCACACAAATTTATGATAAAATAATGGGACCTACTATCGATACCTATAATGTCGTTAAGATCATTTACAAGTGTAACTTAACAGTTGTTTTATATTCAGTATTTGGTATTTTTAGGTCTAATGTATTAGAAACTATCTCATGTATAAACTCGTCTATTGCCACAAACCGGTCACAAATCCAAACTCCGGGCTTCAAAGAAACGCCACAGAATGTTATTTATTTAGGGGACTGCTCGTCAAGTTCGTCCTCGAGTGGCGTTATTAATTTCAGGTTTTGCCAGACACACCCCTCCTCGGCTAGGTGTGTACTAAGGCATAGTTAAATATCATCTGTACTTAACTTCAGATCTGTTTATTGTTTCTACTAAAGCCTACGTAACAATATACCTAATGAAATTTAATTAGGTAGGACTATATATTTTATTATATTATTCGTCGGGTTGTGGCGAATATATAAACGAGCCTCGTAATCATATGGCAAGGGAAGGCAAGTGGAGATTTATGTACCCTCCGCCACAACAAACTACCTATGAGGCCAACTCGGTCTATAAAAAAATCAGGCTGTGGTCCAGCCTCAGCCTCGCCTTCGAGCGGCGACGCCTTGCCTCGCAGCTATTGTCTCGTATTTCCCGAGTCAGCCGCCCACAGGCCGCATATTGGTTTGCCTGGGTAATGTGAAGTCCCATCAAATTTATTGATATCTTTTATAAAATGTACCTAATAGGTTATTAGGTACATTTTATTTTTACTTATCTTATATTATATAAAAATGAATCCTTATTTCCTTTGGTCACGCCATAACTTGAGAACGACTTTACCGATTTCATTTATTTTATTTTTTAAGTTTTCTAAATTTGAAATTATCTGAAAACTTAACGACTAGATACTTTTTATCCCGGTAAAGTCCACGCAGAAGTTGCGGGCAGAACTTAGTTCTAAATAAAATAGGTTTAAAGCTAAAAGTAGTTAGGTAGGTATCCCGGTAGTTACGTAACGATAACTGAGTTTTATATGAATTTATTTATGTAAGTAAAATTTTCTAAGCCTTAGAAGCATTTGATAAGCAGTGATAAGTTGATTGAATAAGCAGTGATAGCCTGGTGATCATTGGACAGTCAAGTCGTAGGTCTTGAGTTTGAATCCGAGAAACGCATCTCTGACTTTTCGAAATTATGTGTATTAATGAATACTCCCTATATACTATAGCTTAATCTCTGACAGATCTAACGATTCTGCGAAGACCCGTATCCAGCTATGGAACAGTAAACGAGTTGATGATGATAGTATGCATTTGATTCAATTAATATAAATGAATTAATTATCGTTCACCGGTGATCTCGATCTCAATTCGTAAACAAAATTTGTAGTATTATAACTTATAAAGTTTGTTATAAATTCACCTTATCAACTAGCCCTAATTGAGGCCTGAGGATTGAGGTTAATCCGTCCCTTATCCCTTAAACGTTTCTAATATGAAAAATTTCAAAAGCAAGAAGAATAATCTTCTTACTCGATTTTCTAAAATATTAACGAGATTATAGTCTATCTTCCACATGGCTTTATGTTACGAGGCTGACTACAGAAAGCTTTCAATATTCTTATCATAGAACCCTTTTATCCGTCTTAGCAAATATTAAATTGGGATTATATAATACATCATAAATTTTATGGCCATT
Source organism: Acronicta alni (assembly GCA_964056405.1). Lineage (NCBI taxonomy): Eukaryota > Metazoa > Arthropoda > Insecta > Lepidoptera > Noctuidae > Acronicta > Acronicta alni. The sequence goes on from OZ043913.1 coordinate 8,469,278, forward strand.
TTACCTATTCACCCGTTCTATGCTTATATGACCATGTTCCCTGCTGTAGTAGTAGTTTAGAACAAATATAGGTAAGTAGTTATTGTAGGGGTCAAATCAGATTTAGAAGTTGTGTACGTGCGGTTTGCTGGGTATTAGCGGGATTACCGGGGCCTTCAAACTCGGAATGTTTTGCGGAATAGCCCGTTACGATGGGATGAAGCCGGTAACCCTTGTGGAATTGCAGGCAGCTGAGACCACCCACCGCAAGCACTAGGCTTCTTTAACACTGGATTACTTATAGCATTTGGCAAAAGCGAAAACGAACAAAAATTGTAGAACACAACGATTAAAATTAAAGATAATTTATATTACGTTATTGTATATGTATATGTTACTGTAAAAGCTCGAACTACGGTAAATCTTAAGATTTAAATGTAAGTCTTAGGATTTACCGACATGAGTTGGTAAATGTAAGTATTTCTGAAAATACGACGATTTTTTCGATCTTTTACCATTCGAATTCAGTATATGCTAGGTTTTACCACTGTCAGCTGGTAGATGTTGGTTTGAATATAAATTTGATGATGGTTTGAATATAAATTATTATATTAATAAACGGAATATAATAAACCGCGTATCAAAAACACTGATTGAGCGACAAAATTATTGGTTGAGCAGCAAAATACAGATATCGGTTAGGTTAGGTTAGGTTAGAACTGTGACCACACAACGCCAGAACCAAATCTGAATGTTTTGGGCGGCAAGCTACAAGTCAATGCGCTGAGCACGTAATGACATGTTTTGTTTTTCAACATTTACCGTGCATTAATGTAAATCCTAAGATTTACCAACGGAATGGTGGTAAAAGTTCGAATCGCAAACCTTTTGGGACATTTACCATTAGGAATTGGTAGATCTTAGGTTTTACTGGAATATCTTAGGATTTACTGCAGTTCGAGCTTTTACAGTAACATATATATTACTTTAACAGAAGGCGAGAGGGCGGTAACGCATCACACTCAATCAAATGAGTACAAATAAAGAACATGGCTGTATTGTTGGTGTAGCGGTTAAGGTAACCTTTTCACTACCGTTTCGCCGAGTGTCGTGTGTTCAGTTCCTACTTGAGGCAATTGACCACCTGAGAAATATTTGTGGGGTTCACAGATATTTGTTTCGATTACATTATATTCTCAGTAGCTACCTGGAGTTTAAATTTCTGCCCGGTTAATGGCTATATGCTCGTCCCCCGTTATCACTTAACCTCAAAATATACGGGTGAAGTGTGGGTATAATCAGTGCACCTCTTCCAAACCTTTTAGGGAGTACAGATGTGAACGTATGATAGGTACAGCCTTTTTACTGCCCATAGACCTTCTCATATATCATGTTATAGTCCAACAGTTTAATTGAATGAACTTTGGTAATATACAGATTTGCGAAATTGCATCTCTTGATAGTAATTCTCAATTTACGCTATCTGTTAAGCGGCTAGTTTGATTTGGTCCTTGATTGCTAACCAATTAAGCTAATAGGTTCGGTCAAACCATTTCGACGGCCACTGAGCCGACCACGAATGTAATATATGTGGAAATAACACAATTATGAATAAAGTGGAATTGATCATATACACACGCGCGTTCGTGCACATACCTAGAAAACATTCACAATATAGAAACAAACAAAGAGGAACTAAAGGAAAAGTAGATAATGGCTATGGAATAACTACACTGATCACCCGATCTGCAAGGTTAAGCTGCGCTAACTGCGGTCAGTCTGTGGATGAGTGACCATTCTTAATACGTTGAGACCCATCCGTAACTCGGAGAACAAGTAAAGCCGTCGATCCGGGTTGTTATATGAACACTTATATCGCAATCGTTAGTGATAGTGATAAACCCAAAAACCCTGAGAACCAGTTTATCCTCAGGATATCGGTGTTGCTTAGAAATTGGGTTGCGGAGGTCTGATGTCAGTCACTTCGTTTGAAATACTGATATTCAGCCGCATCTGGTTAGTCTGGAAGCCGACCCCAACATACACTGGCCTGTATAACTAAGTATCACGCTTTTAAAATTGCAATAACTTATATAATAACTTGCTTTTACCCGTGACTTCGTACGCCTAGACTTAGTAACACAATATTTTTTCAGTACCTACTTTCTCGGGAAGCGGTTCCTTGCTGTTTTTCCTATTTCTTCTAAATCATTACGGGGGCACTTATAACTTCTAATTGCCTTACATTGGCGTGTTAATAAGGCACTACGAAACTTTACCTATTACTGTAAATTTACCGTGAGATGAACGTATTTCTCAAAAAATTGCAAGAAAGTAAAACGAAACGCACAGAACATAAATTTAAAATTCATATCACCTACAAAAATTTGTTAATTTCCAATATTTGTAATAGCACCGTTAAAAACTTTTTAATACCTTTATCACCAGACTTAAAATTCGATGTTAATTTAGCTTCACCAAGTTAATGCAGACAGACCATTACGTCGACGAGCGATCCATTATATGAGGAAACTTCGACTAGACGAGACCCTAGTATAAATTTATGACGAAATAGTTGATAACCATTCTATATAATATTATATCTTTTACATGTCTAAATTTTTTAAGAGAGGTAGGTTATAGTGGGAGTAATTCCACTCAAATTGGAGTTGCCCGACTGGGGAAGTACCTTCGCCTTGAAGAAAATCGACGTAAAATAACACTGCTTGTAGCTGTATTGTTTCTTAAGGTGAGCAAGGTTGCCAGTGCTCCACGAGGAAACGTTGTGTTGCCAGTGGGGTGACTTTACTGCCAACCCAACTATTCCGCTTTCAATACAGGGTCGGCAACGCGCAAATGGTACTCCTGGTGTTGCGAGCGTCTTTAGGCTACGGTAACCGCTTACCAGGTGGGCCGTATGCTTGTTTGCCACCTTAGTAGAATAAAATATATATATTGTTTATATATATATATGCTATAATGCTATATGCTATAATGCTATATGCTATAATGCTATATGCTATAATGTAGTCTTTTTTATTTGAAAGAATTTTTAAAACCGTTTAAGTATTTTATTAGTTTTACATTTAATTACAAAGAAATATAAAATCATTTTTTTTTCTCTTTATAATATAGATTTAGATAGAACGTTTTAAAGTTTTAAATAATTAAAAATACATATAATTAAAATTATGTACAAACTATTATTCAATTGTTCCTAGTTACACAAAAAATATAATGGCCTACCCATTTTATTTTTTGTACCTAACTAAACTCAGAGTAGACACAGAGAGCTGTTCGCTCACACCGCCGTAGCAGTTTTATTACTTTGAGCATTTTTATACCAGTCGTAATTTCTAAACGAAAGGTCCGACTCGAAAAATTTAAAGAGGAATGTTCATAGTATCTAATAAACCTTGATTAGGAAACTATTTATTTGGATAAGGATTTTTATGATACGAATGTTACTGAGGTATTTATTTATCATCTGATCTGACTATTCTAATCGTGTTCTGATTCACTAATTTGATAATTTTCTGAAGTATTTTTTTTTTCCGATTACAATTATACATACAAAAAGCCAATATTTTCTCTTTATAATATTAGTTTCGAATTAGATTAATTAATAATACTATAATGATGTATTAATGGATAATAATGTATCGCAAAGCTGAAGTGTGTTCGCAGAAATGATTTAAATACAAAAGTAGCTAATGTAAGGCGACATTCGTACGTCGTATATTAAAGATAATACGCTCACGTGAGAGACAAATGCTCCCAACGTGGACTTGACACGAGGCTGTAAAAATAAATAAAGGGACCACGCAGCGGTTGCGCCTTAAGAGTCACATACAAACATTTATACACTCACACGTTATAGAGCACACATTGAAAAGCAAACAAAGGCCATTGCGCCAAGGAGACCCTCCAGAATCGTACTTAGTGCATTTATTATAGCTTCGGCATCCCCAATGCTGCCGCTACCGAGTTTTATGCAGCATCCTGCATCGCTTTTGAAGTACCAAATCTTCTTACATGTGAACTGAGTACTTTCAAGCTTAATTGTACTGCCCGGATGTAAGCACTGGCTTACCTCCGCTTATGTGCTTTCTGATAAGACATTTACTATGCTTTGTCAGAAAACACGGCTCTTAGAGGGAATAACTATTTAACACGCTTTAGAAAATCTAAATTCTAAATACGGATTTAGTTAATACTATATTAACAAAAAAACCGAATAAGTATTCCTTTTTCAAGGTTTTATATCTGAAACCCGCCAAGCATTCTGATAAAACTAAAGAGCGATAAGGTTTTAAGCGATATTTTCAGCTGTCGAGAGTAGTAGATACTTAAATAAAAATGCGGTAGGTCGCAGTGTAGGAACTCTAACCTTACTTTTTCGTAGGAAGGATTGTGAGATAAATTAGAAGGTTAAATGAAAAGTATGATTATTCTAATTCATATTTCAAACAAATAAAGGAAAGGAAAAGCATAACAGCATGATATGGTTGACGTCATGCTTGACAGGTTTATTTGAAAACTTTAATGATTCACTAAGTTTTTTGTAAATAAGACTCAAAGAAAAAACTGAATAATAATGATTTAATGTACCTGTACTGCACTGTACCTAAACAACATTTTCGAACATAATGTTGTCAATATATTTTTAGTAAACTAACTTAAACGGTGAAGGAAAACATCGTCGTAAGGACATATGCAAGCCAGAGAAATTATCTTAATAATGCGTAAAGTCTGCATACCAGTAGGAAAAAGGCTACTAGCATGGAGGACTATCTATCCTATCTATCTATCCGAGACTTGGGACTGAGAGTCCTAGACTTGGAACTGTAATGGGTTGTTGAGGAATTCGGAACAAACACTTTATTTTTGTTGTATTTGTGAAGGGGCTGGTGCCAAAACTTTGATCTGAATTCGGGTGAAGACGTCCTTTAGTCGAAACCCGTCCCAAACCGAAAGAAAACAAAGTTGAAAGATCTGCAATGAAATTAGATACACAATGGAAAATTTAAAGAAAAAAAACGGGACATCTATGCGTGGTTGAACAGATGAAAACTTCTCTAGATTTTTTTTTAAGAAAGGTATTATTATCATCGTCATCATCATCAATCCATATGGTACGGGTTTCCTCTCAGTGTGAGAGGGATTAGACTTCTACCACACTAGCCTTATTAGTGTTGGCAGACTTCACACGCCGTGGAGAAAATCTCTCAGTCATGCAGGTTTCCTCACAATATTTTACTTCACCGTTTAAGCGAGTGATAATTCATTAATAATACGCACATGATTTTGAAAAGTCGGAGGACCCGTGGATTCGAACTCAACACCTTTGACTCGGCAGTCCAATGGTCATATCACTAGGTTATCACTACTTTTCTATAATATAATAATGTAAAGGAATAATTGTATCGATGGTATTTATGGAGGATGTTAATGTCAAAACATTTTTTGAGCATTTAATTACTCTAACTCAAAATACGAACAAAATAATCTACAACAATATCTGACATTAACTGTTATTATTACAATAATCAACAGCTTTATTGCGAATAAAGAGTAATTAAAACTATGGTGGACATATTGCCACCATTAAAGCGTACGTGTCTCGTGTTACAGTTGCGATCAAATTCGCTTTGATTGCAACACTAATGTATGATCATATCACTCTGTCCAAATGGCTGTTCGCCAATCCAGTGTTTACATCGACGCCCTACCATGTTACATTAAGTTACGATTCGGATGCGTTCCTTTTTTACGTTTTAGAATTATGTAGGTATGTAGGTAAGTAGACTAGGAATTTTTGCTGAATCGTGGGAGGGTTTACATACACAAACACTCAGACACGGAGCAACTATCTATACCTAGGGCATACAAATATTTGTTCCAGCGATGCTAGGATCGAGCAAGCAGCGCGATGCGCAGATGTTGATCGCTCAACTATCTACTTCGTCAAACGTAGTTTTTATAAATAAATAACTACGTTTTAAATATCATTAAAGACACTATGAATGTGAATTTTTTTAAACCGTCCCAAATGACATATTTTGTTTATCGAATTACAAATAGCACGTAGTCCTAAAATAACCTCGATTTATATTATGTAGGTACCTAGAAATTACTTTTGATTGATGTTGGAGGAAACAAGCAGCAGTTGTGGGTGAACGGCCGCCCACGCGATTATAAATTATAGGATTGACTCCTGTATACGTGTTTCCAAAACACAATTTAACTGAATGCTTAAAAACTGTATCCCTACTTACTTTTCTGCAGCTGATCGACCGAATAAGAGGACAGTGATCTTTGGCCAAATGAATGTCTGCTAAGTCGAAAATTCTAGGCATAAGGATAAATAACGCGGATGGTTCGACCTGAACCACATGCTTCTTGAGTAGAGGCTGGTAACGCGAGCTTTGTACACTACGTACAGGGTACGAGGCTCATACCTGTGTGCAGGCAGAAGGTATTGAAATAAGGTACCTGTACGCAGGTTGAAGTACCTCCTGGTTCCACCAGTATCTAGGTGAAGGGTGAAGTACGTGTGGTTCAACATGGTCCTATGTGTAGGTTGAAATATGTGTGATCCAACTTGTACCTATGTATGGGGACAAATATGTGGTTCGATCTGTGCCAAGATGCGGTTCTAGTCGGGTGCCCAGGGTGGATATTTTAAACGCATTTTTAAGGATTATTCAACCGAGATGATAATGGTAATGTCTATTCTTGGAACTCTACAAACAACAAGAAATCATACGGTTTTTGAAGACGAAAACACAAAAAAAAAATAACAAAACATTATACTTAGTTAAAAAAAGTATTAATCCTTATTAACCTCATTTGCCTAAATTTGATACCGTTTTAATTATTTATTTTGTTCATAATATTGTGGGCGCTATTTAATGAGGTTTTACGATTAAAGCGCCCACGATGTTATAAAATTAAACTTGTTTAGGTGGAAGCTATGAGTCCAATTAAGCCATAAAACGATTTCATTGACATTAATACTTAATAAAAATAATATTGGATCTAAAAATACTTCCACATATTTTTTGTTAGATTTGTATAAGAATATTGAAATGTAGTTTTTATTAGCAATACAGGTAGGTAGGCAAATTTTATTAAGCCCATAGAACCAATTTAGCAAAACGGAAAAAGTCGCGGGTAAATGTAAACTAAGCAATCTCATTCTTTTTTAACGAGCAAAGAAAAGTTGACTTTGGCACTATTTGCAACAGTCTCACGTGCGTCATACCAACGGAATGTTTATAGAGGATCTCAAAACTAGCAATTTTCTCGACTAAAACGCATAGAGATCAGTACACGATTAAAACACAATGTATGAAACGCACCGTGCCACTCATTGTTCCGCACTGGCAAACTAGAGTTCAGCAAAAATATTTCCTCACTCCTGTTCTACTTGCGAAAGCAATAAATCTGTATCAGTCAACGGATTTATTGTAAAAGCTATTTATCACCGAATCACCTGTGTGACAGTTCCACGTATTAACATGAGTTTGAGTAATTAACATCGTTAATTACACAAAAGAGCTTAATTACATACTCGTTCATGATTATCATTGTTGGAGAACATTGTATCTACATGTTAACAATAAAAAATGTGCTTACTTAATATTAAGGAAAAGAAAATTAACTTCAAGTCTTTTGTAGGCATAGGCATCTTCAGAACAGGTCAGACACCAACCAAATTATATGATAAAAAAGTAATGTTGAAATTGGTACACAATATATCAAGTACCATACAAACACAGTCGAATTTATAATAATAACGTCTCAAGAAAAAGGAGCGCCACTTCCTCCTCTTTCTTGAGTCGTTTAAAAATTGATGATTTTACCGCGACGAGACAAACGAAAGAGGTGGTAAGTATGTACATTAAAACCGCTTTCATTTAAGGATACCATTAAATTCGGAGAAGGAAATACATTAATTCAACTTTTGGTATGGAAAAGCCTTGGTATTGATGAATGTCGATGTCGACCTGAATGGAACACGCCTCTTTGATGGTAAGGTTTGCCATGACGTGAATATTAGTAATATTGTGTGGAAATAACTTCACGTGTTATTAAACCCTGTCTTCGTAAAGAATAATAACAAATATTTTTCTAACTGAACACAACTCTTCCTTTCTAATTTTATTGACACATAACGAAGAATACGAAATATATCATCAGCATCAACTCATATACTGTCCGACTGCTGGGCACAGGTCTCCTCTCAGAAAGAGAAGGATTAGACTGTAGTCGACCACGCTGGCCTAATGCGGGTTGGCAGACTTCCCACGCCATCAAGAAAATCTCTAAGGCAGGCAGGTTTTCTCACGATGTTTTCCTTCACCGTTTAAGCGGAAGCGGAAGCGAAATATATACTTACAATGAAATGCTTCAGTTTCAAGTTTAATTTATTAAACAGCCGCTATCTATTATTTTTATTTCCGCATAGCAAACAACAAAAAGGTGTATTATAAGCATTAATATCAATTTTCACCATTTTGTAAAGAAATTACGCTTTGAGATGTAGCTGAAGTTTCATAATATCAAATTAATTACAAGTCAGAGACACGGCCCGCGCGGGTCGAGTCCAGATGCAAGGATTCTACAAAGACTTTTAATATATTTCAACATTTATTTTCCAGTAGGTACTGGTAAGTAACCGGTCTATGATTGTATTAGTGGATTGGCTAAGCAACGAAGCCCTCAAGGTAATGTGAGGTCAAAAAATGAAAATGTAAATGAAAATAGATTTCTTTGGGCTTGTGACGATTTGATATTTTCAGAATGTTTAGTTTTTGCAACTGAAGCTGTTTTGTTTCTGTTCTATTACGACTATACCACGGCTACCACAGGCACAAACCAGTGTAGCATGTATTCACACTTCACATACGAACGTATAGGATAGGTATGAAGTTGAACTTTTATTTACCTACCTGCGTACGTTTCAAAAATATTGTGTTTTCGAAAAGAAAAATGTACGTGCGTCTAAAATCTCCACCAACATAATTGCAGAGTATAACAAACGATTTGCGGTAAGTGCGCTTAGAAAACTGTCAGTTTAGTAATATCTCTCCTTTAGGAAGACGTGTGGAGAACTGTTTGTTTTGTTGTTTGTGTCGTATGTTATTGTTCATAGGAAGCGAGTTATAACCTTGCTTTCGAGTCTAACAATGCGGTGACAAAGTAAATAGTAGCTAGCCGAGGAAGACCGCACCCTCTGACGCGAGAACCTCTAACAAATTGTGCTAAACAATAAATACGGATCACACGTGATAAAAAAAACTACATGTAAGAAAATATACCTACCACTGGTTATTGGATTTTCTATACGACGTCGACTGCTCACTATTCTACGACACGGCACGTAGGTTAATACAAAGGTGAACACATTTACCCCTTCGATGTCTGAGATCAGACGCAAAGCAATAAAACCAGTTTCATGGTGTAGATAATAGTAAATGAAACCGAAGAACAGCAAAAAGGAAACAGGAGGTATTTGGACGTGTCTCTAACTTAACCTTGATAGCTCAAGTTCCTTGTATAGTCTAAATTTCCAAATAAACTTTAATTTTAATTACTTAAAGTCTTCTATAATTCTATGTTTTTGTAATTGCAGACAAATAAAAATCACTCTAATTAATTGATACTTCTACCGTCTACTATTAGAACAAACAGGTTATATAAAAAATATTCTTGTATTTAAAAACATCCTATTTCAAAACGATCTAATTAAATTAAAAAGTTCTTTACGGCTTCTTCAAAGCTTAGCTACGTAAGAACAATATGGACATACTTCATAAAATTATTTAATTTCTTTGAGGATTAACAAAAGGTCAAGTCATTGCGGTAAAATAACAACGGCATTAAAACAATGAAGACCAGTAATAAAACACAATTTCACGGATTCAGTTATAATGATTTGCTCGTAGAATACTTTTCCTGCTACCTTTAACAATTAGTAAAATATGACAATACAAGTTCACAGAAAACAAGCTACATTGTGAAACAATATTAGACATCATCATCCTGAGAGCCTTTTCCCAACTATATTGGGGTCAGCTTCCAGTCTAACCAGATGCGAATATCAGTATTTTACACGAAGCGAGTACCATCAGACTTCCGCAACCCAATTTCTGGCAATACCGATATCCTAAGGACAGGCTGGTTGTCAGGTTTTTGGGCTTCTGACTACCACTAACGATTGTCATAGATCTTGGCATGACAACCGGGACCGACGTCTTTACGTGCTTCTCGATCTGTTAAGAACAGTTATCCATCCACAGAGTGACCGCGACTAGCGCATCTTAACCTTGCTGATCGGTAAATCAACTATTACTTAGCCACGAGCTCCTGTGAAAAATTATTAGTATGAACCGGTTAATTTCCAACGTTCTGATGAGAAAATCTTATCAACAAGCTATTCTGTACCGATTTAAAAGACACTTTTACAATATTATTTGTGGAAAACAACGTAAACATTAAAATTGATCCCCGTACAATCTTCACGGAAAATCAGTTTAGGAAGAGGATTAAATTCTCCGGGTGCTGCGTGCTGTTTGGAGCTGTCAGTTTGAAACAACAATTATATATTGCGGGCTGCCGAGGATGTCCCAGGACGCGCGATATTCCCGCTTAACTTTCCAAATGATTTATTTTCATATGTCGGAATAACGGAACTTTTAAAGTTTTAACGCTTTCATGTGCATTATTAATCAGCCGGTAAAGGAACCATTTGTTACATTCAATATTCTTCCAGTTTATCGTGATGGATTGTGCGGCAGCCATACTGACAGCAATTTGTTAGTGTGTATGGCTAGGCTAGCTGCGTATAATTGCACATGCGTCTTTTTTTTTCATGGCCGGAATATTAAAAAGTTCTATCTGCACCTACAGAAAGGTAACAGAAATAAACCGATGGCTATTATTATTCGTAGCAGCATCGTTTTAGCTGCAGACGTGCGGTAGATTTTCGTGGTGTAATTTGAAATGTGATTTCCATGTTCATAGAACGCGATGGCTGGAATTTTATAACGATCATTATTAAGTTAGGGAGCGCTGGTTAGTTTATGACACACTGTTGAGGACCAGATTTGTTAATCACTAGTTTGGCCACTACTACCCGGCGTAACATTATGCCCTTTTGAACATTATTTTATGGATATGTGCAGTACATGCTGTGTTTATAGGTATGATTTTGTTTTATTGAAATAGGTTTCGCAACTGATAGATTTGAATCTTATAATGATTTCTAAAATCCGTCAAACATACAGAAAATAAATTGCTAAATATAACAACAACATAATATATCATCACACTTGTATTCCTTGGAGGGTTAGGCAGGGGTTTACTAACGCACTTGTACACCCAAAAGTTCACCGTTATGTTTAGGTACCATGTAATAGAGGGCGAGCCTATTTCCATTAACCGGGCACCATTTCAAACTAGATTTTGTATTAAATTCGTATTAAAATGGTATGGAATCTTACAAAGTCCTATATGTACTATTAGTCCTGTAAGTATATATTTAGCAAAACAAAATTATCTTTCTCGACTTACATCTAGAAACTTCAAACTATAATGTTATTGTGAGAAACTTCATTTTATTCAATCACCATCTTTGGTGCGACCAAATGCCGTAACACAGTTACTATTATGAACTAGCTGAAAAATTGTCTCTTGGCTATAACTTCACGTTAGTGAAACGGGGAGTTAAAAGATAAATGAATTAAAGTGCCCATACCAGTAAATAAAGAAACATAACAATAATTACTTGAAGAAAAACTTCAAGTAATTATTGTTATATTTGTAAAAGTAACATCAAAAATTGTAATAAAATACAAAACAAAAAAGATATGCCCAAATGAATTGAGAAACTCCTTTTTCGAAGACGGTTTATGAAAGGAATTTTTGTTTCTTCTTAGTTTTTTCCAATAAGACGCACTTTGCTTTTCGGATCTTGCTAACGACCAATATCAACATATTAATAGTGTAACTATTAATGTTAGAACAACTTTATCTCATAAAAATGTCTCCTTACGGTGAGAAGTAGGAAACTTTAGCAAGTTCTTCTCTGGCTGGATATGAGTCACAATTTATGGCGCCCAGTTTATCTATTAACGTTTAAGTTTCACAGTGAGGCTTAAGAGTTGAGGATACGGTGTTTGGCAATTACACACCACAAAGTTTAACCGTGTGCAAAAGTTTTAACATTATGAGTGTAGTAGTTTTAAACTAGGTACCTACATGTGATTCTGTTTTTCACATTCTTATGACTCTGTATTAAAAAGAGGGCAAACATATATAGAAATACCCTTTAAAATTTTTCCACAATTTCAGCAAGAGAATCAACTACGGTTTTCACTACTGACATAAAATCAATTCTTAGTTTCAATGAAATTGCCAATCACGGTATGGTACTGAATAGAAAGTTCAATTTTATTTAGTTAGAATATTATCGGCCATCAATTGTTTCAATAACTATCCAGTTCCAATAAAATTCAATAAAAACCCTTTAAAATACTTTTCTTATTGTTCACAGATCAAATTTTCATTCAGTGTAGCCAAATAGTAATAACATATTTCATCATCAACCCATATACTTACTGTCCCACTGCTGGGCACGTTCTCCTTTCAGAATGAAATGGATTAGGCTTATTAATCCAGCAGCCTGAACTAATGCGGGTTGGTAGTCTACACACGCCGTCAAGCAAATCACTCAAGCATGCAGGTTTGCTCACGATGTTTTCCTTCACCGTTTAAGCGCGTGATAATTAACTATTAATACGCACATGATTTCCAAAGTCAGAGGTGCGTGCGCAGCTTCTTTTGGAACTCGAAACCTCCGACTTGGCAGTTAATGGTCATATCATACGGTCAGTCATACTAGGCTAAAACTACTTTTTAATTAATAATATACTTATAAATATTATTAATTATTAAAAAAGCAGTGATTTTTTTAATGTTTGTGGTAACAATAATTGACGGCACGATTTAGCGTTGAGGTTGAATGTTGGGCTGTTGCATCCCATGTTGTAGATTCGGTCCCCGCATATTTTTATAACCAGTTCGGTGTGGGGCACGCTTTGGAATTATATGTATTCATTACAAGTATTTTTTGATGATTTCTTTGTTATAATTAAATTTATTTATTAGAGCTTAACAGATAAAAGCTTTAATGTTATGTAGTTTGACAGCATCATACACGTTTATTGTTACATACTTACATAGGTCTAGCTAATAGTTGTTCATTATTAGAAAGTGGTATTTTAAAATGAACATCAAAATTTGTCTTTGGAAGGAAAGAGGTTTGCTTTTACGGTACTCTTTTGTTTTGTAAATATCATTAACGCAATGCTCTAGAGATTCGTTGCTCTATAATATATCTCAATGAACCTATTGTAGGTTAATATACAACACCAAATGCTGTTCTGTCACTCATTTGCACAATTTGTTATTGGGTTTTACTGTGGAATTATCTGTAGCAGTTCGGATTTCCATCATCTGCATTAATCAGAACTGAAATAAGAGGCAAACCTCAATAATAATTAAAAACATTATTATTATTATTTTACTCAAATTATAATGTCAATAAATGCATAAAATTTACAGTCAAACTTGTAGCAATCTGCGATGGCACTCTGACATGTACATAAATCAAAATCATTTATAAGCGACTCTCATTTAGCTGAACGCCTTAGAAATTTACGTGAACTTTTTTTCCTTACTGCAGTTGGGTTGAATGTGAGGGACGGTAACTGGCCATCGCCATACTTATCAGGCGTTTCTTCGAAGCCGACGCATACAATAGTCAGATCACGTACACTAAATCTATATTTCTCGCGTAGCATGAATGTAAGCAAGTTTTAAGAACATCTGCTTGCGATGCCTGCCTCTGCAAAATTGAAATGAAATTAAACCAGTTTACATCTGTATGTATGCGCATAACAATATAAGAAACATAGCAAGTTGAATATTGAATGAACGTAACGTTTTATTCAGTGTTATTCGCAGCTCCACACTGGTACAATGAGATTTGTTCAATGTGTAAGGAAATTGTTGGAAGTTTTTAGTCCCTTTTCTTCTGCCATCTGTCTATAGTGCCGCGCGAGCACTTGTGCATGATATTCCACTGAACGGAGATTTATTAAGTTGGTCTGGCTTTTACGAACACTTTCATATTATTCTAGTTCTAAGAAAAGGGCAGTACGCCTATGTAGATTGGTTGTTTTTTTTTAAATAATTAGTACTACAGGTTTCCTGCTATTAAGTATGCAATTTTTACAATCACTTCTCAATGTCAGGTATATATACAAGATCTACCTTACAAAACCTATGTTACAAAAGGATTTTTCGATTTAATATCGTGGAGGTATCTAAACATTTTTCTCTCTCTAAACACAGCAATTGACAATATTATATTGATAAACCAGTGCATAAACCTCTCTAAAATATCGAGAGATGGCTCTCAAAACAAAGCAAGTCAGTTTTATAACCCCGCGTAACTAGGTATTGGATAGAACATTAAATACTATTTATGTTTTTTTTTGTCGTGATGAGATGACAAACCAGCATAGAGTCTGCCTGATCGTAGCTGCACGCGCAGCTTATAGACGCCACGTTGTCATCTTGAGACCTCAGTTGGAAAGTGTTAGGTATAATGCTTAATAAACCAGTAAACTCACTGGCTATATTAACCATCAAACCAGAACAATGTTAGCACATGCTTAGCAGTAGAATATTAGGCAATGCAGTGGTAACACCCCAGAAAACTATGCGGTTTTACGTAAATATATGTATTTCGTATAACAAGTTCCAAAGATCACCTGTTGAATTCAAACGCATTCTAATAACATTTATCAAATTGAATTTGGTCGAACCAAACCTTAAAAAAAAGCAGTGATAGCCTAGTGGCCATTAAACTGCTTAGTCGCAGGTCTCTAGTTCGAATCTCTGACTTTTCGAAATCATTAGCAATCACTAGCTTAAACGGTGAAGAAAAACATTGTAAGGAAGCCTGCATGCCTTAGAAATTTTCTCGACGGTGTCTGAAGCCTGCCAACCAGCACTAGGCCAGCGTGGAGGACTATAGCCTAATCCCTCTCAATCTGAGAGGAGACCCGTGCCCAGCAGTGAGACCGTGTGCCGGGTTGATGATGATGATGAAACATTAAAGAAGTCAGTCAGGAATGTCAGTCTCCGAAATGTTTTATTTTTATTTTAAATCTATTATTTTCTGAGAAAATATTAAAATATCTCAAAAAGAAGAAATAAGTAAGGTCAAGGCGACTGATGAAGACCCCAAAATGTTGAATTAAGTACTTTTATCTATACTGCCGCTGGCATGAGACTTTGTAAAGGTATTTGGGTTTCTAGAAAAGATTGAAAGCACAAATGCTTTTAACAAATTGAACACTAAGGAGCTAAAAGGCAATTAATCTAATTTGCAAATTGTAAACTCAATACAGGCAATAAATGTTTAGTAAGTGTAAAAATCCTCCCGTATCTAAAACAACAGAAAAAGCTAGCCTCGTTAGCGAGATCACCAAAGACAGATATTACTTCGCAAGTTTATTTTTGCGCCAGAATTGTCTCTTGGCAAGAATCGAAACTTGACCGATAGTAGAAAATACCCACCTTTCTTTTCTCATCAAGATTGCCTGCCTACTTTCTTAGGCAACAATTTTGGCCGAAGAGTAGGAACTTAGATATAAAACAGGTATTTGGGCAAAATTGTAATTGACTAATGATCTTCAGTAAAGAAATAAAAAATGTTATCCTATTATTTCTGTATTCAAATATCATGCGTACGTTCTTGTAGGACTTATATTCTCGAAAATAAATTGAAAAGGTAAAAAATTGTAAGATTTGTGATAGTTAAAAACTTGATGAACTTATTCAGAGCATATGTTTATAGTATATATAGGTATATATATACCTAATAAATTTATGAATGCCATAAAAATACTTTTACTGGTAGAATAATTTAAGGTATTGCAGTTAAACTATACGCAAACAATTTAACCAACTGCTTGTCTTATTGAATTACTGTATAATAAAAAGAACTTTGAACATCATCGTACTCACAGAGGTAAATATAAAGAGTGAAGAGGTATCACTATATAAGATCCCTGGTTATGTGGTGTTTCCTAACACGAGGGAAACAAGAAGAGGTGGTGGGATACTCGTATTCGTAAGAGATGACTTACAATACACTACGGATAGACCACAAGTACCAATGAAAGCAGCAGAGCTAACTCATGGAAAACTAAAAACCGGAACAAAAACCACACACATATTAGCTGTATACAGACCACCCAACACAAATAAGTTAGTCTTCATCGCCGAACTGGACATCATACTGAAAAATATCCCATCCTCAGAAGAAATAATATTAATTGGAGATATTAACATTGATATATCCCAAGATGCAAATACGAGTATAACTGCCTACAAAACCATGCTGTGTGAAAGCGGCCTCCAAAGTGCGATACCTACGACGGAGACAACGCGCGAGGCGATCGTCGATGGCCGAGTGAATTCATCGAATATTGACCATGTGTGCGTGCGAGCGAGCCGCGGACGACCGCTCGACGCGTGCGCGCACTTGCTAACCTGTACCTTATCGGATCATTATATGGTTGGAATTAGCTTGAGAACAACTGGTAATGTACCTCACATTAATAATATTAAGTGCAAAATACAAACTATTTTAGACGAAAAAAAGGTAAGCAATAGTTTAAAAACAATTGATTGGTCTGATATCATTCAAACGAGCTGTCCTATTATATTGTATTATAAAATGCACAGGGTTTTTAATGATATATATGATAATTGTAAAATAAAGAAAATAACAAAGAATAAGAGAAGTACGCAACCATGGGTTGATAGCGAATTAAAAAAAAAGCTAGAACATAGGGATTTGTTGTTCAGGGCTTGGAAATCCTCTCCTAAGAATATGAATAATAGACTTATTTATACAAGGTATAGAAATAAAGTTAATAAATTAATAGATATTGCTAAAAATACATATAGACAGAATGAGATAAAAAAATGTAAAAATGATTACAGGAAAATATGGTGTAACATAAATAAATGGTTAGGCAAACATCTAACGAGTTTAGATGACGTAATATTAAAATCTTTAGGGCAATCTAGCACTGTGGTTAATATTTGCAATAAGTTCTCTGAGACGTTCACAGGAGAAATACAGAAAATAAAGCATAATTGTCATAATAATTTCTTAACCAGAAGTTCATATGTACAGCCAAGTGATAAATCTTTTTACTTTAGAAAGGTGGAAGCACGCACAGTGGAAAAATATATAAGTAACTTAGACTATAATAAGGCACCGGGATCAGATAAAATTAGAGTACAAGATATCAAGCAGGTAAGTAAAGAAATAAGTCCGATATTAGCCAAATTTATAAATATGTGTGTGAGTGAGGGAGTTTACCCGGATATATTAAAAAAAGCAATGATAAGACCAATACATAAACAGGGGAACCACCTGGACTATAGCAACTATAGGCCAGTCGCAATATTATCAGTGATAAATAAAATAGTAGAAAAGGTTATTGTGAACCAGGTAAGTTGTTACTTAGAGCAACATAACATAATATCAGGAGCGCAGCACGGGTTCCGTCGCGGACGCAGTACGGACACCGCGCTCGCGGAGTTTACCGATTGCGTCAACAACAGTCTCAACGAGGGTAAGTTTGTCGCTGCCCTTTTTATTGATTATAAAAAGGCGTTCGACACCCTGGAACACGATGTACTACTGCGAGCAATGGACGAATGTGGTATCAGAGGTCCCATCAGTCGATGGTTTAAATGCTATCTGCAAAATAGAACCCTAAGTACATTGATAGACGGAACCACAGGAGACGAGGTAAGTGTGAGCCTGGGCGTGCCGACCGGATCAGTATTTGGTCCTGTGGGGTACATTATGCATGTCAACAGTGTCAGTAATGTGATAAAACATTGTAAGACGTTTATGTACGCCGATGATATGTGCCTATTGTACTCAACCAACAACACGAAAGATGCGCAGAAATACATACAGAAAGACTTCGAAAGTATAATCAAATGGGCACATGATAATGGTATCATTATTAACTTAAATAAAACTAAGGTCATGTACATAAGTTCACCCTACAATAAAATTATTAAGCAAGGTAAGTCAAGCATGCATATAACTGGTCATACATATGAGTGCCTACATCGAAATAAAGCTGGCTGCCAGTGCACACACATAGATGTAGTAGATAAATACCGATACTTGGGCTTGTTATTAGATAGTAATCTCAACTGGAAACTGCACATTAGTGGTGTATGTAATAGACTAAATTCAATTCTGGGTAATTTTTTTCATCTTAGCAATTTTGTGAACAGAAAGGTATTGTATATACTGTATTATGCACTAGCTGACTCATTAATCCACTATGGATTAAGCAGTTATGGACTAACATTCAAAACTCAAATGGATCGTATAAAACAATTACAGATTAGACTACTCAAGTATCTAGTTAGCAAAAAAGTTAAACTACAATGTAAGCCTAATTATGAGCTATTATTTAATATATGTAAAATACTACCTGTTCATGAAAAAGTAGAATACCTTATTGCTCTAGAACAATATAAAATAAATAAATACAAGGAACCTATAACTCATAAATATTGTACCAGGCAAGCTGTGAAGGGTAAATATGTGACCTCACTTGTAAGAAATTATTATGGTAAAAGAACTAGGCAATACTTAACTCCGCTAATATATAATAAAATAGACTTCCTAAGAGAAACATCCAAAGACATAAGCACTGTAACATTAAAGAAAAGACTGAAAGATATATTCATAAAATTTGTTAACTAGAACTATAAAATGTTATTAAAATAAGAGAGAGAGAGAGAGGCCATTATAAATATTAAAGTGTATCTATTGTATGTGTTACCTATGTTATGTATTTTGTGTTAATGTATTAAAAGTAAAAGAGCGCCACTATCGCCAACAAACTGTTGCACAGTTTGGCGATGCTTAGCATAAGTTCAAATGCATGTATTTTATTATGAATAAACGATAAAAAAAAAAAAAAAAAAATTTCGACATTCATAATTCACACATTCCGTTTACCAAAACTACCGGGGATACGTACGTAGGTAATATTTTATTAAAACGGATAACATAAACCATGTCACCATAGAATTATATTTTAATTTTTACTCTGCTTTATGATTTAATTGATGGAAATAGCTCTTTCTGTATTTAAAGTTCGAATCTACGGCCCGACCTCTAACTTTTTAAATTCATTTTTAATTTTTCATGATCTATTCATGCGTATTAATAATTATCACTCGCATAAACGGTGAAGGAAAACCTTAACGATCTCACGACGGTGTGTGAAGTTAGCCAACCCGCACCAGACCAGCGTGGTGGACTACAGCCTAATCCCTCCCAATCTGAGAGGAGACCCGTGCCCAGCAGTGAGACAGTATATGAACATGTTGATGACATGCCGACGTAGACCACTACGATAAAAGTATTATTTTTTTCTAAATAAATGAAACTTTTTGCTCTAATCAAAAGTTTAACTACCCAAAGATTTTCTTACAGCTGTTGCGAGGCAAAAAATCGATAGCGATGTTTATTGCTTAGAGTAAAAAAATAAAGGAAAAACAAGAATCGCTTTTAATGAGCACCAAGTAGTAAGTACACAGTACAGTTATTGCTTGATTGCAGCCAGTAGCGTAATTTATATTACTCTGCACCATATTGAGTAAGTCAAAGAGCAAGTGAATTTGGATTGAGTGTACGCATTTGGATTGTTATTTGTTTTTAGTTATTAGGTATTGGAAATGTATGACTAGCTGAAATTGTTAAACAATAAACAATTTACCAATCTCACTCGCATTCTTTATTTTCTTTTCTTATTTTATATTTCCCAGAGGTTTAAATACAAATTGCGCATTCTTGCCCCACATGACTCTAGGACGGGCTAAAATAGCCATTTTCGATGAATCACAAACATATTTCCAGACCTCTAGGCACGTTGTGTGTTGGTCTTGATCCCATGAATCAAATTCTACTTCATCAAAAGTGACTATTTTACCAAATAACAACCCTGTTGATCAAACAATGTACAAGTGCTCAGTCCTTAGATCATAATATGGTCCTGGTTGACCTGGCTAACAAAATACCTGGTAATTTGTCAACTGACTTACCGGGATCGGCATTTCCCAGTAATTAGATGGCACTCACTACATACACTACTACTATAAGACAGGAATAACGTCATATACGTATATACGGCAATGATATGTTTATCATAAATTTTAAAAGAAAGAAAGTATAGAATATTCAGACGCACGGGACTGTTCTGAAAAGACTAAGCAGTAGGCCTAATGAGTGACCCGTGATCTAGTCGCGGCAGTGGGTGGTGACCTCTCGCTTCCGACTGTAATTCAGACTATGGTTGGGAGCGAGAGTGCGTGGGAAGCTGCCGCCTCTTACTGCGAGCAAGTCATGCTGGCAAAGGAGGCAAGGCTAAAATAGCAAGTGGCGGAAAGGGAGAGAGAATTGTACGCCGGAGGGTGCAGACAGACCTCCAGCCTTCATGAGCTGTGGCCTGCGGGCGGTTGAATTGGGGGACTCTGCCGCCCGACAAGACACTGGCCTCCGTAGGCGGCACGCTTGTAACGAAGCGTGCCTTAAAAATAGGTATGCGAGGAAAGGCCTCGCTTATCGACGGGGTCCAGCAACTGCTGGACCAGAGCCCATGGCCACGACGATAGGGCACGTGAAGGCAAGTGCGGTTTTAAGTCGGTATGAGTCCGACATACCCTGCCACCTCCCCGGGTGGCAGAGGATCTATGAGGATTTCCGTACTAAAAGAAAAGCCTAATGAGTGAAAAATAAGTACAATAAGTTTATTGAAATAAAGACAAATGACAGC
The DNA here is from genome assembly GCA_964056405.1 of Acronicta alni. Taxonomy (NCBI): domain Eukaryota; kingdom Metazoa; phylum Arthropoda; class Insecta; order Lepidoptera; family Noctuidae; genus Acronicta; species Acronicta alni. Next base: position 8,490,226 of record OZ043913.1, read on the forward strand.
TTCCGAGCCTTTTCCCAACGACGTTGGGATCGGCTTCCAATCTTACCAAATGCGGCCGAATATCAGTATTTTACTCGCAACAATGTCCATCAAACCTGCGTACCCCAATTTTGAGCAATCGATACCTATATCTTGAGGATAGACTGATTTTCAGACTTTTTGGCCTTCTGACTACCACTAACGATTGACATAGGTGTTCGGATGATAACAGGAACCGACGGCTTTAGGTCCTGTCCGAGGCACGGAGGGGTCTCGACATGTTAAGAATCATCCCCCATCCACAGACTGACCACCGCTAGCGTAACTTAACCTTGCAGATTCGAACCTTGTAGACACGAGCCCCTCCACTAAACTTAAATGTCTATTACTGACTTTGTGAAATCACAATACGCTACATAACGGCCAGGTCTCAGTTTGCAGCTCTACGAGTACACTTGTTAAATATTGAAGCATCGTATCGTTAATGAGTAGACAACGAAGATTAAAAGAATCGATAATTGAACAGTCGTTTTTGAAATATATATTTTGAACGGTCGTTATGTAAGAGATTTTCAAGTGAATCAGGATTTATTCAGAATAATTTGTTTGTTTAACGGTTTTTTGGAGCATAATTTTAAGCCTCTTATAATAAAACTCGCTAAGTACTCTGCTTCCTCTCGTCTCGTATAAGGATCGCAAGCTTGGCTGCTACATATGGCACCGTTTGATTCCTAGGCCAAGCTGCTACTAGGTTTTTCAATTCTATTTTCAGTAGCCGACTTCCACAAATTTTATATGATGGTAGTATAATGTTAACAATTCTTTAGATGTTCATTGAACAGAATGATTGAACATTATTCTTTAGGTACTTAACATTTTATATCAAATCCATTATTTATGAACATAATACTTGTGATATATCCATTTATACGTTCTCCATAGTTATTTATATATATTTTAATTAATATTGACTCTTTGGCAGTACTAAGTACTACTCCAATGATTTCTGTGGGCTTCTAAGGCTATTTACTATCTATTGTAAAAGGCTTTAGTGCTCGAAACTACCAGTAGTGTTCGGATCTAAGATCAACAATAATGGCTAGCCAGCAATACATTCACGAGCACGCCTATAGCTTATAAATTCACATGTAGGTAGAAAGGAATTCTGTTAAATAATTAATTTTGTTGTTATTTTTATGTAAATAGGTTAAATAGCAGTTTTGAAAACAATTTTTTTCGATGATTAGTTAGATAAAAAAGGCACACCTAAATGTATAAATATAATGTAAAATAAGTTTATTTTGTAGAACCTACATAATACAAGTTTTGTATTGTAATGGATATTGTATTCTATAAAATAAATAAAAAACAATACCTAATACTATGTTAAACGCAAACTGTTTCCCAACTTTCAGAAACGAAATTGCCTTAATTTCTAGTGATACAACTTTTTGGTTATAGTTTTAATAGGTTTTACACAAAATCTGAGTTGTAAACGTATTCAGTTAAATACTAGTTCCGCGAGTAGTTTACAAATGAGGCTTTTGTCACTAGAACAATAGTTTCAGACACACGCTGGCTCTAAATAATGACTAGCTTATTTACTTTAAATTGTTAAATACATGCCACACATTCGCATGTAAACTCTAGCCTCGGCCTTTGAAGGGGTCCAGCGAAGTCTGGACCACAGCCTGTTGCGGTCGTGGCGAAAGTCACGAATCGAATCGAAGTCGACACAAAGGGCAAGGGAAGGATAGTGCGGTTTTTAGTCGGTAGGAGTCCGATATACCCTGACCCCTCCCCAGGTGGAAGAGAATCCATGAGGATTTTCCACACTTAAAAAAAGAAATCCAAAACAACCGTTATCACAAATCATAATCTATTCTTAATTTTTTGCTCACAAATCGCAAATGTAAAGTTTTACGAAAAACACACTCAAAGTATAAAATATCCGGGAATATCTAATATTGATCACGTAAACGCTATATTTTATTTTGCGCCCAGTGTTTTGCATCACAATCCAATACTAAGTACAAAAAATAAAATGTGTACATATACAGACACCGTTAAACGACAATTTTTTGTCGTTAAATTATTGCCGAATCAGAGGTCGTGGGTTGTCGAATCGGAGGTTTTTAAATTCATCACACACGCGGTTCGAATGCTAAACGTTAGCAGCCGAGAAAAAATACAGAACGTGGATTGGACAGAAAGTTGCTTTCAATTCACGCCTCAGGGGAAATAACACCAAGACGAGCTTAGAAAATTATCTTCGGCATCCGAACAACGAGCGAGGTGAAGGCGTTATAGTAACAGTACTCATGAGATCCTCTACATTCAGAATATTTACTGCCACTCATGTAAGTAACCTGTCGGGTAGTAGGTACACGAGTTTGCCCAGAGGCGGTTTTGAATTACTGCGGTTAGGAAGCGCTCTCTGTGGTCAATGCTTGTCGCAATCACATATTAGCATAATATAGTCTGCACAAGTTAGTTTCTCATCTAGCTATTTGGACGGTAGCTGAAGTTGGTGTTTTGCAAGCTTCCGTAAACATTTTCTCGACGGCGTGTGAAGTCTGCAAACTCGCACTAAGCCAGCGTGCCTAAGAATACCTCTCATTTTGAGAGGAGACCCGTGCCCAACAGTGAGGCAGTAGATATATGGGTTCATGATGATGATTTTGTAAACAGACTACACTAACTAAACATCAACATTATGATGTTTAGTTTCTAGTATAACCCCAAATTATTATTATCGGCTCTCACTGCTTTAAAGCCCGTTTTGTACAGAGATACCCCAAAATTTGATATAACTGGGGTGAGTTATATCAAATTTTGTTTATACCTCGACCGAATCCGTCTACGCTTGCCGTGTGGTACCCACAGTAATCCAATAATCGACGACGAGGTTAAAGTCTAGCAGACTGTGTAATTTGCATGCACACACTGAAAATAAACTGTCATTCAGTTTAATTAGCATCATATTCTTATTTTCAACTAGCTTCTACCCGCGACTTCGTACGCCTAGACTTATTAACACAATTGTTGTCTGATTGTGTTCATGGGATAAGAAGTACTCAATGTTATGGAAATTCCCGCTTTGTTCCGAGAAAAGAAGTATTCAATATGCCAGCGCCAATCACAAACTATTAGTACCAACATTTCATTTAAATCCCGTAAGTAGGTCCCCTACATAAGTTTTCTGGGAATTCCCACATAATTGTGGGGTAAAATGTATCCTATTTGTTATTCCCGGTCACATACTGTGTCTGTATGAAATTTCATTCAAATCCCGTTAGTTCTCCTATATTCGTTTTTCCGCGATTTCCGGGATATTCCAACATTTTTCTGGGGTAATATATATCCTATTTGTTATTCCCGGTCACATACTATGTGTGTATGAAATTTTATCCGAATCCCGTAAGATATTAGTTTTTCGGGATTTCTGGGATATTCCCAAATTTATCTGGGGTAAAATATATCCTATTTGTTATTCCCGATCACATACTCTGTGTGTATGAAATTTCATTCAAATCCCGTAAGCTATTCGTTTTTCGGGATTTCCGGGATATTCTCGCATTTTTCTGGGGTAAAATATATCCTATTTGTTATTCAATACAGGCAATAAATGTTTAGTAAGAGTAAAAATCCTCCCGTATCTAAAACAACAGAAAAAGCGAGCCTCGTTAGCGAGATCACCAAAGACAGATATTACTTCGCAAGTTTATTTTTGCGCCAGAATTGTCTCTTGGCAAGAATCGAAACTTGACCGATAGTAGAAAATACCCACCTTTCTTTTCTCATCAAGATTGCCTGTCTACTTTCTTAGACAACAATTTTGGCCGAAGAGTAGGAACTTAGATATAAAACAGGTATTTGGGCAAAATTGTAATTGACTAATGACCTTCAGTAAAGAAATAAAAAATGTTATCCTATTATTTCTGTATTCAAATATCATGCGTATGTTCTTGTAGGACTTATATTCTCGAAAATAAATTGAAAAGGTAAAAATTTTTAAGATTTGTGATAGTTAAAAACTTGATGAACTTATTCAGAGCATATGTTTATAGTATATATAGGTATATATACCATAAACGTATTCAATATGCCAGCGCCAATCACAAACTATTAGTACCAACATTTCATTTAAATCCCGTAAGTAGGTCTCCTACATAAGTTTTCTGGGAATTCCCACATAATTGTGGGATAAAATATATCCTATTTGTTATTCCCGGTCATATACTATGTGTGTATTAAATTTCATTCAAATCCCGTAAGCTATTAGTATTTCGGGATTTCCGGGATATTCCCACATTTTTCTGGGGTAAAATATATCCTATTTATTGTTATTCCCGGTCACATACTATGTGTGTATGAAATTTCATTCGAATCCCGTAAGATATTAGTTTTTCGGGATTTCCGGGATATTCCCACATTTTTCCGGGGTAAAATATATCTGTGTTATTCCCGGTCACATACTATGTGTGTATGAAATTTCATGCAAATCCCGTAAGATATTAGTTTTTCGGGATTTCCGGGATATTCCCACATTTTTCTGGGGTAAAATATTATTTATTCCCGGTCACATACTATGTGTGTATGAAATTTCATGCAAATCCCATAAGTAGTTCTCCTATATCCGTTTTTCGGGATTTCCGGGGTATTCCGAAATTTTTCCGGGATAAAAAGTAGCCTATACTTTATTTCGGGTCACATACTATTTGTATACCAAATTTCATACAAATCGGTTCGGCCGTTTTTGCGTGATTGAGTAACAAATAAACAAACAAACAAACATCCAAACATCCAAACATTCACATTTATAATATTAGTATGATGGACTAGCGAATCTAGTGTAGGTACGTTATCAGCGTGTCTGAGCTCTCCATGGATCAAATGGCAAAAGCCACATGAAGCCAAAAATATGAAGTAGATACCGCTTTAATAAACCCTAGATAGATCCGGCTATGGTCAAAAATACTGAAGTGTTCCTTGGAAGCTGTTTCTTGTATATTTTGAATCTCCTTAATTAGCAAACTTCTTAAAAGAACCAATCGACCTAAACACTTTTATTCACTTAATTTAACGCAAAGCACGGAAAAAATACAAAAGTTCAAAAAGAAATTCAACGCTAAATGTTGGAAAAGCTTATTAATTAAGGAGGCGTAATGTCGATTTCCTCGTAGGTAACTCAATTATATTCGCTAAAAGCTTGTTCAACCAATAGTACCCACTTAAGTTGGTTTGGATTGCTAAGTCGAGGTAATTTTTTAAATAATTTTTCATAAACAAACTTAATATCTTCTACTTCAATTTAAGAGCTCAGCTTGTCGGAATTGCTCTTGGAGCATTTGCCACTGTTCTCTATCTTCAGCATTCCGTTTTATCTCTTGATACTAAAAACAATCATTTTTCAAACAATTTTAATTGCATCAAAATTATCATCAGTAGCTAGACCAATCATAGACGATAACACACAATTAGAGCAAGTCCTCAGTTTCAAATACCTAGGAAGCCAAATAACAGACTCCCAATGTTAACCTGATGTCATAACAAGAATTGCAATAGCTAAACAAAAATTTATTTACAGCCAACATAAAAAAAACATTAAAAAACGAATGACAAAGACTATAGGTCTCTATCATTCATATCATAGCGTTGTATAGCTGTCAAACTTGAACTATGACCAAGGGGTAAGGGACAGAGAAAGCTTAGAGGCATTTGAAATATGGTGCTGGAGGAGGATGGAGAAGATCAGTTGGACGGAAATGAAAGACGAGAAAAGACAGTTATTAAGAACCGTAGAGAATAGGAGAGGAAAGATGTTGTCACTTGATTTAGAATTATACTAGAAGGTAGAATTGAAGTAAGACGAGGAAGGGGATGACTTAGATGAAGTTTTATGGAACAAGTGAAGGAAACTTAATATAGATACCAAAAATAAATAACTAGGTAGGGACAGTAGGCAACCTGTAATCCTGTTATGGTCCACGGAATATCACAGACCCCATGGCTATGACTATAGGACAAGTGAAGTTAAGTGCGGTTTTTAGTCGGTACGATTCCAACATACCCTGAAGGCTTCCTAGGTAGCGGAGGAGCCATGAGGATTTTCGGTACCGTAAAAAAAGCCATACCATGTATTGTGTGACGTGGCTCGTCTAATATACCTACATATATTCAAAATATTATTGGTGAGCTGCTGTTCTGGTATCGATTGCTTAATTTGTATAACATCTATGCGACTACCGGCAGCTAGTAATTAGCATAAAGCTTTTTTGGACGTTTTCCAAATTTAAGAAGTAGAAAGGAAACTTAAGTTGCTGAAATTAAAATTTTTACTGACACATCGATATTTACATCCGTCGACTAAATATCTAGAGTAAGATGTCTTATTGTTTGAAAAGAGGAAACCTTCAGAAGTCTGCTGACCTCCTGGGGGCAGACCGCAATGTACGGGACATTCCACTAAACCTAAAACCCAGTAATGATGGGTTAACTAATAAGCACCTCTTATTCGTTTATAAAGTAATTGCATACATACATACATACCTGTATTTCCCGAAGAGTAAGGCAGAGGTATACCTACTAATGTACATCCATAGTTCGCCGATATGTTTAGGTCCCATGTAATAGGGGATGAGCCTATTGCGATTAACCGGGCACAAATACAAACTCAGAGGTACTACCGAGATTTCATAGAAAACCCCAAAAACCCAATAAGATCGAACCCAGGATCTCTAGCTTAGCAGTCGCGCTTAAGAACACTAGGCTAATGAGGTAGTTAGTCATATTATTTTAATTATTTACAATGATCCAATATGGATGAAACGACAATAATTCATCTGTCACAGTACCTAGATAGATTTTTACAGTCGTTTAACATGACGTTTTCAAAGTCTTTTAGTTCCACGCACTTGATATTGCACGTACATAAAACACTCTAAAGGAAAACCTAGAATCCAATCATTCGTCAAGTTGGTCGCGGTCGTGTTCCGGTACGCTGCAAAGCGTACTTTGAAAACGTCACACACATATATACATTATACCAACACTTTGATTTCCGCTTGTTTCTTTTCACATCAAACCTCCAACATACACAATATCCGATCCATTTTCTTAAGTTGGAAAAATTGTTTGCACAAAATGTTCACTTTTATTACCAATAGGTATCTTAAAAATATGATTTCCTATCTATCTTTATTTTGATTTGCTGTGCATGCAAAGTATAACTCGAGTTTTATATTTCTAAGAATTGTAAGCTGACTTCTGAAAGTAATTCGTCTCAATCCAATTTCAATCTCAATGCACCGCTAAAAGCAAATACTGACTCTTGAAGAAAATTTTATCTTAATGCCTAGCTAGTGCGCGTTTGTAAAGTATGGAGCTAAGAAGCTAAAAGATTATTTTGTCAAGGTATTTATACCTTGACGAAATAGTTCACTAATTATAACTAAAAATCAGCGCTGAAAAAGTAGATAGATTAAGAAGGCAAATTTCGACCTGGCGGGTGGGACTCGTGGTGTCTTACTAGTCATAGCGTCTGGTGTACCTAACCAGAAGACGCAGGTTGGATTCCTGTCCGCGGTCGAATTTCTCCTTCACTGAAATAACTTCAAAATGTAGATAGAATTTAAAATAGAAGGCGCCGATATCAACAATTTTTTTTCTCATTCTCAGAAACCCAATAGTCTGTACAATACCGATAATCGAAGGATAGACTGGTTGTCAGGCTTTTACCATTACGATTGTCACAGGTGTTCGTATGGCAACTGGTACCTACTAACGGCTTTACGTGCTCTCCGAGGCACGGAGGGTTCCCGATGTTTAAATATGGTTAGCCATTCACAGGTTGCACCAAAGACAGGTAAACCTTGCAGATCGTTATTACATAGTCGAAGTGCCTCTAGTACCTCAGTAGTAGTGTCTTACTATTCGCATAATATTATTTTGAATTCAATTCAATGAACACTGGATTCCTATTTTGTTGCAAAACATTTTAAGTGCCAATTAGCTGCAATAAGTTTGCTTAGTTTGCAAGTATTACTAATGGTATAATGATACCAATAGCAGCAGGTTCACTCCATTGTTTTAAAATTCCGCGATTCAAAATACCGAGAGACGCTATTACGCGCGCAGACACAAAAACAACTATAATTAGTAATTACACATACGTAATAAAAACTCACATACACAATCGATAAATATTAATTATATAACAAGTATCTGTATTATACTAAGAAGGACGGTACCTATCTACATTAATAAAATGACATAAAAGTGTCAGTATTCGATACTAACTTAACGAAGTTATGTCTACTGAGTTGAACGTCCGTTTCGACGTAGATCGATCTCGGCACAACATGCATTGAATATAACCTTAGTTTTAGTCCAATGCCGAGACATCCTTATTTTTGCAAGGAAAAACTGTTTTTCTTTCTTTCTTGGTATTGGGTTTAAAGAACTTTATTTACTTATGAACGTTTCACTTATGAGAGTACCTTTGAATGTTCAAAAGGTGTAGGTATAACAATAGTTCGACCGTAGGCATATACTGTATAGAAAGCTAATGATTCAAAAAAGGGATGGTAGCCATTTACAGTAAAATTTATTTAATATTTTCTAAACTATTATATTCTATTCAATTTATATTATTTAATATTTTAGAAATAAAAAATATTCTTAAAATGGTTTGGTATTTTCGTTGACGTTTACATTGTAAATAGTAGATGTAAGTTTATAAACAGTTGTTCGTATTCTATTTTGGTTTTGGTTGATATTGCGTTTTTTTTAATTACTAATGCTTTGTTTCTTGTTCTGACAAGCTCCATACATTGCGGGTAGCTGACGTACAAACTGATAGATAAGGAAGATAGAATAGAATTTCATAGTTACAGCAGGATAATGAACCTCGGTCGAAACTGATGTATGATTCTCACAGAAGACGACTGTTCGGCTAGCGATTCAAGTTACCATTTTGCAGCTTTACCGGTACGTTGTCTCCATTGTTTGATACAACTTCAGAGACGAGCCTTATCGGTTTACTGCAAACATTTGTGTTGAGACTCTGAAGATCATTAATTTGTTGCTCGGTTATTAGTTTGTCTGTTGAATGTGGGACATACAACACGCAACTACAAGGTGAGCGCACAGATGTTTTGTCACATGTAAGTACATAGTGATATTAAAATTTATACATAGTTTCTCTTCCTCTGAACCTTTCCCCATCAATATTGGGGTCGGCTTCCAGTCTAACCAGATGCGGCTGAATATCAGTATTTTTCATGAAGCGACTGCCATCCGCATCCTCCGCAACCCAATTTTTTAATACCGATACCCTGAGGATAGACTGGTTGTCAGGCTTCTGACCACCGCTAACGATTGTCAAAGGTGTTCGTATGACAACAGCGATCGACGGCTTTACTTGCTCTCCGAGGCACGGAGGGGTCTCGATGTGTTAAGAATGGCCATCCACAGACTGACCGCGGCTAGCGCAGCTTAACCTTGCAGATCGTTTGATCAGCTTAGTTGTTACTTAGCCACGAGCCACTCCGAAACGATTAAATTATAGTTTCTATGGAATAATATTTTTTTGTGGTGACCCATGTATTCACTGTGGAGACTATGAGCAGGATGGCGATTGAAAGTCCGAAAACATACGCGGCAGCATTAACACTACAAATTAACTTCTTAATAAAGGTTGGCTGAACACGTCTGCCTAACATGAAATAAGCTTTGGGCAAAACAAAGTAAAGAGCTGATCCCACAAATCGGCAGACAGGAATCTTGAGGTGACTTCAACTTCTTCAGGAAATATTGTCCCAAAATACTCATAAACCGCGAAGAATTGAAAAAGGTAGGACGACCCTCTCTACATCAAGACATTTAATATGAGACTCACCTATCTGTCGAATTTTCTTCGAAGACGCATTCATAATGTTTAATATATTTCTTGATATTGCAATACGAACGGCTTTGAGGGCATCGCAGTTGAGAGTTCACATTTCATTTCAATTTATATGTCTGCCAATAGAAAAATACCTGGAACATACGCATACTACAATATGCCTTATAGGTGCCATAATTATGTCTACAGTAAATTTATTTTAATAATCCCAAAAGGCCTATATTGTTGTTAGTTATTGGAGTACGTCCAGAATAAGTCACCGAAAGGACCATTAGTATTTTTTTATATTTCCACTGGACACAAGCTTGCCTGTCATCACTTCCAAACTTTAACCTGGGATTACCTAAGCCTTTAGACGAAGGCATTCTGCCAATCATTCTACTCGAACGGACTATGGCTGAATCCGCGCTGGGCGGCTATCTTTAGGAACCTGCCGGCTGCCTCGCTACAGCAGCATTAGCGCAGACTCGCACGAATGCGGACGGCTTTCAAATAATAATCCGTAAAAAAGTCGCTTCAGTCATAAGACGTATTTTATACAGGTAACAGTTACCTGAAGATGACTACTTCACTTACAGATTGTTCGAAACAATACACGGGATGTGAACAATGTTGGGATATTATTATTATGAGCACTGTTTTGTGTTTTATTTTACTTTAACTTATTTTATTGTTGTAACTTGAGTTTATTCTCAAGTAATCCCTACTTAATATTATAAATGCGAAAGTAACTCTGTCTGTCTGTCTGTTACGCTTTCACGTCTAAATCACTGAACTGATTTTAATGAAATTTGGTACAGAGATAGAGTTGACCTTGAGAAAGAACATAGGATAGTTTTTATCTCGAACTTTTGAAGAGTTCTCTTGGAAACGCGATATAACCGAACTCGACGCGGGCGAAGCCGCGGGCGGAAAACTAGTTCAATCATAAAATTACTGTAAATATTATGGATGTAATTGTGTGAATTAAATAAATTATTATTATTACAAAAATATAATTCTATCTCTATTTTAAATCTTCAATGCCCATTTTTAATGGTCAGTCTTACCAGTTTGATGTTTGAGATTACCGAAAGATCTTTGGATACTAAACTTCGGCGCGAAAAGCAAAAATTACTTCATTACAACCATAACCCATAAAAATACACCATAAATCCCAACTTTACCTAGCCTGATCATAAAGAGAGAGATGGCGTCATTCCATATAAGTATGGCTATCTCTCTTCCACGACGGAACAACGACAGCTAGAGCAGTTCATGGTAAGTACAAGTTTATAATGTTGTGGTTAGGTATTACAAACCAATTTACTTTACTAACCCTGCTATACAGAAATATTTCTTTTTTTTACCACATTGCAGCAATGTACACGAAGCCAAAGTGTGGTTTTACCCGGTTTAGGGATATTCCAGGTATCGCGCTCTATTTTATCCTGTAGCAACTCGTTCCGTTGTTTCCGGGGCTATGGAGAGAATGCATCAATTTGGTCATGTCATGTCAGCAGAATCTGAAATATGGCACAGCAGTTCAGGCTTTTAACGCAAATAGCTTGCGTTATGTATTATACAAAAGTAAAGAAAGTCATTGATGATGTATCAATGATTTTAAACTATGCGTGAATTTATACTACAACTAGGTTAATGACGTATTATTATTGTTATCATATGGGCCTTTGGAGTCGGGGCGCTCCACAGTATTCTTTCATGCACAGAGAGTTCAGGTTCAGGGTTCAGGGGAGACCCGCTTATGGTCTGTCGCTGGTGGTAAGTCCCTTAAGAGGCGTTGTTCCAAGGCGGTCTATTTAGAAGACACGTCCAATAAGTGCCAGTGGCGGCTTACAGAAATCAAATTTCTGAAAGATGGCTAAAAAATATTCGGTCACCAAATCTGCTACCCTATCAAGACTAGTCAGCCTGCTGGTAAATCCACCACTGCTTAGATCAGATTCAGACAGAACAAATTCTAATACAGTATTAAAAGCCACCGTGTTGTTCGAACTCATTATGATACGAAACGGTATTTACCTCTAGCTTCATTATTTACCTCAGAAAAGTACTTGTAGTCTTTAAAAAAAAACACATTAAAATGTCATTACGTTTCTTTCCTTGGACCATCAAATAACCAAGCGCGGTATAGTAAGTAGCTGTGGCTTCGTGATTTTATTATATAATACAAGGCTTTTAGCTAGGTGTTTAATATTTTAGCATTAATTATTTAAGTAGGTAAGTTAGTGTTTGCTAAGCTATGTTAATAACTATTCTCGGGAGAGCAAAATTCTATTTAAAAATACATTTGCTTTAGATCTTTTTTAAAATTTTACCCTGTATTAAACTATATAAGTAAACCAATAAAATTTACGGTTAGTTTGTAAACCTATACAGAGTTTAATAACATGCTTGAATCGACTACTATAATGAATAGCGTCAAAGAATTGTTTGTATTTTTCAAAACAAACTAAAATGTGCTCACAGAGGGATTAAATACTAACCGCCGCAAGAAAGAAAAAAAAATACAAATGCAATCCTCTTGTAATAATCCGCTTGCACTCCTTCGACACAAATGAACACGGCGGAAATTAAAAACATATTAAAGATAGAATACTCTTTATTTTCCAAAGATTATATTTTCATTATGTTTTTCTTTGTTCCATCAACCCATCACGCCTGTATTCCTCGAAGAGTTCGACAGAGGTGTACCAATGTACACCCACCGTTTAGATCTCATGTAATTTGAGCCTATTCCCATTAACCGAGCACAAATCCAAACTCCGAGCTGCTGTTCGGAATTTCATAGAACAACCCAATAACACTGCTCGCCCTGCGAATCGAACCCAGGGCCTTTAGCGTAGCAGTCGCGCTTATAACCACTAGACTAACGAGCCAGTATTTTTTTATTTGGAAAGTTATCAAATCCATTTCTAGTCCTTTAAGATTATAGTACAAAGTTAATTGGCGGCCTCGCGACAGTCGTGGGATCAATTCCTACCCTTTGAACTATTGTCGTTAACCTACTTGTAGTGCAGAGATCGAGGCGTATTGAGTACAATAATTGGAGAGGTTGACTGAAATATTAGTGATATCACCCATATTCTTTAAAACTTATGTTAGGCTAGTTAATAAATAAAAAATCTCACTCGCTTAAACGGTGAAGGAATACATCGTGAGGAAACCTGCATGCCTAAGTTTTGCCTGAGGTTTTTTTTTACGGCGTGTGTAGTCTGCAAACCCGCATTAGGCCAGCGTGGTGGACTATAACCTTATCCCTCTGATTCTGAGAGACCCGTGCTCAGCAATAAAATAGTATTGGAGTATAGTGTTGCAAAGTGTTGAAATTCGAAAAAAATAAGTCATTTAGTAGAAATTACTGCAGTGGTACGATTAAGCCAACGGTAAAATATAGCCTTGTCTACCCTATATGAGTTGATGGTAATGAAGTATCTTGTTGATCGAGTGATTTGTGAGGTATAACACAGTGGAGACGAGTTTAGTTTACACGCTGCTACTATTCCACTTTCCACTAACAATGTCATCCTTGTTGTCAAACCGATGGTCATCACGGACAATCTAACAGGCAATCTAACTTTAGGTTATCGCTAGACTTCACGTCAGTTGCTTCGTGTTAAATACTGAAATTTGGTGTCACCACGTACAAGGAACTTGAGAGAGAAACTCTACATGCGTTATACTTCCTTGCTATATCCCCAGGGCCGGATTTAAGATTTATATAAATCCCCTGTGGAGGTTGTGTGCTGAGTGTTGCCCTGGCCTAAGTCTGGCCCTGAATATCCCTACTATCCCTACTTCTCTTCTTAATTTATTAAATGCGAAAGTAACTCTGTCTGTTACGCTTTCATGCTTAAACCGCTGAACCGATTTTGATAAATTTGGTAAATAGATAGATTAGATCTTGGAGAAGGATTTTTATCACAAAAAGCCCTTTGGGATGCGGGTGAAAACGCGGGCAACAGCTATTTATTTATTTATTTATAATAGGTACACCAACAGTATACACATCACACATTAAAAGAAAGAAGAAAAAATATTGCATTGACTGATGTGTATGCCAATTATAGGTATACACAACATTCAACTTACAGCATCATTCAGCAATTTAAGCACTTATACTAAAACATTAGAAATTATAAAAGAACAACAGAAATTAACAATTAAACAATACCACTGACGTGACATCGCAATATCTTTTTAAACTTAATAAACTTTACTATTATTAATATTTAGCCGTTGTCGTCCCACTGCAGGGCAAAGGCGGCGGTTTTTACCTTTGCCCTGCTGTAACCTAACCTAACCTCCTTCCATTCCTCACGGTTTAAGGTTATTTTTGGCCAATCCTTCCAGAAAATGCCAACAGCTATAAGTATAATAAAATAATTATTTTTAGATATTCGTTCTCCCAAAATTTACAGAATCATTTATGACGCAGCACAGTACAGAAATGTTCACCTACCTAATTTTATATCTAAAACTAGCTTTAGTTTTAAAGGACAGTTTTTTTATATTTTTTTAACAACAGTTTTCAATATTTTTACAGTTACTCACTTTACTATAACTTTGACTCCGAGGACTTCATTGGATATCATAACAAATTAAAAATTAAATAAACTTAATTAAATAATTGATCTGAAGCTGTAACCACTGTAACAGTACGTCATTACAGTAATATAACAATGAAATGAAATATCTCTATCCATTAAATAAAATAAATGGTACTTTTCTTAGTTCTCAGACTATTAACCCTGCGAATTTATCGAATCACAAATACAAATGGCTTGCCCAGATGTGCATGGTCCCAGCTCCGTGTCCCTCGCAGTTAGTCCAGTAGTCTACGTCTCGATAAATTGGATTATCTGGTGCCGGTGACATGATAGGTAGAGGCATCGACTCGGCCAGACGACGCTTACAGTACAAATGTATTCCGTTGTGTGTATGTGAGAGCCAGGGATCGAAAGGGTATCTTGAATTACACGCTCCTACTTAGATCCTGTTAGTTTTCCATCAAGCAGGATTAGGGTAAAACTAGAGAATTTAAGGTAATGTTAAAAAATATTGTCTAATGTATTAGACAATATTGAATACAGAAATGTATCTAGCTATGTATAGCTAGACACATTTCTGTAGCCATTACTGACGGCGTTGTACGAGTAGTTGGCGTAGCTTGTTTAAACTGTACAGCTATTACAGGTAACGTGTATATCTAAGTAAACTGTTCAAAACATTTTCGCTTTGACCGATACGTGGTTCTGCGAACAACTCGATGTGTTCCACTCGATTTATTCGGTAAAGAGACGGGGATCATGGTATTCTAGTGAATTTTCAGTGTGCCACTCAAAGCTAACAGAGTAGAAGAGACTGAATTCAAGACGTCAACAATACAAGCGAATAAACGCTAAAGTAAATTTACATTAAAATAATAAATCTTAAGTGGGTATTTATTACGTAAGATGAGAAATGGTTGATGCAGCGTCTTTCATTTCATTTCATTCTGACACTGAATTTTAAACTAAAAATAGTACCTGAAGTATTTTTAGATATTTTTCTGGATTTTTACGTTTAGGTCAAATGTTAAGCTTACACAAAGATTTATCTAGCTAAAGTTGAGGAGCCACGGCGCCCACATTGTCGCCTCATCTATATTGACTTCGGCGTTGAATGTAAGCTCGGGCACCAACTATGTCTACAAATGGCCATATTCACTGCATTTTAGAATTCAATTGAGCTAACGTCGTGAGTTTTCTCTTTAATTCGTTCTGAATCTCTTGTTACACCACCAGAAGCATGGAAACTTTTCCTTCTACTTACATTTCAAGTAAAAAGATCTGACTACTCACAGTTTTTTAATTTTTCTTTGGTTTTAAGGTAATTACAGTGGGTCGAGAGTCCATAAATGTAATGTATACATTAGTTAAAATAACAGCAAATTTTAAGGTTTCCTTGTGAAAAAGAAAACTAATAAGATTGAGCTGTGTTGGTATTGAACTACAATAGTTACTGTTTTTTTATGACGTAAAATTGTAAAGAAATATATTGCTTGTTGCGTTTCCATGCTCTTTAAGTCACGGCCACGGGATTCTTGACATTTGCTACGATCCTTACAGGAAATAAATTAATTCTGAAAATAATGTAAAAGAAAATAAGATAGATACTACTTAATAGTATTTCTAATGAAGTTATAGTACTTAAATTCTTGTTTGTTTTGTGCATTTTCCATGCTAAGATTTTAAAGTTATTTTAACGAAAGCAAAATTCGAATGTGTGCAGGATTCAAACCTGCGTCTTCTGGTTAGATACACCAGACGCTCTGACCACTAAGCCACCGCGAGTCCCAGCTGACCAGAGAGCTGGACCAGCATTTCGCCAAGCAATGAAAGGGATTAGGCTATAGTCCACCACGTTGGCCTAATGTGGGTTGCCTGCAAACCTCACATCACACGTCGTCGAGAAACTCTCTCAGTTTCCTAATGATATTTTCCTTCACCGTTTAATTGAGTAATTATTAATACGCACATGATTTCAAAAACGTCAGAGGTGCGTGGCAAGTCAATTTGATATTAACAGTCCAATGGTCATCTCACTAGGCTTTCACTGCATTTTTATGTACAACTCTGTCTAACTCTTCGGGGAATACTGGCGTGCTGGTATGTTCATTAACTGTTTTCGCGAATTTGTTACGGTTCACGTTACGTTTTTATTAAAATACAGTTCACGTTTACAATTTCAACACCATGAAACTGGAACATTGCATTCGCCAGGATATTGTAAATGCTATATACTGTACTACTGTGTAGATACTAATATAGGTACACCCACAGTTTGCCCACGATGTTATGGTTTTGGTACCTATGTTATTACATGGGTGGGGCGAAATGTTCACAGAATTTCCTGACCGACATATTGAATAACACTTTGACCTGGAAAACCCAGGTACCTACATTGGTTAATTTTTGTTAAAATGAAACAGAAAATTTGTTAATTCTACAAAGCCGCCTCTCCGCCCTGCAAGACTGCCATATAAACTGCTCACGGTTATTACTTTACATTTTAAAAGGATTGAAGGTTCGTGAACACGTAGAATAGCTAGTCAAAGTACGCCTCGAAGCTATGCATACCAATAATTTGAAAGAACTTGAGATGCATAAGTCTAAGCTTCACACAGAGTAATTGAAAACTTGAAAGTTCCAAGTCACATTACACTTTTCATTTTCTTTTAAATCCATCTTATGAATTCTAAGACCGAAATTTGTAACAAGTTTTTGTATTATGATTTTCTTAGTTTATAATGATTATTTTTACATATTAAATATTATTGTTTAAACATAAAATAATGAGTTTTCCAATAGGCAATCCTACGTGATAATTGACTACGTAATTGGTTACGACCAATTTACTCAAACTAATTCTAAGATCAATCTAAATCTATCTGTTCAATACACAAAATCGTCGATGATATTTTATTATAAATGTGATAAACCAGCAAGAAAGAAAATATATCCTATAAATATAGGAAATAATAAATAGGCACTTTACTTGATGTTTTCCAATATAAACGATACGAGCGTGAAACATTATTGACTCAGACCTTACCAATATTTGTATTACGAAATAAATACGATTTCATCAGAACGAAATGGTTAAAGGGAAGGTTAAAATATCTATATCCCGATAAAACATAATTAAGGTTTGAGTAGAGTGGAAAAGTTAAACCACTGCAATATTAATTAGTCTAAAAGTATTTTCACGCAAACTTCATCCCAAAAGTTGATTTGAACTTTACGAATTCAAGAATTTTGAACTCAATTTAGTTCCTGATACTTGGTCATTTATATTCAGTCTTACTTGGAACCATGAACGTTGTGCTGTACCATTGTTTGTTGTCATGCATTCTGATTATAACTAACGGCCAAGTTCCGAGAAAGCAATATCTACGACCACCAATAACCATATGACGTAGTCAAACTAAAGCAGTAGGTATTCAAAGTGAAACCTTGGGAATATATTCGAACTTCCTCTTTATAACAAACAAAATTTTTAATTCCTCATAAGGAATACTTTTAATTAATTGCTTTTATCATGATCTCGTTACAAATAAATGTTATTTAATGTTTCCTTTTCATTAGAGTACTTATTTGTGTTTCTATGTTTACGTGTTCGCATATAAAAAGTTTCGATGATGGTTCGTTAGCCGCCCCTCGCGTGACTTTAGCGTTCGTGGATTAATTGCGTGCTTTGTTTTATATTAATAACACTTGCTAGTCATATATTTAAAACAAATGTATTTGTCAAAATTTTTCTATCCGTGTCAACCTGTAGGCACGAGTATATTTTTTTATCAGCGCTGTCGTGCTCAGTACGATGCTTAACAAGCTCAATTTCACCGAACAAATTATTATGAACAGGTTGGTATTTGTAGCGTGGAGGTTCTCCGGGGGCTCGTATATTGGGATTTAAATCGTAGCAACGTGGTGTTGCCAGGCAGCAGGACGCGCGCCGTCCTAGGTCATTCGTTAGTTAAATGCGTCGGTAAAAAGCCATTAAGGGTTGCGGCGTCAGTGCTGTGATACCACTATTTAATGTGCTCGTTTAAAAGAATTAAGCCGCTATTTCATTATTCCCTATTCGATTATAAAACACTTAGGTAGTGTTTTATTCTAAGGACTGGCAATAATCTGGCACGGCTGGTACAATTCATGGTGGCTACATATTATGGTGGCTACATTCTACATTGATACATGTGAAGCAGACTGAGCTTCAGGTTAGCCCATCTATATACAAACACAATGGCGTGAGCGAGTGTCCATGTTATTTATCATAACGTGCCACATGGCAATCTATAAGCCTGAGGCGTAACGCAGATGACAGCTTGACACAAACTTTTTTCAACGAAGATAATACAGAATGGAACTCGATGCATTAAACGTACACATAAAATAAGCTTCTATAGATATACATTTTGTTCATTGTACTTAATAAAATTAATGAGGATTACTTCCCTACTGTTTATAGTAATATGTACCTTATAATACCTACAACATCTCCCAATTCGTGTTCCTACTGGTAATTAACCTTGGGGAAAGTAAATAGCTGCTCAGTATACAGACAAATAATTGAAGTTACTAAAAATAAATTACCGTTTATTTATTGTGGACATAATTTCGAATATAGGTACTTCTATGTAGGTCAATAGATATTGTTAAGTCACATCTGGGTTTAAAAAATCGAAGGTTCGCCTCAAATTATACGTTTCTGTTTTAGAATCTTTATTCTAAGACCTCGCTGCGACATCTTTATGTACTTAAGTGATACAGCAGTGCAATAAATAAATAAAGCTTTAATATTCTGAACATAGATAATACCTAAAAATAGCTCATCATAATAGAATGAAATTGTGGAATAAAAAATTAAGAAAATCTAACGATACAGATGGTTATCTCTAATATTGCTCACAATTTCAGGCTCCCAGCGGTCACCGTTCGTAAGCAATTTTTCTTTGTTATATATGAGCTCCTCGCGAGTTTCAGTGCTGTACTCAAAGTTGGGTCCTTCCACGATGGCATCGACAGGGCAAGCTTCCTGGCAATAGCCACAAAAGATACACTTTGAGAGGTCAATGTCGTAGCGAGTCGCGCGGCGCGAGCCGTCACACCGCTCCTCGGCATCTATAGTGATCGCTTGCGCAGGGCAAATGGCTTCGCATAATTTACAAGCAATACAGCGCTCCTCTCCTGACGGATACCTGCGCAGTGCATGCTCTCCTCTGAACCGCGGAGATAATGGACCTTTTTCGAAGGGATAATTAATCGTCGCTGGCTCTGTAAACATGTGTGCTAATGTAACAGCAAAACCTGAAAAACATATTCAATTTAAAGTTAAGTTTTTATATGTGTTCACTTATACAGAATTTCATAGTTATGTAAATATCTAATAATGCCACCATGATTGCCTAATCCAAGGCCAATCCAAGTTGGCAATGGGCTCGCCTCTATTACATGGGACCTTAGTACACCTCTACCTAACCCTTCGGGGAATAAAGGCGTGATGGTATGTTATGTCATCCTCCGAGCTTTTTCCCAACTATTTGGGGGGTAGGCTTCCAGTCTAACCAGATGGAAAATATCAGTATTTTACACGAAGTGACTGCCATCAGTCCTCCTATTTCTGGGTAATACCGAGCTCCTCAGGATAGACTGGTTGTCAGGATTTTTGACCTTCTGACTACCACTAACGACTGTCATAGATGTTCGTAAGACAACCGGGACCCGACGGCTTTACATGCTCTCCGAAGTATGGAGGGGGTCTCTATATTGAGTCATGTCAGTTGAAGGAGACAGCCATGTGTCATATATAGATGTCACTGACGTCAACTTATGACGTAGAATGTGGAGGACAAATTCTATATAATACTTAATAATATTCTTGGACAATTGTACACAGCACCATCTAGTCCCAAACTAAGCAGAGCTTGTACAGTCAGCGTCAAATAGTTAGTGACACTCAGGGTATTCAAATAAATAGACGCAACCAAAAAGTCAATAATATCGGTACAAACAAAGTTTCCATATTGTTGTCAACATTATAGTCGCTCAAAAGGTCGAGACGTTTAAAATGTCACATAGATAGGTTCAGTCAAACCGCCATAAATATGGTTACAGTCATCGCGTCAATGGTATCCAAGCATTCTAAGTAGTCAAAAATATGGAACACATTAGAAAAATGAACTTTAATATTATATATTTTAAATATTCTTTCTCACATCAATTAATGTGAAAACATTTATACACAAAAATGAGAGGAATAGAAACTACTGCTGTCCTTTTCATTTTAAGCATGACGTCATAGACATGTCTTTTGTTTTGTAAAGAATTTCGTGCATAGCCGTTTACGATACTTAGCATTATACAGCTGACTGAAAATAGATGTACCTAAACCTCATTGATAATGAGTATGACTATATATCTCATAGAGCAAGAGTGCATAATTTAAATATATGATCGAAATATATGATCATTTTATTTTATTTTAATTAACAATGAACGTCGACAAAACTAGACTCGATAGTGCTTGCAAAAAAGAGGTGCAAAGTTTTCAACCTTATTGACTATTACTCAAAAACTGCTATTTTAAACATAAACAAGGTAATAGAGTGGATGAATAACTAAAAATAAGCAATAAAATAATGTCAATAAGGTCGATAATCGCTTGCATCTTTTCAATTTTCTCTAGTTTTCGACTGCTTACCATCAGGCGGGCTGTGTGCTTGTTTATACATATATGTGCGAATATGAAGAAATGAGGATCTAGAGAGATGAGAATAATTCGATAGGTAACTACACGTAACATCTAAAACGATAGGTACATAAGGATATTCCCAGTTCATTTGAAATATCTGTTATGGAGACACCTTCCTCCCTCAAATATATAATTCGATGTTTTGTGGTGTCACTAATGCGTAGCCATATTTCTAGCTTGCTTTAGTTTTGCACTTGACATTGATATTACTGACAGATAAATAGAATGACATGCAAATAACACTGCATTGCCTAAAGAGGTTTTCATCTTTGGGAAACCGTTTATTTCTATAACATGCTGGTTTATTTTTCTAATGTGTTCCATATTTTTGAACACTTAGAATGCTTGGATACCATTGGCGGGATAACTGTTACCATATTTATGACGGTTTGACTGAATCTATCTATATGATGTTTTAAACGTCTCGACCTTTTGAGCGACTATAATGTTGAAAACAATATGGAAACTTTGTTTGTACCGATATTATTGACTTTTTGGTTGCGTCTATTTATTTGAATACCCTGAGTGTCACTAACTATTTGACGCTGACTGTACCTAAACCTCATAGATAATGAGTATGACTATATATTATCTCATAGAGCAAGAGTGCATAATTAAAATATATGATTCAATATCATGATCATTTTATTTTATTTTAACAATGAACGTCGACAAAACTAGACTCGATAGTGCTTGCAAAAAGAGGTGCAAAGTTTTTAACCTTATTGACTATTATTCAAAAACTGCTATTTTAAACATAAACAAGGTAATAGTGTGGATGAATAACTAAAAATAAGCAATAAAATAATGTCAATACGGTCGATAATCGCTTGCATCTTTTCAATTTTCTCTAGTTTTCGACTGCTTACCATCAGGCGGGCTGTGTGCTTGTTTATACATATATGTGCGAATATATAGAAATGAGAATCTAGAGAAATGAGTATAATTCGATAGGTAACTACACGTAACATCTAAAACGATAGGTACATAAGGATATTCCCAGTTCATTTGAAATATCTGATAATCCTTCCTCCCTCAAATATATAATTCGATGTATTGTGGTGTCACTAATGCGTAGCCATATTTCTAGCTTGCTTTAGTTTTGCACTTGACATTGATATTACTGATAGATAAATATAATGACATGCAAATATCACTAGATTGCCTAAAGAGGTTTTCATCTTTGGGAAACCGTTTATTTCTATAACATGCTGGTTTATTTTTCGAATGTGTTCCATATTTTTGAACACTTAGAATCCTTGGATACCATTGGCTGGATGACTGTTACCATATTTATGACTGTTTGACTGAACCTATCTATGTGACGTTTTAAACGTTTCGACCTTTTGAGCGACTATAATGTTGACAACAATATGGAAACTTTGTTTGTACCGATATTATTGACTTTTTGGTTGCGTCTATTTATTTGAATACCCTGAGTGTCACTAACTATTTGACGCTGACTGTACTATGGGTACTAGATAATGGACATAATACTTATATACTTTTTTTTTGTAAATACATACTTTTAATACATAGAAACACCCAGACAAACACAAACACTTATGTTTATACCACACAAATATTTGTGTCCTGTGGAAATCGAACCCACGACCCCATGATCAGCAGTCCGACACTCGAACCACTAGACCACAGACGTCGTCATATCACAGGCATTGATCTCGGTAGCAAATCAAAGGTTTTTTTAATGATCGTTTGCCACCTTGGGCAGTGATAGCGGATTCATACCGACACACGCACTTACCTTCCCTTCTTCTTCTTAACGTGTCGATGATCAATAAGAAATAAAAAAATATATAATAATAATATAAATAGGTATATTATTATATATTTTTTAATTCTTTTCTTTGGGCTCATATTCGTCCGGCCCAGAATTCAGCAATGCGGACTGCGTTTGCTTATGCGGCCACCAAATCCTCGCATGTACAATTAACAGGGTATTTGGGGCAAGGTGGGAGGTGAGCCATTAGCACCTTCCCTTACTCTATAGTCATATATAGACTATAGAGTAAGGGAAGTAGCCCTGTAGTTCGGATTTACCTTACATATTTAAAAATACGCACGAACCTCGTATTATCTCTGTCCAAAATAATATTTGCGCTGACCGTTCGATATAGTCTCTGAATTTTGTAGTTGGAGGAACATCATTGATGTAAAGAAAGTGTGTATCGTATTTTGTTCTCGGGCAGCAGTAGTACGGAGGGTATAGAACCGGTGGGCGACATGGTGGGCAGGGCGGCTGCTGAACAGGCGGAGGACACGGAGGCCAAGGAGGCAGACACTCCGGCGGACTCAGCTTTTGCTTCGAACGAACATGCCCAACAACAATGTTACCACTAACGTAGGTGGAAGCTCTAAATACCCCACGTTTAACTAAAAACATGTTCTCAAATTACCTATGACAGACTTTGACGTTTTAAGAGAATCTCAATTTTACTGTCAAGTCCCACTCAATTTTTTTTTTAATGTAAACTTTTTAATGTGAAATCTATATAGCTTTCATATAAATAATCTATTAGCATTATTTTTACCGCGTCTCGGGGATTTGTGGGAACAAGAGCCTATTCCTACTTTATCCGTTACGGTACTATTAGTAGACAGTAATAAAACAATGGGTCTAAGTGCCCGGCGGGGCATGCGCCGCTGAAGCATATAAAGCTCGGGTACTAATCGGCGACTCCTCTTGTCTTGCGGTTCTTGCATTTTCCCTCTTGTGAGCTAAAAGCTCACTGCCCCTATACAAAGATAACAAATACTTTGATACGGTGTCGTGATTTTTAATGAAAACGAATATGGAGAATATTCAATTTTATTTATAGTTTTCCATTTATTTCAAGATGATCCATTACGAATAAAATCGTTGATGTGACATTTTTCTATCAAAATAAAATGAGCTCTATCCGGCTGTATGCCGTTTTACTTACAGATGTTCAGTGATACAAGATTGGAATTATGCATAGTATATAATTTAGGGCGCCTATAAAGTTACGAAGGTTCAATAATAAATATTGTAGACTTCCTTCCTAATTCAAGTTAGGGATTCTGTTTAATTTTTCATCCCATATATACCACCAAGTGTGCTAAATCTTAATGGCTCGTTAGTGTCAATAGGCTCACCCCCTAAGTGAATAGTCATTTTGTTTCATATTTAAATTTCATGTATATAGCTAGCATTGTTAATTTGGAAAATACATTAGATAGAAATACAATAGAACACCCTGTTAACCCAATTAACATAGTGAGCAGCGGCAAGTTCTTAAAGATTGCATAATGCAGTAGAACGCCAAATGCTTCGGGCATGCGAAACTTGGGGCCAGTTAGTTCCCCGTGAGGACTAAGTTACTTATATAATAATAATTATAGTATTTACTGTTATAGTATTTACTGCCTCATCCTCAATCTAGCAATAACTATATCTACATTCATCATCATCAACCCATATACTGTCCCACTACCTGGGCACGGGTCTCCTCTCAGAATGAGAGTGATTAGGCTATAATCCACCACGCTGGCCTAATGCGGGTTGGCATACTTCACAAACCGTGGAGAAAAATCTCTGAGGTTTGCAGCTTTTCTTACGATGTTTTCCTTCACCGTTTAAGCGAGTGATAATTAAATTAATATGCACATGAATTCGAAAAGTCAGAGGCGTGCTTTGGATTCGAACTCGAGACCGTCGACTTGGCAGTCCAATGGTAATACCACTGGGCCATCACTGCTATTATATAATGCTATAATATCTATAATAAGAAATTATAATATTTCTACGAGTGATATAGCCTATGTTTTAGTTCTCACGGCCACGCAAACGAAGTTATGGGCAAAAGCTAAGTTAAGCTTAGGGCTCAATCGGAGCTAAAGAAAATATTGAGAGAAAATACTGTTCCGTTTTTGGGTGTTTTGTCTTTCTTACTTTTGAGTAGGTACAGTTCGTCTAATTTTGCGACACCAAAATCGTACTATATTTGTCGCCTAGTAAACTGTTGGTTGCCACTTGCTAACTACCTTGCGGTTGGTTGTTCTGTGTTTACTGCACACATGGAGCACTGTGAGGTTTAATTGCCATGTAATTAAGTATTGATTCAATTATTTGACGTCTTATTACCAAGGCAGAAACCTCAAGATAAGTATCGGTCTAAGAAATGAACTAGTCGACAACTAAAAGTAACTATAACTAATAGTAACGAGATTTCCAAAGCACGTGATGTTGTGAGTGATAACGGGACAACATGAAGAAAATCAGCAGTAGTCATTCTGTCTAGCGTCATATTTCAAAATTTTTTTTAATATAAAATCTCTGTCAGTAGGTATCCGTAGTAAGTAAGTAGAAGTCGTCAATTGTTCAACTATTGACATTTTTTGACACGATATGAAGAATAAGACGTGGTTGTAAGCGCGACTTGAGCGCATGTGGTTGATGGTTTGATTCCCAGGTCGAGCAGTGTTCTCAGCAGCAGCTCGAAGTTTAGATTTGTGCCACACTAAAAATAAATGCATTCACTTTCGATCTGATTGCAATACCAATATTTGTGCATTATGGGACTATTTACGATCGTGCCACTACGCCTACTATCGAAGAAAGTTTAATCACGTGTTCGTTGCTCGTCGCTTCCGTCGTTAGCGGGTCGTTATGCTAATAGCTACGACGCGACTCTCATCGGATCACAAATGCTTTATAATGTATAATATAACCTGCTCAGTAGTGTAAGAACATATTCTCGTCTTAACTAGCTGAACTCACTGGATAGATCTGTTTTAAAACTAATTTTAACTGCAAAATGATGAAAGGAATTTATATGTCGCAGCCAACTAGCCTAGCCGTTCAATCAACAGCCTAGCCGTTTTACTAAACAGCACCGTCCAACTAGCTTCCTGAATGATATTCAGCCGTAGCGTCTGTAACAACATTTAATAAACTGGCTGGCTAATGCTTTGCCATTTCGTACGATAGGGTGACAAATATTATAATCGAGTTAATTTTAGATTTTCCTATGACTATTAGCTTGAGTTGCTTAGGCTTGAAATGGGTGACAAATCCTACACAGAGCACCCCGACTTGAGTTGGTTAGTTTAGGTTAGAACATTGACCAAATCGCGCAAGCCGAGCGAAGCGAGTGTGCCGCCGCCTTATGTACTCGTTATGCACTCGTTATGCACTCGTTATGCACTCGTTATGCACTCGTTATGTACTCGTTATGTACTCATTATGGAAGTAGAAAGTAGCCTCCTCTCCATATACTGTGACTACCCACTCGAACAACCGAATTGTAGCCATTGTGCATTGTTTAAGATGAAATTGAATTTTGCCGTAACATATTTAGTTATAAACTACATAATTTATTATAAATGTACCATCACATCGGTATTCCCCAAAGGATTTGGCAGTGATGTACAGTAATTTATTTTATTTATTTATTTTATTTTACAGAAGGCTTACAGACTAATAGACATAAGATATAAGAATATGTTATAAAGAGATTGCTAATTAAAAGCCTCCACATATAGCTAAAAATTAGTCGATAAGAGTAAATAAAGTACATAGTATAATTTAGCTGTCGAAAAATAACTGTGTCAAAAGTCGTCTTGCTGTCGCTACACTGGTGCAGAACAAGTCAATATTTAAGTCCCTAGGTAGTTGATTAAAGCTAAGTGCACTTCTTATTGAAAAAACATTCCGTCTGTAATTAGTCAATGCGAAAGGAACATTTAATATTGGCCTTTGACGAAATCCCATTAAAATCGTGCGTAATGACAAATTAGCTACGAGTTCAGGACAGTCAAAGTGACCATTAGCGATATCCAACAGTAGACTTATATCGTTAATTTGCCGTCTCAACTCCAGAGGAAGGAAATGATACCTTTTGCAGCGGTGTGCATAGTCAACTGAGTATTGTTGTGCCCTATAATCTAGATAGCGAAGGAATTTTCTTTGGACACCTTCAATACGAGACCTATAATTTTGATACTGTGGGTTCCAAACCTGAGATGCGTATTCTAAATGGCTACGCACGAAAGAGCAATACAAAATTTTCAGTGGTTTAAGAGATCGGAAAGAGGCCGTGGTGCGCAATATAAATCCCAGAGCTTTACATGCCTTTGTCACTATGCTATCGATGTGTTTATCAAACAGAAGTTTGCTGTCTACAATGACCCCTAAATCTCTAATGTTATTCAGCCTGCTAATTAGTTGATTGTTTAGAGTGCACCTACATTCCGCCGGTATGTTTAGGTACCCATGAAATAGGGGGCGAACCTATTGCCATTAACCGGGCACAAATCCAAACTCGGAGCTGCTACTTTTATTTTTCGTATTTTTCTCAGCAAATCATTTCATTAAATTCACTTATTAATATCATAATGGTAGATAAGAAAATCTTATCCGCCATCTTCTTCTATCATTGAATTTAGTGATTCTATTCATCGTCATTTTATTTTTCGTATTTTTCTCAACAATCACCTTTAATTGATACCCATAATTATCATGAAGTATAGTTGCCTTTTCTGCAGAAGAATCGACAACCACTGGGGAAGACATGTTCTCGAGTGGAGACCGCGACTCGGCAAACGTAATGCAGGTCGCCCTCCGGCAAAATGGTGTGATGATTGGCAAAAGGTTGCTGGTAGAAGTTGGATGCAAAAAGCCGAGGACAGCGTGAAATGTCGCACATTATAGGAGGCCTCCGTCCAGCAGTGAACTTATATAGGGATAATGAAAATGATAATGAGATGAGATGATGAGATATCACGAAATATATAAAAAATAATTAGTCCGCCAACTTTGGTAATCCGCCATATTAGATTTAAAATTTCGTCATGTCATCTAAACTAAACATGTATGCAACATTTCCGCTCAATCGGACACGGGGAAGTGGGTCAAAAGTAACTTCCAAGAATTTCTTACATAGTTCAGGAGAAGCTAATAAAAAGAACCTATAGAAACGTATTTATTAATTTGCAACCGAAAACTGAATACGACATTTTTATAGATTTTTTTATTTTTACTCCGTACATGTGGAAATTCTGTGAAATTTAATTATTGATAGTCTGAAATGTATCTTTAAGTAATTTATACTGAAAAGTAGGAACCAGTAATCAAGAACACATATACATAAATACGCAGTCCCATTTCACTGGATTGAAATTTCTTTATTCATATCGAGCAAGTCACTAATTATTAATAATATATTAGAACATAATTTAACTCTAACCCAAAACCAAATACAGACGAAATTATTCGCAAATAATTTCAAATCGAACTGTATATTTACCTGATTAACACTGAAATAAAACCTGAAGGACCGATTAGGCTTTCAATCTTACATAACCTTGACATAACTCTGAAAATTAGATTTAATAACAAAGATTAAATTGTACATCTGCCTAATCTGCCGCGTGCCAAAGGTCATATTAATTATTCAGACGAATGGCAGGGGATTGAAAACATGTAGGTACAGACGCCAGCGGGTCAACCTATCCAAAACTGTCAAATTTTCCCAATTGAATATGAACCTTATTGTTTTGCAATAAAGTTGAAAATCAATCAAAGAAATTTGACAGATTGTGGTAGCTTGCTGTGCTGGCCTCTGTACATAAATATTGTACTTCTGATGTTTATTGAACAATTTACGTCAGTAACTGTAGACTGAGACTGTAGGTAGTATTTTATAATTTTTCAAGCATTTTTATTTTTAATATTTTTTAAGCAACAATTTGGTATTCTGACCATCGACTTTTCTGTTCATCAGCTCATGATGTTTTTTTGATTTGTCACTGTAAAGGTCATCTACATGTTATTTAATTGTTAACTAACATGGAAATCAGAAGTTAAAAAGTCCAATGTTCCACAGATTGCGAGCAGCGCAGGCGTCTATTTTAGGAGTAGTATATAATAGAGTCTACTTGATATAATTTCCAAAGGTATTTAATTAGTCTAAATAACGCACGCGTTATTTAGTTCACCACTGCTTCTTTCTTACTCTTTCTTCTTACTCTCTTTTACCACGGTAAAAGAGAGTAAGAAACAGTGGTGAACTTTTAATGTGACCAATTGGGCTGCCAAGGCAATGTTCTTGATTTCAAATCCTAGGTATGCACCTCTGACTAATCCAATTACTGTGAGTATTCATAATTAATTGTCACTCGCTTAAGTGGTGAAGGAAAACATCGTGAGGAAAACCTGCATACCTTAGAGGTTTTCTCGACGGCGTGCGAAGTCTGCCAACCCGCATTAGTTCAGCATGGAGGACTAATGGCTAATTCCTCTCATTATGTTAAGAGACCCGTGCCCAGTATTGGGCCAGTATATGGGTTGATGATGATGAGCAGGGCGGCCGCCCAGTGCCTCACCCTTTCAGGGACCTTGCGCAACAACTCTTGTAGAAAATAATTGTCAAACTCTATTGATTAATATGATGATGAAAAGAGTTAAAATATGTATTTTATGATTTCTAGACAAGCATTAATATTTACTGCTATACCTATGTAGGCTTCCTAACTGAAATTATCGGTCGGTTGATATAATGACTTCTCGACGGTTTGTGAATTCTGTCAATCCGCACTAGGCCAGCGTGGTGGACTATAGCCTAATCCCTCTCATCCTGAGAGGAGACCAGCAGTGCCCAGCAGTTGGACAGTATATGGGTTGATGATGATAGAGGCAGAATATTTGTCAAATCTATCCTATGAAAATTTTCAACTAGGTACTTAATTTTTGTCTTTTTAACCGACTTAAAAAAGGTGCTCAGTTTCAGCTGTATGTGTGTATGTTTGGCCGCAATTATCTCGCGTTTGGCTGAACCGATGTTGATGCGGTTTACAGGAAAGATTTTGTTATATTCTGGAGAAGGTTTTGGTATACAATAAATGGATGCCGCGTGACGTCATCCGCGTGGATCCGTTATTAAGCGATATATTATTTCAATCGACCGCTTTTTAGTAGGTACACACAAAGCTTGAAGTCGGTTTTCTTTTCCTAAAAAGTTATTCAATTACATTGTCTGATTGGTGTTGAACTAGTACACATGGTGTCCCATTTCACTGTCTCGGGTATTTTATGTATGGTGTCTCAGGTATTTCATGGTGTCTGTTATAGATTCTGGCTTACAGAAGTAAGATGCAGTGACAGGCTCTCAGTGTGGTCAAGCCGTGGTGGAAATCACAGATCCCATGGCCAAGACTATAAGGCAAGTTTGTTAATCAGTCTGCAAAACCTGCCGCCTCCCTAGTGATCCATGATCCAGATTGGTGATCATCCATGAGTATTTCCCGTATTATAAAAAAAATACAAATATAATACAAGGTTTCGATTTACGCATAGATTAGATTCCTTCAAATACGTCGTTAAAACTATCGACCATGTTACATGGGTGGAGGTAATAAGCTATAGGCTAGGCCGAACCAATAGGCTCTTTATATATTGTTTCATAATCTGATAGGTATACCAAAGCAATGGATATTCTTTTTCACTTACCAGTATGTTTATGAATATGGAGTTTCTGTCGATGAAACACATTAAAACTACTTATACGAAGAATTTTTCTTTATTAGTTCATAAATAGGGATTACATTCAGCTGGACATTTAGTTTAGTGCATGCGAAGATATAAACATAGGTAATTTCACAGTTTTACAATACAACATGTAGCTAAAATTTGTCCGATAAAATCTGAGAAAAATTATTAGAATCCGTTTTAATTACAAAACACTCGTATTTGGTATTTTAAACATTCCTCAGTTTGAATAAAGTCTATCTTTGGAGTTACTTAAGTGGTGACATGGAGTCAACTTCAGAGGACTTCGGAGGCGCTTTCAACCAGAGACTGTCCATGTATTGCAAGTGTGAACTTGTAAAAGTCATTGACCGAAGTTATTAATTGATTTTCATAGGTTTTTATTTAGATAAAACAATATTTTTGGTGACACTAAAATTAATTTTTTGTTACTTTAACTTTCGCAAAACGCAAGCCAAAGGGTAACTCGATTGATTCCACTTTGAAACAGTTCATAATCGTTTTCTACTCGCATTACTTACTTAGTTATTTATCTCAGATTTCATCGAACCTCTTATCATTCGGATTACAATGGACATCAAACATGTATTATATTTTTTTTAAATACTTCGATTATATACTTTGATAAAAATGGGAAGGTATCTTATATGATTGATACCTAGAGTATACTAAATATATCATAAGTTATATAATACTACTCCCGTCTAAGGACGGACACAAAATGTTTACATCTTTTTTTCGTGTTTTGGTGATAGTCTTAGGGTATATATTATATGTGGAATAGGGACGGTGGTACCCGTTTTAGTACAGCTAATAAAATATCTAGCTAGTCTACCATCCCGCAATTTTGTAGTACGACTAAAATAAATACAATCCAATCAAGAATAAAGGTGCCTTAGGAGATTTGTAATCTCGTCATAATAATGTGGCAGGCGCGATTTTATTCAGTCCATTTACCTCCTTCCTACATTCTTGATCATACCACACTCTTGTTCTGTTATTTAGAACGTGTCATCTTCATCGTTTTACAAAGTATTTTTAACGATATTTGATCGTATTTTGAACAGAAAAATTGTCCCCAAATGTATCTAAAACGGTAATGATAGATATTTTTTGTAAAAAGTATCTTGATTGTATTACGCCTCCCTTCCTTCCCTGAATAACAAGTCTCGTCGCCTCCGTGTCTGCCACCCACTATACCTACATAGTTACGGTTACGCCCTTGCGTCTATCAATTATCCCTTATTAACCTTTATCCACTCCTACTACCCAGCAATATTTTCCTAAGTACCCTTCAAATAATATATTTATAACAAAATTCTAGGTAAGGTTTTAAGGAAATTTAATAATGGCTAGATAAGGGTAGGTTTTCTATAAAACTCCGCTCAAACGGTTGTAACGAGCAATGTAACCATGTAATCTTAAGTGAATCTAATCGTTAAGATGACGATCGAGCTTATGCCGCATTCCGATACCAATCCTTTGTTTTTGTAACGTACATTTTTTTCCATTGCTAAAGGATAAAATATTTTGCACTTTATTATTACCAATGATGCTTGTTATTTTCTACTCTGGGAGTACTGCTTTATTTTGGGAGTAGAACGAAAAAGAAGGCTGCTTTGTTTGGTGTATTCGGATAATTATTTAGTTATTCAGTATATTCACTACAGGCCCGATAGACTTTAATAGTTGCTGAAAGTTGGCAAACATCTAATTGAAAAAGGTTGGCATCCCAAATAATGCAAGTAGCGGCTATTCTTTTTATAATTTCGTAACAGCGATACATTATTGAGTGTGGCGGTGACATAGCTGTACGAGCGGAGAGCGGACGTACTGGAATGTGCGCCGCGAGTTCCTGTGGGTTAGCCACAAAAACCGACGGCCGATGGAACACAGCAAGCTATGCCCTATCAATAAATTATGTGACGCTCCCAACTCCGTGCACTCTAAGGATTTGCATTATACAAGTTAAGTTTCTACATACCTGTTTAACTCCTATCCCATCAATTTTAACATATTTATAATTATAAAAAAAGGTCGCATTATAATATTTAAACTAAGCTCGCCCTTTAAATAAAAACTATGCTGTATAAACTGAAACAAACCTGTATATAACATAATTGTGACCGTGAATGGATCTATATATGATCTACTTATAGAAAATTTTCCTATTTCAAAAAAAGAATTCTCAATTAATGGTGATGAACAAAATAGCCAACCTAATAAAATCTTGGTGAACACTTACACACGAAAAAGATAAGTTAACTTTGAGTCAAACCTTCAGAACTCTTGTAAGTAGGTAATTTAATTAGCAACCTCCTTTTTAAAAAGTAGAAGAATATATCAGTGCTTTTAAAGTTTCAGAAACAGTTTCGTGGATGGTAGACTAGACATACATAGTGCGCAGTGGTGAGAAGTGAGACAACATTTATAATAATTATTTCTACTGCTATTGCACACAAATGGTTACTTAATTAGACATCAAATTTGTTTATAATCATAATTCAAGTAAAGGTCGATGAACACGTCACTGATATTATTTATGAATTGCCAATGATACAAAATATGATTGGCACGCGTGTAGGACGTCCTTGACGACGGCGGCGTGGCAGAGATTGTGACGCCTCAATCCAATCAACTTTCATGATTAGCATGAGGCCAGATTCAGTCTACAGTTCAGTTAAACTGTCCCCTTGAAATATTAATCGACCTTTTTATTACAATCCTATTGGTACCCACTAGGTATTATAGATACATGATTATTGGTATATGTTTCCTATATTAAGTTGTTCTTATATACTAACATATGAATTTTGTCATACTAGTTGACTGAATTCGGATGAAATACTAGCTACCATAAGTTACGTTATAATATACGTCATTGATCAATATTAATAATGCCTTCGACACGATATCAAGATCTAGGGATTTTAATAACCAAATAGATATGTAGTTTATCACAAGATAATATATATATATATATAAATATGTTGATTAACTCATTACAGATGGAAACAGTTTCAATAGCGACAATAGTATCAGCCGAGGCGTTCTTATCAATAAGAGTTCTAATTCCTATACCTAAAAATACTCCTACATAACTAAAATACATAATAAAATACATAGTTACATGAATTTTATTATCCTCCTACATTTTCCCAACGATGTTTGTCGTCTTTGTCTAACCAGATGCGACTGAATATTAGTATTTTTCTCTATCAGACTACTATGAACTGCTATCAGACCTCTACAGTCTAATGCCTTCACGACCAAATTCGAGGATAGACTGATTGTCAGGCTTTTTGGGCTTCTGACTGCCACTAACGATTATCATAGGTGTCATACATATAAAAAATCAGTATATCAACAGTTACGTTGTCCTAAGTACCTTGAAGATTTACAATAATATTGCAATTGAGATCATAGAATCAAGGTAAACGTAAGCATAGACACCTTTTTATATGATTCATTTCTAAAAAGTGTCATTTTACATATAGCTAGTCCCGGCCCCGCTCCGCTGTGGCTCAGTCTAATCCCATTATATTTTGTTACATTATATTCTATCATTATACATACTTAAATAGAAATAAAACATTGTGTCAAAATCGGATCTACTTTTTACCATCAGTACCTACCCTGCCCCAGCTCAGAGAGAGAACGACGTCACGAGAAATTGTATTGGTTGGTATTGGAGGTAGAGGTCTGCTAGCATCAAAATGTAAGGGTGGTAGGGGAGGTGATGGTTGAGTAAACATTGTTGAGAATGCATTTATGTAACACAATTTAAACCGTCATATCTGTTCAACTTTCGTCACGACATTCTTGTATGTACAGCCAAAACCAATACAGTTGCGAACACTCCGACAAGCTTACAAATAAAGTTCCAGTAAATATGTATCTAAACACTAAATGGTTTACAATAAACCTACTATAACTACCTACGTTTTGGTGTTATTTCTTTGTGTGAATTGTTCCTTATTTCTATGTACCCTAATTAACTTAATTATTAGACATCTAAATATCATAAACTATACAGATTTTGTCTACAAACTTAGTGCTGCTAACCCTTTGTCAAATATAGAACACGAGGTCGGTCTCGGAACTTAAGCTGGCGTGGTGACTGTAGTTAGTAGCTTTGTCCCTTTCGCGGAATTTTCTCTTCTTCGGTGGTCGGTACTAGTACCTAGTGTGAGAGTCCAATTTTAATGTTTTTAAGGAGAAGCATTTTGACTTAAATAGTTTGTTAGATACTGCATCTCTCCCATCTCTAAAATGACATATAAGACATTGGCCCGTGTACTAAGAAAATATAGAACTTTTGTGGGTCAATCTTGTTTATCGATAATGTAAGTATGTATTTTATACAATAGCACTCTTAGCCCAATTTATATACGATTTTTAGCCCGGAGTCTTTATTGAGATAAAAAACTTGGTTTCAGGAAAAAAATAAGTAGCTGTAGGTTAGCAGTATGTATCCTTTGTTCTTCTGGGGTCAGAGCCACCACAATCTAATATCATGGCGTTCAAATGTAAGAGGCGCCAAAGTATTAAACTACCTAGGTAAAATGAGTAGTTATAAATTTCATAGTTACTGGAATGCCCTGTAAGTATTAATTATTGGAGATTCCTACAGGGTTAATAATGAACCGCCTCAGGATGAAAGATGATACTCTTATTTAGCGATTCATTAGCTCTATTGTCTACATGTTCATGCCCTGAAGGACTTTTTGATCTACCCTCCTATCTGAAATCAATCTACGTAACAAAATTAACATGCTTACAAAATCTGTACAATTATATGATGTTAAATTTATGAATATAATTAAATATTATAAACAGTATGTATAGTGAATATGATCAGTTTGAATTTTGTTAATATTATGATTATGAATTGTATAAAATAATATTTTCTCGATACTATGTACAGACGCCAGCAGGTCAAGCTATCTAAAACTGTCAAATTTTCCCAATTGAATATATACCGTACCGAACTCATGTGACTGTGCACCTTTGGCGATGTTCGTCCGTAGTGTAAAAGTCGACGTGCCTATTTCCCCTAGTGTCAAGCATACAAACTGATACAACACCGGCAACTCATAATAAAGGTCCTTCGTATCACAAAAGAAAACCTTTGCGATAAGACTTACCTATAAACAACGACTAAATCTATAAGTTTCTGTTTTCAACTTGTTTATGATAGCTACACGCTTTTATATGCGCCACATTATTATGTACACTAAAATGTTTGTTGGTATTGATTATTATTATAATTATTTAATAATATAATTACACATCTTATTACTTTGAAAAATATATGTTTCTCTGTCTATTTACACCTAAAATTTATTTGGTGTTTCTCCTTACTAACAGCGGCTTTTACGCAACGCTGCTCGAAAAAATTAAAATCTTATACTTAGTAAACACCAATATTGAAAACAAAATAACTTATTACTAAGGTTTTTTTTTTTAATTTTTTTTTTAAATACGAGATAAAATTTTATACTTTGTGGATGTGATTAATAAGTTTTTTTTAGAAAATATTAAATTTGCCGGAATATTGAACGTAAATACTGGTCAAATACAGACTTATCTTTTGAAGCATCGCTGTGGGAGCTTTTACTTAATTGCTGTATTGCATGTCAGCCAGTAGGGACTTACATATATCTGTGCCAATCGGAGGGACCGAAAAAGAATGATGATACTAATTCTGTGATACTAATGATCCTCACATTCACATACAATATGTTGAGACGAGTCTGATATACTCCGAATGATGCCAACTACAACTATAATAATAATATAAACACAAGACGCTATAACTAAAACTATTCTCTATTGGTTAGTCCAAGAGAAATAATCATAAGAAATCCGCAGAGCAAAGAATATTATGTTCTATCTACTAATCTATATCTATAACATAAATTACTTTGCCAGAGTATTCTAGTCATAAAACAATACACGGTAGCATATAATACTTATTAAACACGTAGGTACTCGTACATAAACTAAATTGATGATCCAATAAGTAAATTAATATAAATATGAGATTAAACATTTATAATGCCAAATACTATTAAGCTGGCGCCCCATTTAGAGTAATTAATTTCAATTAATGTAAAAAAATAGTAAGCATATTTTATTAATGTAAACACCCGATGAACTTATTGCGAAATTATTTAATTCATCACCGATTCAATTGACTTGACAATCGCATATCGACCAATTTACCAATAAAATAATGAGTGAAGAACACAGCCAATGTTTAGCACAAAAAATATATGCATAACTCTTAATTGTGCTGAAGTAGTACCTACTGGTTATTTGCGAGTTAGTCGATGACAAAACTGTACTTATTTCGATGGATGGATTGCGGAATTAGAAGTACAGACAGATCCCTTAGTCGACTTTTACGACTTGCACGGGAAGAGAGGCAGCTAATCCTTCTATGTTTTTTTTTCACTCCCAGATCAGCATGGAAGTAAGTATTTTCAATCACTAAAATCTCAAGTGTTGGGTCTGTTGATACAGGGAGGCGTAGTACTTCAAAAAAAAGGCTTTCTGCACCGATAACCTACCCAATATTATTATTTTTTATGTCAAATAACGTAAAGAATAACGCCGATTACAATAACATAGTAAATGAGTTTTTATCTTCTTAAATATGGTAATTTTTGTGTGAATGCTTTTATAATTAACTGGGATATTATGAATTTATGATTCGCATTTATTATTAACAAAGCCTTTTCATTCTTTTATTTTTTCTATAACCCACTTCTTTGTACACTGTGTTATTTTTAAAACGATATTATTATTTTTATGGGCTGTAATTGTCGTAAAAGTGATATGAATTACATTTAGGAGCGCAATATGATAATATTTGGCATACTGTAACCAAGAAAAAAATACTCATCGGAATGTTCTTGAGTCAACATACTGTTGTACCAAAATTAATAATAATATATTTAAGTACTTAGTAATAATTATGTGATATACAAACAGTTTCGTGACTGTGGTGTTTTGAAAATATATATTTTCAGATGAACCGCTAGGAGTTTTATTGTGTGAGAACACGACAGGGATATTGTGTAGGATATAATTATTTACACACACACACAAACAATCTCCCGCTATTATTTGTTAACCTAGATATTTTACACCTACAAATACTGTATGTACATAGATTCAGGTATTTATAGGTAATGGAAATATGTCTATTTAGATTATGTTAATGTTTTGATGAAGTTGGGCACCTTTACATAATACCATCATGCCCCGAGGGGTTAGGCATAGGTGTACTAAACGTACATCCATATTATAATTATACATATTATACCTTAATATTTACATAAACCTTAGTTTTATCAATATAATATAAAAATCTAAGGTTAAAGTTAACTTAATTATTTTTTAATTTTTATAAAAAACCATGTACATCATCTTTGTTTATGAAATCGTGTAAGAAGAATTTGAATACTATTTTTTTATAATATTTTAAAAATGTCATAATTATTATTGTTGATATAATTTTTGAACAGAACACGCATGACATGATTTAATTTTTGATGAAACAATATAACAATAGTTATACAATTCGCAAGTACAACGCTTGTCCAATTTACTTAATAACGTCAAACGTGTTTTGACTTCGGTTGTCTTTTTGGACCAACTTATTTATACAGCAGTAGTCAAAACTGTCGTTGTTATTATAATAATAATGAATTAAATTTAGAATTTGATATAGATTCTCTTTGGCACAATGCCATTATTTTATAATACAAAACTGTACAGTTTATTTTAACATCACATATATGTTTACATACTACTTTATATGAGCTTTTTTTTTAAATACCTTAGGCCATTAATAATACAGATACTACTTGCTTTATGGATTTTTCACCGGGTTCTAATTACGATATTTTTATGCTATATTTATGAATTATGTTCATAGTGTAACTACGTGTAATTTATTTAATCAAAGTATTTACATTTGTGGTGATTTGTGTTCCAATATGCTGCAATAATAAAATAATTTAGTGTAATAAATATTATTCTCATTACCGTCCAATGAAATAACTGTGTCACAGCCATACTCATATAAACGTTTAACAAAGAATTAAAGTTGTTGTGTTTTGTTTTGCTTTGCTCGCTTTGCCCTTTTTGTGACAGGGTACACTCAATAATGAGGTTTTCTTTCAGATGTAATGTTGCACATATTTCTTTCAGATGTAATGTTTCACATGTGATGATGAGAGAGAGAGAGAGAGAGAGAGAGCGAGAGAAATCAGATTCAAAATTCTTCAGAATCCTTTTTTATGAATTTAGTTCCCACTTTCACCGAATACAATTTTGTGCCGTTCAAAAAGTTTGCAGAATGTCGGTGAACCCGGGTGACTACTGGGGGTACAATTAGTTGCCTTCGTTATATGTTGGCGCAGCATTCCTGACTACGAAGCTCGTATAATCTTGTAAATATGTATATATTTACAAAAGTTAATGGGTGCCATACAGGCTTACTTACATAGATATAAATGCCAATGAATTACATGCGTTACATGTAGGTATATCTATGTAGGTACATGATAGGTAGCACACTTCAACAGTCAAAGCAAGACTTAATGTTATCTACATCAAGTTTTATCTAAACTAATTATTATTTTATTTATAATTAAATAGTAGGTACTAAATAGTCCCTCTATAGCTAGATACCTATGGCGTCCATATGGAGTGACTTAGACTAAACCTTAGAACTCTAAATAGTTAAAAACTATTAAACTTATTAATACTTACTTAGAATTTGATCGGATACGGAGCATCACTGAGTGCCTCAAGTTTCCTACGGAATCTATTTACTAATGTATTTACTGAAATGAAACCAATTCGGCTGCAACTGGTTAAAATAGAAATGCGATACACCTACAATGCTATGGTGTTAGTTCTTAAACCTACGGTATGTACATACGTATAATAATTATAAACCTATATATCATAATCCTGTTTCAGGTAAAGTGTGATAGACCTATATCTACTCCAATATACATATAAAAAAATTATTTGTAGCAAAATATCTTTTGGTAATTTTATAGACAAGACCTAACTAGACGAAATCATTTTACATTAGTTTGGTTTTCAGAAGTAAAGGTAGAATAAACTAAATATACACTTCATAGTTCAATTTCTTTGGCTTTACACTAGATCATCTTCGTATTCGTATCACATATCATTTGAGTCAAACATCGGCGGAGGTGGGGGTGGCTGGGGGAAATACTGTCGTGGAGCCATTTCACATCCATGAGCAGAGACGGAAATCAAAGGTAGCGGTATGTCGAACGCAACGCAGTGCGAGGTGTGGTGGGCATGGCGCGGCGCCGCCGGCGGCGTGCTGGCGCGACGTTAGCTGCCCTTGGAGACCAGGTGGTAGGGCGCATGGATAGTGGCCACGCTGCCCAGCTCCGTGTGCCCCAGCAGCTCTTCGGGATGCTCGTGCTCGTGCTCGCGCCGCTTCTCCTCGTTGGTGTAGTAATGCGCGGCGCGGCGACGAGTGCAGCACAGCGCGCCCGCCACTGCGGCAAGCACAGCCACACACACCAACATTAATCCAGCTATAACACTCATTTGTGCTTCATGTGTCGTGGGACACGGATCTAAACGATCGAACGTCATATCGGAAAAGTTCACGCCGCGCAGACGCAACGGGGAATGGCACTTAAGATTGCGAAGCGTTCCGTTAAGCACTGTCGTAGTCATATATACGAGCATTGTCCCCGCTGAGCATTGATCACAGCGCCAATTGTTTTTTGCCAAGTTAACTTGAGCAATGGCTTCCAGCCTTTGCAGATCCAACTCACTCAGTGTTTGTAACTTGTTATGCGATATATCTAATCTCTGTAAAAACTTTGTCTTCGTTAGAAGTTTGTATGGAAAGTTAGTTAATTTATTCCAAGATATATCTAAAGCTACGAGGTGCTCGTTGTAAATGAAAAAATTCGGCGGGATTTCCGGAAGCGATAGATTCGCAAGTCCTACACCATGAATTTCTGGTAAAATCTGGAGCAATATAGCGATTTCGTTAAGGACTAAATTGTTCCCGCTGAAATTTATAGTTTTCAAGCAATCTACGACAGGAGCGAATGTTTGTAAATGAAATCTGTCTATTTTGTTGTGACTTATGTCCAAGTGCGCGAGGTTGGTGAGGTTGGCGAGTGCCGCGGGCGCCAGCAGGGCGAGACGGTTGCGTGCCAGCGACAGCACGCGGAGTTCTCGGTTCCGCCCGAATATATTGTCTACGATCACGGACAATTGATTGCCATCCAGTTTTAATTTTTTAAGCTTTTTTAAGCTAATAAACTCGTCCGAAGTTAGATATTTAAATTGATTCTCACCCAAATCCAATTCCTCCAAATTAGATACCAGATGGTAAATTTGAGTGTTCACTCGTCTCAGGAGGCATCTTCTACATTTGAACACTCGCAGGTGTTGAATGTCTTTAAATACTTCAGGATTCAATTCTGTGAGAGGGTTATCACTCAGGTCTAAGTGTAATAATTTTGCCAACATTCTGTAAAGTCTTGGTACCAACGTAGTTATTTCATTGTTAGACAGAGTCAATGTTCTCAATGAGGTTAAATGTCTGAATGTTTCGCTTGGCATTTGTTCTATGTTGTTATTATCGAGGTACAAGTCGGTGAGGTTGATAAGGCCTCGAAAGTTGTCTGCTCCAATGCTGGTAAGGTTATTGTGGGTAAGGTTTATTAACCTTAAGTTTTGCAGGCCCCAGAACGAGTATTGGCCGATTGAGGGTACATTTGAGTTGACGATGTGAAGTTCTCTAAGATTAACAAACGGTGTGGGTTGTGTGAATATCGGGCCGATAGTGAGTGAATTTAGTCGTTCTGGTGGGGCAGCGATTATGATAACGTGTGCGTTCCGGTCGATGAAGTCCACGGGGATGGCGTGCATGTTGCCGCGCGTGCACGCGACGCGCACGGCCGGGCCCTCCGCCGGGTCGAACGTGGTGCGGCAGCTGCACTCCTCCGGGCACGTTACTTCCGCGCCGCTGCAACTCATCATCACGATGGACGTTGACCACAGCAGAAGCAGCAACTGGCATCCTGTTTTTCTGTAACAAAAAAAACATGTCATTACTTGTACTCGTAGGAGATTACACGTTGGGATTATGAAACATTCAGATTTGCCGGAAACAACTGAGACAAAAGGCAATAAATGAATATAATTTCATTAAAATTATCACACTACATATTTATCTACACCTACACATTATAACGTTCCTATTTCCTGTCACAACGATTATTGGTACGGGTTCAAATACTTGAGAGATTGAAATAAATTCAGGTCTAACCTCATACAATTTCATTAATATGGTAATTTTATGAATATATTAATGTCATCCTAGAAGGTATTAACATAATAATAATAATCTTAGATATACTAAGTTTACTTAGAACTTAGTTCAACAGCTATAACAAATGGTTTCCGTTGAGGGAGAGGGCTGTTGAACGATCCAAACCTTGGAATGTGCCCTTAATTACCCTCCATAATTTATCGGCAATAAAACTATGTTAAGGTCGGTACAGGTGAAAATGTTGTTAATCCGACCATTAACACAATGAGTGTAAAAAAGTACTTGCGTCCCGTGAACTAGGAACGAGATTACAGTCTTGTGAAATATGTGGCTCGCTTTGTCCGCGGAATCCAAACCCCTGAAAAATAACGCGCAGATAACAAAAGGCTTTTTGACGCGCCGACTAAGCGGCATCCATTACGTGAATTCCGAAATATTTATTCGCACCTTAATGAAAAAAAGAAATTCCTTTGTTAGTTCCATCACAACCTTAGCGAGCTTATTTTAATATAAATTTTAATTTAC
This sequence comes from Acronicta alni, assembly GCA_964056405.1. Classification (NCBI taxonomy): domain Eukaryota; kingdom Metazoa; phylum Arthropoda; class Insecta; order Lepidoptera; family Noctuidae; genus Acronicta; species Acronicta alni. The sequence goes on from OZ043913.1 coordinate 8,532,823, forward strand.
ATTACAAAGATTTGATCTTAACTAAGGAGAGTTCATTTCATGGCGACTTGAAGGAAAAAGGCAGATTATGTGTCATGTTTCCCTATAGCAGACGAACGGCAAAGTATTACCTAACGTACACCATCAACGAAGAAAGAAACCAACAATTCAGAATTTGTAGATCACAAAATAGAAAACATACTGTTTGTTTATGTGTCAATATAATCAGGAATCTGAGTTGAATATTTGGGATAATTATCGCTGCGAACTATAAAGACTTTGTAGTAAAATATTCTTATAATATATTTATAATGGTAAATTGTTTCTCTTGTCGGGTTGAAATCCGCCGCAAAGAGGAACCCGTTCTTTTGATAGGCTTACGAAGGGACAAGGATCCAATGCGCGGTGACCCTTCCCGAAACTTTAATCTAAAATGTTATGGGACACAATTTACTTTAGTGTATAATTGTTAAAATATCTTAGCGATAAATAATTGAAATTGTAGAATGGATCGGATTTTCTAATCGAACTTTTAAATATGCATAGTAACTCTCGTTCGCTAAGAAAGTCTGATAAATTAAGGTTAGCTTAGTTGTTTGACCAACCGAACAGAGACATTTTCAAACTAACAAGGTATCATGCACATTTTTTCGTTGCATGAAGTAGTTATCTATTTAATTTAATTATTCATAGCACCTTATTTTTCCTATAACAATCTATTGAAACAGTCTTGAATAATTGAAGAAGATTGAAGTAGGTATTATATTAAATTGTTTGTTGCTAGATTAGCGTTACCACAAAAACGAACATTTCTGGATTAGAAGTATAAACTGACTGAGCACCCACACAGCCCCATCCGGAGACGTCTTGTGAATATGGATTAGATATTTAAAAGAGCACGACATTGGCACTATTTTGTCGAACAATTGAATAAATCCAACTTCCACAGACAAGAGGCTTAAAGGGTTATTGGAGTCGGCTTTGAATTTCGTTATAAGCTTATTGTTATTACAATACCGTTTTTTGAAATTCAAATTCAGACATTACCCTCCCCTTTATATAGGAACAACAACGTTTTTTCATAACTCTTCTTATTAAATCCATAATGTTCCACCGATAACTTTGGTTATTTTATGCTAATCTAGAAGTGGAATGAAAACAGAATGTAGGCTGTTTAATATGCTGCGCAAGATTCGACGACGACGTAAACAGGATGCGTCGTAGACGAAGCTGAATGGGCAATCCGGACTCGTTATCTGGGGAATCGTGCGTTACCTATAATATTACCATATCCAAATCCATACAACTGTACTTTTGTGGCGCCAACATTTTTATAGGCATGTGGAGCTACATTTCACAAAAAAACAACGCGTTTTTACCAATTTTGTGTCTTGGTAAGTACAACATCTAAAGGCATAGTGTGTAAGTAATGTCTATCGTACAAATGTTGCAAGACTACCTACCCAAAAGAAACTAAACGATCTGTCCTGCTAACGAGCGGACGACCAGCACTGCCTTCGAGAAATAGATTCGTTTTAAGTGGAGCGACTGCTGCTCAACCTCCGCGGCTCTTAGGTTACCATAAAATTGCGGAATATGACGTCAGCTGCGTGAACGGCACAAAAATTGCTGTCTGATACAATTGCTTTTGACAACCATAACCGTACACAAAAAAGAGATATACTACAAGGGTACCTAACCCTAATTACATAATTACCCTAATTATAATTTATTAACACCCTTTGTGTAAATGATATAAATACGCCACAAATAATTTTGTTACCAACAAACCTAGCCCTAGGCACAAAACGCTTGAAAGTAAATTAGTAATTACGAATTACCTTATTTAAATACCTTAGTATTATGTTCAATCAAAAATAATTTTAACGATAAGTCGTATTTTTTTCATAATTCAAATGTAAACGGAAATCTTTTAATTTTAAATCCAGATTTTTTACGAGCAATTTAATTTAAGCTCATGTTAAACCTCAACTTTTCAGTGAGATTTGACAAGCAAATCCGCTCAGAAAGACTTCGCGCGCTGAGTTTGTGGATAAAAGGAAATATACCCGGTACCCAGCTATGTTCGTTGTTCCTGTTCAATCTACACAATTTATTATGAGATTTACGTGCATTAAAGAAAATTTGTATGTTGTTATCACTCAAATATTGATTTTATTTATGTTTCTGGGAGTATTTTTTTTAAATCCCGTAATACAGGTGAATTATCATATAAAGTAGATAACCATCTTTGTAAGAATTCATGTTGTGTATGATTCACAAACATTCTGTACATTGAAACATCAGAAAACACCACTACTTACTTTACAAAGTAGATAACTCTACCAGCCACTCTGGCGGGAGTGACCCAAGAGGATAGTCCTACATAGTCACGATGGTAAACCAATATTGACCGTGCATTCACTCCCCGTGCCACTGTATCTGTATGTCTATCTGTCAGTAAACTCGTAATTAATGCATCGATGCACGTACATTAACGCACCATTTACCAGCGATTGCGTTTCCGTCTATGTCAGCGAGTAATAAATTACCCAAAGGTACAAACCGTAGACGGTTTAAAGAAGAGCCAAATAAAAAGTGCCGGAAACCGTCGAGAATGTATAAAAAGATTGATGAAAGTTGAAGAGAAAAAGAGGCATGTTTGCTTCGTGACTTGTGGCGTTCTTAGGCATCTATGGCTTCATAATGAAGGAAAATCGATCATTTTTGAATATTTGTAGTGTAGACTACAGGTTCAGCTCGACTGGTTCTTAGACAGTTCCTCATAAATGAGATATAACGGGAGACATGCCTGGTGCCTATGTGATAGTTATATCTTTTATAACTACGTATCTGCACAGTAGCAGTGTCAATTACCAGACAGACAGAATACAGAAAGCTTTTCCTAATGCTATCAAACCGTGTTACGCGACTACGGTGAGATCATTGAACTCGAAGAAAGAACTAACTACGAAATAACAATTTTAGCTCTAAATAAGAATGTAAAAATGTTCTTATTTAGATGCAGTATGTTAATATCGAAAACCAAGGCCAAGTGGAATAGTGAATTAATGATAGCTAGGCTATTTTAGGTCTAGGTCATTGGTCATCTTCGATTATCTATTCCTAAAGGCAAATTAGTAAGTGTCTTTTCCAAATTTAGTTTCGATGTACAGAAGCCAGCAGGTCAAGCTATCCAAAACTGTCAAAATTTCCCAATAGAACGAGAACCTTATTACATCGTATGAAAGTTGAAAATCCATCAAAGAAATTTTAGAGATTGGGGTAGGTTAATGTGCTGGCCGCTGTACTTTCAGTATAATTAATGTCGAAAATGTCACCATTGGGGAAATTTTACTACAATTATTATAAATTATTCACTTCTGATGTTGTTCTTTATTTAACACTATTCGACATTTACGATTTCGAGACATGATTGGAAAAATATTGAATATTTTATAATTCCTAGAACTTGTCTTCTATTTAGAAGCTTTTAGTACTAATGATCTGTTTTCTTCTGTTTTGTTAGCAATATGTCTCAAATAGGAGCTGGGTGTTACATGGTCTATTTAGATTTCAAAGTACATTTTCTTAGTACTATTATCAACATTATCTACATACAGCGTCCCGTCGATGTCTACTTATTTAACTGGTCACGAACTGCTGTCCGGGGTCAATTAAGTTAAGGCATCTTCTGTCAATATACAATTCGTATAACTCATAAGATTAATATTGTAACAGTGGTCGCGGTCGACGGGACCCTGAAAAGTTAAGTTAATTTATTAAATATAACACCCAACTTTTCTCATTTCGAATTCTCTGGGGTTTTGTTATTATAATATTTGTGTTAACTAGTTGTCTGCAGAATCTTTGAAACTATGATTAGTATTTCTTTGGACTGTGTAAAAAGTAGGCGTTATCCTATAATATACCTACTTAGTTAAGGGAAAACTAAAATAATGACAAATTATGACGAATAAAATTTAAGTAGTAGTTCACCGTAGTAGTACCGTTTTTTGTTTTGGATTAAGGCCCTCGGTGAGTAGGAGCGACTTAAATAATAATTTCAAATAATTGCCAAATTCATAGCACACATTTTTATTAAACCGCTCTCATAAAAAAATCACGGTTCTACAAAAACCAAGCTAATAAAATACTATCCATTATGGCACACACTAAACCAGACTGGTGACGTAGCGCCTGAGTTTATAAAGCCCGAAGTTTAAATCTATGTATGTATGTAAAGTAAAATTATGGCATTACGTGTATATTTTTCCGGCGTAAGGGGTCACGTAGTCACGCAGAAGGTTCCGTGCGTTCCACTGTCACGTACTAACTCAGTGCCCACCGCCCATAAAGTCGGGAAATCGCTGCCTAAGCCACGACCATTGTCGTCACTTTTATGGATAATGGGAACAGGATACGTAATTATACACGTAGATTTATTTTATTGACAATTGGTGAACAAATCTAATTTCCCTTTATTTGGCTAGTGACGTGAGTTGGCTTAATTAAACAGTCAAAGCGCACAGACGCATCCAACATCTAAATGCTCAGCCGAATATATTTTCATCGCAGCATTGCAAATAAATGTAGAATTTACTTTGGAGTAAACTACAATGAAGGAAGTATTAAAGTAAAATTAAATTATTGGAATCTATTACGTGTGAGCGAATAGCTACGTACGTAAACCAACCGAAAAATCTAGGAGCTTATGTGAGGGACAGCTGAACAGACCATTACTCCTCCTCGTTTTATCAGACACGCCAACAAAGGATACAACGACACCGACAATAGCTAAAACTCGTTCAACTTCTATTCGCATTTGCTTTGAATTTCGTTCCACTTTCAAGATAATATATAAAAATGTGAGCCCCTGTCTCAGTTAGGTCAATATACACTTGAGTGGAAAAACCGCGCGACTAACTCGATGAAATTGATTCTACCTACGGAAATGTTTTAAGCCGAATTTGTAGGAGTTTAGTGAAAGTTAGTAGCTTAAATTGTCAAATATTTTGTATGGAAAATCTGATCGCTAGAGTCACGAGGTTTTCTATACAAAATATTTAACAGATACGGTAGTGACTATCGCTCACTAAAATAGGATACAGTTTTTGGGTTAGATTTAATTTTAACTTAATTCGACGACACGTTCGATAACCCCCGCACGTAACTAATATTTGTATGATCTACAGGTAGTTATTTCCGGGTCCGAGTGTTTGTGTATGTGAAAATTTATGTTGGTAAACGCATAAACGATACAGGAGAAAATCCTAGTATGGGCAATGATCTTTTATAGAAAATAATTAAAAATGTTAATTCGTGAAACAAATTTCGCTCGAAGCACATAAAATACCACCCTAGCACTTGCTGCAGACCGAGCTGTCGGCGAGCGAGTGCGGCCTCACATTATACGGCCAAGCGTCACGATGCATACTTACGAGTATATTGTTAAGTTTACTAATTAAATATTCCGTATTCCTTCTATTGGCTGGCACGTTAAAGGAATAATAAAACATATATTTTATACAGAACTCTTAAAATGGATATTTTCTATTCCTTTTTCTGTTGCTGGGTGCTACTCTTATTTTACAATAACAAATTGTAAAATAAGATTAGACTATTTCAGCCGATAATATTTTCGGAGTAGGTATTCCTCTTTCGGCACCAATTTTTTCAGCACCAATAGTTTAAGCACCTATAAAGTGAAATAGCTTAGGTACTCAAACCATAGGTGCTGAAAAAATTGGTGCCGAAGGAGGATACTCCGTATTTTCGATCTTATAATAATTTTGAACGGATTCGAGAGTGCGTACACTCAAACGATTTAAAATCTGAAAGTATAATGCAGTCTAATCGGACTAAACAATGGTAGATAATAGTCGACCACAAAATTGCGTTACCACTTTTGATAAAAACTTCTCTCCAAATTAAATTTCACTAAGACTCATTATGTCACTGTCGCTTGGTCTTGTTAGCAAAATTAGACCTTGTTGTTTTGTGATATGCAAAGGATATTCACCCTAAAAGTGGTAAAGCAATTTTATATTTTATAGTCGACCGATTAAGATTAAGTATTTAATCTAATGATAGTTTAGCAAAGGCTAAACTATCATTAGATTAAATACTTAATCTAATTAGTTAAGTGCCTATACTTTTAAAACCTCTACTGAGAAAAGTCTCAGTAGAGGTTTTAAAAGTATAGGCACTTAGGTATGCGTCAAATTAATTACGTCATCGTCACCGCTGATAATGTGAACCTCATCGTTACTGAACTGCTGAACGTTTGGAAGAGGCTAGGGCACTTCCCAATGTTGAGTTATATTGAATTCAGCTTCTAGTACTTATAACTAAATGCGGCTTAATATCAGTATTCCTGGGCAATGCCGATATCCTAAGGAGAAACTGGCGGTCACATCGCGACCCCTACATAAACAGAAACATAATACTTATTCAAATTCATTATCTAGAAAAACAAATTAATAAGCTATTCGGACATATCTACTTCATAGAATGTAGCGGTTAATGACCAAATTTCGCTGAAGTATAACCAGTTACTCGAATAACGCGGTGCGTACGGGGATCTTAAGTGATTTTCAACCATTTAACACTAAAATAAATCATAAAGTCATCAATCCTGCATATATTTTATCTATTTATTTATTGAACCCTTTTATTAATGTCAATTTTATCGATCGGTAAAATCCTGAAAGTCGTAGTCTGCCAAGTCTGTAGGTCATCGTTTTACGAGCTTGACCAAGCATGAAAAATGCATTGCAAGATTTACGAGCCTTTTATGCTCAGATTCCGGGACAACCGAACAAAAATGTAATTTGTCAGGCTAGCCGTCTTTGAAAAACGGATAAATGACATGGATAAAACTATAACACACTTCACAACTCAAGATTACTTGAGATGTTTGATTGTATTTAATAGTTTTAGGCAAAAAAAAAGTTTGACTTGCTTCTTTAAAAGTTTAAAGAAGGAAGTAAAACAGTAGATAATGTTCGATCCACCTTTCAATGAGTAGGTACTAATTAATTATCCCAGGAGCACGGGATTTAAAAGGACGCAGTAGCAGGATTACACGATTTTGATTCAGTCGTTGAAACAATATCGAACTGACACAATACGTACGGTTTTTACAAAAAAGTTGATTGGACTCTGGTCCAAGCACGTCACATCACTATGTGTCTATATTTATATACTTTCATATATTGAATGGGTGCTTAATAAAATATCGTCAAAGCTTGTTCGAGAATGTTTTCGACGTATTCAATTTTATCAGGGCCTACCCTACTTCTTTATCTCGATTATTTTTTTGTAAATATTCTTACCGAAGTGACTTTTACCTAATACAAATGGAAGTCATACGATGGGGTTGGACAAGGTAATATTGAGTGTTTTACCCAGTAGCAAAAGGTATTATAAGATTAAATGAGATTGTTATTTATGTAGGTACCTAACATCGGGACTCGTCGTATAAGTTCGATTCTACGAATAACAAAGGCTTCCATTGGTCTTTTTGTGCGCGGTTCGAGTACAATGAGATAAAGCGTTATACAAAGAATCTTCTCTTTGGGTCAAATCGAGGGACTTTATCGTTATTATTTATCTCTGAAACACATTTGTAGGAGCTTCTCTTTATATCCCTTTATTTTACATGACGACGACGCGGCACAAATTGATTCTCAGTCCCTCTGGATGCGGGTTGTATGGAAAAACACATAGTCATGGCCTAATGATATTGTACTAACATCTTATGGAGTCCTTCGGTATTGAATTGCTGGCGACTTGACCGCTCAATTTGTAAATAAACTTAGTTCTAACGCTTATACTTAAACGGTCACGTCACCATGTCGTCGCGTCTATTTTAAATTGTGAACGTTACATACCTACTTCGCCAATTGAGTTTATGTGCCTACCTGCACATCCTCTATCTATTTATTATAGGTACCTCTACATAAAATACATTTGTATAATTGTAACCAAATTATTGTAATGACAACCATAAAACAAATTGTGATGAGTTACTCAGTTACTTGTAGCCTTACGGCCGGTCTCAATCGCCTATCTTTAACAATCTGTTAAAATAACTACTATTTATTATTTGTAGCTATCGCCGCATTTTTGCGTTTCAATACAAATATAGATAGGAATTATTAAATATTCTTGGACATTGATCTATCTTTCGGAGGACTTACCACTTATTATAGATAAGTATATGCATAGAAGAAAACTGAAAGTGTCGCAGTAAAATTTAGATAGTTTAATTTACTAACTGTCAAAAGTATGCTCTCTCTCCCGAGTTCGATCGGCAATCAACGGTAAGTACTTTTTTTTAACATGATTTAATATTAATAATAATGGCTTCGTTTAGTGATACTACAAGCTGCCCAATAGTTTCTGCGTTAGTTAGCTTTTTAGACCTTATGAAAATTTGTATGTAGAAACTGGTACTAATCTACCCTCCATTTTTACGTTAGTCTCATACAAGTAACGCCTGTCCCAGAGGGGTTTATTGATATTATATTTTCGGTAATGACTGTATTAAATGAAAGATTACTAAGTTCAATAGTCACCCAAACACTTTCCTCGAAGTTTCTCTTTATTGGGTTAAGGGTGCCAGATTCATAATACAGATCTTATGAATATTTTCTTATAGCAGAAGCGTCGGGTCAATGACCCAAGGTACCTAATTCAAATAGTTTGTTGCCAAGATTAAACCTTAAATTAAACCAAAACCATCATGAGTATAATAGCCCACTTTGGGTTCGATTTAAGTAAACACTTTGTTATCTTTTTGTATATTTTTGGCATTTTCCATGCTAAGATTTTAAAGTTATTTTAAAGTTAGTTGACGTCACCATAAAGACGTAAATTCAGTATGTGAAGGAAAAATTCGACATGACGGGTACTCATCGCGGTGGCTTAGTGGTCATAGCGTCTGGTGTACCTAACCAGAAGACGCAGGTTCGAATCCTGCCCGCGGTCGAATTTTTCCTTTTCTAAATAACTTTAAAACACTTTGTTGTTAAAATCTGTTGTAAAGGCGAAAATCTGTATATTTGAATACATGCCAGCACAGGCGTGACAGGCTGGCGTCAATTATTATTGTGTCTTGTGTGTGTGCGTTTTTATTATGCAAAGTACGGTATTGTGACCATAGATATACACTATAAGTAGCTCTTTTGTGTACGGACACACCCCAACTAAGATATCCAGTTTGCGTCAATGGCTTCTAAAGCAACAATCTGTACAGCACAGCTGCCCGGCCGGGCCGCAGGGGGACACCGTGCAAAATGCGTCACCTTTGTCCGTACACGGGACTGTTATTAGAATATACGTTTCACAACACTACTACGTTTTAATAGCTTCTATATTGTACTACGAACATTGACTAAATCGAATTATATTCAACCGGTTTAAGAATACATTTCAGCACCAAAATTACGAGCAACCTACAATAATTCAATAGAAATTGTGGATTGAACAAGACCAAAAGCATTCCTTTCACACCCATTCAAGTATGGGATCATATTATATTAAAGGGTGACATACATTACACGTGTGAGCTTCAGTACGTCATATTTTTCTTTTGTCATAAAGAGTTATATAGGCATTAAAATCGCGTTCGTCCTCGACCGCATTGTTCCTTAGAATTACATAATTGTTTGCGCATATCCTTTGATATAGGAGCTGCAGTCGTTTGCGAGAACTATCCATAGTAACAAACAATACAGGAAAATGACGTAATCCTGTTTATGGGGGACAAGGAACTAAAGACGACCAATGCTTTTATTAGCCCGGTTATTGATACACAAAGAGATATTTTAAATAGCATAAAGTTCTTATTACGCTTGTATGTCGGGTGTCGCGGGGGGACGCGGCCGTGACAGGCAAGCGGTTGAGCGAGGCTCCCCCTAATAAGAATACCGTTAAGGGTAATAGGGTAGGATTTGGTACATGGAGAAAAGATTACGCACCCGCCAGAGACCTTTTCACTAACCACTGCCTCGTTTGTGTACCGCCACTGCTTTCTGACAATTCGCTTAAATTACAATTTTAACAAAACAAATAAGACACAAAACCCAAAAGATTAAATTAATGTTTATTTTCTTTAATGAAAGGCTTTTCTACAAAAACGATCCATTAAAGTAATAGAGTATATTTATCAATAGCAAAGCAATTGTTTTAAACAATTTGGGTACCTACATATATGTAGGTATGTCGGTTGGCAATGAAAATGAAACACGTTCATTTATACAACCGACGGGATTCAATTAATATCGAACCTTACTCAAGGGATAAAACACTAAAGTTTACCAAACGTAAGCATGCATTGTTCCTTAGTATTATTTATGTTAGTTACAATTATTTATTTAAGTCAATTAATATGTGTTCCAGGTAAATGAATAATTCAACTATGAAAAATTAAGGATTACAAAATATCACGCATAGGGTAATTTATAGTCAATTTAATATATGCCTATTATGTATTAAAAATCTAAAATGTTATTTAAATAAATATAAGATGTGTACCCTATAATCTTTTAGAAAAAGACTTTTGCCTGTAACAATGCAAGAAAAGCATTTGATTATTGAACTGCGATCGCTAAACATTTGTCATCAAATCAAAGTGTTGCACACTGCATCATGCAGAATTCAATTAAAGTAGTTTTTTATGTAAGTACAACAGTGACTGGTTTAACTATTATTGGATTCTAGCACCGAGTTGAAATAGTTGCTTAATCTAGTAGGGTTCGAATATACATACGGTAAAAAAAACTTAACCGAAACACACCTTCCGAAACACACCTTCCGAAACACCCGGAGAGCCGGCAGGGTATGTCGGACTCGTATTGACTAAAAACCACACTTTCCTAAACTTGCCTTATCATGTGTCACGGCCATGGGTTCCGTGAAATTCACCACGACCATGACAGGAACTTAAACATACACCTGCTGTTATTTTACGGAACATAATCTTAATAGACCAGTTCGTTTCTAACTAAAACCAATGATGATTTATTTGTATTACGTAACGTGAATGCAATTCGTCTTTGTTGAGGTCTAAACTTGAAATTAATATGTTGTGGCAACCTCAGCTCAACGCTTACCTTCAGGTAATCAATACCTGAACGCACCCTTGGGGTCGTCTATAGGTGTATGTATGTACACGCAGTCAAGTCGTAATACTTACTATATCTATTAGTTAATGCTTCAGCGCGGGCAGACGTGTATTGTTACAAAGGGGCGCTATTTCACTTAGTGAGATACCTCAACGCTAATAGATATTTACCTAATAAAGCCAGTGAAGGGACCTTTTATAATTCGACCCTTGATTAGAATTTTAAGGGTTATAATGTTTCCATACCTACTTACGTTTGCCTTTCCAAATTATACTTTGGAGGTTATATTTTAATTTCAAACATCGATCACTCTTTGTGAACGTGAACTTGTCAAGTCCCGAATGTTGATCGTACAAAAATGTGTTTTTAACGTACTGGCGAACTCCAAATGTCAGCAAAACTTCAAACGATATTATTAGTCTGTTTATTGGCCCAGACTCTACAAGTTATACGAATAAAATGGCGTTTGATGTTCTCAAAGCTACCAAGTGGGATCTACGGGGTTTTATCGTCAGTTCACCCTATCGTATATCATAAAATATGACAAAAACAGTACTGATATAAATTATTTCCTCATAACTTCATAAAAAGAGCTTATTCTTCTGGACTATATTACTGGCTCTATAGAAAACATAATATGTCACACAAGTTTTTATTTATTCAAGTAATGATTTTTTCACCTGTTTGTCTGACTACGCCATAAGGTAAGAGTATTGAAGTTTCTAAGAATATTATCAATTACCAGTAAATCGATATACGGTAAGCTTTCACTCTCATGTACGCAATAGGCAAGTAAATTGAAAGGAATTGATATATCAAATAGAGGCTAATTAAGGGTTCGGCCTTTGATCTTTAAATAAAATATAATAACGTATTGATGTGTTTCGAGTGCTGGCTCGTATGTACGTGGTTCAAGGCATATTGGAACAGAAATAGACGAGTTGCATGCTTAGATCGAGTTGCTCAAGTGTGTTGCGGTTGTGTTGCGGCTACGGGGTATGATTCCTTTTTAAAACTATTTAAAGGTGTCTATTCGTTTATTCACAATTATACAGACAGACTGATTTAGTTAGTATACTCATTGTTTTTGTGAGGGGCCCGTGATTAAGAGGCTTGTGGCTAAATAATAACTACACTGATCAATCGATCTGCAAGGTCGGTAGGCTGTAAGTCAGGTAAGCTGCGCTAGCCGCGGTCCGTTTGTGGATGGGTGTGAGACCCCTCCGTGCCTCGGAGAGCACCTAAGGCCGTCGCGCGTCGGTCCCGGTTGCCATACGAATACCTATCTATGACAGTCGTTAGTGAGAGTCAGAAGCCCAAAAACCTGTCAATCAGTCTATCCTCAGGAAAACGGTATTCAAATTCGGTTGTGTAGGTCTGATGGCAGTCGCTTCTTGTAAAATGCTTTTCTTCAGCCGCATCTGGTTAGACTGGAAACTCACCCAACATAGTTGGGAAAAAGTAGGAAGATGATGATGACTGTTTTGGTATTTTCTTTGTTGTTTAATAATAATCAGGTTTGCTGTTTTGACAGAATTAAATTGGATCTTCAGAGAGGCAGGTCTTGTCTCATTTTTTGGCAGTCAGATAATTTACTAAGCAAGGCCAACGCCCAAAAGTAACCTAAAGCGGTTTTTTATTGAAGATTACAAATTCGCTACACAAAAACTGCGTGTGGCGGACAGCTGTTACTTATCTTTTCATAATTTTTGGAACGTAATACAGATTTGTATGTAAGTAGGTCCTTAAATACCTTTGTTATTTACCTCGCCCCACCTGAATGTTAAATAATTGGGGTACGCCTCTCAAAAAGGAGTCGCGAAACGTGTTGTAATGAATCTACAATTGAATTCGGGCTCTTTGGTACATAACTGTCTTTTAATACTCCTTTTCCACTTTTGATACAAAAAGCTCTGACTTTGTTGTATTATATTGCGGCACGACTTTTTAACTTTTTGGAATGATATATAGCAGTCTGGGATCCGGGGCTGCAGACGAAAGTATAAAGCGAATTTGCTTACTTAATTTCCCTTCCTCCTGTGTAGGTAAGTATTTAGTCTGTGTATGATATACATAATTATATTCTCTATCTCCAACCTGTGTCAATTTTATACTTTACATTAAATTAAAATTATATCGTTCAAAAGAAATTAAAATGGCTATAACTGAAGTCTGTTTGAAGTCACGTTCCGCAATTACAGTTGTCGAGAATACTAGTGCATAAACAGTGGTTGCTTGCCCCCGAGAACTGTAATAACTGGTTTCCTTCAATTTAATGACTTGCACGAAATACACATAATTTGCGCCTGGGCTATATAATAGTTCTCCAAGTTACCAACATAAACAAGGCGTCTGATATTCCAAATTCATTTTAAGTTAAATATACTTAAAAAAGGTCCGTAAGTGTTCTCACTCTGTGACATTTAATTATAAATTGTTTAAAGCGAAAACACGAGAAAAACGAAAAATATCACACATCAATAACTATTTCCTTTACGACTAACTAAAGAATCTGCACTTATATCCTTTGTAAACCCAATAACAAAACTTTTGCGAGTTTCCTCAAACATCTTTTAAAATAAAACATCTCATTCCAATACCTCCGTTGTATTAAAACAGGTTGTCTCTAATCCTATAAGCCATTAATAAAGTCGGTGGAAGGAATTTGTCACGGCGAGCGAAGAGCCTCGGCCCGATAACTAACAAAGAGCTCTAAATCCACTCTCTGTTATAGGCCAAATGAATGGATCTCCGGCGAAGAATCTCAGCATTCAACTTAATCCTGCTGTAAGAGGGACACCGCTGGCCCGGCGACCGCTGACAATATAACCTGCCGATGCGAGAGGACATGCTTTACTACTGTTCATTTGTAAAACAAGTGTAGCCCTCGTAAATCTCTGTCTTATAAACGACTCTATTCAACAACATTCGTCAGTTGTACCTACAAATCTGCTGTAATACTTTATATCTTAATAAGTTTTTGTATAGGCAATAAATATTGATATATCGTCTTGTAATCCGTTCAGCTTATGTGTAACATCATATTTATTATGTAGCCGTAATACACGTGAGTAACAAGCACCGTGCGACTCAATTTAACGTTGAAATGAAAGCAACACGGTGCTGCATTACCCTGTGACAGCGTGAAGATGAAGCTAGCGAACGATATCATCAGGTGTCTGAAAAGCAATTTACCTTGTCTACTCGATTATCCGACCGTTTCGACTAGAAATAAACCACGTATGCGCCAAGTCAAAGTGATTTTCGAATAGCTATCTACGTTATTAGACTGAGAGTCGTATTACTTAACATAATATCGTAAGTGAGCAGGGCACAGCTCGTGTAGCCACGCGACCGACATTAACACCGCACGGGAAACGAAATGCTTGTTTTATTCTCCTTTTTCTTTACAAATGGGAAATCGGACCCACATTATTACATGTCTGTGGAGGCGTAGATATACAGGGAACTTCTTACACTCCACTCGAGATTTATGTTCGTAAAGAGAACGCTTTTTAACAATCCAGACTAAAAATTAAAAGTATTACTTTAAAAACAACCGTGCTTGAGCAGCGAGGGAAATCTACTTGTTTTAAAAATTTCTTTGTCTGTCTTATGCAGAGATTATTTCAAAGTAAATTTTTTAACTTCCTACTTTTATTTAACATTTCTCTTCATAAAACATTTTTATTTTTTATTTTATAATTATGCAGCGCTCTCCATTTATTAATTTGAAATGAGTAAAACGTAGGTATTTCATCTTGAGTACTGTGGATGATTCCACCACTTCCATAAGGTGTTTCACTTGCTCTTCGCTGGGAAACCAAGAAATCAAAGGATACACACTAGGTTTAGTATTCGGTTTAGCGCCACTAGAAAATTGTAGCATAAAACTTTTTAACTTTAATAAGCCAAGCTATGCCGCTGCCAAACAAAATTTTTCGATAGCTATAATAACAGATCAAGTTGGTACAATAAGCACGTCTCAATTTGTATAAAAATGAATTGAAAATTGAAAATTAAAATAGTTTCCGGGAGTTGGTGAAACCGCTGATCACCAAATTGTGCCTACCTACTTCAAATTCGAGCCCAGGCCGAGTCGTACTCGGTTAACTATAAAAGTGTATTACTATTGACCTATATCCACTTCAAAGGACAGGGTTAATTTGTTACCCTTGTCCAATTGTCCAACCGCTCCTGTTTAGAGGGAGGTTAGTCAAAGATGTTTACACGTAATACCTAAACATTGTAAGTAAATGGACGCGTCTCCGTCAGGGCCCACATCAAGAAAAATTAGTCGTAGCTGCCATTATTAAGATGGTTGAGTAAGCATTATTGTTGTTGACTGGGAGTGAGCTCTCTTGTAAAACTAATTCGAGTTGAAATAGGTACCTACTAACGAGACTTCGTGCCAACTGATGTATGCTTGCGTCTTCGCTATATTATTTAAACACAATAATTAATCATTCAACCTTTAAATATCGAACCACTATTAGTCTACTTCCATAATTAGAGGACTCAGGGCGGCGGTACCTCTATGATTTTCGTTGTATAATTGGGCAAAACATCTATAGTAAGTAATAGTAGCAAGTCAAAAGTTTCTATTGGCAAGACAAAAACATAATACCTCTGAATTGGTATTACATTCTATTACCTACCTTATTTTTACCAACTGTCTTAGGATTAAGTCAATTTCCGAATCTCTAATTAGATAGAGGCTTTACAGGTAACAGTTAACTAGTTACTATATTAAGCATGTTTATCAGACCGTACTAGAATTTAGTAAGATTGAAGAATTGCGTTTTTTTAGGTATACTGAATATTAAACATAACATACCTAATTATTTTGTAAATATTTTTTTTTACATTCTATTCGATAATGTTATTTTTCTTATATCCTGCAATTAAAACCGTGTGTGTAAAGGTGTTGACAAATAACATAAGTACCGTCCGAATCTGTTAAGCAACGCGACATATATTAATCTTCTAAAAAAACTAACTAAAACGCGAAAAACAAACTGCTATTTGTTAAATGTTTCTCCAAATAAAATTGTCTGGGAAAAAAAATTGGCAAATTTACCCGGAAAAGTCATTTTTCAATAGGATATTTGTACGATTTGTTGAAATTTGTAAGGGACAACTTTTGTCGGGTCAGCTAGTCCCACAAATTTGCTTGTATTCAAGAAAAATAAATTAAATATAATGTTTACTGAAGAGTGGGTGAAATAAAATCAGAATATTTTGTTTTCTCAAGATGGTGAAGTGCATTATAGACTACACAGACAAACTATTGACAACTGGTTGTCAGCTCATAGCGGCGACGCGACGCGAAGGAGGCGGCGAGACCGCGACAAGCCTTTTTTGTTTCTTTCAGTTGATTCTACGGCTTTCATAGTATAAAAGGTGGCTGATGTCGTGTCTTTATTATTTTATATTGCTCTGACGAATGGTTTGTCTCTCAGGGATGATTGTTTTTGTAGACACAACTTTGAATAACATCGTTCATACATAGGTAAGTATATAGTTATATAGTTACCTATGTATGAGCGATGTTATTCAAAGGTTATTGAATTGAAGTTTAAATTTCTCTTTTTTAAATTAATTGCTTTGATTCATCATCCACATACGGACACTATGTGGGTCGGCATTAGTCCACCACACGGTTAGCAGACACACGTCTTCGATTACATCTAATCTGTTAGACATTCAGATTTCCTCAGGTATGCCATACAATAATTTGATTACCATATAATAATTATACTACCAACCTTCGGGAAACTTCGCAACGTTTTTTCGTCTTCAATACCGCAGTGCTTGAAGACAAACGTCTTTAACCAGTGTGTGTTACCAGTGATGACATATACGGTACAGAGACGTGGTCGCTCACTATGGGTCCCAAGGAAGCTCAAGGTCACTCAGCGAGCTATGGAGAGAGCTATGCTTGGTATTTCTCTACACAATCAAATCAGAAAAGGGGAGATCCGTAGAACGAAAGTTGCCGACATAGTTGAAAGACTTAGCAAGCTTAAGTGGCAATGGGCGGGGCACATAGCTCGTAGAACTGATGGTCGCTGGGGCAAAAAGATTCTTGAGTGGAGACCACGCACCGGAAAGCGCAGCGTGGGCAGGCTGTCAACTTCGTCGACCTGGTAAAGGTCGCTGGAAGTCGTTGGATGCAGACAGCTTGTAACCGGTCCTTGTGGAAGTCTATGGGGGATGCTTTTGTTCAGCAGTGGACTTCCTGTGGCTGATATGATGATGATGATGATGACCAACCTCTGCATTCTATAACCATACTATGTACAAATATGATTATTTTCTTAAACAATTGGATGGTTCCTAATACTCTGTTTATTAGCCAACTATAAAAGTTCATGCACACCTATTCTTTATCTGCATACCTTTCACAGACATCTGATATACATATATAACATAGGGACGTACGTATGATATCCATTATATCGCATTCGATTAGTCGAATGCATATTTCATCAGGCGTGCATATCTCCCGAGAATAGTAAATATTGTGTAGACTACTAAGCCTTTGGGTGACATCAAACTTCGTAAATGCATATGGTTTTATTTTATAAAAATCTCAAACGTTATTTACAAAACTCTCAAGGCGTAAGAGGCGTTCTAAAAGAAAGTTCGGGCAACGGCAGCTCGCCATTAAGGTAGCTACACTATAAGATTTACACAAGTTTCTTTTCAGTGAGTTGATACGTCTAGCGGCCGAGGGCATCATTATAGCCAGATCTTTATCCGCCGTCACTGCGACAATAAGAATTCAAACTTGTTTCAAGCGACCTCCTGTAAGTATTTTTTGCCGTCTTTGTCTAATTTTGACTTTCGAACAGTTTCGGAAATTATTCTGTTTTTAAATGCTTCCATAGATTTAAGATCTCATAAACTTTTTTAAGATCATTTGAATAATTTGATTAGAGTTCGAGCTCATATCTGTTAAGAAAATCTTAAATACCCATTCAGCCCGAGTTACTCACAACTTACTCGGGCAGACTTAAAAAGAAAAGTGTCTCAATTTTGCCAATTTTCTTTGGGCCTTTTGCACAAAATGTATGTGTAAAGCAGAAAATTCAATTCCAAAAGAGTTTTAAATGGTGATTTTTCAACTGTTTATTGTGGTTCTTAAGTTTTTATATATCGGATATACTTTTTTTTAGTACGGAAAATTCTTATGGAAAATCCGCCACCTGGGGGGTGGCAGAGTATATCGGACTTATACCGACTAAAAACCGTACTTGCCTATATTTGCCATGGCCATGGGATCCGTGAAATTCGCCACGACAGGCTATGAGGCTGGATATTCCATGGGTTACATAATAATGATAAAGAAAATTTCAAATAAAACTTATAACTATTAGGAAAAAAATTGAATTATTATTGTGTATAAAAATTAAATAACTAACTAGTGTAGATTACTGTCCAGCCGCAAAGTTATTTAATTTAATTTTTTAGATAACGTAAGCTCTAATGATACCAACTGTTACGTTATCCATGGCACTCGTGTGTTTTAATAATTAATTTAAATAATTAAGTAATTTGATTTAAAAATCAGTACCTACCTAAAACAAAGCTGATTAATATATTGAACCCCGGTCAAATAGCCTCTATTCTCTGCCACGTTTGTTCATCAATACTTTAATGCTAAGATTCAAAACTTTTTATAAGATTGGTCTCCTTTTGTCTTAAATAAAATACGACTAGAGTTGACTGTCTAGAAGTTTATTTATAATTCTTGGAAATAAGCAAATAGGTACCTATTACGTCTTCCCCTATCTGGGAGTGAATGAGATGCAATGAGGTAGCAATATATGATATTACTGCTACTACTATTGTTATCCAACTGTTATTATAAATGGAAAATTAATTCTGCCTGTTTGTTACGTTGTGCCTAAACCACTGAACAAATGTTGTTTAATTTTAACATAGGCTTTTGTCTCAAAAGTCTGAAAGTGAAACCGCTGGCACTAGCCAGTTATGGAAGAGTAGATGAAAGAGCCAGAGTATATGATATTTGAAAATAAAATTCCTTCTAGACATTATAGCACTGTAATTCTCTGCCGGCTGCTGTGTTTCCCGATACATATGATTTAGGAACCTTCAAGGTGAGAGTGAATAAGCATTATTTGAGTTTACATGCATACATTACATGGTGTGGTGCTGCCAAACGCACTCAAATGATTAATAATATATATACCATGTAATTGTATTATATATTGTACTTCAGGTAAGTAATTATGTTATACGGTAAAATAATATTCTGTGCTAAATACAAAAGTAGACTATACGGATTAGGCTGAGACAGAAAATATCAACAAAGGAGTTTTTATTTTACCAAAATTAAACGCAGATAGTTTTATGAATCGTGCCGGTCACCGATCACCCTTCGTAGCAACGCCACGACTGGTGCCCCTGGGCTTAAGGGTGCCGCTGAAGGGGTGCCGTATAGTAGGGGTTCGTTCTTAATGCCCTCTATGATTCGACACGAATGAAATTAATCAATACTTTGTACAAGTTTCGCGCGTCAAAATTTCAAGGTGAATTTCAATGTAATACAAAACATTAAATTCTTTAAAAAAATTAATGCAAAACCCGATACTGCTTGTTAGTAACTTTATGGAGTTGCACAAACTTCCACCAATGTATTTTCTCGCGACGCCGGGTTCCACGAAATTTCGCAGCTACAATAACTTGAAAATCTGCGAACTATTAAATTCTTCAACGCAGTCGTGTAAGAGACTACTTTTGATAGAAGTCACCGTCTCATAAGTCATAGCAGATAGTTACATGTAATGTAGTGTCATAAACCCCGTTGTTTTCGGTACAAAGTTATGTAGGTATGCCATTAACTCAATAAGTCACTCTCTTATCAAAACATTACCCTAATAATCAACTAGCTGTTTCATTTTCTAATGGTTGGTTAAGTATAATCTACTAAATATTGTGAAGTAACCTGCATGCCTAGGAGCTTCACTGGGCTAGCCTGGTAGAGTAGGTACCATCTAATAGTAGCCTATAATTACTCCCAATATGAGAGAAGACCCGTGACCCGCTGAGCAGTGGGATAGTGAATGTGTTGACCATAACATAAAAGCAAAATACCTACCACTAACACCTATCATCACTCTAAGAATCTTTAAAAATTACAACCTTGAAATTTGGTAGATTCGTTCCTCTGTTCTACGGAGGGTTTGGGAAATCCCCTCAGAATTGGAAAAACCGGGATCGACTCGAATAGCACCGCTGGACATAGCTGGTTGAAATATCTTTATAATGAACATTGTACTCCGATAGTTGAATTCAGATACACATACTACGCAAAAATCTCATATTAAGTATGTATTGTCGTGATAATTAAACATCATAAACATAGGTAATAAAAAGTATTGGAAAAACTTACTCGCCTTTAAAAAAGAAGAAAGAAGTTTCATCTCCTAATGCACGCTACAAAAAAAACCGTGCGCCTACAGCATACGGGGTCAATCTAGTTTAATAATTTAATTTAATTGTTGTTCTTTTACTCTTCAATATAAAGAAGTAGTTGTTCTGGTCGAAGAAGTCTGCATCTTATAATTATCGTTTGTTTGTTAAATATCCTATAAAATATATCCTTATAGGATCTATTATTTATCAACAGACTGCTGATGCACTGCTACGAAGACGTCAAGTCACGACAGTAGGTACCTACGCAATAATAAAAGAGTATCTAGAACACATTCCAAGAACTGTCTAGTAGCTAATTAGGAAAAAAAATAGCAGATGCATCTCCGAAAAGGCCTACTACGACTTCGGCCTAGTTTTGAATGTATATTGCAGCTAGAGCCAAATGGCTCACAAATTGCTATTAAAAAATGCATAGTGTTCTATCGTCCCCCATCCAGTTTGGCCATCAATAACCCAACGCCCTGCCGTCAAATCCTAGTATGCAGATTGAAACAGTGTGACGAGAAACGCCAAAATTTATGTATGAGGGTCGATTGGCAGTTACGGTAAACTTTAGAGTGTCGCAACGATAAAGACAAATCGGAAAGGCCGAAGGTAGAACGGGGCAACGATAAGTGGTATCATAATGGTTGTGCAATTTGCGAAAGCCGGGCCCGAATAAACCTTTTAGTGAAACTAAAACGCAAATTTTTTAGTTTTCTTTTATAATGATAGTCCCCATATAACCACAACGGGTTTTATTTAAGTAAAGACAGGTACTATTACTGTTTTTATAGCATTAGATTTATCAGATATATTGTATTCGAAAGCGTGACTGGCGGTGTTGAAATATGTCGAGTCATGCATTGCCATCGCGATTCAAATTTCAATCTAACTGAAGTTGACCTATCACGGTACTTTTAGCAATATTTTATAGTACGGTGTGGCAATCAACACTGAATGTTTAGATATCACATCCACCCCACACAGAATCGATACACACCAGACGGCTGGCGGTAAACCTCTGCAAGAGTTGTATATATGTATGTATATACAACTCTGATGTACCTGTCCATGTAGGTAGGTGCATATATATTTGCAGGTACACATGATTTGTTAAATACACCTGTTTTGTTCTTAACTTTGCCCTTTATAAATTATTTCAAATTTGTATTCACTAAGTGTAACATTTAAAATTTCTGAACTGGCTGTACTAATTATTATAATTATTTTTTTCTGTAATCTAAAGTCAATAACAGTCAATATTAAAGGTTAATTAAGAGCAACTTGATCAGTTATATTGTTGTTTATAAGAATAGTACTAGTGTGAGTAAAAAAGTTCTGAGCAGTGAAACTTTTTAAAAAGCCAACCAAACTCGGTAACAGTTATTATGTCAAACAAAGTAACTGGAGCGCAGTCAACAATAAAATTAAATTCCAAAAAGTAAAAGCTGTCTACAAGTCTGAAAACATTTTCGTAGAACCATCTTACTAATACCAGGTCTGTGAAGTCTTTATACAGTGCTAATACTTTATTTTATTAGAATTAGAAATACGCAGCCCAACAATGAAACTCAAAACATTATAACTTGTATAATTCTTTTGTCCTCGAATAAATTGTTTCAAAATTGTATAAAATGTTTGTTTAAGAAACTTTGTTGCGATAAAGATCCAGTAGAGGAGACGTTGCGCGTCGTTTGGCGTTTTCATGTTTGTTATTTCTGTTGTGTAGGTAACATTGTTTGGTTCGTCGCAGGAGCCCGTAGGGTAGTAACATATTCAACATTGTAGTAATGCGCTTACGTGCTCAGACTGCCCACCGAGTGCACAGCGGCAGCTGAGGACAGTGGCAGACGTTGTGGGAATATGATATGTATACATAACGGTCATAATTCTTTACTCTCGTATCTATGTACCAATGTGCCACGTCGTCAATGTACCTACTCCATCAAACCACGTGTTCATTGTTACAGATGAGCAGATTTTAATTCAAAACGTGACGTGGGTTTGTGCAGAGGATGTTAAAAGTTACAAATATTTGTGTGATAAATCATTATTATCCTTTCCCCAACTATGTTAGGGTTGGCTTCCCGTCTATCAGATGTGGCCAAATATCAATATTTTACTTAAAGCGACTGTAATCATGTCAATAATTAGCAGTGATGGTCTAGTGGCACGACCATTGGACTAGCAAGTCAAAGGTCTCGAGTTCGAATCTAAGGCACGCACCTCTGACTTTTCGAAATCATGTGCGTATCAATAATTAATTATATACCTATCACTAAGGAAGGAAAACATCGTGTGTAAGCTTGCATGTCTCAGAGATTTTCTCGAAGTCGTGTGAAGTCTGCCAACCCGCAGTAGACCAGCGTGGTGGACTATAACCTAAGCCCTCTCATCCTGAGTCGAGACTCCTGCCCAGCAGTGGGACAGTATATGGGTTGTTAATGATGACTGCAATCAGGCGTACGCAACCCACTACAAGCCCTCTTTTATGTTAATATACCATGCTATTCATAATTTTTAAATGAAAAGGTATCTATGCTTACTTTCTTCTGATACATAAACGAATTATTTATATTTATTACAAAATGTTACCGAAACATTCGTCAAAAGTAATCAATTGCCTCAATAGTTCAATTCGGGTTATTTATTTAACAGTAACAATACTTCCCACGAGTATCAACACACAAAATTATAAAGTAGCCTTCAGCATGTCTGAAAACTATTATTAATAGTTTTCAGACATGCTGAATACTATTAATAATATTCAGCATGTCTGAAAACTATTATTTTCAGATATGCTGAAAATAATAGTTCAGCATATCTGAACTATTATTTTCAGACATAATAAACCTCTTTAATACAATTACCTCTATAATTGTATTAAAGAGGTCATCATAATTCATTGATTGACATAAACACATTTACAATAATTAAAGATTTTTCTAACCAAAGAGACAAGACTATCAGTATATTACAGCCTTACAGTTCAAGCTAAATATGAAGTTTCGTCTAAAAAGTTTTTAATGTTAGTGGCGGCACAGTGCTGGCCAATAATATGACTTTGACGTTATTGGTAGGCAACAATTCTTGTTAAAAACAAAGCTAAGAGCAAAAATATTTGCAATAATTGTGTTAAAAAATATAAAATAAAAATGTTTATTGGTTCAACGGCCCTTAATTCCTTTTATTTGAGATCAGCCCAAACACTTTAGTCGAATCGTGAAGATGAATTTACTAAATAGTCTCTTCCCATATGATATGATGATATTAGGTTCAAAACTAATTATGCAGCAGGTAATTGAAAAGTTAGATAATTAGGTAAGGAATACAGGTTATAAAAATATTACTGTCCCGAATTCAACCCATAATATCTTAATTCCATTTTAATAGGACAAAGACAGAGAAAAATGTAAGGTAGCATTGTAAGACAGCTTGTTATTAAATGGCTACTTCCATTTTTCGAGTTTTTTCGGCTTAAATTTTTTATCGAATTTTATCCAAAATCATCGCGGACCAGATTTACTCTATAATCCTAACAATAACCGTATCTCTCACGAACAGAAGATTAATGTATTCATGCATGTATAAATTATTATTAAAAAAAACTGATGTACCGTTGATTTACTTTTTAAAATTTCCTTACCCTAAAAAACAACCATCAAAACCATTTTTTATTAAAAATGTAGCTCGTTTATTAAGCTCGTTTACTAAGTATCGTTTAGTACGTAATTTTAATCAATTGCAGGCAAAAAAAACTTCTTTATTCAAGAAGTTCTTACATATTAGGTTCTAATTAGAACGTAAAAATTTAAGGAAGATAATTAGATCCTCGAGTGTTAACCGAGGACCGGTCGTATACCGAACGTAAACGTGGCGGAGAAGAATTGGATGATAATAGCCCAAAGAAGAAGCGAATAGGAAATGCATGAAGAAGCCTTAATCTAGAAATGCACAGCATCGGACTGACGATTACGGCGAAGTCAAGGAAGCAAGATCAAACTAAAGGGTCTTTGTTTTTTTGGACCTGTGGTTAATAAAATCTTAGATTTATCTTGAATATTATCCATATCAAACTAGCACTCGATCATGTTTACCTAATTAACAAAGACAAAATTCCTTTGACTACATGATTTTCTGTATCAAAATCGGATCCAATCTTGGAAAGAAAATAAAAATCAACCCACGTAAATGTTTTACTACACCATATTAAAAAACAATTTTATATAATTAATCAATACTACTTCCTATACGCTCACCAGGATTGGAGTATTATTCTTACAATCAACCCTCATAACAAGTACCATTTCGATATAAAAGTTCATTGTACTGAAATTCCTTATAAGAAGCTTATTAACATTTCAAGCAACCAATTACAGACACAATAGGAAATCTATTGTTTGTCTTTTGTAGCTGGATTATAATTATAGCAATCGTTGCCTTCTCATTTTATTATGAAGAAGGCAGAAGTAGAACCAATAGAATATCGCAAATAAGTAGTATGATATACTGTTACAAACTGAAGACGCGTATCACGACTGCTGGAAATAAATAGAGGGCACCAGATGTCTTTACGTATTTGTCCCCGGTGCAAAGCCTCATTGCGTCCCAAAAAAGCGCTGACGGGAAACAATCAGCCATTGAGAATGCTTAAGGCCCGGCGAGGCGTAGATGTTGCAAAATCCGGCATTAATAACGCCGAGTAGAAGAAAAACATTATTTATTCCAGTATTTGCACCTCTTTCGGGAATCACAAGTTGTCGCGTTACAATTCAAAGTTCGCTCTCGGATTTAGTTATATACTGCCGTCGTAATGAATTTACATTGCGATATGGTTGGCAATTAATTAAGAATAAACAATCATTTTGAATTGTCAGACGTAAGATTGGTTGAGCCTTGTCTTGACTGACGATGTAACCAAGCTATTGTAATAATAGTTAAGGGGCCACTTAACTATTATTACAACATCAAAAAGCTAAGCTATATTTATTATTTATTTCTATAGCTGTAGTTATTATTTAGATTGATACTGGTAACAAGAAGTAAACAATTGAAAATTTACTCTTGTGTACCTACTTAATTTTATGATATATATAAGCCGTCTCCATTCAAAACCCCAGCAATCTGCGGTAATATTGGAGAAACGAAGATTTGAGTAGAACACTTATTAATAACAAAAGACTAGGTATTGAACTAACACGGCTTCAGACAAAAGCTGTGGTAAGTAATCAATCATGTTCATATCAGAAAACATGAAGTAGCCTTCTTAGTCTACCAATAATTGTGTCATTACGCACTTGATTAACGAATCATGTTGGTACAATAGGGCTTATAATTTTACGTCCATAGGAATCTCAATGCAACAGCAAGATTATTAAAATATCCAACGAAACATTTAATAGGCTGTAATGTAAGTGCTGTCAGCGGTGTAAACGTCACAGCTCCTTGATCATTTAAATCCATGTTCAAGCCTGTACTGCTAGAGGCTACCTTATATGCATTTCCCGACGATTTTGTGCCCTGCTTGTTACTTTATGCTAAATAGCTTATAGCCCGCGGCCGACGGCAACGTCTCCCTGTCGTGTTATCTTGCCACTTCTTGTACGTCGGCTTCTTCCTTATTATATCAGTTCTTACTTTCTTGATGACTTCCCAATGTTCCAATTTATATCTCTCATAAATACCAGATTTCATCCCAGTCAGATATAAATGTTCTTACTGACTGATGCTGGATGATTTTATTGTCAAGATGTTGTCGTTCAAATGTATTAAGCCTTCCTTTTAACCAATAGATACTCTGAATGAAGTAAAGCCAATGTTGTGACTTTTAAGTCAATAAACTTGTTCTTGTCAATGTTCATGTTAATTTGGTCTTCTGACCTTTCATTATTCTCGGCTCTATTCGAAAATTAATTTACTAATTATAATAGGCATAGTTAAACTAAGATTTCGTACCAAAAGCTCTTTCATTTGCTCCAGAAAGTCCAAATGTCTAACTATACCCAGATTATCTTTTTATTAGATCCGACAGATCTACGTGATTAGACTTTACCGTGTTTAGGGAAATAAATTATTTTCCAATTAAGGTTGTTGTTCTCAATCCATAATAAGTAAACGCTTTTGATGGAAACAATGAGGAAATAAACAACAGTAAAAATCTCGCCTATTATTTCACGAACTACAGGCTGATTTCATGTCAAGCTCTTCTTAGTTTTATTAAAACTTAAAAGAATAAGGTCAAACTATTAAAAAGTTTCGGCTTTCTCTATTAGTAGCTCTTCTTTAATTTTATCGTGCTTCCCGAGTTGCTTTTTATTTTCTTAACTTACTTCCCCTTAAAGTTACGACAGTGCCATTGATTAATTTAATTTAGCATTCCTACAAATAATTTCAAAGAAGCAAATAATTAAATGTAGATTAAAAAAGTTACCCTATTTTTTGCGCGCAGTCCAGAATGGGAAAAAATCGCTAGGCCAATATCAATAAGAATTCGCAAGTAGTAAATTTCCGATGTGCGAAGCCGGAACTAATATCGAATTATGGAAATTCCTACAATGCGTTTACTCTGGATAAAAATACACATACCTTAAAAAACGCCTTTCTGCTTTCCCGCTAGGCCAACATTGCTTCTTCATTTTGCACCGATAATTTATTTAGAGTCTGAATAAACTTTGTCCGAACACATTGCAGTCGCGGTACGCTGTGGCCGAGGAGCGTTTACTGAGCGTGGCAATGTCGCGGCGGTCGCGTTCGTGACTGAGTGCCATAGAGTCGCGGGCCCAATGGATAGGGTGGCTGCTGCCATCCCTCGCCCCGCGCCGCGCCGTGCCGCGCCGCCCTCAGAACATCGCCCAGCCTCCGCTAGCAACCGTTTCCTCTCCAAGGCATTATCTACACCAGATAAACAAAAAAATACAAATCAAATTTCTGTCTATCAAAATTACGAGTACATTACTTGAAAAATATAAGTACACATTTAGTATATAAAAACTTTCGAGATACGGTCAAAAAAGGTAACATTGATATTATATTTAACTTCTAACTTTGGGATTACGATGAATAGATTTTTAAAACAGAAATGGGGGTTTGCTTATGTGTTAGTCTTAATAACATAAAAACAGTGGGCGTAGAACAAAACAATTATTGTATGTACAAGGTAATGGAATTACCGGATCTGGAAATTATTGCGAGCAATAATTATTTCTCAGGTACACTACGGTTGGAAATGGGTTATACCTTTATCAGGAAATAATTTTCGTCGTAGTAATGTTGTTATATCTTTTTTCATAAATCTACCCACCCATTTTTTTAACTAAGAAAAAAAAAATGATCCATTCCAGAAGTCACTGATATTGAGCATTATGATCGATGAAAATAGATTTCTGGAAAATCAAATATTTCCAATATCCATATTGTTGTCGTTCACTGATGCGATAATCTCGAAGTAGATTTCGTTTTCTATGACAGGTTTCTATTTTACTCGTTTATTCCACATAAAATGAAATCTAATATCGCCGTGTTTCATAAAATACAATTTTGCTCTAAATATGACCCATTTATGGAAATTTAAAAATAAAGACTGGTGTATCTAGATAAATTATGTCTAGCTATAATTTTCCTCACTCGATCAGCGGCCTCACACAATCATGACAAAAGTAGACGAACTGATTGATTTATATTAAATAAAAATTTTGTACATGTTATACTATGGTCTCATTAGTTCCCAACAGTTCAAACAATGCTTTAATCTTACGACGAAACCACGGTATAGTGGTTCTACTCCAAAAGAAAATTGAAAACCACTTCAATTAGCCAACGTTACGCGAATTGAAAAATAATGGAAGATCTTAACGGAGACTCGACATAAAAAATTGAAATCTTGAAATTTGCATTACGATCTGATTTCTCATAAAAAACAACGTCTTCTTGTATCTCAACATCTAGTTTAGGCTCCTTTTAGCTAAATCCCAACGACTGAAACAAACGATGAAATAAATAAAGAAAGAAACATTATAAACTGACCAAGTTATTGACACAATAAATTAAGTATAAAACATTTCCCGGTTTTCCCAATCCCGTGGGATTTTTGTCCTAAGTCGCTTTTTAGAGGAGAATTTAATTATCCTTCCGGATACAATTCAAGTTTGCAGGGTTACAATTTTTGAAATTCCGTTCTTAGTATATGAGTAAGTGGTATTTCCCTGCTATGTACATATTTTACACGTTACATAAATTAATAGACAAAAATGTGTTGCTGGGGAGGTTGTTGCGCCGTTTCTTCTTCCTTGCTACACAATAGGAGGCGGTGAAGGGCGGGCTTGTTGGGGGTTGTCTTAATGTAAAGTCTCATTCAAAAAGTACTATCTAGTAGTCTATCTTGATAAAGTACTTTGCCTTTTCACTTTTATCAATTATACACAGGGCTATTCTGAAAAGCTATAATTACCTAACTGCTATCTGAAACTAAACCAAATGTGTAGGTATAATGTTTATTTATCAAATTAACGTCTGACCGCACCGACCATATCGGACGTTGTTCATGGTGTATGACTCTGGACATCACAATAGGTCACTACTTCATGGGTGGTTTGGCATAATCAATGAACTTGACAACGTGTCCCAGCTCATGACTATATTTTATAGTTGTTGTAATTCATATTGAAATGTTTCTGCTACAAAAACTAAAACAATAATAATTACCATCTAGTTTTATCTATTTATTTAATCATTATTATCAACCTATATACTGTCCCGCTGCTGGACACGGGTCCCCTCTCCCTTTCAATATATAATAATATAGGTATATAAATAAAAATTAAATACTGGTCATTGTATGTATGTACTGCATCAGTATAAAAGGGCTATTTTTTTTTAATCGAAATGGCTATTTTTTTTTTTAAATTTTGATATCTGGCATTAGTGGATATGGTTTTCCGTATAGTTTCATTTTAGTTTCAGTGAGTAAGAAATCGACTGGCCTTTATTGAAACGCTGATTGTTTGTTTAAAAGGTATTGATAATACAAGTATTTTATATTGGAGACTAGAGAAAAACTGGTCCACATGTCTGTTATGTATGTGTATGTGCTCCAAGAAATAAAGAAGAATCCGAATGGTAGTTTCCTACATACATTTGAATTTACTGTCTTACGTATTTATTCGTACCTATGTACCGTTTTTGGTTTACGGTGGGAAATTCTGTTCGATTTATTACATTAAATTTAAATTTTAACAGTCTGCTTATTAAGAGACCATGATTCTCTGAGTTTGTTTCTAAGAGGTCGTCAGCTAAGAAATGCCGGCTCCATCTAGTATTAATTAAATATTGACTTGTAAAAAGTGTTTTTAAAAGATCTATTTGCAGTAATAAATATCATTGACCATGTAACAATAAAATTGTAGGGTAGCTGTCAGTAATTATATCATCAAGACGCCCACCACCTCAGTCTACCCGTGAACATAGACGCTGTAAAGGGTCCGAAACGTCAGAATTAATAATATCAATACAACGCGATGAAATCCGTTTTAAAAAGTAGTTTTATTTCAATGTATAATATTCGTGTAAATGTCAGAAATCAATAAATCTGCTTAAATATCAATATTAGCTCCTAATTCTAGTAACAACTTAATATTTTTTAAACCCGAAAATATATTGTTAAGCTGGCAGCAAACAAGCTGGCAGCAAATTTTAATATATTATACTAAATATACAAAGACTGACCTAGAAATATTTTGTAATAGTCAGAATTAGGTTTACCTAAAGGGAAAAACATTACAGAGTAAAAAAACATTACAGAGTAATGTTTTCTATGGATTCTATAGATGAAAAAAATCCATAACTTTTTTAGCTAGTATTGTAAATATATTTTAAAATGTATCTTTTTGTATTTTTTTGGCATTTTCCATGCTAAGATATCAAAGTTATTTAGCAAAAGAAAACATGGCATGTCATGGCGGGTGGGAATCGCGGTGGCTTAGTGCTCATAGCGACTGGTGTACCTAACCAGAAGACGCAGGTTCGAATCCAGCCCGTGGTCGAAGTTTGATTATTGATCAAGTTATCGGTAAAGGAAAACCACGTGATGAGATTAACTAGAATTACTTCTGGTTACCTACTTATTAGAAATAGAGTTTAGGATTATCTCATGCGAAATTGTTTACGTGACTAACCCTTTCTAGTAGTAAAAGGTTTCAAGAATTATGCCAAGAACATGGGGGACAATATGCTTGTATGAATCGATACCAAACCATATAAATTTCCTATAATCATGCAGTCGACGGACTAACAATAGTTAGTAAGTAGATATGTAAAGAAGGATTTCAACTACTTATATTCCATAAATCCAGTTGTGGTTAGAGAACTTTCTCACCACCAGTTTCAACACAATTCAATTTCTGATTGAAACTCAGAGACGGTTTCTGATCTCGACCACAGCTCTAACTACTATTATTAAATACTCCTATGACTGCTGTAATTATCGTTATACTCTTGTAATATAATGCTTATCTATCTAACAATTAGTAATTTGTGTAATATCACGTTTCTATAGTTATTGTTCAACTCTTGTAATATAATATAAAATTTACAGACAGGACCTATTGATTTCTGAAATTTACGCGAATATTATACATTGAAAAAAGGAACACCCGAATTGAGAACCTCCTCTTTTGAAGACGGTTAATAAAACTTACTTTTTACGGATTTTATCGCGATATATTGATATTATTAATCCCGAAGTCTGAAGTATCCTATGTAATTAAACTGACGGCTTAGCTTGGTCTATGGATTCACACTATTTACAACTATAGTAACTACATACAATGGCTACTTAAAGATTTATAATCCTTAATCCGTTATGTTTACGGGTACAAACCCCAACCCATCTCCGGATTCATGTCAACCCGTTAAACTGTACGTACATGGGCTTGTCTTACGTCTTGGCCACTCAGGATAATGTCCTAATACCACTTTGTTTACAGCTACAGTCCCAAGTTATATTACCTATTACTCTGTAATTGGAACCCCAATTTTATTACCGATCTCTCGCAAAAGTTTCACGAGAATAAATTATACAATATTTATGTCAACCATACAACGACTGCGAATACTGCGATGGGCACAATTCACGCTTTTTAATTCCCCACTTGTCCCGCAATATAAACGCTAAATATTTATGAGAATTTCATTTATGTAATATTAAGCTGATGCTTTTTAATTAGCAATGCAATGTAAACAGCTTATCTCCTCGGTTCTATGTGGGAAGAAACACATAACTTGGCGATAGTCTTAACAAGTTTGTCAAGTTAAACAGTAGGGAGCGAAGTCTGGGTAGATAATTAATGTAATAATTGAAATAAAAAAACAGTTTCCGCATAATGTATACCTTTAATAACCAGCACTTAGTTGTGAGTTGCTAGTGGTTCTGGCGCCATTCCAGCACGTTTAAAGGTGCTCTTGCAGACTCGACTTCACCAGTACTTGTGAATGTTCAGCGAATAGATCAGAGTTCTCATATTGGCTTGAACAACTTGCTAGTATTACTACTGACTAAGCTTTTTAAAGAGTATCACTGTCAAAAGTGTTAGGAACTTATATATCTCTAATACTACACTTCTGTAAAAAGAAGTACAAATAAATTTAATTAGATTTTCTTATAGAATTTTCAAAGCCTAAGTCCGATGACGAAGCCGTGGTGAAGAGTACCTAATACTCGCTATGGGATCTATCAAATATTTTGTAGAAAAAATCGAGTTTATCAGGAGATGTGTAAGTTTGGATGCTTGTTGCACAATCAATAATAATATTATTAAAATCATCCCCGAAAATATCCGGGATTTTCCTACTAATCCCGGAATTTCGATTGTGGTATAACGGCTTCAGATTTGAAATTTGCACAAAATTTGGTACACATAGTTTCTTACTAGCACTAACATATTGAGTATTTCCAATACCGGAAGAATGCGGGAGTTTCCTGAAAATCCCGGTAATTTGATTCGGTTATAATCGGGCTTTATCTAAGCTTAGTTACTCAATAAATGAGCTAGGCGACTAAA
This sequence comes from Acronicta alni, assembly GCA_964056405.1. Classification (NCBI taxonomy): domain Eukaryota; kingdom Metazoa; phylum Arthropoda; class Insecta; order Lepidoptera; family Noctuidae; genus Acronicta; species Acronicta alni. The sequence goes on from OZ043913.1 coordinate 8,565,434, forward strand.
CAAAGAAGGTAATATTTATATACCTACCGGTAAAATAATTATTTTGTGACCAGTAAGAACATTTTGTACCTGTAGAGTACTGTATTTCCAAATGTCTGAATGAGGACATTCACGTTTATCCCGTGGAATAAATTGCATGTAGTCTACGCGTACGAAGTCGCGGGTAAAAACTAGTAGGTACAAAATATTTGACGAATTCGATAGCGACCATCGCATCAAATTAAATCAAATGAATTTCGCTCGCTAAGCTCTGGATATGATTCAGTTAAAAAAATACATGCAACACGTATATACCTACTACTTTAATAAAATAATCTACACATCAGTGGTCAATGAATTTTCAAATGTTGCAGTCAGTGCTGTTCAGTTCAGTTTAGTCACTGTTAAATTTTCTAGAACTCCAAATTTTTAAGATTCATTTAATTTAACGCCTGTGAGAAAATAATCAGAATACCTACATACTTGAAACTTATATATAACAAATTTGACCTCTAATTAGTTATTAAGTATTACAAGTTTTAATATAGCAGCGCCCAAATTTGAAGCGCTTCTTTTTGTAATACTTAATTATCCTATCTTCGTCTTTCGAGATATAAGGGACAACGAGTAGTAGTTTCCGCTATGCTAAAAGAGGTTCCATTATCATTTCTATCCAATAAGTTTAGTTACTGCACTGAAAGCGACCACCGTAATACAATTATTCTGTTAAACCGGCAGGTTTCAATCAGTTAACTTTGTTAAACACCATATTGGCATGTTAGAAGCTAGATAACAAGCTTATCATAACGTGCATACATCAAACGAAACCATTCGTGACAAAATGCAATTAATTAAAAGCTCAGGCGTGTGCATATCATGGTACGTAGTTTCACCTTCAGAGGAATAAACATTTAGCATAATCTTTAGATGCTTTCGAATAAATTGAATACTCAATCTATAAATAAGCATACGCATATAAACTTGATAAAACAGTCTTGAGCTTGACACGCACTGAACTTGAATAGAGATTCCCTTTTGTGTGAATTTATGGTTTTTTATTGCAGTGGATAGTGTATTTTTCCTCTGAAGAATACTGGTTTATACTGGCAAGGCACTGTCGATCACGGATTCAACAAAATTAATGAAGGAGAAATACATTCATGACACTAAGTCAATCACTCAAATATATTGATTGATTGGCACTTTCACGAACATGCTTTATATAAAACCTCTGGTTACAGTTCACCCTTGGAAAAAAATTACATGAACTTTTTACAAACAAATGCCTATTATTTGGCACACACGAAATTGTCACGTTTTTGTCACATAATTTCTTTACAGATTAAAACGAATCGAGTAGACAGTGGACGTGGTAAACGTGGAAAATTGCCAAAGTAGAACGTCATTTATCAACGCCATTTGGTGACGTTTCGCGCCTTCGGTGAATCTTAATAGAATAGCTATCACAAGTCCATGTGGAAAAAACCATGGACTGAGGACCTACACAAAATCAACATATTTTTTTAGATCCACTGACCTTTGTTTAGTTTAAATTGTGTGTTATATATGCTTAATATTAAGTTTTTCATAAGATAAATTATTAGAACTGAAATAATTGTATTCCGTACAATAACACAACGAATGTTGCAGCACCTGCAATTTTGTTTTTAGGTCACTTAAAACGGAATTTTATCGATTCGGACACTTACTGATTAAAAATTCAAAGTTCGCCCTCAATATCCAAATCGGTCGTGTGTTACAATAGAATGAATGTCTTTCATACTGAACAAGGTTAAATGTAATACAAAATTGTGAAAGTTTCTCTTTTAGAAACATCGGTACAAGACTGTAGATAAGAATAAATAAAACCTTCAGTTGGTAGCAATTCACAGAACGGCAAAACTCTATAAACGACCTATTCGATGGACACGAAGAGCCCGAGTGTTTGCCATTTACAAAAACTATTTGTACCTAAATGTATTTGCAGTGACCTTATTCCCTATTTGTATTAATTCTACCGGATGCTTGTCAACGTTATTGAATATGATAATCCAAGTATTTGCATTTATTGATAGAATACATTTAGCGGTAAAGTTGAGCGGAAATCAGCGATAGCATATGCATCGACACCGCCTTGCGGCGCACCGCGACCGTTGGCAAAATGCAGTCATGACAACTCATGTAGCGATACTAATCATATATGCCAATGCCAAACTTAAGCTATGGAAACACTTTTTAACAATGTAATATGATGTAGTCTAGGAAACCCACTCTAGTAATGATCATAGCGTCAACTAATGTACCTATAGTAAGTATACACACATATAGCTGATACACACATTGCCAAATCGCCTATGAAATTGATTTCAAAATTATTAGAGTTTGCCTCCTCAAGATAACTCCGCTATTCACATGAGAAGCTGCCGTACCAATACTTTAGATTAAGCTTTTTAAGTTAAACATTTACATTTATGAAACGTTAAGACTAGTGGCATATCGCCTCTATAATAATATATAGTGTGCTTATATAGAAAACAATCCGACAAGAAACTCCATGGACACTCTTTGAAAATAAAAGATACAATAAATACGGTACAGTCTTGATCCAGTATTGTGTGTTATGTCAAAAAGTGTTAGAATACGCTGCAGCGGTGGCTATAGCCTAGTCTATGACCATTATGTATATATTATATAGCCTATATAGTGTATAGCCTATATCTAGTGGTATGACCATTGGACTGCCAAATCAAAGGTCTCGAGTTCGAATCCAAGGCCCTCTGACTTTTCAAAATCATGTGCTTAATAATAATTAATTTACATCGTGAGGAAACCTGCATGCCTTAGAGATTTTCTCGATGGCGTGTGAAATCTGCCAACCCGCACTAGTCCAGCGTGGTGGACTAAAGCCTAATACCTCTCATTCTGTTAGAGGAGACGCGTGCCCAGCAGTGGGCTATTATATGTTTTTATGATTATGACTATGACTGATGGTAACAAACTGTCAATGAACATTTTCCAAATATAATCTTCTTTTGGTCATATTACCTTTGTTTCAGAAATAGTCATTACCGCAAGCACTTTGATGTTGAATAAAATTTATATTGCGTATACAATTGTGCATGAAGCTATCTACATGACATAATTATTATCGCTAGAGTCCGTTATTGTCCGCCTAGGGTTGCCAATTTACTGCTTCAATATACCCAGTGCGTTAATTTCCTAATGTGAATGATCAATCAATTAAAGTGGAAAATGAGATTTATCACCATTAGTGTCATTTATGTGGAAATGCATTGCAAATTTTTCAATTTCAATTAAATCGTCCATTTTCGTATCTCATATCGCAATATTTCGATGCTGTCTGATTCCATTTTTTATCGGCAGCTAATTAATTAATGGTTTTTCACCGTTGATTTTCCAATATCAGTGCACGCTGCAATATTTTTTTAAATTTATATTTTAGAGTTTATTCAAAAGTAATTTAATTCTACGACTGAAATTAGCATTGCCAAGTTGAGTGGCATTGCTAATCTTTGATCCAAGAATAAAGCCGTCCGTTCACACGAAAATTCGACAAGTCTCTTAGAAAAAATCGTAAAAAGGAGGCGAGCAATCATGGGGCACTAGTGTGCCAACGGCCTTTTTTTTCGAAACGCACACTTAATAATTTTGACCCTTTTGGGTCAAAATTATAGGTCTCATTGAGGTTACTTACTACATTTACACCGCTTGAGGGTTTCAGTCCCTCCACACTCCATACACCCTCTGACTACTAAACTAAGTGCTTCTTGACTAATTCTTGCACTGTTACCCGGTCTCGCTACTGAAATATTTTAGTAAACCATTCAATATTGTTGCCTTAGGTATGCGTTGTCATTAGGGCTGGAAAAATATACTTTCATCATCAAATTTCTCTTGAAATTTTAAGCCAACCCTATACTAAACGTCACTAAAACGGTCAGCACGTACACCAGGTACATAATTATATTAACTAGCGTCAATGTACTAGCTGATGAGGTTTCGCTAATATATAATTTAGATTATGTACCTGAATAAATATAACCAATACCCTATGTGATTCCAGTTCTCAATTGATTAGTTTTAATGGGGCCTACGTCTCAGATATTCATTTAAAGTAATATATATAAGTCAATGGTCTGAGAGCTTTTATATGTTTTATTATTATATGAATTCTATTCATTTTGGTAGAGCAAAGTTTTACCTACTAATTTTACTCTTAGTAAGATTGCTTATATCGAAGATGTTTCCATTAATTACTTGTGATTATTTTTCACAATTTCAATGTTAAAATATACTAATTGCTCACCCATTAAATTTAACATCTAATTAAATATGAAATCCTTAAATCAGGTATGCCAAGTGTAGTTAGCAAATTTAAGGTCGTCAATAAAAACTCTTTATTATAAAAAGCGTATAGCCCACGTAAAAACAAATTAAACATGCTTGGCTGTGCAATGGCACCACAATTTTATGTTAGTTTCTGTAATCACGACCTCGGATCACACAAAAACTACTGCAAGTTGGTCGCGTGGGAAATAAATGTCTCTTTTGTGAGCATAACTGCCCTAACTGCCTAATTAGAGACACATTACGTAACTAGGAAAGTTTGGAACCCTTAGATAGAATTGTGAAGAGAAATGCCATTTTGGTATCACGGCATGACTAAGTTTTAGCAAAGGAACTCATTATTCATTCGTAGCATCGTGATCTGGCTCCTTTGGGAGACAGGATAGTTAGCAACGTAATCGTTTTATATACATATAATCGCTAGCACTTTTAAAAAAATATTAAAGTCAAATAAAATAGAATACTTAATATATATGTTAAAAGCGAACATTTTGCTACTTTTCAGGCTTATTTTTCAGGTGACTAATAACTTAAAAAGTTACTAAGTGTTTGCAACATATAAAATAAACTTGCTAGTGATTAAATACATGTTTTCGTGACTATCCTATATTAATTGAGCTTCAAAAATAAAGATGTTTTAAAACTAAAAACTGGCAACTGAATAATGGCGTCCACTTTAAGGTAGCGGGCATAGTTAAATAATAAACAGGGCCAATTGAAATCTTATAGCGAGGTAGGTACTATAAATTAATAATGGCATGGTGACTAATATTATTATTCGGCACTTTTGAGTTTGTGTAGGTAATATCTAAACTAATTTCTACTTCGGTTAGATTAGGTTTTGACGTTTTTTTTATAAATAAATAAATACAAAATCTCCATGCTAGTTTAAATTAAAACAAAGTTATCAACTGATTATAATTAAGCTGCTACTTTCTACTTAAAATTATCCTTCGCTGTAGCCACCAACCTACTATTTTTGATACCGACTTTAATTATTTTTTAATCCCAAAATCAGAATATTTTGCCCTTGCATCCCTTTTCAAACTACAGTTTTGCAAAGTAACGAATATATTGGAAATATTTACGCAAGCATGCAGAACACGAACGCATCAAACGTCAACCAATAACGCAAAATGCAGAATGGCGTTGATTTTCCCGCAAAATTCGTTACAACATGTGGACAAATTTGTGGGGGTGTGGTGGCGTGTTGCCCCTCCAACCAAGGGGAGTATCCCCCAACCAGGCGGGTATTTTGCCTGGCGGGCCACAGTCCGATGGTTGATGTCGGGCGTCTGTCTATATGCATCTTACGTTACGAATGTTGCCGCTACAAATTTTGCAATCGAATAAGGAGCCATAAGGCAATTGCATCTGGCTGAGATGAGAATGCTACCAAGCATGCTACAAGGTTGTCGCTTGTCGTGGTATGAACTTGACTGTGATGCGTAGGAGTGAAGAGCATGTTACCGGGAAGGTGGATAAGGGACGAGAGAGACCAAAGAAAACATGGATGAACTGTGTGAGAGATGATATGGCTACAAAGAAAGTGGATGATGGCTGATAGAGATGTACTATAGAAGAAAAAGAATACTGCAACGACTCTAAGCAATTTCAGATAAACTAGGAGAATGACGAATCTAATGAGGAGCAATTAATTGTGACTAATTTATACAATATTATATATTACATAAGTACAAAACTACAGACACGGTCTCGGAATCATGTGTACCTACTCTATTGTTGTGCCAAGCGGGGATCGAACACTGATCCCTATAGCAGCAGCCGATTGCTCTACCACTGCGTCAACCGAGTCGATTCAAATTAAGGATATGGGCATGCCCATTTTACTTCAACGAATAAACCAAATGTCAAGTCGTAAGCAACAGCAGTTACTGGGAAACCCAGGCGTGGCATACACGTGGCAAGTATTCCATTTTTAAATTTGTAGAACTCTTTTTGTTGTGAGAGCTTTCAGGCCGAACTTCCTGAATTTTTGTTATAAATCTTGCAGTGTCATAACAATATTACAAAACTTTATTTATAAAGTAAATACAACAAAACTAGCATATTCACAAAAGCATAAAAAAAATACTCAATTTGACTTTGAGTTTATAATAAACCCTATTATAAACTGACGGCGGCTTCCAATTCGTCGGTAACATAATAATTAATTAATCTGCCGAGACGAGTTCGACCCTTAGTTCTATTGAATAAATTCCAATTATGAATTTTGAATTTTGCATTGAACCATGCATTGTGAACCATGATTATGACGAATCATGGTTCACAATGCATGGTTCAATGTTTCATTATTTACTTGTAGAGTGTACCGTGTTACCAATTGCATTAAATTAATCTGAGGCCTTTGTTGTCAGCACAGGTCCCACGCGCCCTGACGTCAATTCAAATGCAAATTGTAAATTGACCCTCTACCTCCATCATGGCTTCTACAAAACCTTCACTTCTTAATTACCAACTTCATACAATGACAAAAGATGTTCAACTTCCAAAGTGTAAAAAATAAAACGCCTTCTGAAAAACTAATGAATTCATTGGAGTGAGTCCTGATTCGCTCCTGACAGTCGTACTAAAGAGTTACTCTTGCAATATTTTGTTTTGTTAAAATGGTTACTATACCACCATCGGGAAATCTTAATCAATCTCGGTGTATCACCGAAAATTCTTGTTCAAAATTGTATGTGTACAAACACATAAAACTACGCAATTCTTTATCTTTATTACATTGTACACACTGGGTACCTACTGACATACCCTTACTTTTACGACTACCGTTTTGAGTAGAAAATTTGTTTGTATCCTTTTTTTAACTTTCACTTGTCTTGCAAAACTTTAACAAATACATAATATTAATGATACTTCTGTGCTTGTCAAGCTGGCCTAACCACCTATCGATAGAATTTTACAAAACTAGAAGTATTTTCCGTTTTTAACTTCTTAGTAGCTAAAATTAATAAATATTTACCATGTATATTGATTTGTGTGTTACAAATATGCGAATATTGACATAAAACTACTTTTTACGGGTTTTATAGCTTGCTATTGATATGATTATTCCCGATGTTTCGGACACTTTACAACGACCATGGTCTACCCGTGACCATGGACGCTGTAAGTAAAGGGTCCAAAACAATTCAATTTACAATGTACTTAAACGTCATAATAAAAGGATAACACTCCTAAAATATAGTAGACGATTCAAGGTGCAATAGCACACTATTTAATTACATTAAAAACAGGTTTTAGATTAAAAACAATAGTCCACACTAAGGCTAAAACGGCTATCATCGGCTATCGGCATCATCAGTCGTATTCATTGCTGAGGAATGGCTTCAACGTCGGCTAAAGTCGCAATTGTAGATTACTGACAATCACAAGTTAATGGTGGATTTTCGTGGAATCAGTCTTCGCGGCGTTACCGCATGTCTGACCCCAATAATAATTAATCCCGTGTTTGAACTGATTGATTGAAGTTATTAGGATTGCCTAATAGCTTTGTGGCACCTGATCAACTGATGAAAATGCAGGTGTGAGCGACTTCCATCAATCGACATCCTTTGAATAAAGTGCCTTCAATATATTTTTCTGAGTGAATTTCTATTTCTGTACGACGTAGATTACGTTTTGCGACAGCAGCAACATGACAATATTGGTATGAACTCGGCAAACCTTTTCTATTCGTCATATCGAAATGGTCGGATTCATTTTGATTTGTTTGTGCACCTATTTCCTGGGTAAGTTATAAAAAAAAACGTTTAGCTTTTGATAATAAGGTCTTACAGTTTTAGCAACTAAAGTTTTACTAAACAGTAGTTGCAAGCGCTCCTACTGAGTATGAAGTCCCCGGTTTGATTTACAGGTTAAGTACAATGTTATTGAACCTATACCTAACTTTCGTTCAATAAGTCTGTAACTTATTGAACGAAAATACTTCATTATAATCCTCCTACCTTAGTTCAAATTATTATCATATAATTATCATTTACGATGTAATTAATCGAAAATCACTGCAAAAAATTGGCTTGATAAAAAAAGTGGCGAAATGCATTAAGGCCTTTTCGGTTAATTAAATATTTTTTATTCACAGTTCGCGTAAATTCATGCTATCAATGTCAATGGATTCTATAGAAATATATATTATATACATTGGGCTTAATTTAAACGGACATTTACTTTTTAAGATAAAAATACGCGCGAAGCTATAACGCTATTGTTTTAAATCATTAAAATATTTTAAAGTTATTTTTCCTTCGCTAAAATAACTTTACAATCTTAGCATGGAAAATGCAAATAAACTACAAAAAGATCATTAAACGTGACGTCATCATAAAGGCGTAAATTCAGAATGTCAAATAATAAATGTAAGATCATTAAAGTATTTTCATGAGGCAATAATGAAACATGAATACAAAGTCCAACCTAAGAGACACATAGAGACGTGGTTACCTGGTCGTGGTCCGCCTAGTCGTATACTAATACGACTAATAGGTGTGTCCTTTGATACAAACGGGAAGCAAGCCGGGCGTTTCGTACTAATTAATACATTTCTGCATACTCTCGTGCTGTGTATGGTTGCACATCACATAAACACATATGGCAAGATTCAAGTCCAGTAATCGCGCTGTCTTTGTTCAGAGTCGTCAAAAAAACAAATAAATGAGCAATGGAAAAGTACGTAAACAAGACAATAGTTATGCACTGCAAGTTTGAATGTTAGTTCCGATATTAAAAAATGAAGTAAAATATAATCCAAATAAAAAATGACCGTTAATTTTTTTCGGAGAATAATAAACTTATTACTATAATAAACATATAACTTATTACTTTTTATAATAAATATATAAATTCTAAAAATTAACGTTCTGGTTGTACCTGTACCTGTACTAACAAGAACGCTTAAAAAATTACTTTGAAATAGATACCTATTCATTTTACACATTCTCAAATAAAATTAGATCTCTATCTACTCTTACAAGCTTTGTAGAAAAAGAAAAATATGGAATGTTTCGGGTATCAACAAAAAACCAAGAAAACAAGTTATTCTTATATGTACATATACACTCTGCATATTGTATTCTACACTACTCATAAATATAAGGCTATATCTACTTAATTGCATCAATTATACTAAGAAATTTTTCCACCATAGTTCAGACTATGAACAATTAATAATTGATATAAATTGCTAAAGCAATATCTTACACATTTCATCGACTTGTAAATTGTTGATGATTGTTCGCTCGTATACAAAGTGAAGCCAAATAGTTGATCTTGAGATCACAGAGAGCATCCAATGTCGTTGACACGAAACAAGAATCCTTTTCACCTGCGTATATTGTATTTTAGCGTATAGTCAAATTCCATAGGCCTTCCACGAACGTTCCTTCCTGATAATGAATAGAACTCAGGCGGAAGTAAGAGGGTCACGAAGAGGGCTACGGAAGTGAACCGTTCAGTTTGAAAGTAAAAATATATCGTCCCAGAATATTTATTACTGTAAGTAAATTAAAATAATATACTTACTCTTTACTTGACTCAGTAACCCACTAAACCAAACACCAACAAGACCAGGCCTCTGGTCCTGGCTGGCCTTCCGTCTTGGTGGGCCTCCCGTCTTGGCGGGCCTCCCGTCCTGGCGGGCCTCCCGTCCTGGCGGGCCTCCCGTCCTGGCGGGCCTCCCGTCCTGGCGGGCCTCCCGTTCTGGCGGGCCTCCCGTCCTGGCGGGCCTCCCGTCCTGGCGGGCCTCCCGTCCTGGCGGGCCTCCCGTCCTGGCGGGCCTCCCGTCCTGGCGGGCCTCCCGTCCTGGCGGGCCTCCCGTCCTGGCGAGCCTCCCGTCCTGGCGGGCCTCCCTTCATGGTGGGCCTCCCGTCCTGGCGAGCCTCCCGTCCGGGCGGGCCTCCCGTCCGGGCGGGCCTCCCGTCCTGGCGGGCCTCCCGTCCTGGCGGGCCTCCCGTCCTGGCGGGCCGACGAATTTCGGGAAGGAGAAGTACTTTTTAGTCAAATTAATTCAATAAAAGTTGTTCGTAAGTAAGCTTAAGTTAAAATGGTTGCTCCCTTGTTTATGTATACCTTATATAGGGTGACTTTAATTAGTAGCGAATACTAAGGAGTGCACGTAGTGTACTACAATTTATGTAAATAACTTTTAGTACCGTCAAACGGGGTGAATAAGGATACAAGAGTGAATCGAGACTAAAGACTGGAAAAGATTTTCAGCTTTAATTATTATAGTTTGATGCCAACAAGGTCCTCTCATGATTTATTATGATTTAGGATCTAAATTAGAGTCAATTAACAATTAAAGCTGAAAGTTCCTTTTAAAGTTTTGTCTCGATTCGCCCCTGCATCTCTATTCACCCCGTTTGACAGTATGGGATAAACTCTTTCAAAAAAAATCTTCATTTGTTCATGTATATTTTAGCCCGAGTTGAATAAGCTCTTCTCGAATAGAACAGGTTCAGGCCCTTCTTTTCTCCAATTGTTTAAAGATGGCCCTAAACAAGCTGTTCCATGGAAGAGGCACACACGAAAAACGACGGGAGAACTTGAATAGTCAAGCACAACCTCGACGTCTGATGTACTTGTAGTTCCACTAGACGAAGACGTCCTCTACTTCCCCTAGACTTTTTTCCAAACTTCTAGTCCAAGATATGACTGAATATCAGTACATATTTTATACGATGCAACTGTCATAAGTCCTCCTGAACCCAATGTCTCGGTAATAAATTATTATCATAAACATTCGTATGACACCCGGTACCAACGGCTTTATGTACTCTCCATGGTATGAGTTAAGAAAGATCGCCCATCCATAGACTGACCGCGGCAAGTGCAGCAACCAAACAGATTAATTGATCAGCGTAGTTTGAGGCTCAGTGTTATGGACTTTAAACAAATAAAACTTAATATTGCAAATACTTAAAAAAACCCGTCTGAAAAGAAAAAACAAGACGTCAGGAACATAGCGACAGATTCACTGAATATAAAAGGACTTTATCACGGCTTTATTTACAAGTTTTGAAAATTTTAGTAAGAAGTTGGTTAAGAACTATGCTAACCAACTTTAAATAGTTATAGATCCTAAATGGTCATTACAAATTAAAAATGATAAGAGTAACCTAAAATTGATCAAATACCAATCTATTCAATGATACCCCACTTTTATTTTCTTTTCACATTATGGAGTCTAATTGTCACCTTGAACTTTGATAACTGTCTTATTGACAGTCGCGAGATTAAGATAAATCAATTGACGTAAGAATCTTCAAAATCGGCTGATTTTGAAGATTCTTACGTCGTTTGGTCGCGTTTGGTCTCTAGAGTGCCACAAATGAACAAACAAACATACATACATAGGCTGATAAACACATTACTCTCCGTTGCATCGCGCAGTTGGGTAAAAATAATCTACAAATGATACCTACATTGTATACAAAAAGTATTTAAATCTCAGATATTGAACGAATGTGATAAATTTAAGACTATTGACAAATAGGTACCTATAGTTGAAATATAGAGGATGGAATGTTATGCTATGTTTAGTCTCTGCCTACCCTAATGAAAGACAGGAGTGATACTAGAGTTTCAAGGTAGAAATCCTCACCAATTATTTATTAAGTTTACAAGTATCTGAGCTGGATCCCTTTACAAAGTAAGGAATTTCAATTTAAACTTAAATAAGTAGCTTGAAAGAACAAGTAAAATAATAAAGAGTTTATAACTCAAAAATATATTGCATAAGCGAGTAAATAAAAATCGTATTGGATGACAACACGTTGAAAAATCTGTGATAGAAAGGACATAATTACTATATTAGCTTCTGCCCGCGACGTTGTCTGCGTGGTCTTTAATTTCTCAATTTCCTGCTGTATTTTCATTTTTTTTAAGAACCTTCTATACAAAGTATAAGAAAACTTAAAACGAAGATGAATAAAGGACTAAGGGAAACAGGGATTCATTTTTATACTGTTTAGTTTATATGTTATGAACCTGGGAATATGGGAGTTTTACTTTAAACTTGGTTGGTGTCTGGACACCAAGTTTCTACTATTCCTTGAATTATAGTTTGAATCTACCAGAGCAATACGCATAGTCTACCCGTGACCAAGAATGCTGTAGAGGATCCAAATCGTCAGGGTTTAATTATATTTTTATAAAAGCAAGAGAACAGAAAAGTATATTTTTTATGTTTGTAAGTATATACGATAAGATAGAAAAAAGAACGGTAAAATAAAACAGACGAATCCTATTTCGTTTGAGGTCGGTTAAAAATCAAAAGTCGGTACGAACGACTACTGCGCACTTTTGTTGAGACACAGCTGTTCTAAATCCCAAGTTATGATTTCATCTATCATTTGCCCTGTACGAAAGATGAATTAATCAAAGCTATTTGTTACTACACAACTAATTTGTCCCGAAACCTTGTTGTCTCAATATTACGATTAGGTTAAACATTGGCGAGAGACCCTTTTATGATGGAGTGCCTGATGAAGTAAAGCCGTCGTGTGGCTACAACAAGGTTATTAGATAAAACAAAAAGGTGGGCATTGATTGATATATAATTTTATTTTAATATTGAATAGGCTTGCGGTTGACTACTCATTTGATGTTAAGTGTGACGATGTGAACGACGATGGATTAGGCTTGCCTATGGTATAGTCCCTACTTATATTTTAAACATTTAGATACAGTGATAGGCTACGTACTAAGTAGAATGCTGTTATGTCTTTTTTTTAAAACTGTGGGTTGGGAAAAATCCTAGTGACATCGTTTACATACTCTACCCTCATACCCAGTGCTCCACGAGGAAACGTTGTGTTGGCAGTGGGAGGAACTTTGATCATTATACTGCCAACCCAACTATTGCTCTTTCGTTTTAAAAGGTTTTGCAAGCGTCTATAGGCTACGGTAACCGCTTACCATAAGGTGGGCCGTATGCTTGTTTGCTACCTTAGTAGTATAAAAAACCCTAATGTTAGGTAACCGAGAACAAATGTATGTAGGCCCTACATACAGTTGTTCTCGGTTACCGAACATTAGTGGTTTTTTAGGGTGCATTGGACAGCGCGTAAAGCTGTTTGTCCTGGTTGTCATACGATCACCTATGGCAGTTAGTGGTAGTCTGGAGCTCAAAAAGGCTGACAACCTATCCTTAGGTTTCACACATCGCTAGGAGTATAATGGCGGGGATCGAACACAATACTACTCAGTGCAGAAACTCCATTGCTATATCTACCACTGCGCCAAACGAGCCACTCAACTGTCGGCTCGCACCTCGGCTTTTCCAAATCAAAATTTCTATCAAATCCTGGTGATGCAACGTATACATCTAAAAGAATCCCTATAGTTTTGGGAGATTTATGAAGTCTGCCAAGCCGCACCAGCCAGGCTATACTTAGCCTAATCCACACAGTTAGACAATATACGGCTTAAAAATTATCGTTCTTATTACTCAAAATTCACATTTTTGTCAATATACGAGTAGGTATCTATCTACCCACATAATACTTATCATGGCATCATTATGAACAGAGCCCAGCACATCAAGGTACCAATCTGTCAAATTTCTTTGATAGATTTTCAACTTTCACACGACGTAATAAGGTTCATGTTCAATAGGGCAATTTTGACAGTTTTGGATAGCTTGACCTGCTGGCGTCTGTACGTACGCCAGCATGCCTAACATGTGCCAAAAAATATTTTTATCGTTACATATCTTGTGTCGAAACTATGGCTGGAGACGAGATAATGTAAAGGCAAAATTATATCGTGGCATAACATACAACAAAATTGTTTGAGTATGTTAAAGCCTCACAGGGAGCAAGCAAAATTCACAATTTTACGCAGAATTTCAAAAGAAGTTGGAAAAATATTGACGTTTTATATTTTGACAGTTTTGTCTACCTACAGATAACCATTTTTACAAAAAATCTTATCAAGACTATATATCATAGATATTTATCAGAACTAACAAAAATCAATGCAGAGGTTGAAATTATAAATTAAAAACACCTTTTGCTTGAGCATTATCGCATCCACTGTTGCACGTATACAGCCTCTCTACAAATACCTCATACCTATCATCATCATCACCAGCCCATATACTGTCCCACTGCGCTGCACTAGTCTCCGCTCACTAAAGGAGAGGGATTAGGCTATTGTCCACCACGCTGCCTTAGTACGGGTTGGCAGACTTCACACCGTCAACAAAAAGCTCTGTCCTGCTTGCTTCTGTTCCTGTCGGTTTGTACCCATTCTGTTAAACTTTTTGTCCATCTATTGTTGTTCATCTTACAAAATATGCATAATTGAATAAATAAATAAAAACGCATAATTAAATATTAATCATTTACATTTTCCATTCGGTTGTAAGTGAGAAAATTATCTGTCACAATTCTATTCACTTTTATTCTAGGCACTTGTTACGTCACTTAAATAATTCAATGTATTATTATTGATTGTTGGTTATTCGCCAGCATTTAAAAAAAAAACATTTAACCGATATTTTTTTCTGAAAGATAACCACCCTAATGTTCATAACAAATATCAAGCACCAAATATTTGGGAACATCCCAGAAGTATAGGTATCTACTCTATCAGATACTGATCAATATCGTTTCATGAGCAACAAAGTTATTGCCGATTTACACACAAACTGTAAACGAGACACTAATTAGTCAGAACATGCTTTTGATTGGTCTTAACAGTCTCGCATTTCATTTTCAAACGTTAAATCGATATTTCCGAGTTTGATTTCCTCGAAGCGTATTCCTCTTTGAAACTTAGGTAAAGCTTTATTTATCTAGTTAGGGGTTGATACGTCCCACAAACAGGAAATATAAATATTAAATAAACCGGTATGCAATTATAAACGTTATAGTAGCATAAGTTAAGTTTTTTTTTTATGTCCATGTGCCAATATTATGTATGTCTACGCCAATATTGATGCAGTTTTCGGGGCAGTATATTATACAGAGGCTTTTTTTATAACCCTGAAGGATTAAACATAACTGCCGTTAGTCTAGCGGTCGCAAGCGCGACTGCTACGTTAGAGGTCATGGGTTCGATTCCCAGGTTGAGCAGTGTTATTGGGTTTTTCTATAAAATTCTCAGTAGCAAGTCGGACTTAGGATTTGTGCTCGGTTAATGGTAATAGCTTTTCCCCCTGGTACCTAAACATGCCAGCGAACTGTGGGTGTACAGTTAGTACACCTCTGCCTAACCCTTCAGAGACTACAGGCGTGATGGTATGTATGTATGATTAAACATCTAGATAAATGCCATACTTGAGTTTAATCGAAAAGTGTGCGCATTAGTTCCATCAACTACTACCTATTTACACATTCATTGCAGTTCGTCACATTATCAATAAATTGTTAGCTCTATATTTTACTTTTTTCTCTGAATTAAGTCAAAAAAGTAATTTAGCTGTAAATGGTAATGTTAATTTTGGTAACTACTTTATAAATTTCTTAACATGAAAATGGAGTTGGCGGTCTGAATAGTTAAGAAGCTGCTTTACATAATTTTATTAAAATATCGACAAACTGGGTCGCTCCTTGATAAGGTGTAAGGAATGTCAAATAGTTAATCCCTTGAGTAGTTAATAAAGTAATAGTTTGGCGGTTCCTGGCAGCCCTGGCTGGAATGAGTGCCAGCTAAGCTGAGGTGCAGAAACCGGTGCCAGTTCGCCGAGTGAATATAAATCAGAGTTTAGGTTCGCACTTCGCTCTCACTGCGATGATAAGCACGCGTTCATTCGACTGTACTTTTGTTAGTACCGAGTTTGTGCTCCGTGGGTACATATTACCTACCTATAAAAATAATTATAATCCACTATTATTTGTGATCTGTAATATACGCACAAGGAAAGGCTTTGTGTTCAGGTTTATAATTACGTTAATCTTAACTGAGTACTTAAGTATAATATTTATGTTGCATATATATTTTTTTACTTATTATTTTTTTCTCTTTAAATACATTGGTCTTTTCAATTGCAGGGTCCCTGATACTCTAGTGACGCTATGGCCTGTCATGGATGAGTGGCTGGAGAGGCACCACGGAGCTCACAGTTTCTAGTCAACTCAGATACCTACTTTCGGGAAATGGGTGTTTGGAAAGTACCTGTGTCGCCCTGAAACCAACCAACCGCTCTGGAACCATCGCCCGGTTGTCATCATTGCGTGGATTGCCCCGAAGATACGGCGAAGCACTCGCTGTAAATATGCAGAGCCAGCATCCAGCTTGAGTAGAGCATTGCCATGATTTGTTGCAGAAGCAGGTGGTGACCTCTCGCTTCCGACCGTAATTCGGTCCATATCATGAGCGAGAGCGAGTGGGAAGCCGCCGCCTCTTACTAATGATATTATTTATTTGCGAGAAATGTGGATAAAATAAGATGTTACAAATATAATTTTAGCGCAGCACATTTCACCATTCCGGTATGCAAAATGCAGTAAATGATAATAAAACTAATTATAAAGTACACGTGCAGTAACTCAAATACTATGCTTAATTTATACATGGCAAAAAAAAGAGTAATAACCAATACATGGTGTTCTAGAGGATTACAATTCAAAAAATTCTCTAATACTATAGAACGTGTGTTCTGTCAGCCATAATTTTGTACTCTTTTCATTCTACGTATTGGTAACTCTCGGATAGATTTAGGCACTTTATTAAATACTTTAATACACATCACATAACAATTATTTTGGAATAGTGATGACTTACAGGTAGGCATGAGTAATCTAGTAGGATCTCTTTTGCCAATAATGGAATTGTCACGAGCATTTATAAACTGATATGAAACGAGCAAGTTATGCTTTCAAAGGAGGCGGCGTAAAAGGAGAGAGAAGGGTCCACTTCTCTTCCGATCCGAAGGTTTTTATTTGGTACGAGTAAAACATACCCTGCCGCCCCGCCAGGTAGCGAACGATCCCTGAGGATTATCCGTATTATGTAAAAAAAGTATAATAACAGTTAAATCTCACTATGAGCATCACGGTCCCGCTTACTTATTTCTCTAACTAATGGAATGTCGCATGTCATGGCAAATACATTTTATAGAAAGAATTAAAGAAAAATATTTAATATTTATGCAGATGCACTAGGTGGATTGTTTAATACGCGCCATGGTGTGAAGTTGAGGAAAACACTCTGCTAGATGTATGTAAGTATGTCATACTAAACTACATTATTATAATAAATAAATATATCTATCTACTCATTGGACACATCATCGAGAAATCATTCTCAATCCCAAAACCGTTGCAGTAAACGAAAATATGATGTGAAGTCTGCCATACCACACGAGGCCAGCGTGACGGATCATTTAAATGGATTTAAAAAGATAACAAAAGATTTGTTATTTTGAAAACTTACGAAACGTTACTTTAAATTATTTATATATATTATTTTTATAATTTTAATGACATCAACTATATTATATAGAACAAAGTCGCTTCCCGCTGTCTGTCCCTATGTAATATGCTTAGATCTTGAAAACTACGCAACGGATTTTAATGTAGTTCTTTTTAATAGATAGATATTCAAGAGGAAGGTTTAATATTATGTATGTTATTAGTAGGGATGTATGGGAGTCGCCTATCACCTTAATGCTCCAAGCCAAACCTACCTGCCCGCGGTCACCCTGCTGAACAACGGACGAGCTCTGGCGACCGGCTGATTGCGGTATAACGCAGCTTCTTTGGACACAGCTTAAAATATTTGGCCGTTGACAGGCAGCAGTGTCAACGGTACGAAAAGCTGTTTCCCTGCGATCGCCAATCCGCTTGCCCCGCGTGGCGATTATGGGCATATCCCCCCCATGAGCAGAGCACATAAAAAAAGGCCCCCAGTTCCCGGTAGCCCTGCTATTCTCGACCAAGGCGGCGGTCATAGTAACGGCAAGGCAGGGGGTGCTAAGAATCCCCGGGCTACGGAAGGCCGCCCATCCTACCTGACCCTGGGTACGTACAACGGACGCAGTCTGAGGCTAGAAGCACACCTAGCGCAGTTGGAGCTGGAGAACATAAGGTGGCACGTTTTAGGGTTGAGTGAAGTCCGAAGAGAGGGAGAGAACACCATCACCCTAAACTCGGGCCACCTTCTGTACTTCCGCGAGGGTGATAAAACATCCCAGGGTGGCGTAGGGTTCCTTGTGAATAGGGTCCTCTCTAATAGCGTTGAAGAAATGTCTAGTGTGTCGACCAGGGTAGCATACCTGATAATCCGACTATCACAACGACATTCCATTAAGATTATTCAGGTCTATGCACCGACTTCGTCACACTCGGATGATGAAGTGGAAGATATGTACGAGGACATATCTAGAGCATTGCATAACACCTCAAAGGCTCACTTCAACGTTGTTAACGCCAAAGTGGGATTTCGGAACTGCAGCGAATCCAGAATAGAACCTCATGGATATGGATGTCGGAATCACAGGGGGCAAATGCTGGTCAACTTGCTAGAGAAGGAGGGGCTCTTCTTAAGAAGAAGCCGCAAAGGAAGTGGACCTGGCAAAGCCCCGATACTGTGACGAAAAACGAGATTGACTTCATCATGATCGATAAAAGGCACATATTCAGGGATGTCTCTGATGTTGATCACGGGATCAACAGGTTTAATACCGGATCTGATCACCGACTTGTCCGAGGCGCCCTGAATATCGATTTTAAGCTCGAAAGAAACCGTCTGATGAAGTCCACGCTCCGACCTAATCCACTCCATATCATGACGGGCAGCGAGCAGTTTCAAAAGCTTCTCGCTGACAGATTCGCTGCAATGAAACCCACCGAGGATCTTGGGCGAGGCCCTACAAAACGTAGTTGAAACGCTGAAAGATGAGGGCATCAAATTTTGCCAAAAGCGGCATAAAGGTAAGAAGTCGAAATTCTCGGACGAGACTCTGCGGCTTATGACAAAAAGACGGGAAACTACCCAATTGACTTCGTCAGATAGGTTGTGACCTGTCTGACGAAGTCAATTGGGTAGTTTCCCGTCACGCCGTACCAGCTTCGCAATTACCTTGTTAAGATGTGCCTTAACAAGGTAATTGCGAAGCTGGTACGGCGTGACCTTCGGAGCTCCAATACGTGCCTAATTGAACAGGCAATAGAGCGAAACCGAGGGTCCAAAGTGTTCACTCAGCAACTTGGAAGGAGCCATCTGACGAAGCTCACCACACACGATGGCAGGACTGTCTTGTCAAAGCCGAAGATTTTTACCAAGATTGAAGACTTTTATGGCCGACTTTATGCCGCCCATGTTCCTCGTCCACAGTGCGACAACTGCGATTCTAGAGCCACTCTGATACGCCACTACACCGATGAACTGCCGGATATCAGCCACGACGAAATCATGTTGGCTCTGAGACAGATTAAGAATGGAAAAGCCCCCGGTGAAGATGGAATTACTTCGGAACTCCTGAAGATAGGAGGAGCCCCTCTTGTTCAGGAGCTGCAAAAAATCTTTAATTCCATCATTCGCTGCGGGAGAACTCCAAAGGCGTGGCATGAGAGTGTGGTGATTCTGTTCTTTAAGAAGGGAGATAAAACTCTTCTTAAAAATTACAGACCCATTTCTCTTTTAAGTCACGTCTATAAGTTGTTCTCTAGAGTCATCACTAATCGTCTCGCTAGAAGACTTGACGAGTTTCAGCCTCCCGAACAGGCCGGGTTTAGGTTTAGCTCAGGGTATGGCACCATAGAATGAAAAATTTTTTTTTTTTAATGAATTAAATGATTCTGACATGATTTAATTCATTTACTACTTAATTTCGTTATTTACTATTTATATTATTTAATTTTAATTTAATTGTAGGTATCTTTAGAAAAATATGGACTGATTTATTGTCTGAAATAAAATTATTATCTTTATTTAACTTTTCTTCTTATAAATTATATTTTTAAATATTTTTATAAAATAAATTAAAGACAAAAACATTTAAAAATATAAAAAATAGAGGCCCACCGGTATCGGGAACAGGGTCCAAGCTACCGGCGGTCAGGGCTCCAGAGAGAGGAATATCCTAACAATACGAGCCGTGTCCAGCAGTACTGCTTTCTGGATCAAGCCCTTGACCCAGCCGCCTAACGAGAGCCTCCTAAGATGTAGATCGAGGCTCGTGGCTATTAAGCCATTGGCTGACACGACTATCGGTACAATGATCGCTGTGTCCACATCCCACATGTCGACAACCTCGCGAGCCAAGTCAAGATACTTGATTTGCTTATCTTTCTCGGCTTTTACGAGGTTCCCGTCATGCGGGACGGTAATGTCAACAATCATTGCACGCCTCTCGATTCGGTCCACCACCAGAATATCAGGCTTATTGGCTACAATAGTCCTGTCAGTGATGATGGATCGATCCCAGTACAATGTGATACTGCCATTTTCTAGAACTGGGTCGGGCACATACCTGTAGTACGGTACCTCCGATGCCACAAGAGTGTATTTCAGAGCAAGTTGCTGATGGATAATTCTGGCTACAAGGTTGTGCCTATGCAAGTACTCTACGTTAGCTAGACGAGAACAACCAGAGATAATGTGGCGGATCGATTCACCCGGGCGGTGACATGCCTGACAGATGTCAACCGTGCCATCCTTCACAATAAATCTCCGGTAGTTATTCGTCATGATAACTTCGTCCATAATTACACAGACAAAACCTTCGGTTTCTCCAAAGAGGTCACCGAAACGTAGCCAGGCTACGGACGCTGCTTGGTCTACATCGGGCCCATGTAGGGCCCGGAAAAAGCGTCCGTGGAGCTCCTTACTCTGCCATACCTTCCTGCGGTCGTTAGTATCAAGCACTACAGGCTTGCGCCAGTTCTCATTCGCCAAGGAGAGCGGGGTGAGTCCCTTGTCCACTGCTACTACATCTCGATGCATTCCCACGTCGGCATGTAGAAAATATTCCCTGAGATTGCATATCTCGCGGTTGTGAAGGTTTTTGGCATTTAAAAAGCCTCGGCCTCCACACTTCCGCGGGATATACAATCTCATGACAGACGATCGTGGGTGATGCATTCGATATGGAGTCAGCAGTGTACGGACCCGCCTATCCAGGGAGTCAAGTTCCGTTTGAGTCCATTTGAGTATGCCAAAAGAGTACATCAATACCGGCATGACCCAACCGTTGAAGGCGCGCACCTTGTTTCCGCCCGAAAGAAGGCTATTGAATACCTTCTTCAGGCGGCCAAAGAAACGTTCCCTCAACGATTGCTTCATGTCAGTTGTGCTGATACCTAACGCTTCTGACATACCCAAGTACTTGTAGGTTTCGTTTGAAGAGAGAGATCTCAGGTTTATGGAATCCGCGAGTTGAACTCCTACGGATTCCACAATCTCCCCTCGCTTTACATGCATGACCGCACATTTGTCCACACTAAACTCCATCCTGATGGCGCTACTAAAAGTTTCAGTAACCTTCAATAGCTCCATCAGCCGAAGACTGCTGGGGGCAAAGAGCTTCAGGTCATCCATGTAAAGGAGGTGAGATATAACCTGACCAGGGGGTCAGGTTATATCTAGAATTCAGGGCTGGGCTATCGGTTGAAGAGAGGGCTCTTCAACCGATAGCCCAGCCCTGAATTCTCCAGCAGCATGCTTAGAGGATTCAGGGCTAGGCAAAACCAAAGCGGACTCAAACTATCGCCCTGAAATATACCTCGCTCGATCCTTACAGGTTCGCTATTCCTCTGGATATTTCGACATCCTGGATAGCGAATGACTGTGCTCCATTGCCTCATACACGACATCAGGAAGGTGCGTAGAGTTATATCTATTTTATACAATTCTAGCACCCTCATGAGCCATGTATGTGGCACCGAGTCATAGGCCTTCTTATAATCTATCCAACATGTCGACAGATCCTTTCGGGAACGCCGAACCTGTTGGCTAATGGCCATATCTATCAGGAGTAGCTCCTTAGTACCGCGGGACCCATTCCTACATCCATTCTGAGAGACCGACATGATAGAGTTATTGTCGATGTGTTCATTAATTTTAACTCTCAAGATGGATGTAAGAACCTTATAGACCGTTGGTAAACATGTAATAGGTCTATAATTTTTGGGTTCCGCGGTGCTACCAGACTTGTGGAGCAGGTGGGTTATTCCTGTTGTAAGGAACTTGGGTAGCAAACCTGACTCCAAACCTGCCTGGTACTGAGATGCCAAACGCGCGTGCGACCTTTGTAGCCACTTAATCCAGAAGTTGTGCAGCCCGTCCGGCCCTGGAGATTTCCAGTTTAGCAACGGACGGACTGCACGGGCTACATCTTGGGGGCTGATCGTGATAGCCCCCATTTCTTTTATTGGATCGCACGCTCGTTCGACCTCCCGAGTCCATTCACCTTCGGTGTGACTGACAGGCACCGACCAGATGCTGCGCCAGAATGAATACATAGCGTCATCATCCGGTAGGCACGTATCAGTCACACCTTGGTCGGGTCGCTCCCAAGCCCGATAAACCCACCTTTCATTACTTTGGAATGTACGATTCTGGGTGTATCGCTCCACTCTCCGCCTGTACCTACGAATACGATTTGCCCATGCAAACACTTTTTGTTTCAGGAAGTCGATGCGCTCTGTGACATGGGATATATAGTCTCGGGGGCTGACATCAGTCCCCGAAAATGCCCGTCTCACAAAGCGCATCACTCTTGGACGAGTATTTCCCTCCCTGAAACAAATTAGTTTGCCGATGAGTGCTCTGGCCCCACCAATACGACGCTCGATCCTGCACTGCCAAGCCGGTACGGCTGGTTTCGGTCGTGTAGCTCTGTCATCTGCAAATTTGACGTGGGCTACACGACATGCCGCTACAGCCGCGCAGTACATGATCGAATGTGTATCAGTGAGGTCTTCGCAGTCATCAAAATAGTTTGACAACTGCGAATCCAAAACAGCCACCAGCGCCCTATTTTTGTTATGCATGGGCAAACGAGGTAATCGTGGCCTAAGTTTTTATTAAATTATTATTATTATTATAGACCACATCCACACAATGAGGCAGATCATACAGAAATCCGATGAGTATAATCAGCCCCTGTGCCTAGCGTTTGTGGACTATGAGAAGGCCTTTGACTCTGTGGAAACCTGGGCTGTTCTGGAATCCTTACAGCGATGTCAAGTGGACTGTCGTTGCATCGAGGTGCTGAGATCTCTTTATGAATCTGCGTTTATGAATGTCCAAGTACAGGACCAACAGTCTAAACCTATCCAATTGCGCAGAGGAGTGAGACAGGGAGATGTCATATCTCCGAAACTGTTCTCGAGCGCATTAGAAGATTTGTTTAAGACATTGGACTGGAAAAGTAAAAACATAAACGGCGATTACATCTCGCACTTGCGATTCGCAGACGACATAGTCCTATTGGCGGAGTCGCTGGAGGAGCTGCAACAGATGCTGCATGGCCTAGCATCAGCCTCACAAAGCGTAGGTCTCAGCATGAATTTGGATAAAACCAAAGTCATGTTCAATGACCACATTGATCTGAGACCTATTGCTGTAAATGGTCATCTTCTTGAAGTTGTTTCAGAGTACACTTACCTTGGGCAGATTTTGCAGTTAGGTAAAAACAACTTTGAGAGGGAGGCCAAGAGGAGGATTCATTTAGGCTGGGCAGCATTTGGAAAACTACGTCAGGTCTTCTCGTCACCCATACCGCAAAGTTTGAAAACGAAAGTTTTCAATCAGTGCGTCCTACCTGTGATGACCTACGGCGGTGAGACGTGGACACTCACAGTGCAGTTACTCCACCAATTTAAAGTCGCACAGCGTGCTATGGAGCGTGCTATGCTTGGAGTTTCTCTGAAGGATAAAATCCGTAACGAGGTTATCCGATAGAGAACCAAAGTAACCGACATAGCACACCGGATTAGCAAGCTGAAGTGGCAGTGGGCTGGCCATATCTGAAGGAGAACCGACAACCGCTGGGGTAGACGTGTTCTCGAGTGGAGACCGCGACTCGGCAAACGTAGTGTAGGACGCCCTCCGGCAAGATGGAGTGATGATTTGCGAAAGGCTGCTGGTAGAAGCTGGATGCGAAAAGCCGAGGACAGGGTGAAATGGCGCACATTAGGGGAGGCCTACGTCCAGCAGTGGACTAGTATAGGCTGATGATGATGATGATGTTATTAGTACTTTGCACCGTGTGAAGCGGCGGGTCGCTAGTTATTAGAGACTAATTTTAATTTATAATTTCTCCTTTTTAACATTTCAATGTATATTTGTACGCCTAATGGCAGAATATGAGATCAAAATGTTTTTAGCAACTTTATGTACAATTTTCATGCAAATAAAATTATTTGATTTGATGGACTAGCCTATTATTTTACAAATTAAGGTCCATGCCCGTAGTAGGACAGTAAAAAATAATTAATTTCGTATCTACTGATACTATTTTGTTATGACTAACTAACGATATCGTTATCATAACAAAAACACGATCAAAATTACAACATGGGTGACAATAGGGGTCGTTTTGTTAATATGATTGCGCACAATGAAACGATTCGGTAACTTAGTGAATAAAACTGATGATTGTAACGTAATATACACATGATTTACCGATAGCTGAGAATAACTAATGTCAGCCGATACACACAGATTCTATACAATTTATGTACCTTATGTACAGAGGCCAGCATATCAAGCTACCCCAGTCTCTCAAATTTCTTTGATAGATTTTCAATTTTAATACAAAATAATAAGGTTCATGTTCAATTGAGAAAATTTGACAGTTTTGGATAGCTTCACCTGCTGGCGTCTGTACATATATGTAAGTATTTTAATATAAAAACTCTGTCAAACTATTCAAGTGAACTTGGTGAATACGAATTACAAAAACACGTATTTCAACACACCTAGAAGACCTTCGCATATTCTTGTAATTATAAACTTAGTTACATACGAGTATAAGTAACTATAAAATATAAATTATTGTTATTGTAAATTTGTAACTGCATCAGTTTGTTTCCCAAACAAAGTTAAACAATAAATTATTCTCATATCATCCTCCGAGCTTTTCCCAAATATCTTGGGTTGGGTTCCAGTCTTACCAGATGCGGCTGAATATCAGCATTTTACACAAAGCAACTGCTATCAGAGATCTCCAACCAAAATGGATATTACCGATATCCTGATGATAGACTGGTTGTCAGGCTTTTTGAGCTTCTGGCTACCACTGACTACTGCCAGGTGTTCGTATGACAACCGGGACCGACGGCTTTATGTGCACTTCAAGGATCAGGGGTATTCGATGTGTTAGAAATGGTCACCCATCGACAGACTGACCGCGGCTAACGCTGCTTAACGTTGCATATCAGTTAATTATCGTAGTTATAGCTTAGCCATGAACCTCTTTAAATATTAAATAATATTGCCTTATAAAATTTATATAATATCCCTTTACCAACGTATAAAAAATGCAGTTAAGCCGATTAGAACCTCATTTCATTAAATATTATGAATGTGAAAGTAACTGTCTCTCTGTCTATTTGTTACGCTTTCACGCATATGCCGCAGAACGAATTTTCATAAAATTTGGTACAGAGATAGATAGGGCTTGTAGAATGACACGGGCTACCTTTGTCTCAAAAAACGCTTTGAGATGCGGCTGAAGCCGCGAGCAACAGCTGGTTTAGAAATGTAACGTATTAACTTTTTAAATTAAATTAAATAATTTTAGTTCCTTGTATTTTGGAGTAGACACTAGTAATACAGCCTAGTAATGTCTAGGTAGCTATTTAGCTACTCAAAAACACAAAAACAAAAGCATCAAAATCTCTTGTAATGTTACATTACAAGTAAACTATCAATAAATAATCTTCTAAAAAAATATCTTCATAAAATTTGTAAAAACCTGTAGAGTAAAGATTTATGTTTTATATTTTGTCTGTTATTATGAACATTTATATACATATTGAGGTGTTGTGACTTCAATATGTATATCTATTGTTGTAGTTTGTCTGGAATACGGAAGAGAATCAAATCACATTTTGCAAATACTGACTGACTGCAAAGACTACATGGAATGTTTCTGGAAGAAATCATGTAGATAAGTATCAACCTACATTCTTTTTTAATTAATCACCATAATTATAAATAACTTTTACATACTTACTATGGAAAAAAGTAAAAAAAGTTGTTCAATATGATGAGTACAGTGGCCCCTTAACTACTTTACTGTAATTAAAAATTAGGGTTGTATAGAATTTGTCGCAGACTGTAGCGGTGTGAGAGTAGGGTGCAGTTGGGCGACAGCCCCGGGCGCCAGAGATGAAGGGACGCCTGAGGCGCTCCTCCTCCGCCTCCTCTTTTATTTATTTCTTTAGAAACGGGTAGCAATGTTTTTGACTTATTACGAAGTTGGAAACTTGGAATTCACCAGAAATTCTTCGGTGCTCGCTCTTCGGTGCACTTATCAATATGGGACACTATTCATGTTCTCAGATAGTCAGGCTGAAAGACCTAGCATTACGTTTGATATAATTTTAATGTTACTATTTTATAACACAATCCTTTCCCTGTGTTTTTAGCACTTGATAGCAGATATTATTTTAGCTCCGTGCACCGTAGTAATCTTGCGTCAATTGCGTGCAATCACTAGTAGTGCTCTAGAGCACTACTAGTGATTGCCCATTGCTACCATTGCTACCATTGCCGGATCTAGATCCGGCAATGGTCGCAAATTCATTTATCATTTTGCTAATGTGATTCTTCAAAAAAGGGGCATTTTTAGCTCTGAATATATCGTATCTACAATAATAATAGAAACACATTATTCATTATTGTTATTTTTTTAATTATTCCATACGATCCCTACTTATATTACCTATACAATACAAAAGTAATTTCTCTGTCTGTTTTGCCTAAACCGCTAATCAAATTTTGACGAAATTTGGTAATACAGATATATTAGAGCTTGGAAAAGGAGGACATAGTCTGGGCCTTTTATCTCAAAAAGCCTTTTGGAATGCAAAAATGGTGAAACCGTGAGCAACACCTAGTGATTCATCATCATCAACCCATATACTGTCCCACAGCTGGGCACGGGTCTCCTCTCGTATTGAGAGGGATTAGGCTATAGTCCACCACGCTGGCCTAGTGCGGGTTGGCAGACTTCACAAACCGTCGAGAAAAATCTCTAAGGTATGCAGGTTTCCTTACGATATTTTCCTTCACCGTTTGCCAGTGATAATTAATTATTAATACGCACATGAATTCGAAAATTCAGAGGTGCGTGCCTTGGGTTCGAACTCGAGACCTTCGACTTGTTAGTTCAATGGTCATACCGCTAGGCTAGACCTAGTGATTAATAAAGTATAATGAACACGCGTGAAAACCTTAGGACGCCACTAATAAGTAGATATTAATTCCACTACGATTATTAGAATTTCTATTTCCGCAGTGGCCTCCTAAAAAACAATATTTATATTTAAAAAACATTGCTAGATACAAGTAAACAAACTTAAGGTATTTTTAATATTTTAGTTTTGTTCTAAGTGACATTATGTTTTTATGCTCGTCGCAAAAACCCTGTAACGGTTCCATGAAACTTCCCTTTATATCTCTTTTTTCAGATTACACCGATCCATAAGAAAGGCTGCGGTTCAAATAAAATAAATGAAAAAAGATGCTCATTACTACTTAAAATACAATATTGTGAACACAATTCCTAAGTTATCCTTCATAAGAACATATTATATCTAATAAGGAAAAATAAAAGAAGTCCTATAGTCGAGTAGGTACTGTATATAATAATAATAATATTTTTGGCCCATTTTACACAACACCATCTAGTCCCAAACTAAGCAGAGCTTGTACTATGGTACTAGGTACTAGACAATAGATATAATACTTATATACTTTTTTTTTTGTAAATACATACTTATAATACATAAGAAACACCCAGATAAACACAAATACTTATGTTTTATCCACACAAATATTTGTGTCCTGTGGGAATGGAACCCACGACGCCATGATCAGCAGTCCGGCACTCGAACCGCTAGACCACAGAGGTCGTCAATATATTTTCCAGCCATCGTTATCAAAACGACGAAATTAAAAAAATAGGTACGTTATTCATTGGTATTATTCTGGTGGGGACCTTGAATCCATCTACAGACTGACCGCGGCTTGAGCAACTTAACCTTGCAGATAGGTTGCTCAGAGTTGTTATTACTTAGCCCCTCAGAGGTTCAGATACGACTAATTAATATTCAATTCTAATTAAGGATAAGGTCATGAGAAAGTTATTTACACGAGTTGCCAAATAAATGAAATGGAAAAAACGAATGAAGAATTACCCACACCAAAGCTTTCATGGTAACGCCCTCTGCTTCATTATACGAAGACTTTGCATAATTACCTACCATTCGATAGAATTTTCAAATTTCGAATTCAAATGTCTTAATTGTATTGTTAATCACTAAGTATAATTATAAAATTCAAAAGACGTTCTATAAATTCAATTGAATGAGAATTACCTAATTTAAAAAAGAAACATCAAAGAAAGAAGACAAATCATGGCAAATTCGTTTAAAAAAAAAATCCAATTTACAGGAATCACAAGTCTTACCTGTTATTATTATTACCGGTTTCACATAATAATAATTAAATTTTTGTTTACATTTTTTTATAGAATATCAGCATCTTTTAACCAACATTTCGTGGAGTTTATTTTCGAATATGTGTAGGTATTACAACTATTTCATATAGTATAAGGTGGATCTTACATATTTTTCACGCCTGTTTCTCGTTGGTGTAGGCAGAGACTATAGATTTCCACTTGCTACGATACTTTCATGTAGGTACCCAATATTTGAGTTATACTGGCTACGACACGTCATTGCATTTTATCGACTGTGAAGTTCAGCTATGCTATTTGTGACTTATTTTTCAATTTTTCAAAGTAAAATCATTTTTTCATTACGATTTTAAGTTCATATTATTATATAATAAATATTCAGGTAATGTAATTAACTTTAGAATCGAAATTACCTCAGGAACGCGTTACGCGATAAAATTAAATCTTTAATTAAGGAATAAATTGGCTTTTATGGGTACGAGAATCAGGTGATTAGCAATAGACATTGTAATTGCTATTACAATCTGAACAGAACACAGTATAATGAGAACGGGATTAAATTGTTTTTTTATTGAAGTTCTTCTTAAAAACAAATTAGGTAGGGATGGTAAGATCGATGCAGATGTGGAAAGAAGAGTGCATACTGGAAATAAAGTTAATGATGCTATACATACGTTTGTGGTGAACCAGTCGGTGTCAATAAAGGCATGACTGCCTATCCACAACGGTGTGTTAGTACCTACACTTATGTATGGAAGTGATAAGTGATATTTCTTTCTGTAAATCGATATTTTAAAGACTCTTTTACAAGTCAATAATTAATTAATACAAGATTACGCCGGAATTTACTAACTGACAACCTCTGAGAAGAAACTCCAAAACAAACTCAGAGAATCATGGTCTCTTTTAAAGCCTAGACGATGTAGTCACAAAAATGCTGAGATGGTTTGAGCATGTCGTGAGAATGGATGAAAAGCCACAAAAGAAAAGGGATTCATAATAGCGAATGTCAGTGGAACCGCCAGGACGTTATTGGTGCGGTTTTAAACAGGGATTGTGTGTATGATAAGACCTATTTGGACGAAGGAAGCGACGTACCTAAGTATGCAAGTGGCGTTCTTTAGTTCCTGCAAAAGGCGTGAATGTATGTAAGGTAAGTGCGGCCAATAAGGCCTAGCTAAGCGGGAATTATAATAAAACATAAATTATTTATAAAAATCAACAAATTGTAATGATAATTAGACATTTATATCAATTACTATCAATTATAAACAAAAAACGGCAATTACAGCTATAAACATAGTCATATTAAATGATTTTGAGAAACACTGTCTATAGGCTTTATTAAAATATAGTAGGGTAATAAGGACTTTAATCTTCAAAATTAAACAAAATAAGCTTAATTCAGCTCGCAAAATTTGAAGACTAAGCGTCGGAAAATCTGTAGTGTCACAGGTAATCTCTCAAAATCAAACCTCATAATTCTGCTCACAAAATCAGCCTTCTCCAAGTCCATCACTAAGTAAAGGTTTTCGAACAAAATTTTTTTTTAAACTGCTGCTCTGTAGGTGGTTCCTTATTGTCTTTCTGGGCACTTTGTACCTTTCGGCAGCTTTCTACGTGCTCAGCTATCCACACTCACTGTACTGATCAGACTCCCGACACCACGTCGCCTTCAGACCACAATGCTTTCCTGGGGGGGCTTTTTTTTATTGCCTACAGTGGCTGACAAGCACGCGGCCCACCTGATGGCAAGTGGCCGCCGCCCATGGATATCAGCAACGTCGGGGGCAGAGCTAAGCTGCCGCTTACTGTGTGTGGTAGAGAGCTCTTTTTAGGCCTCGTTTGAAGAAGAACATGTCATACCGCACAGGAAACTTGCGGATATAGTCCCTAAAAACAATAAACAATTAGAAAACAGTTGTAATTACATTTCTAATGGCATAAAATAAACTGTAAAACAGTCGTTTGATGATGCAAAAAACGCAGTATAATAAGGCCTATGGCCGAATTTTATAGGCCTTAATAACCACCGACTACTTTGTAAAAATAAATTAAATATAAAATTATTCGGTATATTTTATACTATTCCAACATATTCCAACATCACAGGCCTCTGAAGCATTAACTAATAGACAACCAAACTGTAAAATAACTTAGAAAAGTGTAATATTACAAAAAATACTTACGTTTGATTCGTCCGTTATGTTATAATTCGAGCTGAGCGTCCGCCGGCCACAATGAATTACATCGCACTGGTGGCAGCGAGCGAGCTAAAGAGTCGCGACACGTTTGCGGTGCCATCTATGATCGTTAGCTAACTATGAGTTTGACCTCAAGCGACAGTGAATATTTTAAGTTGTGTTTCTGTTACTTAGGCCTTATTACCCGACAGGCCTTATTGGCCGCACCTACCTTATGTAAATATGTAGGTATGTAAAAACATTTTGAAGTCTAACGTAGCATTGACTTTTACTTGAAATGGTGTTACATAATGCACATCAGACTGTATAGCAAAGAAGAATAATCTAATGGTTTTCTTCCGGTTTGAAAAGTTTAATATCTACTACAGCTATTGCATAGTAGACTGGTGTTGGTGGGTCACTTCAATGAGCAGCCAGAAAAACGATCTCGATGTCTTTACTCATGTGTTGATATTATGCTGGGAATTATTATACCTGTCGCAGAACTACGCAGTTAATCACTCGTGCTTGCACTAAACTGATTAACTAAGGTACTAGGTACACCTATTATGGAGCGTTAGCGTACTTTATTTTTTATTTAGGGGTTTTTACTAAAAAAAAACTTTTAAAAACAGAATGCAGTATTTATATTATATTATAAAATAGTATTAAAAAATATTGAAAATTAATGTCTAAATATAATCACTAAGCTACGACAATGGTACCTACGAAACGTAGGTACCGTTACGTAACCAGGAGTTTTTTGAGAATGTTTTGTATTTAAAAAGCCTCTATCGGGAACCTGAGGTTCTTGCTGACTAAACTCCTGGTAGGCGGGATATTCGGGAGCGAAGCTAGAATTATTTATATGAATCGTTATTTTTTTATTATAATTTCTTGATGCAAACATCGAAGTAGCACGATGTAGTCATAATACTAACTGCCATAAAAGTTCACCGCATAGGGCATAGGGCTTAACCTGTACCTACTCATATAAAATTAAATGCGCTAGGCACTGCTTGAAATTCAGCTCATACCCCTACAATCGAGTTCGGAACTGTTTCATAGACATCGCTTGTTGGATACAAGCGATCTCTAAACGTTCGGATAGAACAGTTTTTATTCAATTCCGCAGTCAGTGGATAGATAGTTGAAAATTTAAGCTCAAATTCCAGAGTTAACCAATTCCGGTGGCGTCGAATGTAACGAAATGAAATGGTTATCGTGGTAATAGCTTTACCAGGTCCTTTTTAGCGTTCGGTAGTCAACAAGGAGCCTTTGTAATTTAGCCATGTCCGGCCGTCTGTCAGTCTGTCTCTCCGCGGCTTAGCACAGAATTTTAATAACAGAAAGCTGTAATGTATGTACTATGTAGGTAACTAAAACAAAGTTATATAAGTTATGAAATCTTGGAACTAATTTTTTTAGTATATTTACCTCTACACCTAAAACTCTACACATAAACCGTGGCCTAACATTGTGACCTAACATGGTGTCGTTGGATAAGTCGTTCAAAAATATGTCTGGTGTGTGAAAACCATTTTCAGGGATCCGTTTCCGAAATGACAAGCTTTAAAGTGTTAATTTTCATACAGTCAAGAGTGAAGTCTTTACGTACTAGATAAAATAATGATTGTTTTTGGATACGTGAAAAAAATCACGGCGGCCGTAGTAATCGCCGTATCTTTGCTAAATAACTTTAAAATCTTAGCATGGAAAATGCCAAAAAATACAAAAGATAGTAGTTTATTAACATTCATCATCATATCCACCTCAAGAGGTCGAAGGAGCGAACGGCCAACGTGATGGACGGACTACCTTTGTTCAACAGTCCACTGTTGAACAAAGGCCTCCTCCATAGACTTCCACAAGGCCCGGTTATATGCCGCCTGCATCCAGCGACTTTTAGCAGGTCGTCCTTCCATCACGTTGGCAGTTCGCTGCTGTGTTTTTCGGTGCGTGGTCCCCATTCGAGAACCTTTCTTTTTTTCGAGCTATGTGCCCACCCGTTGCCACATATGTATACCACTTTGCTAAGCTAAGCTATGTCGGCAACTTTCCTTCTTCTACGGATCTCCTCATTTAAAATAAATACCAAGCATATCTCTCTCCATAACTCGCTGAGTGACCCTAGACTTTCTTATGAGAGCCATAGTAAGCGACCACGTCTCTCTCTCTCTCTCTATGTCATCCCTGGTAGTGGTAACACACACTGGATAGACTATTGAAGACAAACTTCAAGCATGCTGTAACCGACGGTTGTTGAGGAAACATCGATACCGGTTGTTGACAAAAAAACGTTGCGATGTTTCCTGAACGCTGCCCCGCCGAGTTGAATTCGACGAGTAATCTCTTTCTCGAAGTTGTACCTACCTTAATGGATGGTTTGTCCTAGATTGACATCTACTCGTCTACAACTTCGAAAACAGTTCCAAACGGATATTAGGATGCGCACGACATGGGCGTTCGACATTACTTTTGTCTTGCCCATTTTTAATTTTAAGTTATTACCTTTAATGTTTATAAATTTTCAAACAGCTCGACCTATTCCATTAGATATCTAGAATACTTTACCAAGCCTTACCTACATAGTAATTTATTTTAGCGAAGGAAAAAATCGAGCGTGGGCAGGATTCGAACCTGCGTCTTCTGGTTCTACTAAGGCAACTAAACCACCGCGAGTCCCACACGCCAGGTCGAAATCTGGCTCCACATTCTTCCACTCACTATGAAAACTGTCATAATTAGGTACCTACTTTTTTATAGATAAAAAAGTAGGTACCTAATGTTATAATACCTAGCTGTTGCCCGCGGTTTCACCCATATCGCAAAGGGCTTTTTGAGACAACAGGTAGCCTAAGTCCTTTTCCAAAGTCTAATCTACCCCTGTACCAAAATTTCATCAAAATCGGTTTAGCGGTTTAGGCAGACAGAGTTACTTTCGCATTTATAATAGTAGTAACGATTATTTTTACGGCTTTTTGTCTTAAATGGGTCTCTGGACGAACTATGGGATATGCTGGAAGCAATGAGTTTGCGTTTCCCTACTAAGTACCTACTGCCATCTATTATGTATTTTCTTCAACTAAATAATGTAAACTGGCGCCAGTGTGCCAATTATCGCCTAAAATCTCTAGAGGTACATCACTATCTTTATCAATGGGCAATTTGGGATGGGAATTTAGCAATGGGCGACACCGAGATGTGCAAACACATAAACTCCTTCTCAATGGTCTCGGTCGGCTCGTTTTTATAGGTAATATTTACCTTTCATATATTCTAGATTAAAACATCGAAAGAATCGCTGCCAGAGTACCGTTATAAAATGACAATCGAGCCCACGATTAACTCGAATTGAGTGACTCGCCTGGTCGCTATGACTGTGCACTCGTTCTGCCGAAGTTATCCTAAATTATATAAGAAACTATCAGATGTTACGATTCGCAATCGTCGAGATAATAATAAACTATGATAAGATCAAACACGGCATTGATGCATAATAATAATATTTTCTTAAAATCATCAATTTTATTATCTTATTAAAATCATCAAATATAATAAAAAGGTGCCCACTAATCTATAGGCTTCGAGTATCCGTTGCCGAGATGACTCAACCGTTTCGTCACTAGTACTTCACAATCACACAAGATGTGCTGCATTGTTTCCCTGAATTCACCACAAGCTCTGCAATCTGTACAATAATAATGTTATTACACCCTATCGGAATTTTTGAAGGAACATTGAACTTTTTTTATTATGGCCATATGCCGATTTTTCAGCAATTTCTGCCAGTGTCCTGTAATGGATACACACTACCTGTAATGTGTATTCCTAATTTAAAACAGTACCTACTAATAATCTATAGAAATTAATGAGGTGATGGTTTCGGGCTCAATGGATTTATTTTAATAAAATTATACCTATATCCTATTAGTAAATTAAATTTAATGAAACACAAACACATTGACTGGAAATTGAATATTTAATTTTGAAGAAAGTTGTTCTAAACGGAATACAGTGAACTGAACACCTAAAAGGATTTGACATAACACTATGACATTTCCTCGTATTTTAATTAGAGATAATAGAATATTAAATAGACCTTGCACCGTAGACAGATTCCTCTGTCTACGCCTTGCACACTTGTATAAGTAGTTACCTACTTCGGTTTTCTTTCATATCGGCTAAGACTAAGTTGTCTACCAAAGAAATTTGATTAAGATGTATTTAAAACTAAAACATGTAGATTGAACATCTCGGACTCGCCGTTTGCTACTTCACTAGTGACAATTAGATATCATTCATGAATATGTCAAACTAAAAATATTATTGATTTCTAGTTGAATTTAACAAGATCGTTTCATTCGTTCATCGCTCATTCATTCATGGCATTGTGATAGTTACCTACGTCAAAACAAAAGCAAAAGGGTATTGTAAAATTGTAATTAACTATCTTGAGGACATAACGTATTTGTTTGATTTTGATTACAATATTTAGTATCAAATCCCATTTTGAACTATTACTTTGGTAGGTAATGCTAAGATTTTCAATGTATTTGACCCTTGTCACCTTGGTGTAACGATATTGATCGGTCCACTCGAACTGCGTTGAAGCGGTGTTTTAATAATTGCAACCCTTTTTTTGTTCGTAGAACTGCCTACTACTGACCTAAATAAATTGTGACGGAAAACAAGACAATTTAAACACACGTTTCTATTTTTGCCACAAATTTTATTCAAAGAAAATGCTGTCCAAGTTGCCAATTTCCTGTGATACCTTTGTTGTGTTGCCGCCACTAACCAAAAACAATTCAATTGTATTCGGAAAAAACTCTGACCGTCCTCAGAATGAAGTGCAAGAAGTCGTTCTATTCAAAGGCGGAGTTAGAGATCAAAAAGTAAAGGTAAGTAAAATATTTATCATGTATTTGATTTACCCTCAGTTGTTACATTAATTATGAAATGATCATTATAATTTTAAAGATAATTATAAATAACATATTAATATATTGTAACATCATTAAGTTAGTGCATCAAGACCTATGGCAGTCAAATAATGGAGTCTACAGAGCAGAATCGGTGGTCAAAAGTCTGTGCCCAGCAATTGTGAAGGCCCCATTTGGCAAAACTAAAAGCATCATCTGGGAACTCTGTAACCCTAAATCCGGTGATTCTTGCCGAGATAGAGGACTTCTATAGCCGACCATACAATGCAAGCTCCACACAACACAGAGAGCTATTTTGGAGGCCTTGCATCAATTCCAAGTGGACTGACAATACACTGTGAAGATGTCCATTGAAGTACAGAACCAGCTGACAATACATGGATATGTAGCTTCATCAGGGTGTGAGATAGGGGAATGTTATATGCCCTAAACTGTTAATGAACACCCGGGAGGATATGCTTAAAGCGATTGCAGCGACTGCAGCGGGATTGGCATAAACGCAAATGAAAAGTATATCTCAAACCTGCGATTTGCCAATAATAATAATATAGTCGTCATACAGTTGCTGCAGGATCTCGAACGAATATTGGCTGACATAGCTGACGCCTCTCGTCATATCGGTCTTAGGATAAATATAGATAAAAGTCAATATCAGTCAGTCAGACAAATCAATATAATAGGAGAATTTAGCTGGTATGGACAGCATTCGGAAAACTTCGACCCATTCGTCAGTGCATTAAACCAAAAATCTTCAATGCCATTGGTATTCTACCAATAATGCCCTACAGAGCCACAATGTCTTGACTTGCAAAAGGCAGCTGGCAGTGACTGGATGAAGAAAGCCAAATATCGGGCTATATATGGCATTAACTAGAGAAAACCTACTGGATGAATATGGGCTGATGATGATTTATAGATTCTGCACTATTTCACAACATTGTTTTTATTTCTGTGTGAAACTGTCAAAAAGTATTACATTGCTCAATTCCTTTTATTTTACATATTGCAGTGCACTTATATAACAATTGACGAGAGTTCTGATCCAGTGCATAGCGTCATACTAAGCAAACCAGCATGGATGTGGGGTGCAGAGATGGGCGCTAATGAAAAGAATGTGGTCATTGGAAATGAGGCAGTGTGGACTAACAATAATGAAGGAGAAGGGGATGCTCGAACTAAACGCTTGTTGGGAATGGACTTGGTGCGGTAAGTAACACTGAAGATTTAACTATACTGTATAAATATCCATTTGAGAAGAACTTTTTTTATCCAAAATTCAATTACCAACATTACAATACACATGATCATTTACCAGTATAATGTTAGTTTTAGTATGGCACTTAATCATTCAGTTTGATTAAGTGGCATACTAAGACTAACATTATTGACTAATTGAACATTTAGTGCAGAGCTAAATATTAAAATTTAGCTATTTTACCAGCATAAAATAGCCTGATATTGAATTTTTTTTATGAAATTATCATTATAATTTTAAAGATAATTATATATTTTGGAATATCTATAACCTTTCTTATTTCAACAGCCTAGGCTTAGAGAGAGGAGATTCTGCTGAATCAGCTGTGAATATTATAACTTCACTTCTGGAGAAGTATGGGCAAGGTGGCCCATGCTCTGAGCATAATGAGAGTCACTTCTATCACAATTCCTTCCTGATCGCCGACACTAAGGAAGCTTGGGTTTTGGAAACCTCTGGTAAGCTGTGGGCTGCTGAGAAAATAGAAAGTGGCTTCAGGAATATTTCTAATGGTCTTACGATTACTACAAAGATTGATAAACAGTCTGAAAATTTGCTGGATAAAGCAAAGCAAATGGGTCTGTGGGATGGAAAGGTATGAATAACTACTACACAACAACAATTTCTATACCTCATCATCAATATTATATCAATTCTATTGATATTGTTTAAAATTTCAGAGTGAATTCAACTTTACCAAGTGTTTCTCAGCTGGTGGTGATGAAACAAGGCAGAAGGAAGGAGCTAGGCTCTTGCAAGAAGCATGTGCTTCATCTGCATTTGACATAAGAGATATGATGAAAATTTTGAGAGATAAGGACAGCCACATTTGCAGAGGTTGTGATGATTCTTTCCCTACACAGGGCAGTCAGGTAAACATAAATTCTTCTAACATTACTTATTTTATAATGGCAATATTGTTACCTAAATAATTTGTTGTGCTTTCAGGTGTCATATCTGTCACCTATGACGGTCAGTGTACACTGGTTCACTGCCACCCCAGACCCAAGTATCTCATACTTCAAACCTTTCATTTTTACTCCAAATCCTCAAGTGTCATTGCTTGTTGTTAGTCCGGATGAGGTAATTATTTTTATTTTACTTTCAATAAAAACATAATTATAATACCAAGAGTTTCAAATAATTATGAGTTCTTTTTTACAGCCACTAAGAGAACATCACTTGTATAAATTGCACATGAAACGAGCAGTGAAAGCTAATGAAACAATTTCCAAGATTCTCCACGAAATTGAATCAGAAGGTATTGTAGAAGTCGAAGAATATTTAAGTAATCTTGTAACCGGCCAAAATTTGATTGATGAACTTGACGATCTAATGAAAGACTGTGTTGAGACTGAAGTTAATTTATATGGTTGAAGCTAAAGATTCTGTGTAAAATTTCACCCCATATTTCTTTTAATTATGTTAATGTACACAATCTTTCTCACTAGTATTCTTTATAATATTTTTCACCAAAGTTATTAGCAGATTGTTAAGGTAAATATAATTTAGGGTGTAAGGATAATCTTATAAACTATTTCTTCTTTTTGTCACGGTAAAACAAGGACTATGAAAGAAACAATTTCTCTCTTACTTCTTATTAGTACAGCATATTATGCTTATTTATTATTAAATGTAATAGTATTTTCAAATTCTCGGGAGTAGTTGATATATTTAGGTAAACTAATTGATTTCTAATAAGATAGGTGGATTGGATAAGAAAATTACATTATCGTATTTTGCTAAAATGGTGTCTAGTTATATTTTATGATACTTATTTAAAAAGTTTAGACACAATTCTTAAATTCAAAATTTTTTTTAATATTAATTAATAAATATGTAGTGTTAAAAAATACCCCATAAAACCACTATAATTTGACAGCTATTTTACTATTGGTGCTATATTATTTTATTAAATTCGATTCTGACACCGCGACAAATTTGAAAGTCCTAATTAATATGTGTATTAACCTATAATTGTATTGTATTATAATGTATAGTATACCACTATTTTTTTACTACCAAAGGTTGATATAGGTCTGTTTTCTATCATTTATATTAAATAAATAATTTCTAGTTAAATTAAATTTGACGGAGATGCTCGTTTTAGTTAAAAAAACAAGTAGGTAAAATGGACACTATAAAACTACAACCATTTTACATACTTTTAATGAATGTCTGTTTTTTTGAGATTCATTTATTTTTATGAAAAAAAATTTTTTTACGGTACTTTAAAAATAGTGGTGATATCAATAACCTATATTCCGAATTTTCCGCTACTAGAATGTTTAATGTTTAAGTCAAAGGACGATGAAGGGTTGGCTACAGAATGTCATATTGTGTAGTGTGCAAACAAACATACTTTATATAATTCAATTTATCTTAGGTAAGCAAATTACATTGTCATAAAGACAGAGTAGGTACATGATTAACGCTGGGAAACCTTATATAATTGATGATGATACATTTAAGTTACATGAATAACTGATTTATGTATTCATTTCTTATTTTCGTAATAACTTCGTAGTTATTTTACTATTTATATATAGTATACGTACAGTAGTTCAACCGTTTTTTGATATTATTAAAGGGGGCTTTACGTATATTATTTGCAGCATAGATCTTATCTATGATTTGCAGTAAACATTTATGTTAGTATATAAGGAAAAGTTTGTATTATTTAACTGATAGCTATTGATGTGGTGAGCACATTATTTAAAGCAATTAAGGTCAGGGTGGCTAATTCCGGCATAGTTTTTGTCTACCTTAAGTTTGATTGACCACAATCTATGAGCTTTTTACATTATTGCAAATGTTAAGGTATCACGCCATTAGGAATTTATTAAACTTTTTATTGAAGTTATCAACCTTATTTTAGGTATCATCGGTATTGAGATATGCAGTTTTTTTTAAAACCAAGTCACTAGACGGATTTTCCCATAATATCGAGGGCAAATCCGTCATACTGCATGATTTTGAGAAATTTGTCGTTATTCTAAGGAAATCACACAATTTGCACATGTATTAGTTCATGATAGTCAATTATATGCTTTCCCACAGTAAAAATAAAGCTTAGTTTGGATTTTATCTTATGTAAAAGCCTTTGTGGGGCTATTCCGGCATACTGAAGGAGGCAGGGGTGGTAAACATACAGTATCGTATGCTTTTATTAGCTATAATATGAAAAAAATAATGGGTTGACTTGATATTTGTAAGAATAAATAAGTCTCAAAAGGAAATCTGGTTTCGTCCAGGTTCCAGATAGCATGCGGTTTATCTTTTAAACCCAGTTCGTCTATAGTTTTTTTTTAATTAATCAAAATAAAGAACAACCACATACTTATGGATTTATTGCTGTTTTTCGAGCATAGTTCATAGCTTGGGGCTTTTGTATTGATAAGTTATTGTGTTTTGCAAAGGAAACAAACCAATCATTCCCCAGAAAACCAATTATTAAATGTGGTTTATAAATTATTGGTAGGTATGAAATGATTGGAAAGTACCTCCAACCATTTCCAAAATTTCGGCCATCATATCATAGCGGCTTTACATAACAAAAGTTAAAACTGCAAAAATCATAACCACTATATTAATTAAAATATTACCAACAATCGGCTAAAACATTTCATGAATAAAAAAGGTTTATGATATCTGAAATCGGGTAACCACGGCATATGACGATCAAGCCCCATTCAATATGGACGGAATTTACCACTTCACTATTATGAGGTCAGAAATATTTCAAGCCATATAATTTAACTATTTACAGTGTTTTATTGCAAAGTAATACTAAAAACGTTTAAACGGACATTTAACTGTATGTATTGCAGTCTCTCAACATTGTAAGTTGCATCATTTTTTATTTATTTTCGATAAAGCGGCGGTACACGTTACTCACTTTTCAATCTCAGAACACAACTGAAATTTAAACACTGTTTTATCCTACCGTATGCCGACTAGCGCCATCTTCAAAATATAGTTTTAACTAGAAAGTGATGCTGCTTTACTGACACGGAAATCAAAACCATAGCTTGATTGTGACGAAAGTTATTACAATTAGACGGATAAGCCCCGTAGACGGCTTTACCCACCTTGACCTTAAATGATTAAGCAGAACAAACGTCAATTATTTTGGCAGTATATATTCTCGTCAAGAATTTAGGACCTTCCCACAACTCCGTTAAGAATAATAAAATGCATATCGCAGCATTTTATACGCCATTTTCATAAAAATATTCTATAGAATGAGGTAGGTAGGT
The DNA here is from genome assembly GCA_964056405.1 of Acronicta alni. NCBI lineage: Eukaryota > Metazoa > Arthropoda > Insecta > Lepidoptera > Noctuidae > Acronicta > Acronicta alni. The sequence continues at coordinate 8,607,049 of OZ043913.1, forward strand.
ACCTATTCCAGAAGGCTACTATTATTCTGATACTTTATCACATATTTAGGGTGTAATTTTTTATTTCATAATTGCATAAAGAGTCACAATTATTTACCCCATTTACCTTATACCTATAGAAGCCACACGGATTCGTCAATACAATTTTATATGACTACTAGCTGACCCCGCAAACGCTGTTTTGCCATAAAAAAAATATTTAGGGGTATGAAAAATAGATGTTGGCCTATTCTCAGACCTCCCCGATAAGCACAAAAAATTTCATCAAAATCGGTCAAGCCGTTTCGGAGGAGTATGGCAACGAAAACTGTGACACGAGAATTTTATATATTAGATTTGTTTGACTTAATATACCATATACATATAAAAAGCAGATTCGAGAGACCTTAGGAGCACAGTTGTTCAGTAGTTTCCTATATAAAACTTAAAGCAGCGTCGAATCCGATCCTTTTAAAGTGTAGTCTGTGAAGGAATAATAAAAAAAAAACATTACATATTCTACAGACGAAGTTCCTTTATTTCCATGTACTTATACAACTTAGCCTGAAGTATCACATGAATTCGTAATTAAACCGAAGTTAGGAGTCTTAAATATACGAGTAGATAAATATATAAGCTACCTAATTTTAATAATAATTAATAGTGTTATATACACTACTAATTTGTACACTGAAACATACCAGTTAAATAAATGCCACATTAAGTATCTACACATCAGATTAATTTACATATTTGTTGGAAATATAAGAAGTAAAATAAACAAATTGGTTTTTAAAAAAGTAAGATACAATTCAGACAAAACATACTGAAGTCAATGTTATTATTATGTATAAATTGATATGCTACGTTCTATTGTTTATAGTCGATACAATTGCAACTTCAGCCGTATTTTGTACCTACACTTCATGATAAGTGTATCCGACTTTACTTCCATAATATCTATAAGAAATTATAATTAACGATTAATGAGATCTTATTATTTTATGCCAAGTGAACAGTGCAGTAAATACCTGATATAATTGAAAACAATAAAAAATACTTTGTAACACTGTGCCCTCTCCAGTGAAACAATGAACTGCACTGTAACGCTACACACTTACAGCTATCGTCTAAGAAAATATAGCAATAAGCTAACCCTTGAACAACAATCGTACTTTTCATAATACTTAAACTTAACATAGATAAGTCCGTTCTATGTTATCTACAGCCACAAGTAACTGCAAACTAATTTAATGAGGCTTTAACTATCTTTAAATTACCTAAACAATGTAAGGTTAACTAACAATGACGTCTTATTTTAGTTTACCTATAACGGAAATTATTCGAGCGAATTATTAAATACTCTAAACGAGCCTTTTTTTATTTCTGTAATGCACTGTGTACATAATTTCACATTATTTATTAATATAATAAACAAAAATAACTCAGTCTTCAAAATATATTGTGATTTAAAAAAGCCCGCACATCAAAGAAGGCTTCTTTTTAGATCTTTCCATTCAAAAATTGTAAGGTGTATCGATAAGTCGGACCAACTTTTACTTCAATTTATAAAATTCGATAGCATATGCAGCTTCAGGTGAAATAAACTATTTTGCTGACATTAAAAGCTTACTTGTGGCTTTCGCTTTCTTGATGGATACAATTTATGCAAACAGGACATCATTGTCATAAATACTCTCCAACTCAACCTCGTAATATTAAGTTATCGTCACTTTAAAAACAATTCCAAAAATCTAAGATTTACTTAAATTACATACCATTTATGAAAATTATTATTTATACGATAGGGCGACCAATACGGTCTTGCAGGAAAAAAAAATTAAAATTAGCATAATTTACATCTCAACGTAATTTTTACAGGGTGCGAATATAAAAATAATATTACTATATCCGATACTTTTCTATATTAACAAAATATTCGAAACAAAACTTTTTACATATTTTTATGTACCTATGGGACGTTAAACATTATTTTTTCTTAACTAAAAACTTGATGCACATCAGACAACATAAACAGAATATCAAAACAAAATATTCAGAACAAATATTAAAGCATTAGATCTCTTAATACACTACATAATCTATGAAAACACCTATAGCAGAAATAGATTGCTGCTTTACATTTACGTCGACACTACGGTTTATGACAAATAGTTTACATTTCATTTAGACATTCAATCATACCAACTTTAAATTAATTAACGGCCGGAATTAATGTCCCATCTTTCGCTTGTTTTTCCTACTGGCGGTAGAAATTGGACATAAGCTCCTAGAAGTAATGTACAATTTCTGTCTACAGTAGGAAAAACAACCTATAGATAGGTTATTAATTCCGGCTGTAACGGTGTGACCGTAACATTACTTATTTATTGTTACTCATAATATACAGGTTGGAGACAATACTACGACATTAAATGACACCACAAATTACTAGTCTAAAGAAACGCTTTAAAAATAGGAAATAATAAAAATAATTGAAACAAAAAGATATAGACACTTTTCTTAGGAAAGGGAAGTAATTTGTTTGTTTTAATTAAGTACTATTTTTTATTCTTAAGTGCTTGTTACTCGCTTGTCAAATGACTTTTTAAAGACAAAAGGCAGCGTGACCTTCTCCAAGGTCCAATTTATCTCCATACCAATATTCATCGAATTTGATTTAGCGCTTTAGGTTTAGATTTAGCAAGACTTTCGCAGTTATAATGTTAGTGTGGATTAAATGTCAGATTTTAGCTAAAGATTGAGTTTTGTGATACAATTTGTTTTTACGTAGTAATTAATAGGTAGGTACTACTTTTCCTCCCATAATATTTACTACAATCCCTTTATTATAATAATAATTTAAAATATAACAATGATGATTCAATGTTTTATGTAACTTTTCTAATTTACAAAAGATTTATCTTGTGCAATCATACAAATATTACTAAATTTGCTTTACACCCTCGATCAGATTAATCTTAAAGATTCTAAAAATATCCAAAAAAATATTATCGCGGTAAATTTTATAATCAGAAAAATCGGTGAATATCACATACTTATCTCTATTAGATAGCACAATTAGGTAAGCACTTTTTATTAATACCTTTTTTTTGCACGGATATATTAAAATGTATATATAGGGTGTAAAATGGAAACCCTACCTTGAAGGAAAGTAATCGGTAGGGTCAATCATAAGAATCGGATCTTAAATTAAATGAATAACGTGATATCTTAGATAATTATCAATTACTAAGTAAACTCGATGAACCATTGACAAAAACTCAATGCAGTAAACCATTGAATCCAGTTTTGCTTCTTGTAAAATATGCTACCCCCAGTACCATACCAACATTTAGAGTTCTACCTCCAGCTACGGTTCGTTTTGTCCACCTGTGTAATAAATATCATTTTATCGACAGATGAAAATTTTCTCAATATTTCTATTCATGACTAGCTGCGCGCCGGGAGTTACCCTGGAAAAAAATATCTGTTCCAATTGGTTTTCAGAGTCAACGTACTGCTCCACAAGGTAGACTCATAGGAAATAAATAATATAATTAAAACTTTTATTTATTCTTTTTGATATTAAAAGAAAAGATGAATCTGTAGTTATGCCATGAAATAATGATATCAGAATAACTATTATAGACCAGGTATACCCCACATAGGAGGCAACGAGACAGAAAGCAGGTATGCTTTTGTATGCACTTTCTTTCGGAGGTGTCTTGAATTTATAGGTATCTCTTTATGTGCAATATGCAAATGCAGAATTAAAATGTCACCAGAACTCAATTAAAATATACACCAAGTCATCACCAGAAAAGCCATTTGCGGTTTAGTATTGGGTAAGTACCTGAAGCATTTCATACTGCATCTGGATCTCCGCAAGCCGTCAGAAGGCATTAAATCGTAATATTTTAAAGAAATGTGTGCTGACCATTAAGGCTACCATTACAACCGTCACAAGATGGAGTAGGTAGTCGGCAGATAACTTGAGCTGTTAAACTAGTAATTATTACTTTCAAAAGACAGATTTCTTAAAATACGTTTAATATTACTTGAACTTATTACTTGAACGTTGTACTGTAACACTGGGTAGTCAAACTAGCTACCAATCTAATGACCGGTCATTATCATTCCGAGCACTATAGAAAATAATAAAAATATAATTTGTTTGTTCATATGATTGAACAAACAAGTTGTATAGTTACAATTTTTACAACTCATATATAATTGACACCGTCCTACAGATGGCTCTATCTGGTGGGTTTTTACTGGTAACCCTCATTGGCTACTGGGAACTTAGTTAATTTTGAACTTCCTCAATAGTCTCCTGGTCGTAAGGGCGACTGCTACACAAGAAGTCTCGGTATCGACTCTCGATCTAAAACATACTGCAGAATGGTGGGTGTACAATACCACAATTCTGCCTAAACCTACAAATGAAGGCGTAATGGTTAGTATGTATGTAGAATGTGTAGAAATCTTTGGTGGAAAGGCTTGAATAAGTAACATATTAAAATATAACGAGAACGAATGTGCATTTATTACGATTAATAGATTGTACGTAGGTATATTACCTTATTTATATAAGGCAAACATTGCTATTCTTGCTATTAGTACTGTACTAACATAGTCGGCGATTGCAAGAGATGGCATAGTTATATAGGAGAATTAGGTTGCGTAAAAATAGTGATATTCGGCGTATCAGCTGACATTGAATTGGACTGTAAAAATGTAAACCGAACCTACCACTGTTAGGAAAAACACAAAAAATAATCGATGTGTTTACTTGCCTTGAGAATGAACGATGATGAAGATGACGTAAACGACAAAATAAGTAATCACATCTATTAACCAACTTTAGATCCGTTACGAAAGGTAACCTGGTAGATTTTCTAAGCAAAAAAATAACAAATTTTGTAAGATAAGGTATAAGGAATGTATTTATAAAATATCACTGGTTGACAAAAAGGTTGATTTTTTTGAGTTTCGTGCTTAGATGAAATGCGCAAGTACATATAAATTTAAGGTGATAACTTTGAAACTACTTAATATCTGTAAATACTACGCTAAATGATGACTGAATAATATTATTATGAAATATGGATAATCAGTACACATATAAAAGACAAGAATTTAAAAATCATTTTTGGGTTCGGGGACCTTTATATGGTTCCTTTAAAATATAACCCACTTTTTTGTATCTTCTGTGTACAGACGCAGAATTTTTAATCCATCTTAAACGAAACTCGACTGACAATCATAGGCATTTAACATAGACACTACACTATATAGCAAACTGCTGTGTGTAGAAATATCTAAAGTACTTAGAACCTTAATATTTATTATTATATTAAAATCGACTCCATGTATGTATTTACAAAATGATTACACGGATCTTTTTGGTACAAGACCACCTAGTTACTTTAAGGAGTATAAAGACAGGCTAGGATATCACACAAAACTGTCACAGTGATGTGTACACAAAACTATCTACTTTTGATCAAAGTTCATACCACATATTATATAAATAATACCTACTAACTATCAGTGTTTCACACCTAATACATAATAATCATATTTTTAGAATATAATTAACTTTAAAAAAAAAGAATCCGACATGCGGGTAATACTAATGTATTAAAGAAGTTGGTTCAGTTGAATTACGTCAAAAAATCTAACATAGAATCTTTCAGAACCGCATCTCTTTGGAAGTTACTACTTTTTATGAATATATAATAGAACGAAAAGTTAAATAAATCTTTATAGATGTTTATTGTTTTAGTGCTTGGTGTGATTTACGCAAAAAGCTAAATATATCTATATTAATGTTTCTTGTTTTAGTGTTATGATTATAATGTTTTATTTTGTATGAAATGGTAGTGTCTTCTAAAAACTCATTATCTATGACTTACATTTTACGATCTGTTACATTTAGCCGCATTCATATTACAATGACGTAAATATTCGGTAAATAGATACATGCACCATATTGTGTAGTCAAATGCAATAATTATAATTCCATCGTCAGAATAACGTGCCCCTCCTAGGTATATTTCGAGCAGTCTTCTAGAATCATAATTATACTTTATCTCCCGCGTGTCTTTGTATCTACAGGTAAACTCCATTTCAATAACTAAAACTGAGTATCTTCCTAATGTCTTTCTCAACACATTAGAGAACAAGATGAATTTATTTCACCGCATATAAAGCCGTTTATATAGCAAAGTAACATTGAATTATGTATTAGGGTGTAACCTATGTGAAGTTACCGTTTAATATAGAAAATAAATAAAAATATGGTTAATAAAAAAGTATAAAGAATAATATTATAATCAACATCATTCTCCTGCCCTTGTCCCAATTTATTAATAAATTACAAAACAGAGTAAAAATTGATTTGTTAAAAGAAATATCATAGTTTTAATAAAAAAATAATTTGAATTTTGGAATTCCAAGTTGAATGTAAGAAATCAAAGTTTCAACTAGCTAAAAATCGGTAAATAACGGAATTTATTACGGTTTATTTACAAGATTTATTTTTTGTGTTATGCAGGCAAATTTTCCGTGAACAATCATTTTTTTTAATAGGTAGATATTGTGCGTAAACCAAAAATAAAAATATATAGCGTCCATATGTAATGTACCTGTAATCTGATGAAGTATGTAATAATAAAAAATAACCATGTTATTATGATATCATTGCTTCCAATGTGACATTGGTCCCAAGCAACATAAATCAACAAAATGTCAACATGGAACAAAATTAACGTTAACATTTTATGTTTTTCATTTCATACAATCATAATTAAGACTAGTTTAAAAAATTACAAATTATTCATTTTTGAAGTACCTGCAGTGCCTACATCCTGTTAAATAGGCATGTCCGAATATGTTTGATTGTGTCGTATGATTAATATGTGCATACTTTGATAAACGATATTAAATTGTTTTTTGATTGCGAATGCGAAAAATATTTCGAAATAATAAATTTATTGCGTACCTAAGTTTCGCTTGCGAGACCCAAGGGTATAAGATGGTGAATTAAGGAATGGGGTTGTGTAATACATTGAAATAATAGGATGAATTAAAATAATATGAGATAATTAAATACTTAATATTAAAAGTTCACCATTTCTTGCTACCAAGAAAAAATCTCCGACCCATATCAAAATGTTTCCATTTTCTAAGGAATCGTTATTGTTTAATGGGACGCGGCCTTCAAAATGGCATAATGTGACCTGAAGCTAATGTTATAAAAATTGGATCAGTCGCAAGCAAATTATAATGATGTGAAACCGAAATTATGAAACTAACGAAAAACTAGGTTTAATGTTAGATTTAGAAACAATACCAGTTTAAATGGTAAGTATGTCTATAAAATCCAATTAACTAACTTCAATTTGGATAATGAAAGTGAGTCAATATTAATTGTAATACTTATTCAAATAGTCAAGAACAACACGCTTACAAATATCCTTTGATGATGTTTTAAACATATCGTATATGTCCGCTATTTTCATTATTTTATTATCTTAATTTATTTCGTATTTACAAAAACATATATCTAATAGAAAACGACTAAACTTTATAATTTTTGTAGGGTGACATCACACTAGAATTTTTCTAGACTGGCACACAGCTCGGGTAAATACACGTGTGCCATAGTTTATCTAAAAGATTACGACGATATGGCCTAAGCTGATGTTAAACGAAACATTTGACTGTGAAATCTTAATTTTTCATAGATCGACCACACTATTATCGTATTAGCAGCTTTAGAGAGCTAATTATGGCGAACTTAGCAAAATTAGACAAGAATAACAGTATCATTTCCCAAACGTAAGCAGTCCTATTTTTTTAAAGTACCTACTTTCCTAATATTGTAAATTATTAAACCAGTTTAAACTCCTCGCGTCAATAGGTAGTTACTTTGGTCAAGAGAGTTCTAACAAACAAAGTTTTCTTTGTTAGAAAATTCTACTATAATCACTCAAATAATACTTACTACCGGATAGGTTCCGGTAGTAAGTATTATTTGAGTGATAACTTGTTGGTATGTTCAGGCATCAATCTCTTGCTCACCTAACTAAATCATTGTGGCAACACCAAAAACTTAGTTTAATAAATATTTTTTCTTAAAAAGTTGACCGGGAGTTATTTTTAGTTTTTTTCGAAATGAAAACATTAACTAACAATATACGCGCTATCGTTGGGACAGCAGAAGGCCCCAATTTTATCTTCAACACATTTATAAAAAGAGATTTAGATTCATATTAATTTGAATAAACGTATACATACATCTTAACAGCCCATTACTGTGCCTCCCTCAAGTTGAGAGCAAATAGGTCGTAGTCACCCACGTTGGTCTAATACGAGGTTGCGGACGTCTTGTTTCGGCTCTATGAATCTTAGATCAGCAAATGAGGTACAATATTGGGTTATATATTAATAAATAATCACTTATGTAACTGTTGGATGGCAATTATAAATCACTAAACATCCAGTTACTAAAACGTACACTACAAAACAGAGGATTTTATTCCAATTACAGACACTAGGCAAATCCATTGTCCTAAATCCGATTTAGTGAAATATTTACGCATTTAGATTACGCCACATCCAGGAAATCACAAACGCAATAGAAAAATAATTATATTTCGGCGGTAGACCCATATAACCAGTGTCAAAAATAGTACAATTTAATTAAGTGGGTACTTGTGAAGAATATGTAACATCTTTTAATTTACACACGGTTCAAACATTTTTTTTTTCTTTTAAGAGAAGTTTATAGGTCTTTATTTCTGTCTGGTTGAAATTTAAATATGATGTTTTTACGTTGAAATATTATTTTGTATACAGTTTTATTGGCGGTCAAATCAATAGACCATTTCGGTATTATTTCAAACCGTACAACTATCATGCAGAATATTATGTTATTTTATTTATTTTGGACTAAGATAACTGTCGAAAACTATAAAGCCATTCAACTCTTGAGTGAGTCTTAAATTTTAAACGATGATAAAAAAGCACTAATTGCATTATTTGGTTTCATAATATTCTTCCTATATATAATTATATATCTATATATTCTATAGGTATCGTACCAGCTTACTAGATAATAGCTTTAGAGCTGATGACGAATTTACACATGACACGATGTATTAGGCAAGTTGAATTTATGAAAATTGTTTCATTTCGCCGTTAGTGATACTGGAATCAAGACTTTGGGAGGGAATTTGCTACTTCACAGTATATTACTTTTGCAAAAAAAATACTAAAAAAAAATGTTTAGGCACTTTTTAATGACAATTATGTATTTACTATTTTAGCGATCATAAAATCACTATTGTATTATTTGGACATTTATAAAGTACAGCCAGACTGCCTTGTAGTTGTTAAAAAAATATAGTAAAAATGTACTTATGGCCGCAGACTATTTTTTTAACAGATGTATTAATGAATATATTAACTTTTTGTATATTTTTGGCATTTTCCATGCTAAGATTTCAAAGTTATTTAGAAAAGGAAAAATACGACCGCGGGCAGGATTCGAACCTGCGTCTTCTGGTTCGGTACACCAGACGCTATGACCACTAAGCCACCGCGACACCTACCCGTCATGTCGAATTTTTCCTTCACATATTGAATTTACGTCTTTATGGTGACGTCAGTAACACCTATTGAAATGCAAGTTTTTGCTTTTCAACCGACACAACTTACTTTACAGTTAGTTCAATGCCGAACGATGCTACCTTACCTTCTAACTATCTTTTTGTATATTTTTGGCATTTTCCATGCTAAGATTTCAAAGTTATTTAGAAAAGGAAAAATACGACCGCGGGCAGGATTCGAACCTGCGTCTTCTGGTTCGGTACACCAGACGCTATGACCACTAAGCCACCGCGACACCTACCCGTCATGTCGAATTTTTCCTTCACATATTGAATTTACGTCTTTATGGTGACGTCAGTAACACCTATTGAAATGCAAGTTTTTGCTTTTCAACCGACACAACTTACTTTACAGTTAGTTCAATGCCGAACGATGCTACCTGCTATGCTGATGCTACGACATGACGGGTAGGTGTCGCGGTGGCTTAGTGGTCATAGCGTCTGGTGTACCGAACCAGAAGACGCAGGTTCGAATCCTGCCCGCGGTCGTATTTTTCCTTTTCTAAATAACTTTGAAATCTTAGCATGGAAAATGCCAAAAATATACAAAAAGATAGTTAGAAGGTAAGGTAGCATCGTTCGGCATTGAACTAACTGTAAAGTAAGTTGTGTCGGTTGAAAAGCAAAAACTTGCATTTCAATAGGTGTTACTGACGTCACCATAAAGACGTAAATTCAATATGTGAAGGAAAAATTCGACATGACGGGTAGGTGTCGCGGTGGCTTAGTGGTCATAGCGTCTGGTGTACCGAACCAGAAGACGCAGGTTCGAATCCTGCCCGCGGTCGTATTTTTCCTTTTCTAAATAACTTTGAAATCTTAGCATGGAAAATGCCAAAAATATACAAAAAGATAGTTAGAAGGTAAGGTAGCATCGTTCGGCATTGAACTAACTGTAAAGTAAGTTGTGTCGGTTGAAAAGCAAAAACTTGCATTTCAATAGGTGTTACTGACGTCACCATAAAGACGTAAATTCAATATGTGAAGGAAAAATTCGACATGACGGGTAGGTGTCGCGGTGGCTTAGTGGTCATAGCGTCTGGTGTACCGAACCAGAAGACGCAGGTTCGAATCCTGCCCGCGGTCGTATTTTTCCTTTTCTAAATAACTTTGAAATCTTAGCATGGAAAATGCCAAAAATATACAAAAAGATAGTTAGAAGGTAAGGTAGCATCGTTCGGCATTGAACTAACTGTAAAGTAAGTTGTGTCGGTTGAAAAGCAAAAACTTGCATTTCAATAGGTGTTACTGACGTCACCATAAAGACGTAAATTCAATATGTGAAGGAAAAATTCGACATGACGGGTAGGTGTCGCGGTGGCTTAGTGGTCATAGCGTCTGGTGTACCGAACCAGAAGACGCAGGTTCGAATCCTGCCCGCGGTCGTATTTTTCCTTTTCTAAATAACTTTGAAATCTTAGCATGGAAAATGCCAAAAATATACAAAAAGATAGTTAGAAGGTAAGGTAGCATCGTTCGGCATTGAACTAACTGTAAAGTAAGTTGTGTCGGTTGAAAAGCAAAAACTTGCATTTCAATAGGTGTTACTGACGTCACCATAAAGACGTAAATTCAATATGTGAAGGAAAAATTCGACATGACGGGTAGGTGTCGCGGTGGCTTAGTGGTCATAGCGTCTGGTGTACCGAACCAGAAGACGCAGGTTCGAATCCTGCCCGCGGTCGTATTTTTCCTTTTCTAAATAACTTTGAAATCTTAGCATGGAAAATGCCAAAAATATACAAAAAGATAGTTAGAAGGTAAGGTAGCATCGTTCGGCATTGAACTAACTGTAAAGTAAGTTGTGTCGGTTGAAAAGCAAAAACTTGCATTTCAATAGGTGTTACTGACGTCACCATAAAGACGTAAATTCAATATGTGAAGGAAAAATTCGACATGACGGGTAGGTGTCGCGGTGGCTTAGTGGTCATAGCGTCTGGTGTACCGAACCAGAAGACGCAGGTTCGAATCCTGCCCGCGGTCGTATTTTTCCTTTTCTAAATAACTTTGAATATATTAAGTTTTATATAAATGCCAGACGAGTATGAAGGTTAAAAATATGTGCCAGAGGCAAATAAATATTGTAAAGGACCGAGTGTTATACTTGTTAGTTTTTTGTCATCATAATATATCAGAATTCATCTGTAACAAAATAAATTAATGATTCATGATATATATAATAAAATATTATTATGCGTATATTTTTGTAACAACTTAAGGCAGTCTGGCAGTACTTTATAACCATGCATATAATAGTCTGTCATTTAGATTTCTGGATTTTAACTCTAAGAAAAATTCCAAAGTTCTCAAAACATTTTGTGATATTTTTTTTTGTATAATTAATATACTGCGCAGTAGCAAAATAACTGCAAAACTTCCTGCCAGACTCGAGGTCCCAGTATTACTAACATTGTAACGATACAATTTTGATGATTTCGACTTGCCTAAAACATCTTCTCTAAATTCGTGGTCAACTCTTGGGCTATAATGACTACCCAGCTTAATCTTAAGGTATCGCCACAATTGTGATACATAAATCAGATAGCAGTTGCTTGCTCTACCTAAAACACTGATAATTCTAGTAAGAAGCAAGTTACTTATTATATTATACAGTTTTACATTACAAGCGCGAGACTCTACCCAATTTCTAATTTTGGTGTATGCTTCGCAAACCACAAACAATCAGTGAAGCGTTTTCGAACGTTTAGATCTCTTCAAAGCCTTCGATGTTCTCACCCAAGGCAGCATAAAGTCCCTGAAAATATAAAATGGAAGGAATGTAAGTGCAAACAGTAAGTCTATAATAATTATTACAATTTAGACGAAAACCACAATATTTGAAGGTTCCGAGTTTTGTATTTGAACAATATTTAATTATTCCAATACTAACGCAGGTGGTATATCAGGCAAGTCCTCCCCGAACGCCATGACAGGGATGGTGTCGGTGATTTCGATCATGCGCACGTCCCGTTGGGGCTGCGGCCAGATCGTGTATACTGAAGGTTGGTAAGTAGAGTGCCCGCTATACCAAGGGTCACGCTGCCGCAATCGAAGACGCTCCACGTGACGTTGTTCACGAATACGTCGCATGTGCCATCTAAAATTATAATCATATATTATTTCTGTAACTATTATGACAAAAAAGCTCACAACGGACCGGCTGTCTTTTTTAATAGGAAATGCCGGTTACAAGTAACATAAATATTGTAAATACAACATTCTCATTACAGTAACAAAAAAAAATCTATTGGATAGTTGACTGGTCTGTGATTTATTCAAAATAACAGGTTTAGTGAATGATAATATATTAATTATAAACTGTATAGGTACTGAAAATAAACAATTCAACTAATAAAGTTCTAAGATATAAAGCCCTAAAAGTTTTTGGTGGGGTTAGAGAGGGGTGCTACTTCCCTTTCCCGCAAAACGAGTGATAGTTTAAAATTTGTATGGCTTACTGAATATTGACGTCACATTTTTGTATACTACGCTCTCTGTCTAGCATAAAATTAAATAACTACTTTATTTTTGAACCGATTTTAATTTTGTTTTTGATCATTGGCTCAATTTCATGCGATTATAAAAAAATAATCAGTCAACTAACCAATTTTATAAGTTTTATATTTTTCGTGAAACACTCTTACCTACTTAATTCCTGTGTTTTCAGCAATGGAAAAAATGAATAAAATTTCTAGTTTAATATGATGTTTATCCCTTACTAATATTCGTTAAATAAGCTATGTATAATTACACTGTTTTTTGACATTTCCTTCAAAAAATGAAACAAAACAGCGTGCGACGTTTAAACCACTGGAGGAGTGATCTTACCATTCTCACCTACACCCCAGCGACAATGAAAATTTTATCATTATAGTTTATAGTCGTTTTTTCATTGCCACAGTTCACTATACATTCTCGGCGAGAAAACTTATAAAAAAAATGCCGAAATGTCAAGTTAAAACGTGCAAAAGTTACAGTGGTCCAATATTCAGTGCAGTCAGTTACGCGATTTGCTCAATTAATTGCCCCAGTGCCCGTAACAATAGATTTTACATGTTTACATTTTAATATTTTGTAAGCGAAAAGTGACACTATGGAGAATGAGTATTCTCATTCATAAATTCCCGACGGGGTCAAGTGTGTGTCAGTGTAATTTTTTTTCTATATATTGTTAATCTCCCTTGCCTAATTATTGGTTATAAGAAGAAGTAAAGTAACAATATATCACACAAAAGTAAAACTTTGTGTGCGTGTAATCGCGGACATGAATATCACGATACTTATGATTTCGTGAACATGTCTTGTGTCAGTTGGTAGAACATGATTTCATACATTATTAGGTTCATTCCGCGTTCAGTGGTTTAATCGTCCTAGGCTATACATAGCTTACACGAAATTATTAGTAAGAGCCATAATAATTGGAAATAAAAGGCCCGCTATAACACATGAAAATTTGGAAATTCAGTAAGTAGTTAGTTATAGTAGTAGTCCGTTTTTAATTCTGGGTACAAAAATAACCCCTTCCTAGTTAATTACAATTTTTAAAAATAAATGCGACAATAAACGTTCACAGTTTCTAAACAATGGTTTATAAGTACTGCTTTTTAATAAACTTATGATTTGGTGAAATATAGTTAACAATAATTTCTTAGACAAATTGACAGATACGGCAATGGAACTTTATACAATTTGTATCGAAAGCCCTGTCCGATCCAATAAAGACGCATTCCTTTTCTGAAAAATAATAGACCAGGGTCGATAATTTTTAAAACCAAAAAAAATAATAGTAGGACGAAACCCATTAGAAAAGGAGGGGAATATTTTAAAAATGAAAGGAAAAATAATTTTAGGTCGGGAAGGGGATGGGGGTGAGTTTTTAAGGGTAAAAAACGGTTTTTCTCGATTTCCGGCAAAACTAAAAGTCCTATCGAAAAAAGTCAAATGGCAAAGTTGTAGGTAATAAAAAGATCTGAAGCTTTTGTATTTACACTTTTTTCATATAACCTCAAAATTTAAGTGAAAAATTCAAAAAAAAACAAGTTTTTGGTTTTTTATTTTTATCTTTTACAAATTTTTTTTTTAACGAAATTCGGTGAAAACTTACCTTTTTATGTCCCAAATACGCTGTAATTTATTTGATTAAAAATATTTATTTTTTCACCTTATTTTGAATTAATATCGAAAAAGCACCCTAATTTTCAATCTAAAATTCACCCGTCAAAATATCAGCTTTTTCAAAAAGTTGGTATGTTTTCTGTTCGTTGAAATCTCTACTTTCCGATGGTAAAAAAAAATATGTTGCTATAATAAATCTTCTCAGAAAATGCAAAAAATCGAAAAAAACTCGAATTCGATTTTTTTTTTAAATTATTATAAATAATTTCATCTAAAAAATGTGATTGCTGCAATTTGTTTCATTTAAAAAGTTGATTTATTTAATGCTAATTACATTTATGTCATAGAAAATCATTACATAAAAATATAACTATAAATCGTACTATTAAATGTAGATACTTTATTCTGATTACGTTATTCATTACTATTTTATCGTGAGTATACCCACATGAAAAAAAAATTAAAGAAATAAATGTCAAAATGTATAAAAAATATATTATAAATTATATTAAAAATCTATAATAAATGTATAAATATATAAATAATATGTATAGTAAATATATTTTTAATAACTAACTTTTGGCCGATTTTCATGTATATTTCATATATTTTAAATATATTTTAGATACATTCAAAAAATATCTTAAAAGGCATAAAAAACATAGCTAAAAATATTAAAAAAAATATTTTGAATATATCTGAAATATATTTGAAATGTATAAAATATATATCAAAATCGGCCAAAAGTTTGTTATTAAAAATATATTTACGATATATATTTTATAGATTTTTAAAATATTTTTTATGTATTTTGAAATATATATTTTTTTCATTGGATTAACTAAATTTATTTGTGCAAAATTAAGGAGATTATTATTTTTTAATCTTGTACTAAAATATCATTTAATTTTAATCTTTAGGTTATGTTACGTTAAGCATACTATTTTTTAAAGAAAATATTACTATTTTTATGTTTGAGTTGATTGATACAGATAAAAATAGAGATAGTATTTACCTTCCTATGCAGATTCGAAAAGTTTTTTTTTTAAGTAAACGTCACAATTATCTTCAAGAAAATCAGCGTGCACGTGTATTTTTATAAACGATGTTGTATACTGTACTGTATTTCGAAAACTGGCTAGGCTAACGGTTGTAACAGCTGCTACGAAATAGTAGGTATGTATGTAGTAAGACCCAGACCCACCTAGCCCCTTCCACACTTCTCCATGAAATACCTTTTGCTGGGCTACAATTTTTCGTAAGTCACTCAGGGATATAATTTAAAAAAGATTCGACAACTTTCTCCAAATATTGTAGATGTCTTATTAAATATTAATTTTATTAACTTATTTGTTTGTTAATTATAGTAGTATATTTTGATTGAAAAAAAATTCGAATTCGAGATTTTTTGCATTTTCTGAGAAGATTTACTATAGTAACATATATTTTTTTTTACCATCGGAAAGTAGAGATTTCAACGAACAGAAAACATACCAACTTTTTGAAAAAAGCTGATATTTTGACGGGTGAATTTTCGATTGAAAATTACTTTTTCGATATTAATTCAAAATAAGGTGAAAAAATAAATATTTTTAATCAAATTAATTACAGCGTATTTGGGACATAAAAAGGTAAGTTTTCACCGAATTATGTTAAAAAAAAAATTGAAAAAAATAAAAAACCGAAAACCTGGTTTTTTGAATTTTTCACATAAATTTTGAGGTTATGTGAAAAAAGTGTAAATACAAAAGTTTTAGATCTTTTTATTAACTACAACTTTGCCATTTGACTTTTTTCGATAGGACTTTTAGTTTTACCGGAAATCGAGAAAACCGTTTCTTAACCCTAAAAACTCACCCCCATCCCCTTCCCGACCTCAGATCGCCCGTAAATTATTTTTCCTTTCATTTTTTAATATTCCCTTCCTTTTCTAATGGGTTGCATCCTACTATTTTTTTTTTTCACTTTTTATTATTTTTAAAGGCTTCTACCCTGGTCTATAAATAAAAACATGATATCAAGGAAACTAAAAAATATTGATTTTTTTACTTCTATAAAACTTACATAAATTTCCACTATACCTATATGGGAAAATTTCAAAAGCTGAGAAGACGTATTGTGCTGATTCCCAAAGACCACGAGAGCGCGACGTGGAATATTAGTTTTGGAGGTCGAAATGTAGAGCAGGAACGCAGAAGTCCGTAGCAAGTTCATGTTTTACGTAACATATATTGCACATAACATTTTAAAAAGCTCGATTTATGGCTACATTCATTTCATTGTTTCTTGAAAAGAACGTCAATTATTATTTATTAGGTAAGCAACACTATGCCTGTACGATATCAACGGATACCTATGTCTAAGCCCAATCTCAGGAACCTAAGTAACACTATGCCTGCACAATATCAGTTGATACTTACGCATAAGCCCTTTTAATGATTCATTTATTGAACAATTCTTAATATTGATTGGGGATTGGGAAAATTATCTCGTATCTATTAAACGTTTAAGTACATGTATGTGAATACGATACCTAATAACACGCTTAAGGATCGGACAGGGTTTGTATAACATAATCAATTAACATTCGATGTGTTATAGCGGGCCTTGTGTCACTTTTAAATTTGAAGATACCTTAGTTGCCTTCGCTCTTCCGCCTCTAGTTTTTGGTGCCGCTTTTCAAAAACTTTATCATCTAAATTTTCTGTTCCTTCTAGACTATATAAACTAGTATATGGTTTTTCTCGCCATCTTGGTACCTGTAAATAAAGTTAACGTTCTCACTTACTTAAATTGTATCAAATAGTAAATTATGTACATCTCTATGGGGTATCTATGAAAATAAACATCTTTTGTGGACAACCTGGTTTGCATTTTACCTCTACAGTGGAGGCTTTACAGTCCCCCGACTGATCAATGTCTTCCATTTTAACGTCGGGATCCAAGCCGAAATACCACGAAAGGTCTGGGTCTCCTACCAGAGTGTGATACGGTTTTGTCGTCGTCATTCCTGGCAGTGGAGATTTTTTGCCGCGGCACGCAGCTAAAAATAAATGTTATATATTCTTCAAACTATTTTGTATTTAATTTATGAATATTTAACATAATTTCAAATAAAAAAAAATTGCGATGGCATCAAAATCAGCTTTCATATGCGCAGTAAGTATTAACTAGGTAGTTGCTATAGCCTTAGATGACTCATCACAACTTGCCTAAGGCAAGAAAGATGTTCTGGGGCAACACCACAACCAAACATAAGGATTTAATTGAACATTGCTTTAAAAGAACAAAAGGTGGGTTCGCGCAATTGCTGGTATCTTTCTTTGTTCATGAATTATGTGAACCATATTCTAAATAGTTGAAAATTATGGTCGTTCCATGACTGTATATCTACGAACTTGCAGTTTTTGATGTAAGTAAATTAAAATCTATTCGATGCGCTAAAATCGTTAAAAAACCTCACTATATCACATGAGTCTGTTCTGCTAGGTATTAGCTTTTTTATGGTATCTAATATTTACCACATGATACCTATAGACATTTTAAGTACCAAGGAACTACCACTATTCAAATTGAGTACTTTATTAATTAACAAAGGATACTACACGATCCAATAGATAATATAGAATTAGTGATTAAAATTGTTTAACAGCACGTTCTTAACCAAAAGTATGTTCTGATTTTATAAAAATGTTTTGTAATTAAAAATTATAATAATTTGGAGCTATAATTGATTAGTAGACACAGTAGGTATTCATCTTATAGCTCCAATAATGGAGGTAACATAGAAATGCTGTCGCCAAAAGAGATTCAATAATATTTATATTAAATTAACCTTATTTAGTTAGGTTGGTAGGTCCAAATAAGAAAAGGTATTGTTTTGTGTATCGTTTAGAAGAGCCTAGTTGCAATAAATATACCAAGAACTGGCCAATAATAAGTCAACAATTTATTTTTGACAGCCTGACTAAATCTGACCTGTGTGTAGAACACATTATAATTCGCAGTCATCGGAGTTTGAGGCATATTATACCTGCACCGTTACACATTTTGTACATACTAATCACACCACCCGCACAGCAGCGACGTCACTCGTACTGTTAGTAAGTTTCAAGTAAAATATTGTAGTCTTAGCACGGTCTAACTGATACCGTGCTAAGCCGTGATGACCAACACTTAGACTCTAACTAATAAAATTACATTACCTCTCCCCTTGCCTGTCTTTGACTTGGACCCGACTGCTTTGGATAAATTTTGTTTAGCATTTTTACTGACGCCTGCTGTTGACAGTGCCCGTTTTCTTCCACGTTTGCCTCCCGTGCCACGGCGACTTTCACAAGGTTCCTCCTAAAATTATTTCCCATTACAATTATTATGGAAGAATCTCTTAAAAATATTAGAATAATTAAAAAATGTTATAATCACTCTGTAAATGACACAAAATGATACGGTACTTACTCCCATAATATCAGGCGGGAGAAAACTCAACGGTTCTACCCCTATTTTCTGATCCATTTCCTCTTCAATCTTCTCAACTGCGTTATAATCTTGCGAATCCATATTTTCTAAAGCAGCAGCAGCAGCGGCCGCGGCTGCTTCTGATTCCAGCAGTTGTCGAAATTCCGCAACATCAAGAGTCGGTAAAGTTGTCAAATTCGAGTTCTCTCCATAAGAAAAATCGCACAAACTTGTCTCATTTCCCACCGGGTGGGCCATCGGCGAGTATATTGACCAATCCAGTTCAGACTCTTTCTTTATTAGGTCCAGTTCTGGTTGTTGAACCAACGAAAGAACCGGTGGCGATGATGGTTCTTTTTTAATATCTGTATCCATTTGTACAGCCGTAAGCGTCGCCATATCAAAGTTTGCATAAGGCGACACATGCGTGGCCATAATCGGGGTAGTATGCAGGCTATCGTGCGTACGTGAGGTTATATGCGAGGTATGTAGGCTTTTAACTGAGGGCGTGTATAGAGTTGTCTGTGAACTTAGTAGCGGGCTTTTATTCAAAGCCTTATGCGAAGTAGAGTGCAAGTTCTTATTTGAGGACGCCTGTGCGGATTTACGAGTAGCTCCTTGTAGAGACTTCTTACTGGTAGCCTTCTGAGAGGACGTGTACGTAGACGTACGCGTAGACGTAGTCCTACTCGTATGCGTATATGTGGATGAATGCGTACACGTTTGCGCAGTCGTAAGCGTCGTTTGCTTGGTCGTATGTATAGATGTTGTCTTAGAAGTGAGTTTACTCGTATTCTTAGAATTGAGCGATGTCCTAGGAACATGCGTATATGTAGACATACGCGTACACGTATCAGTGGACGTATGCGTAGTTGTTTGCGGAACTGAATAGGGAACTATATTTGGCAAATGATACCTTTTCTCTAACTTTATTTTATTTGGCATTTTAGTACTTGTCTCAGTTGCCGGAGCATCATATATACGCCTGGAGGGTATTTTAGTCTCTCCTATAAGATCCGAACATATTTTCAATCTTCCATGATTTGTTTTTTGTAGCATTAGTTTTGGGATAGGCGACTGCTCCCTCATATCAGCTTCCCCTAGTTGATAGGGATCTTCCCCAGTAGGTGTAGTATCTATTAGTTGCAGTCGATCTGACAATGACCCAGTGTAAAGGGGCGTTTTCTTTGGAAGGGCGGAGGTCTTAGATTTACCGTACGTATTGATCATTTTTGATTTTTTATTAACACTAAACGTACGTTCAAAGGATTTGTCATCCTCGAATATATTTACTGGAAGCACAAAATATAGTAAAATGATTAATTAGTAAATTTAAAAAAAGGAGTTTAATTATTTGGAGGATCCAATATTATCTAATCATAGTTTATATCACAAAATGTCCGAAATGTCAGACTTACCATTTTCTGGAGGCTCTGCTTTTACAGCCGGAGTTTTGGGCAATCTACTTAAACTGCCTAACCCACCTGAAGTTCTTCTACGACTTCTCTGTATTTTTTGTATCACAGTGTTTCCGCTGTACAGAAAATAATGAAATATTTAATCGTTATTTGTTACCACAGTTATCTCAAAAGCGCTGTGAACTTCTATTATACTGAACAACCTGTTTGAGGTGACTGTGTACAGAGGCTCAGGACGAGACTCTGTCTTGATTTCTTTCTTGATATACGAACGTTTATTCTCAATCATCGTGCCGAAGGTGTCACACTGCAGGTTACTAGTCTCCAAAATCGAAGGTACGCTTATATCTCCAGGTAAATAGGTTGTTACGTCTAAAAACAAGAAAACGATTAATTTGTCTGCTTCAGGCAAGGATCTTCCAATATTATTTGTACTTACATATTTATATTTATTGTTTTACGAGACGAAGTTTGTGAAGCTTTCGGAAAAATGCACCATCCGTTAAAGTATTACGTAAGCAACATTTTTGTAATTTTTTACCCCCCCCCCCCTCCTCTTGTCAGCGAAAGCAAAGTTCTTACCCCTCCCCCTCCGTAACGGAAGCATTGGTATATTTTTTTACAAAATCTATTAAATTTCTTTATTGTTAATCATATATCATAGTTATTAAGTCTACGACATTGTAATAAGCAACTTTCGTTTTATTGTGATACGATTACAAACAAGCATACGGGATACGGGCCGCCTGATGGTAAGCGGTGGACCGCAGCCTTTACACGCCAGCACCAGTGGTATCACTCGCACCTTGTCATCTTGAGACATCAGTTGTTAAGTCTCATATGCCCAGTAATTTCACTGGTTACATTGCCTTTCAAACCGAAACACAATAATGTTTGCACATTATTGCTTAGCGACAGATTATTTGCCACCTCAGACGAACCATTAGCAGAACCTTCCACCTTGTAAACAATACAGGAATTTAAGGCACATTTCATATTTATGCAAGCAATTCGTATTTTATATTATGTACATATTATAAACAATACCCATTAATTCAAATTTATTTAAATTAATTAATTTTGTTATATTTAAAAAAAAAATTTAAAATTTTGTAAATAAATATTGCTGACGTAATAATCATTCAGACCACCCGTCGTCCTCCAAGTCATCAAAAATAAGCTTTGGTGGCTGTCCAACTTTAGAGATTACATAATACTTGAAAGACCCCATATAGGGCAAACAGTAAATGAATGAAGGACAGACACTTCACACACTAGCGCATGGAGAGCATAAAACGAACCATACATTGAGTCCCAAAAAAACAATATAATTATATCTAGGAAGCTGAATCCCAAATCCCAATAAAAAAGCTGTAATAATTGTATTATCTTCTCTAATCAGAGTAATAAAAGAAAACAATTAGAAATAATCATAATTATAATCATGTTTTTAATTAAACAATATATAATTAATTATACTATAACATTATATTCAACTGTTACAAAAATCAGGGATTTTAGTCCTCCTTGTGCAAAATATTTCGCCTAAAACATTCTCAATACATGTTGCTTGCAATTTTCTTGAGGTTAAATCAAATTAGTATCAACAGTAGAATGAACAGTGAAATGAATTATTTACCTGTTTCTGAAGGTCTGTTCAAATCAAATGAGTCTGGAATCAATGGCTTTGTTTTGGAAATGTCATTATTGAATAAATACGAATTTGTTCTATTATCTGGCATCAAAAAGTCCGTTAAACTGTTAAACATTATCTGAAAAAAAAACATCCTCAAGTTGAATGTTAAATATTTAGTTGAATATTATCACATCATACCCTAATCCCGGAAGGTTAGGCAGAGGTGTGCTGATGTACACCGAGTTTGCCGGTATGTTTAGGCCCCATATAATAAGGCCCAAACGGGCCCTACTGTCTGTTGCCATTACCTGAGTACAAATCCAAATTAAGGTTATACAAATATAATTTCACAATAATTAATGGGAAAACAACCAAATACAGATGTATAGATGAAAATATGTTTAGCTACATGTTGCTATAATTTAGAACATGTATTTTTAAGATATAAAACAAAAGTCATAATAATCACTAAATAACACCCTAATTTTTCTGTTCATCATTCATCTCTCTTATAATTTTCACCTTAAAACTTCCTGTTAACAGAAGCGTTAGGAGCGAAAAAATATTTTAACCAATATAATGATTAATAGAGTGAAGTAATGAATGTTGTGTTGGTTAATATTTTCTAAGGTGTGCACTGCTCTCCACTCCAGTACACAGACAATAGTTGGCCACCATACATTATTTTTAAATTTATTAAAAAAACATAAGGACAGCAGCATATAATTAACAGATTACCTGTTTGTCAGCAGCAGGTGTTTCACTTTTGATTGTGCTCGCAACATTTGGTGCGGGCACATTTAAAACAGGTGCAGGATTTATGTTATGCCTCTGGCTGACAGTAATTCTTCGGTCCATACGAGTCACCTTAGATTTAAGCTGCAAATTATAATAAGCAAAATGTAAATAAATAATTACAAATTGAATTTTAATTGGATACAGTAAGCCTAACATATAATATTTCAGATTACTACTGCAATCAGACCATGCATACTGAATACCCCAATCATAACAATTACTGCAAGAAGTACATTTATATAAAGTCGCATTTGCAAGAAAAACAGTAGCTAGTGCAATTAAAACTAGAACCTTAATTATATACACTGCAAAATATAATAAGCCAGCACCTTTAAATTACTTTGTGAATAAGGTTTTTAATTACACTGACTGTCAGATTATAATAAACTAATATTTATGAAATTAACTGAGTTGCTTATATCTTGGAATTCAGGGATGCAAAAGACAGACTTTCTCTTATTAATATCTAAATACAAATACCTAACACATTTGAAAACTGTAATGTTGAAATTGTATACATAGCTTTATTTAGTAACTATAATTTTTTGACCTGTAATAATTCAGCAGTTTCACAATAAGTCAACAAACAGACATACGGAAATATTATATTTCTCCTTTTCTTGTGGTAATGCAGTTGATGGTGACTATTTTGCAGTGTCCAGTTAATCATCAGTGTAAAAATTATTATAATAGTATTATAAAAATGTTTAATGATGATGTAGATAACAAATGAAATTCTTTTCATAATCTCATTATATTTATTGGAATGGCATCAATATAATATACACTTATTTGCATTAGGCTTCTAACAAGGCAGGGGTAAAGTATGAATTAGCAAACGCTGGCGCCAGCATGATACACTGCATTAACATACATCTATAGGTCAGGACCAATCATGTTATTATTATTATAATATGCATAACAACATAATATAAACACTACTGCACTAGCAAAGAAAGTCAGCAATAAGCTTTATACTAGAAACATAATTTTAAAATACTTCAATGATATTGCTTTAATTATATAAACAAATTAGTTTTTATATTATGAAACATTATGTTAGTTCATTCATTTGGTTTCCCGCACCCATATTCCTTTTTTAATATTGAGAAAATAAGAATTGCAATTGGCATAATTTGATATATATTCATATCAGGAATATGAAGTAGCAAATGTATTCTTTAGTTTTTCATATTCACTATTGATTAAATTTTACCAATAATAGGTATTTTGAAAAAAATATGTAAATAAAATGTAATTACCTTTGAATACACTAATAAAATACTTGCCTTATTAAATATTATAATCATGTGGTATTGTAATATAGTTTTAATTTCATAATGGTAAAAGTTCCAACATGTGTAACCCATTGTGGGCTCAAGCCTGCTATTTGAATTGTATCCAAATGATTGTTCAATGGTACTAAATTACACACGGACTAACAGATTTCATAACTGTGAAAAATTCTAGTCATTTCTATAAACTTGTTGACACTTCGTGCAACCAGAGGGCTGGTTTATTCTTGGGTCAATGAATTAGCATTGCCATTCAATGTGGCAATGCGGCCAGTCTTCTGGGACCGTTTTGTGACCATTCATGTTACCAGATGACAGTGTTGTGGAGTATAATATGTAAATAGTAAGTTTATTTTATTTAAATCATCTCTAAAGTCATCAAACAATATTATTTTGATGCAATTGCATCCTATTGCATATTATTATATAGCAGACTTGGATCCCAAGTGGTGTACCTCAGTGCAAAATGCCATTTTTTTTTTTATAAATAATTTCATGCAGATGATAATCTCTGTTGTAGTATAAATGTTTGCACTAGAATACACATATTTTAACACAAAATATATACTTACAGAGTCATTTTCCAGTTTTAATGCCGCATTCTGTTTTTCCTTTTTATTAATAAGTTCGTTTTGTTGTTGTATCAAATCTAGGTGATATACAAGCAAATTTTTTAGCCTTTTGTTTTGAATTTCCGCATCATTTAATCTCTCCGAGAGTCTATTGACCTCATATGGTTCCGAAGCAGTCCCTATATCTTTGTCATCAGGGTGGGAAAGAATTTCTATTTCCTTGTCTATATGTGGCTGTCGGTGGTCGGAGCCCTCTGAGTGACATGCATATATGTGATCGAAGGGAAAGCTCAATGCCAATGACTCCTTTGTGTCCAATTGATTTAAAGCCGACAGATCCCCTGAGAGATTCACCAAATTCGATTCATTTACACTACTACTGTTCATTTTTATAGGGAGCCAATCGTAAGTCCCTTTACGACGAGCCTGCCGGCTGTCAAAAACTAACTGACCGACACTACACTTTTGTTCGTATCATTACAATTGGGGTTGATCATCTGTTTTTAGCACACACACGAAAGTAATATCCACGTTTTAGTTCTACAGCTTTACATTTTAAACACTGATGAATTTGCGTACCTATCTTACCATTTTTACTACACTGACATTTCTTTCACGCACATGCAGAATGATAAAACGCGCATTATATCTGTATCTGTGCATGTATTCCGTACAAGTTTGTTCAGTGCCAAATACACAAAAAACGGATTCATTTGTAAATATTTTATATAATTATATTGTTAATCTGATTAAATCACAAACGTATGCTAAAGTTATCGAGTAAATTAAATATAAATTGAAAAAAATCATCAACTAGCGTCAAGGCGTCAACCGTAGACATTATTTTATTTTTTTCTGTTGCGGTGTTGCCTCTGCTGGTGTTGACTGTTGTAATGTTAGTGTTGATTACATAGAAATAATAACGAATAGAGTAGATTATAGGGCGTGGGAAAAAATATTCTCGTCCGTCTCAACAACAAAAGAGATTAGAATTTAAAAAGTCACGGTGTATATCCTAATGTTAATCTAGATTAATAGAAAATAAAACATGAAACATGAAAATTATAGTTTAAAGTGCGCTTAGCCCGCCAAATTCAAACTTCAATTATTGTTGTTGATTAATATTCTGTCTCACCACAGGCCTGATTCGTGGCAATAGTATTATAAATGTATGTAGTTGTATTATATAATATTTACAACTTACTTTGCACTAAAATCTTTAATTAAAGATCATTTTAATGTGCCATTATTACAATGCTTACATGATTGCCAAACACAAAAATTGATATTAATTTTACACGGCTAATGATGATTTTTAAGTAAAAGTGTTCGTTTAAAGTCATGAATACTGTATGCTTAATATCTCAATTACTATTTTCATATATGTACCCCGAATATGTGGACCGACAATTGTCGAAAAAAACAAATAAAAAATTAAATTGGCGAGATATGTTGAACGATGTTATAAGTTCTAAAAGTACGATGAAAATTTTAATTATTAACAGAACTGATCTTGGCAACCGACAATGTCCAAACAAAACAACTATTTTCAGTGTTGCCAGTATTGTGTAGAAATATTGTATGTTAAACTGTACTGTGGGCGTGGCTCTTAAGGTGGATTCACACCGTGAAGTTAGACGTGGATGGATGGTATCTGACGAGAATTGAAATCTCGCTGATCTTTCGCCGCGCGTCTAGCACCTACTAGTACTGTCTCGAGCCAACTCACGCCAACCAGCGCCGTCTGGCGCGCTTCCGTTTTGTTCTTGTGCATTCGATTTTGTCTCATACAAACGACTACCTACACTACAAACTAGAAAGATTGGTTATAGGACAGGGGGTATGATTGGCTTAAAGGTTATTTAAGTATCATCATTAACAGTAAACTGTTATTTCTAAAATATAAATAATGCGAAGATGACATTTATAAAACAATAATGTCGATGAAAGTTTGTATCGGTAACCTTAGGTAGGGTACTTACAAAAGCGTACTGGGTGAGTGAAGAATGGTTGTTGAAGAAGCATTAGCGTTCATCGGGTTTCTGTAACTGCACTAGAAAGAATAAAAGTTAAGAATAATTAATTCAGAATATAAATTATTGTTTATTTTCTCTGTTACCTCTTAACAGAGAAAATAAACAATAATTTATATAATTAATTGAAGGCATGAATGACTACAGCCTGGAAGATGCTTGGAATGTTGTGAAAAATAGTAAGTATAATATATGGTGCAGGAAGCCACAAAAGTATGACTGTGGCAAAAGGCAATAGAAAGAATGATTCTTTGGTGAATGATGAAGCCAAAAAAATGGTGTGAAAGAAGCTATTAATGTAAATGTATTAGCTTGGGAAACCAAAGCCAAAATGAACAGGCAACGCACAATTATTTAAAAAGAGGGAAAAATTGTAGACCGATATGAAATCGAAAGTGAAAGAGATAGTACAAATGAAGAAGAGTGAAATATAGGAAAAGGTTATTAGGAAATTCTCGGATAACTTCCGGGCCAATGTTAAACTATTTTGGAACCAGATGAGATTAGAGAAGAGACGAGAGAGCATGAAGTATGAATGTTGTCAGAGGCTCAGAGCAGAAGACGGATGTTTGTTCAGTGTTGAATGTAAGGTTTTGGTGCGCAGGTATATTTTGAAAGTTTATTTAGCTGACATGATAGTGTGCTAATTGGGCGGAAAAGAGTTGTCCGGATCCGGACTCGGAACTGTACTCGGGATGTAGATGAGGAGAATGAAATTATTGTAAAAGCACTGATTAATATAACAGTTGGGAAAGCCGAAGTGTATGACAGTGTCATACCAACAACAACCCAAGAGCAGTGACCCCAGAAAAAGAATGGCGATTGGAAAGACCCGTGTGGTTTTAGTCAGTAGGTCACACTGTATGGATGAGATGGAGAGGACGGATGTAGTGGATGGGTAGAATCCCACACGCCCCGTCGCCTTCTCCGGGCGACGGCAGTCATGAGGATACGTTAAAAAAAGTTCAGTTAAATAACACTAGGAACTTATTTTTTATTATTTTATCAATACAAAATAACCACCAGCGGGTGACGCCAACTTTGTAAACAAAACGAAACAAGTGCAGCTGTGGCGTAGCATAAAAACGAGATTATTAAGAATATATTTCAATGAGACGGCGGCTTATGTCAGCTGTGGTGTGGAATGTTTTAAACGCCTTAATGATTCAAATACAAAACTAGGCGAGGCGTTGAATGACGTTATTCAAATAAAGGAGTACGGCTATTTCGACTGGTTGGCTGCAGCTGCAACATACACAAGTAACCCAATACCTTTCGGGTCTCGAGTCGAATCTCTTCTACTCGAAACCCGAAAGTCGTGTTGGCTAACCTAGATTATGTTGTCAATAACTGCTGCCATACCACAACGTGTTAATGCGATCATTTTTAGGTCGTGAGAAAGGGATGGCGCTATTCATTTTATAGAGCGGCATCCCTCTCTCTCAATCGGAAAACGATCGCAATAATAGGTGGTGGTACGGCCTCTGTTTATAGAAATTGCGGCTTTTAGAAGTATACGGCATGCAAATGCTGTAAGAATATTCTATAGGTAGCTTATAAGAAAACTTCTGAAATAGAGCATATTCAACTACTTATAACAGATCTTCTTGGTTTTCTAGCTACCAACACCACCACATCCACAAGGGGATGTCGCTATCACGTCCAGGTTCAGAGAGCTGTGCGCTTTGTCCTACGGAACCATTTGTTTCAAACCTAAGTGAATAGAAAAAATTAAATGTTTTCGTTCATTCAAAATGTCCGTATCTTTAGATTTCTTTTTGAAGTTAGGACCTACGTGTTTCCACAGATTTAAATCTCTGCGTGTTTCAATATATGTTCTGCCACAGCAACATGTGGCTGAGTAGGTAAAGCTAGATAATTGTAAAATTAGTTACTAAAAGCACCTAAAAGTAAAGTAGAATCATCTTGGGATCAGATCACTTCATGATAGATATATTACATATATATAGTATTTATATAAATAGGTCATGAAATGATAATTAAAACATTAAAATTTAAATATTGCTACTGGTGAAAGTGTTCAAAACCTTTGAATGTTAAGACTAACATTCAAAGGTTTTACCATTTTCAATTCGTATTTCACTTCGATAACTACCTACATGTTTCGTAATGACTAAAATATTTTTGGAAACTTATTACGGTAAATGTGGGACATTTACCGTCCGAAACCTAATCAAGTAGTCACCCTTAACGTATAAACGTATAAAAATATACAAAATATCATCATCATCGTAACATTTTATTATGTATACGATTTTTCCTTCATAATTTATTACGAGCGAGTCCACTGTAAAGGTACGGGGACTTGCGACGTAGCGTCTTGGCGTTTTGCCAATCGGTTCCATGCAACGTAACTTCGTTGTGAATCTACCATGAAAATAAACGTCTATGAATAAAATCTTACGGCTTATACGTGTTTCAGTATACGTTAGATATTCCGCGCCGTAAACGCATTTTAGCCTTGACGGAAATAAGGCTGTAGTTCATTTAACTGTGTTCTTAAGCTCGGAAACATGGCTCATCAATTTTGGATATCGTACCATCCGCCTACTGGTAGGTTTGTTGATTTGACATTGTTTTGACCGAAATTTGTTTTGGGTGAACTGATATTTTACAATACCAATCGTATAGGAAACAAACATGCGTCGAGTGGTGATGAAACACCACCAATACCAGAAGAAGAACTCGAGCAACAGAAACTTGAACATGAAAAACAGCTTCAAAAGGTAAGTACACTGAATATACTGAGAATGGGTACTAAAATAATCTACGCATATATTATGCTGGTTTGTTCAGAATTACATACTTACCTATTCAAATTCTCCTATTACCAAATCATAGCACCGTATTCGCAAACACGATTCTTGAAATCTATACAATTATTATTTTAATAATATATATCCAGAACTTTGAATAAGTGTTTTTAACGTAATAGAAATCAAAATAATATTTATTTACTCTTCCTAAGATATTGTATATTTGGCTAAACATATCGGAATAAACGTTTAAGGAGAAGAAATGTCAAGCAAGAGAAGCAGAGGAAATTAGGCAGCTGGACACTCTCCTCCTCCACCAACGAGCTATCGAAGCTGAGGAGGACAAGAAAAGAGAGGTTGGTAATAGCGTTATTACAAATACAAACCTATATACATTTATAGACGATACACGACATGATCAACACCATACGCAACTTTAAAAGGCAAGAGGCTTATGCCCCGTAGTGGGTAGATCCCACTATAAGACCTATTCTAAAAAGGCCATAATCATAATAATGATTCACATTAAAATAATTTCTAAGGCAATATTAGCATTTGCTGAATATGGTCATTTCAAGCTCCCCAAGTCTCCAAGCCAGTTTACTTGACTTCATTTTAAGTATGATTAACTAGCTCCGATTATCGGTCTTCCTACACTCCTTGGTCCTATTCTCAGCCGCTATTTCATCACAGATGTACTCTACTGCCATCATAAGGATGAAAGTCATGTAAGGCAAATAATGCACTATTCATGGATTTGCGGAAAAAAGCCCGCTATTTGCTACCGAGTAACTACTTATGCTTTTAATTTCTGCGTACCTACCTAGTAGTAGTCGTAGTATCTACATACTTAAAATTGGCTCTCAGCGCATCCATAAGCGACTGATCAGAAAGTTAATAAAGATAAATTTGAAATCCAAATTCGTACCTATTGGTTATTAAAATTCTACTTATGTACCTACTCGCAGTTTATATACACCACTGATTAACTATTAGAACATTTAAAAAAATTAAAACAATATTTACTTATTAAAATCTTTGGGGAGCACAGAGGCCAAGCCAGCCCGATCTGCCAAATTTCTCTGATAGTACTGACCTCTATTGTATTATAGAGGTCAGTGTTTGATAGGTTTTCAACTTTAATACAAATAATAAGGTATCATGTAAATTTTGGATATCTTGACCTGTGGCTTCTGTACAATCTTTACTTACCTCTAACATATACACAAAATAAAAAGTTTATTAGTCTAACAAATCTTTTGTTTGAGCTGTAAGGGCCCATATTCTATTTACTTCTTCCCGCTTATTGCTATAAGTAAGTCAAAGGAGTCATAATAAAATAAGCTTTTTATTTATTAGTACACTGTGTAGCTACTTACGCGAAATACAAGCGTAACAGTATGGTAAAACAAAAGATTTTAGTACCTTCCTACCTGTCCCGCGACACTTAGTTTAGGTGTTGATGCAGATCGCAGAGGCGGTGGAAGGCCTCCGGGGCATGAACACGTCGTGGTCACATCACAGACTGTGCGACTTGCAGCGTCAAGCCGCCAGGTTACGCCACAGTCGTCCATCCATTCCGGACACCACCAAACATCACAGGGTAATATTTCACTATGCCAACGCGCTTCTAAATATTTCTTTTGATTTAGGAGCTTAAAGCACGTCAAGCGCGTGTAAGTGCAATGCAAAAATATCTCCATCTCAGCATATTAAAAAATATAACTCGTAGGTGCGTGGTCTGCATCGCTAATTGTGTGCTATGCCTCAACTTTTTGTCGGTTTGTATAACTAATGCACAAACATCATTGTAGTGAAACCATAATTTTAGATTTGTTAAACACCGTGAAAGCCATAAATTGCCTGTCGCTTACTAACTTACTTTTTTCGATGACATTCAATTTACACGTCTGTCGTTTGTGAAAATCTGAAGGCTAAGTTTCTTTTATTTTGCTATAAATTTCAGTCTTTGATTGACCAGAGATTTGTGTACTGATATAACGTGTCAGACAACAATTACATATAAAATCTACCTACCTACTGTAGCAGGAATAG
The DNA here is from genome assembly GCA_964056405.1 of Acronicta alni. Taxonomy (NCBI): domain Eukaryota; kingdom Metazoa; phylum Arthropoda; class Insecta; order Lepidoptera; family Noctuidae; genus Acronicta; species Acronicta alni. The sequence goes on from OZ043913.1 coordinate 8,638,865, forward strand.
GCATAAAGAAAAAACTATCAAAAATCTTAGTTACGGTATGTTGTAAAGAGTATTTGAAAGGACTTCATAAACTTCATAAAAGTTGAAATAAAAGAAATTTGTCTTGTGATTTCCTTTTGTGATTGAGGAAATTTGTAAGGTTACATTTTCTTACGAAATTAACAAAAGTAGCATACGTACCTACCATCCCGCCTGTATTCCCCGAAAGGTTAGGCCGAGGTGTACTAATGTACACCCAGAGATCGCCAGTATGTTTAGGTCCCATGTAATAGATTCCAACATTAATTGGGCACAAATCCAGACTCCGAGATGCTACTGGGAATTTCCTAGAAAAACCCAATAACACTTTGGTCGAACCTGAGTATCGAACCCAGGACCCTCTAGCGTAACAGTCGCGCTAACGACCACTATTTAAAAGACACAGTCTATTTAAAGGATCTAGAAAAGATAACCTTACAAATAATGATTTATAGGTACACCATAACAATATCAAATTCAATACAAAGTGTAATAAAGGCGCACTGCGGATCTGTAATCTGCACACTGCAAATATCTTAGAATCTTCTACTAGAACAAATTAGGTAAGTACATGTAAAGTAAGTACCTATACATTTATCATTTTTATAGATAGATATTACGTATTAAAATTCCTGCCCGAACAACTATTTCATGCTGTTGATACCAAAAGGATAAATCAATGATGACGTTGGCAAACTGCGTGGTCCGCTTTATGTAGGACATCCAGGCACGTCGTCTAGTGCTCATGTCATAAATTATTGCGTTTCGACACATGCGCGAATATATTGACCTATAAAAATTGCACCGGGGATAACCGGGAGGGCTGGGAGGGCTGAGAGGAACTATGCAATAGATGCAACACAGTCCTTGCTGCAACAAGTCGGCTTCGGAGCTCGTTCGTCTAAAGTGATTAAAATATCTCAAATTTGATTTAATCTAATTAAGTTACGTTATTGATTGAGTATTAGCTTCAGTGATAATAATTTAATGTTAACTTCGTTTAAAAATGCCAAATACTACTTGAAAATCTCGAATCGTTATCAATAATTTAGGGCGGGGATATCACGCCCTTCGGAACAAAGGCGGCCCGGGCCGCCGACCGCGCTCGATCTTCGTCTCGATTAAGTAAATGATTATTGAGATTATTTAAAGAACGTTAATAATTAAATGAACCGAATTTATTGTGACTGGATTTTTTTTTGTTCGGTGCAGAGTATGTTGAAGAAATCCTGCAGCACGCAGCTTACCAAGCCTGAGTCCAGCCAAAGCATCGACGACACCGACGGCATCTACTTCAACTTCAGCCGCTTTGGACCGTGCCGAGGTAAGCACCTTCTTGCACAATACTTAGGCGCTGCGCTAGGTTTCAAGCTGATTTGCGTAGGTACTAAAAATAAAAGCGAGATCTTTTATTAAAACCTTAAAGAGGGTTTTAGTACCTAATTAGTTTTAGACAATTTATTATAAGTTTTTCGTCTAATTTTATATCATCTATACATTTCCTTTGTTTGAGTAGGTACCTTCTTAACTACTAAAAAAGTAAATTAAATTTAAAAAGTGCGTTGCTAAATAACTGATTCCCTAGGCCTACAACATAACGATCATGGCCATGAGATCCGCCACGACCATGATAAGCTGTGGTCCTACATTGCTGGACCCCTTCGACAAGGCCTTGACTCGTATTCTAATCGAAGGCAAGCGTGTGGCCAGCACTCGTGCTGTCTACTGGGGCCATTATATCTGATCGGGCGGCGGTATCTCCCGCAGGCAGCGCCCGGTGCGTCTACTAAAGGCAATAACCGCTGCGAGGGCTAAAAGGGGTGGCGTTCAGTCATATAGAATCACGTATATGGTCCATTTTATACGATGATTTTTGAGTACCTACAAAACCTGTATTGTAATATTGAAATCCTTTGTACACAGATGAGTCACTGGACAGCGATTGCGGTGAAGCAGCAGGTTGTACCATTACGGTCAACGCGGAATGCAATGTCATCAGCCGCCCCTGGCAGGGGTCCACGACTGATGTTACTTCAAATGGAGATGATGAGCTGTTCCGTACGCCCCCTGGTCTTAGGTAAGTGAAGATCAAATCTCCTGCTAACACCGGTGCCGAATGTTCTATGCATAGCAATTTAAAGACACACTATTGTAAACATTCAGTTTAACACAAATTAAGTATCTAAAATTAGAGTGTGTCAAATTATGATCACAGAATGTTTCGGTATCTGCTAGCTATTCATAGGTTTCTCTACAGTAACTGCTTGTACAACGATTGGCTGATCGAATCCGGTAAACGTCGTTGGGTGACACAGGCGTGGTAAAGGTGCCCTCTGTTTTGAAATTCCATGCATGTGTGTATAACCTGTACCTATGCTTACACCTATGTGTGAGTTTGATTATTGTTATTAGTTGTAAGCTACTTTTGATCGTCACAAATCCAATTTACTTCCAATTTAATATACGAAGGTGTAATTTTTTCTCCAAAATAATAAAATATACATAGCTACAGTCACTTGCAATAACTTCAGAAGGCCATTTCCTTTGTTTTTTAAATTTCCATGATAATATTGACAGGTATATATTCTACCTGTGCTACTACTAACGGGCCACACCCTACCACTACAACCTAGCGTTGTATGTCTAAACAATAAGATACCTCGGTAGGTACCTGCAACCGGAAAGCCTAGATAGATCAAGCTGAATACACCGGGCATGAAAAGTTATGATATGCACGAATGGTGTCGATGATAACTAGAAATATAGTTGTCATAGCTAGGATTACAAAATATTTTGCATTTTAACGCAGCATAAAGAATTATGATTATGGTCTTGTAATGGCGGCCGGAGCTGAATCTAGAAATAGGTCAGATCGGTAAGAGCTTCTCCGCGCAGGCGCGGGCTAGGGCGGGCTGCGCGCTAGGGTGGTGCGCGACCGGTGGCTTTACAGCCGCAATACAGTTTACTGGTTTCGCAGTGTATCCGACGACGTGTCGCAACATCAAATGTTGAATACGTAGAACCTCCAGGCCAATCCTGGTGAGTGCGAGTCTGGATACATGATACGAATCTGTTTTCGCGATCACTTAACGGCAGTTTCTTTAATTTTAAACGCGACAATAGTTCTACGCTTAGATATTATTTCGACGTGGATCACTTGATTTTGTGTACCCTTAGCTGACTAGATGATAGCGTTAGGGCTTGCATGCGTCTCTGTGTCTACTATCCTTGAGTGTGTTACATAACTAAACCCGCCGTGTCCTGTCCTTGTGGGGTTGATTCTGTGGGGGTTGGTGTGCGGAGACGTATGGACGTTTCGTTACAGATAAGATGTTTGTAGGGAGATAAGATGCCGTTGCTAAGCGTAGGAGCAGAATGAGGCGACACGAGATGCAATACAAGGGGTCGGAGGTCGGCGGTGGCAAGGAGGGCTCGCAAATGTCTCGCAGCGAGTCCACCATCAGCCGGTGCACCCCGCACACTCCTCTCGGGCCTCCGGACAGCGTGAGCGTCGACTCCAACCCCATGCCCACCATATATCGGTAACCGTATAATTGAAGATCACCGTCCAGGGAGAAGACATATCGCTACGGCCGCCGCGACCATAGGCTGCATGACAACATTGTGCTAAACGTATGTCATCACAATCATGATGAGGCGACTCCGACCCACAGTACACATTATGAGCATAAAGCGATACAGCTGCCACGAACTGCAGCAGTTATAACACCGCTATGTCTTCTCCCAGTGGTAAATAAAGCTGAGAGCGCACTCCGCAACATCGCGCACCGCGATCGTCGCATGCGAGTAGGTATCACGGAAAGCTTTTTCTTAAACGGATGTGACAATATTACGGATTCAAGTTTTTATCTAGCCCTAAAGTAATTATGATAGCTGGGACTGAGTATATATCTGTAAGTTGTCATCCGTTTAGGAAATGAAAAGCGATAGATTTACGATCGCTTGGCTTGCCTCATGCTGTACGACGAGACAGAGTTGGCCGACCCGCGACTCACAGGTATGGTGATATACAATATTATTGAGTCACATTGTCTGTTCACCACCTTGCCTTACACCTATTCCTTGCTTTCAATATATTTTCCTAGTGTTTAATTCTCATCGCTTTAGGATTTTAGGTTTTAGGAATATTTTAAAATACGTAATCATGACCAGATAACTCATGAGTTAATGACCTCTTTTCTGTGCATGTCCTATTTTTAAGAAAGCTTCCTAAGAAGTAACATGCGAATTTCATGTAAATTATCATTAATTTATTCATAAAAAATAAATATCATGCTATAAGGCAAATCACGGCTGCTGCAATCGTAGCCATATATCGGATTCATGAAATTAGTTATGAAGATTCACTCTATTTCGTAACCCTCGCTTAAAGTAGAATTCATTAGTAAACCTAGTAACGCTACAATTTGCATAGATCGTCAAAATAACGTTAAACAGTTTAAAGTAGTAAATAAAAATCGTAAATCTATTGGAATTTAGGAAAACTAAAATAATTATAAACTTATATCACGTCCATAACCCACTAAAACAAAAAATAAGGATAGTATACTTGCCTACCTAAGTACATGACATAATAATGTGAGTTAATCGACATTATTAATGTTTTACAAAAATATAAATTAAAATAAAGTTGGCAAATCTGAAAATAAAATTCATGAAGACTATCACATGTATTTTTTTAGACAAATGTGTATAGCAAGTAATAATTGCTGTTCAGAGTAAAGTAAGAGAAAAAACACCAACGGACTCATAATGCCTAGAACTACAAATTTTAAAATTAAGACAGGAAATCATTTTCATGGTGTTATTTTTAAAACAACGCCTAGATTTTAGAAAATAAGTAGCATTGCTACTCCAAGCAGCAATTGTTCTGAAGAAAATAACAAATATCACGTATTTCATCAATATCACAATTTATTAGAATTGACTTTAAAACTAATTGAGTTGTTTATTTATTTGTTTAGCTGTCGGGCACCCATCGCGTCCCTTGATTGTATGGACGACTTCAGTGCAAATTCACAACAGATGTTGGATCAAGGCAAGATAATATTTTGATAATTTAACACCACGCGCTAAAACTTTTTTTTAAATTTTACTTAAAGTTACTTTTAAAATACAAAATATTAAAACTTACTTGACGTGTTCCACGAGTGGGTGCGTCTGGGAAATAGACGTCCTCGTTTATGAAGAGTGCAGAGCTGAGCCTGCCACATTTGAAATTCAAGATACATCTCGTCCATAATGTAAAATTGACTCGGATATTTCTAGAAGATTTTGGTTTGCATTTTCCTGCTACCAAAAATTTACATAATATATTCAGCCTATTGACATTTATGACTAAAGCTGAAAGATAAATATCAAAGGTATTTGTGTACCTAGGGCTTACATTGTAATGAAAGATAAAAATATTTATTTCGTAAAAATATTAGACAGAATTTCACAAATAAGTATATTTTACATTTAATCTCTCGTATAAATTAGTGACCTAATGTTTGCATTATGTACGGAAAATCTTACATTGTACTTTCCGTACAGCTGGTGAAGTAAACATGTCGCGGCATATGTCGACGTATATGGGAAACCACACCACCATGCCATCGGTGGTGACTCCTGGACTACGATACAAGAATTTGGGGAAATCTGGGCTAAGGGTGCCTAACATCGGCTTAGGGATTTGGAACATGCTGAATGAGGAATGCGCTGAAGATGTCATCATGACTGCGCTGGAAAATGGAATCAACCTCTTTGATTTATCTGAAGCACATTGCGGTAAGTTGATTGACAATAAAATTAATTTTATGAACTTATAAACATTTTGTTTGTGGCATTATTTGTACATCGATATAATCACGGTCCCACGAAATTCCTCAGTCAGTCCACCGTTTCCGTTTCCGACTCTTTTTCCAGACATAAAATGAAGTTGTTACTTAGTGTCTCTGATGGAGATACATCTCCAGATTAGTAAAGTTCTAAATGTTCTTTTATTATATTTTATAGCAAAATACATTTATGTCATTTCTTTCTAATTTTCCATTCGGTAGAAGCTTTTACAGTAACTTCGGTAAATAATCGGCTAAATAATGATATATACAGCCTTACTATATGATAGGTACAACTGTACCTATTAAAATAGGTGCTTTTTATTCCACTGGGGTAGGTCTTGATGGGGATTTGTAGACAAAAAAAAATGTGTTCATAATGCTTGAAAATTAACTAAAAACAGCAAATATGAAGTACATCCTATATCATACCTTACCTAAAAACTTTAATGTACCGGAACTTACTGTAAGTCGTACCTACTTTCAAAATGTTTCACTGGCACTTTGCATTGTCCCTAATAATTTATCGAAGTAAATGATAAAATGTTTACTTTCATAGCTAAGGGGGAAGCAGAACTGGGCAAAATATTAAAGAAACGTAACGTGAGGAGAACGAGTATCATAATCACCACCAAGATATATTGGAGCACCAAGTAAGTATTAGTTTCGATGGAAATTCTATTTCCAAACCTCCATTAACCTGTAAATGTTATACCGTGAGTAAAATATTTAGAAACACGAGTACCTAATGCACGACTGTAAAAATTAAATACATAACTAATACATTTTTCTTCCAATAATGAACTTCCCCCGAATGAAAAGTAATTAACTAACATTAAATGAGACTTCCACGTAAGTAGATTGTGTTTGGTAGGTGGCTTACTATGATAGATAGTTCCCATTACCTATATAGCAAAATCGACCACATATGACTAATCGATTATTGAATTCGTTGGTAACCTGCTATCAACCCTTCGATACTTAATGGTGTTTGATTTACCCCACCTAGTAGCACATTGATGTTCTATCCAGCGCCGGCTTTAGATGTTCAGGTGTCTCTGCCGACATATTTTAGCACCCTATTTCTTTTACTATTCGTTACCAAGTAGCCACGAGTAACATCCATATTTAACTATTTTTTTTCAGATAAGTAGGTAGGTAAACTTATAATACCAAGATCTTTACATAATCGCAAATTTTAAATAAGTTCTGCGGATTATCAAAATATATTTAGCAAATTTAATATGCAACTATATTCTGTTTTTTTTTTAATTGTTTGTATTTTTTTTTTGTGAAGTTAATTTTTAACCGATTAATTCTTCGGCTAAGAGCACGTGCGGGCACCCGTTTAGCCCTCCATGCGTCTCGTTTAGTAGGTAGTTTAGTAATAGTTAGTTTCCTCATGAATCGTCCGCCATCTGGGGAGACGGCAGGGTATGTCGGTCTCATACCGACTAAAAACAGCACTTTCCTTAACTCGCCCTATAGTCATGATCATGGAATCCGTGAAATTCACCACGACCATGACGGGCTGTGGTCCAGCCCCCGCTGGACCCCATCAATTAGCGAAGCCTTGTCCTGCATCCTATCTGAAGACACGCGTGTAACGAGCATGCGTGCTGCCTACTCGGGCCATTATCTGGTCAGGAGGTGGTATCCCCCAATTAAGCCACCCACAGGCCACAGCTCATGGAGGCCGAATGTCTATCTGCGCCCTCCGGCGCCTGGTTCATCTACTACGGATCGGGAGAGAGACACTTCTCTCTCCCTTTCCGCCGCCTCCTTGCAGTAAGAGGCGGCAGCTTCCCAAACCGCCTGCCCCTAAAGTCAGCACTGGTTCAAACCAAAACTATTGTACTAATTAATTTCATGACATTTTTAGTATTTATAGCGAACACGGAGTAATTGTAACATGTACAATATAAAGATGAGTGATAAAAGCTTTAACTTTTGCTGTTAGGGCGTCTTGCTGTGTGCACAATGATACACTTACGCTTCAAGTTGGGCGCTTGCCGCTAGCTGATTGCTAACATGTTATTGTAAACTCTCCATTTACTAGGTTTGCTCATACTAATAACAGGTCAGATGAGAGAGGGCTCTCTCGTAAACATATTGTTGAGAGTGTGAAGGCGTCTCTGGCTCGGCTGCAAGTCGAATATATTGATGTAGTGCTTCTGCACAAGGTTGATCCTGTGTGCCCCATGGAAGGTCAGTTCAGCTATTTAATAACGGAATTGGGGTACTAATGCGTAGGTTAAGTACTTATTGATTTATCGATGACTGAGTTGAGCAAATGTTCAAAACTTAATATATCATAAAGAGAAAAAAACAATTCAGAAAACGTTGGCCAGGTCACATCAAGCAAATTCTCTAGAATATATTTATATTTGGAACTCATAGCATGTTAAAATGTATCAATAGTAGCCCAGCTGGCCGGGCCCACCCAGCTTTGTAGCCCAGCTGGCCGGGTAGTGGTCAGGTGTTCCGCCGATGCTTAATATTTTATGAACTTATGGAAATTATAGCACGAAAGAAAAGGATGTTGAAGTCGAAAAGATAACTATTCAACTATCACGGTTACTTTCATAGTTAGCTTAGTACCCCATTTCCGATAACCATTGTAGTAATTTTCACTGAATTCAGTGGTTTGAATAAGTTTAATTGAGTTCAATTCTAAAATTTACTTTAACAGAACTAGTTCGTGCAATGAATTTTGTGATCAATCAAGGATGGGTCATGTATTGGGGAACGGCACGTTGGACCCCATCTGAGGTATCCGATTGTACATATTTTTAATGGAATTTACTTCGGTCAGTTTGTCTTTATCAGTAACAATAATCGTTTCTTTGTTAGATCATGGACGCGTACAGCAACTGCAGACAGTTCAATTGTATCACACCTATAGTGGAGCAAACTGAATATCACATGTTTTGCAGGGAAAAACCCGAGCTTTACATGCCTGAATTATATCATAAAATCGGTGTTGGTAAGTCACATTTACGGAACAAAATCCTAATGTACCTACATGTCAGCGAGCGTTTTATCTTCATGTCTTTATGTCCCTCGTTCTCGTCTTTATCTCATAAATACAAATCATACTCCCTCTAGAACTCCTTCCACGCTGTAATTAGAGCTTTTATTATAAACATCTAAAAATAATAATTTCTGTTTTGTATGACTTTTTATTTTGACTAACTCTATCTTGTTCAACTACTAAACTTTACAAAAGTTTTCATAGTGACACCCACACAAAAATCTGTTTAGTGGGTTTATGCGTGACACGCGAACATAAATACTGACAGAGGCAATCAGAAAATATAAATTTATAACACAGAACCAATACCTATTAAAACATCTAATCTCTCTCGTACTTTTGAAGACACTGCGCTGCCGCTACCGCTACCCACACTTCATTGTAGTGTTAGTTGTCTGTAATACAAGGGTGAACGGGCAACCAGACGCGAAGCACGAGAACATTGCATGCACAAATACTCCTTATTTTTATTTTATTATAATTATCATCTATTATTAATTATTTATCATATACCCACTATATATGTTATTTTATACCAGGTATGATGGTATGGTCGGCCATCACAACAGGTAAGGGCCTTGGCCGTGAAGAGATCACCGGTCTGTTCGCTAAATCACGATTCAACAGAAAATATAGCACCTTTAGTTGGTGCGAGGAGGATCTTGCTGTACCTGAGGTAACCTTTACTGTTAAACCACATCTAATTATTTATTTTATACAGAATATGCTTCCAAAATTTGTATTTCAGTATTTACATTGATTAAATTAATTCCACAGATGCCTCTCTCCGGTAGTAAGGAACAAGTGAGTGGCGAAGAACCACGCACGTATGGAGATAAACTGCGTGATCTCTCCAACCTGGCCAATACATTAAGTGTGTTTTATTCCCTATTTATACACATACATGTGTAGACCTTGTGTTTACTCGTATGTTCTTTTTCAAAACTGTTATTATTTGATATCAGATTGCTCTATGAGCCAACTAGCTGTGGCCTGGTGTCTCAAGAATGAGTCCGTCAATTGTCTCTTACTGGGTGCTACCAGCGTTGAACAATTTAAGGAGAACATTCATGCTTTACAGGTACGGTGAAAATTACTTTTCATTAAGTTCGATATACCTGTGTCGCGATTTAAGTGCTATTTCTTTATGCAGATTGTTCCTCAACTCACACCGGTGGTCATGGTTGAGATAGAGCGTTTGCTGTCGAACAAGCCGCAACGCCCGCCTATGGTATCGACGCTAGCGATGCGCAACCAACAGAACAATAACACAGTCCGGGTCGACATGACGTAAGCAACTTATAATTAACAAGCAACTTTAATAATGTAAGCAGATATAGCCATAATACATTTTAACAACATTTTCAATAACAGGGGTGCCACCACGTCCGGAACTGGTTCACCGAAGCCGGAGGGAGAGGCTGCTGAGGCTGAGGCGTCTACCCCCAGCAAGGAGCCCGGGCGGGGCTTCTGTGAGATCCAGTGACCGTGGTGGCGCGGAAGCACTGACTCTGCTTCCAAATCTAGTAGATCAAAGGTAATATTCATGAACTGTTCCATTAATCTCTCTTATAATCTAACTTAAGATTCTACAATGATTTTCTTGTATTCCTAGGAATCTAATAAGGACAAGAAAGAGGATTCCAAACCGAAATTCTTCTTAAATAACGCCGGAGAAGTCATCAAACGTACTGGTAAGCCCCACCTTCATATCTTTTGGATCCAAAACGAAAGAGCAGCTGTAACATATATTCTTTTTGTTGTTTAGAGCAAGACGGAGTAACTACTGATGTCGTGATATCAGTGTCATCTTTGAAAGGTAAGCAACCAGCTAGCGGGGGCAGTACGGTGAAGAAGTCTAAGTCTGACACGGCACGTCCGCGATCTGCTTCTTTGCAAAGGTCCTCTTCAGGACAGTTGTCCATCGCCAGAGACCGCAGGAAATCGCGTTTCGATTTGTCCTCGCCAGCTGATCTGTAAATTTGAAAGCGTATCGGTGTAGGAGTATGTGATACTATGCCAGTGTATACATCCGGCAATAGAAATACATGGTGTACTAATAGACGTATCTGCAATTTTGTTGATATAACTTCTATTGGGAATTTCAAATCTAATAATACAATTCTGTTTTGCGAAAGTACACCTATTCCTACACCAACAACGCCTTGTGCTGCATAAAGTAAATAATTCTCAATATAGTATTTTGTTCTAATAAGTATTAATTTTCGTCATTTGTGCTCAGAATGACCTCTTTAACTTAACCACACATATTTTTAATAACATAGAATTATCGACTACATCTGCTCTACAGGTAAAGCAAAGGCATGAAGTTTCACTAAAAGGACTTTAAGTGATTGAGGAAAGTCTGTGATGGTTAAAAATATTTGGAATGTATTTGTAATGCTAATAGTTGGATTAAATCCTGTGTCTTGTATATAAAATAATGTTTGTAATACTCTGTGGTAGATGTAATTGGCACTTTATTTTAGAAATAGTGGATTATTGTCAACGTAAATGTAATGCATGTTTAGGATTGTTCGTTCGTGTTGAACTACCAAGTCGCGTTAGATAGGGTACCTAATTAGGATAAAGATTAGGTACTGCCCATCGCAATCACAATACTGAATTAATTCTAATTGAAGCTGGTCGATACGTATGTACATAATTTATAATTCACTAGATTATTTGTGATCTAGTGAGATACCGATTCTTCAGTATAGTGCTAGGTAAGTAATCGTAAAGTTTTAAAATTGTTTAAATACGATTTTTGGAAATCATGGTCTCCCAATTACTAGGAACGATTAAGATTCGGGATACTACTAAGGATGTTGGAGTTTGGCTCTGAACTTTTCTATGAAATATTTTCTCCTAAAGTTGGACGCGTATATATACATACATGTATATTTGTTAAATACAGAAGAAAAGAACTTAGGATGATTCCTTTGAATACTAATGTTAGAAGTCGAGTCTTTTAATAAATAAAATATAATAGTGATTTAGCCAGTTATCACTGATCCGCTTTTCTCTTCAACTTTGTAGTCTGGCTTAAACATAGTGGTATTATAACATGCAGTTACTCAAATACAATTTAGAATCAAACTGTTGGTAATGCAAAACGATTAAATAAAATCTGATAAATTCACAAGTAGTTTTCGCAAATACTTATTAGAAACAATGTTCATCGCCATCTTATAAGTTAAGTTAAATAAATCATTTAAAATAGTTATTCGTAAAAATGTGTGAATAGTCCATTTAGACGCGAGTGTTGTTCGGATGGTCGTGCTCGCAACGGCACTGATTTCGTCATAATAATCGGTACCCATTGTAATCCTTTTAACGGCAAATGACATCGGTCGAATTGGCCTTCGCTCGATAGCTAGTTGTTACCAGGTAGAATTACTGCTGCACGTATAGGGTTGTCATAATTCTAATTGGTTAGTAGGTAAAGTTGTAAGTTAGGTCTTTCAAAATTTATAATACAACAACAACTCGTATAAACAATAAAAAAAAAAAAATTAAAGCTGTCAATGATTACTAAAACAACTTGAATTTATTGGTGTATTTTAAAACCTTTTCTAAAATACGATGCAGATTAAATTCGTGAATAACTTCACATTAGAGATTATAATTGAGGGAATCACAAGGGGAGGGTTAGTAAACTAAACTATGCAGAGACGAACTCCTTAAAAATTAATCCATCTAGATCCAACCACTTACCTTCAGGCTGTCCATTCAAATTTCTTCAAATACTCATAGGTTTTTTAATGTAACTTCAAATACTTAGTATTCGGATACCTTTTTGATCCATGCAGCCAAGACTAACTATTCTTGTTGTGTCACGTCGCTCTACCTGCTTATCCTGTAGATTCTGGTATCGCTTATTTATTTATTTCTTTGTTCAATTATACCTATTTGTCAAAATATTCTTCTGCTATCCCTGATTTATCTCATGAGATGGGGTTTGTGAATATTGGGGGAGTACTTATATATCTTTGCAACACATTTTCATATTAGCGTAGTGATTGTCTAGTAAAACAATTAAAAAAACAAAAAAAAATTGTGCTTAGTTACTTAGTGTTTCCGCATACCATGCGGAGTGAATACGTGGCAGTTTGGGCCGATTGTGGAATTTGGAAGTTATTCAATAATATATAATAACCGTATCAATATTCTGATTTCTTGACAAATTATATAAAATCACAATTTGTCAGTTTGCATAACGACTTAATATTTCGTATTTTGTCCCTTTATAAGTAAGTTTAAGTGATGTAAATATAAAAAAAACACAGAACCGAAATAGTGATTGTTAATTTTCTTGTAAACCAAGAGGTGAGGTTACGGCAGAAATGCCTTCATACAAGGTGTAATTGTAAGGACATGTAGTGTCAGTAGATTAGCTTGATTTTAATGTTATCTTGTAGTAACATAAGGTGTTCACTACACGGCCTAAGAACGATCATTAAAATCACACCAACACATCACTATCACAAGCTACTTAAATTAAGTTCACCACGGAATATCAGTGGCACTTATTAAATGTTTTACTATTGTACAGAGATTTACAATCTGTCAGATTTCTTTAATGGAGTTTCAACTTTAATACAAAAAAAGGTTCATGTTCAATTAGGACAACATTACCGTTTTGGATAGTTTGATCTGCTGGCGTCTGTACTTCCTACTTGACAAACAAGGCGAACTCTACAACCTGCTTTATGATGTCATCAATAATGCCTGGAAATCTAAAATATTCTTATGATTAAAATAACTTAATCATTAAATAAAAACTAATACCCGAAAACAACTTTGCATACCGATTTCCGGAACTCAATCTTGCCATCTGCTTTGTAAGAACCGTTGTGTACGGTGGCCGTGTAAGCTCCTTTATTCAAATAGTTAAAATAGTTCGTATACATAAAAGGGGATTTTGTCGTTCTCGTCGTGTCGATTACCCTACACTTGTTAAAATCATCTTAGTAATTAATTAATTAGTATAAAAAAATGTAATCTTATTACTATTAAAACATTCTCGATCATGACTGTGACTAACTATACGCAAATAAGTTAATTAATATAAATCACTATGATTAAATATTATTAAAACAATAGGTTTAAACTACTACTTGAGTCTATTTAGTTTTTAATGCAAGAACAAGTAGATTACAATATCCCCGTGTATTAGATATAGTTAGTACTTTATTAATTAGCATAGTAAAGGCAAGGGATAATGTACACACTATTTTTTATTAAAAAACAAGGAAATATAAAAACAAAAAAAAAACATAAAAATAAGTCTATAATAAAAAATACAAAAAAATATATAGAGGTAGATAGACATTAAATAAATAGAACTTAGTTGATATTAAAACATAGTATAATTATGCGCAGTTCAGACTACGCTTTAAAGTAAAGCTTATTGCATCATAACCCATAATATATAGCATGACGTTCCCTATATTGCAAAGCGGTGTAATAAGTACAGCAAGTTATTTAGACGACGATCTGTCATAAACATTGGCAATTCAAAAGAGAAAGAATACCTTATTAGAGCAAGGTAGCTACCGGCGGAAGAGGGGCGGGGGCCGGACCGGAAATAATCGTACGAAAATCGATCAAATTGATAGCGTACCGTAAGCCAATACTTTATAGCATAGCGTTTGTGTGGACATGTTCATATAAATGTATAATGACCAATATTGTTATACTATAATAATCAGTTTTGCTGTATGCCAATATTTATAGCATAGTCTGGAATGAGCTTTAATTTTGGGAACTATTAATGATATTATCGAACTCAATGGTTACATTATCAATCATATTATCGAACGCAATGGTTACATTATCAATCATATTATCGAACGCAATGGTTACATTATCAATCATATTATCGAACACAATGGTTACATTATCAATCATATTACCGAACGCAATGGTTACTACATCAATGATATTATCGAACTCAATGACAGATAATGTGTTGTTTATGACAGCTGATTTCAAGCTCAAGACATTAATGTTTATGATAGATCATAAAGTCTACTGACTCAGTAATCCATAGCTTCAGCCGGCAGTCTTGAACTTGGTCGTGACTTCGACTTTGGAAGTCATAATCACGTTCGTGAGATTGCTCGCACTTACTGAAACTACGGTGTTATTGATTCGAGCTTCAAACGACTGCATGGTTTTCAAAATCGAGAACGACCTCATGTGAGACCTTCCTTGCATTTCATAGGTCTATTGTGTGTTTTGTCCTATCTAAACATTCCTTTCGAAATTTTTTTACTAATTACTTGACCGTATAAGACCACTTTCGAATATTTAATGAATTTCAGACGCAAAACAATGATCTTGTAGATCATTGTCTAGGGATTCAGACATCTGTAGCTTTAGCCGTAAATCATAATCGCTGAATTATTGATTGAACATTGGTTTTGATTTTGGCTTTCGAAATCTCAGCCAAGTTCGTGATGATTACGCTTGGTGCCGAAGCTATGGTTGTGATTGTTTGGTCTGAAACAACAGATCAATAGTAGTTCTGTATTAATATTATTTCCATTATTTCTCGTATTTGTAGTTTTATGAGTCATGCACACAAAAATGATTAAGTCCCCCATTCATTGTACTGAGGACTTGGAGGATTTGTTACTAGAAATACTTCGGGCAAAAATTTCTTAGGTGCCTGTGTATCTTTGTTGTGACATTGGAACAACATTGAATGATCCCAAACCGCAAAAATAGTTTCCAAAATTATATTTGTATGTAGTGTGTACATGCCCTTAATAGGTATGGTTCCATTATTTTATACAAAGTGCGGTTGGGCAGCTTCAAAATTAGACTTACTATGAATTCAATTGAACGAAGTCACTTTACTTATGTAGCAAAAACATTATTTGCGCTTTATTGGGCACCAAACAGGGCGACGTGGTCACATTTAAAAGATTTAGAGGTCGAGAACATCCTTGGAGGTATTGCATTCTTGATGAAACTTAGTGCTGGAGTGTTATCCCTCAGTTTTAAGACAACTATAGTGCTTAATAAGTTGCGTATTACGTGTTTAAAATGTTGGTGGAGGTAAGAAGGCGTTTTCCGGATTTAGCTGCGCTTACGATTTTAAGCGCAGCCTTGAAAAAGCTTTTGAAACTCTACCAAATTTTAAGTAACCAAAGGTAATTTAACTTCAATTAGTTCTTTCAAATACTCTAAATCAACGTGATACTTCTATGGCAAAGCATAAGTAATATTTAATACTCCACTTGTTAATGTGACAAATTTTAGACGCCTAAACTTAGGTAGGTCCCTAGACAAATTGTACGTTAACCACACGTTACAAATATGGTCTATGCATCAAAAAGAAACTGCATCACCATCAGTCAGGTTGGTCTCTGAAACTGAGTTCTAAGTAATTATTTTAATTTATGCCACCGTAGCTTGTATAATGTTAATGGAACCACTAGGTAGTTGTCCACTTAGTATGCTTTACGTAGATATCATCGGAACGATGTGTTTAGTTCCCCACGCAACCCTTTGATAATTAAGTAATGATTGTGTAAAAATTTCATGAGATACGCCAGCGATACCTCGAAACTTTGTAAATACAATCGATGTATTAGAGTTCTTTGTAAACTAAATAGAACAGATGTCGTCCAAAGATATATTTCTCATTAATAATACATGTAGTGGCCAATGATACTTATGATTTATTTGTAATAGTTAAATTGGAGTAGTGATAGGTTCAATTTAGATATTTTGATCTATAACGTTAGCTTCTTAAGCCCGCAAATCATCAGAGTCCTGTACCTGCAAGGTGAAACATAAACTCAATACTCTATAGTTGTGTTGCAATACTGCTGTGAAGGAAAAAAATATGAACTAACAAAGACTTTTTGTTTATAAGCAGGTAACATCTATTATGATAAGGGTAACAACTCAAGAACTGGGCATAATACTCATTATTTAAACCTATATGTTTACAATAATATGTATATGATTGACACAATGAAATATATATATATATATACATATAATAATATAAATTAAATAAAAATAAAAATTATACTCATATTAACTGTAACTAAATAGAGACGACGCGCAAACGCTCTGTAATGATATGGAAATATTCATTTTAGATCTGTACTTAACATTTGGTGTCCATGTAATCTTATACAAAAATGGACAAGACGCAAAAGCGCTGCAACAATAAGAAAATATTGATTTTAGATACGCAGTTACTTAACATTTGGTGTCTACATTATCTTATTATAAAATAGATAAGACGCAATAGTGCTGCAATTATATGGAAATATTCATTTTAGATATATAGTTTGGTGTCTATGTAATCTAATACTAAAATGCACAAGACGCAAAAACGCTGCAACGATAAGGAAATATTCATTTTAGATATGTAGCTACTTAATATTTGGTGTCTATTTTATACTAAAATGCACAAGACGCAAAAGCGCTGCAACGATAAGGAAATATTCAATTTAGATATGTAGCTACTTAATATTTGGTGTCTATTTTATACATACTAAAATGCACAAGACGCAAAAGCGCTGCAACTCTATGGAAATATTCATTTTAGATATGTAGCTACTTAATATCTGGTTTATATATTAACGTATTCTAAAATGCACAAGACGCAAAAGCGCTGCAACGATAAGGAAATATTCATTTTAGATATGTAGCTACTTAATATTTGGTGTCTATTTTATACTATAATGCACAAGACGCAAAAGCGCTGCAACGATAAGGAAATATTCATTTTAGATATGTAGCTACTTAATATCTGGTTTATATATTAACGTATACTAAAATGCACAAGACGCAAAAGCGCTGCAACGATAAGGAAATATTCATTTTAGATATGTGGCTACTTAATATTTGGTGTCTATTTTATACATACTAAAATGCACAAGACGCAAAAGCGCTGCAACTCTATGGAAATATTCATTTTAGATATGTAGCTACTTAATATCTGGTTTATATATTAACGTATTCTAAAATGCACAAGACGCAAAAGCGCTGCAACGATAAGGAAATATTCATTTTAGATATGTAGCTACTTAATATTTGGTGTCTATTTTATACATACTAAAATGCACAAGACGCAAAAGCGCTGCAACGATAAGGAAATATTCATTTTAGATATGTAGCTACTTAATATTTGGTGTCTATTTTATATATACTAAAATGCACAAGACGCAAAAGCGCTGCAACTCTATGGAAATATTCATTTTAGATATGTAGCCACTTAATATCTGGTTTATATATTAACGTATACTAAAATGCACAAGACGCAAAAGCGCTGCAACGATAAGGAAATATTCATTTTAGATATGTAGCTACTTAATATTTGGTGTCTATTTTATACTATAATGCACAAGACGCAAAAGCGCTGCAACGATAAGGAAATATTCATTTTAGATATGTAGCTACTTAATATCTGGTTTATATATTAACGTATACTAAAATGCACAAGACGCAAAAGCGCTGCAACGATAAGGAAATATTCATTTTAGATATGTACCTACCTAGTTACTTAATATTTATTTGGTGTCTATTTTATACTAGAATGCACAAGACGCAAAAGCGCTGCAACGATAAGGAAATATTACTTTTAGATATGTAGCTACTTAATATCTGGTTTATATATTAACGTATACTAAAATGCACAAGACGCAAAAGCGCTGCAACGATAAGGAAATATTCATTTTAGATATGTAGCTACTTAATATTTGGTGTCTATTTTATACATACTAAAATGCACAAGACGCAAAAGCGCTGCAACTCTATGGAAATATTCATTTTAGATATGTAGCTACTTAATATCTGGTTTATATATTAACGTATTCTAAAATGCACAAGACGCAAAAGCGCTGCAACGATAAGGAAATATTCAATTTAGATATGTACCTACCTAGTTACTTAATATTTGGTGTCTATTTTATACATACTAAAATGCACAAGACGCAAAAGCGCTGCAACTCTATGGAAATATTCATTTTAGATATGTAGCTACTTAATATCTGGTTTATATATTAACGTATACTAAAATGCACAAGACGCAAAAGCGCTGCAACGATAAGGAAATATTCATTTTAGATATGTACCTACCTAGTTACTTAATATTTGGTGTCTATTTTATACTAGAATGCACAAGACGCAAAAGCGCTGCAACGATAAGGAAATATTACTTTTTAGATATTATTATGTAGCTACTTAATATTTGGTATCTATATTATTATAGAATAAAACAAATAAGATGCAAAAGCGCTACGATGTACTTAACATTTTATATCTATATTTATATATTATAATATTGTAGTAACATATTCGAAGCGAACACTGTCAATTGTAGAAATATATTGACTTATACCTACATTATAGTTATAACCTACGTTGCACAAGGATGACGAATACACTTAAACTTACTGAAAATCAATATAATAGGTATTGATTTTATGAATCTACTAACTTATCTCAATTATCCGTGCAACTTTCTTCGGTGTAATTGTATTCTAGAAAATTTAAATATAGATGGAAATAATTGTGTATTTGACCATTGTACTAATATCAATTGGTATCAAGCCAATATTGAATGTTATTAACGGTAGATGGTACTCTACGTTATGTATTCATCCATATAATGTATGTATGTGTAGTTGAAGTCACTTGAATCGATATACTTATTACTTATGTAGCTCATCCACATATCAGAAGCTCACACCTACAGCCGGAGCGCAACAGCTACTTTTAACTATTTTAAATGTTTTAAATGTTTAAGCCAGCAAAATTATAATATTAAACATTATTAACGTCAATAAAGTAGAAATAAAATGTAATGCGTTTTTATTAATTTATTTCCCTGTTTTCCAATCACTCTACAAATGTATAGGTATGTAAATGAAGAAAAAAGCAGTAGGTAAGTAGGTTGAACAAAGTATAATATAAAATCATGCACACACATGCACAATATATCTACACTTAATATATAAATGTTATCAAGCAAAACAAAGTCAGATACATCAATATAAAGCAATGTGTTTTATATGCTGAATACCTGGCTGGAGGCATTTGGTGCCTCGCCACCTAGTCCGGTTAAGTTTTTAAAGCTCCCTCGAGCTAAAAAATATGTCCGACCTAAAAAAAAATATGCTGAATTCTCATAGCTATTATAGGAAAAGCCAAAATCAATTTTTGTTAGGGGTTATTGTGAAAGAACAAGGGCATCCCATTTTCTCATACACATTTTATCATGAAAGGGCCCGACATAATAATAATTTTTAATTTAAATGATAACGATGATGAATGACCACTAGGCAATCTTTTTCTGTTTAACTTTATACTGGATTAATTTTATACTGGAATTATTATTGTAGGTACACATCAAACTGCATTGTTCTCATGAATTATTCAATTCAATTCAAATAATTTATTTCAGATAAATTATCCATAAAATAGATTACATAATATACTACAATAAAAATTATAATTAATTATAATTTACTAGCTTTTACCTGTGACTATGCCTACGCCTAGATTTCGTAACACAATTGTTGTCGGATTGTATTCATGGGATAAGAAGTACTCAATGTTAGGTGAATTCCCGCTTTGTTCCGAGAAAAGAAGTATTCAATATGCCAGCGCCAATCACAAATTATTAGTGTACCAACATTTCATTCCAATCCCGTAAAAAGGTCACCTACATAAGTTTTCTGGGAATTCAGACAGTACGCCTTAAATAAGGTTATTTTCACTTGTGCAGTGCAGCGTGCAAACCTACAGGCTAGCATATTAGCTCTGACTGACAATGCCCTGCGTTCCCTCTCTACGTCCACATCATCTGTGAGGGTCTCGGTGACCCAGTGGCCAAGGTATTTGAACTGCGGCACTCACTTGAGAGCACCGCCGTTCAATGTGATTTGCGGAACGGTGTCATAGCTTTTCGTACCAGACCTGAACACCATCATCTTGCTCTTGCACGTATTATACCTGGGCCCATGGGCCTCCGCATAACACTCCCACACATTTCTTAGCCGCCTGAGTACCATATCGTCGGCGTAGCTTATATTATTAACAAAAACCCCATCGATTGGACAGCCTACCTGTGTACTGCTGAGCTCACGGACCAGCCGATCCACATACAGATTAAAGAGCTTAGGAGAAGTAAGGCCACCCTGTCTCACTCCACACTGTAACCTGTACGTTTCCGATAGCGACCCCGCCCACCTGACATTGTTACGCTTATTGCCATACCAATATCTAAGCAGCGATGTGAGTTCGACAGGAAGTTCAGTCTCACTTGATAACTTCTGCCAGAGCTTGTCATACACAACCAGGTCGAATGCCTATGACAGTACTAAAAAGCATGCGTAAACTGGTGTGTTCCTGCTGGTGTAATACTGGATAGTGTGTTTAAGACTCAATATTGCAGTTTCAGTAGACAGCCCAGATCGAAAACCAAACTGAGCGTCGTGTAGGTTAAGATGCTTATCTAGATGTTTATCAATCACACTATCCAGTATTTTCGCCATCACAGTTGCGAGCGATATGGGCCTGTAGTTACGCAAACTGGACGCGTCCCCTGTCTTATTCTTTATAATAGGGACAACTACTGTCCTCATCAACGCATCAGGCAGTTAAGAATACCCTACACAGAAGGTGAAAAGCATGGCGAGCACCCTTGGGAAGTGGTCTCCTGCATGTTGCAAGTGTTCAATACTCAGTGAGTCATGGCCAGGGGACTTTCCTCTTTTCATGCCTTTCACCGCCTGCGCGACATCCTTACAGATAATCCGCACAATCTTATCCCCGCTACATGCCTCATGCGGCTCGGCTTCACTACTCCCAGGAACCTGAGGCGAGCATACCTTAAAATGTTCCTTAAATAGGTTGGCAGTCAGGTCGGGTTCACTATTACCCTCGACGCTCGCTGGAACACCCAACCTCGGACTCAGTTTACCGGTTTCTTTCCAAAATTGAACAAAGTTCTTAGCTGTGTGCTGTGTCGCTAATATATTCATTTTTATTTGCGTCTGGTTGTCCTGACACCATTTAAGCTTAGATTTAAATATAGCACGCGATCTACGCATATTTTCAAAATAAGAACCAGAGTTTCCATTTGCAACCCAATCCTGAAACTTAAGTCGAGCGTCTCCATGAGCCGTTTTCACATATTTGTTCCACCCAGTAACATAAAGTTGTTTCTTTTGAAAACTATTTAATTTTCCCTTATAACAATTTGACGCTGCGTCACTTAATATATTAACTATAATTATTATACATGTTATCTATAATATTTCTATAACCTAAATTATTACAAAATACATCTGCACAATTTCTAAATTCCGGAGGAAAATCTACATCACGTAGCTTACGTGTATATAATTGATTGTATTGTTTTAACTGCGACAAATCCCTATCTCCCCAAACAATATTATTTTGCTCAGTGTTGCTAAGGTTAACTTTAGGTTTTAGAGTAATAATGTTGCATGTTAGCTGTATGGGAAAATTGTCAGACCATGAGATATTATATTTAATCTCGATACTTAAAATTGACCGCCTCGCGGCATCAGTCACAACAATATGATCTAACCATGATCTAGTACCATGTACGTCAATAATGTATGTATATGAATTTGATAATAGTCCCAAAAAGTCAATATACGCACACACCCAGCACTGCTCAAAACAGAAATTAATAAGCTCCTTACCAAAAGATGCACTCGGATAAGCATTAAAGTCACCTAGTATGAAGACGGTTTCTACAGCACAACTGTCTATCACTGCACTAATCTCACCCAAGCAGTCCGTAAAATCAGCCATATTTTCCGTAGAGTCCGTCGGCATATAACCCGAAAATACTAGAAACTGTCGATCGTCAAGCACTACTTTAATGGCTGTGAGCCTCACATTTTCACACTTCACTACCGACACATACGGGTACACACTCTTGCGCCACAGTATAGCTACACCTCCATAGGGCCTGCCCCGCAGCAATCCCGTCGACGTATCCACCGCTGACTTGCCGGTATAGGCAAAATCCTGGTCTACTCCACCCAGATACGAGATGTCCTGGGGCAGGAGCCAGGTTTCCTGTAGCGCCACTATGTCAGCTGTTTGACATAATTCAGAACAAAATTGTAAACAAAGAATAAGACCGTAAACCGTAGTTTTCTTTTAAAGGAGTGTCTAAAGAGTTACTTGCCGGTTCTTTTACATAACCCACTTTTTGGAACCGTCCAACTAAGTAGTTTGACTTTTCAAAAGTATTAATTTAATGTTCTAATTGAAATAAAATACCTATTTGACTTTGATTGTATGCTGGCGAAAATATGGAGGAGGTTCTTAATTCGACTGTTTTTATATGTTTATTACGCGATATTTCCGCTAATTCTGAATAGATTAAAAAAAATGCATTGGGTTTGGTTTAAAAATGGCTCGAAAATGTTGCCATATTAATTTCATTGGTATTCGACCTTGGAATCAAATAGAAAATGTGAAATGATCGAGGTATTGTTAGGTTCATGGCTGTCGTATAATAAGTTGCGTAAGTATACCTTACCCTGGACCTGGTGATGGAGACGGAAGACAATTTAGGGAACTCTTCAAGGTTTACAGCAGGTACCTCATGTTTGGGTTTATATCATTTATGAAATGCGTTCCCTGCGAAGTATGTGCGGTGTAACTCGGAATGACAGATTGAGAAATAGTGTGATAAGAGAACGTTGCGGCTTAAAAGACGATGTAGTGACGAGGATTGAGAAGAATATGCTGAGATGGTTTGGGCATGTCGAAAGAATGGATGAAAGGCGACTAACAAAAAGGATTTATATGGCGAATGTCAGTGGAACCGCCGAGAGGGGACGCCCTAGAAAAACTTATACCAACCTTATTGGTGAGGTTCTTCAAAAAAGCCAGGTGCGTAGTACTCGCAACCGGCGTGCATGTATGACAAGATGTATGAATGTGGTCGAAGCGAAAGAAGTATGCAAGAATCGTAGCAAGTGGCGTTCTTTAGTTTCTGCCTACCCCTATGGGAAAAAGGCGTGAGTGTATGTTATGTTATTGATGAGAACTTTAAACTTAGCTATTAGAAGTAAAGTAGACAAGTACATACATACATACCATCACGCCTATATTTCCACAAGGGTTAGGTGGAGGTGTAAGTACTAATGTAAACTGACAATTCGCCGATAGGTATTTCTTTTTATACCACTAAGGTGGCAAACAAGCTTACGGCCCACCTGATGGTAAGTGGTTACCGTAGCTAAGAGACGCTTATAACGCTAGGGGTATCACTTGCGCGTTGCCGACGACCCTGAAAAACGAAAGAGGAATAGTTGGGTTGGCAGTACAAGGGTCAAAATCTCCCCCATAGCCAACAAAACGTTTCCTCGCAGAGCACTGGCAACCTTGCTCACCGTAAGGAACACAACACAGTTTAAACCAGTGTCCCACCACCACTTCGATTTTCTGCGGAAAATCGACAAGAAATCAAGGAAAATAAAAGAAAATTTACAGGGGAAGTACCTACTTCCCCTGTCGGTCAGCTCCAATTTGAGTGGAATTACTCCCACTATGCCCTTCCTCTCTTGTGAAATGATCGAGGTATTGTTAGGTTTATGGCTGTCGTATAATAACGTACGTAAGTACACATTAACATTGACCAGGTGATGGAGACGGCAGATAATCAAGGGAACTCTTCAACGGTTTGCAGCAGCTACCTCGTGTTTGGGCTTGTATAATTTATCTTGATGAGAACTTTAGACTTAAGTAAGGTAGGCAAGTACATACATACCAGCACGCCTGTATTCCCCTAAGGGTTAGGCAGAGGTGTACTAATGTACACCGACAGTTCGCCGGTATGTATAGGAGGCGAGCCTATCAAATGCAAACACCGAGCTGCTACTGAGAATTTCATAGAAAAACCTAATAATATTGCGAACCCAGGACCTCAAGCGTAGCAGTTGCGCTTTCGACTACTAGGCTAAAGAGTCAGATTAGTAAGTAAGTAGATTTTAACCACAAAATATTTAAAAATAATAACATTTTAACAAAAAAGACAGGGAACGGACGAAAACAAAAACTTAAAAGTAAAAATATAAATTCAAAATTCGTTATTTAACAGACTAAAAACGGTTAGGTATTTTATTTTTTTCTTTTCAGTTTTTGTTTACTATCTCTCTAAAAATAAACGTAGGCTGTGCATTACATACATAGCTATGAATGAAAAGATTGCGTGCATTGCAATCAATTCTATACGAGTGACGGAGACTGCTATTATTATATTGTGTGGGCCATACATACGTGGACATCGCTAGATGCGACTACACCGGTAACTGGCCAATTAGCGAACCTCATCCCTCCAATGGGCCTGTCTGAGATCCTTCCAAGGATAAATATAGAACTGCTCCAGCTGCAAGTTCCGCTCGGTAAACGCCTATTATATGCCGAGATGGAGTTTAAGTGTCATAGTGGACGGACGCGCGCCCTCACTCAGTGCTCAACTATCAGACAAAATCATGACGGTAATATACTTCGACTGGCTGGACTACTTTGTGTTCAGTGGAATGCTCCTCTTATCCGCCCTGATAGGGGTGTACTTTGCATTTTTTGCGAAAAAGAAACAAAACACTACCTCTGAGTATCTTATGGGAGGGAAGACCATGGGGATGTTCCCTATATCCATGTCGCTGATAGCCAGGTAATTATGTTTCTTATACTAAGTATAACTGTTGCTTGCCGAGTTTTGTCTGACGCCTGTTGATACGTATAACTGCGAATGTGTTTTTTATCAGTGTTTAAAGTCAATTTGGTTAATGTTTTCTAGTTACATTTCTGGTATCTCGCTACTGGGCCTGCCAGCTGAAATGTACACGTATGGGACACAACTGTGGACGATAGTGCTCTCAGAGTGGGCAGTTTCACTCACTATTGCAATTGTTTACCTGCCCGTATTTTATAATTTGCAGATCACTTCAACGTATGAGGTAATTCTATTTACTTTTGATGTTTGTGTTATGGCTGTAGATAGCGTAAAGTATTTATTTTGTGAAATTATCTCTTTCCACATGTGATAATAAGTACGAGTTTTGAATTATCCAAATTAGTTATAACAATGACCGCAGCAGTATTTTTTATTTTCATTATCTTTTTCAGTATTTACGATTGAGATTTAATCAAAAGGTGCGACTGTTGGGGTCAATTATATTTATAATCAAAATGATGCTGTACATACCCATAGTAATTTACGTTCCGGCACTAGCCTTCAGTCAAGGTACTAGTCACTACAATGTTTATGACAAGACTGTCAAAAATTTCCGTCTTTAAGTTGTTAATGGAATTGGCCCCTATTAAGTTTATTTTCGCTTGCATGGTCTGCAAAACACGCTCTAGCGAAATCTTTCAAGGTGTATTGAAGATTCGTAAAATGCTTTCTTGGCCGATGCATGTTTCCAAACAAACATATTATTCACGTAGGTGTATACAGAATGTAACACAAGAAACGCAGTTCCTGTTAGGGTTGATGCTTTCCAATAGTCTCATTAAAGCAAATAAAACATCTTCCCGTACAAATTCGACAAGTATGAGGTATAATGCTATATCCAAAAGTTGTAAAATACAATTTGTTTTACTGATTGCGTTTATCGTATTGCACCCTATATATCATGTTTTATTCACGTATATATTTTCTTTCCAGTGACTGGTATTAACTTGCACTTAATCACGCCGATCGTCTGCATCGTCTGTATATTCTATACGACTCTTGTGAGTATGTCGATTTGTTCATGTGCTGACCCTATTCTTTCCCCCGCCAATAACAAACAAATTGCTATAGTCTAGAACCGTGTGACAACGAGGTCAACTATATCAAACCGTGTATCTATCTGGGTGTTAATAACTATTGGTATCTTTTTGTCCTGTCTCACAGGGAGGACTTAAAGCTGTAGTATGGACTGACACTTTACAAACAGTACTTATGTATTTTGGCGTAATATTTGTCCTTGTTTACGGCACTTGGCGCCTAGGAGGTATATCGAATGTGATCGCTATAAACCAACAAGGTGATCGACTCGACTTTTTTAAGTAAGTAATTTAAGCTACTTGGAAAATGTATTATATTTTAACTGAATTGTACTTAATATCATTGATTTACTTTCAGCATGGACGTTGACCCTACAATCCGTCATACTTTCTGGTCAACTGTATTCGGGAATTACTTCAGTTGGCTTGCTTCATGTTCAGTCAACCAAGCCATGGTACAAAGATGCCTTGCTTTATCTTCCTTAAGACGAGCCCGCATGTAAGTACCTGCAAGTTCATTAATATTCTTAAATTTTAACGTAATTACCATCTTACTACCACGCCTGTATGAAGGGTTAGGCAGAGGTGTACCATCTACACCCACAGTTCACCGGTATGTTTAGGTCCCATGTGTTAGGGGGCGAGCCTTTTGCCATTAAGAGGCCAGAAATCCAAACTCCGAGCTGCTACTAAGAATTTCATAGAAAAACCGAATAACAATTTGCTCGACCTAGGAATCGAACCCTAGACCTAGCGTAGCAGTTGCGTTTAGGACCACTCGACTAACGGGGCAGTTTCAACGTAC
Source organism: Acronicta alni (assembly GCA_964056405.1). NCBI lineage: Eukaryota > Metazoa > Arthropoda > Insecta > Lepidoptera > Noctuidae > Acronicta > Acronicta alni. The sequence goes on from OZ043913.1 coordinate 8,666,364, forward strand.
TTACAGAAGTTGAAAATAAGTTTGTTTGTCTTTAGAACTATATTTATAATGGCAGCGGGGATATTCACCATCGTGTCATTGTGTTGCTATACGGGCCTGGTGATCTACGCCACGTTTGCGACCTGCGATCCCCTGACAATAGGAGCAATTAAGAAGAGCGATCAATTACTGCCATACTTTGTGATGACAATAACGGGATCGATCCCAGCACTTCCTGGAATCTTCATGAGCGGCGTCTTCAGTGCTGCGCTGAGGTACAGTCCCGGTGAGAAACGCCGTATTATACAGGGTGGAAATTTTGGCCGTTCGAACTCTCCACCCTGTATTCCTACTAATATTATCCATTTCACAACAAAGTAGAATATACTTTCCATTTGATGATGTACTTATTGTGTTCTTTACATGTTGTAGTTCTATGTCAACTGGATTGAACTCAATGTGTGGGGTGATTTTTGAAGATCTCATACGTCCTGCCTACGATAAACCTATTTCGGAAAGAACCGCCAGTTTTATTATGAAGATCATCGTAGTAGTCGTTGGTACGTATACGAGTATATGACATTTTAATCTTGTCACTTGTCATCTTGTGAGTTAAGTTAAAATCAAGCTAAGGTAATCAAACGTATTTTTTTAATATAATTACGCACATTATTTCGAAAAGTCCGAGGGACGTGCCTTTGTCAAGTAACAAGTTATCATTAATTATATGTGTACGTGTAACACATATCAGATACTACCGTTTCTTTATCTTGATCGACACATCGTGATGTTAATTGCCTGTGTGAATCACCCTAGTTTCCTGTTCCGGAAGAGCTGTTACTATAGCATCATTACTCATTAACGCATTGATAAACAGCTTAAACGAATTATAGTTATTGTTTAATGTTCAATGCAGTTTTTCCGTTCCGCGTGTTTTATATAAATTATTTTTCTCATTTCCTTTTTATCGTACGGAGAATCTTTATGGATCAACTACCTGGGAGGGTGACAGGGTACGTCGGATTCCTTCCGATGAAAAACTGCACTAGCCTTCTCTGGCCCTATATGTCACGATCATGTTACGGTCGTGTTCTAGAAGTCGTTGGACCTCTTCAAGTAGCAAGGCCTTGCCTCGCATCCCAAGTAAAGGCAAAAAAAAACTGAAAAAAACTCAGATTACAGCCGATTCCGTTTCCCGGGCTTTTCAGGACTTTTTCCTGTATTGGAAGTACTCAATATGGTAGTGCTGGTCATGCTATATGTGCCCCTTATTCTCTTCACCTGCTTACGTAATCGTTGAATACAGTCGTTTTTAACTGTACATTTTTGGGTAAGTTTCTATAGAATAAATAAATAAGAGAGTCAGCCCACTGCCAATACAGCGTTTCCGAGCACCTTGCTCACCGTTAGGAACACAACACAGCTCAAACCAGTGTTATTTACTTCTGCAAGGCGGAGGTGCTTCCCCAGACGGACAGCTCTAATTTGAGTGGTATTACTCCACTATGCCCTACCTCTCTCATTCTTCTCTTAGATTTTGCAACACTGCAGTATCGTTTGACTTTGAGCGTGAGATCTCAGATTTTAAATAAGCCAGTGTGCATGTTTACCATTACTGGAGACATAAACTTATTTTTTCTATAGCTCTGATTTAAAAAGATTCCTCTTCCTGTTTCCTTATACATTAAATTGTTATTGAAACACACACGCAAAAGAAAATTAAACGTCTAGCTTATACCTAGGTACTACTAATAATAATTTATAGACGTAGCTTTGTTATAATAATTTAACAAAACAGTTACATATCTCATCACTACATACCATAACTTCTTAACAATCATTACGTATCTACATTAACAGTTACATACATAGGTTAGACCATTTTAATGGAAAATCTGCAGCAGCACAGTCTCAAATATTGAATAATTATCTACTGGAGCAACTTTCATTTTTCATTGATGCATTTAAAATAAAAATCAACACTTTATTTATTCTATTGACGACGTCTGTGGTCCAGTGGTTCGAGTACCGGACTGTTGATCATGGAGTCGTGGGTTCCATTCCCACAGGACACAAATATTTGTGTGGTTTAAATATAAGTGTTTGTGTTTGTCTGGGTGTATTATATTATATAATGTATTAAAAGTATGTATTTACAAAAAAAAAAGTATATAAGTATTATATCCATTATCTAGTAGGTACCCATAGTACAAGCTCTGCTTAGTTTGGGACTAGATGGTGTTGTGTAAAATGTCCCAAAAATATTATTATAAAATATATTATTATTATTATTTTACCCCAGAAAAATGTGGGAATATCCCGGAAATCCCAGAGAAACGAATATGGAGAAGTACTTACGGGATTTGAATGAAATTTCATACAGACATAGTATGTGACCGGGAATAACAAATTGGATACATTTTACCCCAAAATTATGTAGGAATTCCCAGAAAACTTATGTAGGAGTCCTACTTACGAGATTTAAATGATATGTTGGTACACTAATAGTTTGTGATTGGCGCTGGCATATTGAATACTTCTTTTCTCGGAACAAAGCGGGAATTTCCCTAACATTGAGTACTTCTTATCCCATGAATACAATCCGACAACAATTGTGTTACTAAGTCTAGGCGTACGAAGTCGGGGGTAAAAGCTAGTAATATATATATATATTATTATTATTATTACCCGCAGTTCCCATCGCATCCCAAAGGTCTTTCAGAGAATGCCTATCATTCTTCAAGGTCGAATGTACAAAACTACACCTAAACTACACCAAATTATCAAAATTCGTTCAGCGTCTAGGCGGGAAAACGTACGTGTTATTGTAGTATGGCAGTAACTCTTTGCTACCTTGAAGTTCTGAATTATTAAGACATTTCCGTCGGCTATGTTTGAAAGTCTGAAGGAACATATTCACAAGTAATACATTTCTTTAATGTCTTTGCATGTCCTTGTGCATTTCTTGGTGTTTTTTTGGCGTTACTTATTTCGTTGTTTTAACTCTCGTGGGAATACGTAGTTTTTCTAGCGAATGCTGAGATATAAGGACAAAAAGTATATTATTATTATGTATCTCCGTTTCGGATTTCACGGCATACCTCCCGTGAGGAAGACATCCGGTCCTTTGGAAGGCTTGCGCGGCGACACAGGTCCAACGCGTAGAGGCCCCTTGGAGAACTTTTATCTAAATATGGGATGGGGCACCAACCCGGGACACTCCACACCTGCACTATAGAAGTACAGACATGGAGTATCCCGGGCGGGTGCAGGACTATTGTAAAATATGGAACTATAAATATGGGATTATGGAAGTGGGGGTTTGGTGGACTGATAACCTCTACTGCCGGAGGAAAACGGCGTCTGCCTTACAACCTTGAACATACATCCTTAGGGATGGCAGACGGTGACTCGCCACCTCACTAGCTGGGCCCCCCGAAAAGCTGCCAGTACAGGCAGAAGGCGGCAACAGCGGTGTGAGCGGCTAGGGGTGTAGAGAGGTGCGGCCCCGGTTTCACCGTCGCGAGTCTCCACGCGACCCGGATTGGGTTTCCCCGCTATTACGCCATTAGACACTTCCATCCCCGAGCATATAGCTCTAGCGGCCCCCCTCTGACCAGCCAATTAAGGCAAGCCAGAGTTGAGAGTACTGCGGGTGCTCTTGGGGTTCCAATCCAGCTACCCAGTACGGGCAAACTGGAGACGAGGCCCTGACTCTCTGGGGCAATAAGGACCGCAGTGTCGCCACTCACCATCAGCTCGCCACAAGCTGCCCTGCGGTTTTATTATTATTATTATCCTTTATTTATACTTATACATATTTTTTTTATTTTTCAATATTTCATCGTAAGTAACATATAAAAAAAACATTTAAAAATATAAAAAATAGAAACCCACCGGCATCGGGTGCAGGGTCCAAGCTACCGGTGGTCAGGGCCCCAGAGAAAGAAACCTCCTAACGATACGGGCCGTGTCCAAGAGTATTGCTTTCTGTATCAAGCCCTTGATCCAGCCATCCAACGAGAGCCTCCTTAGATGTTTGTCGAGGCTCTTGGCTATTAGGCCATTGGCTGACACAACGATTGGTACAATGATTGCTGAATTCACCTCCCACATGTTGACAAACTCATGTGCCAAGTCGAGATACTTTATTTCTTTCTCATTCTCGGCTTTCACGAGGTTCTCGTCATGCGGTACAGTGATGTCAACAATCATTGCAGGACGCTCTAATTATATTATTTTAATATTATTATTATTATATTATTTTTGGGTCATTTTACACAACACCATCACCATCCAACACCATATAACATACCACTATGCCTGTATTCCCCAATGGGTTAGGAAGAGGTGTATCAATGTACACCCACAGTTCGCCATGGTGTTAAGGTCTCGTGTAGGTAATAGGGAGCGAGCCATAATGAAATCTGATAATAATATTTATTATATAAAATTGCAATACCATTCACTGACAATCATGAACAACTGATATCCTAATATTTCTTTTACACTAAGAAGGATACTGGGAAATTGCCACGTCGACGAAAAAACGAGATCAATGCGGATAACATTGCGAAACAATTGATCATACACGTTCTAGTGAAATTAAATAGTGCAACAAAAAAGGCTTAGACTAGACTAGCTAAAGCTTCCTTGTTTCTTTAGCTTCTTTATTGGCCATTTGCTTGCATGAGTGGCCATAATATATTGTACATAACGTATGCGCATGATAGCCAATAATCGTAAAACTGTCATCAATCGTGCATTCTACATGACTTGTAAAAACATGTTTTTCACAGGGTTCGCATGTGTAGCCCTGGTTTTCTTAGTGGAGCATATGGGTGCACTGATTCAAGCGGGGAAGAGCTTGGCTGGCATCACTGCAGGAAGTCTCTTGGGTCTCTTTTCAATGGGCCTGTTCTTACCTTGGATTAATTCAACGGTAAATAAATCAAATCATAATCATCCATCAACCCATTAACTGTGGTACTGCTTGGCTTGGGTCTCCTCACAAAATAAGAAAGGTACTTCAGTGTGGAATTTCCGAACCTGCATGAGGTGTGGTGGGCTGGGCCAATGCAGTTTGCTAAAATCCACACGCTGTCGAGAAAATCTCTCGAACAAGCAGATTTCTTCATGATGTTTCCCTTCACTATTCAAAGCGCGTGTTAATTATTTTTATCAATACCTACGTGATTTCAAAAGTCAGAAGTGAATGCCTTGTGTTCGTACTTGAGACTTTTGACTTTGTAGTATTGGACTACTGGATCTGGATCAGTTATTTTGATGAAGGCAAAATTCGCAAGTCAAATTATGCACATTATTATAATATTATTTTTTATTTGATGACCGTTCCGATATGCCGTTGCAAAATAATGTTAATCGTAATTATCATATAACCATATTGATTTCTGACATTTACGCGAATATTATACATTGAAATAAAACTACTTTTTACGGATTTTATCGCGTATCACGGATAGACTGACCATGGACGCTGTAAAGGGTCCGAAACGTCGGGATTAATAATATCAATATACGCGATAAAATCCGTAAAAAGTAGTTTTATTTCAATATCATATAACCATTTATTAAAATAGTATAGAAGATGATGCCGACAAATTAAAATGGAGTGTAGTTTGTTTTGTCGACAGAATGAATGAAAGCGAACGAATGTGTAGCCTTTATATTGTTATCTTTATATTGTTAAGCCTTGGTGAGACTTCAAAAAGGTTAAGTATAATTTAGCCTACTTAACCTTTTTGAAGAGCCTCACCTACTTCCCTTATATCGTCCACATTCATACATCTTGTTTCACTAAACAAGATGTATGAATGTCAAAAAATGTCTTTGAAAATATACTAATCCAACTGCATGTTTTGTGCCCTCATGCAACAGGATCTGTTTTAAAACAAAAAGATATAAAATCGTCAACCCTTTCCATTACTTCTAATTATTTGTTTTCGATAGGGTGCATTGACAGGGGGCATGACCTCGACGATCCTGGTAGGTTGGATATCACTGGGCACGCAAGCAGCGATGATACGGGGTGACATTATCGTTACGCCAAAACCTGTGTCGGTGTCAGGATGTCCGGACAACACTACCTTGCCTACGACGTCAACATCACACACTTCCGTTGAATTTGACAGGTAAATCTAAAAAAGAATCTGAAGATCTTTTAAAGACACTTACAAGTCAACATTTTACATTTTTTTTAGGCTCCGGCATTTACTAACTGACCACCTCTGAGAAGAAACGCCGAAACAAACTCAGAGAATCATAGTCTCTTTAAAGTCCAGACATAGTAACAAATATGTCTTACAATGTAGGGCAAAGTCTGAAATAGTCTTTTAAAGAAAGAGCCATAGCGGCTTTGAGTGGACCAGTCCCAACCGACGGCACGCATGCATCAGTCATTGTGTTGCTCAACCATTGAGAGTATTAGATTAATATTAGATAAGTCATCATCGATAGATACTCACTGCTGCGTCCACGCTGAATAAATGCCACCTCCATACATTCCAGCACAAACAGGATTACTGGTAATTCGAGGCATTCCCGTAAGGGGGTGATAGAATGATGAAAACAGGACCCGAAATGAGGTGTCCGATATTAGACACTTTTGGATATATTGACTTATTTTTACCGTAATGGAGGATAGGTTTTAGTTCCATTTGAATATCTTGTAGGAAATGCTTCGAATTACTTACCTATGAATTTATTAATAAATTTAATATCATTATTATATAATCACATATTATTCTGCTAAAACCAAGTAACGAAAGCGGACTTAGCAGAATCCTTACTTCCTTATTAAAATGCGAAAGTAACTCTGTCTGTCTGTGTGTTACGCAATCACGTCTAAACTACTGAACCGATTTAAATGAAAGTTGGCACTGAGACAGTCTAGAGCATGAGAAAGGACGTCCTTTCTGACTGTCTCAGTAGTGAGAGAACAATTTAGGAATGTTGCGAAGATTACAAATATATAAAATACAGCTAGGCATAAAAGAAAGTTTTAAGGAGCCGTCGGTGGTTTAGATTCGGTTGCAGGACAACGTTTGCCGGGCCAGTTATTCGTCTTATAATTCTACCCATCCATCATATGAACTCGGATAAGACTGTTGTAGTTACTCGCACGTTGATCGTCAGGGTATAATATAACTTCATGTCATCATTTCTATTTTCATGTCGGTCTTCTATTTTCATCACTGTTATATGGAATTAACACGGTCCACCCTAACAGGTCGGGCACGTTCTTCCTGTACAGGCTGAGCTACTTGTATTACACGCTGGTCGGCATGATCGTGTGTATCGTCGTGGGCTCCATCGTATCGTATTTCACCGAGCCCAATGATCCCGCTATGGTAAGTGCTTTTAAACGTTTTGGAACAAGCCGTTTGGTTAACAAGTGTTGTTGCTGCGCCTACGCAACGGGTAAAAATAAATTTTGCACTGTCATGACCTTGCCCGTTTAGCACTGTACTGGGTATAATTTAATAAATAGGTGCCTGCCGGTCGCCACTGCCGTTGCGACGAGTCATGGGTTCGACTATGATCCGCGACAAATATACTATACTACGTTCACTTATAATAATTGTTTTTGAGTCTGGGGAAAATCAATTTCCACAATAAATTAACTAACTGTTTTTTTTTTCCGATAAACGACAGCTCCCTACTAGGGAAAATCCCTTTGTCGCGCGGACCTCACAAACACATAAATACGGAAACAAAGTACACCCAGACTCGAAACAAATATTTGTGGATCAAAGATTTTCTCCGATGGGAATCGAACCCATGACACACGGCACAACGGTAGTGGCGAGGTGACCACGTTATTGTGCAGTGATAGCCTAGTGGTATGACCATTAGAGTGCCAAGTCAAAGATCTCGAGTTCGAAACCAATGCAAGGACCTCTGACTTTTCGAAATCATATGCGTATTAAATTAATTATCACTTGCTTAAACGGTGAAGGAAAACATCGTGAGGAAACCTGCATGCCTTAGAGATTTTATCAACGGCTTTAAAGTCAACCAACCCGCACTAGGCTATAGACTATAGACCCTCTCATTCTGTGAGAGCAAGCCCGTGCCCAACAGTGGGACTGTGTATGGGTTGATAATGACCAGTTAACCGCCACGCCAAAATTGTAGTCAAAAGAATTTTATTTTCTTGACCTCGAATAATTGAATATCCTTCAAAAATGTATGAAGGATTTACAGATACACATATACCTATAACCTCTATAATGATAACCTCTATAGCATGAGATCATCTTTATAGTATGTCTACAGCAAGCAAACGGAACGGAAATAATATAAAATATGTATAATACGAGTATTATAAATGCAAATGAAATAATAGCTTTGAACAATTTATATATCAAACGTGTCTACGGCATTTTCTATGGTAACCCTTACACCTTTTGTGTGTATGTGCGTGCACGCTGGACATTGATGTGCTGACAATCATGAATGTGTCAGATAGATTCCTAGGGCTAGATGGTCAGTTTTGGGCCTTTTGCAAGTGTACCTACCGTCGAAGGCAGCATGTATTTTCTAAATGCATACTTAAATTTTCTTTCTAATATTATTTCAATTCACGCCAACTTAGTCCCATGCGACCTTTATGGAGTCATCTGAGGATATATTATTATGCTATATCTAATATAGCATAATAATATATCCTCACGATGCTTTCCTTAATCGTCAAAGCGTTAATTTAAGCTTTTTAAGCTAAAGTATTTTTTTAACATATTTTGGAATTAACGCTATGCTAAACATTATTAAGGCTATACGAATTTTAGAGAAAGGAAATCTCGATCTCAGGCAGGGTTGGGACCTGCGTCCTACACGTTAGTGATAAATATAATAAAAAATAATAGTAAAATGGTATGACAACATCGTTCGGCAACTTACCTAAGTCATGTCGGTTGAAAAACATAGTAATATATCTTCGATAGATGTTGGAGAAGTCCCTATAAGACGTAAGAATGAAGTAGTTTTTTTTTTCTAAAGTTAAATAAAACTTCAAAACATACTAAACAGTTTCCTTTAAAAAAAACATAAATATTTGAAACAAGGAATATTCAATTGTGACACAAGACGGAGGGGAATAAGCGAAATAGTAAATGTAGCAACATCCAGTGTAACCCAAAAGAGGTTATTTATCAAGGCCAAAAAAAAGTCGATTTACAACGCCTTCCGAAATAAAATTGAATGACTACCATTGGTAATGACAGAAGCAAACTTTTTGCCTTAAAATTAAGTTCACAACATGGATTAAACTCATCGTATACAGTAATAAATTTCCTCAACTGTTATTAAATGCAACAAAATTCACCAAACGAAATGTTCTCAACATAAGCTTGACATAACTCAAAATATAATGTTCAGATAAGCCGCATAGAACAAATCCAAATAACCTTCACACGGTATTTGAGACAGCTCTCTATCCATAAAGAGCCAACTACTTAAAATCCTTGAAACACTACAATCTCCAGAACACTAAGAATGTCCTGTATAAAGTCGTGAATGATTTTAGCTCAACGTAAAACCCCGTCAGTCTGCTGGGATCGGCTATAGAGAACGGTTAGAAATTTGTAGCTAGAAGCTGTCACACTTACCTAGGTCGCCCGAACCCTTGAAGAAAACCAATAACCATACATTTTTAATCGATCATTAGAGGCACACCTAGAAACCAGAAAATAGACTATTAGCGTTCGACCACAAATTAATTAATACAAGGATGATGAATGGAATGAACTTGTTAAAAACGTTAATCAATACTGCTGAGCGGGGTCACCTGCTGGCTGTAGTTATTAAATATAAGTTCGGTCTACGGTTACAAGCACTTCCGTCTTTCAGCATAGGTACTACGTTGGATGATCCAACTTTTCGCTTCACGATTTGCCTATGTCTCGGAGCTCTTTGCTCCGCATCGCTATCACTGTGGTGAAGCTGTTGATAGCCTTGGACACCATGGTTTGTCTTACAGCAGGAGCAGAATAGCACAGTACGCCAATATTAATGACATTCGGCGTGCCCTTGTCACCATTGTTCCAGCCATTTTAGCACATAACGATGGCAAGAGACCGGACGGGATGTCATTACTGTCTTGGAAAATGGGTAGGCCTCTATTGTGGGACCCGACGCGCGTTGACGCAGCTGGCGAGCTGTGTGGGCGCTGCTTCTGCGGCTGTGGAGATCAACAAACGGCAAACAATATAACCGTTCATATAACTATAATTATCCTATAGTTATGTTTTCGAACCGTTTGGGGGTGATACCTACGCTGGAGTCATGGGATGGGATCCGAGTGCACTTTTACTTTTTAAGGATATTGCCACTTCACATGACTCAGAGGTTGGCCTTTGCTTCGTTCGAATGCTTTGAATGGCAATACTAAAGACATTCAACGTGCAGCCTGCCTTTTGGTTATTCTTCCAGGTGGTAGCGATGCAGACAATTTTTTAATGCTCTTTTCTAAGTTCCTGTTTTGTTTGTTTTTGTTATACATATTGTAGTCTACGTTGAGTCTAGTTTTCTTAATAGTTTATTAAGTTTTAATTTGTTAGTAGATAATTTAGTTTATTTCCAGTTTTCTTATTTATTTTGAATTCTTATTTTGTCGGAAATATTGAATCTCAAATAAGTAATAGTAATTAATCATTAATCTTGATATAACCTGTTAATTAATAAGAATGTTACGTACATATATGTATATATACGGTTCGACTGTGATAGTTGTGCATACCTGCAACTGACTTATTTAAGTAAACAGGATAACTTTACACCATGATTGACCTTACTACAAATGCCTATAAATGGAAAAAAAACTGTTACTTTGTTTGAATTTGATTTGATTTGTTTGCTCCAAAGTTCTAACGAAAATAAATATAAACTGATAGTTTAAGCATATAAACTATCAGTTTATATTTATTTTCGTTAAAACAAAAAATAGGTATTATTTTTATTTACCTATTTTTTATGCACTTCTTACCTCTAGTTTTTTCGTGGATTCGATAGCCTGATTCGAACTAGGTCGACCTAGTGTCATTCTTCTGAGCTTCTTTTTTGTAAACGATAGGTCTAGACGTTGCTTTTTCTATCTTGAAAGTGTTTTTTGTCGATATCAAACGGGATTAATCTTTTTGGTTTTGATTGTCTTTGACTTTTTTACTTTGTGACAGTTATTTTAACTCTTTCGATATGTAATGAATGTGGACGAAGGGTAAGAAGTATGCAAGAATCGTAGCAAATGGCGTTTTTAGTTTTTGCCTACCCCTATGGGAAAAAGGCGTGAGTGTACGTAACTCTTTCATACGATACCATAAAATTCAAGTTTACTTTGGTCTGTCTAATACAGGTTAATTTATTCAAATCCAACATTTAATTTATACGATATAATACACTATATACACTGAGCGTCGCCCGGGCGATCAATGACGTCATTTAAATAATTACCTTGTTTGTTGTAACCAGTCAGATCTTTACAACGATAGAACTATCAAATTGTAACTTTTAAACTTTAGGAAATCAAAGCTTTGAAAAGTACATACCTACACGTATTTTTATAAATCTTTAATCTATATATTTCAATATATACTATCTTAAATAAAAATAATAACAGAAATGTGATTTAAAAAAAATGTTCATATACACCAACCACAAAAAATAATACATTGTCACGCGTAGGCGTCAAAGTACTACTCCACATTGCGATCATCTAGTAATATTCCCATGAGACGGGCAGCATTGCCATTTATTTGCTATAGCTATTTTTCTGGAATGCCCGATGTGAAAATGCTCGAATTCGCGTCATAACAAGATATACGACTCACTTCAAATCATCTCGACCTACCGACAACGCGTATAAAACACGTTACCGCTATTGCATGTTCCATTACACGATATGTGTCAAACACCTATAAAGATCTCGCATGCAAGATTGGCATCCCGTCCCTTGATAGGCGATTAGCCAAATTGGTGGCCAAGGCAACACTTTGATCAAACAATTTGTCAATCAGGGTTAACTGGGTCAATGTTCAGGTGCACCGGGACTTGCTGACACCGATCGTTCACCGGTGGCTGCCAGCTCAGCACCCTCACTGCCGAAGGCCGCGCTTGACACAGCACGATATCGAACTGCACGCGAGAGAACTCGAGCAATTGAGGGCACGCACTTCTTACAACGTATGTATTCCTGGTACATCGATAATATTGATTTCATATTTAATTCTGAACTGATTGTTTATTTAAGGTTTTTCCTAAAGCAGACGATCTTGGAACCTATTCTCTAATTTATATTTATTTATACATTATTGCTTGTTCTACTTCTTTATATTAACTATTTATATTTATGCTAACTTGTTATAGTACATTACTGTATAAAAAATATTCTATACACCTAAAAGTCATTTCAAAATAGTAGTTAAATCGGTCCAAGCATTGTCTTTGTTACTAGTTAATAAAATACCTACTTGTTTTGTTTCAGAAAATGGGCGACAGTCCTGAAATAGTTCGGAAAAATATGAAGAATTTCAGTGAAAACCACTGAATACATTTTTGTGATACTATTTATTATTATTGTTTATATTGATGCTAGGAATATTATAACCAAATAATCACTAATTTGTTTGTATTATTTACTTGACTTACAATTTTCTACATACCTTTACATGTGATTTAATAACGTTCATATCATAACACATAGGTACATGAGTCTACAGAGTTCATCAACATTTGTCGTAGGGTATCGATTAGCCGCAGACGACATGTTTTAATTAAAAGCTGCGCAGAAGTGATGTGCGATGTACATAATTGAATTTCAATATCCGGCTCTGACTGAACCAAATCCGTAAAAAGTAGTTTTACTTCAATGTCTAATATTCGCTTAAGTGTCAGAAATACAATCCAAATTTCCTTAAAACCGCTTACATCATTTGATATTTTATTGTAAAAAGTTTCTCTAAGAATCATCATTGAGCAATAGAAATATTTTCAGTACCTAATGGAAATACCTTTTTTATTACGTTCAAACATTTTCAACGATATTTATTTTAATTGTTAGCTTGGTAACCTAAACTTTATGATAGGATTCCGGTTCTATACTAGAATTTTTAACGTAAGCGTCATCATAACGCTAACAAAAACAATCAAAGAAATAAAAATCTATAGATATATTTAATTACTTTAGGACAGTTACATTACGTCGTATATTATGTATTTACATCAACTTATCTTTATCGAGATTACTGATAGAGAGAAAGCGTTGATTGTAGATCTTGCTTTTGTACAAACATTCAATATAACTAAATTACTCTTAAAGTAGAAAACACATTTGCATACGCAAAGAAAGGCAACATGCAGACATAAAAACTACCGAAATATATGTACTAATTAAATACCCATAAATCATGAACATCGTAATTAATCCTATTTCGAATCTTTTTATTCATAATTATATAAATAGTCATTTACGTTCTCATGTTGCCCTGCTTTTTATAGGTATAAGTATAATGTAAATAGTAGGTAATAATAATACTATTGGGACTACTTCAGCTACTCAAGAGATAATGAATGCTCTTAACACATTATTAAGGAATCCTTTAATAACTACTACCTATTCTTTATTATTTAATCTACGTCGAATGACAACGGAAGCTAATCGTATAAAGTTAGATACAACCTTGCGTAAACATGCTTACTCTCACGTATTTTAAATTACATAAATAACATTAAATAAGAACTCAACTAGTTCATTAGAACAGTGCATGCACTCTTTCAGCTGTCCTTAGCAAAGATATGTAATGCGGTCGGAGAGCTTTTCCAATAAAAATGTAACCGAATGCTTATAAAGTACACATTAGTTTCAGCATGAAACAGTTGCAAGAGGATCACGACTAACATTTTTACACTTCGTCTTATCAGTATGTCCAGAACACTTAGCTAGCTTAAGATTTAAGTTCACTTCTCTTGCACGTGCGCACGTTGACTGGGAAGAATACGTTAAGTTCAATAAGTGTTGCCAGCACCAAAAACATGGCATACATGGCAAGGCAGGCGCGGCCCACCGCCGCGTCCAACTTGAACTTGTTGAACCAAAACGTCAAGTACAGTAGCAGCAGCGTCGACAGCAACGATATGGCGGAGTACTCCAACCCCATGGAATTAATCTTCACCTGTTAACATTTAAATACATTTATCCCGAACATCCGGACGCAAGTTACGAGAAAATTTAAGTCGCTAAGCTTATTACATTTCAGCGTCGCAATTTCGCAGTGCTAGAGCGCATCTCATATAAATTATAGAAACTGGTTTCATTCGCATCATGACATAACTTATATAAATTGACCAAGTTTATTCCGTTAACATAGTAGTAGAAATTTAAATGTTTGATTCCAAAGTGAAATCGTATTTTTGCTGAGATATGAGTTGATTTTAAAAGATGTTTTCTAACCCAGTAGTGACCCGGCTCGGCTGGAGTGACCGACGCTTTGATGAGCCACGGCAAACCGAGGCAGAGCAAGATGTCAAACGTATTCGAGCCAATCGAATTGCTGATACCCATAGATCCATGACCTGTATTTGAAAAAAAAAAACTTTAATATTTACAAAAACAGCATTAAACGGAATTTTGAACTTAACTATTATGAATTGAACTGTATTTACTACTTTGCACATAACATGCAGAAGTTATAACTAATAATTATTATGGCATAAAATACACTTCACCTTGTTTTGCTACTATTACACTAGAAACAGCTTCCGGTACCGATGTCCCCGCAGCAAGGAAAGTTATACCCATTACCGAATCAGGTATCATTAATGTATCCCCTAAAATGTATAAAATTTAAAGATAACTTCACAGTAAAATCAGCATTGTTTATAATATTCATACCTCGGTAGAGTCTTACCAATTATAGTGATCATCCAAGCTACAATGTACGACAGTGATCCTATCCATACTATGCACATCATAAATGTCAGAGGGAACCAGTTTTTGAACCGAGGCTTCTCACAGTCTGGGATAGTGAACAAGAAGACTAGGTGAATCGGCCAGGTCACTATCCATGTAGTCTGTAATAAGACAAAACAATAATAATAGGAATTTTCTTGTCTGTTTACAAAAGCTGTTACTGTACGTACCTTTGTAAGCCAGCTCCTCCCAGAAGGCCATTTCCAAAGTGAATGTTCATATTTATCTTCTACTTCTTTGTTATTCTCATCAACGTTTGCCGGGACCACATTTTCCTCTGAGTTCAAATTATCCATGTCATGTGCCTTTATCTCGATATCAATACAGATGTTTTTAGCATTTTCATCATCAGTGGGTGATAAGTTTAAAGAATGTGTAGTGCCAATTTCACTATTCTTTTCATTTTTAGCAGGGTAAAGAGATAATGCACTTTTTATATTCCCATTGTGTTGGTGATGTTCTAAAGACATATCATTTTTATTTATAGGTGAAAGTTGTTTAGCGTCTTTAGATTCTGGAAATTTTAATAGAAGGATCTTAAAACTATTGACCTTGGTTACAATCATTATAATTTGCAGAAAATCGAAGTAGAGTAACACTGCTCTGAGCTGTGTTGTATTCCTAGCGTTGAGCAAGGTTGCCAGTGCTCCGCGAGGAAACGTTGTGTTGGCAGTGGGGAGAATTTGACTCATAAACGGCCAACCCAACTAGTCCTCTTTCGTTTTACAGGGCCGGCAACGCGCAAGTGATACCCCGAGTTTTGCAAGCGTCTATAGGCTTACCATCAGGTGGGACGTCTGCATGTTTGCCACGTTAGTCGTATAAAAAAATAAATTGGAGAACGTACCATTTTCTGCACCGATGGCACTGTCTGGATTTTCACTTTTCTTCAACATATCTGATACACATTTCCAACTTCCTGTATAACAACACATTTCTGTGATAAAATTATGCATGAATCGATTTAATGTACATAATCACTTTATGAAATACCAACCTTTTGCAAAATTTTGTATAGATTTGTCATAATACATGATACAGATGTATACTCCATACAGCATGACAAGAAGGAACGCTTCGTACCACTGAACGTACTCATCGTGCATTATACAAATTAATATAGATACTGTGATTCCGTAAGCGAGGCAGTCCCTTGTCAATGGCCACCAGTCTAACGGCACAACCTGAAAATGTTAATTAATTATTGGGGACCATTTTAAAAATAATAATAATAGTTTAAAATAAACGTTTATTTATTTTCCACCACAAAATAAAGAATAGGTACAGTACAGAACAAAAGAAAAACCATTGACAACAGTGTATGCTGTATGAGGACAAATTAAGACGTAGACAATTTACCATTCCTGCACCGATACCGCAGCATGCAGCTACGGCGAGGATGTTGAACACTGCTGAGCCGACAATAGTGCCAACTCCGATGTCTCCTTCCGTGATGAAAGTGCCAATCACGTTGACGAACAACTCAGGCGCCGACGTAGCCGCCGCCATGAACGTGGCGCCAGCCACATCGTTCGTCATATTCAGAGCTGTAACGTTGAACAATGAACAAATATTGCATTTAAATACTAATCTTATCAAAACTAAATAACTACGCAACTGTAGTGTCCTGACATGGTTGGCTAAAGGAAGGCCGAATATTAGAACAAAGTATCGGATTATCGTATTTTATTTATTTAATACGCATTTAACAAGTAGGTACCTAATGTAAACAAGTTTGCATAATTTATAATATAGGTAATCTAAGGATTTGGTTTAATCTCTAATGATATACGAAATGAAAAATTAAGGTAGCCTCCCTGCTTTCTGTGTGGTTTTGACTCGTCAATAAAAGTATTGATAATGAACTTCTGTTAATTCAATTAATGATCAATCGCGGTCGGTAGGTGACTACAGAATGCGAGACCTTACACACATACCTGTTCTTAAGAAACCTTACACACATGCACATACCGTGGCATATTTTCTCGACTGCTGGCACGAAGAACTTGTCGCAAACGACGGCTAGCGCGAGGAATAGGTATATGGAGATAAGGGCATGGAGAACGATGGCGCCATGCTGCCGCTGCAGCTCTGTGAACAGCCCCGCCGGAAAGTCATCGATGGCTGGCGGCGTGCAATTGCGCAGGTAGCCTTCTGAAACTAATAAATATCTGCTGTTAATCACCACGAGTCCATGAAATAAATGGATTTATTAGCAGCCTAGTTTCTATCACCAACGTCAAGTGGTATTTAATCTCAGTGTGAAATACAGATTTATTAAAAAAAAAAATGTTAAAATTCGGGCGCCACCTGATGGGTGGGACAAATAGAATACTAAAATGGCAAAGTGTTTCTTAAAAGATGCAAATTTATCAAAGGCAAACGGATGTTTGACTGATGCGAACATACGAAAGAGATTTCGCTGGATAATTGGTAATTGGTGCCTAATTTAAATTGGCCACAAAGATACACCCGGGTTTCGGTTTGTGTGTGTTAGTATGGGTCGCTGGTTCGTTTAGATTAACAATTAGATTTGAATTGGTGCTGCAATATAATTGTGTTTTACTTTTTAAAATACTAACTTCTGCTTTATTGGTAAGCACATCATTGAAAATGGCTAGACCAATTTATTAGGCTATTTTGTTTTTAATATGTTCTGAATAGTCCGAATAAGATTTTTAGGGAAAGAAAATAATTGAAACAGATTCTAGTCAAATTGGTAAATTCGGGAAAAATCCGAAGGCAGGTATTTTTTTCTATTGGATTTATTGAAATTTTATCAGTACAACGTCCATCGGATCATCTAGTTTGTTACAAAACTGTAGAATTTTCATCTTGATCTGATGCAATCATCGACTTTTAAATTAACAATTAAGAATAATATAGGTACATATATGATAAAATTAAAATATTTGGCAACGCCGACGCCGACGTATTAATACGACATGAATCATACGAGGCGTCAATACGGCTCGTAATTAATAAATTCGATCGTCTGGGCGTCGAAAGGGACTTGATCTGGGACCTTTTCATTAACCCCCACACATTCTGTGATTGATTTATATTACTAGAACAAAAAGAAGCGGTTCATGTAACATACAATTATGTACATTTTCTTTTATCATGACGGCATCACGTACATATTTTGTTTACGCGGACTTTCAGCACACAAAATTCTCGTAGATATTAGGATTGTATAATAAAAAAAGGTTTTTAGGACGGACTGCCTCCGTAACGGACGATGACACGCAAGCAACCTCACTTTTTAATGAATGAAGCAATGAGTTGCAGCAATAAAATATCATAAAGCAAAAATGAAATTGTTATTACTTTGTTATTATGACTAACCTATAGCTAATTAATGATTTTACTAACCATTGACGGGCCCAATGGTTATTAAACATGTTGTATTATATTCCGGAAAAGTGAATATAAATTGAAATCAAATACTTTATATTATACTAGCTGTTTCGTGCGGTGCTACCAGCATTGATCTCATATTTCCCATTCCCATGGGAAATTCTCTAATATTCTTTCATACAAACCTTGTTTTTACAATTACAAACACAACAACAAAAAATCTGCCATATCGACGAGCCGTTGTCAAGTGAGGATTTTACATACATGCGGCAATTGATTTTTATTTATATAGATAGATATATTATTCTAATTATAACATTTAAATTCACTCTTCAATTTATTATTTCCAAACTCATGGCAAGTTAAGCTTACGGAAAATGTACAGGAATCTTTTTATGATAAAATCCAATTATTTCCTAATTCTGATAAAAGCTTTCAAAGCTGCTCCACGTGTAGGTGCTTAAAAGAAACCGTGAGGAAGTTTGGGTACCTACTCTGTAAAAAAGTATTTTATTTTTTTCTAATTAAGTATATTCCAAAAATAGACTTTTAAATTAATTTTGAAACAGAAAATCACAAATAATAAAATCAATAACTTGCGTCTGTCTTTCTTTATCCATAAATATATGGTATAGGTCACCTACCTATACTTTTGGATAGGCGTACCACACCTTTTGATTTCGGTATCATAGTATGTTTGTACATATTACGCTCAAAGATCGAAAACGCTCATTTAGCAAAAAATAACTCACAACACGTTGTGGTATTTGATTTAAGGATTTATAAAAACTAAATAATAAATAGATCCTACTTTAAAAATAAAAAACAAAAACTCAATGCTAGTTTAAACTAAAACAAAGCTAACAACTGACTACATGCTGTAATACGGAAACAATAAACTATTATCCTATTCTATTCTATATAAGACGTTATCACAAACTAGTTAGCTAGTTTATATTTTGTTTATAGTAGGCTATATTTATATACAGCCTATGTATTATTTTAAATTATATTCCATCAATATCTTTAAAATTTTCAAGAAGTGCTCATAAGATCTGGTATGTCTCATGGACAACTCCAAAAATTAAGACCATACATTTTTCGTTGAGCCCTAGATAGTTGAAAAAATTCACATCAAAAGCTTCGTTTAGTTTTTTCTTTTGCAAGATTTTATTTCCTTTCAGTACTTAGTTTCTGTCTTATTTACTTGTGTAAAATATCCTCGTGGACCGGGATCGTATCGGACTACCTACCATTAAAAACCACATTTGGCTTCCCATTCATAGTCAAAGTCAAATATTTTATTTTACCATTATACCATTAAAATACGACTGAAAACTGCGACTTTTGAAAAGTCAAAACTATTTCCACCGTTCCAAAAAGTGGGTCTTATGAAGAAGAACCGGCAAGAAACTCCATAGACGCGTCCTTTAAAAAAACACGATTACAGTGTTATTCTTGTTTTACACTAAGTCATTAATATATATTAGTATAATGTATGTATGTATTCATAAATATTATTGCATTTATATGTATCTAAATATATTTGATTATATATATAGTTTTAAATTATTCATATATATGTATAATAATCCATATAAATAATTATATATTTTATCCATCTTTATTTTATTTTTTTTCCTTATTTGTGCACCTACTATCTTGCTTTGTCTCTGCATCACCCTAAGGTTGACTGGGAGAGAATGCGGAATGGCATTAAGCCCGCCTTTGTACAACAAATTTTTGTTTTGTGCATGAAGTATTAAATAAATAAATAAATTGTACATAGAACTCATAAAGTCATTCACGACCCCGAAAAATTATGGACAGTGGCTGCCTTTTACTAACCCAATTAAATCTGAGATTGTAATTTCTGATTAGACAACGTCTGTGATCTAGGAGTTCGTGTGTGAGATTGCTGATCATGAGGTTCAATTCCCACAGGACACATATATTTATGTGATGAACACATTTGATGTTTCTGGGTGTTTCTTAAGTATTATATAAGTATGTATTTACAAAAAATTATACAAATATTATATCCATTATCTAGTACCCGTACAACATCTGGTTTGTTGTTGCAGAAGTGTAATACGTTAGTAGTTTAGTACGTTTGAGTAACAGAAACTCCAGTCCCTTAATATTCTAAACATGCAATAAAAACTGTTGTTACATTGGTTAGAAAACAACTAGGTCAACAATTGAGGTTTCTTTAACCCCTAGATTCGCTCTTCCTTGAATCGTTCCTAAATGTTCCTTTATCACCCTGGCTGTGACAGAACTTTAAAAACTACATAAAAATCGGTCTTTTTTGGTCCTTAAGGTCTTCGAGGCCTTAAGGTCCTTAAGCCTCTAGCCGCAGTCTTAATTTCGACTAAAGACTTTTCAACAGATAGTTATTAGGTAAGCTAATTAGTTATAAACTTTAAGCTAACAATAAAACACCACCTTTTACTGTCTGTAATTATCACTACCACATACCACATATAAATATTTTAACATACAATATTAATACTGCTACTTTGGAGATCAAGATTGTAAAAAAGTATTTTACAAATGAATAAAGACTAATGTTGTAATTATGCGCAATTATTTAGTGGGGAACTCCATATATAAACACTTCAATACTTAGTTTTGATTGTTATCATAGACTAGGATGCTATACATAATAAAATGTAGTAAGGAACTATTCGCTAACTACATTGAATTGAATTGCATAAGACACGTAATCGTCGCTGTCTGACTGAACTCTCACAGGCGCACGCGCACGCCGCAGCGTCGGAGAGATCGTGAGTAATCTGAGGCGCATGTGCCACCAATTTACCACCCGACTTGATTTAATTACCGTCATCATCATTAACCCATTTATACTGACCCACTGCCAAGCACGGGTCTTCTCTCAAATTGAGACGAATTAGGCTATAGTCACCACGCTGGCCTAGTGCGGGTTGGCAGAATTCACAAACCGTCAAGAAATATCTCTAAGGCAGGGAGGTTTCCTCACGATGTTTTCTTTCACCGTTTAAGCGAGTGATCATTGATTGTTATTAATACGCACATGATTAGCAAGCTGAAGTGGTAATGGGCGGGGCACATAGTTCGTAGAACTGATGGCCGCTGGGGCAAAAAGGTTCTCGAGTGGAGATCACGCACCGGAAAGCGCGAGCAGGACGGCTTTCAACCAGATGGATAGACTGCCTGGTAAAGGTCGTTTGAAGCCGTTGAATGCAGGCGGCATAATAATTGGTCCTTGTGGAAGTGTATGGGGGGGGCCTTTGTTCAGCAGTGGACCTCCTGTGGCATGATGATGACGCACATGTATTTGAAAAGTCAGAGCGTGTATTGGATTCACTCGAGACCTTTGACTTGGTAGTACAATGGTCATAGTACATATCACTAGGCTATCACTGTTATCCACTAATTACCTTTCTATTAATACATCTCATTATTTCCTCGAGAACGCTAATGTGAATTTCAGTTAGGCTACTCGGGAAGCTTACAACTGTTTGATATAAATGAATGGATTACTTAGATAATAATGTATTAGTGGATATTCTAGGCGCGATTATTCAACTTTGTCATAATATTCTAGTCTCTTGGGTATCTCTATTTAGCGTTCGGAGGTCCACCAGTATATCTGGGATAATAAAAAAACTACCGATTCTTCCTAGAATAATAGAAGAATATATTGAATTGACACACTATATTTATGCTTATATTATTCTAGTCCATTATTAAATACATGTCGTACAGGGGTTCGGCTAAGTGATAACTACGCTGATCAACCGATCTGCAAGGTTAAGCTTCGCTAGCCGCGGTCAGTTTGTGGATGGTTGACACAATCGAGACCCTTCCGTGGCGCAGAGAGTACGTAAAGCCGTCGTTCCTGATACGAGAACCTATGATAATCCTTAGGACCTTACCTCCGCAACCCAATTTCTGGGCAATACCTTTCGGTTGGGATTGTGGGATCGGCTTCCAGTCTAAACACATGCGGCTGAATGTCATAATTTTACACGAAGCGACTGCTATCAGACCTCCAAAACCCAATTTCTGGGTGATCGTTAATGATAGTCAGAAGCCCACAGGTGTTCGTATGGCAACCGCTGTGGCTCTTTCTTCAAAAGGCCATTTCAGACATTACCCTACATTGTGAAACTCACATTATTATGTCTGGACTTTAAAAAAGACTAGGATTCTCTGAGTTTATTTCGGTGTTTCTTCTCAGAGGTCGTCAGTTAGGAAATGCCTTCTAGCATAAAAACAAAATCAAAGCATCGACTTGTAAAAGTGTCTTTAAAAGATCTATTTACAGGAAAAAAAAACCGGGACCGACATCTTTACGTGCTCTACGAGGTACGGAGCGGTCTCGATGTGTTAAGAAGTGTCACCCATCACCATGGTCAGGTTAATCTTGCAGATCGATTGGTCAGCTTAGTTGTTACTAACCACGAGCCCCTCATAGCCGTAAATAAATAATAAAAATAATGAGATAAGTAAACATACATTAAGAGAGCTAGGGCATAGTGGTAGTAAATCCACTCAAATTGGAGCTGCCCGACTATGGAATTACCTCCGCCTTGCAGAAAATTGAAGTGAAATAACACTGCTTTGAGCTGTGTTGTGTTCCTTACGGTGAGTAAGGTCGCGGAGCACTGCCGCGAGGAAACGTTGTGTTGGCTGTGGCTTTCACCCCTATACTGCCAACCAAACTGTTTCTCTTTCATTTTACAGGGTCGGCTACGCGCAAGTGATACCCCTGGTGTTACAAGCGTCTATAAGCGCTTACCATCAGGTTGGGCCACATGATTGTGCCACCTTATTGGTATAAAAAAATTGACATAAAAAATATTGTCAGTCAGAACCTGGAGGATAACGACTCACTTATCTTCCGATAACCTGAATATTCACACATTAAAAACCAATTAAATAATACCAACATAATACAATCATTCCTCTTTTATCATCGACGACGTCTGAAGTTCGAGTGTTAGACTGCTGATCACTCGTCGTTTCAGGTAATATGGTGCTTTATAAAATGTCCCAAATATTTATTTATTTTATATTACATAAATAAAATTGTAATTGCTGTATGTACGTAAGATCATTACGAGGGGCTCGTGGCTAAGTAATAACTACGCTAATCCCCTAGCCGCGGCCAGCCTGTGGATGGGTGACAATTCTTAACAATTCGAGACCCTTCCATGCCTCGGAGAGCACGTAAAACTGTCGGCCCCGGTTGTCATACGAACGTCTATGAAAGCCGTTAGTGGTAATGAGAAGCTTAAAAAGAATGACAATAAGTCTATCCTCAGGATATCGGTATTACTCAGTAATGAGGTTGCGGAGGTCTGATGGCATTAACGTCTGGTTAGATTGGAAGCGGACCCCAACATAGTTGTCAAAAAGCTCGAATGATGATCATGTAAGATCATTACTTGAAAACGGCACCAATTTGGTACTTTTTTTTCCTGGTTTCATAATTGTCAGGTCAAGGTTTGAATGAAAGAAAATTTAGGAATTTCCCATGGGATTGGGATATACGAGATCAATGCGGGTAGCACCGTAGGGCACAGCTATTATGAAAATCATACTAATATTATAAATGTGAAAGTAGCTATGTTTGATTGATTGAGTACTCACGCAAAAACGACAATCGATTCGCCTGAAAGTGAATGACCGAGAATGATATAAATATAGGCTACTTTTTCATCCCGGGAGGATACGGGAACCTGGAAATCCCAAGAAACTTATATAGGAAGACTACTACGGGATTTTAATGAAATTTGGTAGGTACACATTATATTATTAAACATAGTTTATAATAAATCATAAATTCTTTCTTCTAATAGATTATGAGTAAATTGACCCAACTAGGGTCATTTTATACAGAATCATAGAACATAATTTAGAAGATCTAGTCCAAGGGTACCTACTAGACAATGGTTCTATATTTTTTTTTTGTAAATACATACCTCTTGAGAAACACCCAGACACACACATATATTATATTCATATCATAAATATTTCTGTCTTGTGGGAATCGAATATTCGAACCATTAAATCGAATTAAATCGATATCGAAGACCACTAGACCACAGATATCGTCAAGTTTATGATTAGTATTAACAGGAATATTGAAGAATTTCAAAACTGAATCAGCAATAATCTAAGTTTATTTACCTAACAATTGAGTTAGATGACTCAATTAGGTACTTAATATCCCGGAAAATATCCGCGATTTTCCTACTAATCCCGGGATTCCGATTGTGGGTAAATGGCTTAACAGATTGATATGAAATTTGTTACAAATGTGTTTTAATAATAGCACTAACATATTAGTACTTGTACTTCTAATCCTGGAAAATGCTGAAAATTCCTGAAAATACTGAGAAACTGAATCGGCTATAATCTAAGTTTATTTTTAAGATAAATGAGTAAGACAACTCAATAGGGTACTTTTTATCACAGAAAATATCCGGGATTTTCCTTCTAATCCCGGAATCCCGATTAGGGTAAGGCTTAGTTGGGTGCAAAAAAATTTGTACACGTATAGTTTGTTACCAGCACCAACATATTGAGTACTTTCAATCCCGGGGCATTGCGGCAATATTCTCCCGGGAAGCTGAGTTACAAGACTCAATTAGGTACTTATTATCTCGGTCAATATACGATATTTTCCTATTAATCCCGGAATTTCAATTGCGGTAAAACGGCGTAAAAAATTTGCATTAAATAATGGTACACATACAGTGTTGGTGACCAGTACCAACGTATGGAGTAGGTACTTTCCTAAAAATCCCCGAAATTTTATTCGGAAATAATCGGGAAGTTATCTGAGTATAGTTAAACAATAGACTAGGCGACTCAATTAGGTTATATTTATACCGGTTATACTATATTAATATTCAGAGTAATGAAAACGAATAATACAAATGTCGGAATGTCTGTTAATCCCGTAAAATAAATCCGGCAGAAATTGTGGTAAGTACTAAGTCTACACGTAAGTTCGAAGTCGCGGTTAAAAACTATTTTTAAGACTGTCATATAACGCAACTCTTATAATCTAGAATTTAATACAATTTATGGTACAGTAATTCGATTCCAGGTAGCATTCGAAACTCTATCCTCTGGCTTTGAACACCGGAGTACTGGGGATGAATTTTTATTTCATATCATTTTATATTTAAAATAGTTGTGCATTCGAACTGACTTTATGAACAAGACCGTTTTCAAAAGAATATCTTGGGAGGTAGAAATCACCAAAAGTTTAGCTAAAGTTATCTGTTCCAACAACCTATTCAATTGTCATATTAGAGTTCTAGTTATCATTGAGACGACACGAGCACATCCCACAGATCGGGCGACGTGCTATGGCGTGCTTGATAAACAAACGCACATCCTGTGCCACTCTAAAACCGACTCCTTTAAATAGCAGTCAACAAGGCAATCTTGGGTAAATTGTCTCAAATTACAGTTGCACTAACTTCTTTAACCGAATTAGTTGATTAAAGAAAATACGTCTTGTTTGCTTGCTATTTACCGTGCCACAAGTAGTGTGCCTGTTTCGTGCCAAACAGTGCATATTACCACTTGTAGTCATATTTTAGATACTCGCATGCAGCAAATGCACTATGAAGGAAATTGACAGATCAAAGATGGCAGGAAGTCCGCATTAGCGACGCATAAGTCGTCTTTGATCCGCTGCTCTTTCCGTTGGCCAACGACCTAAGGAATATAATGGCTATTCCAAATACAAGCGAGATCTGATGTGTTTTATTGGTGAAAGTTATAAGAAGCGTTCCTTTTGTCTAAGAAAGTTAAGCAAGTAGGTACAATTTTGGACGCCGCCACCGGCAGAAAAAGATCACGTGAAGACAGGCGATGCTCAACCTTGCAAGCTGACAACCATGAGTGGACGGCGGCCAATTGACAATTTGCGCGAGGACCGACCGGATGAGGCGCCGAGTCGGAGCTGTGCCTCCCCTACTAACTTTAAGAACGATGGCCTATCTGTGACAAATAGCTATAATATAACATTTACGTAATCAAATCTTACGATAGTAGCGTGTGCAGCACACTTCATGTCCCCCGTATTGTCGAAATACACCATTCATCATAACGTTGAGCAAGTCTACTAATGCTAATTATTTGTAATATAACAAGTCGGTTACTTCTACTTAAATTGTGATCGTCCTAAAATTAGATACTATAAGCTAGGACATTATGCTAAAAATAGATATCAATTAGACGCAGTTCTTAACGGGTCTATACTTATACATAACTCCTATTGTATCCTGATATTGGCAAAAGAACAAACCATGAGAGAACATCCCATTAATCACGATCACAACATCAACTACCATTAATTATAAAAGCAATAATCAAGCCGATCATCATGTATAATCCTAAAGCATTTTGTTTATAAATGTTGTCGTCATTGAGGCAGGTCAGTTTTCATTTGACGACGTCGTCATTACAATGGACGTTGGCTTCAAGTAAAACAAGGTGCGGTTGCTAGGTACTCCTATGATGTTAAGCTATAATCAACATTAAATCGTTTACAGAAAGACTAATAGACATCGGGTGAGCATCGAGCCACGCCCGTGTTTTGACAGTTTCGTTACTGACATCCGACAGTTATCTGGAATATTTTAATTTTTAACAGTTTGGTTTATGTTCGTCATTGAAAAATTGAATTTCATTGAGACTGAACTTTGAAGCGGGTTTGTTTTTATTTACATATCCACCTACGCGTGCATTATGGAACAAGCGCGATCTGTTGTTTTGAAAAATTGCATAATAATCATAACAGGACTGCAAACGTACCTGGTCGCACCTGGTGATGTGGTAGCTATAGTTGGTCTGCACACTCTTCCATACTTACAACGCGGTGCGGGCGCCGGCTTGGGCCGCCCGGCGCGCTGGCGCAGCTTCCATCGACACTACATTCACTTTCAACACTTGAATCGCCGATATAATTTTTCTCGCGACTCCGTTTGATTCACACTTCATGGGTGACCTATCCGATGAACTGGAATTGGACGCACTTCCGACCTCTTTCTACATAACCTTGCCGTGTTGATACGCGCACTGCACCAGGATCTGTTGCCCGATGACTGAATCTCCAGGATGCTGGAAATCTATAAATCCCCTAGTCCAGACCCTTGATATAATAAGACATTGGACTCGTACCTCGATCGGAGGTATTCATATTGGTGTAGTATCGTGTGGAGCGCGACGCAGGCGACCGAGGACGTCGCCACTGGCGTCCGAATGCCGCCGCTCACGCTGAAACGGACATAATGGACCCGCCAGAGAGCTCGTCAAAAGAAGAATACGGGGGCCAATTATTTATTTCCATACAATACACTACGTCGGGCGGCGCGGGCGCAGTGCGGGAGTGACTCCCAGCGCGAGCATCGTGCTTAGGCGACAACTCCACGCAGTGATGACTATTACACATGAGTACCAATATTGTATTTGGATCATAAATTAAAATTTGTTTTGCCAAAAGAACTATTACTTAAAATTAAAGGTAAAGTACCTAAATAAAAGTAATTTTGTAACTTAGTTCATACAACTTGTAAGGAACTATTATCATCGATGAGCATTACCTAGCTGTTGGATTCTCCGAAATTCATGTCTTCATTCTTCATTCGGAGCAATGACTTGAAACTTATTTATTAAGAACAAAGAAAATATACACCTACACCATATATATAGGATGTGTTCAGACGTGTTGAGCTCTAATTTTATGAATCCTTGGGGTCAAACGTCAATTTACAAGCCCTTTCCGAGCCACCACGTAATCGGTACGCTGCTACTTTTACAGTCAGAGTTGATTAAGATTTGAGCATGAACTTTTGAAGTAACCAACTATCATGGACGTGATGTGACTCACAAGACAATATTGCACCTTATGTAGGTGTAGAGGAAACTAAGACCATTAAAATATAGATCAACGCTGTACCTATGTACCTACAACAATTTATATGCTACTTACCAGCCTCGAATACTGTCATGATACTGTTTACATACCTATAAGTCCTTAAATAAACAAGAAAGTAAATATGGTATGAAATAGTTACCTATGTCACAGTATATGCTATGCGCTATTTATTATCTACGTCAATATTTATGTCAATATACTTAATGTTTGCGTTTGAAGATACGAAAAGGGAAAATTCTCTAGTGCATTGCTTGATTATGCATTCTGATAGTTCATTAAAACATTATAAGATATGTAGGAATTTTCGCCAAAGTAACTACTGATTATCTAAATAGGTTTAATATTAAAGTAGGTTTCAATTTCAATTCTGATATAAATTGTTATACAAATCCATACATTGAATTACCAATCTCCCTGAATATTCTTCTTCTTTTCCTTTTCCTTGGCAATTGAGTCGTTGGCAACTATTCTGTCAGTTTCAAGTTAATTATCAATTGGTAAATTATACACTATACTACCTCATAAGTCTAATAGTTGGCGCTACTGCTACGCTAGACGTTGGGTTGGATTCCCAAGTCGATCATAATGTTATTGGCTTTTTCTATGAAATTGTCAGTAACAGCTCGGAGTTTTGGATATATATGTCCGGATAATGGCAATAGGCTCACAACCGATTACATGAGACTTAAACATACCGTCGAAGTGTGGGAATACATTAACCGTCTAACCCTTCTGGGAACACAGGCGTGATGGTATGTGTTTAAAATGATGATAACAGATGAAAATCGCACCCCTGAATAATCATTCAACTGTATTTACTTAGTGGTTGCTAAAAATAATTACAATTAGAATGTAAATAAATCTTAGCTGATTTTTTTTATACTGTTATCGACTGACTCATCTTCTCATCATGACATACCCGTTGGTCAAATTCAAGCCTACTCAATATAAAAAATGAATCATGGTCCTTACTATACAGCATACAGTTCTATCGGTACGTAGCCATTAGATGCTGTTCATGAACACTGACTACTGCATTGGTCGTGTAGTGACATATAACATTATTATCACATTATCATCAATATTTGTTATTGATAGCCGCGTTACGTGTACAACATGATTTTTCTATGTTCGTCCGCAAACAGTGGAATATTTCTTGCCTTCAAGTGGCCCGCCCTTTAATCCACGGATTATAATTTAATGGAATTTTTTACACAAGTACCTATACAAATTAGATATGCTACTATTTACTACATACCTGTAATCCTTGAAAGATTATTTCGTTTATCTACGTGTGCATTTAGAATATATCTAGAACGTATAGGTAGGTACCTACTGATCTACTTGATGTTGTTATTTGGTTTGAATACGCTTTTGTTTACCGTTTTAATCATGTTTTCAGTAGCAGTTTTGTAGGTATAATCATTATTTAACTTACGTAAAATGTTAAATACTTCACTACATTAACTTCAAACATTTATCTAATTCATTTTATGTAGGACTTAGGTACACTGTAAGTGTCATACTCAGATGTAATATCTAACCTAACTTAAATATAAATATTGTATCAATGTGTATAATGTTCTTATAGGTACTATTTAATCAATAAATAAATTTATAATGTGGTTGAGGTCCAGGTCGAGCAGTGTTATTGGGTTTTTCTATGAAATTCTCAGTAGCAGCTCGGAGTTTGGATTTGTGCCCGTTTAATGGCAATAAGCTCGCTCTCCATTACATGGGACCTAAATACCGGCGTACTGTTGGTGTACATTGGTACACCTCTGCCTAACCCTTCGGGGAATATAAGCGTAATGGTGTTTTATGTTTACGTTTATAAAGTATGTTTATATGTTTTTCATATGTATGTTTGAGATTATTCTGATAAAGATTGTTTATGAAAGATAAAATATCATTAAAAAAAATCGACGATCTGTCTTCTTATATATTATATAAAAAAATAGCTTCAGTTCGCGAATTCATTTGCTTTGATAAACGCCTGAATAACATAGGATGTATCATTCACAGGCTAATAATTCTGGGATAGTGTACAGACTCCAGCAGGATAAGCTATCCAAATCTGACAAATTTTCCCAATAGAATATCAACCTTATTATATTGTGTTAAAGCTTGATGTGCTTGCCTGGTAGGTACCTACAGAGGCCATAGGAAGGTTCCTATCAGGGGAAGAATTTTCATAATCGGACGTTATTAGTTCAGCAGATTAATTAACAAATTTAATGTTACCTCTTGATAATATAGATTTATATTATAATATATAGTTTCTTTTGTATATAGTTACAAGTTATATTAGTATGTCATTATCGAGAATCTGATAGCCGGAGTCACTGAAGCTAAGTAAATGAATGCAGTTGGTACTTTTTGACGTAAGCCGGGAAAAATGAGACGAACTGGAACCACAGGAAACAGCAGCAACATGAATAACTATGATTCTATTTTAATTTCAACATCCTCATCATATCAGCCACAGGAGGTCCACTGCTAAATAACGACCTCCCCATGGACTTTCACAAGGACCGGTTACCTATATGCCGCCTGCATCCAAGGACTGTTTTCATTTAACTAAAGTTCAAACCACATAACGCAAAAGTGACTTTCCGTGGATTATCTAGTGCACTTATCTATCTATCGTAAACTTGATTCTAGTGTCTCTAATCCTTTACAGTTATCTCTAGTGCCTCGGAAAATGACTTGTAGCTTATCAAATATTTCCTTTCATAATTATGTATTGTGATATTGTATTGCCAAGGTGATCAGTCAACTTCTCCAACGACTAACTAGAGGAAGCGGTGAGCTCGAACTCCCACCGAAGCACATGAAACATTTGAATGAAAAAATATCCACCTAATTTGTAAAGTATAAATGCGATGAACTTACCGTTCTCCACCCCAAAAAAAGGTACTCAATTGGCGTAGTGGTCGAGCGATCGTCTTTTGCACTACGTATTCTGAAATCAATGCGGGTACCAAAAAAAATTGTATGCTTACAGAAAGTACTTCCGAGCCTGGTGTGAAGTTTGTAAGAGAAATCCTGATACAAAAGAACTTTCTACTGAAGGCCAACATTTCAAATTGTTAAAAAAATATCTAAGTAAATCAATTGTTTCATCATCATCATCATCAATCCATATACTGTCCCACTGCAGGGCACATTAATACGCACATGATTTCGAAAAGTCAGAGGTGCGTGCCTTGGATTCCAACTCGAGACCTTTGACTAAGCTATCACTGCCTTTTAGTCATTTTTTTACTGACCTATATCTAATCTTAGCTTTTTTATCTTTATTTAAAGAAACCTTTTTTACTACTTACGATTTATTCGTATTTCTTGTTTCATTCATTTTAGGTAGGTGTCATATATCACCCCCATACAAATATTTACGAATACATAGCGTATTAAAATGCCCTTGAATGACACCTAGTTCATTGCTTCTCAAGTGTGAATTATAAGTAATATAGGTACTATTGATTTTTTATTATCTATAAGGATATTTGGTATGCTTTCTTTTTATCAATAATTATGTTATATTCACATTGATCTACCAACACCAAGTTTATTCTTGTAACAGGTATCTCTATAAACTATCTATAAACTTGTGTATTTAACATTGTTATTAACATTGTAACGTTAGAATTGCATTGTTTTGAAACGTATTTATCTTCTAAGGTTGGCTGTAAAGTGTACGTTTACCTGTAGTACTATAGATAGGTATTTATAAAAAATTATCTAATTATCATTTCCACATGTGAGTAAATACATTCAAAATAATCTTACTAAAGATTAGGAACAGTCATCAAAAGAGCCTATTTTATTTACATTACCGTCGATAGCACTGATAGGACTGTGTACAGAGTACACTATTAGTAATAATAATATTTTATTGATAAATCATTTATTTTCATCAAGGACCACAAGAAATTATTATCACGACGTGCAGTAACTTTCCGTCTTCTGGTGAAGGCGCACGTCCATGCTTTTTTATGTGCACCTGTTGAAGATCTGTAAACTAACTACTAAGCTGTGTATTTCAATTTTATTGGAAAATCTTAACAGCTAAACTTCTAGCGCATCTCTTATAGTAACAATTATTGTTAGTTGACCGTTGTTTCTAAATGGCAAACATGTTAATAAGGACTAGACGTTACAAGTGTTACAGGGTTGCAACGTTCATTAGAGTTATTTTAGTGTTGGGTCTACCCACATTTTATTTATTGTTTAACAGTGATACTGAGCGTGAACTTTTAAAGTCTGGCTCGCATTCAGGTGAACGTAAAGTCTAATTGTTTTGATTAATCTATGAGATAAATGAGTGTTGAATAAAATGTTTTTGTGGTATTCAGGTGATGACGCGGGGTTCGTGGCTCGTAAACTGCTGAACATCAATGAGGGGAGAGAAAAGAACTGCACTCACGCCGCGATCCTGGAATTCCCTCCGGATGGCCTCACTCGGACCCAAAGACAACATGTAAGAATTATTCATACCATTTATCTTTACTGTTATGATAAAAAGCGTCTTAACTTAAATTTCTTAAGGCTAGGCGTCTTCCTCCACAGTTTTATGTTAAGTTTTTTAGAGTATCTAATATAATTTATTATATTTGTCATTGTCAACAACAAAATTATAAACTTGTTTTATGTAGGTAAATGTGTGAGCCTAAATTTGATTTATAATTAAGTATATATACTGCGAGATACAGCTAGTACTTAGTATATTTTAATTTTGTTTTTACGATTTCCTTACCTAATAATTTGAATGTATTTTGTTTTCATTTAATTAAATTTCATTAATTAAATGAAAACAATATACCTACATACGATATACTCTGACATTACTTATCATAATAATATTTTTTAGTATTAATATTAATATAAGTATTAATATTTTTCACAAACATACCATTGGTCAGACACACCGAGCTGGTGGGCGCGCTTAGGGCGCATATCTAACTAACCAGCTACTAAGAATTACCCAAAATAAAAACAAAACCCAACGCTTGCTCAACTTATAATAGAAAAAACATCTGTTTCTACCCCCCGGCGGGTCACGATCTTTTTAATAAATTAAGCAAAATTAAAATTAAATTAAATGTTGTAACATTGATTTAAATTCTACTTTACAAGTCATGTTTATTTACAGGGTTACATATTCATACACTGCGTACTGGCGATTTATTGTTTTTTACTGCTGGGAAATGTATGCGAACAGTATTTCGTGCCGGCCATCGAGATGATATGCGAACGTAAGTGTACATTTCTACCTTAAATATATGTATGTATATATGCTAAATAGTAATTGACACGGCTACATGCGAATAACGACATGTTTTATAAAATAAAAATATTTTGTTCTACAGTTTGAAATCTGCTAAGCACAGTCATTATTGCTTTAGTATGCATAGTGTTTAGTGAAGCCCGTGGAACCATACCTATATCAAGAAAATCATTTTTTATAAACCATAATTATGTAGTGTAATATAAGCATAATTATTGGTATTTTAATTACCATTAGAGGCATACCTACTACCTCCTTAACGCTACATCAATCACCCCACAATCTACAACAGAGATATACAGGCAGCTTACCATATCTGTGTTTTGACAATTATTCCCGTTTTTTTTATTTTTTATATCGTAGGAAATATTTTATTTCTTTATAACCCAGGAAAAAATAAAAAAAAACTTGGAAATGTTTAAATAATATTTAAAACACTGAATAAAGTGCCATTCAAACGCTGCCATTTTGGCGGGCTTTGATTGATATCACATGACGCGTTCCTTATTTTCTTACCGCTGTTTACCTGTATGAATACCGACGCAGGTAAATCCAATGTTGTGTCATGTGACGTCACACTTCGTCGCTACCAATAGAATCGAAACTTACGATACGACGCGTTTCATAAGTTTCAATTTCCCTCGCTTATTTTGAACTTTTTATATAAACCAAATTTCCGTCTTATTCGGCTATAATTTTTAACGCTAGCCACATTGCACGCTAGTTCACGCTACGGTATGTGCCGCCCCGCGCGCAATGCTAGCAGCTAGCCAGCATTAAAAATTATAGCTAAATAACACGAAATTTTGGTTATACTCTTTTTATTTTTACCCCAGCGCCGATATTACCCCAACACAATACATTTTTTTATCGGTTTAAATAGAAACTAACTAAAAAAACTATAATAATGTGATTGATGACATGAGATTCAGGAAAAAAATATTCCAGACAAATCTAAGCGTCATGCATATTCCTTAATGTGTAATAATGTATTTATAGAGGAATATCTGTCAAAACAAGGTGTTATTAGCTGGGTACTGTATACCAAATCCTTTGGCGGATAATTATAACGCAATCCATGTTAATACGCCGATGTCGTTCACTGCCTGTAGGTAGCTATAAACTCTTTTGTCGTCTGTATATTGTTGACAATGCTTGTGAACTTCTTACACCGTCAAGCCATCACGCCACCGAAGGATTAACAATCACGGATAAACACGTTACGCAATACCTACATTGTCAGTTCAGAAGCTATATATGTTTTGAATTCTCATATCGCATGAACCTAATAGGGGTAGGAGGGAGCCATTACTTTTATGAAAGGATGCGCTAATGGAAAGATATCAGACCTGTCATTATCAAATCTCCTAAAGTAGCTCATCACGGCAGTACGGACAGTACATGCGATGCTTCCTCGCGTGCTTCACGCAGCTTCCAGATCAATTAGATGTGGAAGAGGTTCATCAGTCACTAAGAAGCGTGACGCCTTACAAACCGTTGCATTAAGTACACGGTAGATGGTGTCAATCTTTTCATTGAAGGCATGGATTGCACGTTTTGTCGCATGTTCTAGAACAGGAATATCCTTTGTTTCTGACTCAGCTTGTGGCTATCATGTAGGTAACAATCAAAATGGTACCTAGTTGATACAGTATTTGGTATAAAATTCTAAACGTGCCTCGACGAAATTAATAATAATTTGTACAACAAGTGATTCATTTAAGTACAATAACTCTGAGATACGCAAATATTCCGTTTCCGTTCAACCATTTCCGTTACGTATAATACATTCGTGTAGGTATTTTCATGCCGTTCTGGAATACACTGATACTTACCTACACACCTTTTTACTCAGGGTAGGTAGGGAGAAACTACAGCACGCCACTTAGCTACTAATTCTTGCTTACTTCTTTAGTTTCGTTCACGTTCATAATATAATCATCTATGCTACTACACATCTAGGGCCGGATTTTTAGGTAGTGAGAAAGATATAAGGCTATTTTATGAGCCGTCTGTCTTAAAAAGATCGCAATAATACGTTGTAGTATCTACGTGAAATACCCAATTTAAATCCATCATTTGATTTCACTGCTCGTTGCTAAGGACATTTCAATGGGACTCGTAATCCATAGTCGTATGTAATGTTTGCAAGTCATTGAATACCCTATCTTCAGATCAGCCCTTTTAGATTGAAATTGGAATCAATGTGGACTCCCGATAAATAATAAAGTAGCTATATAGGTACTGGCTGGATCGATACGGCGCGACTCGGTTCTAGAGAGAAAGAGAGAGAGCTACCAATCAAATACATATATGTCTGCAATAAATATATCATGAATCCCGGCTCCATGTTCACAATCTATCGCCAGTTAAATCCTAAGATATTGAAAGAAAACTTCTTATGAAGAAAATAAAACCAGGTCCATCAGTGCTGCAAACTAAAGAGGTGTGGGGCTCGTGGCCAAGTAATTACCACGCTGACCAATCGATCTGCAAGGTTAAGCTGCGCTAGTCGAGGCCATTCTAAGGATGGGTCTTAACACTTCGAGACTCCTCCGTTCCTCCGAGAACACGCAAAGCCCCAGCTGTTGTCAGAAGCCCAAAAAGCGTAAAAAAAACAGTCTATCCTCAAGATATCGGTATAATCCAAAAAATAAAAATCCTCTCCCTAAGCAAATCCTGCAGTTTATAGAAGCCGCAAGGTTTGGTGGTAAGCTCTAACTCGACGAGTGGCCATCACAATAGACCGATTACGGCCACAGTGATAACCTCAAATAAATAATAAAATGTATTTACCCAGGATAATACCATTGCGGAGGTCAGATGGCAGTCGCTTCTTGTAAAATACTGATATTCAGTCCCATCGGGTAAGACTGAAGGCCGACCCCAACATAGTCTAGCCTATCGTGATGGACTGTCGCCTAATCCTTCCCAATATGTGAAGAAGAGCTGATATTAGGTACTAATACCGTAATCATAATATCGTTATCCTATCGTCACAGAACGATTTATCTCAGGATCTCACTAGGAATGTAACGTGCAGTGTATGAAGAACATTTTATTCTCGGTTCAACCCCCAGGCAGATTAAGTCTAATTGATTTTGACGGGTGGAAAATTTTCCTTTGTCCTTCATATAAACCCTTCGGAATAACAACATGTCTCGCCGTTTTATATGTACGTATAGAAAGGACAAGATTCATCGTACAACGTAGATTATTTTACGTAGTTAGACCTCTGATGGTCTAACTACGTAAACTATGCAAAGAAAAAAGGTTATTATTGATATTAATGTATCTCTTCTCATTCGAAATGACTTAATTTTCATCCAAACGCTGATAAACATCGTTTTGCAAACATAGGTGGGTACTATGTAAACATTTTTAGAAAAGTTTCCTCCGATAAGTTCTTCTAATGATATTTACGAAGTACATAGACCAGCATCGGGATTTTGATCGGCCTATAAACCAAATATTCATGCTTTGTAGGTCTCAACATAGGGATGGACGTAGCTGGAGCTACGTTCATGGCTGCAGCAAGTTCGAGTCCAGAACTGTTCATTAACTGTGTCGGTACATTCGTGACTGAGGGAGACCTGGGTGTCGGAGCGGTGGTCGGTTCAGCGGTCTTCAACGTCTTGGCTGTCCCGGCTTGCTGCGCACTCGTTGCCGGCAAAGTAAGTATTACGGACCTGAGTTTTTTTAATAATTTTCCACTGCTTTCCCATTTCCTTTCCTGATAGTTGTAGCCCTAATTTTGTAAAAAATAGTTTTGCAACTACACAGATCTATGGAATTTATTTTAGAATTTTTTGTTGATTTATTCAGAGAAATTGTATTATTAATATGTCAAACATATAGGGTTACCCCCGATCATATAGTTTTTTTACATTCCATTGAAACTTCTCAAAATCCTTTCTTAATACTCACCTACGTTAGGTAAATATAAAGAACTCATGTTGCAAAAAGTAATGATTCTAGACCCAATCGTTTCAGCTATGTATGTTCTGTCAGTCAGTCAGTGTTATGTAACAATTAAAAATAATAGGTCTGTAAATAGGTATATCTATTTCAGAGTTGGATATAATTATTCGGAGTAGTTCTTATTTGATGATACTTCCTGGTCTCGTGGATTAAAGCCGCTTTTAGAATAAATATGGAATTAATTTATTTCCTACTAAGTAGTTAGTGGAATTGTTTTATATTACGAGTCAGTCAAGTAGAGAAACAGATTTCCCTTCATTTTCTCATTTTCTGTGAAGCTTAGAGATTTAGTCTTAAATGCAAAGTTATGAAACGTAGATTCTTATCATTTAAACTCTTTAAGCCCTTTACTGACACGAGCGCCTGAATGCTAGACAATGAATGACGTATTTGTACTATGCAAATGTATTTTAATCACGTCGTGCAAATTCTCGACACGAGGCAATTATATGTGTATGGAGTGGAGTTATTTATTTAATGCAAATAACTTCTTTGATAACATTTACGTTTTAAATATTCTAAGTTTTTGGTGGCCGACTTCGCCATCGAGAAAAATCTCTATGCATTCAGATTTCCTCACGATGTTTTCCTTCACCGTTTTAAGCGAGTGATAATTATACGCACATAAATTCGAAAAGTCTGTGGTGGACTTTGGTTTCGAACTCGAGACCTTTGACATGGCAGTCCAATGGTCATATCACTAAACTATTACTGCTTCACAAACACAAATATTCACATTATATTCATGTGAATATTTGTACAAAACTGACAGTTCATGTCAATTTAATATGATATTTACAGATAATTATAACATACTTAAATAAAAATAAACGTACAGTGCTGTTCCTGGTTTTAAGAGCCCTATCCATAGATACCTAGTAGATATGCACCTTGTTCCCTTCAGATTCGTGGGCCCATCCTGAATGAAAATTTGGAGAGTAAGTCCATCGACAAAAAATTGGGAAATTATATTATACAAACATAAATTTACAAAAGTGGTATGGATGGATGGATTTCGTAAGACGAATCTTATCAGTATAGTTAGGATAATTCCCACAGAGATATTGGAATACAACTCCAAAAGTACTGGATTTATAAATGTATAACGCCTCATATTAATTCTTAAATAAGTAAATAGAACTGAAAATCATACCATATTCATACACTGACTTCAGAAAATGAAAAACTGTACTTTTTTATATTTATGTCCTTAATTAAATAATAATTTTGTTGTTTGTAGGTATTTTTATTTGTTGTTTTCTTTTAGTTGATTGATAGGTTAGCGTGTATTGACAGGTGGTGGACCTGGACTGGTGGTCGGTGTCCAGGGATTGCGTGATGTACGCCGTGGCGGTAGTGGCGCTCATTCTCACGCTACTCGACGATGTGATTTATTGGCACGAAGCCCTCCTTCTCGTGCTCATGTACACATTCTACATATTAGGTAAATTATACTGCATATTACGATAAACAAAGTAGCTACAATGCTAAAACTTCTTCTTTTTTCGGCTGACAGCGGGCTTTATCGAATTTTGCCTAACTTTGTTAGTGGTGTTCTGGTTAGGTATAGCCTTAGATACCACTAACAACTGTACCCAATGTGAGGATTTTCAATTTACTTACGGAAGAATTACCAGCAATTCGTTCAGTCAGAAGTAATTTCTTGTTTCATGTTTTTCAGTTAATTTTATTTCGTGTACCTTTTTTTCGGGTACCTACTACTACGATACTTGTTTTTTTTTAATCTTTTTTTTTATAAATTATTAGTTTTAACTTTGATGTAGTTATAGACAAATATTGAATATTTTTTTCCTCCGCTAGTTAATTTGACACTCAGTCAACTCCTGATAAAATGATTAATATTTGTAGACGTACAAACGGTAAAGAGTATGTTTGAATTGATTTACGACTGAATGCTTGAATGATACGTTCATAACTGGAGAATTTCTTTTCAAATTTATTGTTACTGTACATTGTGTCTGACAGCTTTATTTAGACTTCTGCGAAGGTTTGTTTAGAATGATTACGCAATTATATAAGACGTTACTAGCTTTTATCCGCGACTTCGTACGCGTAGACTTAGTAACACAATTGTTGTCGGATTGATTTCATGGGATAAGAAGTACTCAATGTTAGGGAAATTCCCGCTTTTTTCCGAGATTTGAAGTATTTAATATGCCAGCGCCAGTCAAAAACTATAAGAGTAGGTACGATAATTTCATTCAAATCCTGTCAGTAGTTCTCCTGTTAGTTCAGTATCAGTTTTTCGGGATTTCTGGGATGTTACCACATTTCTCTGGGATAAAAAGTCACCTACATGTTATTCCAGGTTACATACTAGTGTTAGAATTTTCATTCAAATCCTGTAAGTAAGTCTCTTTTATCAGTTTTCTGGAACATAGTTTTGGGATAAAATGTAGACTATTTGTTATTCCCGGTCACATACTAATTGTGTACGAAATATCATTCAAATCCCGTAATAGGTCTCTTACATAAGTTGTCTGGGAAATTCTCACATAATTTTGGGATAAAATGTAGCCTATTTGTTATTCCCGGTCACATACTAATTGTGTACGAAATTTCATTCAAATCTCGTAAGTAGGTCTCCCACATAAGTTTTCTGAGAACTTCCCACATAATTTTGGGGTAAAATATATCGCCATCACACAAAAAAAAATCCTACCCTATTTTTACCCCCTTTAGGGTATTTTTTACAAACTTTGCATGTCGTATTTATTTGTATCTAATCAAAAGCTTTAAAAATGACGTAATTTCCATACAAACTTCCAATCCGTCAAATAACCCACTAAAAATACAATTCTGTTGTTTTATTTTTTCAGCAATGGTGTTCAACGCTCGTTTGGGGGCGTTCTTCAGAAGCGGGTGTTGTTCCTTCAAAAAGCCTAAAGCATACACAGAAATATCACCGCTTCTCACAAGTGGTAAGTAATCTTTATCAGTATAATATTCAGAAACAACTTTTACCCGTGTGTTTGAATATTATCTCAGTTAAGTAATCAAATGTCCAAATAAAATATTATATTGTAGGCTAGAAATTAAGCCATATTATAGATATGAAAAAATAGAAATGAGAAAGACAGGTATCGAAGTTTATCATGTAATAGCTTAGATTAATAGTTGTAGGCACTTTTAAATTCACCAATAGTTTCCAAGAGGCATGTATTTCGCCGTCGATTGAATGTGTTTATGAACGCTCAAACAGCTTCTAAGATGCAACACATAATTAATTCAAGTAAATCCTCTTTTCGCTTCTGCTCTCTTAAATACACTACCCAAGGAATTTTTGAGACAAAGGATACTCTTTATCCTTCGCCAAGGTCTAAGCTACGAGTGGTTTAGGCGTTGAAGCGTAACAGACAGAGAGAGTTACTTTTGCATTTATAATATTAGTAGACTGACTGATTACAGTAAAACTATTTGGTTTTACTTGGTATAATAAGCACACCAGCAAGCCAGTAACGAGCAGCCTTCTTCAATTTCAATTAACATGTTTAAGTATGTATTCTACTTTAATTAAACCGTTATTTTTTTTAATTGTTTTAGAAAAAAGTCACGTCTGCCAAGACTCTCATCTCATCAGGCACTCGGTACAGAACGATGTGGAGAGAGGGATTAATTCGAGGAGACACGATTCCACAGGCTCAGGTAACTCGTCAGTTCGCAAGTATTCATTAAAACGAGGCGGAAATTATCGCTTACTTACTTGCTAAATTGACCGTTCGCCTGTCTGTGAGCGCTTTGTCATTAACATTGTAGCCAAACCGACTATTTGAAATTGAACTTGATTGATGTTGATAGATTAGTTCATCAATTCTCAAGATTTCTGAACGTTTTGTTGAGCGTATCTTTGTCTTATTAGCCAGTTATTATTGGACGATATAAAAGTTTAATAACGCAACATACCCTCACGCCTATATTCCTCGATGGGTTAGGCAGAAGTGTTTTAATATATACACCCACAGCTTGCTGGTATCTTTGAGGCCGATTTGCCCTCTCCCTCTGCCCTTTGAGGGCAAATCGGGCACAAATCAAAATTCTGAGCTGCTATTGAGAATTTCGTAGAAAAACCCAATAAAATTTAGCTCAACCTTGGAATCGAACCCACTAGAGGCGTAGCAGTCATGCTTACGACCATTGTATTAACCACAAGGCACGTAGGCTCGCCCCCTATTACATGGGACCAAAAAAACCCGACGAACTGAGGATTAGTACACGTGTGTCTAATCTTTCGGGATATAAAAGCGTAATGGTATGTTATTTTATGTTACCTATTCATTACAGATGTGAGTTCAAGCTCAATATGGTCGTGGCCGGGCGAGAAGTTGACGTTCTGGAGGAAGTTCCTGTGGGTGTTCACGTGGCCGATCAGCTTGGTGCTGTGGGCCACAATCCCGGACTGCCGCCGGCGCCCGCCGCTGTACCCCCTAACCTTCGCGATGTGTATTACTTGGATTGGAGGAGTGTCCTATCTGGTCGCGTGGATGATCACCGTCCTAGGTAAAATTTCATACTATTTAAACGTATGTAAAAGCGCGCTGCTATGCTAGCGGTCTTCGGTTCGTTTCCCAGTTCGTGCGGTGTCATTGGGTTTTTCTATCAAATTCTCAGTAGCAGCTCGGAGTTTGGATATGTGCCTGTTTAAGGGCAATAGATTTTCCCCTATTACATGGAACCTAGCTTACCGATAAACTATGGGTGCCCTACACCTTTGTCTAACCCTTCAGGGAATACAGGCATGACTGTATGATAGTAAAACTAATTCAATGGTAGCTGGCTCTAAAAGTCATTTTATATTGTACTTATAAATAAATCATATTTGTTTGTTTGTGCGTCCTATTATGTGGTCTACTTCCAATTATCCGTGTGAGCTCACGAAAGTTTCAGACAAAAAAATAAGTAATAGAAAAAGCGCATTGCACCGTATAGCAACCCACAGCTAGAGCTTCTTTTAAAAGTACCAACAAATACAAACGCCAGCAGGTCAAGCTATCCAAAACTGTCAATTATTCCAATTGAACGTAATATTATGTATTAAGGCGCTACCCTGAGCAAATGACCTTAAGCATTCACTCCCTCTTAGCCGCACCTCTATAATACTTCGTAAAGCAGTACTAGCGCCATCTGCTGAACACCTTACGAATACTAGTAAAAACCACAGATCTTAGAATTGACAGACATGGCATTTAATAAAAAAATATTTTTATGAATCATTTATGAATTCAGTGACTCTACTTACGTTCATGAATACTTCCAACTTTTATTCTAATACAAGTATTGATGGTACTCTATAATAAACATTGTGCAGTGTTTATTTTTTAGATTGAAGGTTCGCTCCCTGTTATTCAGACGGTGATTGATAAACGTATAAAAATTAAATAACAAAGTAAATTTTAGCATCATTTATTATTTTAAAGTAGGTATCTACCTATGAAGGGTCACATAAAATTACCTAGCGAAACTACAAACGTGATAGATATCGAATAATATCGATATCTTAACACTAGATTTTGAAAGATTTGATGTTTTTTGGGGGCCCACAACCGCTGGTATTGTTTTCCCCTGAATCATGATTTGTGAAACACTTTTCTTTTATTTTATAGTGTTTAGATATCGATACCTTTCATGTCTATGATAAAAGTAATAATATAAAACTACAAAGACAATTTTAGTATAATTTATTATTCTAAAGTAGGTACCATTAAATAGTGAAATTAAATTACCTTGCGAAACTCTGCAGGCGTGGTGGATATCGATATCTAATTACTGTGATAAAAAAATATTTTATGTTTTTATTAGGGTCAACGACCGCTGGTATTGTTACTTGAACAATGAGTTGAGAAAAGTTTTTGTTGTTTTATCATAATCGATACCCATCACGTCTGTGAAGTTTAAAATACAAATAAAAACCTTATGTTTTAACCTGATATTTCACTAACTGCAGTCGATGACGTCACAAAGAAATCATCCATTTAATTTCCGATTTATTTTGTGGAGAGGCGAGGTATATTGCCCTTCTATCTGCTATCCAAAGGGAGAATCCTCAAACCAGGCGGGTGTTTTGCCTGGCGGGCCAAGGCCCGACGGTTGATGTCGGGCCGTTGTATACATGCAACTTTCTTTGCGAATGTTGCGCGATTCAGAATTTTGTTCGTAGTTCCATGTAGCGCGA
Organism: Acronicta alni; assembly: GCA_964056405.1. Taxonomy (NCBI): domain Eukaryota; kingdom Metazoa; phylum Arthropoda; class Insecta; order Lepidoptera; family Noctuidae; genus Acronicta; species Acronicta alni. The sequence goes on from OZ043913.1 coordinate 8,710,099, forward strand.
TAGATGTACAACTTTAACAAGTTTAGATATTATTATGCTTCCTCTTCATACGAAATATGAGACTAAAAGAAAAAAAAGACTATTATGTATGTTGGTACCCAAAAAAACATATTGGAATAATACACGATCTGATATTTTTTTCTTCTGAAGCTACCATTTGTTTGCAAAGACTACCAGTTCCAACTTTCATCCAAATTCAAAACACACGTGGAAGGTATGAGAAGCTTACCTCTTTATTGCTTTTGTTAGTTTCTTCAGTATTTTCAGCTTCCGTCAAGTTTGCTGTAAAGTCGTCTTCTATACTGCAAAAGAAAAATATGTTGCATAAAGATGATTGATATTAGTTTTTCAAGTTCGGATGATTGTGTGATACAAATACATAATCCTCAAATCCTTTTCGGTTCAGGCTACTTGTTTGTGGAATGCATTAGCGGTACTAGGCGGTAGTAGGGTATTAGGCGTGCTCAATCACCGCCAGTTTTTAGGACTTGTGAAGGAACACTACTTATCGCTCTGGTTCTATTGTCGTCTTCTTATCATAGTCAATATAATCTTACCTTTGATTGCTACAATATGTATTGTAAAATATGTATAAATATTTGTATTACCTATAAAGTATTTATATAGTTATATTTATTTTATATGTTTATAATATTATGTATGTACATATTTATAATTTATCCGGAACAACTTTCCTTTCTACCTGGAGAGGGGCGTTAATAACCGCGCCACAGTTTTAATACTTTAGTGGTAATCTAATTTTGTTTGTATGTATTTATTGTTCCAAAATCAATTATTATGATTATTACTTAACTCGATTTTTGTTCAGTTCATTTGAGTACATTTTATGGCTGCCTGTAAGAAATCACGATTTGCTTCCTACATGTATAAACATAAGAAAATGTTTGTCCTCTTTGTTTTCAAAAATATGTAAATAAATAATAAATAAATATTCAGAGGTTTACCCTGTAATGGCCTTATTAATAAGCGTGGTGGAGACTGGGTGTAGTTAATCAATGTTTTGTCTCTTTCCTGTTTATGTGACTTTAAAATTATTTGACAGTGACGAAACATAGATAAAACTAAACCTTGCCTACATCTGATTTATTAATAAAGCCATAAACGTCCGTGACCGATAAAATAATTATGTCTAATATGAACTTACTCAATATTGCTAATTTCCATCGGTTGTTTATTGGTTATTTCCGTTAGAGGTGGTTGTGCATCAGCTTGGTTATCTTTTGACCTATAAAGATTATTTATTTTAAAATTCATTAAATCTTAAATATTTATACACAAAAATCAATATGATGTGATAATTACTGAACCACGTAAATACAGCATCAATGTGAATTGTCATGTCTGTAGTTTCATGACTCTATGGCACACGCGTGATAACGAACGCTTGTGCGAAATATATACGATATAATATATATATTTGATAAAATATAATTTGTTATTGATGAGATCTTATTATTTCACTAATTACTCACATCTTAGACCAGTACTTAGTAGGTTTATTGTAGAAAGGTAGGTATGTACATACGCGCTATCAACGTAATGTTGTTGAGAATCTTTAGATATTGTTGGTGTTTCGTCATGACTTTTTTGGCTTGTTCTTTTAGCCCGGCTACAAAAAAAAAGATTGATAAATAAATTGCATTGTTTATAATTTTAAAAAATAAAAATATTGTATGTATAGCAAATACCTAGGTAGAAATAATTTCACTGTCATTTAGCCCACGTTCGCACGTGCGATATTTTCCCGCAGCTATTTTTTGGACCACTGGGTTTGCAACGCATTTCTTAGCGCGGAGAGTCGAGATTCCAACAGTGTGTTTTCGACGCGCTGAAATGCGTCTGTTGGATTCTGAACGCTAGGCTCAACACCGAGAGTTGAAAATTCATTGCGCTATAAAATCCTACAGTAATATTTTTTACATTCCTGCGAACTTGGGCTTACAAAATAAAAAGTACGAGACTGCTTACCGAGCTTCGTTCATCATTGCTACTTTTGCACTTCCTTGTCGCACAATTTATCCTGTACTAAAATGACAGTTTTACACAACAATAGCGTCTTTTCGCACTACTCAATAGTTCCTTAAACACACACAAAGCGTCCTTTCGCAGTAAGTAATTATAAAAATAAATCACAACAAAAACTATAAGTAACTAAAAGAAACGTAAATAACAAAAACACACAATAAACTATATATATTATTAATGGCGCGGTGACAATTGACACGGATTTCACCCTCGGAAGCTCGCGGCATACTGATTCTTACGCCCGGCGCAAGGGAATACAGTAACGAATACGCTCAGATTTTAGAATAAATTGTTTTAAAAATCAAATTTTGCAATTTTTAAAAAAATATTTCTAGGAAAATGTTCATTGTTAAATTACCTATACATTAGTTTATGTAACAAATCAAAATATTGGTTAGTTTACGAGGAGATGTCTTTTATAAAATAATTATTTTCGACTTTTGTGGTTTCGTTATGAGGAGATTATTTAAACATTAGACTACTTAAACAAAAAAATAAATCTACCATTTTGGAGTCAAGATTATGTAGAAATTTAATGTATTTTTTATTAGTTGGTATTTGTTTTGGATAAAGAGTAGATAGCTCCTAAAAACTGCACAAAAACGGCTAGCGCTGCGTTTTGCTCGGGGACGCGCCTTAAAGATGAAATTCTATCAAAGAAATTTGTCAGATTGGGGTAGCTTGATGTGCTGGCCTCTGTAGATGCTGCGTATTATGACGATGGACCATTATTTTTTATCTGATAGAGTATTCTTTCGAGATTTATTTTGATGTTATTTATTTCTTCAAACTATACGTTTTAGTATAAGCTGATCTATCACTGTACAGACGCCAGCAGGTCAAGCTATCCAAAACCGTCAAATTTTCCCATTTGAATATGAACCTTATCGTTTTCGTGTTAAAGTAGAAAATCAATAAAAATAAATTTACCGGTAGCTTGATGTGCTGGCTTAGCTTATACTGGAAATGGTTGTGTGTGTGATTATTGATGAAGCCGTGTTTATATCGGAATATCTCATATGAGTCGCACTTTAAGTAAGTTGTACACTGCATAATCAACAAAAACCTCTGTTTACAGGAGATACTCTGAATGTGCCCGACAGTATAACTGGTCTGACAATACTCGCAGCTGGCACTAGTCTTCCCGAGGCTGTCTCCAGTGTATTAGTCACTATGCAAGGTAAAGTACGACTAAATTAGTTTTAGGAAAGTAACTACGAACTAAAAGTTCAGACAACAGTTACGAATAATTGCTCTGTGTATTACCCCTCCACTGGGCATGGTTAGACAAAATAGACTTTTGTAACTTTTGTAACCAGTCGCTGCTGTTGTCATTTACTACAGGTATCTGAAGCAGCAAATACTTTGCCTAGCCCACTGTTTGTAGGCCGCCAGAATTTTGAGGTTACTTTTTACTAAAAAGTGAAGCTTTTATTTTATCTTATTACTAACTGACCCAACAAAATAACTAAAGTTTGACGACCTCTGTGATCTATTGGTTAGAGTGCCGGATTGCTGATCATGAGGTCGAAGTTGGGTTCGATTCCCGCTGGACATAAATATTTATGTGATAAACATAAATGCATGTATATGTCTGGATGTTTCTTATATATGTATATGTCCAATCTTTGGAAATTCGCCTTATTTTAATGTATAATATTCGCGCAAATGTCAGAAATCAATATCTATTTGCAAAAATAAATATCATTTATCGAATGTCTAATTACGTAATGTTCACTGTCATTACTTTCAGGTCACGGCACAATGGGTATAAGCAATTCTATCGGGTCAAACACTTTCGATATTCTACTTTGCTTGGGACTGCCGTGGCTTATTAAGTCGCTTGCGTACCCTACAGTTCCAGGAAATCATTGGGTAAGTTCTAACCTACATTATTCACCCAAGTTATCCAAAAACAATTCTGATCGATAAATCAAGAGCTAACAAGGAAATTTATTTAATAATATTATTTCCAAAATATCGATATCTATACTTCCACTGCCGATTTAGCACCGTTGCTTCTAATTATTTGTAAAATTATGACTTAATTTAACTCGTTTTAATTAAATTTTTAAATAACTGCTTGATTTGACTGCTGATCACGAGGTTGTGAGTTCGATTCCCACTGGATACAAATATTTATGTGATGAACATAAGATTTTGTGTTTGTCTGGGTGTTTCTTATGTATTATAATTATTCAGTTAAAAAAGTATTATATCCATTGTCTAGTACCCATAGTACAAGCTCTGCTTAGTTTGGGACTAGATGGTGCTGTGTTGTCCAAGAATATTTATTTTATTTATCTTTGAACAAAAAGTTATAATATATTTATTATATTCTGCTACAGAATTGTTATAACTGAATATATTTTGTGTACGTACCACATTTATTTACCACACTTAGTTTTTATATTATTTCAGGTATCAATAAATTCAAGTGGGCTATCATACAGCGCTATCTCGTTGCTGTCCACACTGTTTGCGCTGTACGGCTGTCTGGTGCTCAACAAATTCCAGCTGGACTGGAAGATCGGCATCACCTGCGCCCTCATATATGTGGGCTACCTGGTGCTGGCCACTCTTATAGAACTTAACGTCTTCTTCATTGTCAACTTGCCGATATGTCCGCACTAAAACATATTTTTATATAGATATTTTACAAGTATTGTGATTGATGTCCAGTCAAATCTGATAGAATATTAAAAAGTATTAGGTATAAGAAAAAATATTCACTGTTGATTAATTATTATTGTCAAATCCGAGAATCGGTACCTATTTAAGCCCTAAGTACTTATGTCGTTTTAAAATGTACGTACCTACTTAACTTAAAATGTCAGAAGCGCTAACTAAAATTAGGTGCATTTATTTGCATTTATTTTTGAGGAGGTAGTTAAAGATTTTCAAAAGACACGTCTGTAATATGGTATGAAGTACTTAATCAAAATTTGTGTGAAGTTAATAAGTATTAGTACTTACTAAATAAATAAATAAGTAGTAATTGTAAGTATATTTGTAAAAATCTTAATCAGGTGACAATATTCTTATAGCTCACGTCACGCTACTAATAATATTGTCCAACAATGACATTGTAAAATCACATAAATGGTGAAGGTACACTTGAAATCTTTTATTTTGATGAAAGAGCTCAGTGTTTCACCTAATGAATACACAAATTCTATAGACACGTGATATATAAATCACTTCTTCTTCCTTTCGTATCGATGGTAAATACATTATCACTATTATCATTCATCATCATCAACCCATATACTGTCCCACTGATGGGCACGGGTCTCCTCTCAGTTCGAAAGAGATTAGGCAATAGTCCACCACGCCGGCCTAGTGCGGTTTGGCATACTTCACACACCGTCGAGAAATCCCTACGGCATGCAAGTTTCCTCGCGACAGTTTTCCTTCCCCGATTAAGCTATTGATAATAGTAATACGCATATAGATGAATTTTAAAAGTCAGAGGTGCGTGCCTTGGTTTCGAACTCGAGACCTTTGACTTGGCAGTCTAATTGCTATATCACTATTATCATTATTTAATTAGCACTTAAAAATAATATTATCTTTCTTCTTCTTGTTTCTTTAGCTTCCTGTAATTGAAGTTATCAATGTATGTACTATTTTATCGAACGTTTTCCTAAGTTGCAAGTGTGCCATTTGTTTTAACAAATAATGTGCTTATATATGCTGATATTTTATTTAGTAGGTGTTAGGAACCTACTGATTATTTTAACATACCTATGCCGTGTAGGTAATTTAGTCTGATTTAAATGAACTAGGTAGGTAAGTTAGTATAACTTAGTGTTTGTTGAGCCTGCATTCAGTATTTTATGCGAGAATGAGAATAATTATGTAATAATTAAAGTGAAATTATTTTAAAGTAGATTTAAGCCAATTTAAAAACGAATTTTCTATTTATTGTGCGTTCCAGCTCCATTTTAAAATAAACTGTATTTCGCAATGAATAGAAATATATTGTGTTGAACCAAATTCCATGCACGTATTATAAAGTGTGCGAAGATTCACATACAAAGAAAATATCACTTTCTCAATATAGCTATCTTGTATTTTTGTGATGTAACACTAACAATGTTATTGTGCACCTACGAGAACATACCGCACTCAGTCTAATCTACATTTTGAATTTGTATTTAATACTATTATTATTAGGCAGTATACGTACCTACTTATAATAAAGGATTTATTGATTACTGTATTTTTTTTATTTGCCATATTTTAACAAGAGAAATATTAAATATGGTGTACAAATAAGGAAATGAAAGTTATACCTATTTATATATATAAGAATATCCAACATTAATCTAACAATATATTTAAATACCTACCTGACGATGAAGGAAACATGAAAAGAAACAAATATAAACCTCATTTAGAGCACTTTTAATGGTAACACAAAAATGTAACTCGACAGGGTCTTTCATTTCTTGGGACACATCTAAGTTATGAAAATAAGGACCTATGTAAGTACATGCATTGAAAATATATATTTACCAACATGTTAAGTAAATAAACAAAAACTTAACCCACGCCATTAGATAAGCCTGTAGATACAATAGAGTGCTAAAAAGATAATGTGATTGTGACATAACGCTCGGCTGATATTCAATGAAACGTTCCCACTGGATATCTACGTCCCAGCAAGAACTAGTGACATAAGCCACAATGAAAATTAATTATTTTGTCATTACACATAAGACGTTCAACTTTTCCATTCCGACGCGTAAAAGTGTAAAAAAGAAGACAATACATAATCGGTATTAGTAATTAGAGGCAACACACGCGATTTGTGGCATCGACGCACGCATGTAATGTACACACAGGTACACAAAGCGATACTGAACTCATATTATGTACACGATATTGATAATGACGCCGGTAAACACGCCTTCCGTAAAGCAGTAGCTGGCAACAACAAAAACTAGATACTAAAAGACTACCAACCAACTCACTCCACAAATGAAACACCAAAATATAGAACTATTTATATAACTCTATTTTAAGTATGGAGAATAATTACTACAATAGTGCTAAAAAATATATAAAAAAAATAATTAAGAACACTTTAAATTAATATCACTACTTCATAGAAATTATGCTTTAAAAATCCTAAAATAGTTATTATACTAGATTACCTACCTAAACTACGGCTGGGTATAAAATAATCTATAAGTCTGTCCCAAAAGGTAGGCGGTCGTTTTGTCGTAGGAAACATAGAGGGCACAGATGACATACAAATTTTAATCGGCTTTCGAGGTGTTGTATGCATTACGAAAGGATACGGATGTTTTATTAGAGGTGAGATGGTCGTCCCTACCAAGCTGACAGTGGGCTTTGCGAAATTAATTGGCTGACTCTTCACCACCTGCCGCTGACTCGCACCACCCAATAATATTATCGGTATCGAACTCCCTTTGGTTGAAGTCGCCGATGATCTTGTTGAACTTATAAAAGGTCTTAGTGACGGCCTGGATGTGGTAGTAGTTGAAGTTTCAATAATTTCATGAAAAATTGAGTCATCGTAATCCTTGGTATCTTCTATAAACGGAGTGATAAAGACCACCTGACGCAAACTGTTTATATCCTGCACTAGTTTTGCATGTTCTTTTAATAAATGATCGCTTCTTGGTATTATATTGTCAATAATACTGTCCATACGTCGTGACATCGGTTCAATATTGAGCGTCAACTGAACAGGCACTGTGGCGGAACGTTTCGTGATGACCTTCCTTAGCAGAGGGTTCTGGGAACGCCATCCTAAGCAACATTATAAATAAATTACAAAACTAACACACAAATGTAGTTAGGTACATTCTATATATTAACAGATATTAGCGTTACCTTCTTTGAGCATTCTACCGATTCTATCTCGATTAAGCGTGGCATATTCGATGCAGTTCACCTGGAATGAACAGAATTATGAATTATGTTAACGAGCCAGCATTGATAATTTAGCAAAATATACCTACTGTATTTGAAAACATTGCGCTAGCGATCATTAAATAGGTAAAATATAGGAACACTTATGGTAGGTACATTAACTCGCTAGAGGCGACATAAATAATTCACATCGCTGCAAATAAAAATTACAGTTCGCATTTAAGAACATCAGCGTGACCGAATTTATTTATGAGAGGGGATTAAAATCAAGCAAGGTTATAATTATCGGGTTAATTATCGGGGCATATGATTAGCGTAGCACGAATCGCTAACATAAATTTTACCTGTCGGTAATAATTATCGTAATCATAACATACCCAGTTTGTCAATTAAGCGGTACACTGATTCCTGAATATGGAACTTTTAATGATAATTAGCGTAAAGTGAGATTGTTTCGGTTACTTTTAAATTATACTTTGAGTATTGATATTAGGTACCTACCTATATCTACTTACTTAGTATTTTTAGTGTTCAGGTAAATATTGATGAATCTGAATCGATTACAGTGGGGCTATTACTTTCTATAATGTATTGGTTTCGCATCGAAAAAATTACGAACCAGGAAGCGGATACTAGTCTTACATAATTATGTCTGTCTTCATTGTCTGGGTTCGCATTTGTTAACTTTAAATTTTGAAGATTAATATTTGGAATTTTACAAAATTGTAAAACAACAGTTTTTCATTGTCATTCATACTCATACTATAGATTTTATAATCCTTTCAGAGTACCTATGTCTTTATGATGTTACAGCTGGCAAAAACAATTAAATAATATTTTAATGTTTTTGGCCATTACCTATTCGGTATATTTCATACAAGCAATGTCTAATTTAACCGAACTTACAACAGAATATATAAAGTAATATATAACGTACCTCAGTAGTAGGCCCGAAATGCCGCTCAGGCATGAGGTGCATGCCCTCGGCGAAGAGCAAGCCCTGACACAACACTACCAGCCACCACATGTTGTAACCACTGACTACGGGCCAGCTTCGTACTCGGCCTCACCAAAGCGCACTGCTAGGGATAATGCTAGCAAAATACTTTTCCTCGCACCAACGAATGCTACAGCGGCCGGCACGGATCTCGAACGCTCGGCGAAAGAGTAGGGATTCGTTATTTTTGTTTTGGTTCAAAATTCAAATACAACGTACTTACGCTCGTCCCTCTTATGAAAGCACCCACAACTTCTAGACGAAGTCCGAGCAAGCGTGATTTCAAGCCACTGGCTGTGCCAGCGGGAGCCATACTTTTGAGCCGGTCGGGCTCTAAAGGACCGTGGGGCCTCTTTTTTTAGGAAATTTCAAAAACACTTGTCAACTGCGGCAAACGTGCTTTCACGGATCCCATGGCCATGACTATAGGGCAGTTTAGCTGGGAACTTGCATAAGTTGACTCGCCCTTAAGTGAGTAGGTTCCTACCGTACCTAGTTAGTAGCACGTCGCTGTCGGCCGCTAACAATCTCGGTGTCATCCTGAGTCATGTTAACTATCAGTTTGTAAAATGATGATGATGATTATTATGACAGAACTTTAATTTGAATCTACTCGCGGTGTTAAATCCTGTCATGGCACTGATTACGTTCTTATAAAAAACCCTTAAACTTACTCCAACTTCCAGATTTCCTATCTCCATAGGAGCTTCCTCACTACACATGTACTTACATAATGTAGTACTAGCTTTTACCCGCCACTTCGTACTTATAGTACCTAATATGTTAGTGCTGGTCACAAAACTTGTATTATAACCTATTAAGTTTCCCGAGATTTTCAGGAAATACCCGGATTTTTTTGCGATTAAAAGTAGCAACTCAATATGCTGGTCACAAATGGTATGTGTTTCAAATCTCATGCCAATCTGTTTAGCCGTCGTCATACACAGGTTTTGCTTTTATGTTCATAACGTTTTACCTATTGATCCCCGTTCTAGAGACAACGACCACTACAACTAAGTGCAGGGAGCATAGGGAAATCAAAGGTTTAGGGAGGGACCTTCTGTGCCTGAAGGGTGTATCATGACAATGGCAATTTATTTATTTATTCTTTATGCACAGATGGTAAAAAGGCGGTCTTAATGCCGTTAGGGATTTTCTTCCAGGTAGGGTGATGCAGAGATTATGCTATACCTAATATTTATACAATACAAACTTGAATATAGGTATAATATAGGCAACATCCAGATAGGTCACAGTCGAGATAAATCAATGATGAATAGTTGATGAATCTAGTCAGAAGCCAAAACAACTATATAAAAGGTATTATAGTACCTCGTACTTTAAAGACTGTTTGCATCCATTGATTTCAGATTTTTTTTAATCAAACAGTATATTTCATATAAAAAATATGTATACAATTTGACACTACAATAACGATACTAAAATAATAATTAATTAATTTTAAATGTTACTCACACGCAACCTGTCTGTATGCCCCTCGTTCGTTCTACACTTACCCTCAGTAGACTAGGTATGCTTGTGTTTGTTATGTTGTAGACTAATGTAGAATGGACATAGTCAGAACGTTAAGAGGGCCAGGTTGTAGGAGACGATTATTTGTAGATAATAAGAATAAGAATTTTTATTTACCAAAAAAGAGTACAGTTTCTTAAAAGCTAAAATTCTTAAAATATGTTATTGTAATAATTTTATAAACATTACAGATTTATCTGTGACTTCCACACTAGGTCAAGCCTGTCTCGCGAAAGCCTATGAGCTTTATTTTTTACTTGTAATTTTTGTTTCATTGATCTACTTAGAAAGTGCATTGGTTTACAATTGGTATGATTGGAGAATTAAATTTAACGCTTGACGGCAATAAACTAAACACAGTTAAGGAAACAGTATTTTTAGGTATTACTATAGACAGTCAATTGCAATGGGGTGCTCACATTAAGGCCTTGTCGAGTAGGTTGAGCTCTGCTGCATATGCGGTTAGAAAAGTTAGGGAGCTTACCGATGTTGCTACAGCTAGGCTAGTATACTTTACATATTTTCATAGCATCATGTCCTATGGCATCCTTCTATGGGGCACAGCAGCTGACAGAGATTCGATTTTTATTCTACAAAAGAGAGCTATCCGCGCGATCTATAATATGGGGCCTCGGGAGTCTCTTAAAAACATATTCAAGGATATCAATATACTTACAATGCCGTCACTTTATATCTTAGAAAATATTTTATATGTTCGCAAAAATCAGCAGAATTATAGTATTAGAAGTGATATCCACAGCTTAAACACACGTTACAAGTATAAATTAGTAATACCAAAATATAGGTTGTCTAAAACAAGTAAGTCATTTTTGGGTAATGGAATAAGATTTTATAACAAGTTGCCCAAATCTGTATTAGAACTTACCGATGGAAAGTTTAAGGCACATGTTAAACGCATCCTAATTAAGAAAGCTTATTATAAAGTACAAGACTATGTCGATGATAGGGACGTTTGGGGATAGTTGGACTGATACATCTGCACATGTGGCTTCCCTGGAACCTCTGTAACGACGTATGAGTATATCTATTAACTAATCCCAATTTAGTCATTTATATTTTATATTAAATGTCATTGTTTTTGACTTGATACTTACATATATAATTCGTAAATCTTGGTGACAAGTTTTGTCAGTTGCTTTATATAATTTATTAGTTTCTACCGTTTGTAAATGGGAGAACTGTTTAGAACTTTCTTTTATGCCTAGCTGTATTTTATATAATTATAATCTTCGAAACATTCCTAAATTGTTCTCTCATGTAAGTATCCAATCCAATCCATCATTGTACAATACAAAACGATATTTTAAAAGAGTAACCATGGAGTTTCTTGCCGGTTCTTCTCCATAGGAAACGACTACTTTGGAACCGTGCACCTAGACTCGACATTTCATAAGTGCCTGTATATGGTTTATATGAAAATAAAACTATTTTGATTTGATTTGATTGATATGTTGGTTTAAATAACAATAAAAGGTAAGAGTAATAAAAGATACAAAGCTTTTAACTGTAACCTGTGTAGTGTAGTGTGAGTGTGTATGTGCGTGTGCTTGTGTGAGTATGTAGGTCATGAGACAACTTTTATAATATTTTCTGTTTCAGCGTAGGAAAGTGTTTAGCTATTTTTGTACATTTTTTTTGCTTTCATAGTGGTACATTGTTTGATATTGCAGAATTTTTATATCTTATTGTATAAGAATCGAAGCCTAGATTTTTGCATAGGCGTTGTTTTAGCAATTTAGAATAATTATTTGATTGTAGATCTGCAGTATGTTGTTTAAGAAGTAATTTTAAAATATATAGCTGGTGAAAATTCAATACGGCAGCTTCAGAGTATAATTGAATGGTAGGATAACGATAAGGTTTCCTAAGAGCGTTGAGCACGCTCTACTTCTAGCATGGCTGTGACACCGACACCATCCCAAATAGTTACACAATAACTAATAACGGACGCACATAATGCAACGTATACAAGGTGTAGAATTAGTTTGCTGGCAGCATTACGAAGGAGTTTCATGGTAAAGATTAGTTTCCTAATTCTTTTTGAGACTAACGTAATGTACGGTTTAAAAGAGTGTCTGTTGTCAATGATTGGACCTAAATATTTTATTTGTTCAAGTTTTTGAAGGGGTGGACAGTTGCAGACCGCAAAAGAGCAGAAAGCTGAATGTATTTTGAGATTGAAGGTTCGAAATGGTGCTGAAGCTTTAGTTTTGTGGAAACAGATGTAATTAGTTATATCTGAATTTAGAGATAACAGGTCTGTGTCTAGCCAGCGTTTAATACTATTCATGCCAGATTGTGCTGTTTCAAAGGTAGTTTTCCATGAGATGCCATGAAAGAGATCGTAAATATTTAGTAGGTTAAATTGAGAATTTAATAAGTAAGAAGGGGAATTGAAAGGAAGAGACTTTGAGAGAAAAGCGTACCTAGTCAGCGCCCGCATGTGTCTACGCTGCCAAATAGGCAACCAGTTAAGCATAATTTGCAAAGGTTAACGAATCAAATGCAGTTATTAAGAAGGCGCTAGTTTGTTGAGTAGATGAACATTGAAGTCAAAGTAGGTAGGACACAATTACCTTAGTCGAATATAGAGCTGATGAGTTTCTATCTAGCTGCCCCCCCAGTGTGCGTTCGCGCAGCGGAATGTTGTTGAATTTAAAGATTTTAATTATGCAGATATTTAGTGTATGACGGCGTATAATTGTGTATGGTAAAAAAAAATTTGTGCACGCAGCCATTGTTGAGAAATTCAGCAAAAACTGATTCCGCTGGGCGAACGTTGTCCTGGCGGAACTCTTTTTAATCCATAGACTTTAGAAGAAAAAAGATGTGTCCAAAAATTAATGTGTATTTGTGTGTAATTGTGTATGTATGAATAAAATTAGTGCATGCATAAACTTCGGAGAAATTCAAGTTTCCGCAACGCGAACGTTTGGCCATTAGCTAGTTTTCATATAAAGCGCTTACATAGAGAGCTGTAGATTTTTACATACATTGTTTTGAATTTGTGTATATTTGTTTAAAAAACTGATTTAGAAAAAAACGTAGGGCTTAAAAGATAAAAATATAAGTGTACTATTTGTAGTCTCATAATATTGTTAATGTGGTCAATGTCATGCATACCTGTAATTTGTACAATTGCTAGATACTCAATTTTTACTAGCTATTTTTATATTACATTTAAGTGATTGTATTGTTGGTGTGCTTATGCTTAAATAAATAAATAAATAAACGTAAAATACGCTGATTAGGTCTTAGTTCTTAAAGTATGCACTTTGGGGTCTAGATTTTCACGTTTATACAAACCTTGTAAGTGTCTGCAACATGTTGCCAAGTATCAATGATGTTCCGTTAGTAATTAAAGAGTTATAGGACAATTTACCATGAATAGATCACTGTTTACAAAGCAGTCAAATATCACGACGTTCTAAGGGAATTGCATTGGTTAAATAGTGTAATAAGCTACAATATGATAAAATATTTACCTAAACAGTAGTACTTACATGTGGTAATTATTTAATTTCCCTAAGGGGTCTATAGTTAGAATCCTGATCCGTGAAATCTTTAATAGAAATTAGCTGTATGAATTTTATTTGTCTTAAATAATATATCTAGATTATATCTCAAGTCTCAAGCGTATACCTACTTAAATAAAGTACTTACGTAAATAGTACCTACTTTCTGTCATCGTCAAATACATTTAAAAAAGTAGGTGTACAAAAATAAAGTACCTATAAATTATATCGAAACAACAATTGTGTTATCACCTGTACCAATTCAATACCGGTATTATACTGTAAATTTTGGGATGTTACCTAAATATATTGCATGGCCGCTTTTTTGTAGCCATCTGAACTTGGTCGGGTTATGTAGGTTTTCGATGCTTCGTCAGTATTATAATTGTTTTTCTTTAATTACTGAATTTAATGACATGAAATTTTGCATGTGAATAGTTGAATGAATACACTAATTATTGGCATACATTTTACCATGCAATTCCCTTAGAACGTCGTGATATTTGACTGCTTTGTAAACAGTGATTTATTCATGGTAAATTGTCCTATAACTCTTTAATTACTAACGGAACATCATTGATACTTGGCAACATGTTGCAGACACTTACAAGGTTTGTATAAACGTGAAAATCTAGACCCCAAAGTGCATACTTTAAGAACTAAGACCTAATCAGCGTATTTTACGTTTATATTTTTATCTTTTAAGCCCTACGTTTTTTTCTAAATCTGTTTTTTAAACAATTAATATACACAAATTCAAAACAATGTATGTAAAAATCTACAGCTCTCTATATAAGCGCTTTATATGAAAACTAGCTAATGGCCATACGTTCGCGTAGCGGAAACTTGAATTTCTCCGAAATTTATGCATGCACTAATTTTATTCATACATACACAATTACACACAAATACACACTAATTTTTGGACACATCTTTTTTCTTCTAAAGTCTATGGATTAAAAAGAGTTCCGCCAGGACAACGTTCGCCCAGCGGAACCAGTTTTTGCTGAATTTCTCAACAATGGCTGCGTGCACAAATTTTTTTTTACCATACACAATTATACGCCGTCATACACTAAATATCTGCATAATTAAAATCTTTAAATTCAACAACATTCCGCTGCGCGAACGCACACGGCCCCCCATAAGCTACAGCAACTAAACTGGTGTAGGCTGCTAGCTCGTTGAATATATCTCTCTAATCGAAATAAAGGTGATATTCAATGTACCTCCACAAAGACAAATTTCGGTGACCATATAGCGGGCATCGTTATTCGAATGTTCCGAACCGAAAAATTTATTGGAGATACGCCTTCCAATATAGGATTCTTTCTTTCAAATTATGCATTTAATCTCACAAACCTTTGATAGTATAGCAAAAAATATATTCGAAAATGTCTAACGAGCTGTTAGTTTTCTACATTTCTCATCCACATCCTAATATTTCTTCAATAGATGTCGCCGACGTCACCTAAGGCCCGGCGCTCATTATCGGCATCGGCAAGAAAAGGGATCCTTCGGCATTCCTACATGCAAGCGCACACTATCGGAAACTATGTCTTGGCATGCTGCAACGTTCTTAGGGATGACGAGGCGTCCTTAAGCATGCCGCACCGTCCTCAAGCTTTCCGAAGCGTCTCAATATCGTATTTCTCTTCAAAACAGTCTCAGAGTTGTTACAAGCTAGTTGCCCGAGTTGTATTTAATATGGTGGATTGGGATCTAGTGTTCATAGCAGCTCTTGCTGAAGAAGAAAAGAAATCTAATCGGTCAAGGAGAAGATTTAGAAGCTACCCTCGAGTGTTGCCTCGGCGGGCGACGGCGTACCGAATGATTCCGAAGTATCCCGAAGCAACCTCAAAGCTGCCGATGCAGTAGCCTCAAGCATACCGAAGCGGTATTTTTGTTATAACGATCATATATCATGGAAATTTCTACTTTATTGCCATGAAGTTAATGTATAATGCTTTTTATCACCTAAAATCCTCAGCCGTGCCGATGCCGATAGTGGGCGCCGGGCCTAAGAGAAGTAGAAATACGATATCCCAGGCAATGGTCTCGGTAGCTTACTTAGCTGGTGTCCGGTGTTTTTAATCGGAGGGACGCAGGTTCGGATCCTGCCTGAGATCGATTTTTTCTTTCGCTAAAATGTACACATTTTTAAAATGTTTAGCTAAAAATAGAGCACATACCCTTTCGGGCTATCACTTACACACGATGGAACGAAGTTGCAGTTAACAGCAACACAAGGATAGTCTATGTAAGTATATCGGTAGAAACAGACTAATCCCACGTTCACAACGTATGCAATGCATTATGACATCTAGACTCTTAGATTTTATATGATAATGTACAGATTAGAAACACACACGCATATAATTGCGTTGCATACGATAAATCAAAATTCCAGATATCATAACGCATTGCATATGTTGCGTACATGAGATCAGTCCGTTTCTACCTTTATGAAACATCAAAATATTATAATTATTGCTGGATCAAATTATGTAATCCAGCAAAAATCCAGCTGGATTAACGTTGCTGGCTTGCAATCGCTGCCTATGGCTACCCTGTACTAACAAATCTATGGTCCCACAAGTCTTTTCCGTTATTATTTCTATAATATCTTACAACCAATTTTTCTTGGTCTATGATAATTATGTTAAAAATAAAACATCCATAATGGTAAGGTATCTTTATTACAAATACTTAAATGATACCTGTTATTTACAAGATAACAAAATGATACAAAACTTTAGAATCGTGTTCGTTTAGGTATAAACAGTATGATTTCAAAACCCAAATTAATAGTTTCTGCTAATCGCAATCACTCAAGTTTGAAACACAATGTCGACAAAAAAAACAATAGCTGAAAATAAACCTTGTTATTATTTTTTACTCTCAATTTAACTAAACGCTAATTTAACAACCTAAGTTTAAATAATAAATATTTACCACGCACCTTCAGTATTACTACAATGAAAGAATTCTTAATTCCTTAGGAATGTGTCATCCTAAACACAATCATGTAGTATTTCGACGCACTCTTATCAGACATCAAAATATATAGCCCTTATACATTAACGAGAAATTCAGGCATCGTATAATAATATTATATTGTGTCTTAACTTATAAGTATTAACACAGCAGCTATTGCTATTAAAGGATGATTATAATTATAATCACAATATGTCAAACGTTTATAATCGCAAAAAAAACACACACAGAAACATACGTATTGACCGTTCGCTTCGAAAAACATGAATATGACATTGAGACGTGCACAAATAATCTTATGAATTCCCTGTTCTATTGCACCCTTCGAAAAGGTGACTTCGACATAATTTTTTTGTATCAGAACTCGTACGGTCTTATTCCACTTAATGTATCTGTTATTAATATAATATACATCATAATATGTAAATCTCATTTTCAAGTTTTCAGAAATTTAGCATATAAACGTTGGGAAACAAAAGTACAGTAAAGTCGCTAAAGTACTTACTGAACTGTTTAGAAATAAATACAATTCTAAGATAACATAATGAATAATTAGATAATGAAGACCAAATCACGGTCGCAAATCACAGTAACCTGTGGAAATTTAAGATATCTCTCTCAATTTCGTCAGAACCAGCAATTGCCACATAAGTCAGTTGGAATAATTATAACAATAATTTAATGTCCCAAATTATAAGAATTCTAATACGTAAAACCCAAAAGCCTATTGCTGTTTATAGAATATTATTTTGTAAAGCTTTATAAAGGTCATTAATAGTCAGCACATAGTAAATAATATTTCAGGGCATGAATTACAAACTAGCATCATCATTATCCATCACAATCCAATTTGGACGTAGACTGTTCTAAGCCGGATCTCCAGCGCGTGTTATGCCCAACACAACACAAAAAATCGAAACATTACACACTACACATTTTATGCGTCATTTTGTCGCGCGGGTGAAGGTGATGCAGAGAACAACAATGCACATGCATGAACAGCAGATGTTTTATGTAATATCAAATAAAAATACCAGAGTAAGAAACAGTTTGTAATGTGTAGTGTATAGGACAAAACAAACACTGGAGACTTGGCTCTAGGCTTATCCCGAAAAGAAAGACTAAAAAAACATTGGCAAGTATCTTGGTGATATTCTACAAAATATATTGATTGAATCAGACTACACACTTGGTAAATATAATATTTGTATATTAATTGTTTAGTAAGTTTATACAAATAAGGGATTATTTATATATATGTAAATAGAATGTCAATATAGGATCTATGAACTGCATATACAACTCTGTAATATCTGCATATTCATATAATTAATACAACTTACATAATCTTACTGGTATTTGAATAATTATCTGCTTGTGCCACACTTATTGGTTCAAGTTTTACCTTTGCGTGTAGGCAATCGCCCTCAAAAACTGTACGCATGAAAAAGCTTCCCTTAAAATGTCTCCATGTCAATATAAGATCTATGAACTGCATATACAACTCTGTAATGTCTGCATATTCATATAATTAATACAACTTACATAATCTTACTGGTATTTGAATAATTATCTGCTTGTGCCACACTTATTGGTTCAAGTTTTACCTTTGCGTGTAGGCAATCGCCCTCAAAAACTGTGCGCATGAAGCTTCCCTTAAAATGTATCCATTCATTATGCCTGGGGTACATTATATCCACCATATATATATATATATTATATATACAGGGTGTAACAGGGGGGGTGGGGTGGATCATCGTAAGTCAAACGATGGGGGACTTCAATACGATACAACCCCCATGTATGTTCCGCGATATTCAATGGTAAGTAAGTTATTGAGATTTTTGTGAAATTTGAGAAAAAAACCGGAATTCAGTATAAAAGTCGTCACTGTATTTGATTTTTTTTTCTAGAAGTAGTTCAATAGTGGGTCTTAATGTTTACGATAACGATTTGAGTCATAATCCTATCATATTGAAATAAAAAAAAAAACTTCATATAAGTTTTGCAAATCGAATTATTTGTAACGACTTTTAAGGCCTCTAATGAAAGAATACCTGTTTTTTTTTCTACAACTTATTTTATAAACTACTCACATTCATGGATAGAGGTAGTATACCCTGAAAACTTCATTCCGCTACTGTCAGAGTATCAAAACGAAAAATTTACGCAAATGGCACCGGTGCCATAAATCAGTGTTTTTATTATTCAAGTTAAAACGCAAAAATAAGTGCAAAATTACACGGTCGAATGGTTAATTAGAGGAGTCTTATTTTTCAAGACCATCCCCGTGGTCTCGCGATTGTTACACCCTGTATATATATACTAAGCATGCTATTACTAGTTATCAATTCAAAGTAGCGTGTTCAAAACGTTGTAAACATGGCATGTCATAATTATAATAACGATATTTACTTCGTTATTCAGATCGCGTCAATTATATCTTACTATGTATATTATATTTAAAAAAAAAGACCATGAAATAGGTAGAATCTATTGTTTTATATATATATATATATATATATATATATATATATATATATATATATATATATATATATATATATATATTTGTATAAAACGTACGCCTAAACTACAAAATGTGTTTCCTTTCCTTCAGTCCATCCAAAGGTTGTCTGGAAGAGATCGCCTTGTGCGATAAGACCGCCCATTGTACCAACTTTTTATGTGGCTTTTTATATTTGTAATTGTGTTCTGGTGTGCAATAAAGCGTATATAAATAAATAAATATAAATTAACATAAAATACTCGTACGCGTAGACTTTAAGTAATGCTCTTTTTGCTAGTTTTGTTTTAAAAGATCAAAATGACATTATTGGTCATCACAAAATATATAATAATAATGATGTGTACCAAAGTTCATTCAAGTCAGTATCATGTTTTTACAATGGATGGATATAATATTTTAATGGAACTTTATTAACATAAACACCTTTTTGAGGGTGATTATACCTATTCAGAATTATTTATAGCGACTGGACGATTCGATAGACAGTAATCGGTGAAGGCGATGTCGAAGTGCAGGATCGGGTAGTTTCCACCTACGGCAAAGCTCCAATGCTAACTTACGTATACAATACCTTTTTTTAATATACACTTTAACCTCGAGAATTAGCAGACAATAGCAAAACAATTGTTAAGAGTTTCCCGAAGGTCACCATTTCTTTAATGAATTACCCTTACAAATATTTTTAGATGTTAACGTCTTTCATGAGCACTGATTAGTTTCTAATTCTTTTACTAAATACAAAACACATCCTTTCATTCCATACTCATAATTTTATGATTGAACGAAAGATTCTTTTAAAATGTGTAAATTCCTCGGCATTCTCATCTACTGATGCCGAGGATTACTTAACTTTATGGTGGAACTGGAAATGCACCAAAAGTAATACTAGAGGTTATTTTACAACAATTATTAAAACTAGTGATCAAAAAGGATTTGTGCTTGTACCTAGTTACAAAAAAAAATCAATAAAAAAGTATTATATATTCCCTTCGAAGAATAAGCTAATTTCCCACTTAATCGGCAGGCTAACAACAACTTCCCAATTACTTTATTGTATTTTTCGAGTTTAGCCGTGCGCAGACGTGACGCTAAGAGTGGAAGTGACTGAGTGGAACTGCAAATACCACTGATCCGGTATCATATATTAGGTTAAAAAAAAATCTTTTTGGAACTGTTCATGACTACTTACAGGAAACTACCCAATTAGTGCTTATTATTTAGTCTATAGCTTATTAGTTATCTATTTACTTATATCCCAGAATTCTTCCATATACTTTCAGACGATCACTGTCGGACTCGTAATTTAATCAATTCAAATCAGCTAACGAAACTAAAATTCTAAACCTTATATAGTCATACTCATCTCATCCAGATTTGACATCATCTACCTACATAGTATGTAGATCATACAAATCGATTTTGAATTACAATAATTAATTAATTCGTTTGATAAAAATCCAACTCATCAAACTGTAAATTGCTATTAGCGTGACCGTGACTTATGTATATAATCAAACATCACACAAAGTGATACTATTGTCAAAGGTCCTTTTTGTGAAATAATATTATAGACGGACTCTGTGTACCAAACTGAAGAACACAACCCTCACATATTCTTTTAATTTACTATATGGATCAATTATGTTCTACTTTCAACTCCACTTTATTAAATACCCCACTCGGAACATTATAATATCTTACATAAAAAATTACAATACATCTAAGATTCGCTGAGGTATGTTTAGCATTTACGTTTGAGTTAATTATTTTAATGATCAGTGTACATTCCAATTTATTAAATTACGTTACTAGATACATTAATTACAACACCGAAAGTTTTAAATGACGTGGTGCATCGTTGCTTTTATTAAATTAAAACTGAAATCTAATAGAATTCCCGTAATAGAATTGATGAGATAGATAAGATATCACTGGCTTTTAGCCGAGGCAGTGTATAATACTCCTTTAGAACTCGAAATACCCACCGTCGATGTAACAACGAAGTTAATATAATTGCTTGGTACTTGTTGCTCACTTTGTACGAAATATTTTTGACTATGTTGCGTTTTATCAAGCTAGTGCCTGATATGGAATGTACACTAATAGCGGAGTGAGTAGTGAGTGTCCCATCACGCCAGGCGATGAAACGACCTTCGTGACCTTGTGGCACGAAGGCAACGGCAAGCTTGCAGCTCAGAGATGTGGCGACCTCTGGCGCCATTACTCCTGTAACAAGTGTCAAGTATGATATAGAAAATGTTTTTTCACATCACAGCGTTTATAAAACTAACAATTGAAGAAACATTTCTGATATTTTTAAGAAAATACTTTAATAATACACTAACTTATGATATTGATCATCATATCAGTAAAAAAAACAGGTTACATGATACTTGCATCATCGTTTAGAGGGAAAAAAATATTCACATATAAAAGTATAATTTTTGCTATGTACTCGCCAAAACCAATAATTCGCTCCAGAATTAAGAAATATAACCGCCAAAAATGAAATGAAGCTTTGCAATTTATAAAAATAAACTCGGGTCTGCCACGCCTTTTAATTTTAAAGCACAAATTTTCTTTACTAAAGGGTCCCGTGATCTCATTTATCGCTAGCAGCGTATTTTGCTGTCCATTAAATTATCTATAATGACACTTAGTTTAATACAGCCAAAATCAAAATGTGATAATATGTGAAATCACAATGGGGCAATGTTTTCCAAAAAAATACATACCTACTTCAAAACAGTATAATTTTTGGAGTAAAAGAGCTGGAAGCAATATCAACACTTTTACTTCGATATCTCACTTGACGCACAGCAAAGAGTATTCATTCGCTAGCAGTAAGGCAAACAAACAACAGTAGTCGCTTCATCATCATCATATCAACCACAAGACGTCCACTAATGAACAAACGCCTCCCCTGACTTCCACAAAGATATGCCGCCTGTATTTAACGACTCTTAGCAACCTTTACTATATCCATATTATGAATATAAATGGTCAAAAAGAAAATGGCTATCATCGCCACGTAGTGGACATGGATGGCAGGTGACTAAAAATGCTTTTTGTTTGCAAACAAAAGACTATTTGCAATCCCTAATATATTATTAAAACAATATGAATTATGGTGTAGATACAAATATTTTCTTCTTACGAAATTATTTGCCTAATGAATAAAGTACAGTAATAGATAACTGTACTTTATTCATTAGGCAAAACAATGTATATAGATGTTACATTGTGTCAACCACATTTTCCACAATGTTTGAAATTTAAAAGAGACCATGACTCTCTGAGTTTGTTCCGGTTTTCTTGTAAAAGTGTCTTTATAAGATATTTTCGCACATTCGCGTTGATGCACGCATCATAAAATGACAATTCTTTTGCAATACACACTGATGAGGAGGGATTTATGTGAATATCAACCATCAGATACTTTCAATTGCTTTGCAGTTATTTAAGACCAAGTATCGCCATGCTTTAACGACATCAATTTGCAATCTAGCATCGAATTTTTAACAAAACAGACAGTGCAGAGCTTAAGCCAACTAACATTTACACAGAGTTCCATATACAATATACAATGAAAGAGGAATAACACAACATTTTAATTTCCAGGGGGTTAGTAAAAATGAAATCATTGCGCTAACACCATGGTAACACAGCTAGTACACTGATAACGATCTAATACATCCATGAGCTAAAAAAACTAAAATATTGACTTTTAACTGTCTTTAAAGATTATCTTTCTCTCTATTTATAGAAATAGACATAATTTACTAATATACTGAGGAAGTGACTATTATATTATATTAGTGTATACTAAAATTAAAGTTATTTATAGGTAATCAATATTTACGAAAACATTCAATAATCGTTTTTTTTTTTTGTAATATTGTAGATTATACAGGTTATCAGTTAAAGTAGCGTAGTAATTTAATTTATGTGAAATTGATTGCATGATATAGGCAAGCTCTAAGCTAGCATAATGAACATTTGTGTCCAAAATAAAAAGATTTATTACCTTAATCTTCCTCATCAGCCGAAGCTGAAGCCGCCTTCACTGGCTGGGGTATTATAGTAATCTCATCGTTAATTTTCAATGGCTTCAGAAGAGAATCGTTAGTTTTTGGTGGAGCCGAACTCTTGCTCTTGTCCATAACGCGTTTGGCCACTATACTGTGCGCCGAGTACACGTGGTTCTCAAATTGTTTGTACATTCCGAAGGTAGCAGTGCACACGGTGCATTTGTACGACAGATGTGCAGGCTTCAATGTCAGATTGTGATCCCTTGCTACATGATTGAGTAACTTCCATTGATACACCTGTAATTAACATCAATCCATGTTACTTGCTTGTGTGATGCATTTGTTACATGTTATTTTATAAACAACTCTTCTTAATGTATTATTTATTACACTACATTATTTATGCTTCATTATGCCATTTTTTATTAAACGTGGTATCCCAGGTACCATTTCCACGAAGCTGGCGTACGAGCTTGTCTGCGTCCGTTCGCAATATCACACACGGTGTGATATTGCGAACGGACTACCCATCTAATGTATCGGTATCAACTTCTACTATCGATCAGTTTAAAAAACATGTAAATACACTAAAATACTTCTTAAAATGTTCTTACCCTGCCACAAACGGGACACCTGCCAGCATCCTTTCCCTTATTAGCGGCCTCTTGCATTGAACTGGTGACTAGGCCGTGTGAACCCAGTAAATGTCGCTCAAGACCCTGATCGGTGAAAAACCTACAATAGAGATAAAGTAATAATAAGTCTCGAATAATTTCAGTTGACGAGGTATAGATACAATCAAGTATATTTGCATAGTCAAGGTAGTAAAACCTTTCATATAAAAATCGCATCTATTTGGACATATTACATATATATTTAAATTGCATCTGGCTATCGTAATATAAAGAGAGATATTTGAAAACAACAGCTCTAACATTGTTAGAGTTCAATTTACCTAAATTGACATTTCTGGCAATTAAGTGGTGGCCTGTTGTAGATCATCTTAGGGTGAATCTTCACTTTGTGTATCCACTGCATGTGATTCCGTAGTTGTTCGAGATCCTTTATATAACCGTCGCAAACCTCACATATGACGAATGTACTTTTCGAGTTAGGGGTAGGCGGCGGGAACTGCACCGGAGGTGGTTGCCGAGGCAACGGCGTAATAGAAATCGATGGTTGATGAGTGGATTTTTGCTTTACATTGTTCTGGAATAAATATGTAAATATATAAATAAATATTGGTATAGTCATGTGTAATTAAGACTGAACTTCAATTGAATTGTACGGAACTAAACTACTTCATTAGTCTAGTGGTAGTAAATGCGATTACTATGCTAGAGCTCCTGGGTTTGATTCACAGAAACGGGCAATGTGCCTTCGTTACATGTGGGACCTAAAGATACCAGCAAACTGTGGGATTACAATTAGTACGACTACCGATTCAGGGAGGATGTATTATTATTTCCATAAAAGTTTCGCTCTTATTACTGTATAATATTCTACGTGGTATGGTATAACAAACAAGGTATTGCTCATAGCTGACGTTATTACCTAGCAAGCGGTGGTGCATTTTTTATATATTATTACTATACACATATTTTACGTTAAAGGTACTTACAGCAACTGGATAATTCGGTGACACGAGGACGGGTGCGTTGTGCCTAACCATAACGCCGCCACGTAAGATCGGGACGCCATGCACGGGCATGGCTCGCGGCGGCACGGACATAGGGGTGCGGCCCCGGGGCCGATACGAGGAACTCACACCCGGCATTATACTAGACACATTCGTAGCCGTCCGCCCCTGACTGTTGCCAATGTGACTTCGATTGAATGAGTTTTGATATGAACCCATCATATTATTGCGGGATCGCGTTATCTGAAATAATAAGTAAATTGAAAGAATGTAAACTATTTCTATAATAGATGTTCCCAAACAGCCCAAATAGTACAAACTGTATTCTAATAGAAGGATTTGTCTGTCTATATGTCATCAACGTCAGAATACCGGTATCGTAAGATCGAGAAACACAAATTGGATTGACATATTGTATCAAAGCGAGAAAGGTGTACAGTACTGATATGTATTATCGGCCTGTATTATCTAGTCCTAGTATAGTTATAACTGTGAATGAAATAATTTACAAAGTCAGTCATTAATGTGACTGACTCTGTAATTCATCATGGAACATCTACAAACTCTAGTAGGCTCACTGAAAGGGATCTTAGGATCATATTGAAAATGTCGCCTTTTATTTACAAAAATACTACTTCTCTTCTGATATACATACAAAAAAAAAGAAAAAATCACGTTTAGTAATTTTTATAACTCTTACTTAACATTGTTTAATATTTACCTTTGGTATTTTAGCAGGAGGCTCCCATTCAAGTGGTGGAGCCAAATTAGTTTCAGGTTTAAATTTCTTGGCACAAGGTATGAGATGGCGCGCCAATTTTCCTTTGCCGTTGTCCTCGAAAGGGCAGTTGGCGCATTGGTGATACGCAGGTGCTCTCTCTAATTTTCCTCTAACATTATGCTCAGCTTCCATGTGGTACAAAATATCATGAGGACTTCGTATTTCAAATTCACAGAAATTACATTTATAAACATTATTCTTCATGTGTGGCGTCTCCAAGTGATGAGCCATTGCCAACTTAGATTCTGTCTTAAAACTACAAAATTCGCATTTCGTCTGAGTAAACGAATAAGGAGCATTATTTTTTTTGCTGAACTCAATATTTTTCATAAGTGAAGCAATAGAGGTTTCAGTGCTTTTAGTACTATTTCCTGTCTTCTTTTCTCTGTTTAACTTTCGAGTTTGCTGTTTTAACAAATCACCTTGCACATACTCTTGTACAAGACTTAAACCAATGTTAATAAAAAACTTTCCAAGGGAACAGTCAAAATAGTTATCTGATTTGTTTGAGCACACTTTATCTGCAGTTAAGTCTGCAACATCTTTTATTTCTTCAATAGAATCAGCTTTCTCTTTTATAATAATAGTCTTGTTTTCTTCATCGCTCATCAGGATTTCATCCTCAGAGTCTGTAGAGCTTTCACCATCCCAGGACGCATCATCATCATCGCCACGCTTACGTTTCTCTGAAATATACATTTATTATTATTCATTAATTAATACTAGCCGACCACAACCTATAGCTACCCTAAGGGTCTAATTATCCGGAAACGCTTTGCGTTTCTGTTTAGTAGTTGCGCGACGCCTAACTGACGCTGCATTGCACCTTACTTCGTGCGAATTAGCTCAGCCTCACCAATGGAAACAGGGTTACTTTGTGCGATTACGCAGACTTTTTTAAAAATTACCTTTTTGTTTCCACTAATTAATAAACTTTCGATGCGAACAAAGGTACGACCTGCCTGGTGATAAGCGGTATCTGGGGCACTGAAGCCTATGAATGCTAGCAACGCAAGGCGTATTACTGACTGTCACTAAGTACTTATTTTTAGATCCTTTACAATATACATAATTTTAAGTTACTCTAAGAAAGGATTTTTTTGGTTCACTAGTTTTACCGAAAGTTAAACTGAAAAACATGAAACAAGAAAACATTACTATAAGTATCAAATTGAATTCAAATCCACAAGGGAAAGTGGTGTCCAGTTAATAGATGGGGTCGTATGCCGCCGTGATTATACTTCAGTTGGCACCTATGGGATGGTCATATGGGTTTGCCATGGCTATAAACTAACTACTTGCGAGCAATTAACTGGAGTCACATCATCGCGCGTTGCTTAAATCATTTTTTTACAATCCCTATTTATAGCATAGAAATTGTATTGTATGGATTGTGGCACATCATTTGAAAGGTAATTTTGTTAGCTTTCAACCTCTTTCAATATAATAACCAACACACTATTAGATTTACGGTGCCTTTTAAAACAAAACCCTATTAGATTCATGATTTGGTAGTCCTGAAACCCTATACAAAATTGGTGTTTAAGAAAATTGGTCCTCAATCCAATGTTTCTTGTCACTGGGAATACTGAAGCCAGCAAGGATTGTCACAGCGTACTATCGCTTGACAGTTTCATCTGAGCCAGTCTTGTGTCTCGAAGGTATACAAGAGGTTCACGGTGACTAGAAACTTAGTCCGGAGATCAGGATCTGGACAGCAATGCACTTCGGTGAGAGATGACCAATTTATTTTCACCTCTTCTCTCCGAAATCGATACCTGACCGGCGTGGACGTCTAACAGCAGCTCAGACGAAGACTTAAAGAAGCTAACTTGACCGTGATATTCGTACCTGGTGGAAGTTGGGGAGGGGAGCTAGCTGCAGAAAGATATATCTACGACATTCTGCTACACCATGTGCTCCCTTGCGCCGGTTTATCGGCAAAGATTTCCAGCTTATGCACGATAATGCCTGCTGCAACACCGCTGCAGTGACTAGATAGTACCTGGAAGAAGTCGGGATTCCCACACTAGACTGACCGGCCCTCAGTCCTGACTTAAATCCGATTGAACATAATGTGTAGGACGAGTTGAAAAGGCGGGTACCTACGAGGAAGATTTCCAGCTCCGGCGCCGATAGAAGACCTGAAAACTGCTTTAGAAGAGTGGCAGGAAATCCCACAGGATACCATCAGGAAACTTATTCGCTCAATGAAAAATCGTTTACAGGCAGCGATTAGGGCCAGCGGGTGACACAAAATATTGAGGGGTAAATAACATAAATTTTTAATGTTTTTTTATCTTATCATATTACATACTTCCTATTCATTTAGACTTCGACGTATTGCAACAATTTCCTAAAGGGGATAGAACCGATCTGGCATATCCACCCACCTGCCAATGCCCGCGAAATGTCACGTTACCGAGATATTTCGATTTTTTAATTAATTTTGGGGTACTATGTTACTGACATTTTTTTGTTTGTTTATGTGTCCTCTACCCATACAGAATGTCATCGTGATTCTAAAAAAAAATCAAAATGGCGGCGCGTCCGATATGTCAGCTTCGATACAAAAAGGTTCGAACCCCTTTTGGTAGACATTTTTTTATATCATTTGAAAGCTACCACAATACTAGCTCAGCACAAATAGCACAATTTCTATCTACACATTAGATAGAAATTGTAAAAAAATGTTTTGAGTAACACATGATGAAGTTATTCCAGTTTATTACTCGCGAGTGTAGATTCTATTGTTCTATTCGTCCAGTGTTTGCTATTTTGGACTTAATGTAACACCATACGTTTCTATTTAGATCAAGACAAATTCAGACCTCATTATTTTGTAAAATTGACAAAATTTTATTGCTTTTCGATTTCCTAATTTATTTAAATAAAACTACTTTTTACGGATTTTATCGCGTTATATTGATATTATTAATCCCGACGTTTCGGACCCTTTACAGCGTCCATGGTCACGAATCTAGGGATTAATAATATCAATGTAACGCGATAAAATCTATAAAAAGTAGTTTTATTTCAATGTTTAACATTCACGTAAATGTCAGAAATCAATACCCCTGATTTATGTTTGGCCGGCCATATTGTTTTATTTAATAAATAAATACCCCTTACTATAAAATTTGAGCTATGCTGAAAATTCCATATTTAGACAATACATTACAGACTTGTTATATGTATATATGTAAACTCATTACCTTACTTTATCCATAGTCAGGTAAAAAAAAGTAAGTAACTATTCTTGTTAAAATTAAAAAATCAAGATGTTTGGTTTATTTTAGATAATTCCGTGTTGTTTCCTGCGACTGTTACTTTTATCTTGTTTATCAGTGTAACAAGTCAAAGAATTTATTTGACATCAGTTTTAGCATAACCTTATACTCATAATTAAAACATATGTAATAATAAAAGGCTTCAACTCCTACACAGATAAATGGCTTGCAGTAGCTGTTCCGGATTGGTAGATGTTCTGGGACTGGGTCCACCCAGTCCCAGAATTTTTCACACTTACATACATCTGTATGTAAGTGTGATAAATTCTGTTTTTCACCATTTTTCATCAAATCAACACATCTTAATAGTTTCTTTTCTTTCTGTTAAAGATCAGGTTTATCATGTTTTTTATAAAAAGATGAATAAGGTTTAGAAAGTAATTAAAAAAAATATTTCATATAAAAGTAAACAAAGACAAAGTAAATGGTTCATAATAATAGAAAAGAAAAAATATAAATACCTTTTTTCACTTTTTTCTTATCTTGTACTTGTTCATTTGGCTCTGAAGCACTAACTGCAGAAGTTTGTGCCTCTTCTTCAGACTCCTCCATGCCTTCACCTTTTTCTTTTTTCATTTCTATATCTTTTTCTATTTTCTCTTTCTCTTTACTTTCTTTTTCTTGAAACTCTTTTTCTTCTTTGGCTTTCTGTTCATCCAGTTCTTTACCCATTAGGTCCACAAATTCCCTAAAAGGCTTGACTGAGGGCTTTTCATAAACATAGGGCACTATAAATGAAGGTGCTTCAACTACAAACATATCATCTGTTAATGAAGGTAGTATAGAAGGCTGGGCAGCTTGAGAAGAGCTCTGTGTAGCCACAGTGGACTTGCTACTGATTGGTGTGACAGTAGTCCCACGGGCTACAATGCTCTGATACAAATTTTGTGCACTAACACTAGAACTTATTGGCAACCCAGTAGGTTTATGTGAGGCTGTGGATTTCAAAGGCATGGTGTCAATGATAACAATAGTAGGTTCTTTTTTCTGGTTTTGATTATGATTTGATTTCATTTGCCTTGCTGCCATCTCAACCAAAGCTTTAGTATCATTGATAACAATTGGCTTAGTTTTGCGAATAGTTTCTCCTACTTCTTCTATATCAGATTCATGATCACCATTTTCTATATCATCATTATATCGCTTACGCTTGATTGCTCTACTGCTACGGCGTAGTTGTACTTTGTTATCACTAATTTTTTTTTCAGCTACTATTACACTGTCATCATTATCACTTAAAATTTCTTGAATATCTGGACTTGGAGAATCATGAGAATTTCCATTTTGACTGGGAGAGGGAGAATCTTCATTTTCTAATATTACTATTTTGTTAGTTTGTCTGATCTTAATCATGGTTTGTTTTATAAACTCATCTGTTTCTTCTTGGTCAGTATCTGAATTAATGCTTACTGTATCTTCTGCCCTTGGTTCAATTTCAAAAATATCTTCATCTGAAGTCTCATCTTCTGAATCAATCATATTATCAGAATTCTGAAAATTTTACTTAGTATAATTTTTTTTGTGTAAATTATTTATTTGAACTGTGTGGTAAAATTAATAGCCTAGCTAGCAGTATGTCTGTCGAACGACGGCTACAAGCAGCTGACTTGCGGAGTCTGCCGCCCGACCCGCTGGACACAGCCTGTCATGCCTGTGCCGAATTTCACAGATCCCATTGTCATGACTATAGGACAAGTGAAGGCAAGTGCGGTTTTTTGTTGGTACTAGTCTGACGTACCCTGCCTCCTCCCCAGGCCCAACCCAGCCTTTAAAATTCACTGGCTGACTTACATAGTTTGTCATAATATTAAACAACCACTGGATACTTAAATAAATACTTACTAAGACTATTTTTATTGTCAAAATGTATTAAAAACCAAAATACTATTACTAAGATATGTATAATATGTGGTATTTTTGGATGCTAATTTCACAGTGTTAAAATTTAAAATAACTTTAATAGAAAAATCTTTGTAGAATTGATAAATAGATGTATAATATTTATTGCTATCATAACCATTCTAGCATTGGCACACACAACTAATATTGCAGTTTTTACATTAATACATTTATTAGTATTTTTTTTCAATATTTTACAATAGATATTGTTTCATAATATTAATATATAATTAATAAGTCTAGTCTTACTTGCATGGATGCAAGTACAGAAAAGAGGATTGCAGTAAATTTGAGGTTGCATCTTTAGCAGTCAAACTTGTTTGGAACATAAATCCACTTAACAATTTATGAAGAAAGAATAATAGGTACAGACGCCAGCAGGTCAAGCTATCCAAAACTGTCAAATTTTCCCAATTGAATATGAACCATAATACTTTGTGTTAAAGTTGAAAATCAATTAAAGAAATTTTACAGATTGTGGTAGCTTGATGTGCTGGCCTCTGTACTTAAATTTTTCAAAATAATAACTTACCTCTTCTTGGGTGATTTCAGTGATTCGTGTGATGGTTGTGGTCCCCTTGCCAAGTGCCCTTGCTTGTTCTGCCTCCTGGTTTTTCTCTACCATAATATTATGCAGTACAATATCATTGCTATCAGATTTAACTTGGGAACTTGTCACAGACTCTGGATATGATTCATTACTATTGCCACAGTTGTTCTCCAAAAAAACTACATTACTGTTTTCATGTTCAGATACTTCATGAAGCTCAGGCACCTCTGTTGGCAATTGTATGTGATTGTTTTGTTTTGCACTGCTGTTACTATCATTTGTGAAATCTTCAGTGTTAGTGTCAGAAATACATTCTGGGCTGGATTGACTTTCTAAGTGATTACTGTCCTCAATGTTATTACTATTTTCACAGGGATCTCTATTATCACAGCCTTCAGAAGCAACATTATTTTCATTTTTCAAATCGTTTGGTGAGTTGGTGTCAGAATTATCAACAGGCTTTTCCATAGTACCATTTACTTCGCCATTCATGATGATAATTTACATTCCATGTGAAAACACCTGTCAAATGAAAACAACATTCAGTTAGGTTATGTTTGTTTTGTGTTGGACATTAAGGGCAGTATCAACAATTGGGCATAATCTTGAAAAGATACTGGCCATCATTAAGGAGGAACAGCTCTATGATGATCATGAGAGTTCGACACCAAGTGTCTGAGCGTCACATTTTTTATAGTGAGTAGCGCCCCTCCTCTCCGCCCCTCGCCCCCCCTGGCAAGGCGCTAGCAATCAAAATGGCGGTTCCATGGTATAGCTGTCTAAGGCTACGTGTACATAAGGCAATGCTAATAAAGGTCACATCTTCAGAACGCAGAAATGCCGCGGACAAGTTAGGTATTTCATTGCGTACATTATTGTTGATGTACACAAAACAATCTTTCCAGTTGTCAACGCAAAAAACACTTCAAACTTTCGCTCCAAATACAACTATCACTGGTACTTTTTACAAGCTTTCAATAAACTGTTCAAAAATTTACCCACATTTTGCTACACAAAGTGCATCTCATTCATCATCAGATAATGTTTTCGCCTGTAATAAATCAAGTAAACAACTGATACCGGTTGAAATAAAGCATAAAAATATTAATAATAACATATGATTATTGCTCCTAGACGTGGTATAATCAAATATTTTTTTACAATACCTTGTCCAGTCTGTAATGCGCTGTCGGTGAACCTTTTCTGGTACTCGGTCACTACTTGGTTATTTCAATGGTGGAACCCAGAATTTTTTTTTATTATTTCATGTACACAATGCACTTGAAATCAATTGAAACCGAACTTAAAATAACAAATACACTTCGAAATAAGCAGGCACGAACAGTGGGGAAACCAGAATTATTTTAGACATTTAAAAAATTACAAATTCCATTAGTAATGATCCCTCACCACTGTACAATTGCAATATGGCGGAGTCGAGTGTTAGTTAGTCACGTGACTTTGCCAGTGGCGTACTCTGCTCAAATTATACTATTATTATGTAACTTAATTTTATAAAATCTTTTATTACGCTAACTAAAACGAATGGAATACCTAAGTACCTATTTTACTTCATTAGTCTAATCTAATCTTAGATTAGTTAATTTAAACACGAAAATAAAACAATGTTTGAAAATAAATCACATGCATGTCAAAAATTTAATGAAAATAAAAGAGGGCGCCACAATCACTACCATGGTATTGCTGTTCATTTCGAATAAACAGTTCTGATACATTGTTTTTTAAGTAAAATAGTAGGTAGGCAAAAGAGTCTGGAAAAATTAAGGGCGCCTAGTGTGGCACGTGTCGATGTCGTGATACACGTGTGATGTAGTCGTTGCCCAATATACTACGACTTAGTTTTTTGAAACTTGCTACTTCAACATATGAGGCGATTATCAACAGGACTGTTTTTACAGAGGCCAGCACTTCAAGCTGCCACAATCTGTCAAATTTCTTTGATTGATTATCAACTTTAATTCAAAACGATTAGGTTCTTTATTCAATTGGGAAAATTTGACAGATTTTTTAAGTCTATAGCAATATACTTTCTAGTTAGTCTCAATAAGTATTGACTGTTCTGAATATACATCACAAAATGCTTGCATGCGGTAGACATTTATTTTCCTAAAATCTTAACTAGGTCTAGTCTTAACGATGGCTACTTCTTAATTTATTTTTATGTAAAGAATCTATGTACAAAATTTCAAAACTGTATCATGAAAAATCACATAAGTTATGTTACCTGGTTGTGCGTACAAAAACATGCTCATCACGCGACGTATGCGCGCCGCCCGCGCCTGCGTTGTCTTGCGCTCATGGATAACAATTTTGCAGTAGGTACCTAACAGTACGGCGATTGTTTTATAATTAACTGATGATAACATTTTCCATCTCGCTTGCAGGCTATGGACCATCGTAATGGTAAAGTGTAGGTAGACATTAATAAGTTATTTATTCGTCAATGCAGCGATAAGTGAGAAAATGTAGTCAATGCGATTTTTTGCACCTTATGCCTACCACAGTAAGTTCAAAGTGGATGAAAAGTGTTAAACATCGCATTACTTAACCACAACAAGCTGTAGGTACAAGCAATAACTTTCTACAATTAACTCACTCCTCTCTTAATGGCTATCGGAGGCCGAAAGGACCATATTGTGTTGTGCATTATATTCCATTGCATTTTGTTTATGTTTGTCACGATACTTGAATGTCAAATTTATCCTCGTGCCGCACGGCCAGGAATACTTATAACTTATCACCACAAACCACCTGTGTTGCGCGCATATGATTGCTGATAGATACTTAGTGTCACTACTCGTAATATTTTTTTAATATTTTTGTGACAAAATATAACATAGTGAAAAAAATATTGGAATCAATTCAGTACTTATTCTGAACAAACTATATTCAGGTTTCGCATATACTAAAAATAATGTTGTGTAATCGTTTTGAACAGGGTATCACGGTTATGGTATTAAAATGTATACCTATAGTCGATAGGAAACTCGAGTTCAGCAGGAGAGAATCTAAAGGATCAAGCCTTTTTCAATATTTCAATGTAGATTATATATATAATACCTAAAAGTACCAAAATTCAATCAGAATCTCAAAACTAGACCAAATATGTTGACAAGACCAGTTATGTTTACATCCTGGTATCAGAATCATTATCCGAATCTGGTTTTTCATCACAACTTTTGTCATCTGAAAGATTGGAGATTAATCGCTCTATTTATCTATATCGGGATACAGACTATTATGTCTGTTTTCTCCTTCAACTTTCATTATAAATATTATTTTTCACAGTATCCTTTGGTGTACTATAGTACACCAAACGAAATAATAAAAATCAAACGTCACATAAGTTTAATAAGAATTATGCATCTGATTCAAATAAGAGACAATTTTTTTTGGAAACTATTAATTCAGAATTGTTCCTTCATCAATATTTTTGATTAAAATTTGTTTTTAACCAAGAATATTTTTTTTAAGGTGCGATATTGGCGAAGGAATCTCAAATATTTGAAACACGACGCCATTTGTCAAAACGAATATGACGTAAAAGTCTATGACAGCAAATGTCAATATCACCGAGTGCGTAGTGTTTGATTACGAGTGTTTGTGATTTTGTGATAAACTACGACGTCAATTGACGTCACGTCCAAAATAAATATTTTTTGTATTTTTTTTATACTTTGCCCCGACACGACAAAAGTTTTCTATTGAGGGAGAAATTTCTCCGTTATTTGGATTTGAAAACACAGCAATGGTCAGAGTATTCCAATCACCGCTGCAAAAGATTTTATTTTCTACGACTTGACCTAAGATAGTTAAGTTGGAGATTAGCAGTAACAAACAAGTAAAAACCAGTGTTTAGCAGTAGCAAAACATTGGTTTTCGACTGCAACCATTTTCACTTGTACATTTTATCTGCGTAGTGCTAGTGGCGTAACTATAGGGTAGCAAGGTTGGTAAAATACTTAGAACCCCAGACCCGACGGGTCCCCCGGCTGAGGTACTGCGAGCTCAAATTAACCTAAATTTTTAACAATATGTACATTATACATTTTATATAAACATTTAAAAGTTAATAGATCAATAAGACTTAAATCTATTAAGAATATATCATCATTCGAGGAATTCCTAGACGTTTTTGGAATATTTTGTCGATAGACGGTATCTTATCCTCAGGCCAGAAGTTATTACACAAAAATATACCCAATTTATTTTTTGGTACACATACTTTGAACGACTTAAAATCTGTTTCATGAGTTTGGTTAAGAACTTTAACATCAATACATTTCTGTCCCATATCTCGTGGATATGGGACAGAAATGTATTGATATTAAAGTTACATACCTTTAAATCTTTGGCGTCGTAACTTTGGAAAGTCTCAAGATGTAAATAGTCATAGGTAACTTTGCTACTTTTTTTTATGGGATAGGGGGCAATCGAGCAGACGGATCGCCTGATGGTAAGCGATTTCCGCCGCCCATGGACACCCGCAACACCAGAGGAGTGACAAGCGCGTTGCCGGCCTTTAAAAGGGAGTACGCTCTTTTCTTGAAGGTTTGAAGGTCATATTGGTCCGGAAATACTGCAGGCGACAGTTCATTCCACAGTTTAGTTGTGCGAGGCAGAAAGTTTCTAGAGAAACTCACAGTAGTGGACTGCCAACCATCTAGATGATGTGGATGGAACTGCTGTCGCGTGGAACGATGGAACGATCCTACTTGTATTCAACACGAACGCTTTGCTGTGCCGCACAGGTGACCTATTCCTTTCCTTTCGCTTTTTACGTTTCACTACTGTAAACCCATCCTCCTTACCGGCTACAGCCACGGAATAGAAAAAGAAGTTTGTTTTTTTCTGTTCTGTGGCTACAGCAACAACAGCAGCAACAGCACTCATGGGTAGTCCAGGTTGTGAGTTGACGTACGATTGTTTAGCCGATAACGCAATATCACAATAAGATGCCACGTTCCTATGTATTGATTCAATAGAAATATCATCAATAGTTGTATCTCCTTTAGAATCTGTTTTTTGTCCTCCATGTCTTTCTTAAGGATTTCAATGTCGGCCAACCCCGAAACATCCACTTTACTGTCCCAAATTGTATTCGTTTTAAGAGTAGCTAGTTAATTCTTCAGTACCGTCATCTCCTGAAATGCTTTTACATCAATGTGGTCAAAGGTGACGGGCGGTAGCTTAGATAACGTATTCGCTGCAATTATAGGCAGATTGTCGGGTTCGTGATCTTTTATCACTTTAATAATATCTTGTACACTCTTCTTTTCCGAACCTTTCCTTCTTAGTGTTTTTTTCTGCGGGGGTAGCAGAGCCATTGCTATCTGACGAGAGTTTTCTATAGTCTCCAGCGGGTATGCACTTTTACATATTTTTAGTTTCAAGTAAGGTATCCACTTTGTCACTTTTGTCAGCCACAAACGCTAACAGTTCATCAAGAATAACATTACAATTTGAACACTTTCCTGATATGTCACATGTTTTCGAATTTCTCACGTTATTAAGCGTTCGCGGAGGGAAGTGCGTTAAAAACATGTGCGTGTAGTCCGTACGCCGTCGCGTTTGAGACTAATGTTAAAGTGTTAATACTGTGAGATGGTTGGCTATCTATTTCAGTGATTTATTAAAATTAAATAACAACGTGACGATTTTTACTGGGGCCCCATTGATTTTGGCACGAACCTCAGATGGTATAGATACGCCACTGGTAGTGCACTTGGCTTTAAAAAAAATCCATGTGATCTAAACATTGAATTGTTCTACACCAATAGATTTACAGTAACATGCCTTTTAAGCTAAATTATTTTTTGATATAACTTAAGCGGCACTCAAACTGAAATGTTACCTTGCAAATTCAATCAATATAAATATAAGTCTATAGTATCGATAGCATGTAATCTATCTGTGGAAGCTTGTCAAGCTGTCATTGCCAATTGGAATACTGTGCGTTTCAAAATTTATGAATAGGAACATCAATGACCTCAAATAATCCCGATCTGTCAAAAAAGTACAGCTTGCAAAGAAAATTAATTTTGTCTTTTGAAATGTTAAAACTATAATATATTTTTAAGCAGTAATATCACGTCAAGTTAACCACGTCAAATGAATCGAAAATAAAACCCAAAAAAGGGAAATATTTCAAGACAACGCTAACTTTAGTTTTATTATAAACACGGGTAATAAAATATCAAATTTTCTTCTAAATAACAATCGGTGGAATATTTTAAATACATGAAAAATATGATTTCAAAAATATCTGTTTTGGTCACCCTACCTAGCTAGTTTGAATTGAACAGCTATGAAGTCACAAGATGGCTGGAGGTCAGTCCTATTCTTATTTGAAACGCATAGTACCTGGGAAGTTATTAGACTGTAGGACTTCCTAATCAATGTATAAAATCTGAATGGTCTTTTGAAGAAATAGCCATTGTAGATTTAAGTTGACCAGTCCTAACTAGGAAAACATACATCAGTCATCGTGTAGCTCAACCATTATTTAGGGAGCTCAATGACCCGTAGCACAACGATATCAAATCAGCAAAACATTGGTGTAAGTCACATGAAATACTCTAATCTGTCTGAACCAATAAATAAATGTTAAATGACAAATATCACTTTGTATAAATATCAGCACATCTGACTATTTTCAAACCTATATGGTTTGAAAATAGTGGGGTCAGATATGCTACCTGATATTTATACAAAATTATTATATTGCTATTACTGATAAATTTTATAACCTTAATGAAAGGTAAGCAATGTCATTATATTATCCTTAAAAACAGAAGAAATCATTTTTATTTTGCTCGGGAGGAACTGAATTACGGACATTTCACAGTAACGCTAACTGCCAACGCACACCGCGATCTCTAATTTATATTTGTTAGCGAGAGTTGCCTATTATTAAACTTTTAATACATTCCACTCGTATTCCTCTTTCTCCACTGAGCTGAGGATCCAACAATTACGATATCTTTACTGTGCACAACGTTAAAATAAGTATATATAAATACGTACCTACCGATTAACTTAGCTGTTCGAAAATATCGTCCAAATCGGAAAACAACTTTCCCACTAGAGATTCGGTCATATACTCTTGAAACACGTAAATGTTATTTTCTATCACCATTCTTATAATATTTAACCGGTCAATGGGTAAAAAACTTGGAATATCAGAAAAAATAATAATTAAAACCTTCACGAACCAAGTTACAATTACGACGACCTACCTGACAGTTGAAGTACTCATTAGGAGTAAAAACTCAATGTTGCCACTTTATGCAAAAGCATCAATTAGTTCCCAAAACATTAATTTTCCATGACTTTCTTCACAGACTAACATCCCTACAATATACCGATACTAATCTTATGAATATTATAACCCATTGTCTCTTACTGCGAAGTTCTTGCAAAAATTAAAAATATCTAAAACAATTTATATTACATACTTACTGCTTCTTAGAAATTTGGCCACCTCTCATGTTGCTTTCCTATTTTCAACTATAATGGGGTTGGCTTCTAGTCTAACCAGATACGGATAAATATCAGTATTTTAAAATACACGAAGCTGCTGCCATCAGACCTCCTTAATTTCTGGACACCTCTACTTAAGGATTCTTAATTTTGAATAAATAGTCATATTGGTGAAATTTGGTCGTTATATAAAAATACTTCCTTCATCGCATTTCATTTGAACTGGAATACATATTATTACATAACAGACTCAAGAATCATATTTATTTGATTACGTGGTCTAACCACATTTAACATATTTATCTGCGTTCCATCACTAGAATAGTAAGCAAAATAATTTTAATTTTAACAGTTATCAGAGGAACAATTTTTTAGCATTCCTGTTATATTATTATTTAACTCTGTATCTTTATAGTAAATATTTCCAGACTATTATTATAAAATATTAGTCATTCATAAAGCCCAGCTTAGTATATAAAAAGCGTCTCAATTATTTGTGATTTAATGTTTAAAGATAAACATTAAGCTTATAATATTAACGGATTTTGGGCTGCACCGGTTTCTAAAATGAAACTTAACATTGACAACTATACTGACATGACAACTGTCATGGACGATTGTTGTAATTTTGACTTGTGGAATGTGGAGTTGTAGCTTGTAGTAGCAGTCGTAATCGTAGCAGTTCTCACTTCTCAGTTTCTCTTAAACTACCTGATTAGTTTTACTTTAATAAGTTAAACTTTTAATTATTAACATTTTCTATAGTCTTTCAGAATAAATTTCATTAATGCTGTTATCAAGATTGTTACTTACTTTAGTAATTGTAGTTAAGAATACTAGTCATTTGAAAATATTGTGATTAAGGTGATAATGGCATATCGTGTTTTATTAGTTTTTATTTTAGCAATAATATGTGTAAGAACCGAAGAAGAAGCTGCATCCCGAATGTCGAAAACAGAACGCCAAAGTTTAAGGTATTATTATATTCCATTATTTTTAATTTGGAGTACATAACTGACTAACATGAAATTAGAAGTACGTAATCGAAGTTTCAAATGTGGTGTACTAGAAATTTATTGGTACAAGGTTGGACAAAGGTACATTTAATGAGATCAGACATATTTTAATTTTACAGAAAATGAATAATTCTGTTTGAAGGATGTTAGCATATTTTGGTTATCTAGGACACAGGATATAAATACTCAACTATTGCATATACACAAAACGTCACACCTTAACATTCATTTACATAAATGAAATTAATAAGTAGTTTCACATACATACTGAACACTAAATAATTTATCAGAAAAACATTTCAATGATGTAGTAATTACCAAATTGATTGAAAAAGATAAATTCTTTGTAAATAATGATTTAGGTATTAATCATTTATTGCATGAATCTATAAAGTTCATAGGATAACATGGGCATATAATCTCCAACCTAAAGTTAAAGAACTATGGCTTGTCATCACTTTTATCTTTTTATATTTTCAACCCATCTGTAAAATAAATTATTATTTACTAGCTTATGCCCACAACGTCGTCCGCATGGAATAGTTAGCTAGTTTTAAATCATAGTAATAATCATTATAAATTAAAGCATACATGTTATTCTGATGTATACAATAATAATACTGTAAAGTTTCATCAAAATCCCTTCAGTAGTTTTAGTGTTAAAGAGTAACAAACATCCATCCATCCATCCTCACAAACTTTCACATTTATAATATTAGTAGAACAGATTCTTTATTGTATACTAAAAAGTTTCAAGTTATCCAATGACCTTGAAGGAAGGGAGGAAGAGTGTGTTGGTTTCACTTAAGAACTCAAAATGTTTCATAAAAGTGGATAGAGGGAAGAAACTGTGTTATAAAGTAATGAAAGTAAATGAGCATTCTGGCAAAGGCGGGAAGGTAACTTCTTGAAGTTACCTTCCCGCCTTTGCCAGAATGCTCATTTTCTTTCTCTCATGTGTTAAGCTCAAGAGCTTAACACATAATTCAGAGACATGGCAGTATTTGCATAAACAAAATTATGAACCGGAATGAAGAATGGGAAGAAGAAGCGAATGAGGAATTACAACTTGGTGACAGTGTGCTAGTACTTTAAAATAACTGACTTGCATCCTGATATTGTCCATAATATTCACAAGGGCTGTAGCTCTGCTATGACCTTGAAGAAAGGTGGATTGAACGGAATTAAGAAGCTTAAATTTAGAGAGGAAAGTGCTCAATTTATTGTGTATAAGCTGTTTGAGAACTTTAGATAGAAATAGTAAAATAGATATGCAACTATTTTTAGAAAAGGATTCCATTTCATTAGATTAATTTGTTTTATTTGGTAATGGGATTATTTTGGTGTCTTTCCAAATGTGTGGATAATGCTGGTATCAATTGTGATTAATGTGATACTGGCTTATTGTGCTATATTCGTTTTAATTTTAGCAATAATATAATGTAAGGATGTTAAGCCATCGTTCCTGGTTGTCATAAGAACACCTTTGACTATCGCAACGATATTCTATTAAGATTATTCAGGTCTATGCACCGACTTCGGCACACTCGGACGATGAAGTGAAAGATATGTACGAGGACATATCTAGAGCCTTTCATAACACCACAAAGGCTCACTGCAACGTTGTTATGGGAGACCTTAACACCAAAGTGGGAGTTCGGAATTGCAGCGAATCCAGAATAGGACCTCATGGATTTGGATGTCGGAATCACAGGGGGCAAATGCTGGTCAACTTCCTAGAGAAGGAGGGGCTCTTCTTAATGAAATCCTTCTTTAAGAAGAAGCCACAAAGGACCTGGCAAAGCCCCGATACTGTGACGAAAAACGAGATTGACTTCATCATGACGGATAAAAGGCACATATTCACGGATGTCTCTGATGTTGATCACGGGATCAACAGGTTTAATACCGGATCTGATCACCGACTTGTCCGAGGCACCCTGAATATCGATCTAAAGCTTGAAAGAAACCGTCTGATGAAGTCCACGCTCCGACCTAATCCACTCCATATCATGACGGGCAGCGAGAAGTTTCAACAGCTTCTCGCTGACTGATTCGCTGCAATGAAACCCACCGAGGATCTTGACGAGGCCCTACAAAACGTAGTTGTAACGTTGAAAGACGTGGGCACCAAATTTTGCTAAAAGCGGCATAAAGGTAAGAAGTCTAAACTCTCGGTCTGCGGCTTATGACAAACAGACGGGAAACTACCCGATTGACTTTGTCAGACAGGTCACACCTTAACAAGGTCAAAGTCAAATGTTTTATTTCAATTAGAAACAACTTTATAATAGTTTTATATATATATATTTTTTATTTAGTTTTTTTTTTTACGTAGTTTACTGTGTTTATTTGTTGTCTGTGAGGATGAAATAAACATGTTTCTTTCTTAGACCATTAAAATAGCACTTTTGAAAAGTCAAAACTAGTTGCACGGTTCCAAGAAGTTGGTTTTATGGAGAAGAACCGGCAAGAAACTCCATAGACACTCATTTTAAAAATCTTTAATTCCATCATTCACTGCGGTAGAACTCCAAAGGCGTGGCATGAGAGTGTGGTGGTTCTGTGAAGAAGAGAGATAAAACTCTTCTTAAAAATTACAGACCCATTTCTCTTTTAAGTCACGTCTATAAGTTGTTCTCTAGAGTCATTACGAATCGTCTCGCTACTTCGTTAGAAGACTTGACGAGCCTCCCGAACAGGCCGGGTTTCGCTCAGGGTTGGCACCATAGACCACATTCACACAATGAGGCGGATCATACAGAAGTGTGTGCCTAGCGTTTGTGGACTATGAGAAGGCCTTTGTCTCTGTGGAAACCTGGGCTGTTCTGGAATCCTTACAGCGATGTCAAGTGGACTGTTGTTATATCGAGGTGCTGAGATATCTTTATAAATCTGCCTTTATGAATGTCCAAGTACAGGACCAACAGTCTAAACCTATCCAATTGCACAGAGGCGTGAGACAGGGAGATGTCATATCTCCGAAACTGTTCTCGAGCGCATTAGAAGATTTGTTTGAGACGTTGGACTGGAAAAGTAAGGGCATAAACATAAACGGCGATTACATCTCGCACTTGCGATTCGCAGACGACATAGTCCTATTGACGGAGTCGCTAGAGGAGCTGCAACAGATGCTGGAAGGCCTAGCATCAGCCTCACAGAGCGTAGTTCTCAGCATGAATTTGGATAAAACCAAAGTCATGTTCAATGATCACATTGATCTGAGACCTATTGCTGTAAATGGTCATCTTCTTGAAGTTGTTTCAGAATACACTTACCTTGGGCAGATTTTGCAGTTGGGTAAAAACAACTTTGAGAGGGAGAAGAGGAGGATCCAATTGGGCTGGGCAGCATTTGGAAAACTACGTCAAGTCTTTTCATCACCCATACCGCAAAGTTTGAAAACGAACGTTTTCAATCAGTGCGTCCTACCTGTGATGACCTACGGCGCTGAGACGTGGACACTCACAGTGCGGTTAGTCCACGCTCCATAGCACGCTGTGCGACTTTAAAAGTCGCACAGCGTGCTATGGAGCGTGCTATGCTTGGAGTTTCTCTGAAGGATAAAATCCGCAACGAGGTTATCCGACAGAGAACCAAAGTAACCGACATAGCACACCGGATTAGCAAGCTGAAGTGGCAGTGGGCTGGCCATATCTGAAGAAGAACCGACAACCGCTGGGGTAGACGTGTTTTCGAGTGGAGACCGCGACTCGGCAAACGTAGTGTAGGACGCCCTCCGGCAAGATGGAGTGATGATTTGCGAAAGGCTGCTGGTAGGAGCTGGATGCGAATAGCCGAGGACAGGGTGAAATGGCGCACATTATGGGAGGCCTCCGTCCAGCAGTGGACTAATATAGGCAGATGATGATACCATAATTTGTTCCGAAAGGTTAATACATGCATATTTTTTTATTCTACTAAGGTGGCAAACAAGCATACGGCCCACCTGATGGTAAGCGGTTACCGTAGCCTATAAACGTTTGCAACACCAGGAGTATC
The DNA here is from genome assembly GCA_964056405.1 of Acronicta alni. Lineage (NCBI taxonomy): Eukaryota > Metazoa > Arthropoda > Insecta > Lepidoptera > Noctuidae > Acronicta > Acronicta alni. Next base: position 8,754,356 of record OZ043913.1, read on the forward strand.
AATTGCGCGTTGCTGACCCTGTATTGAAAGAGGAATAGTTGGGTTGGCAGTATAAGGGTCAAAGTCCCCCCACTGCCAACACAACGTTTCCTCGTGGAGCACTGGAAAAAGACTGAATAAAGTTACATCAGCTAAAGACGTGTCAGTGGCTTTTTTTCTATGAGTATGAACTGCATGATTGATGTTGTCAAATAATAAATACATTTACCGGAGTGCTTTACATAAGTTTACTTTAATTAATAAAATATGTTAATTTAATCATCTGTGTATGTATAAAACACAATAAAAAAAAGCAAAATTAAAATAATATGTTAAATCGATTAAAACTACGATTTTAAGACGACGTAAGTGACGATTTGGTCTAAAATTTAGCAAGTTTAGTTGCAAATGTCGGCATTACAAAATTTTAAAAACTTAACTTTATTAGAAAACATAAAGTCGGCACTTAAGTAACAAGTTCAGTATTCGAGCTCTATGAAAAATAATTAAATTTCTGATCGAGTGTTGTTTATACGAGTACTTTAATCCGAGAACTCGAGTGTACGAGTAGTAGGTAGTAATAGATACCTCTAATAAACTCGAGTTAACGTTATTCGTTATTCGACCGTCTCTACATGTCATTGTCAAAGTCAACTATGTCATTAGTGACAATTTGTCATTGGAATGGACTCGCTCGACTCACTAGCTCCGCTCCGCGGTCGGTGTTTGTCATAGTGTAAATCTGAAATAATCCTTTGAAAGAAGCCTTTGGAATAATCCACGGGACCACGGGTGTGAGCCTGTTCATTTATTTAACTCACCTCAAGTGAGCAGTTCATCTGAACGACTTATTTATTGGCGAGTAACACAAGTATTGTCTATACTATCGATACGTTAGGAGATAGACCGCAAAGCTTTTAAGTTTTCGCTATGAACCTGCCAGAATCAGTAGGAGGTTCATCAGGTAGAGAACTAGAAAATGGCGAGGACTTCAACGGTACGGACCGCCCACGCAAGAAAGCACGTTATGAGTGGCAAATTAAGGGAAAACATCACTTAAAGAAATCGACTACGGAAGCTATAGATCCAGACATAGCTGGTCCATCAAGCAGTGGAAATGATATTCAGAGCACAAACTCAGTACAAAACCATGACTTATTAGGTGAGTATTCATTGAAACAAGACTTAAATACATCGGACTCTATGATTACTGACTCTGAAATGTCTCTTCTCGAACCAAGTACAAGCATACAAACAGTTTACAATGCATCAAACAATGTAACAAGAAGTAACGAAATTGATTCTCAACAGAGTGAGACTCAGTTAATGGCTGAGTCCCGACAGAGTGAGAGTCAGTCAATGGCTGAACCTCGACAGAGTGAGACTCGGTCAGTGGCTGAGTCCCGACAGAGTGAAAGTCGGTCAACAGCTGAGTCCCGACAGAGTGAGAGTCAGTCAATGGCTGAATCACGACAGAGTGAGACTCTGTCAATGGCTGAGTCTCGACAGAGTGAGACACTGTCAATGGCTGAGTCTCGACAGAGTGGGACTCGGTCAATGGCTGAGTCTCGACAGAGTGGGACTCGGTCAATGGCTGAGCCTCAACAGAGTGGGTCTCGGTCAATGGCTGAGCCTCAACAGAGTGGGTCTCGGTCAATGTTTCAGTCTCGAAGAAAGAGTGAGACTTGGTCAATGGCTGACGCACAGAATGATAATGAAGAAGATGAGTGCATATTTCAATGGCAGGCCAGACATTTCGTCCAAAGTTCTATTGACAACATTTTGAATGGTGTTGCTGATCACTGGATACATTTTCCATTAGTGGGATCGGATAGATCCGTATTTACAGCTCTTGATGTAGATAACTTCGTTATGAAACTCAATAGCCTTTAATGAGTGGAAGTAAAGTATTTTTTATCCTGATATCCGGAGAGAAACTAACTACATTTGTGACAAATTTTGGAGCTAAGCACAAACATTTTAAAATGTTTTGAAATACTATCTAAGTATATTAAGTTGAAGTGACTGATTTTCTTATATGAACTTAAGTTTTATTGTCTCTACCTGCACATATTTCTAGTCATTTGGATCTTTAAAAAATATGTTAATTTTTAAACTTGGTATTATATTTTTTAGGTAGGTATTTATATTAAGATGTAGGACATTAGGTTAAACTTTTACACCTTACACGGCAACTTATTTGTACTGTATTATATGTATTCGTGTTTGTATTCATGATTATGAATTATTAGTATGACATTTTACAAATAAAAATAAATATTACATTTCTCTATCTTATCTCTTATGTCTATGAAGGCTTTTATATCAATAAATATTCATTACATTTATATTTTGAGAATTAAGTACATATTTAAAGTTTTAAATAATTGTATAATAAAATTATGGTAAAGTGAGTACTTATATTGTAGTGAATTAAATGATACTCAATAAAAAAATACGATAGAAATTCTTTTTTTTTCTTCCATGAAGTGATAGATTATTCTGCTAGTATCAAGTTATGATGACAGTGAGTGTGTTGAGCAGATTGATACTTCTGTTATTTTATTCACTTGAACTGACTTGACTTGACTTTTAATTTTAAGGTCAATATCATTTAAATTTATTGATAAAATTTAGATTAGAGATGAGGAAAAATGCATAAAAAGGATGGGAGAAAGTTTGTGGTGCGAAGAATTCGAAATTTGATAAGTATTGAGTACAAAAGAGTTGGTATTCAAAAGACATTAATTAAAGAACATAGCTATCTCCTAGCTAACATGGTCTTCCTGAGGAATACTGGGTTGCTGCAGTGACCAATTGTTAATATACACAGGGAGGAAATAGTTATTTTTAATAACTTTGAAGAACCAAGGTTTCCGCTGTATATGAGACTCCAAGCTGGTGTAATACTTCGTGTTTAGAGCTTTCCATCCATGTTGAGTTGATTAGTCCAGAAGGAAAATAATTTCTCTAGTGCCATTAGTAGTTTTGCACAAGAAAGTGACTTTTTACATGATTTTCCATAGCAAATTTTGCTAGTCTGAAGACTAGCAAAATTTGCCAGTCTTTTTTCTATTTTTCTGGCCAGAACCCCAAACCATTTTAATTATCAAACCATTTTTATGACAATTACTTACATATCATAATAAGATTGTGTGTTTCAATAAATTGATTTGTTTTATAGCTTGGATAATAATAAGATAATCTGAAAATATATTTTTTTTTAAATGTTATGAGTGTTTAGAAAAATAATAGACCAAAATACCACTTTATTCACTAGTGAATGCTGATGATTCTGGTGGACATTGAAATAGCAATGAGATTCTGGATTCTTGTTAATAAATTACACTCCCTGTATATCCAGACTGATAATTTTTACGCATCTGTGTAAACGAATTGCCATTCCTCCCAGTAACAGCCAATTCAATCTTAACAGTCAATTCTAATTCACGCTTTATATTCCCTGATTTTTTCAAGTCCCGGATTTAGGAACGAAGTGGATGGCTTCGTATGAAGTAGAGAAAACAAGTATAATGGGGTATTGACTTAAAGGAGCGGAGAGCTCTTTAAGTTCACAAGACCTCTGAATTAATAGGGGAACTGACTTATTTATCCTATTAAAAGAGATTATTTGTTCTAAAATAGAAAGTGAAGGATGTGACTATATGGAAAAAGCTTTAATAGTCTGCCTTATATTGTATTCTACCATAAAGGTGGGTCTGCACATCCCACTTGGAGAGCATTAATTGCGAGGATTTCATGGCACCAATTACATGAAAAGAAAATAAATCCTTAGGCATTTGACTTATATGGAATCTAACTTTGAAGGGCTCCTTTTTACATGCCTCTATTATGAAGCTGCAGTAAACCATCACACTATCAACTAAAGCATTGTTTACTAATTTAAGAGTATATGGGTGAGCTCACCATCAAACTCCAGATAAAGCCATTAGAAATTGTTACCAACCATACACATTTTTTATAACTTTATTGGTGTGGTCCACCTTTGAGCATGACCCATAATTAGGATAGCCTGACCATCAATACTGATGTTTGTCTGTGGAATCAATTATCTGCAAATTAATACAAGCTAGAAGAGCTGAACTCTTTGGAGTGCTTAGAGATAACTCATCATCAAGGAGCCACTGGTTTAATGCGGGCAAAAAGACAATCACAGACCGAGCAGAATCTTGAAGTGAACTGCTAAAAACCAATAGTGCAATATCATCAGCATACTTAAGTATTTTGCAGTTAACATTTAGAAAAGAAGGAAGATTGAATGTATAATATTATAAGAACAGGACTAAATCTTGTGGTAATCCTTTTCTGAGGTACAGTCCAGTTTTACATTCCTTACCTAACTGTAGAGCATAAATATCAGGTGAAGAAGTTGCAAATGATTTGACAGACCCTATACAGGATTCTCAGCCTTAGCATTGCTGCCTGAGATGTGGGAGGAGATCATTCATATCTTTAGCGGGTTTCAATAGTGGAATAACCTGAACCTCAAACGAGCAAGGAGCATCCCCCTTAACCTTCAATCTGGCGTCACAGACATTACTAAACCTAGGAACCTAAAATTAATATCAGGATTAAGCCAGGTTTCGGTAATTTTACAGAATTATGGTTTTTAAATTTATTTATTTAACATTCATTGCGTTCCATTGAAGAAAGGTCAGGGGATGGAACAAAAATGGTATACATTTAAAATCAAAGACAATGTTATCATTTCAAAACAAGGGTATGTAGTATTCGAAATATTGGGTTCTGCAAGATCCGCAAGGAAGGCGCAGCCGTTCTTTGCGGGGGAGAAGGAATAGTTATAGACTTAGAGCTTAAATGGGCTTACTTATCGTAACTAGGTGAAAGAGTAGTGGTTCGGGTTTAAGAAAAACCGTTTTACGGTATGTTGGCGGAAATTAAATATTGGTTTAAGAGTCATGGACTGTCGGGAAACTTCAGCATCGGATTTGAAGACTGGGGGGAAAACTTGACTATACCTACTCCGTCGTCAAACTATTTATTTTACTTTTAACAGCTCGACTTGAGAACTAATCAATGGTTGTCCTAACGCTATACTGATTTGATTTATTCCGACTTATTTATGAAGAAATTTTCATCAATTTAACACACATACTTTGTTTGCTTAAAATTGTGTATTGCTTTAACATACTCCTAAACAACATGCATCACCAACGACGTTGCGATGACATATTATTAGACCCCCATTCTAATCACTGCGTTTCCTTTACAAGTTTCAGACATCCAGTTGAGTATTTATATACATACCTCCGTATAAATTCTTACGTATAAAGCTTTATGCTGATGTAATTAAAGTAAGTCGCTATTACATTCAATTGGATTCATTATTTTACAGCGAATACATTCGATCAATTTCGATCCCACCACTAGGTACCGGTAGGTATAGGCTAGGACTTAACTGTAAACTGTTTATTTCATTCAAATGAATAATCATATTTTTTTATACGGAACGTTTAAGGGATTTTAGTGTTTTTATTGGATAAAAAATGGGATAGATTAATATGATAAAGAAATTTACATATTCGCATTTTAAAGTTTACTTCTACGAATGTTGGAACAATTACGCTATTTAACAAACAACAAACACAACAATATCCGCCGGGGCTGGCATTCCCATTTTCGTACCCACTATAAATTATTACCAAAAATGTAATAAGTACTTACATATAAAAAAATATCAATAGTCGGGGGATCGGTTTGTGTTTGGACATAAACGTAACCCACAACCGTTTTGGACATAAATGGTAATATTTGTTTCCACCTACCCAAAATGCATACCTTCTCCGTTCCGTTGTGGGTAAAAATGGGTTATAGGTAAGTATGTAGTTTATTTAACGTGTGGCAGAAAGTAATCATGTGGCAATTATTGTAGGGAGGAGGCCCGGAAAATGTTCTACCATGCATATAATGCATACATGGAGAATGCTTACCCTGCAGATGAGCTCATGCCGCTCAGCTGTAAGGGGAGATGGAGGGGTATCACGCCAAGCCGAGGTGACATGGATGACGTCCTCGGAAAGTAAGTTGTTGTGTATATGAATAAGTCCCTGAACACGTTTGGCATAGTGGCGGAGCGTTTTGCTTCAACATCTCAACGTTTTGTACAAATATTAATTTTGTATAACTTACGGCTAGTTGTTTCGGCTGTGGGTGTGAAAATTTGTGTTTGTAAACGCTTCCACGATACAGACGGAAGTAAAAACCCTAGTTTGGGCAACTTTTTTTAAAATACAAAAACAATTGTTATATTAGAAACTAAATACCTAGCGTGCTAGGACTCATGCTTAGTTCAGTAAGACTGCTTTTGAGTTCATCTGGATCGGTACCTCCGCGTTGTGTAATATTCTAACGCGAAGTAATTCTATTTTCCTTAACTGCAGGAATTCGACTGCCTCTCTGGTCTCATTTGTTGACGATAAATTATGTTTTCAGCTTCTCTCTTACTTTAGTGGACAGTTTGGACATGTTGGCCGTGATGGGAGATTTCTCGGAGTTCAGCTATGCCATCAAGCTTGTCATAAGAGACGTTACGTTCGATCACGACATTGTTGTGTCTGTATTTGAGACAAATATAAGAATGCTCGGGTAAGAATTCCCAACATATTAAAAATATGGGTTTGAATATAAATGCAAAATATTGGAAACAAATATGTCTTGCAATGGCATACATTTTGTTATGAATCATTATTGTAGGTATTACATAACCACAAATACTGAAAAACAATATCAGACATTAAAATGTCCAAGAATAGGTAAATCAATGCATACAAACGACGATAATTATTTAAAATGACTGTTTTTACCTTTTCAATCGAGAGATGACGATTTAGTAGGAGTATCTACCTATGTAGGTACCCACTGCCTATGCCAGAAAAAAACGGCTAGTGCAGTTTATCTTGACCTACTGTGTCGTTCTGATACATACCTATAGGTTATTAAAAATTTGTTTTCGTCAATTTAATTTAACTTCAAGATACCTTTGCTATCAATTAACGTAAATAACTTTATAAATGATTGTAAATAAATATAGTAATGACGTCAGAAGCAGGGCACGACACAATAGTGACGGCAAGGCCCGTAATTGACGAGTGGCCGGAACGGCGCCATGGCGCTATTTTACCTATATTGTATTCTAGTAAGTTCTACTTAAAAAAGGATCCAAATTGCCCCTCATAAGCTGAATTGAGTAAGCACCGGATATTGTAATCAGAGTTCGTTACATTAAAACGGAAATGTAAATAGCTGGATCAGTAAATCGAGAATGTCATTGTGAGTCTGTGACTAACTTTCTTTAACATTTAATAGAACAATTACGTTACGGTGGAAGATAACTTGCTCTAAAATTTTCACGTGATATTTTACAGAACAAGAACAGTATAGATATGATAAAAATACTACTACTACTGTACTACTACGGACTATTTTGTTAACTATTTCTAAATCTAATAAATGACAGTGTGTAATGAGATCGCCCAATTTTCTATAGTTCACTTGATAAACAATCGTCTATCACCGGTACTGGAATGTCTTCTAGAATTAATGAGCAAATTAGAAATGGAAATGACTAAAGAATCTTGCAAGTGTGTGAACACCGCAAACCCAAATATCGTATCTGATTAGCTTTATAATTTCTTACCGCTTATCACTGGGACCTTGTGTGATTATTAGTAATTGCGTATTTAGTACCTAATTGTTTGATTTTGTTATTACTAATTCACAAATCACTAGTTCATAATTCCATAAATCAGTAAATAATAAATATTCTTGGACCATTTTACACAGCACCATTTAGTCCCTAACTAAGAAGAGCTTGTACTATGGGTACTAGACAATGGATATAATACTTATATACTTTTTTTATCAGTATTCGGCATTTGGGCTATTATTTAATTATAAGTGAGTGACAGTCAGTAGATAATGGTCTTCCTTACGGTTGTTAAAGCGGTCTGCTATCGGCCCATGTGCTGGCTACTAATCTGAAGAATGACGTGCCGGCCTTGCAATGGTATAATGGAGAACTGCTTGCAATGGCAGAGGACCTCGGCAAGAGACTGCTACCTTCCTTCAATACATCTACCGGAATACCACATGGAAGAGTAAGTATATCACTCTACTTGTTGCACTTAATCAGGTAGTTGGTCACCTTGTTGTCGCAACATTAAAAGCATACCAAGTGCTAATTGGAATTAATCCGAGAGCTACTCCATTATTTATTTTTAACTTCTGTACTCTCTTAGAAACCTTTAAATATTAATCTTAAATATGCAGATCACCCACTTACCCCGTTTAGTCAAGTACTTATAATTACATTTTTGGCTACCGAAGAAAGCCTGGCTGCAGTACAAACCCATACTTTTAATAATACACTATCCTTAAATGTGTGATTATTTACGTACAAGCTGTGATAAAATATTAGATAAATTATTGGCGACTCTATGAAAAAATTTATCCAAAAGATCATCATCAAGAACATCATCCCATTTTCACAGCTATAATATCGCATTTCATAATAATTAGATACCATTTTTGTTACAAATTTTGATTCTAAGGACTAAAAATTAAAACATCCAAATAAAATGTTGAACAGATAAATCTTCGTCATGGCATGCGGGGGATGTCCGAGTCTCGTGAGACGTGTACGGCGTGCGCTGGCACTATGATACTGGAAATGGCAGCACTGTCCCGTTTGACAGGCAACCCAGTCTATGAACAGAAAGCGCATAAAGCCATGGATAGGCTATGGAAGATAAGACATAGGTTAGTCTACGCTGATTTAGTGCGGGTTGGTAGACTCCACACACCATCAAGAAAATCTCTAAGGCATGCAGGTTTCCTCACGATTATGTTTTCCATCACCGTTTAAGCAAGTGATAATTAATGATTAATCCGCACATGATTTCGCAAAGTCAGAAGTGCGTGCCCTGGATTCGAACTCGAGACTTTCGACTTGGCAGTCCAATGGTCATACCACTAGGCTACCACTGCTTTATTTGTCACAGTATACTAGTACTAGTAGTATATAATGTGATCACATAATATTTCCTAGAGAGCAAATAGAGTAAAGCTAAAAGGCACCCACGGTAATCACATATTGGTTGGAAGATTTCAATAGTGAACTTAGTGCACACATGGCTTAACCTTCTTGACTGCTCTAAACTGACTGAAAGAACAACTGCAATTTCTAGAAATAGGTCATTGGAAAATTGTAATCACCGTTAGTTTATCCATATCACTACATTATCGTAATTTTTCGACTCCGCATTTACAATTTTATATGTAGGGATAAGGGCCTTTAATGTGCACTCACAATATTCCGACAGTTAACTTGGCACGATAATCCGGGATTAACAATTTTTCCGTAACAAGCAAAGGCAACAAATTATCAAAAATTTATCATCAATCGAATAAAAGACAGAATTACATTTATTAAGGAATAATTTGTATCACGAAAATTATAAAATTAAGAATAACTGTTTGTAGAACGTCGGACCTGATGGGCACAGTTATTAACATACATTCGGGCGACTGGGTGAGAAAAGATGCCGGGGTCGGCGCTGGGATAGATTCCTACTACGAGTACTGTCTCAAAGCCTATATCCTACTTGGCGATGAAAAGTACCTGGCAAGATTCAATAGACACTACAATGCAGTCATGAAGTACATCAGCAGAGGCCCTGTTATGCTGGCTGTTCATATGCACAGGTGAGTTTTTGATAAGTGGCCACATCAAAACATCGCATCTATCGTTTAAATTATTTTCTGGGCAATAACAGAAAATATTCGTTACATAATACGTTATAATTATTTTCAGGCCTCATTTACAATCCCGTAACTTCATGGATGCATTGCTGGCGTTCTGGCCAGGGCTTCAAGTGTTGCTGGGTGACGTGCGCCCCGCGGTCGAGACGCACGAGATGCTTTACCAGGTCATGCAAAGGCACACGTTTATTCCAGAGGCTTTTACTTCCGATTTCCAGGTCTGTATTTTATTCACATTGTTTGGAATCTTATTTGTGGTTAAATTGTAGTATTTTTTTTATTTATTTATTAGGTTCATTGGGGACAACATCCGCTTCGGCCAGAGTTTTTAGAATCCACTTATTTCCTCCACCGTGCTACAGAGGACGATCACTACCTACAAGTTGGCAAAACAGTGCTTAAAGCATTGCAGCAGTACACCAGAGTGCCTTGCGGTTACGCGGCCGTGAACGATGTAAGAACACGTGTTCACGAAGATAGAATGGATTCTTTCGTGCTGTCAGAGACGTTTAAGTACCTTTACATGCTATTTGGTGAAGATAAGGATGTTCCTATAAAGTTAGAAGACTACGTGTTAACTACCGAAGCTCATTTCCTACCGCTTTCATTGGCTACCGATGGTAAAAATACCTCGTATTTCACTCTAAAGATTGACGATGAAGACGAAGATAAATATAGAAAGTGAGTTACTGAGCTTATCTACTACTAAAAATGTTGTAGTCGTTTACGTAAGATGCCCAGTACTAAAATTGAGTATTTATTATAGGACATGTCCGAACACAGCGTCTTTAGTAGCGGAGAAGGTGAGGCGGCCAATGCGTCAGCTGCTGGGCTCGACGGCGGCGCGGCCGGCAGCGCGACTTCGCCCTCTCAATGACCCGCGCCAGATACACGCGCTCTCCGACATGGGCATATCAGTCCTAACACTCCCAGATGGCAGAGTCCAGCTACTCTACACTACTTCTACTGTAATTAACCTGATATTTATACAGATGATATTAATGATTCTGATGAATGAATGAACTGTGATCCTCCAGAAGGTCGTAGGAATTGTTTCTCTATTGTGCCTGCTAATGGTTCCTTAACAGGGTAAAGACATAATTTAATTAGGTATAAATAGAGAACGCAATGCAGGAACTAATTTATTTATTATTTCAGGCAAAATCAGCAAAAGATGCCGCAGAGGGCCTTACTTTTATGCGTGAAATGTCCAAATGGAATTCCCTAAGTGATATGGAAAATGGTGTGGTGCCCGCCGGAGTCATAATCAATGATAAGCTCTTTCCTGCTGGCCCAGGACACTTTGGCAAGGAGATCTCTTCGGATCATCGATACATGGATAATGTTGCATACGTCATTCCTCTAGATGCATGCTCTGCCATTGAGAACAAAAATGAGGTCAAAGGAAAGTTTGGCATAGCCAAACGAGGTCAGTGCACATTTGCCCAAAAGGTACGCAATATGCAAGCTGCAGGTGTCTCTTTGGCTATTATACTTGACAATGTACCGGACTCCACTCACGAAAGTACAGCTTTATTTGCGATGTCCGGTGACGGAAAAGATGATATCGAAATACCAGCCGTGTTCCTATTTTCCCAAGAAGGTCGTTACTTAACAGATTCCCTTGCGGCAAAACCAGATTTGCTTGTGATAGTTGGCGAGTTGAGAGCACTTAAATCGAGTTACGAAAATAGTTGCGATACTGGTAATTGTAAAACTGTTTTAGAGAGTCCAAATGTTCCTACGGACAAGGAATCCTTTGAACACCTTAAAAAAGTGCTTAGCCAGCTGGCAGCGCAGTTTGAATTGTCCATTTCTAATGAAGAACAGAAAACTTGTAGCGAGGAATCGGGCCAAGTCATTGTATCGAAGGATAAATATAAAGACGGTAACTTAGAGGCCCCACCTACTGCTTGCGAGGGCAAAAACGAACCGCAAAAATCCAAAGACAAAGACAGTTCAGCCTCTGGTGAAGATGCTACTGTAGAGACCAAACCTCAGAGAAGAGTTCAAGACGATGTTTGATTGCAAATACCAGAAAGACAGTAGACATATATTATGATTTTTTTTTACCTTGCCTTTGAATTACGCGTAGGGAAATAAAGTGCCGACCCGAAAGGAACGACTGAAGACACTGGTTAACCATACTTTTTCGTGTGGCAAATCATTTCACAAATAGATTACATTTGTGAAGTGACTTGCCTCCACAACAGGTCATACTTTTGTAGGTAAGTACTCTAATAAAGTTAAAGCTCGTTTTTTTGATCGACCTGGTGTTCGATAGCAGTTCACTAACACATAACTTCAATCCATTGTTTCTCAACCTGAAGGTTTCGTTCATTAATCCATATCGCAATGTGTTCAATAGAAATGAATATGCAATTTCAATTTTTTTAATTGATTTTGCATAAATCATGGTACTGAAAAAATGACTAAACGATAGCCGTCTGAATTAGCCGATGTAAAAAAATTATAAAAGTCAAATTAGTATTTTGCAGTAAGAGTGTCGCTACATTTTTTACTTAACTTTTTACTATTTAGTGAGCCGCGACAGAAAAAAAGGCTGAGAAACTATACTAAACCTATATATCTCTAATCCAATGTACTAAACTTGTACCTACTCAAGTCAAGTCTTAAGTTTCATTTTAAATTACATATAAAATAAATCGAGAACTTATATAACATGTGTAAAGCTAGTGGAACATTTTTTATTGTATTTATAAATGAACGCATTTGAGGAACTTTTCTCTTGATGGCTTCTATATGAGTTTAGCATATTTGTAACATACTTATTAAGTGTATTTTTTGTAATCACAGGAACAAAATAAGACTAGTTTATAGTGTACAAAAGTGGTCTTATAATGCCTTAGGCTAATAACAGGCAATCTTTGTGCTAGTTCCGTCAACTCAACGCAAAATCGTGATCTTGGTAAAATATCGGGGTAAGCTTATTTATAGCACTTCGGTAATTTACCCATCGGTAAGGTATCGGCGCCTTCTTGTCTTTAGTCTATACAAAAATTATAGATTTGGAGAAAATTATTTCATTGAAGATTATGTATTTAATTTTACTGAACTGTCGCAATGACAGTGCCTAAAAAAATATTTTATATTTATAATAGTTTATACATCATTGTTTAATTAGTCTGTATAAATTAATAAAATTATAAAGAAGTTTAATTCAATTAAAAAATTCGTTGAAAATCGGGTTATGATTTCATATTTAAGTCATAGACTAACTACAACATCTGGTTACTATAATATGTGAAAATAGTTTTTTTGGAAACAATGGTATTACCTATATTCAATTAAGATACCGATACATATTGTAATATGATCAAGTAAAACTGTTATGATTGTCTTTGGGCCTATGTAATTGACAAAAGTAAAAAAATTGACAGAATGAGTTAAATTTCTTCAAAATTTTCTCATGTAAAGAGATTTATTAACCATATTACAATATGTAGTGCTACAAGCATATTTGACCAAGTGATGATGTCGCCACCGTCGTGTATTGTTGCAATTAAAATAAATTTATCAATTAATTATACCTACATTGCCCAAATATTTCAAAATAAAAATAAAAATTATTAGCATACTACGAAAAATATCAGGTTTGAAGCTATGATGAGTGTTATTGCTAATACAAATTGCCAAACGAAATATACCTAAGAACACTGAGCCCAACCGACATTACCAAAATGGCGACATTTAAGTTACGTTTGAAGTACGGTCACCGGCACCGGGTCAGATGAGTTTGAGCAATTGTACGGAAACAGACATGTAAATTACATTCAATACATTAACATTGTGTAAATGTAAATAGATACTAAAACGTGCTACTTATAGAATATATTAAACCTGTGTACATATTGTTCCTAAGATATAAAATTATTATACTATAAAGAACTTTCGTGTCTTTTAATCTGCCACATTTATTGTTTATTCTAGATATAATAATTACCTGGTCTGTTAATTCTTGTATCTTACGTAGTTATACACATTATTACGTCCTAGAAGTAGTAGGAGAAATTCGCAGAGATAGAGGACTTCTATGGCCGACTGTACGACTCGCATGCCACTCAACCCGAATCCCGGAATGAGGAGCCATATTGCTCTGCCACTACACAGATGAGCTGAGGCTTGGTATGGGTCGCGTCCAAGTGCACCTACTCCTTTCTGTATCAAGCCCTTGATCAACGAGAGCCTCCTTAGATGTTGGTCGAGACTATTAGACCATTTTCTGCGGAAGAATGTTACAGCGCTCCCGTAGCCCCGGCACTAAAATCAGGTTTATTGGCAACAATAGTCCAGCCTGTAATACAATGATCCCAATTGATGGACCCCAATACAATGTAGTATGACCGTTTCCTATAATTTCATACAAACTTTGTTGTACACAACGTGTTACAAAATACCTCGTAAACAATTTAGTTAATTATCAAAGCCAAAAATTTTGTCAGCTGTCATGTCAGGGAACCAGATTATTTAATAGAAAGACCTACGTACATCTATTTTACCTAATAATTGTCTACTTTAATAGTTTTTCTATTTTTCATTCATAAATGTTGTTGTTTTCCTTTTTTTGGGGTATGTTATACAGTTACTAGGGTTCTTAAATATTGTGAATGGACTCGATAAAAGGCTCCATTTAACCTCCTCTCGGCTTTACGGGTAGTTTTGTAACACCCTGTATACAATTACGAACAGAAAAATAAAGCCGACCAGGTGCGTATCGGGCCACGGCCATCTCCACATTTTGTCCGACTTAGGTATCTAAGTAGGTACCCACCCACCTACCTAACAGAGTTTTTGTTCATAAGGGTGTGCAGTGACTCTAAAAAGTATGAAATAAAATATTAAAAACCACATACTGTAAAAAAGACAATTTAATATAGTTACTTATAATTACTTTCGTTTAACGTTTATTTTAATTATGTTTTCTATCCTCATTATTGTTTGGGTCTTTTTAGTGCATTGTTTTTAGATTGTCTTTTTTGCAGTCGGGTTTTGATTTTTATATAAATAATTTTATTATGTAAAATTAACAATAAAACTATTTACACATTGATACTGAAAAGAAAATTTTAGTGTCATATAAATAACAAAGTCAATATATGTATAAACAAAGTAGGTAGATACAAAGTTAGGAAGGAAGTTTGTAAGTTCTATTACAAGAAAATAGAATAATTACGTTTTACATATACGGTGTTTTAAGCGCGGACTTGAGTCGTCGGGCAGGTTGAGGGCTGTAGTCGGGTGCGGGTACCGGCGGGATTTGCGGCCAGGGGTCACGGCGCCACGAGGGCTCCACCACGGCCGATGACGGCTGAGGCCTGCTCTGAGCAGCCGGCCGCTTCACGTCCTCCAGGTATGAGAAGGGGCGGGAACTCTGGGCCAAGTTCGGTTGGGTGTGATGCCACGAATTCGAGCGGTCGAACGCACGGCTGAAATAATATGAACTTGAAGTGCAAACTATATCGTTCCGTCTCTTTTTAGTCACGTCAGCATTATAAGTAAGCATGGTGTGTTGTTTTAATATTAAATGCACTATGAAAAGTTGACGAACAGAACATAAGGTGGCACGTTTTGGGGTTGAGTGAAGTCCGAAGAGTGGGAGAGGACACCATTACCACCTTCTGTACTTCCGTGAGGGTGATAAAACATCCCAAGGTGGCGTAGGGTTCCTTGTCAATAGAGCCCTCTCTAATAGCGTTGAAGAAATATCTAGTGTGTCGACCAGGGTAGCGTACCTGATAATCCGACTATCGCAACGATATTCTATTAAGATTATTCAGGTCTATGCACCGACTTCGGCACACTCGGACGATGAAGTGAAAGATAGGTACGAGGACATATCTAGAGCCTTTCATAACACCACAAAGGCTCACTGCAACGTTGTTATGGGAGACCATAACGCCAAAGTGGGAGTTCGGAATTGCAGCGAATCCAGAATAGGACCTCATGGATTTGGATGTCGGAATCACAGGGGGCAAATGCTGGTCAACTTCCTAGAGAAGGAGGGGCTCTTCTTAATGAAATCCTTCTTTAAGAAGAAGCCACAAAGGAAGTGGACCTGGCAAAGCCCCGATACTGTGACGAAAAACGAGATTGACTTCATCATGACGGATAAAAGGCACATATTCAGGGATGTCTCTGATGTTGATCACGGGATCAACAGGTTTAATACCGGATCTGATCACCGACTTGTCCGAGGCACCCTGAATATCGATCTAAAGCTTGAAAGAAACCGTCTGAGGAAGTCCACGCTCCGACCTAATCCACTCCATATCATGACGGGCAGCGAGAAGTTTCAACAGCTTCTCGCTGACTGATTCGCTGCAATGAAACCCACCGAGGATCTTGACGAGGCCCTACAAAACGTAGTTGTAACGTTGAAAGACGTGGGCACCAAATTTTGCTAAAAGCGGCATAAAGGTAAGAAGTCTAAACTCTCGGTCTGCGGCTTATGACAAACAGACGGGAAACTACCCGATTGACTTTGTCAGACAGGTCACACCTTAACAAGGTCAAAGTGTAGCGGTGATATCCCAACATAAGCTGCTCCCTGAACGTAAGGTCCGTGGTAAGGCGCCACGGCGATATTCACCTTCGCGCTAGCCGCGCTGTGTATCGGAACGTTTTGTCGCGCATGCGCTCTGCGCCGCCAATCAGACGGCCGGCGCCGACCGCATGAGAACGATTAGGATTGGTTCTGAGAGAGTTTTATAAAATATGGCGGAATTGTAAGGTAGTGCAATGTGTTCTGTGTGCTCTTTTAAGTTTTGTTAAAGTTTTATTGACTAATGACTAAGACTCTGTATTTCTAACGACCCACCCCGACTATATCTTGGCGCTCCAACGTGTGTTTTCGTAATAAAACAGGGGTCGGAGTCTTTAGTTCGTTTCGTCAAAAGTTTCGTTGCTGCAAGTACCTACGAATTCTAGAAAAAGTTCGAGATGCTTGGTCCGACCGACTACTGTGCTGTGAAAATAAGCTGCATTCGTCAGTGACTGCCGTAGTTTTGTGTTTTCTAGCGCCATTTTGCTGGTATAGCCACGAACCGTAGGTTACCTACGCCAGGTTGTAGGTATCATACTTGTTTGCAACATGCCGCGAAGACGCAAGTCGTTACAGGCCGAGGATGACTCAATTCTGGAGGAATCGAGTAGCACCAACAATATTACCATGTCACAGAACGTGCTTACTTCATTGTTGACTACAATTCAGCAATCCCAAGCAGAATTTTGCAATCAACTTTTACGCGAGGTCCGTTCATCAACGCCGCATGTAACGTCGATAGATGCGACCGCCATTATGAAGTCCACAGCTAACTTACTTTGCGAAGTGCTCGTCTCGTTTTAGCGGAGGTTCGGAAGAATCCGTGGAAAACTTTATAGACGCAATCAAAGTTTACAAGGCATGCCTACATATAAGCGACGAGAATGCGTTGTTAGGTATGTCGATGCTGCTCACTTCATCGGCAGGTACATGGTGGCAAGGCGTTAAGAATACTACGAAGACTTGGGATGAAGCCCTTAGCAGATTCCGTAGTGCCTTTGGTGAACGTCGCCCGCCGTACAGGATTTACGACGAGTTATTCTCTTTGGTTCAAGGCAAGGAAAATACGGACTTGTTTATAGCTAAAGTTCGAGCCTTATTAGCCAAGCTGCCTCAAGGGGATCTATGCGAACGCGTCGAGTTAGATATGACTTATGGATTGTTAGACCGTCGCATCAGGAAACGTCTCGATAGGACTATGGTCTCGACGTTCGACGAGTTATTGACTACAGCGCGTGCTATTGAAGACTCGCTGAACGAGTCAAAGCACAGTCAATTTACTCCGCAAAGGTCATCCAGTCGTCGCGACGAGGAGCATGCTGCGCGTGCCGCCCCCGCCGAGTCCGCGCCGCGCGTCGCCGCTTCCGAGTCCGCGTCGCGCGTCGCCGCTTCCGAGCCTGCGCGCGCCGCCGCCGCTGCCGAGCCCGCGCGCGCCTCTGCCGCGTTGAGTCCCGCTTCCCGCGCAAACAGCGCCGATAGGTCCGACTCGAAGAGTACGGGCGGAAAGATTAAGTTATTTTGTGTTTATTGTAAGCGTAATGGTCATATGAAAGATAACTGTGAAAAGTTAAATAACAGTAACGTAAAAACTGATATTAAGTGTTACGGTTGTGGTGCCGCGAATGTCATTAGGTCGAAGTGCGTCAAGTGTAATCCCAAAAACGGGTCGTATGGTGAACATACAGCGTTTTGTTCGCTAACTTCGTCTAGTGAATCTCCTGCACTCGTCGGTTGTATTGAGTCGTCGCGCATGCCTAGCGATAGTGCTTGCGACTCCAGCAACGAGCGTCGTGCTATCTACGTGCCGCCGCCGCCGCGAGCGCCCACCCCGCCGCTGACGCCGCGAGGTAGCGTGATGCGTGACTGCGCGGCCGAGCGTTCGAACGCCGTGCGATGCAATAATGTTCGAGGTAACCCTGCGAATGCCGCGGGTGCTTTTGTTACTGTTCCTACTTCAAATGTTTCCACTATGGACACTTATTCTTCAGATTGTAATGATTGTGAATGTGTTCCTTATAGTAAACATTGTGTTAATGATAATGATTGTTGTCCAAGTATTTTACAGTTACGTTGTAACAACAATAGTTTTAAAAATGATCATTTTAGTTCACCAAACATGCTGTATAACAATAATGTTTGTGATGTTTCTGTGACTTCAAATGATAATAGTATTGATCATTCTAATGTGTCTTCGAATGATACCGATAATTGTTTATGTGTTGATAATAGTCGTTGTGGTACTCAAAACGGAGAAAATTACGTTTGTTTATGTACTAAAACTAATGTGTGTGTTTGTACTACTTGCGTTCAGGGAGAGTTCGCATCGCCGTTACAGGTTAATGATAATAAGTTACGGTCGGTAATGTTAAATGGTTGTCAATCTTATTCTGGTAATTCCGAAGGATCAAAATCTTGTGTTCGCGATTTTATGCCCAATTCCAGTGATTATAAACCATTTCCGGACATTGCCAGCGGCTCTCAGATTTATTCCGATAACACAAGTAATGATAATTTTTCTCGCGTAAATACCAGTGACTCTAAGCAGTCGTGCGGACTTACCAGGGGTTCACAACCTTTTTTCGGTGTTCGTACTAATAATAAAAATTTTCTTAGGACCGTGCTAAAGATTAGTATTTTAGGTGAACATGGTACCGCGATGGTAGATTCAGCAGCCAAGAGCTGTGTTGCTGGTCACTCGCTATACACTCTCCTAAAGGCCAAAAATCATCCTATGTCGTCTTGTATGGAAAATGTAAAACTAGCAGATGGTGTCAGTAGACTTATGAGTGTACTTACTACGGAAGTGGAAGTCTCTCTTGAAGGTAGAACCAGGCTCGTAAGTTTTTTAATTTTTCCAGACGCGGATAGCAATAATAGTCTATTAGGTATAGATTTTTTGATTAATTTTAGTATCAGTGTTGACTTCGCTAACGCTAAATGGCACTTTGTTGATAGTAATAAACAGTTCGATCTCCTTTTTGAAAAGAATCAACCTTGGATATGGGGCTCTGAGCAAAATCAGGCGTTTCAGGAACTGAAAAATCGGTTAATGTCTGCTCCCATTCTGGTCCAGGCTGATTACAGCAAGCCATTTATCTTGCGCACGGATGCAAGCAATTACACCTTGGGTGCGGTATTGTTGCAGGGTGAAGGACATGATGAACGGCCTATTGAGTATGCGAGCCGCCTTCTTACCCCCGCCGAGCGTAATTATAGCACTACTGAGAGGGACGCTCTTGCAGTAGTTTGGTCTGTTGATCGATTTAGAGGCTATATTGAAGGTAAGCAAGTTATTGTTGGTAGCGACCATCAGCCTTTAAAGTGGTTGCTGAGTTTAAAGTCGCCGTCAGGTAGATTAGTGCGGTGGGCACTGAAGTTGCAGGAGTTCAATATTCAGTTTGAATACACTCCTGGAAAAGCTAATGTTGTCGCCGACACGTTGAGTCGTCCTACCTGTGAAGAAAATAGTAAAGATCAGTGTGGTATTTGTTCAGTTGTTGTTAACTTACCTTCCAGAAGTCCTGCAGATCTGCGACAAGCTCAGTTAGATGACCCAGAACTGAAAAAGATAGTGGTCTTGAAAGTAATGATGCAGTTGAAGATAAACGCTGGTCCGAACGAGGTTACTTTATACAGCAAGGAGTTCTTTATAGGTACAACCCTGATGCCGACGTTGAGGAACCACAGCTCGTACTTCCTGTGAGTTTACGCCTAGATGTTCTTAGGGAATGCCATGACACTCCTGTTGCTGGGCATCAAGGTATCGATAGGACCTTACATAAACTTTCTCAGCGTTTCTTCTTTCCTGGCATGAAACGTTTGGTCGCCGGCTTTATTAAGTCTTGTGCGACGTGTCAGCGGTATAAGTCGTCAAATGTTAAGCCTTCAGGCCTTTTACAGACCCCGGTGTTACAACAAAGGGGTGAGGTTTTGGCAATCGACTTGTTTGGCCCACTCCCACCTGGAGAGAAGGGGGAGAAATACATATTGTTGGTTGAGGACACAGCTACTCGGTGGGTCGAGCTATTCGCTCTTGTTGACTTCAGAAGTCTGTGCTCGAACACTAATCGAGGAATATTTCCTCAAGTATGGCCTACCGCGTCGCGTTGTCTCGGATAATGGTGTTCAATTTGTATCTTCTGTGATGCAACAGTGTATGTTTATTTTGGGAATTAAACAGGATTTGTTACCTTTATATCACCCGGAAGCTAATCCGGCCGAGCGCAAAAACCGAGATCTTAAGGATCAGCTGGCTCAGTTGGTTGACACTCAACATTCTTCGTGGCCTAACCATTTGGCGTCGGTTCGTTTTGCCATGAATTCAGCATTGTGTCATACAACAGGCGTTTCTCCAGCTTTTCTGACCTTCGCTAGAGATCTCCGTTCTCCTGTAGACGTTCATTTTGATATCAGGGCCGTCCTGGATAAAGATAATTTCGTTCCCCAAATTACGCCCTACTTAAAGAGGTTTCTGGACTCTTTAGTTTCGATTAGGGATAAGGTAGAGAAGGAATAGGACAGGCGTAAAGATTATGCAGATAAGGGTCGTAAGCCTGAAGAGTTCCATGTCGGTTCCAGTTCCATCAGGTTTTGGTTAAGTCGCACGTATTGAGTAACGCTGCAAAGGGGTTGTCGGCTAAGTTTGTACCAAAAAGAGATGGGCCGTATTGAGTGATAAAGATAGCTAGTCCCACTACTTACCTAGTGTCTAAACTTGATGCTCCCGACGAGATTGTTGGCAGGTTTCACGCGTCCCAACTTACGCCGTTTGTTAGTAGAGACGATTTGCCTCCTCTTCCGATTATGCCGAAGCGTAACCGAGGTCGGCCTCGTCTTGTTCAGCCTGTTTCTGACGTTCTTGAGCGGGTTCCTGAGCGAGGACGCTTTCACGAACCCGAGGGGGAGTGTGTAGCGGTGATATCCCAACATAAGCTGTTCCCTGAACGTAAGGTCCGTGGTAAGGCGCCACGGCGATACTCACCTTCGCGCTAGCCGCGCTGTGTATCGGAACGTTTTGTCGCGCATGCGCTCTGCGCCGCCAATCAGACGGCCGGCGCCGACCGCATGAGAACGATTAGGATTGGTTCTCAGAGAGTTTTATAAAATATGGCGGAATTGTAAGGTAGTGCAATGTGTCCTGTGTACTCTTTTAAGTTTTATTGACTAATGACTAAGACTCTGTATTTCTAACGACCCACCCCGACTATAAAAGTCAAATGTTTTATTTCAATTAGAAACAACTTTATAATAGTTTTATGTATATTTTTTTTATTTAGTTTTTTTTTACGTAGTTTTTTACTGTGTTTATTTGTTGTCTGTGAGGATGAAATAAATATGTTTCTTTCTTTCTTAGACCATTAAAATAGCAATTTTGAAAAGTTAAAACTAGTTGCACGGTTCCAAGAAGTGGGTTTTATGGAGAAGAACTGGCAAGAAACGCCATAGACACTCTTTTTAAAAAACATGATTACAATTATATTCTTAATTTTCAATTTTTATTATGAAAAGTAACTGAGAATATGAAAATACATGCAGTTTGATGTGTACCTACTAATAAATTAATCCAGTATAACACATAGAAAGAATAAATAAAAAAGATTGCCTTTGACAGTAAGAGCTGACCAGCCCCGACAGACGGCACCCGTTCACGTGTATGACGTGTGTATCGGCGTCGATCGACTCAACCATGTTGCAGGGAATAAACCGACCCGACACACAACGCCACCATTAGTAGGACATTTTAGTGAGCATGACAAGCTCAGACCGCAAGGCAATTGCGAAGCTGGTACGGCGTGACCTTCGAAGCTCCAATACGTGCCTAATTGAACAGGCAATAGAACGAAACCGAGGGTCCAAAGTGTTCACTCAGCAACTTGGAAGGAGCCATCTGACGAAGCTCACCACACATGATGGCAGGGCTGTCTTGTCAAAGCCGGAGATTTTTGCCGAGATTGAAGACTTTTATGGCCGACTTTATGCCGCCCATGTTCGTCGTCCACAGCGTGACAACTGCGATTCTAGAGCCACTCTGGTACGCCACTACACCGAAGAACTGCCGGATATCAGCCACGACGACATCGTGTTGGCTCTGAGACAGCTAAAGAATGGAAAAGCCCCCGGTGAAGATGGAATCTTGTTCAGGAGCTGCAAAAAATCTTTAATTCTACTACTCTACGACTATCGTTATATCGAGGTGCTGAGATATCTTTATTAATCTGCCTTTATGAATGTCCAAGTACAGGACCAACAGTCTAAACCTATCCAATTGCACAGAGGCGTGAGACAGGGAGATGTCATATCTCCGAAACGCGATTACATCTCGCACTAGCGATTCGCAGACGACATAGTCCTATTGACGGAGTCGCTAGAGGAGCTGCAACAGATGCTGGAAGGCCTAGCATCAGCCTCACAGAGCGTAGTTCTCAGCATGAATTTGGATAAAACCAAAGTCATGTTCAATGATCACATTGATCTGAGACCTATTGCTGTAAATGGTCATCTTCTTGAAGTTGTTTCAGAATACACTTACCTTGGGCAGATTTTGCAGTTGGGTAAAAACAACTTTGAGAGGGAGAAGAGGAGGATCCAATTGGACTGGGCAGCATTTGGAAAACTACGTCAAGTCTTTTCATCACCCATACCGCAAAGTTTGAAAACGAAAGTTTTCAATCAGTGCGTCCTACCTGTGATGACCTACGGCGCTGAGACGTGGACACTCACAGTGCGGTTAGTCCACGCTCCATAGCACGCTGTGCGACTTTAAATTAAAGTCGCACAGCGTGCTATGGAGCGTGCTATGCTTGGAGTTTCTCTGAAGGATAAAATCCGCAACGACGTTATTCGACAGAGAACCAAAGTAACCGACATTGCACGGATTAGCAAGCTGAAGTGGCAGTGGGCTGGCCATATCTGCAGAAGAACCGACAACCGCTGGGGTAAACGTGTTTTCGAGTGGAGACCGCGACTCTGCAAACGTAGTGTAGGACGCCCTCCGGCAAGATGGAGTGACGATTTGCGAAAGGCTGCTGGTAGGAGCTGGATGCGAATAGCCGAGGACAGGGTGAAATGGCGCACATTATGGGAGGCCTACGTCCAGCAGTGGACTAATATAGGCAGATGATGATACCATAATTTGTTCCGAAAGGTTAATACATGCATATTTTTTTATTCTACTAAGGTGGCAAACAAGCATACGGCCCACCTGATGGTAAGCGGTTACCGTAGCCTATAGACGCTTGCAACACCAGAGGTATCAATTGCGCGTTGCTGACCCTGTATTGAAAGAGGAATAGTTGGGTTGGCAGTATAAGGGTCAAAGTCCCCCCACTGCCAACACAACGTTTCCTCGTGGAGCACTGGAAAAAGTCTGAATAAAGTTACATCAGCTGAAGACGTGTCAGTGGCTTTTTTTTCTATGAGTATGAACTGCATGATTGATGTTGTCAAATAATAAATACATTTACCGGAGTGCTTTACATAAGTTTACTTTAATTAATAAAATATGTTAATTTAATCATCTGTGTATGTATAAAACACAATAAAAAAAAGCAAAATTAAAATAATATGTTAAATCGATTAAAACTACGAGTTTCGAAGATCGACTTAAATAAAGTTGATTTCGATCGGTTTAGTTGCAAATGGCGGCATTACAAAATTGTAAATACTTAACTTTATTAGAAAACATAAAGTCGGCACTTAAGTAACAAGTTCAGTATTCGAGCTCTATGAAAAATAATTAAATTTCTGATCGAGTGTTGTTTATACGAGTATAACTTTAATCCGAGAACTCGAGTGTACGAGTAGTAGGTAGTAATAGATACCTCTAATAAACTCGAGTTAACGTTATTCGTTATTCGACCGTCTCTACATGTCATTGTCAAAGTCAACTATGTCATTAGTGACAATTTGTCATTGGAATGGACTCGCTCGACTCACTAGCTCCGCTCCGCGGGCGGTCGGTGTTTGTCATGGTGTAAATCTGAAATAATCCTTTGAAAGAATCCTTTGGAATAATCCACGGGACCACGGGTGTGAGCCTGTTCATTTATTTAATTCACCTCAAGTGAGCAGTTCATCTGAACGACTTATTTATTGGCGAGTAACACAAGTATTGTCTATACTATCGATACGTTAGGAGATAGACCGCAAAGCTTTTAAGTTTTCGCTATGAACCTGCCAGAATCAGTAGGAGGTTCATCAGGTAGAGAACTAGAAAATGGCGAGGACTTCAACGGTACGGACCGCCCACGCAAGAAAGCACGTTATGAGTGGCAAATTAAGGGAAAACATCACTTAAAGAAATCGACTACGGAAGCTATAGATCCAGACATAGCTGGTCCATCAAGCAGTGGAAATGATATTCAGAGCACAAACTCAGTACAAAACCATGACTTATTAGGTGAGTATTCATTGAAACAAGACTTAAATACATCGGACTCTATGATTACTGACTCTGAAATGTCTCTTCTCGAACCAAGTACAAGCATACAAACAGTTTACAATGCATCAAACAATGTAACAAGAAGTAACGAAATTGATTCTCAACAGAGTGCGACTCAGTTAATGGCTGAGTCCCGACAAAGTGAGAGTCAGTCAATGGCTGAACCTCGACAGAGTGAGACTCGGTCAGTGGCTGAGTCCCGACAGAGTGAAAGTCGGTCAACAGCTGAGTCCCGACAGAGTGAGAGTCAGTCAATGGTTGAATCTCGACAGAGTGAGACTCTGTCAATGGCTGAGTCTCGACAGAGTGAGACACTGTCAATGGCTGAGTTTCGAGAGAGTGGGACTCGGTCAATGGCTCAGTCTCGACAGAGTGAGACACGGTCAATGGCTGAGTCTCGACAGAGTGGGACTCGGTCAATGGCTCAGTCTCGACAGAGTGAGACACGGTCAATGGCTGAGTCTCGACAGAGTGGGACTCGGTCAATGGCTGAGTCTCGACAGAGTGGGACTTGGTCAATGGCTCAGTCTCGAAAGAGTGAGACTTGGTCAATGGCTCACGTACAGAATGATAATGAAGAAGATGAGTGCATATTTCAATGGCAGGCCAGACATTTGGTCCAAAGTTCTATTGACAACATTTTGAATGGTGTTACTGATCACTGGATAGATTTTCCATTAGTGGGATCGGATGGATCTGTATTTACAGCTCTTGATGTAGATGACTTCGTTATGAAACTCAATAGCCTTTAATGAGTGGAAGTAAAGTATTTTTATCCTGATATCCGGAGAGAAACTAGCTACATTTGCGACAAATTTTGGAGCTAAGCACAAACATTTTAAAATGTTTTGAAATACTATCTAAGTATATTAAGTTGAAGTGACTGATTTTCTTATATGAACTTAAGTTTAAGTTAAGTCTCTACCTGCACATATTTATAGTCATTTGGATCTTTAAAAAAATATGTGAATTTTTAAACTATTATATTTTTTAGGTAGGTATTTATATTAAGATGTAGGACATTAGGTTAAACTTTTACACCTTACACTGCAACTTATTTGTACTGTATTATATGTATTCGTGTTTGTATTCATGGTTATGAATTATTAGTATGACATTTTACAAATAAAAATAAATATTACATTTCTCTATCTTATCTCTTATGTCTATGAAGGCTTTTATATCAATAAATATTCATTACATTTATATTTTGAGAATTAAGAACATTTTTAAAGTTTTAATTACTTAATTGTATAATAAAATTATGATAAAGTGAGTGTGCATTTAGAAACATAGTTTTAATGTATTATGTACTTACATTGTAGTGAATTAAATGATACTCAATAAAAAAATACGATAGAAATTCTTTTTTTGTCTTCCATGAAGTGATAGATTATTCTGCTAGTATCAAGTTATGATGACAGTGAGTGTGTTGAGCAGATTTATACCTCTGTTATTTTATTCACTTGACCTGACTTGACTTTTAGTAGCTTTTTGTTTTAAGGTCAATATCATTTAAATTTATTGATAAAATTTAGATTAGAGATGAGGAAAGGTATCGGTGCCTTCTTGTCTTTAGTCTATACAAAAATTATAGATTTGGAGAAAATTATTTCATTGAAGATTATGTATTTAATTTCACTGAACTGTTGCAATGACAGTGCCTAAAAAATGATTTTATAATTATAATAGTTTATACATCATTGTTTAATTAGTCTGTACTTATAAATTAATAAAATTAAAAAGAAGTTTAATACAATTAAAAAAATTGTTGAAAATCGGGTTATGATTTCATATTTAAGTCATAGACTAACTACAACATCTGGTTACTATAATATGTGAAAATAGTTTTTTTGGAAACAATGGTATTACCTATATTCAATTAAGATACCGATATATATTGTAATATGATCAAGTAAAACTGTTATGATTGTCTTTGGGCCTATGTAATTGACAAAACTAAATAATTGTCAGAATGAGTTAAATTTCTTCAAAATTTTCTCATTTATAGAGTTTTATTAAACATATTACAATATGTAGTGCTACAAGAATGGTATTACTTCTGATTCTCTGCGTGATAGAATCAGAAATGAGGATATCCGCAGAAGAACCAAAGTAACCGACATAGCTCGCAGGATTGCACGGTTGAAGTGGCAATGGGCGGGCCATGTGGCCAGAAGAACGGATGGCCGCTGGGGAAATAAAGTCCTGGAGTGGCGACCACGCATAGGAAACCGCAGCGTAAGACGGCCCCCAACTAGGTGGATGCGGTCTGCGCAAGATCAATTTTTGTGGCGATCATTAGGGGAGGCCTATGTTCAGCAGTGGACGTCTGTGGCTGATAGATAGATAGATAGTGCTACAAGCATATTTGACCAAGTGATGATGTCGCCACCGTCGTGATTATTATTGCAATTAAAAAAAAATTATCAATTAATTATACCTACATTGCCCAAATATTTCAAAATAAAAATAAAAATTATTAGCATACTGCGAAAAATATCAGGTTTGAAGCTATGATGAGTGTTATTGCTAATACAAATTGCCAAACGAAATATACCTAAGAACACTGAGCCCAACCGACATTACCAAAATGGCGACATTTAAGTTACGTTTGAAGTACGGTCACCGGCACCGGGTCAGATGAGTTTGAGCAATTGTACGGAAACAAACATGTAAATTACATTCAATACATTAACATTGTGTAAATGTAAATAGATACTAAAACGTGCTACTTATAGAATATATTAAACCTGTGTACATATTGTTCCTAAGATATAAAATTATTATACTATAAAGAACTTTCGTGTCTTTTAATCTGCCACATTTATTGTTTATTCTAGATATAATAATTACCTGGTCTGTTAATTCTTGTATCTTACGTAGTTATACACATTATTACGTCCTAGAAGTAGTAGGAGAAATTCGCAGAGATAGAGGACTTCTATGGCCGACTGTACGACTCGCATGCCACTCAACCCGAATCCCGGAATGAGGAGCCATATTGCTCTGCCACTACACAGATGAGCTGAGGCTTGGTATGGGTCGCGTCCAAGTGCACCTACTCCTTTCTGTATCAAGCCCTTGATCAACGAGAGCCTCCTTAGATGTTGGTCGAGACTATTAGACCATTTTCTGCGGAAGAATGTTACAGCGCTCCCGTAGCCCCGGCACTAAAATCAGGTTTATTGGCAACAATAGTCCAGCCTGTAATACAATGATCCCAATTGATGGACCCCAATACAATGTAGTATGACCGTTTCCTATAATTTCATACAAACTTTGTTGTACACAACGTGTTACAAAATACCTCGTAAACAATTTAGTTAATTATCAAAGCCAAAAATTTTGTCAGCTGTCATGTCAGGGAACCAGATTATTTAATAGAAAGACCTACGTACATCTATTTTACCTAATAATTGTCTACTTTAATAGTTTTTCTATTTTTCATTCATAAATGTTGTTGTTTTCCTTTTTTTGGGGTATGTTATACAGTTACTACGGTTCTTAAATATTGTGAATGGACTCGATAAAAGGCTCCATTTAATCTCCTCTCGGCTTTACGGGTAGTTTTGTAACACCCTGTATACAATTACGAACAGAAAAATAAAGCCGACCAGGTGCGTATCGGGCCACGGCCATCTCCAGATTTTGTCCGACTTAGGTATCTTAGTAGGTACCCACCCACCTACCCACCCACCTATCTAACAGAGTTTTTGTTCATAAGGGTGTGCAGTGACTAAAAAGTATGAAATAAAATATTAAAAACCACATACTGTAAAAAAGACAATTTAATATAGTTATTTATTTATTTTACTTTGAATAACACGGTTTACAACCAATTACAATATTCAAAGAGGATATCAAAGAGAAGATAACAAAAAATATAGAATTAAAAATAAAATAAAACTAAAATATGATTAAACACCAAGGCTAGCTACACAGAACTTTAGGTACGTGTTCATAATTAAATTATATTTGTCTGCGAACAAATCGCAGTTTGGATAGGCTTCCATGAAGCTATTGAGTGCGGCCAGTACACGCGGGATGGGAGACGCAGCGCGGCTGACAGCGCGACACGTGGCCTGTGCCAACAGTCTGTGATGCCTGCTACGCAAATAATTATTTGGGGTATAAAGCCGAATCAGCTCATTGTGAAGGTCAGGTGCATCTGTTATGCCTCGACAAATTTTTAGCATAATGCCTCCCTGGTCATGTGCCCTACGTGTTTGTAACAAATTATAACCCAGGCACCCTACCAGAAACAAAGTGGGATACAAAAATGGATAGTATCCATGCATTTTTTTATACAAAAAACGTAAATATGCTTTTTGTACTTTTTCTAATAGAAGTGCATAGCTTGCCTCAAATGGGTTCCATATACAAGAGCTTGCTTCAAGTTTACTCCGGACAAGCGTACTGTATAAGAGACGTATTACATGGTCACTGTGAAAATCTCGTGCATTTCTTAAACCGAAGCCTAGTCTCTTAAAGGACTCTTTAGCGACTATACTAATATGGTCATGGAACGTAAGTTTCTGGTCGAATGTGACCCCGAGGTCTTTAATACTCGTTAACCTAGCTATAGCAGTACCATTTATTTTGTATTGGAAGGTAATTGGCTGCCTCATTCGACCAAAAGTCATTATGTAACATTTTGATGGATTGAACTCCATCTTATTAGAAATTGCCCATTCATAAACGGCATTAATGTCATTTTGTATTGCTTCGCAATCTGATACAGTTTTGACATTACCATATAGCTTAAGATCATCTGCGTAGAGAAGACACTGTGAATGTTTAGGAATTGTCGGTAAGTCGTTTATCATCAAAAGAAAAAGCAAGGGTCCAAGAATTGAGCCTTGACTTACGCCGGAACGCGTATGGTAGGGACTGGACTCATAGATTCCAAGCCTTACGAACTGTTGACGATCGCGGAGGTAGTCAGCTAGGAGGCGTAGGAGGTTTGGACAGAACCCTAATGTGCTGAGCTTCGAAAGTAAGATGTCATTATTGAGCCTGTCAAAATCTTTACAGAAGTCAAAATACAGCACGTCGACCTGCAGCCTCGTCCAGTTGTGCTGAAATATATTCCGTCAGTGTCAGTAAGTTAGTGTTAACAGATCACTTGCACCTAAAACCATGTTGGGCATTACTCAAATATTTTTCTACTTGGGAGTATATAAGCTTATGAAGAACGTTTTCAAATATCTTGGCAGGTGATGATAATATTGCGATAGGTCGATAACCTTCGATGGGTAACTTGTCAGAGGTCTTCGGAGTTCGGGATAGGCGTAACTCGAGATGTTTTCCATTGAAGAGGATAATTACCCGTTTGTAGTGACAAATTAAATATATGGCATAAAGGAAATGAAAAAGAGTTACTTAGGTGTTTAAAAAGAAAAGGTGGAATACTGTCAGGGCCTATGGAACTACTAGGTTTTAATTTATTAATGCCGTAAAGAAAATCATTCAATGAAATGTGGAATATGTTAAAGTAATTGCTATTGTATCCAGCTTCAGAACTGGTTATGTGTTCTGTATTTAAGTGGGGTATCTCAGTCAAAAACACACTGGCAAAAAATTTTGCAAAAGCCTCCGCAGCAGCCACACCATTGAAGCTTTCGCCCTGGTAGGTAACCCTGGGTTCAAAACCTCCTTTGGATCGTAGACTGTTAACATGTTTCCAAAATTCACGTGGATTGATTTTGATATTATTTTCTACACGTTTGATGTATGATTTATAAGCTTCTGCAGTGTCATATTTAAGGGAACTTCTAATATCTGAGAAAGACTTATAGTCATCATAGCAATTGGTATGTTTCCAGATTGCATGCAGCTTGAGTTTACATTTCGTAGGTATCTCGGATTATTTCAGGGGTAAACCAGACAGGGTAACGTTTGCAGATGAACTTTGATCGAAGCTTTTTTGGCATACAATCATCAAAGATATTATAGATGGTATTGTAAAACGTATTAACAGCCTTCGACACATCATTGACCCGCAATACGGAATCCCATGAATTCTGGGGCAGTCGTAAGTACAGCCGTTCTAAGTCGCATCTACTGAAGTTCCAATCACGTGCGGGGTTTATGTTACTTGACTCAATAGCATCTGAACTATGAGCTGACTCGATTATTATATCTATAGTTACCTATAATTACTTTCGTTTAACGTTTATTTTAATTATGTTTTCTATCCTCATTATTGTTTGGGTCTTTTTAGTGCATTGTTTTTAGATTGTCTTTTTTGCAGTCGGGTTTTGATTTTTATATAAATAATTTTATTATGTAAAATTAACAATAAAACTATTTACACATTGATACTGAAAAGAAAATTTAGTGTCATATAAAATAACAAAGTCAATATATGTATAAACAAAGTAGGTAGATACAAAGTTAGGAAGGAAGTTTGTAAGTTCTATTACAAGAAAATAGAATAATTACGTTTTACATATACGGTGTTTTAAGCGCGGACTTGAGTCGTCGGGCAGGTTGAGGGCTGTAGTCGGGTGCGGGTACCGGCGGGATTTGCGGCCAGGGGTCACGGCGCCACGAGGGCTCCACCACGGCCGATGACGGCTGAGGCCTGCTCTGAGCAGCCGGCCGCTTCACGTCCTCCAGGTATGAGAAGGGGCGGGAACTCTGGGCCAAGTTCGGTTGGGTGTGATGCCACGAATCCGAGCGGTCGAACGCACGGCTGAAATAATATGGTATTACTTGTTGATAGCTCAAATATTCCTATTTATTTACATGCCATCATCATAACTTTCTCTGCGGCAAAAACAACAGACTAATGACTCGTCGGTTCCTTTTAAGTTACGGATGTCCTCAACTACATAACTTAGGATTCCCTAATTAGATTTTTTAGGCGTAGGTAGATATCTATTTTATGTGTAAAATTACAGAAACTAAGAAAGTGCTGTTATAGTGATATTTATGGTCATTATTTTGCTGATAGTTAAAATTATATAAAATAGATGGTAGAATAGCTATCATATAAACGCAGCTCTCATTCTCAAACGATTTGATAAAATATCACACACAATTCAATTTCAACTAAGTGAATGTTAAATAATATATTCATACTTACTTAGAATAATTTGGATCAAATCGCGCTGATTCAAGCCTGGGGGTGCGGGGAAACTCATCTTCGGAAACGAAGCCATTGTTTACCAACGATCTGTTAAATAAAAACAATAGTAGGTAATTTAGATATGTACCTTTGCTGTAACAACCAATAAACGGAATTTGTAATAGTTTGAGTTATTCTATCCATACCTACAAACATTTTGCGAGTGACATAAAATTTCTTATTATTCTTAAAATTTGTGAATTATCGGATCTATAGTTACCCTCTTGCAAATGTAGGAAATATTTCAGGTTGCGCCGACCAATTTTCATCTGGTTTTCTGGGCTGACTGTAAATAATAGCTTTGTTATAAAATAAAAAAATACATAATGCTTTCATATTAACTACTTATAAAACATAATAGTATGCTTACTCGAACGCAGCAAGGGCTCCCAGTTTATGGATGGAATGCTGAAAAATATAGTTTATAAATTTAGACTAAACTTTTATAACTGATGATTATGATTTAGAAATGATAACGTATTAACACCCACTCTGTTTTACCTACACACCCATTCTAATAATTTCATCTGACTATTGAGATGATTAATAATTGCCCTTAGAACACGTTTCTTCGTCACCATTCACCCTGACTTACAGTCATCATCATCAACCCATATACTGTCCCACTGCTGGGCACGGGTCTCCTCTCATATTGAGAGGGATCAGGCTACAGTCCACCACGCTGGCCTAGTGCGGGTTGGCAGATTTCACAAACCGTATGGTATGCAGGTTTCGTCACGATGTTTCCTTCACCGTTTAAGCGAGTGATAAATGACCTACAGTGACTGTGAATAATTAGAACTACACAGTTTGCACTTATAGTGAAGAATAATGTTCGTTTTTCTTTTAGAAATTATTTTAGTACAGACGTCGCAGGTCAAGCTATCCAAAACTGTCAAATTTTCCCAATTGAAAATGAACCTTATCGATTTGTATTAAAGTTGAAAATAAATCAAAGAAATTTGACAGAT
Organism: Acronicta alni; assembly: GCA_964056405.1. Lineage (NCBI taxonomy): Eukaryota > Metazoa > Arthropoda > Insecta > Lepidoptera > Noctuidae > Acronicta > Acronicta alni. Next base: position 8,787,244 of record OZ043913.1, read on the forward strand.
TGTGGTAGTTTGATGTGCTGGCCTATGTACATAATACATAGCAGTGATAACTTAGTGGTTGGTGGTTGTAGACGTAGTGAACACCCGCCGTGCACGATTGTCAAAGTTCATGTCTTGGATTACTTTTCCAGATGACATCATCTGGAAAAGTTCCAATCGGATATTTATTATCACTTTAACAGTTAAGGAAATCATGGTTAGGAGTCCTGCATATCTGTCCCTTAAGTTTTTGAAGGTGTTTGTGAAGTCTGTGAATCCGCACTAGGCCAGCGTGAATTACTAATAGCCTTAATCCCTTTTAATATGTGAGTAGGCCTCTGCCCAGCAGTGGGTTACCCCACTGCTAGGCAGATATGGCCTACTACTAATTATCTATTGTATGTATGGACCTATAATAAATTAGTAGGTATACCTAACAAAACTTAGGTACATATTTAGCCCAGGCTAATTCAGACTTCATTTATCTATCAGTCCCACATTTATCTTATTGAATACTAGAATACTAGGGGACGATGGGGGATTTGCGGTCGCGGGGTAAATACGGATTAACAAATATTTACTAAATCTCTTCCTCTCGCACCCGGCCGATGCAATTACGCGTTACCTATAAACAAAGCTTACCTCTTTACTCTTCAATAGTCGTCGATGCTCCACAACGTAAACAACCAGTAATATAAGCATTATTAAATTAATTAGAGGACCGACGTAGCCCTTGAGGGCTATGCTCATCAGTAAGAAAGCTCCCTGGCGCATCACTTCTGTTTGATAGTTAGAACTATCATCATAGGTATCCTAAGGAAAAAGATTTTGAAGTTTAAAAGACAGTTATATTAAAGACTAGTTGTAACCGCGGTGGTGCTTGCACTTGAGGATGCTCTATCTATATCTAATAGGGCACTTATTTGCCAAATTTAAGTTTCTAGGCCATATTGTTTCATGTTGTTGTCATGGTTGTGGCGAATTTCACAATTGCGGTTTTTAGTCAGTAGGTATTCGTACGGCGTACCTATGTTGGACTCGTCCAACATGCCCTGCCTGCACGTGGTAAATGATCCATGAGGACTTTCCGTATTATAAAACAGGCCTATATTTTGAGATTTCGCGAGTTTCACCAAGTGCCCCTCACTTGCTGTTTACATATAGATATTTCGCGTTTACATTTATAGATTTGGTAAATGGTATATTTACCAAATCTATACATCTCATGAATACCACTTAATATTATGTGGTGTTCATGAGACGTAGGAGGATATATTTATCAAGTGGTTCAGAGGCAAAAGTACTAGGCGCACTTGACCGCATTTAAAATCTCATCTTTAAATTTATAAATGAAGAACACTTACCAATTTTGAAGACAGATGGGTATAATCCATGCCAAAATGTATCGCAGTGGTCAAATCTACGACCAAGGAGGAGACGCAGCTCGCAATATAAGCAGCTACCACGAAACTAATATAACGTATCGATCCCTCATCTTGTACAACTGTAATCAGCACAAGTAATAATAAGTTAGAGACTTTATTTAATGGGTTTAAGCTTTATTAATTACAATGAAATAAAATAGAAATATTAGTAGGTACAGCTTAAATTAAGATTAAATGAAGTGTAGGTATTGTTAATGTAAAAAAATACCTAACTCTATAATAGTAAGATCTCAGCAGAAGCACTTTATTCAGAGACTGTGCTGTTGTTCAAATCTGACGAAAACATCATAAAATTTTTGAAAGTATAGGATTATTGGGCAACGAAAGGAAAATTTAGATACGTACGTTATAACAAATAAGTATCATGTATTTCTATAAATACTACGACGATTAAACCACTTTCAAAATGAAAAGTCAAAATTATGAAAATAGTAATAATTTGATTACAATGTACTTAAGTGTAAGTAAGCAGATAAGAATAATAAAAAATAATAAGTACTGGATTGGTTTTTGTTTTATACATTTTCAAAGTTGTAGTACCGCAGATATCTTCAAAAACATAAAATTTCAAATTACTCGAAAATAGTTGACATTTGCACAGGACTCACAGGTCATTTAGTTGCAAATGATCTCCCCTACACCCCCTTAACGGATTGCCAACATATTACCAATAACCCTGTATAGCCTTTAATAAAATGGTAGTGAATCATAAATACATATTTAGACTATTTAAAAATATAATTGCAAGAGTAGGTACAAAGCTAGAATACTGGTGACAAAACAGTTATTTTTGATTTTTATCTCTGTATATATCTAAATAATGCTGAACAAATTTAGTTGAAATGTTTCAATAATATCTATTCTGTAAAGGACGAGTTATCAGATAGAGTGTAGGTATCACGCAACTAGAGGAAATTTGTAGTAAAGAATTTAGTTCTGTTTCCAATACGAGTAAGTATTTACGTTTGAGATATAGGTATCTTTAGGTACCAAATTATAGACTTGAGTTAGGCAGCACAAAAAAGCGAAATCTGCTATCTGAATTTATAAAAGAAAAGCAAAATAACGCTCACTCACTCATTAATCATGAAGTATAAGAAACGGGCAGATAAGGACTAGGAACAACGAGATCAATGTGGGTAGCGCCACGGGCACAGCTATAATTAAATTGAGTAGTTAGTAACAGTTTTTGAAAATTAAAATATAATACCAACTTTAAGTAATTTATGTTCATACTACACTCCATTTTGTTTACGAATAGTTGGAAAGGTACTACATCGACAAGATAGCGCGCGAAGTGAACAAAGATAAAAAATACAACTAAATCCGACGTCATAAAGTACACACTTTTCTAACCAATCAACCGAGTAATAATTCACATAAAACAATTTAACTACGAGTATACCAAGAAGTTGCAATTAATGTGGTGTAATAATATTATTATAACTCCACATTAATTGTACATCATCATCAACCCATATACTGTCCTACTTCCAGGAACGAGTCTCCTCTTAGAATGAGAGGGAATATCTATATGGCTATAGTCCACGCTGGCCTAGTGCGGGTTGGCAGACTTCACACGCCTTCGAGAAAATCTCTCAGGCATATAGGTTACCTCACAATGTTTTCCTTCACCGTTTAAGCCAGTGTTTATATTTCAAAAAATCAGAAATACGTGCCAAGGATTCGAACTCAAGACCTTTGACTTCGCAGTCCAATGGTCAATCACTATGCTATTACTGCTATTATGGTAGACAGAAAGTACTTACTTGTGATGAGAGTGCTGGCTGCCACCAGGCAACATACCGAGAAACTCAATGTGATGGCGGTTAATACAAACACAGTGAAGTCGCTTGTGAGTCCATTTGTTACGCTTTCTGGGACTGATTCCGTACAATTTGCTTCTAAAAATTACAAATCAAAATATATTATTTTACTCCTTTAAAATATCGAGTCTAGTTGAACGGACATAAATTAGTTGTTTCCTATACAGGATGTATCAAAAACCCTGTCCGATCCGAAAGAGGCGTATTCCTTTTCTTATATACTTACTAATAAACTTAAATAAAAATACGATATTAAAGAAACCAGAAAGTATCGATTTTTTTTCTTCTAATAAACTTACACAATTCTCCACTAAATATGGGAAAATTTCATAAGTTGACAATACTCCACCCAGCGGCGAAATCTTTTAATATTTACCAATTTATTTTTCATTTTTACCTCAAAGGATGCCGCCAAGCGGCGCCGCTCCGTGCGCGCTTTGTCGTCGCCGACAGACTGTACCTAACTACCTACAGAGCGGCACGTGTAAGCCAATTGTTGTCCTTGACATGTCAGTCTCGCGTAGAGTTCGCTTCCGATCGGACGTCCGTGAATCTCTTATCACCTCGATTACCCATCGTATCGTGAGTAATGTCGTATTCCAATCTGTTGTCAATGTCGTGTTCCAATGTGCTTATGCTGCAATTATGCAGATGTTCAAAAAGACTACGGGTGAGTGATAGTATGGGGTGCGTTTTGCTAGGCAAGGTATGCCAGTGCCGTCGGAGCGTGTATCCAACGTCTCCATGAACTTGAAGTTCACGTGTACACGTGTACGAACACGTGTCAAGCAGTGTCCATGAATGAGTACAAGACTCATTACCCTAATGCCGAAAGACCACGAAAACACGACGTGGAATATCAGTAAGTACCTATTGGAAGTTCACTTAAGGAACACGATCGCAGAATTTTGTAGATATCTAGTTCATGTTTTACAAAATAATTTTAACAAAGCAATACATTTAGTTCATTGTTTCTTGAAAAACAAAGTCAATAATTATTTAGGTACCTATTAGGTAAGCAACACTATTCCTGATACCCACGCGTAAGCGGAAGTATTGGGTATCACGATGCTTGTACGATACCAGCTGATACCTACGCGTAGGCCCGGTAGGAGGTAATCATCCCTATGACTAACACGTAACAGCTGATACTTATGAAAAACACAAAAGAACGTCAATTATTAGGTAAACATAACTATGCCTAATCGATATCAGCTAATATCTACGTGTAGGCCCAGTAGGTAAGATTCATTCGCATTAAATTTGTTTGGCGGCACGCGACAGAGCGGGCTGGCGGCACATGACAAAGGATCAAAAAGCGGCAAATTACTCGGGCGGTTTCTTTGACACTAGTGTAGATCGAATTGAATAAACTTTATTTCGTGGATTGAGTGTTGACATGTAAAAGGTTTAGTTTTTTTTTAAATTATATTTAAATTAATCGGGGAAAAAAAAATATCTCGTATCTAATTATCGTTTACGTGTTTGTGTACGTAATACGACACCTTATACGACCCTTAAGGATCGGACAGGGTTTTTGATACATGCTGTATAGAGGGATCTAAAAAAATACTGCGACGACTGCGTTAAATGTATTGTAGCCAAAACATTTGCACTTTTAAAGTGCACCAATTAAATAAATAGCACCCCACCTGCAATGCGCAGGTTAAGCAATACGGTTCTTATACACCTCGAAAGATGATCACAATAAAAATAAAATAAAAGTAAAACTAGTTATTACATAGTGCACATGGAAGTTTAGCATTCCCTAGAGCTTGATTTTTTCTTTTAAGTTAGTATTGTTTTAACGCTGTCGGTTTTATTGTTTCACAAATAACTAGTATAAAACAGTAACTGTTCCCGGTGATAAACAAATAATAAATTTAATAAACGCAAGCTACTTTTATCAGCTTTTATTTAAATAATTTTTTATTGTACGGAAAATCGAAAATTTTAATGTACGTGACACGTGGTGGCATGAAGTGGTATAAAGTGTCGTACCGACAAGAAGCCGCACTTGACTTCATTTGCCCTATACTCATGGCCATGCGATACCACCATGTTACCATGTTATGTTATTTAAAACTAATCTTTATATTTTTTTACTATGCCATATTGAAATAGTATACTAGGTCACTGCTACAACTGAGACGAACCTAATGACACCACATTATGTTCAAATCCGTCACACGGTTTAGGCTGTAGAGCGTGTCAAGACATACATACGAATGATTCAAATACGAGTACATGTTCGAAAAATATTACCCTCCTTCGGCCGTCAAGTATTAAAGGATAATTAGACACTCAATAATTATGAGATAAGAATTCACGTCATGAAAACTTGTTGCAGAGAAGCGTTCTATTCAAGTATTAGCCATCATAGATTTTTAGTAGCTTGTTTTTGTATATTTTATGTATTTATTTACAAAAAAAAGGATTTATGTATTATATCCATTGTACAAACTCTGCTTAGTTTGAGACTGCTGATAGATGGTGCTGTGTAAAATTACCAAATAATTTATGTAATTATTATATTTATTAATAGCTTGTAACAACCACTGTCTCAGCTGATGAGGCGATCAACTATGATGTGCACGATTGACTAGAAGTATTTAACTATTGGTTTGAAGGTAAGAAAGTCGAATTCCTTAAAAAATCAAACAAAACCGTACTTATGAAAAAAAAACATATCGGCAACACATAAATCTGACGTCATTTAGTAGTGCAACTAATTATAATATTTATAATTCATATTTCTACTGAAGATTTCTCTCTTCATCGTGAAAATATAAATTACTTCTCACATCAAAATGAATTAATCATTTCTATGCCTAATCTTTTCCCCCGGTCCCCGTAGCACCATTCTGTGGACCACCGTCTGCCACCACTATTCACTCCCACTATCACCACTATTCTGTGAAGCGATGTAAAGCCTCCATCCAGTGTTGTGAGGTAGCACTATCCAGTGTAGCACTTTACCGCTATTCTGTGTAGCAGCATAGCGTCACCTGTGTAGCAATGGAGCTCCATTCTGTGCAGCGCTTGGCATCTTTATCTACTGTAGTGGCGGATCATCAGTCCATGTAGCATCACAGTGCCACCCTGTGTAGCAGAGGAGCACCAGCCTGTGTAGCAGCGTAGCGCAATCCTGTGTAGCAACGTAGCGCCCTCCTGTATAGCAGAGTAGCACCATCCTGTGTAGCAGCGTAACACCATCCTGCATAGGAGCGTAGCGCAATCCTGTGTAGCAACGTAGCGCCCTCCTGTGTAGCACTGTAGCACCATCCTGTGCAGCAGCGTAGCACCATCCTGCGTAGGAGCGTAGCGCAATCCTGTGTAGCAACGTAGCGCGCTCCTGTGTAGCAACTGTACGCCATCTACCCCTATTGGCGGAGGTGGCGCAACACTTTTTGGGGTTACAGTGAAATCCTTCTTCTTTCACAAGCGGTACAATTTATCGTGACTTACTTCGCTCTAAACTCCTATAAACTCTAATTTACCAAGTAAAACTTCGGAAACTGAATGATTTGCAACTTTTGCAAGCGTGGCGGTATGATTATTTGTATTTTATATAAGAACGGGCACTCCTCCCCCTACCAATTTCCCAACTATGTTTGGATACTGATATTCAGTCACATCTAGTTAATTAAACTTACCAACTTTTGGTTTAACTAGATTTGGCTGAATATCATGATGGTATTTTACACGAAGCGAATGCCGGCAGAAACTCGCATCCCAATTTCTGGTACAGTAAGTAATAAATATTACCGATATAATAAGGTTAGACTAGTTGTCAGGTTTTTTGGGCTTCTGAATACCACAGGCGATTGTCATAGTTGTTCGTATGATACGAGTAACTGGACCGACGACGTGCTCGTATACGTATACTCCGAGGTACGGAATGATCTCGATGTGTTAAGAAAGTTCACCTATCCACAGTTTGAATGCAAATAGCGCAGCTTAATATTGATAATAGCATAGTTATTACTAAAAATATAAAATATATATATGTATATTTCTTTAAATAAAGAGCTAATTAGGTATTAGATACAAACTTACCTAGTATATAGGCATTGATAATGGTATTCCAAAAATAACTTGCTCCTGTCTTCGAATCGCAATCCGTAAATCTATATACCAACGCGGCTATACAAAGTAGTATGTATACTAAGGAGAATACCTGAAAATTATTAAAAAGTGCCTTAAACTCGCTATATTTTTTCCATAATACTGGTCACATGATGTAGTACCTAATTATTGCGCGCAATTTTAAAAATACCAATTTACTAGCTAGAAAAAAATGGTCAAATAACAGAATCTTAATATCTACTTAGTTATTTTTTTATTGTATTTGTCATTAACAATCATAATAGTTATTTTCTCAATACTTCTAGTATTCTTATGCAGTACTATACATTAAATGAAGGCAATAAACACAAATGATAGTTTCGCATAGCCATAAAACAAGCAATTCGCATTATTTGAAATACAGTCTTGGATGGATATGAGTCATAATGAAATACATTGTATTTTTAGATGTTCGTTTTTAGCGTTTTATATAGGTAAAAGGATCATGTGTGGCATGGCAGGACAAAGAGTAATTATGAAGTAAAACATTGAAGATAATGAGATAGCAGGAAAATAATAAAAGTACCTAGCTTACTTTTTAATCCGTCAAATGGCAGACAATTGAAAAATCTGTTGACCTCGTGCGCCGCTACATTAATGTGGTTTTGTGATTTAAAATTAATATGATAAGTCTCTATCTATAAAATATCTATAAAAGAACCCATAAACCGTCACTTGTGTAAAATCAAAAGTAGGTAGTATGCACGATTTACGCATACTTCTTTTGCTTCGTATAAACCAAATACTTATCGTATTTGTTTTAACAAGAATTATATAAAAATCGGTATATAGACATACCTACAAGTATACAAGTTTGTAAGGGGGGTATCACTCTTACAAATAAGTACATATAATGTACCTACTATGAAAAACACAGAAATACAAGAATATAATATTTGGTTGCAAGGATACTTTTATCTGTGATAATATACATATATGGCGCAGAAACCTCTGCAGAAAATTTTCTACACTTTATGACTCATTCATGCAAGTATTATGTATCACGTAGTTATTAATCAGGCCTATTATGCTATAATAATAGAATAACAACTATTACTTACAATAGTGATTCCTCCTGACAGGATCGCAGTTAAAACAAGGTGTGAGGACAACTTCATTTTAGTCGGATTTTTCATTGTATTTATTTTTATAATACCCACATTGATTTATTAAACACGCGTCATTTCGAGTTAGTGTTCGTTTGCGAAGGAACTCGACAAGGTATATCAGAGTGTTAATCGCGTCATGATAATTGTTATCGGTATTAATACCCGCTATCTGCATGTGGAGTAACTACCTCCACACTTCAATATATTCCTGATCGCTCGTTCGTAGACAGTGGTCACTGTGACGGCACTCGCGGCCAGGAACGATTTCATTGACACATAGATTCACAACAATGCATATCAAGTACTATACGTTGGAAAAATGCGTAAACAATAACAACGTGTACAGCTAGAATACATTTAACACTCAGTACTAATACATTGTTTATAATGCATTTTTATTTGACGTTATAGAATCACGAATATCATAGAGGAGTACACAAAAACCTTTAATGACTGAACTACATCAATCAAATGCTTAGAGAATATTGAATGAGCTGTCAAGCTCTGTCACAATAATGCCAAGTAAATATTTTTTTCAATAAACTCTTATCTATAAAATAAAGTTTTGTTATAAAATGATTATCGCTGTAATGTGAAGAACTGATCGATAGAAATAAAAAAAACAGTCAGGATTATTGATGTCTACCACACAACTATGTTATGACAAACGTTCAGAAGATCATTACAACTTTGTTCTATCTGTTCTGGACATGGCGCGTGAGCAGCTTCCTTTACTCCAGCTACACAGTGACGGAGAATGTGACCCCATCCAATGCGGGGGCTAAAGTTAAAAGCTTTCTCATGATAAGTCTCATGGCTGCTTCAATGATTATCCACGTATTGCCGCTAAAGAATTCGCCTCGGCTCAGTCTCGCGAATACAATTATCAGCATACCTTCGCAGGTTCATACTATATTATTCCTACATCGTTATGTGGCGCCAACATTCGATAGCTTGAAATTTACGATTTTCATACATATAATGTCTTTACTGTCTGTAATAGAAACCGTTTATTTGATATATGTGGACTGGGAAAGATGTGATTGAGATCCTTCACATTCAATGATGTTAATTGTAAATGCTAATCAATGCCTTGATTTAAAAAATCTGTCGTACTATAATAAATATTGACACAAGACATGCTTGTAATAAAATATGTATAGGAGCAGATCCAATTTTAACTGAAACACGTGTTTAATTTTATATGAAATTTATTGTGTATTATTTGAATTTGTACAATTAAACACATTATTAGTAGTTTATCAGAGCTTATGGTCATCTCAAGATATATTGAGATCAAGAAGCTCGTTCAACTTTTCCTATAATGATTGATGAACATACCATAATAATCTGATATTGCCTAAGTAACAATTTCAGTTATTAAATTTTCTTAATAAAAATGTACCAAACTTATATTACCTACATTGTCATTGGTCAGATACATTGCTTTAATACACTTACGTATTTTTTATAAATAAACCAATAAAATTCTAAAAATACATTACTTATTTTTCATAAATATATGTCTAAGTACCTACCTAAAATAACTTTCAAAAAATATTTACACAAAGTCATTTTTGTTCGAAATTCTTAAATAAAATAAAATCATAGTCGGTTCTATAATCAATTATGTTTGCGACAATTAGACATTCGCACACCAGTTTCACAGTAACATCATTATACTTTATTTAATACGTAATTGTTAGGTAATTAATTTAATTATTATAGTGAAATAAACACATACTGTATGTTACAAGCATGTTACAAGGTGTACATAGGACCTTAACGATTGACGAAATTTCAACCTTATAGTTATACCAATGAGGTGAAAAGTCAATCGCTAAGATCAGCTAACGTGCTGCGTGACTCATGGCTATGCCTACCAAATAGAAGATACATCAATAAATAAATATTTTAGGATTGTATACTACTTTTTTGTAAATACAATTACTTATAATACATAAGACACGTCCAGACAAACACAAACACTTATTTTTATCATATATGAATATTTATGTTATGTGGCAATCGAACCCACGACCTTATGATTAGCAGTCCGACACTCGAACCACTAGACCACAGACGTCGTCAAATATTTCTTTATTGACAACGTTTTGAATGTTGTATTAAAAAAATAGAATATTGATGTTTGCAGCATCACACTGGCAAATTGGTAACAGTATCGGACGCGGTCCAATCTCTTTAATTGATGAGAAATGGGCAAAGATCGAGGCTTACAAGTATAGCTATAATTCTGTTATAGTTGTTGCAGATACCCGATGTAACATTTATAATCTATGAATTGTAACAATAACATGCACCACAACACTCTTAATCTTACGAATATTGTTCACGTTATCAAATAACTTATCAAAAAAACTGAAAGTTTTGTACAACATTAGGTACGCATCTTCGTTTCAAATTCAGTTGTTTTCAAATTCCTTGTTAATACAGAACGTCGGATTGATTTAACGCTGCTGAAAAAAGAAAGTCATGTTAAAGATTTTCAAAATAAGTACTTAAATATTATACCTTTTGATATTTTGATTGATGATTTTCTAATAAATGTGAATTAGTGTGTCTATAAGAGGATAGCCTAGTGATATGACATTTGGACTGCCAAGTCACAAAAAAAATCCAGTTGCAATCCAAGGCACGCACTCTATCTTTTCGAAAATATGTGCGTTATAATAATCAATTATCAATCGCTTTAATCGGTGGAGGAAAACATCGTAAGGAACCCTGCATATTTTCTTGACTGCGTATGAAGTGGGCCGCATTGCAGTGGGACATTACAGGTTGATCATCAAAAGAGGACGATTATTAAGTTAACTTTTAGGGACCTAACCGAAACCTAATCTAAATAATTTTAAAACTTTACGAGTGTAATGTAACAGTAAGCAATGGTATGTTATCCAAAATCGTCATGACACACTCGTCAAGTATTTAAAATAATAAGATAGTATGGTAATGCTATGTGACACAATAATTAGTTTCTGTTTCAAAAACTTATGATAAGTGGATGAGTTAAAAGGATTGACTTTCGAAAAGATGAGAAATACTAACGATTAATTCTTCTTGTATGTGTAATACTCACAACGCACAGATCGTGATGTCACATAATCTTTCTTTTGTGTAAGAGAACTTAAGCTGGACGCAGCTCTGTGGACGGCTGAAATACGTGTTAAGCAACTATTAGTTACTACATCTTTAAGTAGGAAGTGAGGATAGGCCTCGCGTCTTGATGTGGTCCAATTGGCCTGACAGGATCGTCGCGAATATCACGGATCCCATGGCTATGAACAGGTTTAAGGTAAGGAAAGACAAATGTGATTTTTAGTCGGTACGAGTCCGACATACCCAGCCGCCTACGCAGTTGCCAAGCGATTCATGAGGATTTTAATAAAAATAATATTAATCAAAAACAAGCATCAAACATTCTATGGCCAATTTAAATCAAACATATTTTATGTAACTACAGTAAAATGACAGCGATGACCATCACTTACATGCTTTTCTAACAGACTGGAGGGCGTAGTCTGGAAGGGGGACAGGCGGTAGGTCTTCGTCCGGAGGGAGCTGATCCCGCATGCGATGCGAGGACGCTGGTATATACGCCCAGGGAAGCTGCCCCTGGAGTTCGGCCGTAGTTCCGCGCCGGCTGAATAATCAAAACAAACTTACATAGTTCACCGGAACTTTTTTCTTCAAATCCTAGTTACGTTACCTACTATTGCAGCAATCGATGACCCCGACACCAAATGCTCAAGTATGCAATTTAATCGAAAATGATGCAAGACAAGGACTACAATGTGATTAATAACAAAACAAATACTATTGTATATGATATTATATTTTATCAGATATAACGCAGTGCCAGTAAAAATGGAAAATCGGCAAATGTTTTTTTGTAACAATTGGCTGAACCAACAAATTTTAGGTACCGTGTGATTGAAAAGATCGATTGAATATCGAGTAATATGATATACATAGAAGATGAATGTGGCCGATGATACAATTAAGTACAGTAATATTCTTACCAAAGAAGTCTCGAAGCGAGACAGAAGACTCATTGGGACTGAAATGACAATGTTTGATATTTATGTTTAATTAAAACTTAACGAATTTGGGGTAAGTGCCTGCCGGGGCCATACTTGCTGATTTTCCGCCAATTTCGTTGAAAATAAAATCGTAATAATTGAATTGATTCCTAGAAAAAAATATATCAAAGCAAACCCTCGATGTAAATAATAAATAAACACTCGAGAATGGGTTATCTCCTTCCAACCATTAATTGTACAAACGCCAGCAGGTCAAGCTATCCAAAACTAAAATTTTCCCAATGGAATATGAACCTTACTATTTTGTATTAAAATTGAAAATCAATCAAAGAAATTTGACGGATTTTGGTAGCTTGATGTACTGGCCTCTGTACTTTTGACACTTCGTATTGATTAGAATCAATTAGTGATCTAATGCGTTACCGATTCGATTTCTAATAACAATCTACTTTATTTTTGAAGAAGTTTTAATCGATTTAACACATTGATATTTTGTTTTTGCTTAACATTTTGTATTGTATTAAAAACATACCTTGGTGTTTAGATTATCATCTATTAGAATATGTGTAAAATAATGTATTAATATCCTTCATTAAAAATTACATAAAAATACATGTATAATCATTGAAATTGACTCATATCAGTCTCATAGTAGGTACTAATAAGTATAATAACATTAATCAAAGTTGGATTTAGCTAGTATTTACCCTCGTCCTTCTGGTTGGTTGGATGTGGTGGCGAGTTGAGGCATCGACTGCGAGGCGCGCGGAGGGCTGGTCCGGCCCGAAGTATCGATGACGGCTCGGTCCAGGCGCCGCTGTTGCTCTGCTATTATGTTTTCCAGACGTTGCGGCAAAGACAAGAGGCTCTCCGGGAAGTTTACTGTACGTTTTTTGTCTATATCAACGTCGACATGCTGGGCGCGTGGAGATCTAAACGGTAATTTGAGGTTAGGTACACAATTATTTTCGTTTTCTATTATTTTGAAATGAAGCCTAGTTACCTTTCAGGCGATGCTCGCAAAGAATCGGGATTAGATCGAGTGTGGACCTCCGGCGAAGTTGATTTTCTGAAAAGGAAGGCTTTCATTTGTCGAAAAGATCGACTAAATCCAGCGCGTGGTATCCTTGTAGTGATCCTCTCACTAGGTAGGCTGGCCAGTTCCTCATCCCCAACCCTGTTGCTAGCTTTATCGGTTGCGGTGATAGGGGGTGGGGTCGGGTTCTGAGGAGGGGATGCTTGAACAGCTGTAGAAACCTGTACGGGAATTGGTACTTGAGGTGCAGCTACAGCTTGCACTGGTGTCGATGCTTCTTCTATATTCTGCAAATTATAGAAACACGGTATAATATTAACACTGTGAAACCCTTTTATGATTACATTCTTTTAGGCCTTAAAATCTAAAATAATAAAAAACAAAATAGAACTCACAACATCCGTCTCTGGCTCCTTCTTAACATTGCAGTCCACGATGACTAAAACAACAAACAATATGTTGAGGAGGAATAAGAAGATGAAGCGTGAGTATAGAAGGACCATTATCCACGAAGTCCATGAGGTGTCCAGCCGAACACTACCGACGCCGCTAGCGGTGCCTCCAATAAAGTCCATCATGTCGTTAAGGGTCTGGAAATTAAATTGATTCAATAACCATGACCCTTCAGAGGGTCGTAGCAATTGTTAGCTTCTCTTATATCGGCTAATTATGGACTTACTACCTACATGTGGTTTAAACAACACAATCGGTCGGGGTATTTTGAATTCTAGGGTTGGGTGACAGATAAATATAAGTAGATAGGTAAGTAATGTTGGAAAATACAAAACTTTGTCGGGCGTTGATTTGGAAAAATAAATAAATACATAATGGCTACACAGTATACGAAATATCAAATATTTATTTTTGTAGATCACCTCACCCTCGTTTGAAATGAGTCGTTCGCATACGTAACGGATGCTACCAAGTCCAGGCCGCAGCCCGCCACGGTGATGATGATCCAAGGCCATCGCGTACATTTTGTCTGATTGTCTTTTGCTCCACCCACTAAAAACAAAATACGTTTTGCGTCAGAAAATCAGAGAAAAAAAACAAGACGTCAGGAACGGCTACTAATAGTGTTGTCAGTTCTGAAAAAATCTAAACCAGATCATAATTTCCCAATAATTAGTTCCGACTGTTAAAGTCGCTATGTGCCTGTTGGCTTGTTTTTTTCTTTTCTTCAAAATATATTGTGTAGGTAATATAAGAACTTTATCATGGCTTTATTATAAATTTTGAAAATTACAGTGAGAATAGTTGCTAACCTACTTTAAATTGCTATAGGTCCTAAATGGTCATTCGAAATGAAAAATGATGAGAGAAATCTAAAGGTACAAGTCTAAGATAGGCTGCAGACCGCAAACTGCAAGAGACACCACTTGTTTCTCTCCACTCTAGGAAATTGATTCCGAGCGTGGCAACGCTGCAGCTTGCAACCGCGGCGCGCAACCTGCATAGAAACGACCGCGACAGCAGGCAACAATGCGGTCGTATGCAGCTCGTCTCGGACCTTTAAGATGATTTTCAAATACCTAAACAATGATACCCCACTTAAGATAGTTCGTCAACTTTAAATATTTTTTTTGCACTATATGACGTCTGGTTTTGATTACTGGCATGTCTTCTCATGACACTCGCAAGAAGACGAATTGATTGATGTAAGAATCATCACAAGTGGCCCACGCGTTTGATCTCTAGAGTCCCATAAAGGAACAAACATACATACATACATACTGATAAACACATTACCCTCGTTTGCGTCGCGCAGTTGAGTAAAAACGTATAAATTGGAAACTATATTGTTAACGAAATACTATTATTTCGTTAAAATTTATAATATCTTTGAAAATACTAATATTCATATTATAATTTATTTTAATAGTCAATTAAGTAGTAGGTACCGAGACATAAAAATAAAATTAAGCCCTTCGCCCCTTTAACCCTTCACTTGACACACCCTATTTATTACAATAACGATGATGATATAGCCAAACTTCAAGCTGTTATTGAGAATTTAATTATGGAAATACCCAACGTTGCTCGACTGTGACGTCATACTGCAGCCGCGCTTGTAGCTAACGGATGAGGCAGTCCTTACAAGTATTATAAAATATACATAATACTCACGCCATTCATTGACGTGGGTAGGATGAACGCAATGTGGTATATACGGGATGGCCAATTCTTACCCGAGATTTACACTTACTTATAATAATAACACTAGTTATTATCCATAATACACTCAGGCCAAGACTTGTACTGTTTATGATCAATGTTCTGAACGCTGTGAACGGTTCTTGTGTCAGCAAGACAAACGCCTGGTTAGCGATGCCATCGATTGCGTCACCGATATTGACTCTCAGGCCGCAACTGTCGGGGTCTGAAACAAGCAACCTAAAATATTAGATACCTGAGGATTCAATTCGATATCAAACATGACATGACAGGTTGCATTACATCTTTTTATTATTTAAACCAAGAGAGGATCGGGCCTTCGGGGATCATCCCAACTTTGATTGCCAAATATTCTACCGGCAATGTGATAACATTATGGTCAGGTAGGTACCGAAGCCAGTAAAATTCCTGGGATAGGCACAAATTAATGTCCCCCTGATTACCGTTTATAATTAGGCGGGTTGTATCCTTGATTGTTACTTATAATCTAAAATATTTCAGTAAAAGTATCTACTTAAACATAAATTATTAGGCTTTTTCTATGATATTCTCAACCGTAGCTCGAAGTTTTTAACCGACTTCAAAAAGGAGGAGGTTCTCAATAGGACTGTATTTTTTTATGTTTGTTACCTCAGAACTTTCGACTGGTTGAACCGATTTAGATTTTTTTTATTTATTTGAAAGCTGGTGCTTCCCTTGTGGTCCCGTTTGGTCCAGTTCTGACAATGGCATCAATGAGAAAACCATATAAGTCTTATTTTTACACACAATGTGTACGGTATCGCACGAGTTGATAGATATTTCGGGTGCTAAATGATAAGTCCGAGCTGAGATTAAGAAAGAGTTTATTCCGACACTTTACGCTAATTAATGATAATGAGAATGATGAGTGCTACAAGTATGCCGGTTGATCATGCACTAACTCACGTAGATCGCGCGGTTCGCTGGTGCACACGCGTAACCTACTTGAGCCAAAACTGCTGATGATGATGTGTTCGATAAGTATCGAACATGCTCCGGAGGAGAGAATACGGGAAAATGGGATGAGATGATTATACAATTATGAGGGTTAGTAATACATAGGTGAACCAGTATTTTGCTTATGCTAAATGAATGTTAATACAATACTGAATGTTCTTATCCTATATGATAGCTAATTCGTGTCTACGGTAAAGACCGATTGTCTCTTACTGATAGGTGAAGTTGAATTGTCTTTTTTCTCCCGTAAACTGGACTACCGTTTGGTCCCACGAGCGCCGAACCCTTGCTTGGGCACGGGTGATTTACGCGCACTTACACTTACACAACTATATCCATGCTCGGTCATGGACGGCTCACGCGCATTCGGCTCGAAGGACCAATATGTACGGTATCGCACGAGTTGATAGATATTTCGGGTGCTAAATGATAAGTCCGAGCTGAGATTAAGAAAGAGTTTATTCCGACACTTTACGCTAATTAATACTAATGAGAATGATGAGTGCTACAAGTATGCCGGTTGATCATGCACTAACTCACGTAGATCGCGCGATTCGCTGGTGCACACGCGTAACCTACTTGAGCCAAAACTGCTGATGATGATGTGTTCGATAAGTATCGAACACAATGCTTGAAGACGGTTTTCCTTTCCTAAAAAGTTATTAATCGGCCCGGTTAATGGCAATAGCTGAATCGCCCCATTAATAATTCACAATAGATACACCCCTACCGAACCCTTGGGGGAATACAAGCGTGACGGTATGTAATAATATATGTACTATATAATATTTGCTCCTTTTGTCGTGTCGTCCATGAGCTATTAATAGTTGATGCCGTAGTTAAAAGATTAGCCTGTCAGCGAGTTGCTGATTTACATAGTTATCTAATAATCGATAACGTTATTGATTGAGTAAAATAATTTGTACAATTTGTACTTACTGTGGAAATACATAATTTTAATGTAAAGCGCGAGGGGAAGTCCTCTCAAAAAGTCGATTACGCAAAAATATTGCGCTATGCCAAGTGATGAGAGGATCATCTGAATCGCTGCTTGGAGCTGTAGAGGAAACAATACAACACATTAGATAACATTTATTGAGGCCCCTAGTCCCTACACATCAGTCAATGTTACCATTACGGTAACATTGACTGATGTCTGATGTACTTTTGAGTTGAACTCTCCTTACTGGGGTAGGATTATCCTCAGTAAAGACAGGTCAACTCAAAAGTGTTATGGCTCTTTTTACCCGACTGCCGAAGCAGAGTTAGATTTTTCGAAGTTATGTAGGTATGTCTGATTCTTTGGCTCGCTTTTCTACAGCCTAAACCGTTTGACTGATTTCAACGAGGTGTCATTAGATTCGTATATTATTTCAAGTAAAAATATAATAACATTATGGGTACGAAATAAAAACTAATAAACAGCTTTATTTTATTAATTAAAACTAAAAAGAGTGAAATAAAATAAATAATTAAATGAATAAACCTGACTAGGTTAAAAAAATGCTAGTACCGAAAACCATGTTCTTTTCTAATTTTTAATTTCAAAAAGCCATTTCAGATATTTACCCTAAATTCTAATACAACATAATTATTTGATACAAATTCTACTGTATGGATTTTATCTAAAAGAGATAATGATTCTAAGAGTTTCTTTCGGCGTTTCTTCTCAGAGGTCATCAGCTAGGAAGTGACGCGCCATCAAAATATTAAAAACTATAAATCTAGACTAGTAAAAGTATCTTATTTACCATGTAAATATCAATCATAATTCCAATCAAAATAAGTTTCATTTCGGCGTTTCCATTCTTTTAGGATTGTACAGAATCCAAAACTTATCTTTACGGAATTTTGTAAAAAGCGAACGATGTTTTTATTACGCGTTATGGATCAGCTATATTAGCACAGAATTTCCGTGTCACATTATGACGAGAGCATGATATTGATAAGATAAATGAAGAATGTATCGAAATATTTTTATATATCTAATGATATTATTTTTAAGTGTCGTGTTGTGTTCCTAAAACATTGGAGTAATATTGTTGGAACACCAAACATTTTATGACTAAGCTGATTGGTAGGTACAATTCATTCATATACAGCTAGGTTACAATCCATATTAAAATAAATTTGATGCAGAGAAATAGTGTTAGCCGTCAGGCAGAGGTTACTCTGTATATTTTTAAATCAGGGTAACACTCCTCTGTCAGGCACTAAGACGGTCTTCTTCTGGGAGAAAGCCAGTTAGATACTTAGATAGTAAAATAATATATTCTTATGCATATAATATATACCAACAATCCTATATATATACCAATAATCCATATATATAGCAACAATCCTTATTTAGAACAAGTAGGACATTAGAGCATAGCTTTAAGAGAGGTAGGGCATAGTGGCAGTAATTCCATTCAAATAGGAGCTGCTCGACTGGGGAAGTACCTAGCAGAATTGAAATAACACTGATTTGAGCTGTGTTGTGTTTTTTAACGTCAGCAAGTTTGCCAGTGCTCCACGAGGAAATGTTGGCAGTAGTATACTACCAACCCAACTATTCCTCTTTCGTTTTACAGGGTCGGCAACGCGCAAGTGATACCCCTGGTGTTGCTATCATCTATAGGCTACGGTAACCGGTTTCCATCAGGTGGGCCGTATGCATGTTTACCACTTTAGTAGTATAAAAATAATTATGTAGAATTAGATATGATTAACATAACAGGGCAACAATATACAACTCTGATATCTTCAGCCAACCTCTTTATTTGCGTTTCTTTTTTTTTTCTTTAGACATCCGGCCAGATACCCCTGAATTTTCAAAGGGAAAGCACTGTACTTCGTTACGCTTCCATATATGTACTACAAGTACATAATTATGGAAGCGTAACGCAGTTATTTCAAAATATTGTTTTGCTAAATTAGACCGATTCTCGAAAGGTTTAAATGCCCAATACAAGGTAATCGATAATATATCATTATAGCATGACATTGTGCACTTGTTGTTTAAAAAATAAAATATTTGAATGAATTTGGTGGTAACGTTCTAAACAGGAAGCATAAGTCGATGTAAGAAAACAATTGAATATTTAACTATATTGCTATCCTTCGTCGCAGAAGTAAACCAATATGTTTGCTGCATCACGTTTTAACCAATATGTATGCTGCAATTGCTGCATCACGTTTCTCCAAACCAAGGCATTGTCTGTATTCCTTACTTTCTAAGCCATCCCGTTCATTTCAAATTCACTCTGAGTAAAGCATATCATAGGTAAAAGCAATGGATATTGCTTTCCAACGAGTCGATTCGAAGGCGGGATCAGTCAGCAGAATTGAAATTTGCCCGTAAAAGAAATATGGCCCATTCAGAAAATTACACGTACCCTAAGTACGTATAGGTCATCATAATATTATGATTACAGTATCTTAAGCAACAACCATAATCTTTCTCATAGCATCTCTTGTCCAAAACGTTTGACGCTATATCGTTATCAGTGACAGATACTCTCGACTGATAAACTATAGCTGATAATCTTACAATCATCTCACGGTTCACTATCGATGAAATTATTGCCATGCGTCCCTTTTCATATAACTTACTAATAGAAAAGATATTTAACTTATTCATTATGAAAGAAAACTTAAAACTTCTGATTGTTTTCTTAGTAAAACTCGCAAATGATATTATTATAGTCTCACAGAGCAACAACAATTTTGGGTTACCTTAACAATATTCGACTATACTTTGCTATATTTATGGGCTATACTTTGCCAGTGTAGCCCACCCTAGTTTCTATTATTTAGTAAAATAGAATACAAGCTAGCATACACTTCCGCATACATACTTATTGCTACACTTTTATTAAAAATTGAACTGTGAGTGACTGTATTTAATGCATTTAGGATTTACCTCGAACAATCGTAGCGAGTGGCTTTCTTCAATTTCTGCCTACCCACATGGGAAAGATGCGTTAGCGTATGTATATGTATGTAGAATTAATCATAGTACCTAGTCCTAATTATAAAAAAATAGTTAGGTACTTTCTAATCTTCTGCGATAATGGTTTTCGCACAGCACATTATTTCATTGTAATTTTAACAATACACTTCCAAGTAATCGCCAGCACTTAACAAATTCAAGAATGTTTCAAAATGTTACAATTTAGTTACTTTAAATTATTCGAGCATACCAATATATGAATAATTATTATTAACTAGGTATGTACTCACCAGTGTAGCGACGCCGGAAAATACCATAATTTTGTTGAATGCCATTCTGTCAGTATCCGGGAATTAAGTTGTGGAGTGTGAGCGTATCCGAAGTATCTTGGACAGGAAGTCGACGCCTCACGTATTTCGGCGTGTACCGCCGCGGCCCAGCATCACACTGATAGGCAAGATAGCCGAAAACTGTGCCTTTCTCGATAGATAACACACCTATATCGTTCAACTTAGATACGATACAGCACTCGCTAAAGGTAAAGATGAACGTCATCATATCTCTATAGCTTAGAATGAGATCTAAGATGCAACATGTCCAGGAGAAAACATTCTTTTTTAGATTTATGCATTAATTTTGACTACATTACTATATGGGAACTTACAAGATACTCGATACATTTACATCATTTTTCTACAGAGGTAGGATGAAACTTAAAAACGTCACTGGACATTTAGGTATGTCCAATATGTGCCCAAAGAATTCACGGACATTGCAGACTTGCTGATATTATTTATCGACGAGCTATTAGATAGTGCCAATGGGAGCTATCTACCTATTCAGATCGAGAATCTCATATGCTTGTTAATTATAGTTACCATAATTAGTACAAAAGATGTCTAAGATATCATACAGGAGCTAATTACAAGTGGCTATATATAAACGAATCTATTGGAACTTCTAACTGTTAACGCGCTTCATCATAACATAAATAGAAAATAAAATGGAAAAGCTGGTAAGTGTTTAATTCTTTCAACACCTACTACGTAACAATTGTATGGAATTAAGTTAATCTTTTTTAAGCAAGGTAGACGCTATCTGGCTCTGTGTAATTGTTTAGCATAGATAATCAATATTTTTTAAGAAGTTTTTGTGTTTCGCGAGCAGTAACCTACTGCCCATATAATATATACTGCGTCGTCCTTATCCAGCGCGCACGCACAGCGAATTATTAATATAGGCCGCTCTTTGCTTGACCCTCCGCTAATCGGATGACCTACGTTATGACACATAATAATAAATTACTAAAAATCTCAATCTCATCTCGTTGTAACAAAATGCTTCACTAGTTTTTTTATAAATCAATTGTATGATTTGATGTTCCACGCCAAACGATTAGCTTACTGCCATGATTATTGACGTATCAATAGATGATGTTTCGGTCTAGATGGTAGACCGAACGTTGTTTTACTTTCCTTTAAACTCTCAATAAAAAAATAGCATACACAGTAAAAAAAAAACACTGTTTCGAAGTTTGGCTTTTAGTTAAGTTGTCTATTCCTTTCGTTTTCCTGAAACGTTGTTTTACTTTCAGCTGTTGATATTGGTGTTCGCGCCGTGGTTCACATTAACCACGGCTGTAGAAACTGTTAACAACACAGAACTGGCAGCCAACTCTACAGATCCAAATAAAGATATGTGAGTATATTACAGAAATCTACGTAATATTTATAACGTGTGCCTGTATTCACCTGGCTGGTCCGAGGTGTACTCATTACACACAGTTCGTCATGTATGTTGTAGGTCTTATGGAATAAGGGGCGAGCTATTATCCGGGCACGAATCTAAACTCTACGATGTTTCTAATAGAAGAAAGAATTTCTAATAGTAGAAGAAACTCAATAGGTACTGCTCTGCAGATGCGCTTGCGACCACTAGGCCGATGTGGAAATAAATAAAAAAGAAATAAAGTAAAACCTACTCATCGTCTCCATTACAATAATTGATATACCTACTTACTCATTACTATTATTACATATAATAAGTTTAATTTATTATGACGTATCGATTGTTATACGTGTCTGTGATTACTTTGAAAACTAATTTGGGGATTGAGAAATAATTAGGTACCTTATGAAAAGTAAAAAAAACATAAAAAGTCGTAGGTATATGATTTATGAGAAAAAGTTACCTTTTAAATATATTGCCTATTTCAGTAATTTTGTACCAGACTACGTAAAAAATACTTTTAAAAATATTCCTACGGATACTAAATAAGGCAAAGTTAGAAAATAAATCATAATATTAATATAATAAAAGCAATTATTGTAATTGTACATAAACTTGTTTTCTTAACATAGTATCGTAAATCAATTTAGGTGTGATGTGAAACAATTTAGTTCAAATAATTATTGCAATTATATCTATAGTGGTTAGGTGCGTAGTGACTACCCGCAGCCGCCGTGTGTGTATGACAATATTGTATGAATGTGGACGAAGCAAAAGAAGTATGCACGAATCTTAGAAAATGTGGTGTATTTCTAACATAAGTCATTACAATTTAAAGTATATCAGTCAAAAGTAACTTTGCCTAAGGTATTACGAGGTTTGAGGTGCTAAGAATATTTACAGTCAAGAAATGGAGGTACTTAACATTTATGTGGTATAACTTAGGTGAGCACTGAGAAAGGATTTTGGGAATTTCGTATGGGATTGGAACATATGAGATTATCGCAGTAATCTGCTAGTCTGTAATATCTATCAATAAGTGGTGATTCCTGTCATTAGGCAGTAATCTGGAACAGTGAATTTATTGCAGGTATGTTATTCACGCTATGGTTTATCAAGTGGGTATAGTCACAAACAAAACGGACAATGAAACTGCCAATACTACGTAAGTATGATAATCTTATATAAATAAATGAATAATAAGTAAATAAATGTTTTAGGACAACTTACACAGCACCAAAATAAGCAGAGCTTATACCATGGGTACTAGACAATGGTTAAAATACTTAAATTATAATATATAAGGAACACGTTTTGACGACACGTTTAGCGTAGCGGCTGAGCGATCGGCTTCTGCACCACGGGTTGTGGGTTCGATCCCCACATGGAACAAATATTGGTATGATCTACATGTAGTTGTTCGGGTCTGGGTGTTTGTGCATGTGAAACTTTGTGTTTGTAAACGCACCCACGATAGAGGAGAAAATCCTAGAGTGGGGCAAATTCTTATTATTATTATTTTTTTTAAACACCCAGTCAAACACTTTATCGTCACATAAATATTTGTGTCCTGTGGGAATCGAACCCACGACCTTATGATCAGCAGTCTCTCTCTCTCTCACTCGAACCACTAGACCAGAGGTCGTCGTACATATATGTAGGTAAGTATATGTTATATCTCACCCCCCTCCGAGCCTTTTCTCATCAATGTTAGTTTCAACATCCACTCTAACCAGATACAGCTGAAAATTACTCGTATACTGTATTTCACCGAAGCGACTGCCATCAGACCTGCGCACCCCAATTTCTGGGCAGTAGCGATATCTTGAGCTGTCAGGCTTTTCGGGCTTCTGATTACCACTAACGATTGTCATAGATCTTCGCATAACAACAGAGATATACTTGAATAAAAACAGTACTTATTACGTTTATATTGTTTAACATATACGACTGAGGACAAGGCTCATTTTGTAATGATTGAAGCCACAAAAGTACAGCTTGACAAGGCTGACAGACTATTTCACCTTGATTTTTATAAAAATAGATATCGAGACATTACAAATACGAGTTCACGTAATGAGTAAAAAAAATAAAGCCACTTTGCAGCTTCTGACATAGATAGTGAAAGATTATAGAACTTAAATAGTTTACACTATTGGCTGGTTGGTTGGAATTTTTATTTAAAAGAGATGCGTGAATGCAATGTGGTTCAAGCCCTGTGTGTGCGTTTAACAAACATACAAAGACACAAACTATACCCAGACTCTAAAAAAAAAATCTATTTGTCACACTGATATTTGTCTGGGTGGAATAGAATTCACAACACTCGGCGCAACGCACTTTACCGCTATACCAAACGCGCAGTCAAATCAATGTAAGACAGAAGGACCAAATTTTATTTCCATAGAAACAACCAAGAGGCTGTGACATTCTTTCACAACAACGGCTCTGGAGGATTGGACTTGAGTAAGATTCCAGCGCCTCTGCTTACTAATGTGACGGCTCAGAGTATGGTAGGAGTGGCACCGATGGCCTACATCGGGAATGCCCCGAACCATCTGCCTTGGGGCACTTTGAACCATCTAGCTAACATATCCCCTTCATCTGATTCAACAGGTAAATATATGTAAATATACAGTTAAAAGAATTGCATTTTCCCAAAAATAAATTTACATTATTTGACTTATATGAGAAAAAATTTAAATGAGAATAGATGTGAAAGCAGTCTACAGTCTATAGCCTAGTGATTTGACTGTTGGACTGTCGAGTCGTAGGTCTCGATTTTGAATCCAAGGGACATAATGTCTGAATTTTCAAACCGGTCCCGAGAGTAACAGTGCTTAACTGTCTGGACTTTAAAAGAGACCATGATTCTCTGAGTTTGTTTCGGCGTTTCTTCTCAGAGGTGGTCAGCTAGGAAATGCCGGTGCCGTCTAGTATTAATTAAATTAAATATCAACTTGTAAAAGTTTCTTTAAAAGATCTATATAAAGAAATAAATATAATTACCATATTATATCAATGAGTGTCAACATTTTCTATTGTATTCCGGATTTTTTGTTCGTCAGTTTATCTATCAATGTAGGTTTTGAATAACACATAGGATTTATTACTTCTGAATGTGTAGAAACTACGCCTTATCATAATGTAACATTTAATTCATCAAAATCGGTTAACTCTTTCAAAAGTTACTTACAATTTAAATATGAAAGAAAGAAAGAAACATTTATTCAGCTGCAAAATATGTCATCAAAAGTAGCTGCTTTAAGGTATTAAGAGACTTGACAGGCTCTAAGAGTATTTATTTCAAGTAATGAAATGGAGATAATACTAGTATAACATTACTGTGGTGTTCGGAGTGATAAATAATGAATAACTTAATATTTACTCATACAGATTTTGGGAAATCCCTATAGAATTGAGAAACACGTATTCATTTCCAAAGTACAGACAAGACCACTAAGTATAACTCCGTATTTTTTTAAGTATATTCATTTACTTTATCACAACAACAGGGATCGGATGACTCGATCAGATTTATCAATACCTATTACAGAAACATTCACACGAGTGATTACACCATAAAAACTTAAAATAATTGAAAACTTCTTTGATTTTCAGGTTCCAAACAACTCGATACTTCACGGAGATCGATTAGAAGTATTGAAATCATGGGTTCAGATTCTGGCACGCCTTTTAATAATTTTTATAAGAGCTTGTTTAAAAGAGATGTACCTGTAGGCAGTTCACCGGTATCGATACACAGCGGTGCAGCGATCATCCCGCAGGCAGCTGGCGTCCAGTCCATTGCCATCCCTCCTCTCCTCACGTTTAACAATAACCTATCTGACATTCCAGTGCCGATACCTAACACTTCAGTCGTACATTATGCAAAAATTAATACTCTTGTTTCTCAACCTTAAATAAACATATCGACTACCTACGTTATACGTAACAGGTACCTGCTGACCTAACTAACAGTATTAGTACCTAATCAGTAATCAGTATAGCAGAATGTAAGAAAATAATATCCAACTCTCGTTATTTTTTTTACGTTAATTATTTATAATTGATAACTTAGATTCTAAATAAGTTTCGGACTAATATCTGTGTAAGTACCTATTTCTTGTTTTTGTGTCAACTTACTAACACTATTCTTGTTTTTTCTGACTAATTAGGTATGTTTTATCGTTTTCCACATTTGGTGTAAAACTTGTTGAAATTATGTATAGCTAGGGGTCGAAAATGTTCTGAATGGCTTCGAACAAACAAAGACTTAGTTTGTTCCTCGACTACTAGTCGGGGCACAACCGTGCGGCAGATTATCAAAAATCTAATGCGAGTTACTTTTTTCGGTAGTATATATTATTTATTCCTAATGCAGTCTTTTACTGCATTAAGAATAAATAATATTAAGTACCATTTAGAGAACTAGACAATTACAATTTATGGTTCAAATTACTATGGTGCCGTCAAAATGTCAGAACTCAGAATCAGAAATTAATAAAACTTCGGGACTAAATACGCACGCGCCAATATGACGCATGCGCGAACGGGCATTAATGATTTGTCCCACCTCAACGAAACACCCTGCCAGTAGTTAAACATAATACTAGTTTATACACCACAATGGCAATCATGCCACTTAAGTTATCGCCTTTATAACACTAACAAAACGTGAGAGAAGGGAGCCGGGAGGAATAGCTGGTGAAGAGGTGACGGGATGAGCTCGCCCAAACTCAGTGAACGATGCCCCAGCAACATGAGCAATGGCAAAAAACTTCTAAGCCATGACTCCAAGGAGGACTCTTTAGACAATTCTGTGAGTAAATTTAAAAATATATTTTATAATTAAGTGGAGTTTCTTTTTGTGTGAGTGCCTACTCATGAACTTGTTTCATGTATGACCTGCATTTATTAAAAGGGTGAATGAACTTTCTTTGACCTAGTGCAATGTTAGTTATCTGTAAACTGCTGCCGCGATGCAATACTGAAGTTATTTACGTGATTTTTTTGTTACCGTCGGCCCGCCAGAATTGAAAGGCAAAAGCAGAGACTTGAAAAAAATAAAATTATTAACTTGCTTATTTCAGGCTGTGATAATTATAAAATACCGAAAATGACTGTTAATATTTTTTTTTGTAATATCTACATAGTATACTGTCCCATAGCTGAATAAATTATAATAAGATTATGTTTTTTCATTTAGATTAGGGAATCTATGAAGTCTGAGCGCCCTGGAAAAAATGAGGAGGACTGGCGAAGGCGAACCATTATCATTGAAAAGAAAAATGGCAGCTACGGATTCACGCTCCAGAGTTATGGGATACATTACAAGAAGGTGATTACTCGTTTGTTTTACATTGAATTTTGATTTACGAGTTGGTAATTACCGTTTTTTTTGTCTAGGTACCTTTAACTTACTGAATATACCTAATAATATCTTGCGATTCAGAAATTAGAACGCATTGCGAAATAATTAGGTAGAATCTGTACCTATGATAACAAAGTCAATTTAAGATATCAATGCGGTGGCTATTAATATCAAAACAAACTGATGTACTGTATATTATTATGAAGTAGCTTTTCTGGTACTTATTAAAGGTACGTATAGATAGCTTACGTATTCGCTGAAGTCACACATTGAATGCTGGGTTGTATTCTTATGGTGGTTGCAAATGCTAGTGCATTTGTTACATTTGTTTGTTACAGTTAGTGTTAATTAGTGCATTTGTTGCGTCATAACGATAGGGGCTCCGTACAAGCCACCGGGGATTGTACGTTGCGTGTTTGTATTATTATATTCGACACCCCCCATTGCCCTTACCCCATTTTGTAAAATAGAGTGTGTTAATTATGATAAAGAACAAAAATACAAATGACAAACTCTATTTTACAAAATGAAACAAACAATAATAATAATTTAACATTGTTACAATTTATAACATAAGATATTTTTTCCACCTCAGGAACAAGAAATCGAAGTAATTACGTATGTGGATCATGTCGAGGGGGACGGTCCAGCGGCTGCGGCGGGCATGCGCGAGGGTGACGTCATCTTGTCCATCAACGGCACAGACGTAGAGCGCGCCGACCATGCCACCATTGTCGAAGCTATCAACAACTGCGACGCGAGAATGCGTATGGTCGTTATTTTCGAAGACTGCGTGCGTAAAGTTGAGCTTCATCTTAAATATATAAACCTACAACGAACTCTGCAGTCCAAAATGAGAGAATTAGAACAACTCACCATTCGCGAAAGACATATGTTTGATTGCAACTGGAAGACTCACAGCTTGCCCTCCCAGAAGAAGAAAACCACGCCATCAGATGTGATTTCAGACAACGAAGAGAATAATGTCGGAGAAAATATCAATAACACGTATTGTAGACCAACCCTCTCCAGTGAAAACGTAACGGCCGCCAAGCCTCCTCATCCGAACGTATTTATGTATCAGTATTTAGATCCACGCTATGGGGCGTGTCTCATTCAACCTAACCTGCGCACCGGTAGCTTTGTTATTACTGTCGGCTCCCCGAGAAACAGACGAGAATGTCATCAATACGTAGTAAAATCTCCAGGCCAGGAATGTCACAGAGGTTCTGAAAATTACAAAACAAGTAGTGGGAAACACAACAAAGTTCACAGAAGTAGTCACAGCCATGGATGCGCTCCATGCATGCCAGCGTACAACAATCAAGATGCTAACAGTCTTGAGGCTTATGATCTCGCTAGTCCATGTTGTGATCCGCATTGTGTTCCAAATACTAGAAAGAAAATACGAAGGAAGAGAGAATGCTCCAAAGAACATAAGAGAAAAGAGAAATGCCAGCAAGTCGATAAATCTACCCAGAAGCCCGACAGCGGTTCTCACATGCGAACCAAGAAAGTATGTCAATCGGGGCACTGCTCCAATCGTTATCGATATTTAACAACAGAGTCTACACAAACTAGCCAATGCAGTCTT
Organism: Acronicta alni; assembly: GCA_964056405.1. Taxonomy (NCBI): domain Eukaryota; kingdom Metazoa; phylum Arthropoda; class Insecta; order Lepidoptera; family Noctuidae; genus Acronicta; species Acronicta alni. Next base: position 8,816,611 of record OZ043913.1, read on the forward strand.
CAATCTTATGCGACGAGTAATGCTACCGTACCATGTGATAATTCAGCTTCCAGTTACAGTACTTCCTTGAGTAGCGATACCCTTTTTTGGGATAATGATAGACCAGAAACTAAGTCATCACCTAAAATCCAGTACCAAAGTAGTCATCAGCACGTGAAACCGAAGTCATGGGACAATTTAACAACTAAGGCTTTTGGCGGTTATGGATTCGGTTATGGCTACTTGGATACAACAACGAAACAGTCTAATAGGTCCAAAAGTCATGGACGTAACCACAGTAACCGCAGTACGCAAAGTCATCATGAATATCAACTCCATTCCCAAGACAAACACTCTCATCGACAGAGTGCACCGCACCACTACTCTGTGTACACGAGGAGCCACAGCCACTGCGCGCCGACGAAATCTACGGAGAGTCTCATAATGGTTCCTAAATACCAACTAGAGAGCAGTGGATCTGAGAGCAGGCTTGCTTGTGACTGCGTAGAGTCCATTGACTACTATCGCAGAGTAAATAGCGGTAAGAGTCCTGGAGATCAACATTCGGGTGCTTACTACACACAGCACATTATTTACCCGACACAATCGTACAAGAAAAAGGACTCCAATATAAGCTCTGAAATAACGAGACTTTAAAATAGTGAGATTTAAAAAGCAATAACTAATCGTAACCATCACTGCTCAACATAGGCCTATAAAATCAATAAGAAGAAAGAGCCAATTGTCATTTTAAATTGTAGATGTTATTTCGTAATTTTACCAAGTCTGCCATTATTCGCTTTTTACATACCGATTAATAGTTTTTATAATAAATAAATACCTAACAACAACGTTTTGGCTTTTTTTTGTTAAATTTGCATAAAATATAATTATTAACCGTTTAGGGGCCCGAAAGAAAAAATTCTCAGTTGAATCGCTGCAGTAGCGAAACTGATATTTTTTTCTTTGAAATTACCTAGTGCGTGAGATTTATTGCAGACCTTTGGGCCGACCAATAATTATTACCTATCTAATAACTCATTAGTACCTGCGAAGTCATTCTACCTGTTAGATCATACAACCCATCAATCAATGGTTTATTACAAGGGAGGACGTTGATGATGCACTCTTCAATAATTCTTTAGTTGTGCAGAATAGAAACATTATTTCGAAAAGATGTGGTTTATACAAATTATAAAAATGCAACTTGTTGAATAAACTCAAAATATCTTCATGCTTTGCTACATATGTTGTAAAATTGTAAAGCTGATCGTTTAGTAACGCAGTAAATGACATATGGCAAGAAATAATTAGGTTGTATAATCTTATAATACTTCCTCAATATTTAGTTAAGTGTGGCAAATTCGCTTGCTATCACCGAAATTAGGTGGGTGAACTTCTATCTAGCGCGGGTTGGGAGTTAGGCCAAGGGTCAGATGGCGGACAGTGCGCCGGGTACGTCGGCGGAGCGGCAGAGCGTCGGCGCGCACCATCGCATCGGCATGCGTCGTGTGGCGCAGCTTGCCATGTCGCGGCCCGCGACCACCAACTCCTTCGTTGGCGCTTTTCTTCTGCTAACTTTGTACTTGGCCATTGCTACAGCGTCACCACAAGTAAGAATTCTTATATTTTTATTATACGTTCTTACAGAGAAAAGTGATGTGTGATTACGACGCCCTGGATATTGTAATGTGAAATAACTTGTAATATCGATATTGGGATTAAATTGGAACAAGCGTTATGTTTCATATTAATATTATTTACAGCAATATACTGTGTGTAAAGAAGTTTATTCACATCGGTGCTTAGCATTTGAAACTGAAATCGAAGAGGATGTGGCGGGTGCAAAAGAACTCTACTCTGACGCTAACTTTGCCTGCTATATCAGCAATACGAAACCTTACCCAGGATACCAAAAAATTGTGACGGTAATATCGTTTAAAAGCAATACTTATTATATAAGTTAGTTCATAAAATGAAAAATGGCATAACAATTGCTTTGCGAATTATAAAATTTTCCAAATATGCATTGTGATAAGTGGGAACGAGAAAGCTTTGCGATATTACTTAATTATTTGCGCTCGATTTAAAAGTCAAGGATTTTTTATGCACTACGGTATTATAATATTAAATAATTTACGGATATTATCAATGATGTAATAAATCTAACAGTAATGAAGTCATAAACAGTATGAGATATTATCCTAACTAGGCGACGCATGTAACTGATGCGTACTTGTGACCCAGTTAGCATTTACCTATATACTTACGATGTTTTGTATGTATCTGCCTACCTAGAAAACATCAATGAGATAGCAATTCTCTTACAACGTAACGGTTGCGTTACTGTTTAAAATAAGGTACTTCTACCTTACTAAAACATTAAATATATATAGGGTTTATTCTTAATTGATGTCTTTGCTTACAAATTTAAGAATATGGAATGATAACGATATAGGTGCGTCATACGCGTGATAGCTATAAAATAACATTTTAAATTTTAAATTAAGCAAATATTCAATACCTTATCAACTTTAGAAAAATACTTGAATTTATTGTTATGTACTCAAACCCCTTGGATACTCGTTTTTAGGGTTTCGTACAATGATAAATTTCGCTGTTTGTGTCCGTCGTGTCATCGGACTGTCTTACCTCACCTCTGGCTTACCTCAGAGACTTAAAACTAGACAGCTATCATTTGGCGCGGGTATCACGAAGACAAAGTGGTAAATTCAAATTATTAAAAAAAATTGTGGGTGCCTCCCCTAAACTTGAATTGGGATTGATAGATGTTTTTTTTGCATTTCTTTAGTGCTGGTGCCTTAACTATTAATTAAGCTTTAACGTGATTATTTAGTGTGTGTACCCGTGTCACCTAAATAGGTGTTTTAGTAAATGTGAAAAAAATCACGGCAGTAGTATATATAAAAAAATTAAAAGAAGTTGTTTTTCTAAGAGACAGTTCTCTGTTTTTTCAAGATTCCAATATCTAGTAGAAATAATATTGAAATAATGGTTTCTTTTCGGCTGTAAGACGACAAAAAACATAGTGTAGGTACCTAAATTATTTTATTTATATGGACAAATAAAATTACATTTATATCTTTCAATATTAAAAATAGTTTAACATGATCATGGGACCAAGGAACAAGTGATGGGCAATTATTTATTATTATTAATTAAAAGTCTTGTTCATAACGTATGATATTTTTATCATACTTGTGAAGATTGATAACTTCTTTTTGTCAAGGTTGAACGCATTTCCTTGGCCTATGTTTCACAATTACATTATCGTAAATGGAACAAAGAAAACGTTTTTTATGTCAAGGTAACCTGACACTGAATAAACATGCGTATAATGTTTTTGAAACAGGTCGCACCCTTTACTGAGTCAACAAGGCGTCTATTCTGCAAATCAATTATCATTATGAAGGTGAGGGAGCTGGATGAGAGAACTCTTCATCATGCTTTGGGAAGATTTCAAAGAGTTCGTCGTGATGCATCGTATTCCCCCCGAGGACGATACAGAGGGCAGACTCAGTCGCAATATTTAGCCGTAGACCGCGGGGGTGGCAAGGATGAAGGAAAAGCAGAAGCTCATTCCGCTGCTGACTCTTCTAGGGCGACCGTTAGTAAGTACTATCGAAGTTTCGGGTGTATATAAATATGAGTACGAATAGCCTTTTGATATTCTTCGTTACAATAATTCCACATTTGTGTATTACCTAAGCATTTTTTTTAAGCAATTATTAATTTCGAAAAACGGTCCAGTGTTTGAAATCTTGAATCATTTCAAGATTTGGTGTCCTGTCCTTTACAAGACACGATCTTAATTCACAAAATCTTCGAACGCTGGACCGTTTTACGAAATTAATAATTGCTTCGGTGTTTCTTGAGGTCGTCAGTTCAGAAATCGCGACGCCATCTAGCATTAAAAATGCAAAACATTGACTTTGACAAGTCAATTTTTTGTGGTAAAAGTTTCTTTAAAAGGTCTATTTACAGAAATAAACATCATTTCATTTCATTTAAAATGCTCTGGATACTGTAACAGTTTATTTCTTATTTGGATTACATTACTAAATCTTAAATAATCAAGCTTAATAAATATCGCCAAAAAATGGCTTACGACCTTGTTTTTTGTAATGCTCTTCATAAAAATTGATTTCGAAAAGTCTTACCACTCAGAATCAGTTTTTCTGATTTATTATCTAATAATATAATATAATATTTCTATACTCATATTTCAGGTGGGAACAGCGGCATGGGTCAAGCTCAGAGTCAATCAATGTATGATCCGAGCTGCGAGGAATGCGTGGGTCGAACTGATTTAGGGGTGGAAGGCATGAAACGGCGACCGGGTGAACAGTACGTACTTTTAAAATATTGTGCTTAGCTCAAAATATATCTAAACCTACGTTAATGTACCTACTCATAATTGGCTATAATATTTTGAGGTAGGTGGATACACACTGACTCCTCGAAGGCCCCTTTTCCTAAAAATGCTCTGCAGTTTTTGTTTAACATATTAATAAAAGTTGTCCCTATTTGAATGTTCTCCCGTGTGAACAAAAATTAATAAAATGAACAAATGAGGACGCCGTGGCGCCTTTTTGCCATGGAAGGCCTTACCGTCACTATCGTGGCGTACCCTAGACCTGTTATCCAATTATAATAATAAATTGGATAACAGGTCTAGCGTTTTAGGGTTCTATATAAACAGACATCCAGACCTGAAATAACTATCGGCCCATACAAATATTAGTTTCGTGCGGAGAGATCGAACCCACAACCCCGTGAGCGGCCGCTTGCCCAACTACTACGTCGAGTCGTCACGTCACCTGTTTATCTTGCTTACATCGTGTATGTCTTTTCTTGGTATGCTACAATTAGACAAACGTGACTCCTTACATTAATGCTGAGTATAATCTTATACTCAGCATTAATGTAAGGAGAGCAAGCAAGAAGTATTTCGATCGAATTCATCATTCTACTCCGATACACAAATAAGGATCGGCCGGCATAGAGAGACACTAAGGTGGTTACATCGTATATTCCAAATAGATGTCAAGCAGTAGCAGTAAACAATTATTTATCAAGCTGGGTTACTGTACCCAGTGGCGTACCCCAGGACTCATTGTTGGGCCAATTGCTCTTTGTAATCTTTGTAAACGACATAGGCATATCAGTGAGGACCTATAATTGGCTGTATGTTGCATAATGTTTATTGAATTATTCAAATAGTTAATGCTGTTGGTCTTCCAATAAATAAATAACTCCATAATTCATCACTAAGGACGTAAGTACTCGATCGTCTAGTTCTAGAATTTCTAGACCTTAATTCATTCCTCAATACGACGCAATCAGGGATGTTATGGAGCTCCGAAACCGTAACCGAATCTGATATGAAATTTGACACGTTATGAAAGGTTTTTGGTTTTGCCCGGCCGAGCCGACACAATACCTGCGTGCGTCAATTGCATTGTCCACATACGAACTAATAAAAAATGAAATATCTGTAACTGAATCTATCCGATAATCCAAAAAAAATAATATCCGTAACCGTAAGCAAAACCGGTATATCACTAATCATATAACCTATCCTTATCTGGATTCGAAATTTCACATCCACAACATCCCTAGACGCTAATCCCTAACGCGTACAGGCACACATACTCGTACCAATGAGATAGGAATAGGCTCTATAGAGTAATAAATTGACTGTTATTTATTTTTTTAATAAATATTGATATTTTGCATGCATTTTCAGATCCGGTCAAGGGAATTTACCAGAAAGTACAGGTTTCGGTAACGGCCCAAGTGGAAACGGGGGGGTTGGTCCTGGTCAAATCCTTGATCCCAGAACTAGTGGCCAGGGAGTGAATTCCAATCAAGGTGGTTCGCCTGGCGGAGGTTACGGTGGAAGATTTGGTTATCCTGGTGGTACCGTAGGATTTGGTCCTGGGAAAGATGGCACACAAGGAGGTCCACATGGTAACATACCAGGAGCAAACAAAAACGGAGCTTTAGGACCACAAAGTCAATCAGGTTACGGAACCAACCCTGACGGCTCGTCATCTGGTGTACGCCCGCCAATTATGTACAATCCGAACGGGATGCCTAATAGCAATAACAATGGCCTAGGAACTAATAATATTGGAAATCACCCTGGTAGTAGATTACCCGGTACCTCACTATATGGATCCGGACAGCCTGGTTTAATAGAGGATGGTACAGGTGGCAGTGTCAGACCTGGGACGACTGGAACGTACATAGATGGACCACACGGAGGCAATGGCAACGTCATACCTGGTAACCAAGGGTTCAGCCCAGGTGGTGCGAGCGGTGGGGGAAATATGCCACCGGGTTCATTGACTCAGCCTCATAATGGAGGTGGAAGTTATAACCCAAACCAAAACGTCGTACCAAATAATAATGGAATTTATCCTCTTCCGGGTGGAACTCAAAATGGCGTGTCGGGACCATCTGGAATTTTTCCTGGAGGATCAAATTGGCCAACGGTATCGGGCTCCTATGTGGGTCCTGATGGTCTGAACTATTTCTGTTGTGTAACAAATCCCAATGGGCCACAATTAGGCGGTAGTGGTTACAAGCCACCTGGGAGTGTAGGTTTACCTATTGGTCAAGGATCCGGAGGCCCATTCGGCCCCAGTGTAGGGGGTAGTCACGTATCTGGTGGACCTGGTGGGCAGTATCCGACAAGTGCTACGGGCGGACAGTACGGCCCTGGAGGATCATTTGGGCCGGGATCTGCAGGCAGCTCTGGTGGACAATATGGCCCTGGGGCAGGAGGTGGACAGTACACTCCTGGAATAATCGGTGGCCAAGGCTCTGGAGGACAATATGGCCCTGGAACTGGAGGTATTCAAGGGAATGGTGGAATATTAGTTCCTGGTCGAGGTGGACAAGGAACTGGAGGCCAGTTTGTTCCTGGGTCGGGAGGTGCCCAAGGTCCTGGTGGGCAATATGGTCCTGGAGTATCAAGTGACCAATTTGGTCCTAGGACAACAGCTGGCCAAGAAGGGCAATTTACTCCGGGTGGAATAGGTCACATAGGGCCTGGTTCACATGGTGGACAATTTGGTGTTGCAGGTCCCGGTAGCCAGTTTGGTCCTATTAGTGGCAGTGGGACTGGAGGTCATTATAGCCCTATCTCTGGAACAGGAAGTGGGCAAGGTAGTGGTGGTCGATTTGGGCCTGGAGTGGCGGGTGGGCAAGGTTCTGGCGGACCTTACAGCACCGTAGGTCAATACAGTCCTGGTACAAATGGTGGCACTAGTGGTCAGTATGGACCTAGTTTACAATATAGCCCCGGCACAGGAAGTGATACCAACGGACTTTATAGCCCAGGTAGAGCCAGTGGCACGGGAGGACATTTTGGCCCTGGCTCTGGTGGTGGATCCGGAGGTCACTATGGACCTGGTACAGTAGGTGGTACTGGTGGACAATTCGGTCCTGGTAGTGGTACTGGTATAGGAAATCAGTTTGGACCTGGTACAATAAGTGGTACCGGAGGTCCATATAGCCCTGGCAATAGCGGTGGTGGTACTGGAGGACAGATAGCACCTGGAACAGGAAGCGGTGCGGGTGGGCAGTATGGCTCTGGCACCGGAAGTGGAAAAGGTGGAGAGTATGGTCCTAGCACGGGTAACGGCGCAGGTGGGCAATATGGCCCAGTTACTGGTGGTGGTACAGGTGGGCAATATGGCCCCGTTACTGGCGGTGGCACAGGTGGGCAATATAGCCCCGGTACTGGCGGTGGGACAGGTGGGCAATATGGCCCCAGTACTGGTGGTGGCACAGGTGGGCAATATGGCCCCAGTACTGGTGGTGGCACAGATGGGCAATATGGCCCCGGCACTGGTGGTGGCACCGGTGGGCAATATGGCCCCGGTACTGGCGGTGGCACAGGTGGGCAATATGGCCCCGGTACTGCCGGTGGTACAGGTGGGCAATATGGCCCCAGTACTGGTGGTGGCACAGGTGGGCAATATAGCCCCGGTTCTGGCAGTGGCAGCGTAGGTCAGTTTGGACCTAGCACAGGAAGTGGTACCGGTGGACAATATGGCCCCAGTACTGGTGGTGGCACAGGTGGGCAATATAGCCCCGGTTCTGGCAGTGGCAGCGTAGGTCAAATTGGACCTGCCACGGGCAGTGGTACGGGTGGACAATATGGCCCTGGTACTGGAAGCGGCACCGGTGGACAATATAGCCCTGGCACAGGAAGCGGCACCGGTGGACAATATGGCCCTGGTACAGGAAGCGGAACCGATATTCCATATGGCCCTGGCACAGGAATTGGCACTGGTGGACAATATGGCCCCGGTACAGGAAGCGGAACCGGTATTCCATATGGCCCTGGCACAGGAATTGGCACTGGTGGCCAATTTATCCCTGGAGCTGGTGGTATTACTGGAGGTCAGTACGGACCTTTACCAGTTGGAGGACCAGGAAATGGCGGTCAATTCAGCCCTGGGTCTGGTGGATATGGAGGAAAATTCATTCCAGGTGGAGCAGGTGGGGGCCAAAGTACTGGTCCTGGTGGACAATTCGGCCCTGGTGGGGATGGTGGCCCATTTGGCCCTGGGGCAGGAGTGGGACAAGGATCTGGTAGTAAATTTGGCCCCGGCAGTGGCAGCCAATACGGCCCAGGAGTGGTAGGCGGCCAAGGATCTGGCGGAAAATTTGGCCCCAACACTGGTGATGGCGCCGGTGGCAAATATGGTCCTGGTGGCAGTATAGGCGGTCAATATGGACCGGGGACCGCTGGTGCTGGTGGGCAATATGGCCCTGATGCAGGCGGTGGACGAGGAAGTGGTGGACAATTAGGTCCTGGAGGTCAAGGAACTGGAGAATTTGGCCCTCAAGGTGGACAGTACGGTCCGGGACAAGGACCTGGCACATACAATCCTTATGGCACAGGTGGACTAGATAATCTCGCGGTGAGTTACATTTTACGAATAAGTAGTAGGTAACTATCTGTTTTGTGTGGGTATTAAAGAATAACTTAATCATTGAAATAAAACTGCTTATCTTTTTGTATATTTTTGGCATTTTCCAACCAGAAGACGCAGGTTCGAATCCTGCCCGCGGTCGTATTTTTCCTTTTCTAAATAACTATAAAACTACTTTTTGGAGATTTTATCGCGTTATATTGATATTATTAATCGGCGGTCACATGGACGCTGTAAAGGCTCCGAAACGTCGGGATTAATAATATCAATATAACGCGATAAAATCCGTAAAAAGTAGTTTTATTTCAATAATTAATAATCTAATATATAAAATTCTCGTGTCACAGTTTTTGTTGCCATACTCCTCCGAAACGGCTTGACCGATTTTGATGAAATTTTTTGTGCTTATCGGGGAGGTCTGATAATAGGCCAACATCTATTTTTCATACCCCTAAATTTTTTTTTATGGCAAAACAACGTTTGCGGGGGCAGCTAGTATTTTATAATATTCGAGTAAATGTCAGAAACCAATAAATAACTTAAAGATTCAAATATTATCAAAGTTTAATTTTATCAAAATCGACTTATTCTATAAAGCAGTGTAACCAAGAACACTTATTTTATAAGTCCGTGAACGATGTACAGTCAGCATCAAAAGTCGATGACCACATTCAGATTTTCAAAATCACTGTACACTTTATCACCCATAAATCGCTCACAAGATATTGAATGCCAGTATTGAATGAACATCATTAAAGTTCAAAATTAACTGAACACTACTCTTCAAAGGTGGGACTTCAAAAGGTAATTTTTCACCAAATTTCGTGACAAAAAAGAATTTTTGTAAAAGATAAAAATAAAAAACCAAAGTCTTGGTTATTTGAATTTTTCACATGAATTTTGAGGTTATGTGAAAAAAGTGCAAATACAAAAGTTGTAGATCTTTTTATTACCTACAACTTTGCCATTTAACTTTTTTCCATAGGACCTGTAGTTTTTCCGGAAATCGAGATAAACCGTTTTTTACCCTTAAAAACGAACATCCATCCACTTCCTGACCTCAGATCGCCCGTAAATTATTTTTCATTTCATTTTTGTTATACTCTCTTCCTTTTCCGATGGGTTTCATCCTACTATAATTTTGTTTGGTTTCATATATTATCGACCCTGGTCTAATATACCTACCGAAAAAAAATACACATATTTAAACCAAAAAGCATTTAATTTTGTTCAGGTTTAGGTATAATACGGTGTACAGCGATATTGAAAATCTAAATGTGGTCATCAACTTTTGATGCTGACTGTACCTACTTCCCTTAGGGCAAAAGGTATAGGTATTTCGTTGCGAATAATTTTTAATTTAATCTATGAAATGATTTTATAAAACTCTGTTTTAAAACTGTGTAATAAGATTTACTCTAGGTCACCTAGGATCTTAGAATTCTATTTGGTATTATGTAATTAAATAAACCACATTATTGTCTAAGGAATAAATTATCTTCTGGTTGACACACTTACTAATTTTATATATTTTATTTCAGGGCTCTGGTGGAAATCAAAATGGTAAGTTGTTTTAGGTCTAAATTACTATCCTAATTACAGTTTCATATAATCATAATAATCATCAATCCATATACTGTCCCACTGCTGGGCACGAGTCTCCTCTGATATTGAGAGGGATAAGGCTATAGGCCACCACGCTGGCCTAGTGCGGGTTGGCAGACTTCACAAACCGTCGAGAAAAATCTCTAAGGTATGCAGGTTTCCTCACGATGTTTTCCTTCACCGTTTAAGCGAGTGATAATTAATTATTAATACGCACATGAATTCGAAAAGTCAGAGGTGCGTGCCTTGGGTTCGAACTCGAGACCTTCGACTTGGCAGTCCAATGGTTATACCACAGTTTCATAGTTAATTAAATTCTAAATTAAATGAGGGGCTCCTGGCTGTGTAATAACTATGCTGAACAACCGATCTGCAAGGTTAAGCTGAGCAAGTCGCGGTTAATCTGTGACCGTGTGACGGTTGACCATTCTTAACGAGATCAAGAGAGACCACCTTGGAAAACACGTAAATCCTTCGATCTCACAAGGTGCACTGTTACAAATAAGAAGTCCGTGTTATAGAGATGAATCGGAAAAATGAAACTCCACAAATATTCCATTAAATGTAACGTGCAAAAAAATGTTTTCCTTACTGTTTACAATTTTGTTCTAACTAGAATTAAACGTAGCTTGTAGTCATTTTCAAAATAGTCAAGTTAAATATGACATTTTATATTTTAGGTGTACCACAAAACGTTATTGATCCTAATTCGATTGCCGATGGCGATGATTCAGAAGCTGAAGCAAGTGTAAACCAAGCTGCTAATGGAACCGTGGCGTCTGCGTCATCTAAAGGTGGCAATGATAAGGGAAGAGCCCAAACTCATGTGCAAGGCACATATACAGATTCCGGAACGTTTTCGGCTCAAGCTGAAATTACCGGTGAAGATAAAGCCGCCAGTAGTCAAGTAAGTGGAAATAAAAAAAGTGCTTCCAGCACAGCCCAAGGCAGTGGGCGTAAAAACAAATCTCAAGCTAATGTTGAACTCGGCTTAGAGACCGGTTCAGTTGTAACAGGCTCGCAGAGTGAAGGTATATTACACTCGTCAAATTCGCAAGTGCAAGGTAGTGTAAAAGGAGGCATGGCTGACGCACAAGCCAGAGGGCCTGGTAGCACTTCTTCTCAAGCTCAAATAGGATTTACACCTTACAAAGAAGGAGATAAATCACACGATACACAAAAAGCTCCATTTGTTGGGGGAGGAATATCTTCAGCCCAATCTAGCGGCAGAACAGGAATGTCACAATCACAACTGCATGGTACTTTTAAATATGGTATAACATACAACGGAGCAGCACAAGCAGGATCCAGCCTAGACAAAGACGCAGTATTCCCAAATAGATTACCTTTTGACAAAATTGACGTAAATGACCAAAATAACAAAAATATTAATGTTGATGATGAAACCATCTACAATCCAGAAAAAGCAGAGGTTTCAACTTCGATGCCTCCAACAGAATCACCCACCACAGAGTTACCATTTGAAACTGACATCGTAACAGAATTAAACAAAGAAGTACCAAATAACCAGCCCGACGATGCATACGGAATTCATAGACACGCTGATCATCACACATCAAATGATCCATCATTGACACCTACTCGTGCACCACCTGTAGAAAGCAGGCGTTCATTCCAATCTACATATAATACAAATACTGGAGACTATGAGTACACAACAGATAAAGATGAAAATCCACCAGAAGACTATGACGTAGATGATGGATTCGGTCCGGAAGGAAATGATCCTGCTGAAGCTGAACAAGGATACATTAATACAAATTACAATGAATTCTCGAGAGATCCTGAACCTACACACCAATCTCTTCATAGCCAAAAACGTAAAGATCTAGAAGTAAGGCAGACAACAGGTGGGAACACGCAACATATATTGTTGGGCTCGTTATCTGACCAAGATGCGGAAATTACTCAGCAAAATTCTGAACGACCAGATGAAAGTAGAATTTACCAACCAGGAGAGCGTGTGCCTGGGACTGGTGGTTATACCATACCTAAAGGATTTACAGGTAGTGTCAAGTCCGTGGCATCCAAGGACAAAACATATGTTATTGGGTCAAAAGAATCTCCTTCACAAGCACAAACCGTATCTCTAACTCCAGGTAGTGGACGCGTAAAATACAAATACCCACCATACGCAAGAAATGTTAACCCCAAAAATCTACGATCTTTGTATAATTCAAAATCTGACGACAATAATAGGTATGTCTCAGTATCTAAATCAGTCACACGTGCGCTTGATGGTGAAAATAATGTTCGTAAACAATATTCTCATACCTACTACACTAAATCCTCATCATGTGGTTATTTCACATTTACTTGTACTATGGTGAGCAGCGCTGAAGGAAGAAAAAAGGTTTGCAAACCGAAAATTCCAACTAACCCAGATGGATCGCCTATGAGGTGTAATTAACTATGTATATTAAAATTAGTTTACTATTTAACGTTTTATAAAATTTTACAAGGTAGGTAGGTTTGCCTTGTGTTAAGGCTGAGGCGGTCTCTTAGCCTGCCAAATTAATATTTTATTTGGATTTTCGTATTTTGTTGATCAATGACATATTGTTTCAGTCTGTAGTAGGTAATTGCGACAATTGCTATTAAAAATTGCTAGCACGCACCTTAAAACATTCTAATGTTAAGGTGCGTCCATATCTGTAACAAAACAACACACTGAACGCTGTGATAGTAGACACACGTAACAAAACAGCAGTATGGACATTGATTGTTACGCGGACAAATGTCACGGCTCTGCGATCCGATATTTTATGCTCTTACCTACAGATTACGAACACGGAACATTTTGCCGTAACATAAATAACGTTTGTCACAAATGTGGATGGTGTTTTTGTATTGTTTCGCCAGAATGTTACGTCGCAGCTCGATCCGTTGGAAGATGGTTTTTTCAAAGGATTTTTTTTTATTCTTCGATAAAAACCACTTGTAACAAAAATGTTACGGGTGTGTATATGATGTCACGCGTGACAGATATACCAATTATTTCGAATACCAACATGGATCAGCCCAGAATCATAGATTAGATAACGGTTAGGAACAGATACCTACCTATTGCACTCCCATTGTAGCACGCCAACTTCCTTTGAAATTATAACTACAATTGTTTGACTTTGACATGTCTATTTATTTGTTTGCCTATATAGCACCTATTTCTTGTAGTTTTGGATTAATTTGTTCAAAATAAACATAATTATGTACAGAATGTCAAAATTCAAATACAGTAAACGTTTAAATCAAATGTTCAAAGTCTACATCTATCTACCTACATTGGTAGGTAGATAGATGTATCGAGATTTTTAGTCATAATTGAAATACATTATTGAATGTATTTCAATTATGACTAAAAATCTCGATTTGCTGAGATTTTTCCCTTCTTCAAAGCACACTAGAATATGATGAATCGCTAGCATGTGCTAAAAATAATTTGCACTTGGAATCGCTTCTAAAGACATTGCAATAAGCACAATAATGACGGTACGTGACCTGTCTGTGAAGTTTTAAAATCTTTGGCCACACTAAGCGTACCTAGTACTGTAAGTACCTAACAATATCCGGCGCCGTTTCGTAATTTTATTTTACCACTTTTCCGGCGTGATCAATATGTACCTATACCCGTGCCAAATACAGTTTTATAGTACTATGAGTCTCCACAGAGACTTGCTTAGCACACTAAGCCGCGGATACAAACAAACGATTAAGGAGAAACTAGGGTTCCTTTCCTCGTAAAATGTTCTAAACAGATATGTTATTATAGTAAATGTTGCAATTACTGTTACCTTGAAGAAATGATAACCTACAGTAATTTGGGAAGGAACAAATAAAATTTGTTTGCAGACTGAGCTTCTTAGCTTTGTAAAATTGGTGCTAGTGATATAAATATGGAATATGGAAGGAACGATGCCTAATGTTAAGTACAGACGCCAGCAGGTCAAGCTATCCAAAACTGTCAAACTTTCCCTATTGAATATGAACCTAATTGTTTTGTCTTAAAGTTGAAAATCAATTAAAGAAATTTGACAGATTGGGGTAGCTTTGACAGAGGCCAGCACATCATGCCTCTGTACATCATTATCAAATCAAAGGTTAATATCGAGTTGAAAGTTAAAATAAGATCGTAACCAATAGTATTGTATACAAAATAGATTATGATATATTAAAGTAAACCTTTTCAATTCACTAGTCTTTGTAAAATTAACTATAAATATTCTAAGTGTAATAACTTGGCAGAGTCTAGCTTTGTGCTAAACACTAATGTTTAAAAACTATAATAAAGATTCTGTTCTATGTATGACTATCATTCAGAAGATATCGTGAGTTTTGTTTGCATAGGACGTAATAAAAACACAAGTTTAGTTTATTACAATAATGACATTTTATTTCTTAAATATGTTATATCTTATTTTTTATAATTTTAGAATTTGTGACATTTAGATAATTTACGATAGTAACAAGCATTTTTTTAAAACAGATAACTTGAAAACTACACACATTATTATTAAGTAATTATCCATATTATAACCTGCCCATGTATATTAGAATAAATATTTATGAGAAGATTATAATGAAAGCTACCAGTGAAAAAAAAATACACCAGATGGAGCCTGCCATGAAAAGTGTCAAATGTACCTACGGTTTTATTGTGTTTTATTGAATGGTGATAAGTTTTTTAATACGTATATTTTGGCAGAGTTGTGAATTAATTTGAATAGAATTAAGTACCTACGCATGATCAAATGCCATGCAGGTGCTTGAATTATGACTAGATATTAATAACAGAAGTGTGTAAGTGGAATGAGCGGAACAATTGTGTTCATCTTTCGCAAAGGGATAAATGAAAACAAAGGGTAAATAGATGTATCAAACATAATGAGGATTGATTGTATTGACAACCTACGAGCTACGTTACGTTCAGGAAGCGCCACCTGGTAACGCTTTAACTAACTAACGATGATAAAAAGGAATGAAAAACAGGTATGATAATTAGTATGATAGATCACATATCACAGGGCAAATATATTTTAATAACCTTTTTTCCAAAAATAGAGATCTTGAACGTAATTCGATTTATTGCAGTTGAATAAAAAGCTTCATTGAAATCAATTTATAACTGGGACTAAGCCATTTAAGACCGTTATAAAATAACTGAATTTCATTCGTACATTGTATTTGCATTCAGCATCAAAAGAGGATGCAATATTGTCGTGTAAACTACTTTAACTACTACTTTTGCCGCTGAGTGCAACTACTTGCTATATTTAGTCACCTACAAGTTGGTGTACATAAAGTATTTAAAGCAAAAGCCAATACTGTTGTTTTATTGCCTTTAAAACACTGGCCTAACTAAAGCCTATTATGTAATGGAATGTAAACTGATATAAAATTAAACTTATACAAGATTAAGTTACAAAAAGTTCATAAATCATGGAAAGGGCCACAGTACAAATCAATGAGACATTAATTCTAACTCTAACATGGCAACTTATATTTGTACACAATAAAATGCTTGAATTGTTTGCAATCTTATAAAATTATTTATATTAAATGAGTATTACATAACGAATTAAGTACAAACGTCACTTAAAGGTATAATCTTGAACACATTTTATTGTAAATTATAGTTAAAAGAATGATATCGTGCCATAAATACTAATGCTATATATGTGATATGACACATAGATTTTAAATAGGTACATAGTCACTACATACATAACACATAGAATCCTTTTTTTAACTTTCATATTTTATAATTGTTACCTATCTCTTCCCCCATGTTTATAATATAATTCAGATAATCAGGGTTCGAGACTTTTAAGTACAAATTTATTTATTCAATAACGGCCAAGTAATATTATCTCGTGCATGCTTTAGATAGCTAATTTAATTATTAACATTGAAAATTCCCTATTACTTCTATTATCGGTTTCTTATTCGGTTTCGGCTCCAAAAGGAAAATAATAAAAAGGAACACGTGCTATGATATATATGCACAATAAATGCATAGCACTAAACTACATTTTAAATATTATCGGCCACACATACACACCCGAATACACGAGTAACACTTGAACACAAATTACACACAATCATATAAATTCAATTACAAATGAGATCAAATTTCAGAATGCAAATAGTAAAAATAAATATTAAGTACTTATGGTACGAGATTCATCATAATGGCGAGATTTAACACGTAGCTAAATACTGATAGGTACGTAAGGAACTTGGATTTTAATGGCCTCATAAATGAAGATCAAATAAGTCATGGAAATAATTTCTAAATCACACGCATTTCATATTTAAAGTCAGTACTTATAGTAAATTCCATGGTTACATTACATTAATAGCATATTATCTTTTTTTAGTCCAATAGCCCGATAACTATTTGAAATACCCAATTATCAAATATACTTTATACAATATTTCAGAAAAAAATTTAAATATACGAAAACGTTAAATCATAGAACAGCAAAATTAAAATTTCTGTTTTAAATTATTGAGCAGTTTGTGGATTTGTAAATAAGAAAATCGTTGGTCGGTTACTTCATAAAAAAAATATGCCACACGAAATTCCAGTAACTTTTTATAAAACCATTAATGATTTTCAGTTTCTTCATTACTTAGTAATGAAGAAACTTAGTAATTAATTTAAGTAATATTTTTTTAATCAATTATACCTACATATCGGGAGCCTCTAAAAGAGTTTGCGTATCATTTCCAACCCTTAAATGCATAATCAAAGTATCAAAAACGTAACATCAATTTCAAACCGATTTTTACGATAATATTTTTAATCTATGGTTTGGCAGTCGTTGTGTAATCGCTCTTTGTTTTTTTAATTGAATTATAGAGAACGTTAAAACATTTTTACTACTTAATTTCGCTAATTTCGTTATTTACTATTTATATTATTTAATTTTAATTTAATTGTAGGTATCTTTAGAAAAATATGGACTGATTTATTGTCTGAAATAAAATTATTATTATTATTTCAACCAGTCCAACCACCACCAACCAGTGTCGGCTGGAGGTGACAATTACCTATCGTGAGAAGTTTTTGAATTTTCAATCCGTTGGAATATTTGCAAAAAATACGCAATGGAAGGTAAGTTGAACTACTTGATTGGAATGTTTGTATTTTTTATTTTATTTGCATTTATATTCTGAAAACTAACTTTTTGGGCTCGTATCGATATCGATACATCATGCACTAAAGTTCCTTTTTATGACATATACAGAATTGTTTCCTATTAAATTTTTATATGTTTGGTTCAGATATTGAGTTTTTTTATGGTAAGCGATTATTTGTGCTTTTTCGATTGGAGAATAGAATACCTACGCAATTTGGAAAACGGTGAAATTTCCTAAGATGATAATATGGAATCTTATGAGGATGACATCCCATATTATCCTGCTCCTGAAGCATTGGTGGCAGAGCTAAAGAATCAAGTAGAAGAGGATATTTTTGAAGCAGGTGTTGATTCCGATCCTTGGTCAGACCCTCCGTTGGTACAAAATGAAACTGAACTCAACGCCGGACCCCCATTGTTAGGTGCAAGTTCACCGATACTAGGGACAAGCTCACAAGTTCCGGTTTTGAGAAAAAATGCCGTCAGAAATTTAGTTTGGAAAAAGCAATCTCTCCAATTTGTTGAAAATAACATCAAATTTTAAGGCAGTGAAGAATTTTCTTCAGACACGTTGACTCAAGAAGGCATCCATTCTTTGAGAACCATCCAGAGAAACCACCTGGCCAAACATTGCAAGTTACCGGCTAAACAAGATGTGATAAAGAATTCTGTGCCCAGAGGCGCGTTTGAGGAATACGTCACTAATTATAAAGGTGTAGATATAACAAAAAGAAAGTTGGAAAGATAACAAAAAGCTATCCTAGCATCTACATACGTAGGTACCCAGCCTGTTGAAAATATTGAAAGGTTTGACAAACAAGAAAAAAGGTGGATACTTATTGCCTGCCCAAAGTTAATAAAAGAATATAATACCCTCTTTTCTTGAAGGTTTGAAGGTCATATTGGTCCGGAAATACTGCAGGCGACAGTTAATTCCACAGTTAAGTTGTGCGATGCAGAAAGTTTCTAGAGGAACGCACAGTAGTCGACTGCCAATCATCTAGATGATGGGGATGGAACTGCTTTCGCGTGGAACGATGGCGGAAAGTGGCAGCAGGGATCAATCCGAACAATTTCTCAGAGCATTCCCCATAATAAATGCGATAGATGATACATAGCGCGGCCTCATCTCTACGCAACGTCAAGGGGTCTAGCGGGTTTGAAATATCTTGGCAGTCGACGATTCGAACGATGGATTCCTTTTTAGGAAGATACAATCAGGATGAAAAGTCGGAAATGGTACATGCAAATATTTTATCACGTTCTAGATTTGACCATAACAAATTCCTGGATCCTGTATAAAAAGATCGCAAAGGAGTTCCAGCTAAAATCATCATGGGCCTTGCAGACTTTCGAGCTTAACTTCCAGTCTTCTATAACTCCCAACAAGATCTAGGCATCATACACCGGCTAATTATACTCTTGAATGCATGTATCGAAAACGATGCATACTCTTTTTTTGTAAAAAATATCATATATAATTATTGCGTTTATTTTTTCCAGTATCTAGACTCCATTCCCCAACACATATTTTTTCGGAGCAAAAATACGACGATATGCATTTAAGGGTAAAGGCTTGATTTTGTGAAATAATGTACAAACATACATCCTCAAAGTAAGAGGTAATGTTACAATGATATAAGTAATGAGTTTAAAATTGGAACACATCGTAATACCTGATGGGCGTCACCCGTCATTTGATATCGAGTAGCATAATCCCGACCGCAAAAACGAGGTACCATAATTCTCTCACTTAACTAGCGCCTCTTAAACGCTTCAGACGCTCTTTTTCCTGGTGGTCCACTGGAGGCTCGCGCTCATAAGATATGATTTCCAGGGCTGAAAAAAATCATAAATCCAAGTGAATGCACTACTGTTGTTATCTCTCGCATGATGAGTCAAATACCGCATTCCTCATATCAACTTGTAATTATTAAAACCACTTCTTCAAAAATATAACTTTATAGAGCATTTACAATAAAAATGAATGTAATTTAATAATGACGCATGTCTTTTTTTCAGTATGTGTTAAAGTATCTCCATAACTCTCAATTCCGTTATATCGACTAGATTAAAAAAAAACATCTGCATCATACTAATATCATAAATATTATAGGTTTGGATGTTAGTTTGATACTCCATCACGCAAACAGCTGAACCGCTTCGCATGAAATAAAGGCTACTTTTTATCCCAGAAATAATACAGGAATTTTGTCGGAAATATCGGAAAACTGTCATACGAGATCAATTTACGGGATTTGAATGAAATTCGGTAGGTAAACATAAACCCAAATGCGGTTTTTTTTTTTAATCCCGAGATACTGACGGCTCTTGTTTTGTATAATATATTCAGTATCTACTTTCAATTCCGTGAAATTAATTCGAAAAAAATGGTGTTACTAATTTTAATATGACAAAAGCTAGTATGACATAATAAGTGTCACTTACCGATCTCGGTGAGCGTGGGTCTATCGTTAAGAAATCGCCACACCGACAGATGAGGGGCCGGGTGTGACGTTGATGGAGTTTCTTCGCTTATTAGCCGGCGGCTAGCTAGCTGCATACTAACATGGCGACTCAACAAAGTACACTTCTCGAAATTTACCCGATTTCCCGGTAACCTAGGATATTCAAATAATTTTAAAACATAGTTTCTCGATAAATAAGTTAATTTTAAAAAATGATATATACTTAGATGGAGATCCTTGATTGGCAAAATGTAGATCGCGGCACGTTACCGACAGCAATGGCACCGCCGTCTCAGTTGGGGCAGCTGCCAGTGCCGCACGGTACCTATAAATCATCATCATCATCAACTCATGCACTGTCCCAGTGCTGGGCACGGGTCTCCTCTCGGATTGAGAGGGATTAGGCTATAGTCCACCACGTTGGCCTACTGCGGGTTGGCAGACTTAACACACCGCCGTCGAGAAAAATCTCTAAGGCATGCAGGTTCCTCACGATGTTTCTCTTCGCCTAAACGGCGAGTGATAATTAATTATTAATACGCACATAAAATCTAAACGGTCATCTTTTTTAATGATTGATCCTCTTCTTTCTTTGAGACATAAAATAAATCAAATCAATTTATATTTTAATCTGATCTAGAACTATGCAAAACATGTTTGAGATGTACAAATTATGTCTATATCTTGTCTAGAATGACTAGTTGGGTTCCAAAACTAATCGAACGAATATAATTCGATGTATCTAAATTCCTTTTTTTTATTTAACTTCACTAACCTAAAACAAAAAACAAGCTAACAACCTAAAAGGCCTAATAAAAAATACTAATAACTAAAAAGAGTATTTTTGTATTATTAAGAATTGAGAATGTTTGATTATCATGTTACCTTGAATGCAGTTCAATTATAATTTATCCGTAGATCAACTAATATACACTTAATAATTAATATAAAAATTGAATGTAAAAAATACATACATCTATTTTAAAAAGTGCTAGCATAAAATAATACTGTCCAATAAATAATTTTTTTTTATTATTATTGAATACTAATTATTAGAATAGTAGAATTACATACTGACGCATCTTGATTAACTTAAAAACAAGACAATACATGTTCTGTGCAATTGGAGATCAGTCCAGGTTTGGTCATTGAGTTAACTCAATACTGAAAAAAACCTGATGTCTTATGTTGGTCAAAATGGTGGTTGTTATGAATCGTATCTAATGATATGAAGGCCATTAAATTATTGAAATTTTATCTTAATGTCACCTATGTCTTGAAATTTTATCTTAATGTCACCTATGTCATGACATTTATGTCATCATAAAGGTACATGTCTCCATGAGATGCCACTCACGGTCGTGGTGGATGTCACTAATTCCTTGGCATGACTACAGGGCATGGGGAGTCAAGTGCAGTTTTCACGACGTGCCTGACTTACCACCTCCCAGGCTTGGTGGCAGATGATGATGCCATGAGGCACATTCCAAAAGAGGGTCTTCGTGAGATAAAATGACAACTATTGTATTACAACCTTTGAGGCTGACACTTAAGTCGTGCATTATAAGTAAAGCGGGAAATACCATTTATTGTTGTATACTTTGAAAACATAAGAATTTGTATTGTATTAGTTGTGTGTCTTTCATATTTACCTGGCATGATTACCACTGGGCTCCACACAAAGTTCTAGCTGCCGCAATTGTTGACCACACACGGCCGAAGTCCGGCTCCACTAAAATAATATTTTATTCAGGCTTTATAATTACAAAACGAGGTATTTCTATAAACGATTAAGTTTAATCATAATTGGAAAAATAATACCGTCTTTTTAAGTCTTGTCACTGGTGACATATTCAATGCGCTTATGATAGCCATGAGAGAATTAAAATTGCCGAGATTAAAGCATTCTCTGGCAGTCATCACCCATTGTTCAATAACTCGAGCACGGTATTTGCTTTTAACAGCCTGTAATAGAAAATAGTGTATAAAATGCGTAATTTTTTATAAAATCATCATTAGCATCAAAATGAAGGATAACTTTAAATTTTACCTTAATTATATCAGTTGCCACTAAATAACTGAGTCTATTAAACCAATCCGCGTATGCTTCCAAATTCCGTGTGCTTTTAGTTTCTATGTGATGTAAGTTGATGGAGCCCTTTCCACAAGATGATGTAGACTGTGATGGTTGAGTTGGTGCAAATGTTTGTACAAATTCCTCTGGGCCAACAAATGATAGTCTATGCAGTTCGACAATAGTCAACTGATTGGCCAATTCGACCGGTGTAAGACCAAGTGTAAGTATGTCACCCTGAAGCAAAGATTTAAATTGTATTGATAAATTCTTTCTTGTTCTAAGTTCTAAATAAAACCTTACTGCAAATGGTCATAGTATCGAGTGCTGTCGATTTTTCCTTCGCTAAAATAGCTAATAACAATATTTTGTGCAAGTCTTACTTGTGCCAACTGGTCTACAGATGCCACTTGCGGTGGTTCTGTTAATGTCTCTTCATATTGTTCGAGTGCTGTCAACTTATCTAACAGTTTTTCTAATGTAGTTGACATTTCTTCCCTTACTGAAGTCATATGATCAGCTGCACATCTATTGATATAACAATAACTATTTACTTAACTCATATTATCAACATGAAGATAATATGGACAATATTAGACAATTCAAACAAACCACCAATACCTCTGAGTTATACTGCGGACAAGAGCCATGACCCTATCATCACGAAAATCATATGGAAACATACTAGTCCATTGGCTTAGAATCCTCACTAGGGATATCATATCACCAAGTTCTTTTTCTACTAAATCCTTCACTTCAGTTTTTCCCTAAAAATAAGATATAATAATTATGTTAGATAATAACACTAAAAATTATCCAGAATCAATATTTAGTAATAAAATTATCAATTATTTAAACATACAATTTTTTCATAGTTTTTGAAGTAGCGTTTGCAGAGCTTGTTCAGCAATTCATGTGGTTTAACAAAGAGTCGTGAGCACAATAAGAATGTAAATGTATAAGACTTGCTGGCTCCTGGTCGGAGCATATCAATTAGGGCTTCTAATGTTGCGCTGACTAGCTGCCCATCCCTGTACTCAACATCTGGTTTCTCAGCAGGGCAGTTCATATAAGGCAAAGTTGTTATTGTCTTTACTCCAGAAGGAAGTACTGCTGATAACTAAAACAAGCAAACACATTTGTAAAATCATACAAAGCTAAAAATCTTTTATAATTAGTAAACATAAGTAAATACCTGTGGGGTATCTGCTTTTTGGGAGGAAGCAAAGTTGATTCCACCATTCATTACAATATGTTTACAAGTGGTTTCCGACATAAACTTATTTCCCCTTACCATTGAGTAGTAATCATCATTCTGAAAAATATCAATGTAGTTATAAAAATCTAGTATTAAATATATAACACTAACTAACACCACAAAGTAAAATGTAATAATCCATTGACAACCAGTGACAAATAAATGGCCAATTAAAGCCAAATTATGTCCAGCATGCTATAATCGTTTATTTTTTTGTCAAGTGCCATTTTGCACACTATTTGTGAATGAGGGTGTCTAAAGGTTAAATAAACAGGGATTTAGAAATAAGTTTTCACAATAATTGTTGTTTGAATTATTCAATCAAAATAATCAAGATATCTAGTTATCTACTAGCGAATAACATTACTTGTTACCAAAAAGAAACAAATCTACTCTGAGCAAAATAATGTATAATAGTAAATTGAGGAAGAAAAATGAACTTACATCATAATAAGAAAGACCTGTGCCATGCAGGAGAGATGGGTCTGGAGGTAGTGGAGCAAGATCGGTTGGTGGCGGTGGCACAGGAGCTGGCTCGGAGGGTGCTGGGGGTACTTTCATATTACACCCACTACATGAAGCCTCATTCAATTTACTTGCGTAATAATACATAGCCATTCAATTCCTCAAGGTCAACTAACACTAAAGGCTTCAAATGAAGCTTCTGGCAGGTTTTATGTTAAGGAACCCATTGAACAATCTGTAAAGTAATTAGGGGGTTTTCAATTTAGGATATGCCTTGACTACCATAACTCTATATGTAAACAATCTGCTTAATACTGTCAAAGAAAATTAGAATATGCTCCATGTAATTAAGTCTATAAATTCTTGAATATTTATTATTTTATAATGCAATTTTATATGTTACTTTTAGCTAGAAAATACATATTATTATTGTTGAAATCTGATTCTTCACTACTTAATTATACTAATATCAAAAATGTGAAAGTTTGGATGTTTGTTTGTTACTCAATCACACATAAATGGCTGAACTGAATCACATGAAATTTAATACATGAATAGTGACCAGTAATAATATTTATCTATTCCCACTAAATCCCGGGGTCCGATTGTGGTAAAACAACAACAGACGCATGAAATTTAGTACAGATATAGTTTGTATCTAATCTACTATCTCATAAAATATTTCAAATGGCAGAAGAAATGTGGGATTTTCCTGAAAATCCAGTGATCCTAGTTTATCTTTAAATTGAATATATGTAATAAAGATAATAAAATTAAGAGCGGAATAAAATCAGATGCCTTTGATTTTATTTTCATAAAAGAAACAAAAAACACAATAAATAAATAATATACAAACTAACTTCTATGGCAATATGTTTTACATTGCACTAATTTAATTTTTAGAAATTCTATATTTAAGTAATAACAAAGTAAATGCATTGTATAATCATTTGTTTTTATCAAAAGGTACAGGTCTGTATTTTTTTAGTAAACATTACCGTATGCTTGGTAATAAATTAACATTTATGACTGAGTACCTGCAGTAAGATTAGATGTATACATCTTGTAGGAAGGCTTTGGCATAGATGTACACCTACATATACCTACCTAATTTTAGGGAATTAAAAAGAGCAGTAAAAAGGATTTGAAAGCCTTCCTAGTAAATGAAATTTACTCAAATGTAGAGACGACACATAATTTTATACAGTAAATAATAGACGTTGGTGCAGCTACATTAGTGTCCAAAACATATCCACGAAATTGACAGCAGCGAAAGGAGAAAGTTGCTTTCTATAATCTAAAGTGAAATTTCTATTTTTGGAAACATACCTTGCCAGGGGCTTATATTTTAATTTATGCACACTAAAGTTATTATTTCAGATTGTATTTTACAAAATACTGTTATTTATTTGTTAAAATATAAAAACGCAAAACAGCGCCAGCCACAGCCAATCATACAATCACAATCAAGTCATAGACAATCAACATAGAGTAGTAAAATATAATTCCAAAAGACAATCAATCGGACTGGACCATAGACTGGACAGAGCAAACTAGTGAAGTTTAGTAAATGGACATAGACAACATATACATTATGTCTATGGAGGGTAGTGGAGGGTAGAGGTAAGGAGGCGTAGACAGAGAATTATGGAGGACTTTATAAATAAAGGGGACAAGTTGAAAAAGTGTCAGGCTGTAAACTGTAAGTAACAGTTCAAAAACCTTCCAGAATGGCGCTAGCGTAGCAATTGTGTATGGTATGAATGTAGCAGTTGACAGTTGTAGTAGCAAACCTTCAACTATTTACGTAGTCCAAAATAATTTTGTACGCAACCTAAAACTTACTTTTCTGTGTTACTCTATTAACTTTTGGCGTGGTTTTTTAAATTCACACTGATGCTATTGTAGCGCCACCCTAATTTAACGCATTTCGACAGACACTTATTCATACACAGAGATAGTCCTCCTTACCTCTACCCTCCATAATTATGTCCCCCAGACCAGGTAGTCTGGGACCACTTAAACGCCTGGCACACAATGTTTATTTTAAGGTTTGTCAATGTAAACAATTCCCTTTGGACCACCTTGTCCAAAGTAAGTATAATTTAATACTATAGAAATAATTGTCACCAATTAAAATAAATAATTTATACGTTTTTGGTTGAATTTTATAACATTGTGAAGAGAGTAATTAACAAAGAGCGCTCAAATTTGGCTAGATTATTCTTAGATAGTAGAAACATGATGGTTTTTTGCCATCAGTGTGGTCAGATTCTCCTTACTCTATGGCTCAGTACTTCAATTATTTTTAAAGTTTTGTCATATGGCAGTATTCTGAACAGCGCGGTAAAAAAGGAATTTATGATGGGGTTTGTGAGCATTAAAGTAAAAACTATCTTGACTATTTACAAACTATAATAGGGTCGGCCCGTTGACCTCTACATTACAAGGTCGGCCAGATGCGGCTGAATAGCAGTTTAAAGGAAGCGACTGCCATTAGACCTCCGCAACCCAATTTCTGGGCTCTAGCAGGAAACTTTTTCAAGCCAAGAATTCATTGTGTAATAAAGTCACTTTATTTTTTGAAATAATAATACATGCAGTATTATTATTTCAAAAAATATAAATAATTCACATATATTAAGAGCAAACCTCAAGCATAATTTAATTATTACTAGGAAAAACGACTTGGTGTGATTCCGGAGGTTGATAACTTTTGTGATTTGTTTTGGTATTAAATGGGTCATAATTGTTTACGTGCCCGTACACACCGGGTCAATTTTTCGAACAAATTGTCGTTTCAATAGCTTGGGTTTGAATTTGATTTTGTTCCTGTCAACTGACAGGGTAGGCACCTACCCAAGAGGTTAGTAGTACGGTCGACAAAAGAGTTAAGTATACAGGCAACTAATTACAAATATCTCATTTTGTTAAAGATTGTGTAATAATGTACCACGTAAAATGTGTCAAAATGCAGGTATTGTAAGCTGCTACACATCAAACCCTTTGCCGGGTAATTATTTAAATCACAATCTGTAATGCAGATTTCGTTCGCTACCTGTATACCAATCTCTTTTGTTGATTGTACCTACCTATGGGTCTGTAAAATATTATTTCTACTGTTAACACAAAAACTACCTTCCCCATATCTGGGCTTAGAATTCCGCCCGTCAAGGCTTGGCACGGACGGGTAGACGTATTTTTTTACACCTGGGCCTACATTATTGAAATTTTAATAGGGATCCCTAATTTTTCAACCGACGATAAACAAAAACCGGAGGAGGTTCTCAAGTCGACGTGTATATATTTTTTTTGTGTATGACCACGCATAACTTTTTACAGTGTAGTGCGATTTTGATAATTCTTTTTTTATTGGAAAGAGTACCTATACCCCGAAGTTGGAAAAAAATCCTACCCTAAGAGTGGGAAAATAGGGGTGATTTATTATTCACTCACAGATTTTAATGCTGAGTTGTATATTACAAATAAATCAAAAGTAATCATAAATTAAGCATGTAGTAATTAGTAGATTATAGCCACAAACAATTATAAAATAAAAACTTTTTAACAAAATATTTAACTGCCGAAAACTGAAAAGCAAAAAATAATACTTAAACGTTTCTTATTTAACCTTAATAATTAAGTTCTTCTATTAATGTAAGTATACTAAGTAATTTTGAGTCGGCGCCAATTTTTTTGGAATGTTAATGTTTATCGCTGACGATTTCAAGTTTCATTGTTAATTTGATTTACTTAGCTATTTCTTTAAATTTAATTATTTTTGTTCATCGATTGTTTGGCGCCGTCTCAAAATAGGGCACATACATTTTGGTACAAATCAAATATTATATGTTATCAATAAGATAAGTATGTTGATGGTTTGAATTGATCACGATTAGGTACAACAGTGATTTCTTTCGGGATTTCTGGTGTGCAAAATCTTCTATTAGGTATATCTTCAGTCTATTTTTTTAAGGATATCACTTTCTATAAGTGATAGAGTGAAACCGAGGGTCCAAAGTATTCACTCAGCAGCTGGGAAAGAGCCACCTGACGAAGCTCATCACCACCACACGATGGCAGAACCGTTTCGTCAAAGCCGGAGATTTTTGCCGAAATTGAAGATTTTTATGGCCGACTGCGATTCTAGAGCCTCTACACCGACGAACTGCGAGATATAGCCCACTACGAGAATCTATGGGCTCGGAGATGGCTAAAGAATGGAAAAACTCCCAGTGAAGATGGAATTACTTCAGAACTCCTGAAGATAGGAGGAGCCCCTGTTGTTCAGAAGCTGCAAAAAATCTTGAATTCCATCATTCACTACAAGAGAACTCCAAAGGCGTGGCATGAGATTCGCTTAGCTACCTACTACATATCTTCATTACTTATACTTTTGTCAATTTGACCAACAATATTTTTTAGCTGTAATTTTATAAATTAAATACATAGATTTACCGAAAATTAAACAAAAAACACCAGGCTATCTAAGTGGGGATGTGATCGTCTCTGCATCACCCAAAGGTTGTCTGTTATAAAATGCCTAATGATATTTAGACCGCCTTGTACACTTTTTTGTTCATAACGAATAAATAAATATGGTCTTTTGGGGGCCCCCATGACGCACGCACCCCGTGTTACCCCTTATGGTAAAGACGGTACCTACTGGGTAAGCTTCTAGTGTGGGACGCGACGTGCGTCGACAATCTTGCGCCGTTCCATCTCCTAGTTATTATTTTAAACCGTTTGAGGCTGAAACGTTGTGGGCCAGAACGTTTTAGCCTCAACAGTGTGCTATTTTCCTTTTTTTAAATATTGCCATATGCCTGAACGACGGTTCACGTGACCCAAAGGCCTTTACTTCGGCCAGAGAATAAGCGTTGCCATTCAACGTGGCAATGCGGCCAGACTCAGTCTGGCGACCCACTCTGGCGATGCGGAGGAGTTTATTGATGGTCTTTTCTAGTCTAGGTTTAGTTTGTTAATAGTGTAAATAAGTATACATATCATGTGTAAGTATATATCTATATATCCATACTTGATATTCTGAAATTAACCTTACCTAATACAACATAATATAAAATATAAATAATACAACATAATATAAAAAATACGGGAGGTAATCAAAAAATAACTTGACTCATATGGTAACTACTTACTTACGAATAATTTAAGATTATTACTTAGATAGCAAATTTCTGAGGCAAGATAGGTAGAGATAGATTTTGGAAAATGTTGTACCTATAACTTGAAATCCATAACATTTTGTAGAACATTATTATATCCATGTATGAACATTATTTGGAAGGTATTGAGACATGCTATCACCCCTGGCGTTATACGATTTACTGGACACCCTGTTTATGCCTGTACAGAAGTTATTAAAATACAAACTCATATAACTAACCTAACCATTAACGCGGCAGTGAAAAAAAGAGCTCGGATGTTAGGATTCATAAAAAGGAACACCAACGAGTTTCGTCTTATACGGACAAAAACAATCCTTCAACAGTCTAGTACAAAATCATCTGGAATTTGCTTCTGAAGTGTGGAATCCCATATCGAGTGTGTCCAACGAGCGTTTACCAGACATCTGGTATCATCTTAAATTAAATTAAGATTTTTTGTTCTCGATTATGATTTGTGTTTTTATGTTTTCATGTTTATTTTGTACGTTATCTGATAATAATGTTGATTTTATTTGGTTTGTATCCATTTAATTCCGTCAATTTCTTTACCTTTTCTTTATTTTTTTTGGTTTATATTTACATGCAGTGAATGTTGTGTACCTACATCTGTTAGAGATATACATACAAGATATCTGTCTCAGTCATGAATTTAAAAAAAAAATGTATCGTATGTATATTGTTGATGTACTGTATTAATAAATAAATATTATAGTAGTACAGAGGCCAGCACATCAAGTTACCACAATATTTCAAATTTCTTTGATCGATTTTCAACTTTAATACAATATGTTAAGGTTCATATTCAATTGAGAAAATTTGTCAGTTTTGGATAGCTTGACCTGCTGGCCTCTGTACAAACCTTTTTGCTGATTTTTGACACGTTTCCATGGATACAACTAAAATATGGAGTTGTTGACGGTTGTCATTGATTGAGTCTTTATGTGCATTGTGTACTTTGTAGTTTCTTATTTTTATAGAAGTAGAAAATGCTTATTTAAACTTAATCATTATGAACGAGAGTTTATTAAAGCGAAGAACGGTCTCCTCCACATTGCCGGCAATAGAGACATTGCAGAGGAATATTAAGCCAGTACCTACATATTATGTCAAGTAAATAACCAGTGCCTATCTGATTTTAGATAAAATTAGTAGAATAAAATTATTTCAGGTTTGCGTATAGGTAGGCTATCTGTCCGAAAGATATAACAACCATGAGACTGTAATAGATTTTGGTTAATTAGATTTTTTAAACCTTAGACTTACTGCACTTACAACGGGTTGTAAGGCAAAATGAGCGCGTTTGCGTGTGTACTTATGGTGGTATTGTTTATTTTTTAGAAATTAATATTTTGGTTGAAGTAATTAAGTTCTTTTTAGTATTTTATTTAGATATTTTGGTTGAGAGCTGATTATTAGTTTGTAATGTATCATTCGCGGCGAGTGCCACGTGCTATTCTCGATTGTCGGTGTTTTCGCGAATCCCTGAGTGTTACATTACAAGTCAGTGCAGGTCGCTACACCAATATAGATTTTCTTAAATGGATATCTTGCTTTCCCACTAATGGGCCAATTAAATTAATGAGCCGGTCGAAATCTGTCGATTGACTCAAATTCGACGTTTTCATTAAATGGACATTCTTGCAAAATTTCAGTACTGAACCGTAAACTCTGGTTTCTAAGATTAAGTACTTAATCATTAAATTCGTATCTATCACCATTTTCATTTCTTCTTTGGTACAATTGGATATTCAATATCGTTTTATCCTTTTCTTTTTTAAACTTATTTATACCTACATAAACTTATTTCCCCTTACCATTGAGTAGTAATCATCATTCTGAAAAATATCAATGTAGATAACAATAAAAATAGGTGAAATTAATGAAGTACACTTCAGCCAAGAGCTCGAATGATTCATTACAAACACACGGTACAAGTCAGAGCATCAAATGAGAACTGCTCGACCAAATTGATTGTATTTTTCTTGTGTTCGGAATTGTCAGAAAAAGCTTTGTATGAAAGAAAATTTGGGAATATCGCTCAGGGTCGGAAATACGACACCAATGCGGGTATCACCACGGAACACCGCTAGTTAATAATAAATCTGTAGTAAATTTTCAATTTTACAACTTTAAATAACTTCTAATTCTATGTAGGTATATGTCTATAAAAAACATCGTAAGTATATCTATTGTAAGAAAAGGATATAAAGAAAAAAACAAACTTAAACATTAACACTGATTGTCATAACATTAATGATATAACTCGAACGTAGGTAATTTTGGTATTTCATTCGCCTTGTTTCGGAAGTATTATCCTGGCTCTGGAAACAAAACTAAATTTGATTCCATTTTTAGTTTAGAGTGCGCTAAAAAGATAAGTACCTACCTATATAGAACAAAACAAACCCAGGCAACAATATTAAAAAAATATATTAATTTATATAGAATAGAACTAGAAGGCAAAAATACCCAAGACTAACCAAGTCAACCAACCCAACCGAAGTCTAGGAAGACTACTACGTAGTACTTTTTGAACGTCATTTTTACATTAAGACAAGAAAAGTTCGCAATTTAACCGTCGATATACAATCACGCCGACATCGCAGTAATGTGATAAAATAAAACCTTGAATAAAATGTTTTTGTGGTCCCCCTACACGTGTAGTGGGTATGTTTTTTTTCTCATCTATCCCATAGTGTGGAGGGTTGTTGGATAGGTCCTCCAAAAATATTGCGGGTATGAAAACCATTTTTAAAATCAAGGATCCGTTTGCGAAACATTAAGTTTTAAATTTCTAATTTGTAATAGAGCCAGCTGTCCTCCCTGCCAGGTAAATGGTCGTCTAAAAAGGAAAATTTCATCAGAGCCGGATTAACTAAGGGAAAGCAGGCAACTGCAAATGACGTCACTTACCGGGCGCAGAGTAACACAAGTATATTTTTATATTTTAAGAGTACCTCAAGGGTCGCATTACCTAGAGGTCCCTATAGGCTTAATCCGGCCCTGGCTACCATGGTCTAAAAACGGGCCGTATTTCCCGTTGTTAGCCGTTAAACCGTGATCTTAATTATTAGGTTCATACGAGTACTATGAAATAAAATGCACCCTCTTCTAAGTCCGCATAGATAATTATATCATTGTGACTGAGCAACTACGGAAGCCTACACTTCTCTTGGCCCGATACGCAATTGGCTGGTTTTTACTTTTATGTAGAAAATATTATACATTAGTATCGTAAGAAAACTAACTTGTATATCTATTTGTTAAAGCAGAAATTACGTTTCAGGAAATCGCGGGAGATACTTTTCCATTTGCCACACAAAAAGTTGTTGGAAAAAATTGAATATGTGAAAAAGGATCCTGAGCCTTTGGTATTACACACATTATTTTTGTTTATTTTAATGTAACATACTTATTACTTTAATTTTACTAGTCCGCGTAAGTTAGGTACTAGAGAATAGTACAAATTTTACTTATGTAAATTTTTCTTATGCGTCCTTAACCGTCACAAAAAACTATATTTATAGTGATTTTTTTAAGAAATGTTGTTGTTTTTAAGAAATGAAAATGTATGTGATTGTCGGTAATAATAGAAGTCATAAACTTAAATAGATGCATGAACCGGGGGCTCTTATAAAACTTTTTCTTCCATAGACTGGATTTTCAGCTGCACAACAAAATAGATTTAAAAGAGAAAGAAAACAAGGAACACTGGAACCCATAGCTGCTGTAGAAGAAACCGGTAAGTGGATTTAATCTGTATTTTTGTTTGAGTACAGAAAACTAAAACATAATTTTACTCAACCATACAATGCACAACTTATAACAGACGGCCTATTATCATTTGTCACAGAAGTTCTTTTTAGAACGTAGGTAGGTGAGCACTAAAATAGGATTTAGAGAAATTCCCATGGGATTGGGAAAAACGATATCAAACCGCACATACATAGTTACATGTATATAGTTATTAAATAAATCGGTTTAGGTACTCATACCAAAGTAGGTATATATATCTATATTTCAAGATAGTCAGTAACATAGACTGAATAATACCTCCCGAAATAATAATCATGCCATTTTTATGCCAGGATTGAAAAGTTTTTTTAAGAAACTGAATGTTATTCACCGATGTCCTATTTAATGTCAAAGAAATAGTACTTACTTAAGGGAATTAATAAATTTAAAAAATAAGCATGTCTAGTCGGTATAGTGGTCGACCCTCTTAAAAATATCAATATATTATAATATAACTAATATGCAAGCATTCATTGCATACGCCATTTTTAGATTAAACAATTATTACTAAGGTATTTCCCGCCTGTCCACCTATTGACAATGATCGATTCCATCTCATGGAAGACGCCCTGACACCCACAACCACGACCAGTGATACAACAAAAAACACATCATATTATACCTACTTTATTTTTTATCTCCTTTAGTAACTAAAAAGAAAAGAAGACTTATAATTCATGAATCCAAAGCTAGCCTTGAAGATGTGGAGTATCAGACTACAGATCCCCTTAAAATAAAACCACCAGTAGCATCGCAAAAAGATGTGATCAACTTCGTAAGAGAAAACCCAACATGCGGTTTTCTTTACATGATCTATGCTGTTCATCCTCAGAATGTTTATTTCACTCCTTATTATCTCAAGTAAGTACAACAAAACAACACTATGTATTATTTAAAACTTAGGTAGGTATCTATCTTATTTTAGCATGCGTGTAATTTCACCCAAAGCAGTTGTTTCTACCCAAAGCAATAGTAATAATAATAATATTTTTGGGACATTTTTTTTACACAACACCATCTAGTCCCAAACTAAGCAGAGGTTGTACTATGGGTACTAGACAATGGATATAATACTTATATACTTTTTTTTTTGTAAATACATACTTATAATACATAAGAAACACCCAGACAAACACAAATACTCATGTTTTGTCCACACAAATATTTGCGTCCTGTGGGAATCGAACCCACGACGCCATGATCAGCAGTCCGGCACTCGAACCGCTAGACCACAGAGGTAGTCTAATAATCTATCAATGTACGTTCAAAATAAGTCAAGATTATTTACATAATATCTGATCTTAATATTTGTAACACTTTTATAATGTACTGCAACTAACAAACGAAATTCTAGCACAATATTCAATGAATTGTGTTGTGACATTATTTCACATTTCACGACTTCTTCGTCAACTGGCGAATGTAAAATACACGCGTGCGCGTGAGTTAGCACCTTCCGATTTTCCTTTTTTTTATCGTCAACTCGCTCTCGAAGTCTGTTGCCACGTAGGAAGGTAGGCTAATCTTTTTTCATTCAGCCATTATCGTCTTCGCAAAGGCCTCTAACATCCTTTCACTCATCTCGGTTTAAAGCCTTCTGCGCCCTATCCTTCCAATATAGGTCTAGGCTAATCTTATCATGAAGACGCAGGTTCGAATCCTGCCGGCCGTCGAATTTTTCCTTTGCATAATAACTTTAAAATCTTAGCATGGAAAATGCCGAAAAATATAAAAAGATAATCTTATCATGTCAAGTCATCAAAAATGTTGATAAGTTTTTAATTGTAAATTATCTTCCATGAAATATAATTTTGTTGTACTTTTTTCGATAATTGTATAATTGGACTTATGTGTAACTTATTAGTATTAGATTTATTCCTCAGAAAACAGTGGACGGGTAGTCATTCCGTCCACTGTTTCCTGAGGAATGGTACCTACTCTATTTAATAAGTTAGTATATCGATTTTTACATATTATTTCAGGGTTTCATCAATCAAGGAAACATTCTTAATCTACTTAAAAAGTAATCCGAATTTCTTTTCTAGGGTTGTCCCCTATGAGAACATCGACAAACGTAATTATTTTACAATAAGTCCATGTGGAGTAACTCACTATTCCAATGAAATGGTTTTCACCAAACTTCCAGCTTGGGAACAAGAGTACACCATTTTTGTCAAACTGACAGACGTAAGGATATATAATTTAACTTGTCTTCCCCTTCAGCGATTCCATTGTAATTCTTTATAAGTCAATTATTTCCAGATAAAATTCTTTAAATTATATAGATATTGGAAAGCATTTTATGTATGGAAGAAATCTATCATGTTTAGAAAATATACGAAGCTTCGTAATAAGCTCGCAAAAAACCTGTTCATTTTGACACCGGTTTTGGGCAAGGCTCTGCTCAGTATTCAAGCTATGTGCTGTGAAATGTATATGAAAACATTTGCTGATTTAAGCAGAGACATGGATACAGCATTTTTCTACTTCATTGAAGCTCAGGTAATGATTAAGTGTGAAGTACCTTCAATATTCTTCGTCAACAGAGGTTTAAATTAAAGTAATTATTACAGATGAAACGTGTAGAATATGTCAGAGATAAGTTGATAGAATACCGCACGGTGGTCCTGGATGTGATCACTCAAGCATGTCATACTGCACTCTATCAACAGGGTTTTGTATATGACGACAGAAACATACCACCCTTCCAAATCATAAGGGGCAAGCCTACCGGAGGCATGTCTTATACAGAAAAGGCGAACAAAAGAAAATATTGCGAAAGACTAGCATGGTAATACAAATACTTCTAATTTCATATTGACATGTGGCCGCCAAAAATAGGTGCACTCGTTTATTACGAGTGTACGTAGTTATACGTACAGTCCTAATAAAGTGTTCATATTCGCATATTCGGAAAATATCAAAATTAGAAATCCATTTTCGATAATATCAAAATTTAAAAAATGAATAGTCTTGATATTTATTAAAATACTTGTAAGTATATGCAATAGGTTATTAAGACCGCAGCGACTCGACTGACATTCCGATCCAGGGTGAAACAAACAATTGCTGTCGAAACTATAAGTTAAATAACAAAAAGTATCAGTGTGTAACAATAGTAGATAGTCAATAATTATGAAGGCAGTCTTTTACGGCTAGAAAGGCCGCTATGTGATTCCCATTAGAAAATTGATAAGAATCTGCTAGGTAGGATTTTTCGGGTTTAAGAAACTTTATTCTCATAAAGAATTTCATTCACTTACATGAGAACACTATATACATTTACAACATTTGCCGAGCGGCGTAATCAGAGAAAAAAACAATTCACAATAATAGTAACAAGTGCAAAAAAATATTTTTTAAATATTATTAACAAACAATTTATTGCGCCCAGGTTCATTCCTTGTCCAATCATTGTTAATGCTTACAGTTTCATAAAATTGGGCGATTATATGACTAACTACATGTTATACCGACTAACAAAAAGGTCTAATAATATGATGTCTAATATGCTTCGTATCCATATCGACTTTACTCCTGACCACGAGGTTTTGTGTGATGACGAAGTAGAAGAGGTTCTTGAAAAACTCCCGCGGGTCACTGAGACTTGCAAGGTACTGTTACAATAGTAATTTAGGTCATTTTAGGTAATGCAATTGAAAACTTAAATAAATGGTTTAATGATTTAATTATGTATTGCATTAAACTATTTTTTTTTGAGGATGGTGTTTAAATAAACTTACCAATTACATGACATACAACATTTTGCAGTGGGCCCTATTCCAAATAGATGCGTACATCAAATCGAGTGGAGAAATGGAACTTAATCCTAGTGAGAAAGTAATATCAACTTACTTCGAAAAAATTACCAACTATTGGGAGGAGTATGTGCGTACATTTCACAACTTCCTGAATGATGAAACATTACAAATATTTGTGCAGCCTACTATAATGGGCAAACCTGTAGATTGGTCCGCGGGCGTGTCACCTAATCTATATTTCTTGATGAACCAGGATAAAGAGATGTTGGACGATATAACTTATATACCCCATTCAATTAAATTCGCCTTCGAGTGCGTGTGGCTATTCTTGAAACGTTTTCAAAACTTTAGGGATAGCTTTCGTGACTCTTGTGCGATGGATATCAACTTAATCAAAAACGAGAGAGATGTATTCGCGTTCAAAAAGATGTGCGATAAGTTCGTTAAACAAATGGAATCTATAGAAGATGTTGTGAGCTATCAACCTTTGGGCTTGCTGTTTTTGTGCCTATGTCCGTTTCAAGAATTATATAGGCCGCAACCAAGAAAGCTATTTGATGTGGTCGCAAATACTACACCTGAGTAAGTGAATAATATAATAATAATATACTAATCGCATCTGGTCTAAGGTGCTTATTCATCATCAACCCATATACCGTCCCACTGCTGACCACGGGTCACCTCTCAGAATGAGAGCGATTAGGCTATAGTCCACCACGCTGGCCTAATGCGGGTTGGCAAACTTCACATGCCGTCGATAAAATCTCTCAGGCATGTAGGTTTCCACACAATCTTTTCCTTCGTCGTTTAAACGAGTGATAATTAATGCAACAAACACATGATTTGGAAAGAGACAGAAGTGCGTGCCATGGATTCTAACTCGAGTCCTTTGATTTAGCAGTCCAATGGTCATAATTATCACTAGGATATCACTGCTTTTTAGGTGCTTAAGGATTATTTTAGACAACGTTTTATTTTTACTACCATGTTCGCGGTACGCTTACAACTTCTAGATCCTTTAGTTGAGGACAAACATCATGCATCAGCAGTTGAATTAGTGACTCTGGTTTCGTCTACTCAATAAAAAAAAATAAGAAACTTTACTAATTCAAAAATCTTTAGGTACTATTTAAAATAATCCCTATAATTTGATTTTATTATATCTACAGGATTGGTCACAACTGCATTGAAGAAATAATAAACGGCATTGAGAACATCAACGACGATATAATAAGAGAACCCGAAACCGCCGGTGAATTGGTCGAGTATAACTTTATGATGGACGGGCTTGAAGCGCGAGTGGCATTCCTTGAAGAGCGGCTGGAGTACCTTCGAGAGCTTTACGATGTCATGGGAGAATTTAACATACCGATATCGCCTGACGATATGACTGAATATTTAGGTAAGCTAGTAATAATGCCACCGGGGTACCAGGTGTCTTAAGTTTTATTAACAATTTAATGGTTCTATTGTTACAATAGGTTTAAGCGTTGCATTAGGAACTCTTCGGACAAATGTTGACGCGAGGTTAGAGACTCGCAGCAAGCTAGCTGGACTGTTTGCGAGCCAGATCGGAAAGGATATCATGGAACTGATGTTGGATGTCAACAAACTTAGGGAAGAAGTCGCGGTAATTCTGAAAATAATTATATTCACCATAATCCAGCTCCTAAAATGCAAATTCTAGTTTTCACTTTGTAAAATTGTAACATAAAAAAATATAGCGATAGTACCTAAATCAAAATGTATTTATATTGAAACTGAGGATACTCAATCACAATAGTGTATGGTATTTAATTAAATCATTGCCTGTATCATGCCTCATTATTATACATGTTACATGTAAAACTCATAATCAGTCAAACTAATCTTATTCTAAAATTAGTCTTGAGCGGTTATGAGTTTTGACTGTTACATAATATAATGACGATGTATTATAAAATATTGTCTAACGTATATACATTGCTGGTAGTTAATTATAAATTTTATTAAAACTTACTTTATCTCTGCCTATACGTAGCAACCGTGGCTCTACGATGAAAAGTCGGACATGGAGAAAGTTTTGGAAGCATTGCAAGAATTACAGGAGAAGCTTAATGCGTGCTCCGCCAGAGAGAAACAAATACGAGAGTGGCAAAAGATATTTAAGGTATTTAAATATTTTACTTCTAGCAGTATTCTTGAACGTATGTTATAATGCACGATCTAGAAATTTTATGAATAAATGACATCTAAATAAATATAACCTTTCAGATTCCACCTGCACGCCTAGAACAATTGGATGAAGCAGTAAACGACGTTAAACTCAGACAGTCACTTTGGAAATCTTCTAATGAATGGAATGACATGTACCAATCCTGGTAAATATTCACTGTAATCTCTCGGATAATTCACATACGCTTTTTATCGTCGTTATAAACCATGTTTTTACTTTTAACTTTGATTATATAGGTGTGAAGCTCCATTTAACACATTAGACGTTGATCAAATACAGACAACTACTATCAACTTTGGCAAGATATTTAATCAACTTGACAAAGGTATTCCACCGAATAAGATCGTGCCGAAATGCAAAGCTACTATCGATATCATCAAAGAAAAGGTGATAAATATTCTTACATTAAATATCCTCTCTTTAAAACTAGGGATAATCATCGCAAAACGAAATCACTTTGCTACGACTTTCCTACGCGTTTCAGGCTTATGGAATAATATATAACATAATATGTTATTGGGTTATTTAATCATCTTACTGCCATTTTAGCTACCCGTCATGTCATATCTCCGAAACCCTGCATTAAAACCACGGCACTGGGTTAAAATTGAAGATATCCTACACACACGCTTCACACCTGAAACGGTATTGACTCTTCGAGTTTTCGAGGAATTACATGCATTCCAACACGCTGAAGAACTAATGGAGGTAGCTGGACAAGCGAGCTCTGAAGCCGGACTAGAAGCTTTACTTAAAAAGGTAAATCGAAGCGTTAAGAATAATTATGTACAATTTACATAAAACTGTCTCTCAAATAACCACTCAAGGAGTCGCATACACACTTTTTTGTAATGAAACTGCTTTCAGAACTATTACATGTATTATCGGTTCTTTTGAGATTTGCGGATTAATGACGACATAGAGTAAGAGACATGCTCTTTCTATTTTTAAGGTGGAAGAAATGTGGGCGTCCCTAGAATTCCCGGTGATATTACATAAAGATGCAAAAGACGTATATGTGATGGGTGGATTAGAAGAAATTCAGACGTGTGTTGATGAGAGTAATATTTTCGTCAGCACGATACTCAGCTCCAGGAATTGTGGACCGATCAAGAGCAGAGTGGAAGAATGGGCGAAGAACTTGGATCTCTTCTCTAAGACTTTAGTAATATGAATACACTTTTTTTACCGAGTATAAAATAGTTTCACTGTTTAGAATTTCTTACAGCTACAATAGAAGTCTTTATTGTGCAGCGAACTTGTAATTGAAATAAGGTTTAATTTCTTTTTTACAGGAAGAGTGGCACACTTGTCAACAAACTTGGATCTATTTGGAAGTCATATTCAGTGCGCCAGATATACAAAGGCAATTGCCGAATGAAACAAGACTGTTCTCAATTGTAGACAAATCCTGGAAAGATATCATGCGTAAACTAGCTAAGGTAAGTTGTTAGTTATGCACTAGCATCAGGATTATGCATTGATTTGATATCCTGCGCCTTTTACTTAATATACAAGAATGGCTTAGCTTTGTTTAACACTAAAGAACCTACTTTAATACATGACATAGGTATTAGCACAAGTTCCACAACACAAAGTGGACTGATTTCAGATTATATACAAGACTTTCTTTACTTTATCAGGTGCCTTTGGCAATGCCGGCGGCGACTCAACCTAAGCTATACGAAGAATTTGTAAGAAATAATGAGATGCTTGATCAAATTATGAAATGCTTAGAAGCCTATCTGGAAACTAAACGAGTGGCTTTCCCAAGATTCTTCTTCTTGTCTAATGATGAACTTTTGGAGATATTAGCACAGGTACTTTTAAGCCATTTTGTTTTTTATAGATCACGTTTTACGATCAAAGGATTTCTAACCAGGGACCATTTTGGTTACCCGTTGAAAGGGTTTTCGATAAGGTTTTTACAAAGTGTTGTTAGAAAACCCAATTCATAGGGGTTACACTTTTTAACGGTAAGCCGCTGTAATGGGTTATCTCTTCAAAACCCTTTCATTTGGGTTACCTGTTTAAATTCTTACCGGGTTATACTATTAAACGGTAAGCCGTTCCGAACGGGTTACCCCTTCAATCACTGTAACAGGGTAATACTTTCCGAGTCCAAACACTAATTTGATCTTTAGTAACCTTGCATTAAGTTCAAAATAGCATGCATTGAGCTAGCACGTGTTAGTTGCCACTTGCTCTGAGCTAAATAGACCACAGCGACTCGATAAATACGGGACTATGGTTATCAATCTCTGTTCATCCATTCTCTCTACATTATGATCAAACCATCATAATATAGCTTCTATACATTTTTTTATTGTTATTGTATACCTACATAATTACCTACAGAATCGAGCACCCATTATTAAACGATATAGGGCACTGCGTGATCAAGCCTTTTGAACGAAACTACTTAGTAATACAATTCTAGATGTTTGCAAGAGAAATGTCTATATTTTATAGTCTCCTTACCATACCTAACAACGTAAATTATGTTGATAACCATACGGTAACCCTGAAAAACCCTATCAAGAGGATAACCCCTTCAATTGGATACCTTAAAGGAAAGGGTAACCCCTTCCACTGGCTAACATATTGAAAGGGTTACCCTTTCATTGGTGTTAGGAAAAGGTTACAGGAACGAAGAGGTAACATCATCCATACGGTAACCGAATCAACGGGTAACCCTTTCAATTGAATTAACTCATAAAGGGGGTTGTACGGTCCCTGTTTCTAACATTCAGTTCAAAACAGAACCTTTGAATGCGGCTAGTTCTATTTGATCTGTCCGAACTTAGTTAAACAAACACCATCACATTTCTGAAGTTTCCCAAAATGTAACCTAACTCCATTATTTTTTATAGACACGAAACCCCCATGCAGTACAACCACACTTGCGCAAATGTTTTGATGCAATTGCTAAGCTAGAATTCGGTGTTAAACTACCCGAGAGTGAGATGGAAGTAACTGAAGAAGGAAATCTGGTGGAACGAGAAATGTCTTTCCAAACAAGGGATATGCTGCAAGCGAAGCTAGCAAAGTCTGCTAAACCGGAAGATCTGACTACTGATATTATTGCTATGTTGTCGCCTGAAGCAGAGAGAGTAAATTTAGGAAAGGTCATAAAAATATATTTCAAACCAAGATTTTTTATAAATATTTTCTAGAAAACTTACAGCTTATTCAGATACAATAGTTACTATTTTAAATTTGATAAGGTCAATTACAAGTTTTCACAAATAAAAAACCTGCATCTTTGTACGCGTAGACTTAGTAACCCAATGTCGCATTGATTTCACAGGATTGACAATACTCAATTAGATTAGTGCTAATCACCAAACTTGGATTATAGCCGATTCAATTTCCCGGAAGTTTTCTGGAAAAACGCATTTTTCCAGGACTTAATTTCTCAATATGCTACTTATCACAAATTATGTGTGTGCGAAATTTTATGTTTTAGCCTATCGCAATCAGAATCCCAGGATTAATATGAAAATTATTAATAAGTACAGACGCCAGCAGGTCAACCTATCCAAATCTGTCAAATTTTCCCAATTGAATATGAATCTTATCAGTTTGTGTTAAAGTTGAAAATCAATCAAAGAAATTTGACAGATTGTGGTAACTTGATGTGCTGGCCTCTGTACCTAATTGAGACGTCTCATTATTATGTTATCTTAAAATATTATTATTTAGGGAATTTACCATTTTTTTGTATTATTTTACTATGTAATCCCGTGAAACCAATCTGGCAAAAATTGAGTTACTAAGTATACGCGTCGCGGGAAAAGACTGTTTAGTGATTTTATTATGTAATGGATTTAAAATGGTTGTTTTCATCTCTAAGTAAATAAAGATAAATATCGTTAACAACTTCGGTTTAAAGGGTCGTGTATATTTCTATAATCGTATAAAACGTTGCCAATTTCTTTTCGTCTACTGGTCACTTTTTACTGTTTAAAGTCGACCAGAGAAGAAAACAAAAGTTGGTTCATTATTCATCATTCTTCATTAAGGTTTAGTATCTACAGGCGTTTGTGTCATTTTATCAATCAGATAAACGGAGCCATGAGAAATTCAACCATTTGAATATATATTAATTAAATGTGACAGGG
The DNA here is from genome assembly GCA_964056405.1 of Acronicta alni. NCBI lineage: Eukaryota > Metazoa > Arthropoda > Insecta > Lepidoptera > Noctuidae > Acronicta > Acronicta alni. Next base: position 8,859,682 of record OZ043913.1, read on the forward strand.
ACTCAAAGCTCGTGGAAATGTAGAAGACTGGCTTGGAAAAGTGGAAGAAGCAATGTTCGCGTCGGTAAAGAGGTGCATGAAACATGCGCTTAAGGATTTTATGGCACGTCCTCGAACAAAATGGGTTCAACTGCATCCTAATCAAGTATAAAATCATTTATTCGTTTTTTTATTTATTTTTTATTTATTTTATTAAAGTATGTTGCAGCCATCTGGTTGAAATAGCCGTGCAATTACACGGCTAGCCATTGATTAACCCCATGGCAGCATTGAGCCTACCACATGCGGTCACAAGTGCGACTGGATTCGATTGCCAGGTCGGGCAGTGTTATTTGGTTATTTAGTTCTAAGAAATTCTTAGTAATAGCTCGAAGTTTGGATTTGTGCCCGGTTAATGGCAATATACTCGCCCATAGTTAGGTACATGGGAACGTAAACATACCGGCGAACTGTAGGTATACATCGTGCACCTCTGCACGTCTGTAACATCAAACCGCGAAACAAATGCGAGCGAAAAGATTATGCGTGGATGGTAATCGTATATCAGATATCGACAATAGTAGTTTCTAACTCTTGTATTTTACTTCTACTGTAACAGATCGTTCTTACCGTGTCCCAAATCATGTGGGCGAAAGGGGTACACGAAATATTTGACCAAGGGATTCCTCTCCGCATTGATACCGGCTTGATAGAGTATGAGAAAAAGTGTATATCTGATCTGAATGACCTGGCCGCACTCACACGCGCCGATATCGAGCCCTTGTTCAGAAAAGTTCTCTGTGCTCTCATCACTATAGACGTGCACGCAAGAGATACTATATCACAAATGGTGGAAAAACACGTCCAACGAGCGTAAGTGCTTATCTGTAAAATCATTCTACTTACTTAACATTATAAATATGAAAGTTTGTACTGGGAATTGTTATTCCTGTAACCTATTTATGTTTAAATAGGTTACTTTTTATCCCGAAAAATACAGTTTTTTTTTGTTTTTTTTTTTTAGGATTTAATGAAATTTGGTACACATGTAGATTATGACTAGCATATTGAGTACTTCCAATCCCGGAAAAAATGCGGGGATATCCTAAAAATCCTGGGAATTTGATTCGAAAATAATGGTGTTTTTATTTAAGCTCAGCTACTCAATAAATGAGCTAGACGACAAAATTAGGTTATATGTATCCCGGGAAAATAATGTGACTAGTATGTAAGAGCACTGATTTTATAGAAGTGTCTCTGTACTCTCGTGAAACAAATCCGGAAAAGAATATGTAACTAAGTTTACTCGTATGTAGTCGTGGATAAAAGTCAGTTATGAATAATTCCCACTGTAAAATAAAATTTTCCTGTGTACATACCACAGTGAACAATAACTGTGTGATCACTGATCAGAGTTGAATTAACCATTTAATATTTTCTAGAAATGATTTCGAATGGCTGAAGATGATTCGCTATTATTGGGAAGAAGACATCGATAATTGTGTCGCGAGAATGTCTAGTGCTATGTACATATATGGTCATGAATATTTGGGCGCCGGGGGTATGCAGCATTCTAATATTATTAATATAATCGAATCTGCAATCATTCTCTGTAAAGTATTGTGATCGTGACGGGTTTTCTCTGATTCTGCTTATTTGTTTCAAAGGTGTACTCGTAATAACGCCGCTGACAGATAGATGCTACCTCTGCCTAATGGGGGCATTACAGTTGGACTTAGGAGGAGCGCCAGCTGGACCTGCTGGCACCGGTAAAACGGAAACTACCAAAGACTTAGCCAAATCTTTGGCTATTCAATGTGTGGTGTTTAATTGCTCTGAAGGTACTGATAACTGTTCTGCTGCGTAGCTTTTATCAATAGCTAGTAGAAATAGGAATAGCTATTTCATGACATGGTAATTATGGATTGCAATTGTTGTATCCAGCATTCCAGCAAGCCAGCTGAATCTAGCAATGTGGATCCGCAAGTATTGGACGGTGAGCATTGGCCACTACCTACACCAAAGCACTTGTCTTCGAATTCTGCTGATTACTAGGGCTCTAGTTTAAGTCCTCGCAGTAGTCAAATGGTAATGTCGAGGTTTTTATTCAAGCCCAGTAAATCAACCATCAAAAGCTGGATAGGCAAATAGTAGGTAGTTCCACCTCTCGTAAATGTTGAACGTCTTATATGTATATACATCAGGTCTGGATTACAAGATGATGGGCCGGTTCTTCTCCGGACTCGCAACGTCTGGAGCATGGTGCTGTTTCGACGAGTTCAATCGTATCGACATTGAAGTGTTATCCGTTATAGCACAGCAACTTATTACAATCAGGAATGCAAAGGTCGCAAGATTGAATAGGTAAGTGTTTATATTACATACCTAGCCTTTCCGGTTTTTTATAATACTAAGATGGCAAACAAGCATATGGCCCACCTGATGGTAAGCGGTAACCGTAGCCTATAGACACTTGCAACACCAGGGGTGTCACTTGCGCGTTACCGACCCTGTAAAATGAAAGAGGAATAGTTGGGTTGGCAGTATAAGAGTCAAAGTCCCCCTATTGCCAAAACAACGTTTCCTCGTGGAACACTGGCAATGTATGTTATCAAAGTGGTATAATAGGTATTCATCTAATTAGAATCTCAGCTCCTTCTTTTATTTGAACTTTCTGGGGAACTGTCTATGTATGGGGAGCATTGGGTCTGAGTCGACCTATAGCAAGGTCGGGTTTTAGGACGCTGCCACTTTTAGAAGTTACCTAGTATGAAATTAACAGTCATTTTCCTATATTTCTCGAAAAACGACTTATTCTTAAATCTTTTTTGTTTGATAGAATCTAACCTAATTTGTTATTATTTCCTGCTTGGTAGAATCTTCTCTTAACTTTTGATTCTATAGAAATTTTCTTGAAATTACATTGGAATACGTGACTTTTCCTCTTTTGATAACAAGTCTAGGTACCTACTTTAATTATTATTTATATTCTTACAGGTTTATGTTTGAAGGACGGGAAATTAAATTAGTTCGCAGTTGTGCTGCCTTTATTACTATGAATCCTGGTTACGCCGGGAGAACTGAACTACCTGATAATCTGAAAGCGTTGTTCAGACCTATATCTATGATGGTGCCAGATTACGGTAAGAAGATACTACAATTTATTATCAACATGTATTTTTTATTGATTTTATTTTACTAACAATGGAAACAACGTTATTTGTAGCATTGATTGCGGAAGTGATCCTGTATTCCGAAGGGTTCGAGTCTTCAAGGGGTTTAGCAAAAAAGATGGTGCAAATGTACAAACTTTCAAGCGAACAGCTTTCCAAACAAGATCACTATGACTTCGGCATGAGAGCCGTGAAGAGTGTACTGGTAACGAGACTTCTAAACGCCATTCTTCGTATCGTTGGTAGTTTAGATTCCCAAAAATTCGCCACGTCAACAGCGTCGTTTGTGGCAGCCATTAAACGCTATTGTGAATGAACATAACGCAATTACCTCATAATGTTGCTATGGGTTCTAAGCTGAAATTTTAATAATAAAAAACCGGTCATGTGTGAGTCGGACTCGCGCACTGCGAGTTCCGTACAAACCTGAGCGCAATTATTAAAATTATACGACTAAATTGAAATTATAAATATTATTATTATATGATGTAACTAAAAATTTATGCTTCTCGCATTTTTTCCTTTATCTGTGCTATAAGACGTTGCTTCGTACCAAATTTCAAGGTTCTGAGTTCATGGGAAAGTACCCTGTAGGTTTTCTTTCCCTTGCGAGTGTCGAAAATTTGAGGCATAAACGGCTGTATCTTTTGATTGCTTTGGCTTATAATTTTATTTTTTTCACAGCTCCAAGGGACAGTAGACCCGAGTATTTGATATGATTGATATATGATAATTTCAGTTTGATACCTCCACGCGTTACTTAGAAAAAGGGTCTTGACAGACAGACAGACGGACAACAAAGTGATCCTATAAGGGTTCAGTTTTTTTCCTTTTAAGGTGCGGAACCCTAAAAAGGTAATAAATATATTGGATCTTACTTACTCGCACTCACATTACTACATCACACAGGTGATGGCTGGTGCACTAAAACGAGCAAGTCCTGATCAACACGAAGAGATGACTCTGTTGTGTGCACTCAACGACAGTAATCTGCCAAAATTCTTAGCTGCTGATGCTATCCTATTTGCTGGCATACTGTCCGATCTGTTCCCTGGTGTTGACCTACCTGAAAGAGACTACGGGGTCATGGAAGACGTTATCCGTAAGTATCCTAAACTAAATTAATAAAATTAATACACTATGTGTTTATCTTAACAAAATATTATTACAGGAATAGTCCTTCGTGAAAGGAAACTTCAAATCGAAGAATGTCAGATACGTAAAGTGATCCAGTTGCATGAAACCATGATAGTGCGCTGGGGTGTCATGTTGGTAGGACCGACCGGTGGCGGGAAAACGGTTATCTTGCATGTAAGAACGCTTTTATTTTTGATAATCATCGTCAATCACAAATATTGGTCGTGAGGGGGCCGGCAAAATGGAAGTTCGTTAGGTGTGTAGGTGTAGCATAGTGAAATTCTAGTGATTTGAGACGGGGAGACACCAATGTGTGAACATGCTCAGGAGATTTTTAGTGGCGGTGCGCAGCCGGCCATATTGTCATCAGTAACCCTGGTTACTTAAACCTAGTCACAATTTTAATGTATCATTCTACTCATAAGAATTTTATTTTTTGCACATTTTTTTTTACCTTAAGTAACAAACTGTATTACTGACAATTCCGGGCTGATAACTTTACATTCAAATAAAAATAAAGACACGATCAGACTAGTAAACCCGATACGAGACTGATGCTTTAGTTGGCTGTGCTGGTTATCAAACAATTAACTAGCCAACACACACTGGTTCGATTTTTGGAATCTTAAATCTAAATATTGGATTTATATTAAAAAACTGGCGATAATCAAAATCAGCGGTATAGGTCAACTTTGATTCCTAAGTCCACTGATTTGAAAGATCAAACCAGTGTGCAACTTCGCTAATCGCCAGCCTGACAAACATACCTACATATGTTTGCATATAATAGGATGTCTCATAAAGAGCGCACTATTTAAAAAATTTAAAAAATGTTTTTCGTCTATGTGGCACACTGAATTTGGCAGGTGTGACCTATGAATGCACCGATTAATAAAAATTAAAACCGTTAAACAAAAAAATAACGTGTTATCATTATGAAAACTCATTACAAAAATGGAGTAAGTTAGGCTGAGACCGCTCGCAAACTTCACGGAATTTATTATTAATTTAATAATATAATAATAAATTAATTTATTTGTTCGATGGTATTGATCTGGATGACATGACGTCCATCGCCCATCAAACAATCAATTTATTGCAGCAACGATTTATTTATCTAATCATCTCACGAAATTCAGATGTCAATTGGCCACCAAGATTGTTTTACGTTAAATCGCATTAACGCGGTGCAATTTCACTTTTTGGGGTTTTGTGAAACCTCGTGTTTATCCGAGTAAACCAGAAACAATTCCTGAGCTCAAGGTCGAGATCCAACTAGTTCATCAGTGAGATACAGCATCATCTTTGTCAAAAAGTCATCGAAAAGATTAATGGCCTTTCATCAGAGCCGTGGGGGCCATTTATCGAATATTTTATTTCATACATATATCTTCAATTGATATCGGCATTATTGCATAGTTTCTCACACATCCACCTTTTCACACCTTTAAAAGTAAATGTTATTTTACCTCAGTTATTCAGAAACATTATTTTGTAGGTCTCTTGTCTATAGATTTGTGAGCTGAGCATTATAAAAAACCTTATTATTAAAAAAAACCCAAAACTTCTATAGCAAGCAAGTATTCAGGCTAACGTCTAATTCCTTTATGGAGACGAACACCTCAAACGTGTTAATATGTCCTTCCTGTCTTTAGATATATTAATTTTCTCCAGCTTTACGGTTACCTCGAGACTTAGTTTTAATATAATAAAATTACAAATATCGGCTTCAACTTTCAACTCCGGCTTCGGAAACAAAAAGCGGGATAAACGATCAGTGAATGAGTTCTTAAACTATTTATTTTGGACAATGCTCTCTCGCCTGCTACTTACTTCAGCCATAATATTAAATATTGGTAGCATTTGTAACATTCGTTCCACCAAAGTTGAGCCATCCACAGTCACGTTCGAGTGAGATAGCGATTATAGTTCACGGCTCTGGTTTAAAGGACTAAACCGTGAGAAGTTGGGGGAGGGTAGGGACTGGGGAGGGTTTTTTTTAACTAAGTAAGACAATAGTGACTGAAGAAAAAAAAACAAGGTATAAACAAAAAAAATGTATTCTTCATTAAATGTTCAACTAATCACCACTATGAATTTATAGGTATTAGGAGATACTTACGCAAGACTATGTGAGAACAAAGTACCTGGTCCACAAAATCAATTGGTACATAAGTACATAATGAATCCAAAAAGTCTTACTATAGGTGAACTGTATGGTGAAGTCAATCTACAGACACTTGAATGGCATGATGGGATTCTACCGCTCAGTTTAAGAACTGCAGTCCAAGTGAGTATGACAATCTAAAAACAAACCATGTCATGTGGTAACATGGTCAATCTCTCCTACTATCCTTAAAAACGTTCTTTGTGGTAACATAGAACGTGAGATTGACCTATGCCAGAAAGCGACGGCTATATAGGAACTACTTAAAAAAATAAAATAGTTTCCATAAATTCGTATTTCATATTGCAAGACATAATTTATGTAAGTCGCGTCATTAGCATCTTCGAACATAATTGATCGGATCTATTATGGTGCTCAGTTGATCATAGCTATTTAAATTCAGTCTTCTACGAATATATTTTTAAAAGTGCTTAATATTAGTTATGTGCCCAATAATATTTAAGCCAAAGTGTGTGATCTGTGCCAATATGCTTGTAAAATGTGTACAGGTCGGTAGTTAATAGAGGAACCACGGGCCTAGATGAACCTGGTATACTTGCATTGACTTTAAAGTTGTCTATTATTAGGTTATCAATCCTCTGTCAGAATCCAGTTTCCTATTACTTCTACTTTTACTATTGATCTCTGTATAGTGTGACAAGCCGGACCACCAGTGGTTGATATGCGACGGTCCCGTAGACGCAGTGTGGATTGAGAATATGAACACCGTGCTAGATGACAACAAGATGTTGTGTCTATCCAACTCGGAGAGAATCAAGCTTACGCCTTACGTGCACATGCTTTTTGAAGTAAGTTGTTAGAATGAATAAAAATCATCGAAGTAGGTACTTACCCATTATCCTTATATACACTGCCTTGAACAAAAATTGTATACCATCCATTTATTCTGGTCACAAACTTTCGTCAACAATCTGAAGTAGTTTTCTTATACTACAGAATACAGATTACCAGGAGAATCCCTTAGTTTTTCAGGATAAAACGTAGCTTATTAGTTATTCCCAGATACGTTGTATTTTACTCCAGTTCATTATTGTGCTACAAATAATAAAAAACATACAAACATTCATAAAGTAGTTTAGAAAGAAACCATTTATAATTTAGGTTCGTTTACACAGTAAACGTAAAGCTTCTATAAAAGTTCAGTAGAAATAATATTTCCCATTTTCCAAGTTTATTTACATTTCTATACCAACTTTGGTTTGTATGGCTTCTCTCCAAGCACCTACTGTACCTCCATAACGAGTTTACCGTCCGGTCTGCAATTGTTTTAAATGAAGTAAATTAAGGACGATCAGTACCTATAATAATTATAGATGTGGAGTTTTGATGCATTTCGCCGATTTCTAGCGTAATTCAGAACTAAGTCTAGGATTAAAATATGCGAAACGGATTCCTCTGTCATAGTATGACAAACCATTCCTAATATGTCGTAATGGTAGAATGTTGTAAAACTCAAAATGCAGTATGAAAATATTTTAGGTGGCGGATTTAGCACAAGCTTCGCCAGCAACTGTTTCACGTTGCGGTATGGTATACATAGATCCAAATGAAATGCGTTATATGCCTTTCGTGCGCTCCTGGTTGGAAGAGGGAGTAAATAGAAACCTGTTTACTCAGGAAAATTCCGAATTCCTTCACGACATGTTCGATATGCTGGAAATGGGATTTACGCATGTGAATACGAAATGTATTTGTGGAATCAAACAGGTAAATATGCCGTTGTACCAATCTGCACATTAAAATTAAACACTTGTTTTGTTAGATTTGTATTCAGTTATTTATAAAGTAAAATCTTCAGTGACTTCGATGTATTGTGACATTGACATGTTTTTAATAAGTGTTCAGTGTTGATTCAGATACAAGTTTGATGTAATATTCAGGTGGACATAAGCAAGGTGTCAGCTCTCTGTTACCTCCTGGGCGCGTTGCTTTCCGAACCCGGGGAGAGGTTCCCGGACAAGGCAGCCATCAAAACGTACATCGCGCACTGCTTCATATTCTGCTATATTTGGTGTTTAGGCGGAAACATCGTTGAAAGTAACCGAAAAACATTTGAAGAGCTCGTGAAGAGGCAGTTTGAAGGATTTGAGGAAGCCGAATAGTTAGTTGATAGTACCACTCTAACCCTAACAATAAGATTACATAATATAATCATCAATAAAAGTATACACATAACATAGTCACTCTCCAAATGTGTTCTGATATTTCTCCGTTTACTTCTTCTAACGGATTATAATACAGTTTTCACTATCATTTAGTTTAGTTCACTAGTTATTTATAATTAAGTATAATTATATGTCATTGGACGTTAAAGAGTGACGATCTTTGCATAATATTAGATGAGGGACACTGAAAATCATTCTCAGTGGTTACAATCCAAAAAAGACCTCTTGGATTGTAACTACTGAGAATGAAACCCAACAGTAAATTTATTATTAAAAGTGATCTACATCTTACGAAAAGCTAAAATTTCAGATTTAGTTAATTCGCCCTTTTAACTTTTTTGTTTGTTAGCATGCCGATGGGTTTCAATTTCTTCGACATGTATATGGACACAAGAACACGCAAACTAAAAGTATGGGCTGATATTAAACCCGATTTCTTGTATGATTCCAAAATACCATTCTTCGAGACCATTGTGCCGACGATAGATACTGTACGATACGGATATTTGTTTGAGAAACTTATAGGATGTGGCAAACCTGTCATGTTTACTGGAAGAACAGGTATTTATACTGTTATTATTTTAATTTAATGTGCGAGTTCATTATTATGGACCATGTGACTAATACATTATCCATAATAAGTATCATGTATGTAAGTTTCCCGAACTCTTCCCAGCAGAGTCAGGTTTGACGAGTGACTTCTTTAACGAAGTTGGACCTACCTACCATTCTCATTACCATACCTATAACTATACCATTTCCATTTTCGTACCCATACCCATTCCCGTACCCATTCTGATACGCACACTCATTGCCATACCAATTTCCTTTCACATATTTTCCCATTCCCATTCTCTCCTTATCTCTATAATATTTCTAAACTCATTTACATTTCAATTCCACAGTCCCCTGTCCTATTTGTGTGAAGTATGATTAGGTATTCACGTGCTTGATTCTTTACTATTCTATAGGCACGCACATACCTACCATCTCTGACGGGAGGTATTGCACTTTGCATCGACATAACTTTTTCACACATCCATTAGAAATGATTCGCAAAATACTCATCATCATCAACCCATATACTGTCCCACTGCTGGGCACGGGTCTCCTCTCATATTGAGAGGGATTAGGCTATAGTCCACCACGCTGGCCTAGTGCGGGTTGGCAGACTTCACAAACCGTCGAGAAAAATCTCTAAGGTATGCAGGTTTCCTCACGATGTTTTCCTTCACCGTTTAAGCGAGTGATAATTAATTATTAATACGCACATGAATTCGAAAAGTCAGAGGTGCGTGCCTTGGGTTTGAACTCGAGACCTTCGACTTGGCAGTCCAGTGGTCATACCGCTAGGCTATCACTGCTAATTCAATTAAATACTCATTTGAAGACATTATAATACTTAATCTAATTTCTGATGAAGTATGTATTGATGGACTTGATAGGTATGTCCTTGCCTTCGATGATTGATTCTTAGACGACTAAGGTGGCAAATAAGCGTACGGCCCAATTGATGGTAAGCGATTACCGTAGCCCATAAACGCTTTCAACATCAGGGGTATCACTTGCGCGTTGCCGACCCAATATCCCCCACTGCCAACACAACGTTTCCTCGTGGAGCACTGAAACCATATATGAGACATGACTGTCGACTTAATGAATGGATTATAAGGCTTGTGACTCTGTACCACATACTTAGCTCATGAGGGTGCTGAATTGTATAGAATAATTACAACCCTACGTACCTTCGTAACGTCATGTATGCGGCATTGGAGAACGGTAATCTCTTTCCAGGATGTCAGCAAATTCAAGAGTATCACGATCCGATTATTTTCCACAGTGACTATCTGAGTTCGTTATGGTTTTGTTTAGCCTTAAACCTTGAGAAGAGGTGGTTACGTGATGGTCTCACCTTTACATGGATGATCTAAAACTTCTAGCAAAAATTTGCATCTAATGGAGCTAGGTACTAAAAGTAACTGAAACTGTCAGAAAGTCCATAGGATGGAGTTTGGTTTGCACGGATATGCGGTCAAGGATAAAGATTATAAGATATACATGGAAACACACCGAACGGATTCCTGAAACCTACAAATATTTGTGTTGTCGGAGGCATTAGGTATCAAAGAGGTTGAATTTTGTAATAAATATGATTTTCTAGCCTTTTTTTCCAATGTTAATGTTAATGTCATCTGAAAGCCATGTTTTTTTAGCTATACAAATCTGAAAAAAATATCATTTTGATATAAGGCGTTATATCACATTTCTCGCTGAAGGTAGACAATTTCCAATGAATCAAAAACAGGTGTCCAATATTAACCTAATGTCAGATACTTTTTGTCGGAGGTGTTAGAGGGACCAAAATCCCTCTACCTCTTTGCAGTAATGCCTCTAATTACCAGCAACCCGGTATAAATATAATAAATTAATACAATAATGAGGTTTTTAAAGTATTTTAAAAATATATATTATTTGGAAATAATGTTTAATATTTGATTTTAGGTGTCGGTAAAACGGTCGTCGCGTTAGAGATGCTGAACAAAATGTCAGTTGGCGGCACTTACATACCGGTTATATTAAACTTTTCTGCTCAAACTAGCAGTGGACGGACACAGGTAAAAACAGTCCTCCTCATATGGTTAAACTTTGTGATATAAAATTTTTATTGAAGTATTAACTTTTGACTGTTTAACCTCCTGTTACTTTTCTTGCCGTTCTCTGGTAAAAAATTCTCTCCATTAGAAATAATAACGAGTTATACAACGTGTTAAAAATACCCCGTAAAAAATATATTTAATTATCAAAGCCAAAAATTTTGTCAGCTGTCATGTCAGGGAACCAGATTACTTTACAGAATGGCCTACGTACCTATTTTACCTTATATTTGTCTACTTTAATAGTTTTTCTATTTTTCATTCATAAATTTTGTTGTTTTCCTTTTTTTGGGGTATGTTATACAGCGTTACTATGGTTCTTAACCACCTCTCGGCTTTACGGGTAGTTTTGTAACACCCTGTATAATACTGTGGTTCTATATTCTTTAACTATTATCATTCTTTCTCTGTTGTATACAAGGCGGTGATCGAGTCTCGCTTAGATAAAAGACCACGCAGAGCAATAGGTGCTCCATTAGGGAAAAAGATAATCATATTCATTGATGACGTCAACATGCCTCGCCTAGATATCTATGGGGCACAGCCAACCATAGAACTCTTAAGGTAATGAATTATTTCTTTGCGAGTAGTCAATATGTCTAGCTATTTTCAGCGAACAGCAACCAGAAAATCAAAAAGGTTTAGTGTGTCAATCACTTAATCACTTCGAACAAATCTTCCTCATAATTACCTTCTTGGCTAGCAATCTTAGCTACCCTATGTTGGTAGGTAAGTAAGTATTAATGTGTAGACCTCAGGATATATATCTCATCCACTTTGTGTTGTATATTTACTTATGCTTTATTTTTTTTATTAAGTGATTTTATGATCAACCAATCTACGTTACCGCACCTTATATATTTTTAATAATAAAAATTCCCTGCTGGGTTTACATAGTGTACCATATCGGGCACAGGCCTCAAAAACTATCCACCTACTGTGCCAATTGGTCCATCTTAATAAAGTATTATTCTTTCGGTTTCCATATCTAGGCAGTTCCTAGACTTCGGTGGAGTGTACGACCGCGACAAATTGTACTGGAAAGATATTTTAGACGTTGTACTGTCGTGCGCGTGCGCACCCCCTGGCGGTGGGCGAAACCCGCTTACCGCACGGTTCGTCAGACATTTCGCCATGTTCTACATATCGGCACCCAACTCTGAAGCTATGAAGACTATATTTAAGGTTTGCATACAACACACATAACGTACCATCACGCCTGTATCCCCCATGGTTAGGCAGAGGTGTACTTATGTACACCCACAGTTTGCCGGTATGTTTAGGTCCCATGTACCTAATAAGGGGCGATCCAAACTCCGAACTGCTATTGAGAATTTAATAGAAAAATCCAATAAAACTTTGCTCGACCTGAAATCGAACCCAGGACCTGTAGCGTAGCAGTCTGGTTTAAGATCACTACAGTAACGAGGAAGTTCATAGAACACATGTTCTAAAATATAAGCCAAATGGGTTCTAAATAATATACATTGATTTCAATGAATTTGCGAACATTAAATGTGGTGTTTTTAGGTCCATGAGAATATTCTTAAAAAATTCATATGTACTTAATTATTTTATATGAAACCTACTGCAAATTTTTAGGTTTTTTTAAAACAATTTACCATCCATCATCATAAGTTTTTGCAAAATATAACAGGCGATCCTGAAAGGTCACATGGAGGACTTCGTAACCGAAGTCTCAATACTAGGGGGCCCCATAGTGGACGCAGCTGTAGAGTTGTACCAGAAGATTTGTGCTGAATTACTACCGACGCCAGCCAAGTCACACTATGTGTTCAATCTGAGAGATTTATCTAAGTGCATGCAAGGGGTACTGCAGGCCGATGCCGCGTACATGAGGGCACCGCAAGGAATGCTAAGGTATATTTATATTTTCTAATACTATCTCAACAAGATTACTAATTCACCTTGTCTTTCCGGACGAGAATGTACTTTCATTATTAAATACTTAATTAATCAAAACAGTGTCTAAATCTAAACATTAACTCGGTCATTCTCAGGCGACTCATTATTTGGTTGACTTCGGTGGCACATTTTTTTTTTTTGCTTAGTTGAGACATACTAACGTGTTGTAATATCAATTCTATATTTAATTTAAAAAATATATGTAGCAGAGGGCACTTAATTGACCAAACGGTTACGAAGTTATTAAATTGTTTTTAAATGGTGTTGCACAGAAATACCTACGATTATAAAAATTCTTTATTGCGGAGGATCTAATTCAGTTACCATCTTCTATCTATGTCCACTGCTGAACATAAGCCTCCCCTAAAGATCGCCACAGAAACCGACTCCCCGCGACCCTTACGGAGTCATCCGTCCGGTTGAAGTGGCAATGGGCGGGCCATGCAGCTCTCCTAGCCGAAGAATGGATGGCCGCAGGAGAAATAAAGTTCTGGAAAGGCAACCACATATAGGAAAGCGGAGCGTAGGACGGCCCCTGACTACAGGTAGTCGGGGGCCGTCCTACGTCCAATACTACGAGCTAAGTCGGTTACTTTGGTTCTTCTGCGGATATCCTCATTTCTGACTCTATCACGCAGAGAAACTCCGAGTATAGCCCTCTCCATTGCACGTTGCGTGACTCTGAGCCTCCTTATAAGTCTCATGGTGAATGACTATGTCTCAGTTCCGTAGGTCATCACTGACAGCACGCTCTGTTTCGTCTTAAGACACTTAGGAATTTTGGAGGAGAAGATATGTCCTAATTTCCCGAATGCTGCCCAGCAGAGTTGGATTCGACGATTGACCTCCTTCTCAAATTTGGACCTACCTAGCTGGACAGTGGACACTGTTACCATCTTATCTTTCCCTAATTCTTTCTTTTATAATACCTGCGTAACTGCGTACCGCTCTGGGTTACTCATGATTCAAGTTCTCCCGTCTTTTTTATTCTATCTGCCATAATCATAATACTGAAACAAGAATTATTCTTTTGAATACTAGAATATTTTAAGTGTAATTAAGTATCAAATGCATTGTTTTCCACCGAAAACACCGAATTCAATGCCACTGAAATCAAAATAATAGGCAAAATCTTAGATATTTTCATAAATAACCCATATTTGAATTTGCCTTTTCTATTGGAATCTAGTACATGAAACATATAATTTTATTATATTTTAGAAATAAAGTTTAAGTGGATGTGAATAAAATGTGTTCACCGAAATCACCATTATGGGTATACCAATACACCGAAAACGATTACATACCTCAATAACAGAGTAACGCATAGTCGCAAAGACATGCTATCCTTACTACTGGTACGGGGCGTAGGAATGATTATCTTATACGAACAGATATCCTCGCAGTCACTAGAGTAAACAATATATAAGCGAATCTGTGCGCGCCACTGATATCAATGCTAAACCCCGGACGTGAAGAGAACCACTTGTAACTTGTCTACAAAGGCCTATTAGTACTTTACAATATTATAAGTTATGCAAGTAACTAACTAGTTATTTGTAAACACATGCAAAAAATAAGAATATCTTAGAGGAAAAAAAGATAAAAAATAATTTCCGCCGGTGCGGACGCGCCACCGAGTTCAATATTTCAGCAGTTTTTATTTTTTTAAGCTAACTTATGTTGATATTATCAAAAAAAGGACATAGCCAAATGAATTTATCATAATTATCTACTATCCAAAAAAAAATCAAGTGGCTAGTAATCCATTTCATACAGGTTTTCGATCCGGACACGCATATTTCAGCCGTCTGAGAATGACCGAACTATTATAACCAGCACCTACAACCAGTAGTCGTAAGAATCTACAATCAACTAAAAAATATAATATGTATTAACATATCTTACGATATGAATACACCTGTATGCTAAGATGAGGTATCTTATTTATATATTTTTAGGTTATTTTACCACGAGTGTCTTCGTGTGTTTCACGACCGACTGATCAACATCGAAGATAAGAGTTATTTCTACCATTTAATGAGTGCTGTATGTCAGAGAAACTTCCAGACACCAATATTAGATATACCTAGTGATACTATAATTCAACATCCACCACTCCTTCTATTTGGTGATTTCATTAACTCCGCTGTTCCAAAAGAAAACAGGCACTATGCGGAGATACCAGATTTAAAAAAATTAATGGTTGTTTTAAAGGTAAGGTTCACATCACTTTTATTTGACTCTGGTAAATCAAGTACACGTTGTTCAAGAAGATAAAGAGAGGTAAACGAGTAGAGCAAGATTAATTTTGTGATCCGTTTTTCATGTCTGGAGTTCAAATAAATATAAATGAGTATTTCATTTGGTATCCGGCCATTAAATGAATTATACCCTAGCCTATTTTACCAAAATGTCTTCTAATTAGCATTAGAGGATCGAACTATCAATGTCATCTCAAGATAGCTCCTGAGATGACGTTGATAGTTAATTTTCCAAATAATTGCTACTACGTCACAGGAATATCTAGAAGAATACAACTCTACGGCCCGTGCGGAGATGCACCTGGTGCTATTCCAAGATGCCGTGGAGCACATAGTGCGGACTGCTCGTGTGCTGCGGGCCGAGCGCGGACATTGTCTTATGGTGGGGCCGGGCGGCTCCGGACGAAGGAGCGTGGCCACCCTCGCTGGGCATGTCAATGAGTGCAAGTAAGACATGTCAAAACATAATGGGGAGTAAAAGAGGGTTAAAAGACACTTCATATAATTGCTATATAGTTCGGCACACTCGTGCACTAGCCAACCTCTGGCCTCGATATTAGGTAATCTGCCGAGTGTCGACAAATCTTATGAGATCCTAGCAATAAGAATATAATAGTCGATTTCAGATCACATTAATGCAATCTTGTTGTCAATTTGAAAGCACAAATTAATAACTTTTGTTTTTCATCTAACCATAATTTAAATTTATACACAGATGCATGGGAATGGAACTTAAACGGAATTATGATACACCAGAATTTCACGAAGATCTTCGTAAGATGTACATGCGAGCTGGGGTAAATTATGAGGATACCGTGTTCCTTTTCACTGATACACAGATCACAAAGGAAGAATTCTTTGAAGACATTAATAATATGCTCAACTCTGGTAAGTATGTAGAAGTCTAACAGTCTGGATTAATCACCTAACTAGCGATTGTTTTCCCTACTAGTTATACTTACAATATGGGTCACTAACTACTAACTTTCCAAGTGTTTGAAAGTCTATCAGGATTTGAAATGAATTCGCGGGTAAAAGCTAGTAATAAAATAAATCAATAATAATGAAATCCATAAAGTGTTGAAATTTTATGATGTAACTAGCTTTTACCCGCGACTTCTTACGCGTAGACTTAGTAACACAATTGTTGTCGGATTGATTTCATGGTATAAGAAGTACTCAATATTAGGGAAATTCCTGCTTTTTTCCGAGATATGAAATATTTGATATGCCAGTGTTAGCCATAAACTATTGGTGTATCAACATTTCATTCGAATCCTGTAAGTAATTAGTTCTCCGATATCAGTTTTTCGGGATATCTTTATTCCCGGTCACATACTATTAGTATACCAAATTTCATGCAAATCGGTTCAGCCGTTTTTGCGTGATTGAGTAACAAATAAACAAACAAACATCCAAACTTTTATATTTATAATAATAAGTAAGATTTCAAGGTAAATTAATCAACAAAACGGTAAAGTTTTCAATGTCATTGTATAGTAATTTTATAAAGAGGTTTAGTTTGTGAGGTTGTATGGAGTAATCTCTGGATCTACTAAACCGATTTTGTATTGGATAGTCCATCTACCCGGCCACTCAGAAAGTTTTGCGACAAAAAGCTTTTATGATTTTTAAGATTGATTGGTTTTTAAGACACTGGCCACTTGTAATTATTTTGAAAACTTCGATTATTTAAAAGTAAAATATATATACCACTGTTCGATTTTCAAATTTCCCTCCGCATTTTTGAGAGCCAATTAAAATTTTCTTGTCTCATAAAAAAATGGTTCTGCATCGAGAGCATTTTCGTGCAATGATTTTTTATAATTTCAAATGTGGCTTAAAACCTGATGAGTCATTTGATCGACTTCGAATTGCTTTTATGGATGAAGAACCTTCAAAAGCAACCATCTACCGCTGGTATAGCGAGTTCAAACGCGGTCGTCTTACTTTGACGGATGAACAAAGGAGTGGTCTGTCACTGAAGAAAGTGTGTTGGCAATAAAAAAAATAATTCAAGAAAACAGACGAATTACGTACGAAGAGATTCATCATACTCTGCTGATTGGTTCAGGAAGTGTTCACAAGATTTTGCACTAGCACCTCTGCGTAAGGAGGATAGTTTCCCACTGGGTACCGCACAACCTCACCGAAGCTTAGAAGCAGGCCTCTGTGTGACTTCTTTTTATTCCCTAAAATTAAAAATCAGCTCAAAGGGATACAGTTTTCACCGCCGGAAGACGCGCTAGCAGCGTTTGAGAAGGCCGTGGAAGAGGTGTCTGCGGAGGACTGGAAAAAATTTTTGTAGGTTCAGACGCATGAAAGTTTGTATAGAGCCTCGTGGAATTCTTTGAAACGATTTAATAAAAAAAAAATTATTGGAAGTTTATTCTTTAGTTTCTCAAAACATTTCTGAGTGTCCCACGTATATAACATCACGCTACGACTAATAGGAGCCGAGCAAAAAGGAAAAAAGGCGAGTCATACCGCGGCGGGCAGCAGCTAGTAATGAAATCGATTGACGATTCCTGGGTTGAATGGTTTCAGAGAAAACTTGAAAAATGACATTTATTTTTTGAGATATCAACACCGATCAAGTGTGCTACTTTTACCAATAAATTTAAAAACTGTCTCATTAGTAGGCGTAGATGCCCGTGTCACTTGAGGTCCCGGGTTCGATTCCTAGGTCTACCAAAGTGTAATTGGGATTTACATTGTCTGTTTGACTTTAGATTTGTGACCGGTTAATGGCAATAGGCTCACTCCCTATTACATGAGTTAAACGTACCGATGAACTGTGGTTGTAGGTACATTTATACACCTCTGCCTAACCCTTCGAGGAATACAGGCTTGTTTTATATCGTGTTATTTGATTTTATGAATACAGTATTCCGGCTCTGATATTTACTTACTTAATTCTTATGTAGGTGAGGTGCCCAATCTCTTCGAGGGTGATTCTTATGAGAACGTACAGAGCGGATGTCGTAATGAAGCCGCAAAGTTTGGCGTTAATCCTGCTGACCGCGACGGCGTATACTACTTTTTCATAAATAGAGTGCGAACAAAACTCCACCTTTGTATATGCATGAGCCCTGTAGGAGAGGCTTTCAGGTAAATTATAATATAGTATTAAAATGTACAATGAACTCAGTCATCAATCATTATTACTCACAGTTATCGCTTTAAAATGGCATTGCTGCATTCTAGGTTTTCTCGAAAGCAAATGGCCAATCCATGGTGTACTAAATCCTAATCCCCCTCATTCTGAGGCGAGACCCGTGCTCAGGTGATGATAATGACAAGAACCCTGTCGAAAATTTGACAACTGTACTGAACTAACTAACTGATTGATTAGGTTGTGTCAGTTGTTAGTCAATTCCTTATATACCTATATCCTCAACAAGTCAAGACGGGTTTATAATTCAAATTATATCGATTGGCCTAATCAGACTATGCAATAGGCTGACATTGACTTCCACAAATATCTAAGTAACAAACGCGATACGAATCGCTTTGCACTAGAACTTGTTACTTCGTTCCGACCCTGACCTGCACTTTCAACGAAACGCAGTTTGGAAATTAGTCAACACTTTTAAATTGATTGAAATTAGCAAACAGAAATAAACATAAATAATTCACTCTGTGACTAGACTAGTCCAATTTCAAGCTAAAATATCCATTCCCAGTTACAGACAGCGGAAACGCAATAAGAGTTTTCCTTTTTCCGCATTTGAAGTCCCTAAAGTAGGTTATGGATAAATTCATGTATTGCTTATTGCATCACATTGTACCGATCAATAAAATCTTGATAGGGGTCACTGGGAGGGCGGGTCCTTCCGTCCTACGACTGCGCTTTGAAGCCCTCTGCCCCCCTTCACCCCCTTATGCAGTTGCGTTACTACGCAATAAACTAACATGCTATGAAGGCTGTTTGATTTTAGTTCCGAGGTGCTTTAAATGAATACTGAAATGAACAGTTTTATGATTCTTATAGGAAATCTAATTATTACTTAAGCACCTTATTTATCTTGTACAAACAAGCAAGGTAGGGTTCGATTCCCAATTCAGGTAAAATGTATCTATGTAATTTGTTAGAAAAATTGAATTGAGAAATTTTAATTTTATTGTTAGGTTAGTGCCAAAAGGTTATTATCCTACAACAGTGGCTTATAAAACATCTATTAAATACCATTTAGTTAGAGCTTTGAATGGCCATTTGTATAGAATGTGTTTATTAGGTTGTGGGATATATTTTCATGAACAGGATTCATAATTTATATTAAATAAATTGTATATATATTTTATTTTTCTTGAAAGGCGAAATCGCCATGTGTGTCTGATAAACTTTACTAAGTACTTTTTGTAATTTATAGACGTCGATGTCGAATGTTCCCATCTCTTGTGAACTGTTGCACCATTGATTGGTTCACAAAATGGCCGCCTGAGGCTTTGCTCTCGGTAGCCAAGCAGTGTCTACAGCCTCTCGGAAATAAAACAATAATTGACCAAATATCCACTATTTGCGTCAGCATGCATCAGGTAATTTTCAGAGACTTCCTAGATAGCAATATTCGATAGTTTTATCAAGAAGAAGAGGTTTGCAAGAATGAGCTTCGCAAATCTGTTGAATTAAATTAGTACTATTATCACCAAGCTTGGAAAATCAATTGGTGATACTTTTCCATGCATCTGGATATTGCTGTCCGGTAAGGGCAACTAAAGGGCACCTAAGGCCTGAATCCTGGAAAGATCAAACCATCGTCGTAGCCTGACTCCTCACTCAATCATGTGTTTTTTTTTAAGAAAAAGATTAATGTAAAATGAAATGTATCAGCCATGGTACTAATAAAAAATGACGGTTATTTATAGTTACGACATCACATCTGAAGAGGCCTCTCAAATATAATTTTAATTCATATTGTGAAAATAATATCTGTTTATGTAAAGGACGTGGACATAATGACTGACCGATTATATCAAGAGATGAGGCGCTACTTCTACACCACGCCGAGCAGTTACTTGGATTTACTCAAGTTGTATATGATGCTCCTCGACAAAAAACAACAGCAGATTATCCGAGGCAGGGACAGAATTTCTTGTGGATTGCAGGTAACATTGCCACTAAGGTAGCGCGATCTGCAATGTTGACTACTCTAAGTGTCCGAGGGTTCATCAACATTTTGCTGCCCTATTCCTTATTTATTTGTGGTGGAAGCTGCTTGTCTTTGAGTTGACAGCAAATAATATTATTATAATAGAATCCACAGCCAGACGTAACACAATCATTATCATATCATTTTAACCATATGAAAGAGAACACGAAATTATATAATCTAGTTAGTTAGGTATCTTACTTGTGATTCAAGTGAATTTTTAATATTTATTCTAGTAATAACTATTTGTCTTTATTTTAATAATCACTTAGGTACTTCTCAAACGACTCGGAGACCGATTTGTTGTGGGGTCTAGACCATATCTGAGATCATAGTCTGGGATCTAGTTTTATGCATTACTCTTAATCATTTGTATATATGGCTTTGTATAGAGTGAGTAATAAAAATAAAGGAACCAAACGCTTTGGGGACGATTTTGAAGGGCATACGGATACGCAGTGGGGACAGGTAACCGTAGCAACGGTTGAGGGTGAACTCGCGCTCGCGTATCTACGTCTTGCTAATTGGACGTATAGTATAAGAGCAATATGATAGGTATGCATCTCGTAATATGTAGGACAGGTATCGAAAGAATATCATTTCAGTGCAAGAAAAATTTAATAATATTATGATTTTGACGACACGTTTGGCGCAGCAGCTGAGCGATTGGCTTCTGCGCCCGAGTTGTGGGTTCGCTCCCCCACACGGAACAAATATTTGTATGACCTATATTTTTTAGTTGTTCGGGGTCTGGGTGTTTGTGAAAGTTTGTGTTTGTAAACGCACCCACTATACAGCAGAAAATGATAGTGAGGGGGGAAACATTAAAAAAAATACTGATATTTGATGCAATCTTAGGAAAGTGGGTCACTCTTCTAAAAGTAGTACGACAAACGGGGTCAACCATTATTATTATAGTAGGATTAGGTACAATTGGAATGACCTTCAACCACCGCAATGTATTGCACACATACATAATACATTTAAAATGCATACGATACCAAATACTTACAATTCTAGGTACCTAATCTGTATGCAACTTAAGGTAGAGGGAATTCTAAAATAGTCTCTCATTGATTATGGATATAGTTACTAAAATAAATGTAAGTAGGTATTATGTAATCTGCTAATTAATTTCAATGTATGCAGAAATTATACGAGACTTACGAAGTAGTAGGCGTGATGGAACATCAAGTCCGCGAAATGGAGCCGATCCTCGCGAGGAAGGCCGAGGAAGGACACGCACTGGTAAACAAGCTTAAAGTGGAACAAAAAGCCGCTGACCAAGTAAAATACGCGGTAATGAAGGATGAAGCTGCGGCCAAGGTATGTTTAATTATATTCTTCGAAGTACTTAATATATTCTTTAGAAACCGGGCGTAGCCGGTCATGTCTCAAGCGGTGTCACCCGCTTTGAGAAATGTGTTTTTATGCGTCCCGGCCGAATTTCTATAAGAAATTCGTTTATTCCTCGTTGGCATAGTGTCTAGTCTAGTGGTCTGAGGTTTGAGTACTGGATTCCAAGGTTGGGTTGTGCTATGAAACTCTCAGTAGCAGCTCGGAGTTTGGGTTGGTGCACCGTGGGTGTATATTGGTACACCACTGCCTAAACCTTCAGGGCTGTCTGTAGGTATATTTATTTATTTGTATATATTTATTTCGAATAGGCAATGCAATGCCGTTGATTTATATGTATCATGCCTTTTTAAATGTTTTTAGATAAAAGCAGAGGAAGTAAAAGAAATAGCGGACGAAGCGAAAGCGGATTTAGCACTCGCGATGCCTGCTATGGATGCCGCGCAAGCAGCGCTGAAAGCCCTCAATAAGGCTGACATCAACGAACTGAAGGCTTTCCAGAAACCCCCCGTGTTGGTACGCTTCGTCATGGAGCCTGTCTGTATATTACTTGGTGCAAAGTAAGTAACAAAATAACTATTTAATAATCTTATGCGTAATCTAGCAAGTTAAATTTCACTTTAAAACTCCTCGTTATAAATTCTTGCAAACATTCTACATAAGATATATCTTAAAAACGAACTTTTGAAAAAAGTTCTTTATTCATTTGTAGAGTTTTATAATAAGACCCCTCTATATTGTCTAGAAAGACAGTTTTTCAACGATCAAACAAAGAATTCAACATTAATGTTACTAGCAAAGGAATTATTTTTTCTTTCTTTACTAGTGAAAGTGTGCGATGAGAAAACGGTGGGACTGTTTATTGGGGTTTAACTACTCGTTAATTTTTAGGTAGCTACCTAAAAATTAATATAACTAAAACGAAAGATGACGATAATAAGGTTATTATCGTCATCTTTCGTTTTAGTTATATTAATTACCCCAAGTAGGTAAATTTTATGATAAATTAATAAAATATGCACACTATTTCACAGTAAATGAATGTACTTAATTACATTGTATGTTTGAGTATGTGACTATAAGTATATAATGTGTGTTTAAATATTATAAGTATAGCACCGTCAGTTCTAAATGAATATCCATTTATATCCAGCCATTTAGTGACGCCACAATCAATAAAAAAATCGTTTCACATTCTAATGTTGACCGTGATTTCTTTAGAATGTACGAGGTTAACAGTTAGGTACTCATGGTCAATATCACAACAAGTGAACACCACAAAGGAATGGAAAGATTATTCATAGTAGGTATTCTCCTACATTTTTAACTTGTGTATTTTTTAATATGAACTTCTTTTATTTAAAATAACAATAATTACACGACACTGGCTTTAATAGTGTTCACTGATTTTTTTGTGAATGCAATTCAATAGCAAAAATAATAGGTACTAAAATGAAAGATAGATTTATAGTTATCCGAATGTCTATAATATTCGTAACGTACATTAGGTTCGAAGTGCGCCCATAACGTGTCGGGCACATGACAGCTTTATCCGACTTTACCTGTTTATCATTATTAACATTTCTTGAATGACTCATTGGTGTAATGGTCGCACGGCGGGCTGCTGTGCCGACTTGGGTTCGTTTCGCGGGTCTGACAAAGAGTTATTGATTTTGCTGTTATGAAATTATCAGTAGCAGCCTGATATTTGTGTAGTGCCTGGTAAATGCCTATATGCTTTGGCCGGGTAAATGTGGCTAAGCATCGGCCTACTTCTGCCTAACATAACGAACAATACAGGCAGGTTCAACGTAATGGTCTATATTTTATCTGTTATATCATATATTTTCTATTAATAGGCCCGACTGGGACTCAACAAAGAAACTGTTGGCAGATGTTAATTTCATTGGCAAACTTGAAGATTACGACAAAGATCACATACCAGATGCGACGCTGAAAAAGTTAAAAGTATACCTTACCCACAAAGACTTTAATCCAGAAACTGTTGTTAAAGTATCTAAGGTAAAACCTTCATCAAGTGATTATTTCATATTCTGTAACAGTAGGGATGCCGGAATATAATAATGAGGTGCCGAATTAACTAATTATTTACTGATTATCGTAGGTATGCAAATCCATGGTACTTTGGGTACAAGCCATTGACATGTACGCTAAAGTATTCAGGGTTGTGGAGCCCAAGATTATCAAGTAAGTTTGCTGTTATTATATA
Organism: Acronicta alni; assembly: GCA_964056405.1. Classification (NCBI taxonomy): domain Eukaryota; kingdom Metazoa; phylum Arthropoda; class Insecta; order Lepidoptera; family Noctuidae; genus Acronicta; species Acronicta alni. Next base: position 8,883,907 of record OZ043913.1, read on the forward strand.
GCTAGTATATCGCCTAAAAATATTGGAAAAATCGGGAAACACCGGAATTGTTTTTCTGTACCTAGTTTTTTTTTATGGTCTATTGTAATTTGGACAGGACAACTACAGTCGGGTCAGAGTATTAATATAAGTCTTTTTTTTTTGTTACTATGTGACACAGACACAAAGAAGCAGCCGCCGTACTTAAAAGCGTAATGGCAGTTCTTAGAGCCAAGCAGAAGGAGGTAGAAGCCATTGAGGCCCAACTCGCCAAGATGATGGAAGAGCTAAGGGTATTATATTACTATATTCATACCGATATATATGGGCTTAAAAGACCTATATATATGTATATTGTCTACATGTATATTTAGAATATGACAATCTGTCCTTTTATCAAACTGGTTATTTATCTTATGTACACAGTTTTAAGCAATAAATATCTTTGACTTTGTTAAGCCTGATGGGCTCCTAACGCCGAATGTGAGATTTATGGCAATGGGTTACATCATATTAATAACTACTGATTTCAGTAGGTAAAATTGAAAAAAAAACTAGGCAGGGGAAGACTGACGGATCTTTCTACAAAAAATGAAGTGAATGCTACATGATTTCTTATAGAACAAATGAAGTGAGTTACTGAAATCTGTAGCTGTATAGGTGATTATCCTACATGATGTCGAGACGATGACCTCTGATCGATTCCACTATCTGTCTCATTCACTCAATGCTCGTGCTTTATGCACGATGCGAAGGAGATGCAATATTGAATTGCTTTATCCTGTGCCGATGTAGTAAATTAATATTACGTTTCCTTCCAATCCTTTAAAGATTATTTACACAGCACTGCACATATGAAGGGTACATATTGTTACGCCGGATACGTAAGAGAACGACTGAGATGGCTCACGAAGGTTCTAGAAACGCGTGGAAGTTTAATCTCGACACTTGCGTAGGTATAGGTAGGTACTTATATCTATAAGTGCCTATAACAATACCTCAAGGACACGCGGCTCGCGACACAATAGGCCGAGGTCAACGCCCGCGAAACAATAGGCGCGCGAGTACCTACTCGTATTTTTTGTAGCATTTTCGGGATTATTCGATTCTGGAACTTTCTGAGCCATATAAATAGCGGTCCTAAGGGGCCGGCAAGGCAGTTCAATTGTGGACACGGACAAGTGAAGATCGAAGCGAATTACGAAGTGACTACAGTGCGATAGTGAATTGTGAAGAGAACTAGTATAGCGACATACTGGTGATTTGTGTTTCGTATTCGTGTGAATAATTAAAGTTTTCATTGCTTATCGGTTAAATTGGTGTCGATTAATTTATCCCGAACCCCAGCTCGTAACAATTGGTGTCAGAAGTAGTGGGATAAATTATGCCAGTTCTACCGAAGGAAGACACGGACGGTATTCGTACCAGGAGTCAGCGGCAGCAAGAGATGGACCAGAGACGGTTTGGAGATTCTCCGTCACAACCCTCGGGCCCTCGGCAGCCGACGTTAGATCCAGTCGCTGGTCCATCTGGAGCTCTTCCAGCGCCTGCCGTTGACTTGTCAGCTTTGATGGTGCTGATGCAGGAGCAAACCCGCAAGCAGGAGGAACAGGCCCGCCGGCAAGAGGAGCAGGCCCGCCGGCAAGAGGAGCAGGCCCGCCTACTGCGGGAGCAGTTGCAAAAAGACAAGGAGGAGCAGGCCCGTAAGCAGGAGGAGCAGGCCCGTAAGCAGGAGGAGCAGGCCCGTAAGCAGGAGGAGCAGGCCCGTAAGCAAGAGGAGCAGGCCCGCCTACTGCGGGAGCAGCTACAAAAAGACAAGGAGGAGCAGGCCCGCCTACTGCGGGAGCAGCTGCAAAAAGACAAGGAGGAGCAGGCCCGTAAGCAGGAGGAGCAGACGCGTCAATTGCAGGAGCAATTACAGCGTGGTAAAGACGACCAAATGCACTTTTTAAAGGATGTTCAAGCGACATTTGGCAAAGAGCTCAAGGATGTGAAAGAGCAAGTTAAGCAACACGACTGTTGGATTTCCGAAACCAAAGTGGAAATATCTGATATAAAGAAGACTTTAGGTGATCTCAAGGCAGGAAACGGAATTGTGGCTCCTGTGGTTGGTGGTTCCACGATGCCTTCACTTCGTGGATTCAAAGTGCCGCCATTTGACGGGACCTCCTCTTGGTCGGCTTACAAAATACAGTTTGAAGCCGTCATGAAGTCGAATGGATGGGACAAAAGTCAGGCCATGACGGCACTCACCTTATGTCTCCGCGACCAGGCTTTAACGGTACTGGAGGCCCTCGGCAACGATAGGACCTACGATCAGCTGCTTGAGGCGTTGGACTCTAGATTCGGCGACGCACACCTGGAATACGTGTTCCGTGCCCAGTTGAAGGACCGCGTACAGCGTAGCACCGAGTCACTACAGCAGTGGGCTGTGGAAATTGAAAAGCTGGTCCGGAAAGCCAACCAGTCGACACCTGCATGTATCGACGGAAATCTGGTCCAGGCGTTCGTCGATGGGATTCGTGACCTAGAAGTCAGAGCTGCTGTGAATCTTGGACACCACAAAACCCTTAAAGATGCCTTGGCCCATGCCTTAGAAGTGGAGGCAGTTAGACAGGACCATCGGGCACATAGAGTTCGAGAACTCATGTTGCCAACATGTCACCTCTGCGGGGAAAAAGGTCACTATCAGGTGGGTTGTCCAAAGCGTAACGAGGGTCGAAGGGAAGGTGTAGGATCACCTCGATGCTACATTTGTGGTGAGAAGGGTCACCTGCGAGCAAATTGCCCCAAAGGAACTTCGTGGCGAGAAAAAGGGCAAAGCGTGAAAGTAAAGGCGGTTAGTTCCACCACCGAGGAACAACAGGGAAACGAGTAATAGCCAGGACTGTGGGGCGGGTGCTGGCTGGTGTGAAAGGAGCCCCAAGGATTTCGATCTCACAAGCCCATGATGGGAACAGCCTGATCATCAAAGGCGAAGTCAACAGAACACCATGTAAGCTGACACTAGATACTGGAGCTTCTCGCACGGTCGTGAATTTTCAGTTAGCACGTCGGGTTCTTGGGGATTACACCGGTGACCGTGATCATATACAACTAGTAACAGCTACTGGTCAGCACATAGCCGTCCGAGGCGAGAAGGAGGTGGAATTAAAACTTGGTAACAGAATATATCGGCATAATGTCATCGTAGCCGATATAGTAGATGACTGCATTCTGGGACTGGACTTTATGCGAAAGCATTTTTGTGAGATCGATGTTAACCAAGGAGTATTGAAGTGTGGTTCAGAAGAAATCTTTATGGAAGGTGCATCTACTGGGAATGTGTTCTGCTTAAGGAAGATTGTTCTTCCCCCTAAGTCGGAAACAATCGTCCCAGTCACTCTTCCACAAAATGCTGGACAGAAAAATCGATGTGTCCTCATAGAAAGGTTGGACGATGACTTTTCATGGAAGATGGCACGAACGTTGGTGAAGGCTACCAATGTATCAGCAGTACGCATATTGAATCCAAGCGATAAGGAGCAAGTTATCAAGAAGGGCACATTGATGGGTACTTGTGAAGAAGTAGTCTGGATGCGACGGTGCCAAGATCAACGTGCTGGTAATAAGGTACAAAACGTTAAGTTTAACGTTGCGACGCTCCTGAAAGATTGTCAAAATCATCTGTCTGAAGAAGAAAAGAACAAGGCTAAAAAGTTGTTGCTTCAATACGCTAATATTTTCTCATCAAATGATGCTGACATAGGAAAGACTGGTCTGGTTCAGCACAAGATAAATACTGGCAATGAGCCACCAATTCGTCAAAGACCCAGAAGGCTGCCAGTTGCAAGAGAAAAAGACGTGGAGACCATGATTGAGGGAATGGTAAAGGATGGTGTAATAGAGCCTTCATCTAGTCCATGGTGCTCTCCTGTGGTGCTGGTAAAAAAGAAAGACGGTAGTATGCGCTTCTGCGTAGACTATCGACGATTGAATGATGTCACGAAGAAGGACAGCTATCCATTGCCAAGGATTGATGACACACTGGATACATTGACAGGAATGAAATGGTTTACGACGTTAGACCTAAAAAGTGGTTACTGGCAAGTGGAGATAGACCCAAAAGATAAAGAGAAAACAGCATTTTCTACAGGAAAGGGTCTGTGGCAGTTTAAAGTCATGCCGTTTGGACTATGCAATGCTCCTGCCACATTCGAGAGGCTTATGGAACTAGTGCTCACTGGCCTAATTGGAGACGCCTGCCTGGTCTATCTAGATGACATCATCATAGTGGGCCGTTCGTTTGATGAACACCTTCGAAACCTGGAACGAGTCCTTTCAAAAATCCGAGGGGCCAACCTAAAGTTGAGTCCGAAAAAGTGCTCATTTTTTAAACATCAAGTAAGCTTTTTGGGACACGTCGTTTCTGAAAAAGGTGTTGAAACCGATCCAGAGAAGATAGTTGCTGTTAAGGATTGGCCAGTTCCAAAAGATAAGACGCAAGTCAGAGCATTCTTGGGCTTGTGCTCCTACTATCGACGGTTTGTGAAGAACTTTTCGGATGTAGCGAAGCCTCTACACAAACTGACGGAGGAAAAGTCACAGTTTTGCTGGGACACGAGTTGCGAAAGTGCTTTCCAAGAGTTGAAGAAACGTCTGTGCAATACACCTATTTTGGGCTACCCTGACAATGAAAATGAATTCATAGTGGACACAGACGCAAGTAATACTGGTATTGGCGGTGTTTTGTCACAACGAAAAGGAGATCAGGAGGTTGTGATAGGTTACTTCAGTAAATCACTGTCAAAGCCTGAAAGGAACTATTGCGTCACGAGGAGGGAATTGCTGGCCATAGTTAAGACACTACAGCACTTCAGCAAATATTTATTGGGGCGGAAGTTCCACTTGCGAACGGATCATGCTGCACTGAAGTGGCTATTACAGTTTAAAAACCCGGAAGGACAGGTAGCAAGGTGGATTGAGCTTCTGCAGGAGTTCGATTTCATAATTGAACACCGTAGTGGCAGATCTCACGGTAACGCAGATGCGTTGTCAAGAAGACCTTGTCCGGAAACATGCAAGCACTGTGTCAGGCAGGAGACTAAGGAAGCAGTTCCGGTAAGGATGCTGAAAACAGACCTTAGTGACGAGTGGAAGGGAACTTTACAGCAGGCTCAAGAAAATGACACAGATGTCAAGCCAATCCTCGAGTGGATGAAAGCTGGTGCATCTAAACCGACATGGAGTGACGTTGCAGCATTGAGCACAGTTACAAAGAGTTATTGGGCGCAGTGGGACAGTCTGTTGTTACAGAATGGTGTCTTGTGCCGTAAATGGGAAAACGCTAAAGGGGACAAGAGCCATCTGCAGATAGTAGTCCCCAAAGCTAAGGTCCCAGATATACTACAACTTTATCATGATGGATGTTCAGGAGGTCATCTAGGAGTAAAAAGAACTTTGTTAAAGATTCGAGAGCGCTTCTACTGGATCCACTGTCGAAACGACGTTGAAGACTGGTGTCGTAAATGCACGAGTTGTGCAGCGGTCAAAGGGCCTCACACACGCAGCAGAGGTGCATTAAAGGTCTACAACGTTGGTGCACCCTGGGAACGAATAGCTCTAGACGTTGCGGAACCATTCCCGGAAAGTGAAAGTGGGCACAAGTATTTTATGGTTGTGATGGATTACTTCACAAAATGGCCGGAAGTGTTCGCAATCCCGAACCAAGAAGCTTCGACGGTTGCCGATAAGTTGGTCCATGAGGTCTTCTGTCGATTTGGAGTACCTTTAGAAATTCACAGTGATCAAGGAAGGAATTTTGAATCTCAAATATTCCAGGAGACGTGTCGAGTCATGGGTACTCATAAAACTAGAACCACCTCGTACCACACACAGTCTGATGGAATGGTTGAACGGTTCAATCAGACGTTGGAGAGATATTTGGCGAAAGTTGTGGGAAACAGGCAGAGAGACTGGGACAAGCACATCCAGCCGTTCCTTTTGTCATATCGGAGTGCAGTTCACGAAAGTACGACGGTAACGCCAGCCTTCGCGAACTTCGGAAGAGAACTACGGTTGCCTGCAGATCTCATCACTGGTATCCCCCCTGACACTCCCCGCTGTGTAACTGATTATGCGAACGACTTACGGACTAGAATGAATGACATATATGAGCATGTCAGGGAATCAGGCAAACAAACGTCCGAGAGAACGAAGACCCGCTACGATCGCAAAATGAACAACAAAGGCTTCAACGAGGGTTCGCTAGTGTGGCTACATAACCCAGTTCGCAGCAAAGGAAAGTCACCTAAGTTACAGCCAAAATGGGACGGTCCCTATCGAGTCGTGACTAAGATCAACGATGTCACCTACCGAATACAAAAGGGACAAAGAGGTGCTGCGAAGATCGTTCATGTGGATCGCCTGGCACGATATCACGGATCTAATAATGCTCGGGACGAGCATGTCTTAGGAGGGGGCAGTGTTACGCCGGATACGTAAGAGAACGACTGAGATGGCTCACGAAGGTTCTAGAAACGCGTGGAAGTTTAATCTCGACACTCGCGTAGGTATAGGTAGGTACTTATATCTATAAGTGCCTATAACAATACCTCAAGGACACGCGGCTCGCGACACAATAGGCCGAGGTCAACGCCCGCGAAACAATAGGCGCGCGAGTACCTACTCGTATTTTTTGTAGCATTTTCGGGATTATTCGATTCTGGAACTTTCTGAGCCATATAAATAGCGGTCCTAAGGGGCCGGCAAGGCAGTTCAATTGTGGACACGGACAAGTGAAGATCGAAGCGAATTACGAAGTGACTACAGTGCGATAGTGAATTGTGAAGAGAACTAGTATAGCGACATACTGGTGATTTGTGTTTCGTATTCGTGTGAATAATTAAAGTTTTCATTGCTTATCGGTTAAATTGGTGTCGATTAATTTATCCCGAACCCCAGCTCGTAACAATATTAATCAGCCAGCATCGAAATTTGTAATGTAGGTATATCTCACAGGAATATTCTAAAAGTATTTTTTGGGTGATTTGACACTATATCGAAAACCAATGCAACGAACTCCATCGCGTCGTATGCCATGACATTGAATCGAAGCACTTGATGTGTGTATGATCGTATTACGACAAAGAATTGGTAGATTGAATTAATTCGAATACTTATTGATAATCAAATCGGAAGAACGGGTCTAATATTATATACTATATTAGACCCCTTTATTAGCCCCCAAATTTATATTTTTCGCGTCAAGTCGACTCGATCGACTCAACGCAACCGAATAATACAATACATTCAGTACCAAGTAACCGATTCAGGTACTAATACATGCAGTATTGTGTCCTAAGAACATTTTATACAGGTTGTCCTAGACCGAGTGGTCCAAAGGGAAATGTGAGGTAGTAGGTCCTATTACCTATTCAACAATTTCCTTATTTTTTTATTCACATAATGTGCAACCTTTAAACGTAATTATTGTAAAAAATGACTTGGTAGGGGTATTGATAACATTTGTGATTTGTTTTGAAAGAGTCATGCTGATGGTAAGCATTTTATTCTGATCCTGCACTATATAGGAAAACTCAAGCCAAATTTTAGCGTTCTGTTTTGAATAGTCTCTTTACAATCTACACTACTATTATAAAGAGGAAAGATTTGTATTTTTGTGTGTATGTTTGTATGTTTGTAATGAATAAACTCAAAAACTACCATGCCGATTTCAAAAAATTTTTCACTATTGGAAAGCTACGTTCACCCTGAGTAGTAACATAGGCTATATTTATTGCTAGAAAAGATTAGGGAATCTTATGTCCACCCGTGCGAAGCCGTGACGGGCCGCTAGTGTCATATATTAAAACCAAATTAAAGAAACAAATACTTATTTCGTATAAAAAATTATGTATTCATATATCCCATTATTCGGGAGAACCGGTCTAGAGTTTCTCATGGGTCCCGAGTTCCCGACTGAAGTCGTTATGTTCCTGACGTCTTGTTATTTTCTGTCTTTTCAGTCGGGTTTTCAAATTAGGTAGTTAATTTAATTTTTAATTTTAAAATTTTTGATAATTATTTTTCATAGATTAAAAACTATATAAGAAATTTATCACGGCTTTGTTATACGTTTTGAAAATTTCAGTGAGAATAGTTGCTAACCAACTTTAAATCGTTATAAATCCTAAATGGTTATTCGAAATGCAAATGGTAAGAGAAACTTAAAGATGATTTTCAAATACAATCAATGATACCCACTCATAGTTCGAAATTCAAAGTTCAAAATGGCGTCTGATGGTCGCCATAATGAATTTTAATTACTTTCATGTCTTTCGTGTCACTCGCAAGATTAAGACAAAACCATTGACGAAAGAATCATCAAAATTGGCCCACGCGTTTGGTCTCTAGTGTACAGTCAGCGTCAAATAGTTAGTGACACTCAGGGTATTCAAATAAATAGACGCAATCAAAAAGTCAATAATATCGGTACAAACAAAATTTCCATAATGTTGTCAACATTATAGTCGCTCAAAAGGTCGAGACGTTTAAAACGTCATAAAGATAGGTTCAGTCAAACCGTCATAAATATGGTAACAGTCATCCCGCCAATGGTATCCAAGCATTCTAAGTGTTCAAAAATATGGAACACATTAGAAAAATAAACTTTACTGCTATACATTTTAAATATTATTTCTCACATCAATTAATTTGAAAACATTTATACACAAAAATGAAAGGAATAGAAACTACTGTTGTCCTTTTCATTTTAAGCATGACGTCATAGACATGTCTTTTGTTTTGTAAAGAATTTCGTACATAGCCGTTTACGATACTTAGCAATATACAGCTGACTGAAAATAGATGTACCTAAACCTCATTGATAATGAGTATGACTATATATTTCATAGAGCAAGAGTGCATAATTAAAATATATGATTCAATATCATGATCATTTTATTTATTTTAACAATGAACGTCGACAAAACTAGACTCGATAGTGCTTGCAAAAAAGAGGTGCAAAGTTTTCAACCTTATTGACTATTATTCAAAAACTGCTATTTTAAACATAAACAAGGTAATAGAATGGATGAATAACTAAAAATAAGCAATAGAATAATGTAAATAAGGTCGATAATCGCTTGCATCTTTTCAATTTTCTCTAGTTTTCGACTGCTTACCATCAGGCGGGCTGTGTGCTTGTTTATACATATTTATATGTGCGAATATGCAGAAATGAGAATCTAGAGAGATGAGAATAATTCGATAGGTAACTACACGTAACATCTAAAACGATAGGTACAGAAGGATATTCCCAGTTCATTTGAAATATCTGTTACGGAGACATCTTCCTCCCTCAAATATATAATTCGATGTTTTGTGGTGTCACTAATGCGTAGCCATATTTCTAGCTTGCTTTAGTTTTGCACTTGACATTGATATTACTGATAGATAAATAGAATGACATGCAAATAACACTAGATTTCCTAAAAAGGTTTTCATCTTTGGGAAACCGTTTATTTCTATAACAGGCTGGTTTATTTTTCTAATGTGTTCCATATTTTTGAACACTTAGAATGCTTGGATACCATTGGCGGGATGACTGTTATCATATTTATGACGGTTTGACTGAACCTATCTTTATGACGTTTTAAACGTCTCGACCTTTTGAGCGACTATAATGTTGACAACAATATGGAAACTTTGTTTGTACCGATATTATTGACTTTTTGGTTGCGTCTATTTATTTGAATACCCTGAGTGTCACTAACTATTTGACGCTGACTGTACCACAAAGAAACAAACATACATACATAGACTGATAAACACATCAACCTCCCTTGCGTCGCGCTGTCGGGTAAAAATATGAATGTTTAATACTACTGAGAAAATAATCACATAGGTAAGTACCTACTATTGAAGGACATACTATCCCACATTTTCCTTTGGACCTTTTTAAAATAGATGTATCTATTTTTTTAAAATGGTAGATTGTTGAAGAGGAACGTGAGAGGCTCCAAGCCGATGTAGATTTAGCAGCGGCGAGGCTTTCCCGGGCAGGGAGACTTACGCAGGCGCTGGCGGATGAGCAAACACGCTGGGAAGATAGCGTTAAGGTAATCTCGTGACGTTTTACATAATTACCCCTTAGGTTTACTTTACACCCATACCCAAATAAAGTCATAAATGACCCGATGCTTGAGATGCTTGAGACCCTTTTGGTCTTTGGAATTTAATGTTGGCCGTCACTTCACCACCATAATAATGTACCACAGGACGCAACTCACCAGCTGTATTGTACGACGGGGGATATAATCATAGCTTCCGGCTGCATTGCCTACTTCGGCGCCTTCCCTTCAAACTACAGGCGTGAGCTAGTAGTCAAGTGGATACAGCAATGTTCAGAGTTGGAGATACCGGCTTCCGATACCTTCGAGTATGTATCTAATGTTCACCTTGAATAACATTTTTCTACTAATTTTGCTACGCCAGACCAAAATCTTGATGAAATCATACCGTTATATAGATATTAACTTGTTGAAATCCATTGCTTGAAATTCCTAAGCTAAGCAATAATCATTTGAAATAAATGAAACAAACAGGTACTAAAGCTATATCACCAGCACCTTTTTTAATGTAATTAGAATGAGAAATGATCTTTAATTTGTAAACTCAGCACAACAGGAGCGGGAGATAAAAGGTCGTTATATCTAAATATTGTATGGGAAAGACGATTCTATTACTTTGCTTTTTTCGTTTGTGACTTAGGTTAGGTTATAAATTGTGTAAACATAGCTAAAGGACAGACATTACCGCACCGCACCGCAATGTATAGCGGCAGTAATTATCTGTGTACACGCACACTAACTTTTAATACAACCCATTGAAGATATTATGGTACCTACAAAAACACATGCAACCCCGATTTATGTGTGTGGCTTTAACCGATCGAAGAGGATAACCTGACCTGTCTGTCATGAGAGATAGATGTATAGATATCTATAACAATATTGCTTTAGGGAAGTAAGTCTTGTAGGTAACCTGGTGTGTTGTTATTAATATATTCAAGCTGGAAGACCGTTTCGTACCTACTTGACACTATAACTATTTTTATACTTTGAAGGAAGCATTCATAAACGGGGGAATGTTTTATGAAATTATAATCTTCAGTCGAAATAATACATTATTTAAGTATGTAGATCGTTTCTTTTTACAAATCTAGCAGTTTGGACAGAGGTGGTCAAAAAAGCAATTAGTTTTGTCACCTTTACATGTTTCACCAAAACGCGCCTAGTATAAATACCTATATAAAATATATAAACGACGTATACTTATGTATAATCTATCCCTTAAGTAATACAAGTATCTTGTTCTCAGTTTAATTACCGTTATGGCTGACTCATACACTGTTCGGACGTGGAATTCACAAGGGCTGCCTCGGGACTCTATATCTACGGAAAACGGAATTTTGGTGACGCGGGCTGGACGATGGCCGCTCACTATCGATCCTCAGGAACAGGTCATACACCTATGATACGTAACTAGGTAACTGAATACACGTGAGAATGAGAGTGGATATGCACTTCGCGCTCTGTCCTACGTATATACACAATTTACCGCATAAAACTGCAAAAAGAAAACATACTATCATATGAATATTATACATTTGAATCGAAAGTTTGGATGTTTGTTTGTTTGTTACTCAATATAAAAAAAAACATACTACAACAAAACAAAAAAACTACCTTGCGGAAATACTTAGCTGCTGTTGAGTTTTGATAATTAATTATGTCTACTACTAAAACTTAGCTTAATGTAACGACCGAGAGAATATGAAAGAGTGGTTCCGCTATTCTGTCTGTATCAGAATCATAGATATAATTAATTCCACAATTATACTTATATCTATGGTCCGAATACTCCGATTATTAGGGAATAATCCACAAATGAGACACGAGCGCGACCGATAATGTTTGGAAATTTAGTTCGCATGTAGATGTAATATGAAAAGATTATTTTGACGGCACGGACGAAACCAAAATATAAGTAAGATAAACTAATAAGTAGTCCTATATGGTCTGATGACCGAAAAGAACTAATAATGATAACTATTTCACTAACTAAAAAATACTAGTAGATATGGAGGGATCTCTTCTCTGAGCAAAGATCATTGTGTAATTGTGCTAAGAATAACACTGATGCCACACATTTCCACTTATTAATTAACTTATATCGGTCAAGCCTTCCATAAATTACAAAGGATACAAAAAAAATACATAATTATAATCACAGGCTAACAGATGGATAAGGAATATGGAAAAGAACAACGGGCTAATGATAACAAAACTGATTGATACTGGATACCTGCGCATCCTTGAGAACTGCATCCGTCTTGGATGGCCAATGCTTATTGAGGACCTCGGGGAGACGCTCGAGGCTACACTGGCGCCTGTGCTCCTCAAGCAAACTTTCTTACAGGTATTGTTTTAATAATGAACCGATGCCCTATAAACAGGATGGCAAACGAGCATACAACCCGCCTCCTATTTGCCTTTGAATGCCAGTAGCGTCAGATAACACAGAAATATCAATTATTGAAACCACATTTGACCAGCAATTTTACTTGAGTTACCGCCTAATAAAATCACAACGTTCTCCAACAGGCAGGCAGACTCCTCATTCACTTGGGAGACAGCGACATAGAGTACGATACGAACTTCCGCCTGTACCTGACTACCAAACTGGCCAATCCTCACTATCTACCGGAAATCTGCATCCAAGTGACTCTAGTCAACTTCACCGTAACTCTGTCAGGCCTCGAGGATCAATTGCTGGCGTTAGTTGGACTTACTCGACATATCATCATCGTCCTCATGGTTTTATCGCATGTTACTTGGTTTCAGCTCAGTATGTCTTCGTATTCAAAAAATGTTTTTTTGCCGTCATCCCATCAGTTACCTTCTACCTTCGTTACGTAATCGTATCATGGTTCACACAATTCATCCTAATTTGTATCTAGATTCATGCTTAAAACTGTTTTTAGTATGCTCTCATGCACGTTTTTTATTTATATCGCGATATATGCCTACTAACTTAATTCGTTTAATTTCTCCTGTTGATAGAGACGTGGTAAGGTTGGAACGACCTGACTTAGAGGTTTTACGAACTGAGCTTATAGTGCGTATCAACACCGACAAAGCGACCCTACTTGAGATTGAAGACAAAATTCTAAGATTGCTGAACACATCGACTGGCAATATTCTAGATGACGAGGAACTGATAGAAACTCTCAACGAAAGTAAGGTAGGTATACCTAAACTACAACTAGTTTATTCTTTACCCCCGTGCATTTAAGTTCCTAGAGCTTTGATGACCCTAGAACCTATAAGGTTCGATTCTGTCACCGGCATCAAGCAACAGCGACAGTAGGTAACAGGTGAGAGTAACAAGCTAGTCTCTCCGACATTGTCGTATATCGTTTTTGCTTTTCGCGGCGGTCGGTATAATGCCGAATATATGCAATACCACAATACCTAGATATTTCTACTGTGGCAAGAAGTGGCGGCACTTTCGAATCATTCTGATATCTGGTCGGTATTCTAGTCGTTGAGCTCAGCTATTACTTAGGGAGCTAAATAATAGCTGAGCTACACGATGACTGATTGTGTTTTTGATCTAACCTCAGCATCAAGTACTGGTGTGTCGCCTTTGTCGGAACTCTAAATAAAATAAATAAATAAAAAGTATTTAATGTCACAAATCATGAATACGTTACACAGTGCTGGTGCTAATAACGCCAGCAACGGACTCAAGCCTTAGACCCAATGACCATTTATGATAATGTTATAGGAAACATCTGAAATAATAAATGCTCGTTTAGAAGAAACGGAGGCCACAGAGTTGAGTATATCAGCTGCTCGTGAAAAGTACCGAACGGTGGCGACTCGTGGCGCAGTCTTGTATTTTGCTGTAGCGCAACTAGCAGACATCGACCCTATGTACCAATTTTCTTTAAAATACTTCAACCAGGCAAGTATTCTCTTTTTATATTATTAGCTTATATGCTATGTTTAAGAGAACAGTATTTTTAATAGGACAGACCGACTAACAATTATATTATTTTTTAGGTACATCGTAATGCTTCATTTAAGAACTGTATCTAAATACGACTAACGTGTATATTATCGACTCAACGTTCGTTTTATAAGTATCTGCACTATGTACTAACGATTTGATAGCTTTGTTTTTTCAGATTTTCAATCAAGTTATAGAAAAAAGTGAAAAGAGTGACGTATTAGAAACAAGGCTGGAAATCTTACGCAGCGAAATCACACTGTCTGTGTACCGAAACGTGTCCAGAGGACTTTTCGAACGACATAAACTGGTTTTCAGCTTTCTTCTAAATATGGCCGTCTATCTGGATGCTCATATTATCACACCTGAGCAATGGAACTTTATTTTAAGAGGACCATCCGGGACGACAGTGGTAAGTACTACCTACATTTTAAATCAAACTATGACTCAACGGCTACTTGGCCGCTTCATATAGTTTTAATACGAACTCGTACTTATACATAAACAATATGGTTGTTTTAAACCTTAAACGATTCTATAGGTATGCTCAGTCAAGTTTTAATATGAACCCGCTAGATTATGCATAGTACTACGTGTTTCTGGGAACGCCAGCATGTATGAAATTGGAGGCATAAGGATATCTTGTATTTATTATGTTCTTTCAGAAAAACACACTATAAAAATGTCACGTAGTAGTAGCGCAAACATAACAACATTTTAATAGTACATTGTGGTACAAGGTACAAGTGTGTAATGCTGGTGATTACCGCTGAAGAGAGCCGAGGACAGTAATCATCAATACACACGTGTATCATACGACGTTTTTCAACACACTTGTGAAGAAAATAACTATAAATTCAACTGTGAAAACGAATTGTGAAATTTTTTTCTCAATGGCGGGAAATATTAATCAGCTGTTTTCCTAAACAATGGCGAATAATGGCGATCGACCATAGGCTAAAAGAAAGAGGTTTCTTTTTTTTTGACTTTTCGCGGATAGCGTTTTAGCCACATACAAAATGGGGAATTCTAAGTTTTCTATATTACAGAGAAAACAAAAGTTATACTTGAATGAAAGTTTTATTTATTAAAAACGTACGTAAATTGAAATTATCTATTTAAGTACGAAGTTGCATGAAGTGAGCAAGCAATAGGTACATTAATAAAATTTATTTGTACTATTTATTGAACACGATCTTTTTTGTATCGAAACTTTTTTAAGAACAAAGCAACTCAACTAATAAAATATAAAAAACCTATAACTCACTTGTGAATAATAGCAATGAAAGAGTCACAGTTTGATTAGGTGTCATTACGTGCCTAATCGCGGTGAAATAAGAGCCATTTTATGAGCAAGTGTGTTGAAAAAACATAAATAATTGCAATGAGGTAATTGAACATCCCACTACTAACACCCCTGTCAAGTTATCAGTCTCCACGAGAGCTTAATCGATAACTACGACTTGACCCTGAAGTCCTGTTAACGTAAAGTTTTAAAGGTAGATAGGAACCTATCATTTCCGCCTGTGGGCTTTACCTGAGTAGGAAATGGTAAGTTATCTAAAGGTATCTTTAATATTATAATAAATGCACCCAGGTACCTCCTGTGAAACCGCATATAGACGCCATGACTGAACAAATGTGGCTCGCCGCCCATCATTTGGATGAAACCGACGATCGATTCAAAGGGCTAGCTGCCGATTGTCTAAAAAGAATACCAATTACTCTCGGAACTTTCAGTGTGGTAAGCAGTACCTAGAGCTTGCCTAAAATTTTCCTAGGCTTGTTTATTTTCTTACTAGCTTTTACCCGCGACTTTGTATGCCTTGACTTAGTAACACAATAATTGTCGCTGGATTGAGTTCATGAAATAGAAGTACTCAACGTTAATTCTGGTCCCAAAATTGTTTCCGGCAAATTCCCGTATTTTTCTGGGATTGAAAGTATTCAATATGACAGTGCTAGTCACAGACTATAAGTGTATAATCCCGTATAGTTTTATTTTAGTATTCCAGGATTTGCGAGATATTCCCGCATTTTTAATATGAATAAAATGTAGCCTATATGTTACTCCCAGTCATATACTATTTGTGCACCAAATTTCATGCAAATCGGTACAGCTGTTTTTGCGTGATTGAGTAAAAAACAAAAAAACATCCAAAGTTTCACATTTAAAATATTAGAATAATTACAGGAACAAATCTATCTTTTTTTATTTACCTAGCCTGTACAGTCCCGCTAATTATAATCCTTAATTTAAAGAATACGTAATACGTACTTATCATTAAATATTACTCTACGCAAATAAATTTTCAGGAAATCCACGTTGACAAAAGGAATTTTATGCCACCAAAAATAGACTGGGACCTGAAGCTGACTGCTTTTGAAAAATTAATGATAATAAAGTGCCTTAGGGAAGAGAAATTAGTGTTTGCAATCGCACAATATGTCTCCACCAGTCTTGGTTCTGTGTTCATAGAAAGCCCCACTGTTCAACTTAACACCCTGTACGTATTAATATTTAATAAGATATATAGTTTAGTATATTTGTTATAACCTTAGATACGCTTTATGTATACGCACGCTTAGTCCCGCTGCGCTCACGGACGGAAGTAGGTACTTAAAATACTATTTTATTTTGAAACTAAGGATTTCAGTGCGCGATTTCTGCGGAATACTTAAATAGCATGAAAACATGAAGTATTACTTATTAAATTCAAAATACAGTATGTAGGTAGATAACAAATTTGGTAATAAATAAGTACTTAACTTAGTCTTACCTAAAGACATATTATTTAAAATAATTGTAAGTTACGGATAGGAACCAGATATGGATATTATTTGATTCTAACAGAAAAATAACAGAGACAAATTATTAGCGAACGTTAAAATAGCATACATTTGTCTATTAATCCCTATACTAAACCTATTATATCTACTTCATGTACTTAGATTAGGTATAACAGTGCAACCCGTGCGAGTCACTGGTAAGTGTGTGGTAGGTTTAATTGCTTTACCAGCGTTAAAGTGAATGTAGTTTGTATATTTCAAGCGTTTATAGCATATGTATTAAAAAAATCAATATTCAGCTTTAAATTATCAATAATAAAATAAAATAATAAATAAATTCAATTAACTTATTATTAGGTTAGATTAATAGGTAGGTACACCCATGATTTCGAAAAGTGAAACGTTCGTGCCTTGGATTTGAAATCGAGATCTTTGACTCAGTAGTCCAATGGTCATAATACTGCTGCCTAAATATGGTATAGCATAACGTGAATACATCTTGATGAATTTCACTTCCCTGTCCCCCGATATGACAGGCAATTGTTTTATTTTTTTGCTAAAAGATATAGGTACCTACGTAATTATTAAATAAATGTAATTAAAAACGTGCAGAATTGCGCCCAGACCGGTCGTATTAATGATTGGCCATTGTTTATATGATTACAATGTTTACATTTACATTAATTACTAGAAATCTGTAAAGCTTTAGGTATGCTAAGGTATTTGATATAGGATACATAATTACTAGCCCTATTGCCTACCCCTCCGGGGAATACAGGCGCGTTATGTTATTTATTACTGAAACTCATTATTTTGTC